>OZ004726.1:94148282-95423555 GCA_963924685.1 Dexiosoma caninum | reverse complement strand
AGTTAAAGGCCAGGCCGCCTTTGTACGCAACGTGTTTGCAAAAGAAAATACTCAATTTTATGAAATGAAATAGTTTTCCTCTTATTTTTTACGTGATTATGTGACCGAAAAAATTAGAGATAAAAAAATAAAAATTAAATATAATTATTAAAATCAATTGCAGAATCATTAATTTAAATATTAAAAGAAAAAATTTTGGAGTTTTTAACAACAACAAAAAAAATAAATTTTATTTTAAAATATTTTTAATTAAAAATAATAAAAGTGAATTGTTTGTGTTTAAGCGAATTGTTTATTTTAAAAACATCAACATTTAACACAATAAAAAATAACAAAAAGTAGCGAAAAAAATAAACAATAAAATAATTTAAAATATTACAAAAACAATTGTTTTTGTTAATTATTTCAATTAAAATTAAACAATTCACATATACGTTTTAACTAGTAGATTTTCTTAATCTATTCAACTAAAATTATTGTTTTCATATTCATTTCATATTTTTTTGTCAACCGCAATTTAAATTTCACCTTGTGTAGGAGATTCTGTGCAATTAAATCGTACAATTCTTAATTGAATCCCCGCAATTCTCTCAAAAAGATAATTTGAAGCAAGTGGCACCAAATTGCGGCAATCGATCACAAATGAAATTTCTAGACATTTTCATAACATTTTGTTTGAAAATGGTTTTATTGCGACCCAAATATGCACTCTATATTGAAATTAAATTGGTTTCTAATGTTCCAAAAGTTCCAAACGGGGCCTATACTTGTTCAAGCCGTTCATGTACGTGTGCTGGATGTTTTTCCATACACATTTTCATTAACACCACCACAATGCGGGATGATTATTGGGAACGTGTATAGAGGATATTTTTAAATGGACTTCACAATATTGTAAATATATAGTTATACATTTAGGGGTTTCAAAATCGCCGGTCTGGCAAGGTTGTCCTCTGAAGTGTCATGTATTTATTGAAATATTTGACATTTACGAATATGGATCGAAGAACGCGTTAAAATACTTGAAATTTTTACTACAAATGTGGTGGTTGTAGCGTCATTGTCATCAAAATTTACCTACTGTGCAAGGAATTGGCAAGATTAAAAATAAATTTAAAGAGACCGGAAGCGTTACAGATGTGCATGTGCATCATCGCAATATGCTCACAGCCCAAAATATCGTGTGGGTCAATTCAGAGCGCTATGACCGTAGGATAATCGACTTTTTTGGCCTGCATTTGAATATCCTGATCTGGGCGATATGTTGTTACTGAAAGACTCTGCCACGAGCCATAGAAAGCGACCGGTTTTCGATTAATTGCAGGAGAATTTTCCAGAACGCGTAATTTCACGTTTTGGCGACGTCAATTGGCCACCAAAAGCATTCGCTTTGACGCCGTTAGAAATTTTTTTGACGGTACGTCAAAGACCGTCTTTACGCGGATAATCCTCTAACATTGGAGCATTTGAAAACCAACATTCGTCCAATTATCGCCCCGAAATGTGTGTAAAAATCATCGAAATTATGTAACATTATAGACATATATTTCGTGGATAATCGAAATCATTGCTTTTTGTGTGTTTTATGGATAACCCTTTATGAGCACTTTTGAAGCAGCGTTCATTATTGTAATTTTAAGTTATATTCTGTGCAGCTAGAGGAATGCCTCAATTTTAAGTGAAATGTATTCGAAATTATATAATTTCATGTCGCGATCTTATTTACTGTTCTGGCACTCTAAACGGCCTATTAAGCGTCGTCGTCTTTAAAGTTTCAATGCCGAATTCGCTGCATTACCTTCATAAAGTGAAGAATTTACTCGAGTGGAGGAGTCAATATTTTATTGCAATTTTCGTCACGAGCAGCGGCGCCCTTTTCGAAATTTGAGCAGCAATTTGATGCTGCTGACGGAACAACATATTGTCATATCTGACACACGAGAGCAGCCTTTCTACTAAAGAACCAATTTATTTGCATAGCTTTTAGCCCCATTTGTATTAATTTAGCATTGTGCTGGAACTAGAGGAACGGAAAAGTGAGATAGATGACAGGTGGTTAAGCTTCGCTATCGTACAACTCTGCTTTTCAACGTTTTGTTTTTCTTTATATCAGTGCGTAGACGTATTAAATTTTGAAGCTTTGTTTTAGTAGCCATTTATGTTACTTCGCTGGTGCTACACAATACCGTCGAAGAAGAGCGCGCTGATGTGCCCATGCATTGCTTTCAGCTGAAGCCGGTACTGTTTAGTTACCAGTGATTATGCCTTCGCCATTAAAACCTTTCGCCAACAACTGACACAAAGACACACGAATGCAGAAATCAGAAAAAATGCGAAAGTCTATGGCTTAGTCTGAAACCGGGGTCGAACCCATAACTATTTGGTGTTGTAGTCAATGTGCTAACTACTTTAGCCACTACAGCCCCACACACATATTGAAGGGATTAACGCTTCGATATGATCATGTGTTGCAATGTGTTGGCAATTCTCTTCGTAAAATGTTTTTGCAGTTTTAATTCCGAACAATATAAAATACAAATTATTTTAAATGCAAAAAATAATCTCCGATTTAGTGTACCTCAATTACGAAAACATCGTTTATTCTTTTGCATTCATGCCTACTTCAATTAATTACTCAAACACCAACATTTTCACCGCAACCCAACTCAGCTGCAACAGACTCGTAACTTTCAGTCAAAAGTGAATTTAAAATTTGAAAATAAACTTCTACGAACAAGAATATCAGCAAAGAAAGTTTCATGGTTGTTGGAATAACGAGCAGCGTTGCCAGGGGCAACAAAACCAGTCTAATTAATGCGCTCTTAAAACAGTATTTATATAAAGAAATTTTATCTTTTTGACAAGTGCTATGGAGGCCATTAAGCAGAAAGTTATATTTCGTGGTCTGTGTGTAGTTGTACACGCGTGGTCCCACTGATAAGGAGTGCACGAATACGCGTTTTTGGTGTAACTCAACGAAGTTATATCGCAAATAAATTGAAAAAAAAATCGTAGACTAACTCGAAATACGACACTCGTCATTAAGCCAACAGTGACAGTGTTTCGTTCCCGTTTTCTATCCATTCATGGATCACACGCAACAAGACTAAGAAGGCGTTCACATGTTTATATCCAAAATGCTACAGCTGAAATTTTATTTTGCAATATTTCAGCTGCAAAACACTGCTAGTTCTATGGAATAAAGCAGCCCACGCATTTATCTTGTAATGAATTGAACTGGCAACCCTGGATGCGGGTGTTTAATCACTCATACTGACTTGCACGGGTGGAAACAAAAACCAAACAAAAAAATGCATAAAACACAGTACAACCACAATCAAACACTGTTCAGCTTTATAATTTTGAGAAACTTTTTCTTTTTCTTTTTTTTTTTTTTTTGTTAGTTTAAACTAAAAGTGGAACAACGATTTTGCAAAAAAAAAATAATTAGAGCGCTGAATATTTTGTGAAGGAAAAAATACAATTTTAATGCACTGAATTGAAATAATTTTCCAATTTCTACTTCAGTTTCTGTCGAATGAATTTTTTCTTAAATTCAGTGCTTTTGGTGTCGAAATTACTTTTTGCAAATACAACGTCGTCGTGGAATACGTATCTCCAAAAATATACAATTTTAAAGTTGCAATAGTTGACATAAAAAATTCATGTGAACAAATGTATCGTTTATTGGTTGTCAGATGTAGTGATTTCCATGCTGTATCGATTACTGCAATAGTGTGGCTCCGACACGTTATTAAAACGCAAACGATAGAATGCTGGGGACTGGACATAAACGACCCTATTTATATATTAATTTGCATTTGTGATCTGCAGACATCACGATAACTTCAGAACGACGATATATCACCAATATTTTCAGTTTAATTCCCGCGTGGTCCGCGATGTCACAGTACATCGTTGGGTCGTTTACTTGCATGCAAAACAAAATCAACATTTTAAAATTTTACAAACTCAAAAACGTTTTATATTTTTCAGTGTGGCTATGGCTGCAGCAGTTAAGACGTTGCCGTTGACAAACTAAAATGCCTGCGTGCGAACCCAGTTTCAGGTTAAGTCGTTAAAACGTTTCTCATTTTTTTTCAATATGCATTAATGTGTCTTTGTGTCAGCTTTTGTCAGAAGGCTTCACTGGCGCAGACATAGCAAACCACAGGCACATCAGAGCGGCCTTCTTCGTCGGTATTGTGTAGCACCAGTGAAGTAAAATGAAAGACTATTAAAATACAGCTTCAAAATTTAATGAGTCTCCTTGACATCAGACGCGCTTCGAAACTGCTATTAACAAAAAACATGCAAAAGAAGAGTTGTATGACAGTGATTTCCTCTAGCTCCAGCATGTGTATGGCTCATCGCCTGAGTGCCTGAGTCCAATAAAAAAAGAAACAAGAATATCGGAAATTTTTATTTCAGGGACACAAGTGCCCATCCAGTACTCGTAGGGCCTTTTAGAAGAAGTAATTGAATTTATTTCGAACTGGTTTAAACACAGACAAAAAAAAATGCTATTGGAATCCTTTAATCATCTTTCTAATGCTGAGCAATCTTCGGGTATAAAAAGAAATAAAATCAATTATCCAATCATGTTGTTCATTAACGTATTTAGTTTTTGTTTTTTCTAGTTATTGTTTTCGAATTTTCTAATACTTTTTCTCCTCTTTTGTTATTGTCGTGTTAATACCTGCCCGTAAATACTCGTAGCGTGCTTAACACTGAAGAAATCATGTCATTATTTATGACGTACAAATTATTTCTGTACGTACGAAGTAACCAAGCAAAGGGTAGACCATATTTCCGTCTTTTCTTTTGGGAAATAGTCGAAATTTTTATTCTTTTAACCGGTTCAACTGTGAAGATCGTTCGAAATAAGCGCTTGAGTAATGTATGTGCAAGAGTTTGAATGATATTTTAGATTTTCTTTAATTTAATTTTGTATGATGTTAATGTTGATGTTGACAGGTGGTAGTTCCAACTACACCATGAGATATGCCTTACAGTCCCATAAAGCATTTTAATTTAAGCCGGCTTTAATCTTTTCCGGTTTTCCACTTCATGTTTTTAATTGCCAAATCACAACCGAACTATTTTTCGCATTTTACTTTTAATTGAATTAAATTTTGGGTCATCCTTTACATGCGAATGTGTGTCACCTGTGCGGCATAGTCAATGTGTCCAGGTTATTTAAACTCTAATTGAAGGATAGAATGAGTAAAATTTATTGAGCGTTAAACAAACATGGGGAAAAGTAAATAATGAAGAAAAAAGGAAAGTTTCTGTTGTTATTTTCGTGCAATTATTGATTAATTTTTTATTTTTTTGTTATTTGGACGGTTACTACTAAATACTGCCACAACTTTGATCATAAAAATAGAGGGGACTCACACTTCACCGCACGCATGCACACACACACACTCACACACACTCTAAATTTGTTACAGACATAAATAAACGTAGTTAAGGTTTCCGTATAGAAAATTTCTTATTATTCTTAACAGAAAATGTTTGGTAAATTTCAGGTGCAGATGACTGCGCACTGCTGTAAACGGCCACAACAAAAAAAAAACCATAATCATGCACATTTACGTGATTAAAGAATTGATGATTCACTCAAGTCCAGCTTTAATTTTAAGGAATCCATTGAAACAAGAAGGCTTAGTTTAAGGGAATTATTAATTATTTAAATTAGTCGCTTCATTCTGGCGAGCTTATTTATCTGTGGTCCTTTGACGGATCAGCCTTACGGGGAAGACATTTTATCCGTTAAGAACATGGGTGGTGGAATCTCTAGCTTTTTGACCTGCCTTTTTCCCACTGAATAATAAAATAAAATGGTACATATCACGGAGATAGAGAGAGATTATCTCGATTTATAGAGGGTATATTGATTGAAATTCGCAAAGAATTTTGTCTAATAAATCTTTTATAAATAAAAACAAAATTTGTATGAATACGGCACTAGAATTTTAACAAAAGACAAGAAGAAATTCTAATTGTGGTGAAAATTTTTCATTTTAATTGAAAAATAAAACCATTTGGAAATGTACCAGAATTGACGTTGTAACCAACTTAACAGTGGAACAGCGTAGTAACAAGCAAGCTGACAAGCAAAAGTATTCAAATTAAATTCAGTGTGCTGGTTTTTATCAGAACTGCAACTTTGTCTTCGTTTTTTCGTCAATTTACCAGAATCCATTTGTTTGTGTACAATCATTTCGTATATCAAGACCCCATAAAAGTAACGATGAGCGTCCGCCCTCTACTTCATAATTAAATTAACTCTCTTATGCTCCTCCAGCCATTCATAGAGCTCTTGATACAAATTCATTTTATGTTCACTTTTATCAGGTTGAAAATGTGTGTGTGTGTGTGTGTGTGTGTGTGTGTATGTTGGTATTTACGATGCGTGCCATAATATTAAGGCAAGTTGGGAAACGTGACCACTATCGCGACTATCAACGTTAAGGGAATTATAAACGCCATCATCGCCAAAGTTCCAAGTAACCGCTGACAATGCTGAGACGTTTTGAAATGATCAAGTTTCAGAACTTACTTTCACAACTATCATACCAATGTGGCTTTAGTGGAACACTTGTATCGATGTGTAACGAATTGACATCCCATAGGAGTATAAAATTAATCAGGCAGTTAAAAATAATCGCAATAAACAGACAGACTGACTGTGAACCACGATCTGCACAATCGAATTCATTTACACTGGAATGTGATGATAACAAAATTATGTATCAGCTTGAACAAAGAAAACGCAGTAAGAACAGTGCAAAGGTGCGCGGAGAAATTATTACAGGCATGAAAACCCAAATTAATTCGGTAAATCGGTTTTTCAGTATAGATGAGTCAATATCAGAATAATTTGGAAATAAATCAGCCATTAGTAAAAAATTTAGAATTTCCTAGTCCTTCTTCCTTCATCAATGTTAATTAAAGAATAATTTATTCGCAAGTTGACTCAATTACATTGCAATCTAACCAGTGATGTTAATTTTTTTTAATACTGTCGAACCAAAGACTACAAATTTAAGTGCACACACTAGACCAGAGGCGGTGAACCTGTGGCCTCTTTGAGTCTCTTGTGCGGCTACGCATCGTGGTAAAGTTCTTAAAATTCTGTTTACGGTGGGCGATTATTCTACTAAGAATTGGCCCAATAAATTGTTCTCATAATCCTTTCGATTCTTAACTCAATTTCTGATGGTAGAAGTGTCTATAATGAATGTTGCTGAATAATAGTTATAAAATTAATTGTATGAAGTACCAAAAAAGGGGACAAATTCTAGCTCTTATATCATCGAAAGGTGAAAATATCACAAAGTTTCCCAGCAACCTGTTCGCATAGTTTTTCTGCACTTTAATATGCATTTCGATATTTAGATCAATCTGGTATATTTTCACCATTTTTCCCTGTGATAATTTTCCATTCCTCTTATGTCTACATGTTGAGTGCATTTTGTTGAATTCCCTATAGTTTGTTACACAAACCAGAATGCACCAGAAAGAAGACATTTATAAAATTCAAACAGGAATTGTAATGTTTGTATGGCTGTGCGTTGGATTAGTAAAAGGCACGTATGTGTGGGTGTATGTGGCCAAACGATAAAAGCAACTGTTAGTTAAATGTAGGTATAAGTGTTTAATTATAGTGGGGAAATGCCTTTGCGTTAGTGTATGGGTTATTGGCCGTTGTGGACACTTGTCTCCTGTTGTAAAGTGCATTTACATCAAATGGCAACAAAATACTCAATTTAACATTCACATACTTGAGCAATAGGCGAATAAAATATCTACATACAGTACAGTCGCCATAATATGAACTAATTAAATACGACACCACTTGCTACATTTACGAATGATTTCGCTCAGTGAAAGGGCGAAATTAACAATTTTCTTTACTGAAATTAAAAAACGAAAATTTGCTTTTTTAAATATATATTTATAATTTTGGCGATATTAAATTCAATCTCAATACATTTGTGTTTTTGTTTATTGTTTTTATTCAGTGTGATTCGGTCGCGTCTTTTTTGAGAGAACAAAAGTAACGACTGAAAAATATTGAGCTGTGAAAATTGAGTTCAAAGAGCCATTGTGTGCGCTGTGGCTCCATCCTATTGCCACCATTCTTGCGGATGGTTTTCCAAGGCTGACCTTAAAATATTTTCCATCAAATGTCCGCTATCTAACAGCAGTGATGGAAACGGCAACAGCCTGTTCATTTTCCAAAAACATATAGGCCGACGAAACACCGCACCAAAAGGTAGACTTATTGACGGTTGTAATTGTCGCTGTTGAACTACTCTTGGATTTTCCGTAGCCCATATCCTGCAGAAACCATTCAATTGCAAATGGGCTTCGTCGCTCAAAATTAAATTATGAATGAAATCAAGATTTACTTCTGAAATAAAGTTCAACGATTTTGGCACGTTGTTCAATTGTGTACTGTACCATTTTACACCAAGTCTTCTTTACAAAATACTGAAACCAAAAAAAAAATTCTAATAAAAAAGTTATAAGGACTTCCAACACCTTATATCCTTTTGGGCCACCCTGTATAATCGTACATACAGACCTACATATGTATGTATGTGCCAGAAGTTACCAGAAGAGGTAGACTCTTAGAGTGCCCAATGTCGTGTTCATGTTATCACGAGTGCACTGTTTACATTCTGATTAGTATTGTGTAGCAGAAAGTGTTTAATGACTTAATTGGAAATTTATAATTTTATTATAAGTTGTTTTTGAATTATGTGCGCAGAAACTCAACGACATTTAACGTCACTTGTATAAGCATTTTGTGTGTGATTATTTATTGAGCCACCTTTAAGGGAATACGATAGTCATATAGAAACAGTGTTTATAACGATACGATGCTCAAAAATATTTTCCTATTTTCAGCAAATTGAAAGGTTATCCTTATCAGAAAAATTCTTTATATTCCATCGACATTTCTTTATGGCACAGCAACCACAGTAAAACTCGTTGAAATTTAATTTAATATTTAGAAAACGACATGTAATATTGAGCTGTCAAATGCAAAACATGAAACCTAAATTTAATGCTGTCAGTGTTTAACAGGTTATAAGCCCTCAGGAAAAAGTGACACTACAACATTTTTATTTTACTTCCTTTCCCTGCCGTCCTCAACTGCTGCTACAAACACAACAACTAAAATTGCAGAAAATCAATAACCGAACGAGTGCAAAGAAATTAAAATATTGAAAGAAAAAAAAAACAGCTAACAAATTTCAATTATTAATGAAAAAAGCAACATAAATTCAAATGCCAAGTAACAGCAAAAAATATTAATGCAGCAAAAATTACGAAAGTGAAATTTATAAAAAAAATTTTAGATGAAAATATGTTCTAAAAGTTTTTCTAAAGACGAAAGGACATTTCTCTCAAATATTTATGTTGAAGGCAGCGAAAAACTAAAACTTTCTTTCATTTTCCACACTCAATTAATAAATAGAAATGGTGAAAATACGCTTTTGCTTTTGGAAGGACACACACAGTTGTTGGTAGTTCAATTCGAATTGAAGATACAATAAGCAAATTGTGAGGACTCAATTTATTATATTTGAAAGAAACAATTTACAAACAATACAGTTGCTGCAAAGACCAACCGCGCCTCCATTACCTTCATTTCGATAATGTTAATTTTTTTTACTAAAATAAGAGTTCAAAAAGTCATGCAATTGCAATTAATTAACTCAATTATTATTTATTATCTTTTGTTTTATATTTAAATTGTTTAATGTCAGTATTATATTTAAGAACTGTAAGAGCAAAAAAATGTTTATGCATTAATTGAAATGTCAAATATTAAATTGTGTGCGGATTTTAATCCGCAGATAAAATTGTTTTATAAAGTTTTTACGCGTAATTTTTGATTTATGCTCATGCTATGTCATGACTAAACAGGATTGCTTGTGCGACACTTTTGTGTATATGTGTATGTATGTACAATACGGGTCCCAGCCATAAATAATTAAAATTTTAGAAGCAATAAGGAAAACTACAATAACCGCATGACAAGAGCAATTGTATTGTAACGTATTGTTTTTGGCTTCTTTAACAATACAACAACAACAACAAAAAACTATATTGTAGTATTCACTACATTCCCTTACTTTAGTGCATACTAAAAAACACTCTTGTAAGCGAATAATAGAATGATCCATCCAACAACCCAAAAAATGTTAAAAAGAAAATGCTCCAAAGTGGGACATTGCGAGCAAATATCATGCCATACGTACACAGGTTTTGTAAACGAACACTACCTCAATATTCCCTTATAAACCAGTAGTTTTTATTCGGATGGATCATCAAAATTGTTTTGCGAATTTCTATTTCGAATAACACTAAAACGTTGCGTTTTATTCTCAGATTCATGGGAGAAATAATGACAAAAACGCTGTTACTGACTTTTAACTCTCTACCGCAGCATGATAACAAAAGCATAATCAAAACAAAAAGCAAATCGAAGTTTAGCAACACGGACGTACGCGTCTGTGTGTGTATGTAGGCGGTATATTTGTACATAAATATTGCTTCGTCTTAGACGACGTAGACATTTAAGAAAAGAGCTAAGGAAGCCTTTCATGATGTCAGGGACGAAAGAAAACATTTGTGGTTCGTGACAACATTTATAGAAACTGCATAAACTTCAAATACTCGCATGGTGAACAGAAGATAACAACACGGACACATTAACTCACGTACATAGAACATTATAAAATAGTGAAATGAAAATAGAGAGAGATTTGTTTTTTTTGTATGTCCTTTACACACAAAAAGTAGAAAATAAGTGAAATAAAAGTAAAATTGAATTTTAATAATTTAATAGGGGAGTCTCAAACATGATGAAAAGAAAAAAGTTTAACTTTTTTAAAAAAGAAAATGCAAAAAAAGCAACAATTATATGAAAAATAAATAAATGTATGCAATGGAAGAGCTTAAAATATTGTGCCTAAAACTATACTACGGAAAAAAATAATTCCTAAGTGTTTCGTTTTTTTTTTGTGCACCACTTTGTCAACAAATGTACAATTTTCACACCGAAGGACATGCTGTCGAAATGTGATATAATTTCTCTGTAGCATTTTTACTCTTCATTTGTAAACGATGCTGAACAAAACTAATGATCGTTTTTGTTGTCCGTGCAACATTAAATATTAAAAACGAAATTGCGCTGTGATATACCGCATAAGAATTGTTGAAATTGGTGTTTGAATAAAGCATCATGGCTGCTGTTGCTGGCCTCTATGGGCTGGGCGAAGATCGCCAACATCGCAAAAAACAACAGCAGCAACAGCAACATCAGCAGGAGCAACGCGAACAAAAAGAGGAGCAAAAAAAATTGGCAGAACGTAAGCACGCCCGAGATCAGCAGTATGTCAAGGATCAACAGCGTCCATCATTTGACGGGTTAAGTATATATTTTATAATATTTTTCCTTCACTTTATAATAATAAATAGATGCATTAAGTTTAAATAAATAACTGGCGTAGAAATATTTTGCAAGAACAAAAACTAATTGAGAAAATAAGCCGTTTAGTTATTACACTCTGTTATGCAGAATAAAAATAGAAAACAAATAGAGAAGTGAGTGGCCAGTTTCACAAAACTGCAAGTTTTAAATTTACAAGTAAAAGAACATTTAAATCGCTGTTCTCACTCTGAACGTATTTTACTTGTGAATTGAGAAACGGGTCCCGCCGCTTCTGCTACCAACTAAACTTGTGCGCCTGCAGACAGTTTTGCTAAAATCTTTGCTCAGCATTGACTCTGACTTTGAAGCATAAAAACCTAATGAAAGTTTTAAATTTTTATTATTGAGTTACAGAAAAAAAAAAAGAAAATCTTGTTTGCATGCCATGGATAAAATGACAATCGATGTCACTCGATTACTTTGAAAAGTGACACGAAATGAAAATTTCTTCCTTAAAGTTTTTAACACGTATGGCAACGCAAGTCTGCTCTCATCTGATTTCCACAATATTACACTTCTTCCTGTTATCTAAATTTTTGAAATGGCTTATAACACATTTACAACCATTTCAATTTTGCAAAAGTATTATGTACTAGAAAAGTATAGGTGGGGGGTAGGGGGTTAAAAAATAAATTGTGATCAAAAATTAAGTTTCTGGAGTATAAACCCGCCAGGCGGTGCACATTTAATTGGTCAAAATATACCTAAATCGGTTTTGTGACTTTGTTTGCCCATAACTCTTAAACTAAAAGGTTTAAGTGATGAAAGAGAAATATTTTCCTCACAAAGTTTTTAACACTCGAGAGATCGCGAGTGGCGTTACTTGAGTGGCTGTAACTTGATTTTAAAGGCATATATGTATACATGTATACTATTCATCATTTAATAGAAAACTTTATGCTGCTTTCAAATATATAGTGTGTGAAACATTTAGTGTTTCGGCGATGCCAAATTATTTCCTTATTATTTTTAGAACTAATTTAAATAGTTGGCACACAAAGCTTGAGAACAGAGCTCGCTATTGATATTATAGAGGAGGCTAAAGAAGCTAAGTGAATTGTTAAAGGGAGCTGAAAACATGAGCCAGGGGCTAAAGTTGACATTTGATGTTAAAACCAAACAATAAATTTACTTCCAAAAGTGCACACTGCTTACGAAAACGAGTACATGTTAATTTGGCATACGAAGAAATCTTTTTAATTCTTTAATAATTAATAATCTCGTTGTGAATATACAATTGTTATTGTTTGTTAAGGGAATTAGCGGGTATTTCTGTCTGCATTAGGAAGAACAAACACATAACAAAAATCACTGGCATTAGGCGTAATTATTTTCAGTATCAGGACACATGCATCCAAATGAAAGAGAATACTCGTATTACTGCGTTACATTCCCTGTAGAAAGCCTGGGCCCAAATGTCTTCTGGTTTGGAGACTTTTTGTTGACATTGTCAACGAATTTGCACTTTTTATTTTGCCTCTGATGGCTGGGGAGGTTTTTATCAGATGGAAAAATACATGCAACTGCACGCAAAATAAAATTTTTCCTAAAAAATATAATTAATTGCTTTATCCTACATCAGGCGTGGCTGTTGTTGAAATATAGTAAAACGTTTCATAGGTACACTGAAAGAAAAACTCGTTATTCATACAATGAATTTTTTCATTAATACAATGAACTTTGTCATTAAAAGACACCATAAGTTGCCCTTCGTCGGATCAGTGAAAAATCTTTCCTTACATTTATGAATATCATTTAGGTGCGTGTTTCATAAATGAAATTAAACTATTTTTTTTATTTAATGAACGAACATTTTATATATGAAAATGTTGCATTAATATAATGACCTGATTACATAACATACACGAAATTAAATCATTAACTTGATGATAACTTTCATACATACATGAAATAATATTATTGTCATAAATGCAATGAAAATGTTTCATCAATACAATGAAATATTCTTCTTCATATAAAATAATAAATTTACTTAGATAGGTATTTGATATTTGTTGTATCTTTAAATTAGTCTATATGTACATTTCGTTGGTGTTTATGCCAACTCGTGAGTAGGGACGTTGCTGGATGTAAAGGTAAGGGAAGGTCCCGGCCCACTTGGGTCCAATTTATGGCGGTGCCATTGTGATACCTGTTGTGAAAAAACTTGCTGTAGTGATACAGACCAGAGCCTTTGCTAGGAATCGAACCTAGAACCTCGATAGACTAAGTAAAAGCGAAATGTACATATAGACTAGCTGAACGATCCAACACACACACACATACACACACTTCAGTTAATTATTATTATTATTTTTATATGTATACAGAATATTTCATTGTATTGATGTAAAATTGAAAATATAAAATATTTTTAAGCAAAATAACTGCTTTTACAAATCGTATAGATTAAGTAGAAAAAAATCATGCAGCATAGTTATATTTTATCATGAATATATTACAAATAAAACTCGTTTAGGCTTTTAAAATATATTCATTGAAAAACTATGAAACTATGAAAAACTTATGAAGAGGATCGATTGCAAGGCTTCAGGCATCTAATACAATTGTTCATTGTATTGATGAAACTTTCATTATTATAATAAAGAACATTAAATGCGACCACCGTTTCATTATATTAATGATGGATATTTTCAGTGTAATGACAGAAATGTATTAATGAGTCTCAGTTTCCAATTATGTTCCACAAGTACTACCCACACCTACTACTACTACTAACTACTACTCCTATTGACTAAATAGGATCGATGTCAATAGTAGATTATCATTAACACGCACATATTCGATAGTAAATTACTTTGTCTGGCGTATGCAAATCACTGTACTGTCGCTGCAAATCATTGCAGTCATAACATTGGCATTTCCTGCAGGGTTGTTATTTACTGATACAAAAATTCATTTAATTGCAAAAATACCTAAAACAACAACTATGCAATTAAAATGAAACACATAATAGAAGAGAAAAACATATGTATGGATGTAGTAATGTACGTATGTGTATTTGGTAGCGGTTGTTATTGCGAGAATTCGCCATTACATGGACATCCATGAACTACAAGTCACACATCGGCTACAAATCCATCTGCAGGGAAGGAATAAAGCTGTTACTTATTGTTGTTATTTTTGGCTTCGTCAGTGTACAACTGAATGCAAAATGACACGTGATGTCTCGATATTTAAGATTGAAAAAGCTAAATATCAATTTAAATAAAACGTATAATTTCTTTAATGCACAAGTTGCAGCTGAGATAATTATTTTAGCAAAAGTTTGGTTACACCCACTAATTCCACGTAAGAAGACTTTCCAGCGAAATTCAGAATGTTAACAAACATACTCCATTCTATTAAGCAGATAAAGTCAGATTTGTTTATATTGAAATAAAATTGTTCAATCATCCTTAATAGTGGACATGTGTCTTGCAAAGAAAAATTACATATTTCGAATAGCAAGAGCGTTTATAGAAGTTTAATAAAAATCTAAAATTTGTCATTGAATAAATTACGGATTTTTAGCAAACAAAATTCTTTCAGAATTACAAATTGTTATTTTCAGCATTGTATTCGTAATAGTTCTACTGCTCCTTCGGGTAAAGCCAGCTATGTGCCAAATTAAAATTATATTAATTTTAAAAATTATTCCGGTAAACAGTTTCCTTTGAAAATAGTTTAGAAGTTCAATTATAATGATTTCCCTTCGATGTTGCATATTTCACTTGTGGTTGTTCGCAGCAGCTCGCAGGACAACAAAGAAAACAGCAAAGGACGCTTTTTTAAAGTTCCAATTAAGTACATAATTAATTTGCTAAATATAAACCTCTTTGTATTTCATTTATTTTTAATGATATTTATTTATTGCCTTTTCATCGATAGTTTTGACATATTTTCTATTTCTTAATATGGTGCCCAATTCGTCCCTAATGTCTCTACTGATTATATATTTTTTTTGAAGATTTTAAAGAGACAAAACGTTGAAAGTTTTTCCTTGAACCTGAACTATTACTAATTAAAATGCAATTGATTGTTTCAGTCACGGCCAGGTGTTTTATTTTAAATCTCTGATTTTTTTAAATTTATTTAGTGTATTGAAATGAATGTGTAAAATTAAATATGTCTGCTGATATCAAGAAAATGGATCACATGATCTTTTTAAAGGAAAAAAATAAATAAATAAATAGAAAAGTTTTTATATACTTTGATGTGGCATAAAATGTCTAAGAAGCTTTTGCTGAAATAAGTATGTAGAATGGCGCGCATAGCCTTACACACAAAAAAAAAATGCGCTGTACATCTTCTAAGTGAAAGTATTATTGTACGGGAATTTAAAACAATTTTTTTGTTGGTCCAGGAAGGGGTCGACTTTTTAAACTGTGTATATCTTTAGCATTTGCAATCGGATCTTAGAAAAATTACATAATAATGTGTTTGCTCGAGCAGACCAACGTTTTGGTCTCCGTATCCCGTTCTAGTTTTTATCCGCCAGATCTCTAACAGATAACAGAAAATTAAAACTCTCAAGAAAAAAATTCAAAATTGCCTTGCAAAAATACTTTCGATTAGAGTCTGTACGGGGATGAACATGAAACGTTGTAACGGTTAATTTTTGATATCTTAAATCACTGGCGACAAATTTACATTAAGTTGAATCCAAAATCGTTAGTAGACCGTTAACCAAAGTCTTGAAAAAAGCTAAGAAATTTCACATGTTTGTAGAAGAACTCTCAAAAACTATTTGAGAATTACGAAATATACAAACAAAACAAACTGAATAGCTTCTTCAAAAACTATGTTTCAAACATTTTATTATTGGATTCGTAAATATACATTTAAAACAAAACCCAATTCCAAAATATTGTTTTTGGTTTGAATGTTGTTGAAGCAATTAAAAAATTCTTTCGATATTGTGGCCCTGCTAGTTAATGTTTTATATTGTTGTTTTTTTATTTTTTTTTTTTTGTTTATGGACTTGGAGTGCCTTTTAGTATAATAATTTTTAACATGTTTTATGCATTTATTATTAATAGTAAACAAAACTTTGAATTATGAATAAAAAGTTGTTAGGCTTTATTTAGTATTTTTGTGTTTTTTGGCGATTTAGCTTTTTCTAGCTTTTTAAAAAGCCGATTTAGCTTTATTTCCAGCTCTTGTCTGGAGGTGTTGCACATTATGGAATTTTCAATTATTAAGTTCAACTACTATTGTCAGTACAATATTCCATTAAAAGATTTAGTCAAGTCCGATATCACTTTTTAATTCTCTATATGCTTTTGTTTATTATTATTTGATTTTTCGATCGTTTCTTATTAACACATCTGTTGAAATAATGAGCTCGAAGTCAATTTTTTTATAAACAACGTTTTTTATTTGTCGATATTTCGATATCTTCTAGATATCTTCGTCAGAGCAGAATATATTATTTTACAAATTAATATTAATAACAACAAATGTAAATAACAAAATTATAAAATTTAACCGCCTCCTAGTCAGCCTATTCAAAATATCAATGTTTTAGAGGCAGAAATTTCCCGCCACAACACGCCTAGTCCTGATTTAAAAAAGGACTTATCTTATAAACTTTCCGGATGTGCACATGAAATGTTAAAAACATTTCTTAATTAAAATTTTGCAGTTAGTACTTTGCAAGGAAACGATATACAGTTGTCGAAACTTGCATTATTTTTTTCTGTATTTTGCAAAAAAAAAATAAATTTAGTCCCAATCTGTTTAGAGAAACAAGTGCGGTGTGTGCCATTAAAGATTTTATAAAATTTATTTATTAGCAGATACTTTAATTTTAAAACACCTTGCAGGTGCATCTTCTGTATCGACGACGATAGAAATCAATTCGTGTTTTCCAGCAAAAGTACACAAATAATGAATTTAAAAGTTCAAGTCAAAACCACCTCCAATTAACCCAGTTTAATGATTTTTATTTATTTATTTATTTTTTTTGTTAATTTAATCTCATTCGAAATTGATGATGAAAAAGAATGAAATAAAAAGCAAAAGAATTGCAGAATAAAAAAAATTACACAAAATGCATGCCGTGGGCTCCTTGCTTATTTATTTACCAGTGCATAGTGCATTTGTACACACACACACACACACTCGCCCTCACACACACACACACAGAAAGGAGATTTTTTTCTTTCATATAAAGATATCACTAAGTAAACACCGGTGTACACAATGTTACGTGTTCTTAACTTCAGTTCAAAATGTTTTAATGCGAGTAAATATTTAATGAAAGTAAAGCAGGCAAATGTTTGTTTTTTTATATCGGCACTGCATTAAAAAACTATTTTTTGCGTCAATCAAATTTGACATTTGTGAACTAGACAGCTGCAGAATACAGCCAAAAAAAACTACAAAACCAAAAACAGACTTGGCTTCAACCCCACTTTCAGACTAAAATCATTAAAAAAAAAAACATCTCGCATTTTCTTGATGTGCATTAGTGTGTCTTTGTGTGTCAGTTATTGTCGTCGGAAGGTTTCAGTGTCGAAGGCATAGTCACTGGTCACTCAACAATACCGACTTGAGCTGATAGCAATCCACAATCACATCAGAACGCCCTCCTTCGTCGGTATCGTGTAGCACCCACCGGTGAAGTAAAATAATAATAAAAATGACTACTAAACCGAAGCTTCAGCACTGCTACGAGTATAAACAAACAAAGAACGTGCGAAAGCAGAGCTGTAAAATAATTAATTAAGCTTCACAATGCTTCACAATTAAGCAGCACAATGCTTCTCATGTGTAGGAGTCGTCGCCTGAGTGCTGGTCCCAGTCGAATAATTGTGTCGATTTTTATAACCAATAATCGGTCCGTCCACCACAGAAAATAATTTATTTTTATTTGGTAAAAAAGTTATTCGAAAACAAAATTGCATTATTAATTTTGCGCCACCTTCTATTTGACAAAGTATCAGAATCTGAGGGGGTTAGCCGAAATATTAAGATTTTCAATTGAAATAAATTTATCATTATATCAATATCAATATCAATAACAATAAACTGGTCTCTAGAAACTTGCGTCGTGCAAGATCTTCAGTTTATAAAAGCTGTTTGACCTGATTCGAATGCTGTGCACTGTGATATCACCTACGTCATACATTTCTATTTGAACACAAGACTCTAAAACATATTTCGTAAACGAGTATGTTTTCCTTTTGTATGTTTGTATGCATGTTCGTATATATGTATATTTCAGAGTGTGTGTGTGTGCTTCCACACAATATCCCTGAGAGATTTTGCGGTATTTTGTTTCCTTTACGTACAAACAGAGTCGTGGAGAAAGGCGCTGGGCTGAGTTTTTGTTCATGTGGCAGAAATGATGTTTTAAGTGAAAAACTTAAAAAGTTTTAATAAAAAAATCAAGGCCAATAGTTGGCTGGTTATCTGGGTTAAGTAGCAGTACCTTTGCGGTACGATTAATAAGATACGAATCAAATGAAGTATGATTTTCATTTTAATTCAACAATTAAATAAAGAATTTTTAAAATTTCCAAATAAATCAAAAATATTTCACAGCGATTATTTTACCCTGAAATTATGGGCGCGAAATGTGAGCTCTATGCGCCAAACTAGCGTAAGTGACATTCTTTTTTATCGTACTGATTGTGTTGGCATGTGTGCCCTTAAATACATATGTTCATGTGTGATACACATCGCCAAGGACCATCCATCCCTTTAAAAATGTTGTCTACTTTTTTTTTTAATATTAAAAGCAGATATAAAAGTGTCATGCATTGTAAAGGCGAACTTTTTGTTCCTTCTCTTGTTTCGTAATGCTTTTAAGAGCCAGCGAGAAAAATTACTTTTAATTTAAATATAAAATTTAAAACGACATTGTTGTGACGTCATGGCTCTCCTTCCCATAAGGATGTAATAATGCTGAACAAATAATCCACAAGTACAAATGGAAATAAATGCAATACAAGTATAAGCAGAGGGGGAAACTAGAAAGAGGAAATATAATATTATTTTAAAGAGGTTTTTATTTTTTGGGTGGATCTGGTGTGTAACTGATATAATTATAAATGTGCTGTTCATAGAACTGCCGCTGCGGTTCTCCTCTTTGGAATCCCTAAAACAAAAGAATGTCGACATTCGTATTCATATGTGTGCCGTTTTATTCTTCTATTTGGAATTTTGCCAAAAAGAAGCTTGAGGGAAAAAAGTAACACTTTTTTTTGGAGGATAATAAGAAAAGTTATTTTATTTTTATAACGGGCAGACATTTTGAAATGGCTCCAGTTTTATATTCCATGACATTTTTAACGTTGTGTTGGATTGTGTGTTGCAGTCTTAAGAGCCAGCGTGAGGACAAGAAAAATTACACAGAAGTTGTAACTTTGATTTTTTTTGCTCCATTAAAAAGTGAATTAACTACCACTGACGGCGCAACGATGGTTCAACTAATTCCTTGTGGCCTACAGTTTCTGTTAGACATGAGGCATATCTGTATGTATTTTTATTTGAAAATGTAGGTCTTTGCGATTTTTGCCTTTCAGTATGAGCAAAATTAATGGCTTTAGTTGAATTTTTTGGTACAATTGTCTTCATATAAATTAGGAAGAATAGTTTGAAAGAAAAATTGCACTACGATAACTTTCTTATCGAATTAAAAAATAGTGTATAGAAAGTTGAAGATATCGTCGTAACTGGTAACAGAAGAAAAACAAAGGCATAGTCTTTTGTTTAAAAAAACCGCAAACTACTTCAAATATTTCTTGGCTTGCTTTCATTCGAATGTTAATTCTTTGAGGTAGTCGCTGGCATATGAATTCGGACGTAGTTTAATCTCACACTGCAGTTTGTCGCCGTATGTCTGCTTCTAAACAAACGCCAGTGCTATCAAATACCTAAATACCTCGCATTCAAATAAATTTGAAGTGCCCGAACCTTTCCGCTTTGTTCAATAAGGGACCTCAATATAGATCTAAGTGAATACTTTTTTCTCGATATTCCAAACCAAGAAAGAATCCAGAAGGAATTGAGAACTATTAAACTAGTGTTGCCTATTTTCTTGCGGCAGCTACAAACCAATGAAATAAATATTTCTTATAAAGAGATTTTAAGCTTTAATAAGTAAATTAAAATATCAAAAAAATTTCTTCTTCGCATAATTTTGCCTTCCCGTATTTAAAAGTAACAGAATCTACGAAACTAAGTCGATTGGTCAGGCTAATTGTTAGTGACACCATCTCTCAATACTAAAGTAAATCTAATCTGAATAAGATAAATTTACAACGGCGAATTCATTTTACAGCTGTTGTTGATAACACAGCTGTGCTAATTTTTTTTAATAAAATTGGAAGTCGTTATGTCAAAATTTGTATATGTTTTCACAGTTCGATTGTTTTGATCAAGGCAAATTCATTACCAGGTAAACTCAGTAGCTAATTCGCCCATCAGCTGATTCAACTATTTGTGAAAAAGTTCAGAAAAGTGGTTGGAAATAACTTAATAATTTATTATTATAATACTAAGAATGGAAAAAAAAATTGGAAAAACAAATGTATACAAACCATTTGACGTTCAGCTGCAAAGCGAATTGACGAATTTGCCTTGCAACGTCCTTGTATTAATAAACCTTTGATTTTGTTTTTGAATTTCACTCACATTATTTAAAATTGTAGAACAAAATTAAATCTGACACTGAAGTCATTAATTTTAATAAATTTACAATTTTTAAATGTGAATTTTATGCTGTGCTTTCAAGGCCATTAACATTCGAATGAAAAGTGTATTTTTTTAATTTTAAGTATATTAATTTTTGAAGTAAAAAGTTTCAATAAAATTTATGATTGATTTCTTTATATGTGGTTGCTTCAAAATGGTGCCACAAACACACCCCTTTAGCTCTCTGCTACACCTTGATGTACAAAATCTTTAATAAAAATTGTGTGTAATCATGTGTATTTTTGTTGTTTTACATTCAAGTTTTTTTTTGTATTATTTTCTGATGCAATTCATTTATTTATTTCGTGTTTTATTTATTTGTTACGGTTTTTTGGCTTCGATTGGTTTGACTTGATTTTGTTTCAAAATAATTTTTGTTACATCGTTCAGATTGTGAAAGATAAATCATGGCGAGTGGCGCCTATCCCAGAGACATGAGATCTCAAACCCAAAGAAAAAAAAAAATGCAGCAAAACTTCGTTTCTGGCTGCGGTGTTTTGATGCCACAATGTCTGCAGAAGCACTATTTTTCTTTCATCCTCTGTTCTTTGTTCTTCAATGTGTGACAAACTTGCACATTAAAAATGTGAAAGAAAAAAGTAGAATGTAACTTTTAGTTCTTGTTATTACTTTTATGCTTGTTTTGGTTTTTCTTCTTTTGGAATTTCTTTATATAAAAGAATCCCAATATTTCCATTGCTCAACAATATTTAAAAAGTAATATACAAATCTGTCATTAATTTTGGGGCACTCTATACATATAGTTTAATTCTGTTCTTAATGCTTCAATATCAAGTATTTATTTATATTTGGCCTGAATAGGTGTCGCTGCAAAAGCTGGTGCATAAATTATTTTTATTGCAGCTTCATAATGAAATAAACATGTTTTTTTGAGAGAAATTTTAAAACAAATAGTTGTCAGCATTCGGAGAGAAGTATTTGAACAGCAAATTAAAGTCACTAAAGGTTGAATTGGACGTGACTTGCAATATTGCCATAATCACAACAATAATATTATATGTCATCGATTAGTGCTGTCAAAGTAATAAACAGCTGCGGTTTTTGTTTTATGAGCAGCTGAGTCAGCTGTTCACGGTTACTGCGAAACAAACCAGCCTACGGTTATGGCTATGCCTATGACTATGGCAACATTTAAAGTCAGTTTGAATGGTTTAATCGAACACAGGGCTGTTCATAAGAATACTTCGAATATACTTTTATGGTTAAGTCACGTCGAATTGAATCTTAAATGGGAGCAAAATAAGATGCCTGACTAGATAAGCAAACCACAGGCCTTATATAAGACATTTCCTGATTTTATTTTTCCAATCCTTGCTTTGTTAAGAATTTATACAAAAAAAAAAAACATTTCACTTGTTTTAAATTACAAATAACACTGTCTTCTGAATAGAGGCGAATCCCATGCTGGCTAGACACTCCACGTAACTACGTATACTGTAATTTTTTGTTTAAATTAAGGTTACTGTTTCAATTCCCGTCTTAATCGTGGATTTTTCTATAGAAGACCTAATAAATTCACACATTGTGTATTGTTAAGAGAACATCGCATAGACGTTGCTATAAGTGCAGTAAATATTATAAAAATAAATGTAAAATAATGTACATTTTGTCATTTCAAAGCATCATGAAAGCAAACATTTTTAAATCTTTCTAACTGAACCCCTCATGACCATTTAAGTATGCTCACGAATCTATTTCCTCTTCCGATCTTCGCTACATCTTAGCCCAATTCACAATCTTGTGCAAATGGTCTTGCATCATTACAAAGTTGTGTAGTGAATTTCTTCTCTACACTAACAAAATAAACACATATTATCTATGCATTTGCCACACTGGTGTAAAAAAAAAACTGCAATCGAAGTCATAGTTTTTAATTACTATGCGTTTGCAATGATTCTTTTCAAAGTGACAGTAAAAATAAAAATAATAATAAAATATGAAAATCCAATAATAATAAAACGTATAAAAAGAGATACACCCAACAAGAAATGGACCGAAGCGGATATAACGGAAATATTAAATTCTCGAACAAGCTCCGAAAGTAGAGATACGACAAATTATAAAAAGTTTTTTGGCAAAGTCCAACAGCGAAACTCAATTTTCGTAGCAAAGTGCCGGTGCAAACATTGCAAATTTGCTACAGCCTGCTGCATTACCATAACCAAACAAAATATATATAATTGAGATTTCCTGCACTTATGCAGATTTGCAACACAAGAAAAATGAATGTTTGATATAAAAACAGCCCTGTTTTTGTATAAAATCAAAACAACTGAAGATCTACGCCGGAAAAATTACATGGCGGAAGCGTGTTCGCGAGAAATCTCAATTAGAAATCGAAGTCAAGCAGCAGAAAATCGTGACAAATTTGCAAAATTGCAATTCTGCTACGAAGAGTGAGTTCCACTTATGTTTAGCACAAATGTTGCAAACATAATCAAAAAAATGTGCTCATAATTGAAGAAAAATTGTAAATGAATTGTAAAAAATCCACAAAATTGTGAATTGGACTATAATTTTTGTTTGTTTTTAATTTCAAATTATATAATTAAATTAATTTAAATTGCAAAATGTTTAAAAAGCATTGAGATTTCTCGGTGCGATTTTTCCATTAATTTTATTGTGCAGTCAACGTAATTAATTAACAATTAAAATTGACAATTTGCTACCCCGAATGCCCTCGCTGGCATTTATACAAACGTATATTATTTTCATTTAAATTGCGATGACGGAAGTTGCAACCAGACTAACACTTTTCTGTAGACAAGTTTGTAAATCTTAAAACAAGAACATGTTGAAGTCTATTTCGATTTATTTTTCGTTTATTATTTTGCTGGCATTTGCAGTTGCATTAATGTTTTGGCTCCGCTTAAATGTTCATAAAAGTTGGAAAGTTTTTTACTTTTATTTCACTACGAGTACAATTGATAATGTGCCATGTGTTGAAATTGTTCAAATTTACTACTTTTTATGTGGGGTGGGTAACGAATTCATTGCTGCTTGAATATTTACAAACACAACTTAACACTTGTTAAAGACATTTAAATCCTCAAATTGTTATTTGTGTATTAAAGTTGAAATTGGTTTGATTTCTAATTAGTTTTTATATTTTTCAAATCTTCTTCATTTTTCTACTTTCACGGAGATCCGATAACAGGAAAAAAATTCTATATGAACTTCACGATAACAATTTCCTCTCGAAAGAAAAGTTCATTTCTTATTCTCGATAGATGTGAATAAAGGGTGGGCAAATTTCATCTTAGGAAGTAAAGTGGCTTAAAAACACACTTTTTTTTTGACAAATTCAGTTTTATTGATACCAATGTAAAGTAGAAATATGGGAATTATGATGTCGGGGAATTGTCTCGTCACCTCTACTACGTCGGCACACTTCCCCTCTTTTCCCTACATTTTGCAACAAAACTTCGCTTATCTCGTCAATGCAGCGCCGAATTACAGCTTTTAGCGCGTCAGTTGTTTGTGGTTTGTTCACGTAACAACGGTTGTGGCTTTAAATCACAAGAACGAGGCGGACAAATGACATCGCCAAATCGAGAAATTACGCGACCGGGAAATTTCTCATGCAATAACAGAATTTTTTGGCCAACTGTATTTCTTGTGGCGTTGTCTTGCTGAAACCAAAAGCCACTGATGTGAACATTAGCGAATTCTGTCCACAAACAATCGATTATCACTGTTTGGTAGCGCAGAGAATTCACGGTGACGGCGCACCATATGGTCCATTTCTTTGGATGTCATCGTTTTTCGAAGACTGTTTGTGGATTTTATGAACCCAATATGATACAATTTTGTTTCTTTACATCGATTGAAAATGGTCTTGATCACTAAAGCAGATTTCCTTGGAAAATGCGTTGTTTTCGTTCATAGTAAATTTTCAGAATTAAAATTCTTTGGTCAAGAGCGTAACGTTGCAGGGTTAAAATTTGCCAACTTTTTACTAAATAAATGTCAAAGGAGGACAGCTCAATTGTTGAGATTTCATCATTTGACATCCAATTTACATCCTAAGCTTAAATTTGCCCACCCTTTATATACCAGCCTTAAAATTATTAGAAATTAATGAAAAAATAAATAAAATATAGAGGAGATTGTGGCCTTCCATCTTTTACTTTATGTCAGACTAAATGTTTAACACAAAATTTCTAAAAAAGTTATTCTACCTTTTTGTTACATGTGCAATTCGAACTTGGGGACCAATCGATAAAATATGAAATTATAATTCTTTTCTTCTTAGTGGACCCCAAACTTGTGTACAAAATTTCAAATATAAAACTTCTTCCCTTAACAGTTCCCCACGTAATCGTTAACAGTGAGGGATTTTGTGGCCTTCGTCTGCATATTTTGAGATGTTGTTTGCTAAAAGAATTCTCATAGAATCAGTCAGTACCTTGTCTGTGTTGGAGGGTACCGATTAAAAATATATAAAGAATTCCTTAATTTATATACTGATACAGTATTTACTGCTGATAATGGTGCTTTGTGTGTGTGTGTGCTTTATCAGATGCTGTGATGTAATTTAAGCATATTCTGGCCTAAAGGATTACACACATACATTGACACATGCAGGTATACAGGTACGTATGGGTATTTCAAATATGAATAGCACTTGCCCTGAAGGTGTGTAAAATATTTATGAAAAAATTGTACATGTAAAATCTTTGTAAATTCGCAGCAAAAAAAAAAGTGAAACGAATAAATCGACTAACAACGATTTTTGTGTAAGATCCCCCATTGGGTAATAAACTCGTATAAGCAAATGGGTTTCGACAAATAAAAATCTTGAGCGCAGTGAAAAATAAAATAAAGTTTTCGAAGAAGAACACAGAAAAACAGAACACTCTCGTGGTTCAGAAATTTTCATTTTCATTTCAGATAAAGTACGAACGTGCATCTGCTATTCATGTCGCTTTTTTTATTGAAAAAATATTATTGTCACTGTTATTGCTTTAAGTGCTGTTGTGCCCAAACAATTATTACAAATGTAAAACATGACACTTAAAATTGTATGTTTTATTTGCTCATTCACTCACTACAACTTGGCAGTTGCGTTCATTGTTAAAAAGAAAACTGAAATATAATGGCGGCACGAGAACAGTTAAGCAAAAACCGGAAAAGGCTTGCCTCCATGCACATGGCCATTGTAGTTTTCGTAGTTTTACAATCTGCCAAAGTGTAGTTCATGTGTGAGTGGGTGTGTGTGTGTGTGTGTATGTCATCGTCTGCAAATTAAATGGTAATTGGCCAAATAAAAATAAAACACATTATGCTAAGGAGGTGCCCGAATGGCGATCCTCTACCAACAGCATGAAATTATATTGAATGTGCATTTTGAAATGATGTTCTCGGTGTACTTTTATAATGAATATTGAAGAGGAATAACCAGCATGCGGTGCCAGTCTCACTACTGTCATTATTTCCAAATCGCTAAATACATTTCTAAATTACGATTTTGCTTTGTTTTTTAAGGTGGGTCAAATTGTATGGATGAAAAACAAAAGCTGAAAAGTCGTATAGCAAAAATAAAACCGTAGGTCCAAAATCAAATCCTATTCTGTACAAATCCACATAAAAACTTGAATGGGCGCTAATGACTTAGTTCGCATTAGAAACAAAAAAGCCGGTCTGTATATCGTTAGTTGAAATGCAAAACCACGGAACTAACATTTTTAGTCTTTTTCAGGAAGAAGAAAAAACTTTTTAATGTAGTAAATGTATTTGTAGTTACATTCTTTTGATTTCCGCTTATATAATAACTACATTTTATTACAAAAATTTTGAAATTTGTGAGGACATGCATTTCCTGATATGCATCTGCATCATAATCAATCAATAAATCTATTTAGAAATTTTTGTTACTTACGTGGTTTTGCATTTCAGCTAACGATATGAATAAAAAGTACCATACGATTTTAACAAATGAAGTCTCATTTTACTCAAAAAAACACTTTTTGAAGAATATTTTATTTCAACGAAGTGATTATGTTTTTTATTAATCAGAAAATCTTTAGGTTGTTTTGCGTAAAGATATTAATTGGAAATGAAACAAAAACTTTTCAGAGAATTATCTTAAAGTGTTTTATTATGATAGAAGGATCTGTGAGACTTGTGTGTTAAACAAAATATCGGCCAAATGCTCGTCACTCCTTCGGTGGCACATCTATTGCCGAAGGTCGACATTTTCAGTGACTCTGAGACACAGTTGAAGTTGAATGTCGTTAATGTGGTGAATTATCTCATCGTTTAGCTCCTGAATTGTTCTCGGCTTATTGATGTACACTTTTCCATTTAAATATCGCCAACTGCCATTGAATTTCTCGCGCGAAAGAATATTTTTTTTTGTTGGATGTGTGGCAAGTGGCACCAACCTATTGGAACCACATATGGTCCAGGTCCATATCCTCAATTTCTGGCCACAAGTAGTCCGTTATCATCTCGCGATAGCAAACACCATGCATTGAGTTTGTCTTATTTTTATTATGTTGAATCAGTATACGAAACCTTTAATACGTAATATGTGCGCGTAATTAGTGGCCAATTTCTATGTCATATCTTAACAACATTTTACTAAAGGTATGTACACACGATTGTGATATAGTACTCGTACAATATTGACAGAAAAATTGTAATGAAATTATCAACAACCGTCTGAACTCACGAATTTTTTTGTGGCAACATTGTCACAAAATGTATTGTCCGTGCATTGTATGACAAAAATATTGTCACAATTCTGACAATCGTAATTGCTACACATTTTGTTTGATGTGTTTAATTTAGTACACCGCACAAAAAACACCATCGTTAGATAACTATTTCTGTTGGCAACGCTTCCCATAAATATTTCTATATATAATGTTAAACATTCGATCTGGCAACTTTTGCCATACAATAATCTGACAACAGTGTGAACAGACAATTTTCGTTGACACATAAATTTACTTTGTGTGACAATGAAATTGTACAGTTTTCTTACAATAGTCTGAACATACACTTTTGACTTCGGTGACAATTATTCATTGTCAGTGCATTGCCAACATGTTGCCATATCCTACAATATTGATAAACCTGACAATAGTGTGTACATAGCTTAAGTACCAATTTCTATTGTTCTATTTTTATTTTATTTTATATTCAAATAATTACTTGCGGGCATATACATACATACATATGTATGTATATCTTCAAATATATAAAATTCTCGTGTCGCGGTGTTTGTAGTTAAACTCCTCCGATACGTCTCGACCGATTCTCATAAAATTTTTTTTTGTGTGCATATTGGGTAGGTCTGAGAATCGGATAACATCTATTTTTCATCCCCATAAAATTAACCACATCTACTTTTTCCTTTTTTGCAATATGGGTATCAAATGAAAGGGTATGATGAGGAGATTTTGAAGAGTTTATCATCGACCTAAATCCAATATGGCAACGGACCCTAAAGGGATGAGAACGAAGCCGGTCTTCTGTCTTACTCACTATATAGTAAATTGTAATTTAAGATATATTTATTACTTTGAGAAAGATCAATTTATTAACCTAAATAAAGCATACTTTCATTGTCTACAACGCTTTCGATTATAAGTAAATCCCAGCACACTTATAGTAGATAGTTATTTTTATTGAACTAAAATAATGTTTCCTAGAAACAATATACATGGCAAAACAGCAAAACTTTTTTTTTCTCATTAGTAAACAGATTCCGTGCGAAGCCGGGACGGTCATCTAGTATAAATATAAATTTTAGTCGATTTTTTTTAAAAATCAGCCTTTTGACTTCTCTCACTTGTAATGCTAAACAATTTTATTTGATTATTATTTGTCAATTTGATGCAGTTGCAGCTACAGCTGCATAGTTATAATTTACGATCATAAACATTAAATTGAAATGAATTATGAGCCCTAAAAACTGCAATATGTAAAAATGTTCTTCAGATATTTTATTGTAATGTTTGTTTTTTGTTAACACAATTTTGCACTTTCTCTTTGAAAACCTGTAAATTACAATTGTGCATATTTATTTGCACTTACATGCATTTGTGATACTCGTACACGGCGAAAATGTGTGTAAATGCATATAATTGCTAATATGTGCATGCCTACACTTGCTTTCACTTACATGCAATCACACACACACACACATATATATATATATACGCACACATCTACAAATACTTTGAACAAGTAATTTTACTTTAAAATGTTATTTGTATCCTTTGTCTTTCCATACATTCGTACTCGCATCGTTGTTTGCTTTGTATTGTTTACGTTTTATGTTTGTATTTGTTGTAATTTTATTATCTTCGCCTTTGTCTCGTCATCAGCTCTTTCTCGATTTGCTTATTTGTTGCGACAAATGAAAATAGGTAAAATATTTTGTTCTATTTTGTTTTGATTGTGGCATTCGTAAAGCTTTCTGCCTTCCACTGCGATACGCAGATGTTAATTGCAACACCGTAGAAAATGTTAAGAAAAAGTTTACATCCGATTAGTAACAGCAGGTATGGGTAGCGCCCTCTATGCGTTTACAGCTTCACTTAAATGACTTTTGGCAAGTAAATGTTAAATTTAACATTTTGCACTTTCGCAGCTGAGAAAGTGTGTTGAGTATTTTTTTAGTTGACAGAAATGGAAATGCTGGAAATGTCAAATTTGCATGTGCAATAAATGTCCTTAACAACTGGAGTGCAATTCTTAAACAACTTCAACAATTCTTTCACCACCAATAAATGAATGACAGAATGAGGAAAGGGGAAGAAAATAAATATATGTATGTGTGCGAGTGTGTGTATTTATATCAATGAATGAAAATCCTTCTCAAGGCTTGTTTTTCATCCTTTTTATTATAAACCTTGAAATAGTTTCAATGAAGTTTAATTTGTTTTTTATTTTTCTTATTTTTTTCATATTTTATGCCGTAGGTAGGTTTATTAAATGTCGATCGCATTCATGATTTTAAAACCATTTACGTCATTTGACAGTCGTAGTCATAAAAACAATTTACAACAGTTTTTCTGAAACCTGCATCTATGCGTCGAACATCTGTAAAAAAGTGTATTGAAATAATTGAAACATTATTGGAAAGGGCACTTCACATTAATTATTAAAGTTAATGGGATTCTCAAATATTGTTCGGTGTAAAACGCTCCCTTACCTGGCGCAACCAAATTTAACTTTGCAACAAAACTTACCTTTTGAAGAATTCAGAAAGTATTTAAGAAATTGTGTAACATTATCGAATGATGATTATTTACTAAATACTTCAGCAGCACTAGGATCTTGATAAGATGTAGTGAACGCAGCCTAAATTTCAGTATTTCAATTTTTTAATCGAATTCGAAGACAGAAAATTTTTGAATTTTTTTTTTTTAATTTGTTTTTGTTTTAATGATGTGAAAACTAAATTAGGAATCTTTACACATGACCTGTAATTAAAAATTTGTGAATTACTGAGGTCAATCGGCCTCTAGTTTCATAGTTTGCGATTTACTAATTTTATAAAGATCGGCTATATTTTGAAATACTCCTCTACTTCATACTTCTACTTTATTAGAATTTGCATTTATTATCGAAAATTTATATAAAGTTTAAAATAGAACTTCTATGTTGTGTTTGCTTGTTCTATCGTAAATTTTGTTTTTATCTGGGACCAGCACTCATGAGATAACCCCTGCACTTGCGATACATTGTGCTGGAACTATAGGAAAGGAATAGTTAGGGAAATGAAAGGAGTTGAAGGTTAATTATTTTAAATCTCTGCTTTTGTACGTTCTTTGTTTATATCAGTGTTGAAGCTTCAGTTTATTAATATTTTTCTTCACCGTTGCTACACAATACCGACGATGGGATGTGCTGTAAGAAATTTTTTTTTAATTTGAAATTAGTAGTATTTAAGAGATTTTAAAAATTACATTTAAACATTTATTTAATTGAAAAATGTTCACATGTTCAGCCTTGTATTAATAATTCTGATGAAATTTACATTTGATAATCAATTTATGGGGACGGCCACTATGCCGTCATCCCCGCAATTTCAAAAAAATATTGGAGAATCTATGTTTGAGACTGGCAGATTTCGTCTAACAAATCAACACAAAAAAATTTGTTGACCTCTTTCATATGCAATAAGCATTTTGAAAATTGGTCAACAACTGCCAAAATTATGGAGTAACATAGTTTAGAAAAGTTGGTGTGGTCAAAAAAAGTAAGCTTTAATTCATTCCAGAATTCCAGTTAAGGTACAAACAACATGTGGCAACATGTTGTAGAGATCAATTCCCTTATGCAATAAAGATCTCTGCCCCGCACTTGTCGTTGCCCTTTGAATCTTAAATCGCTTTCCATTCCATAAATTATATTATTGGGCATCTCCCACAGATCTTAGGGGTGCAATTAGATACTCTGGCGAATGTCCTTCCTTAAGGCCCTTACTTGGAATACAGAGTAGTTCGGTTATAACGAACAGCTTTTATAACGAATTTTCTTTTACAATTAACATATTCTTTGGTCCCGTCAATTTTGCATTAATATTTTATACAAATTAGTACGATTATAGCGTATTTGCATTTATAACAACTGTTTCTTAAGTTACATACACAAAAAGGCATGGAAATTTACCCGGTTATAACGGAGTAAAAAAAAATAAAATTGCTAATTTTTGTCTGGCGTTTTTTGAAACTTTAAATTATTTTTCACAATTTGGTAACACTATCAGTTGTTCTCTTACACTGCAGCCACACTTTCAAATCTTGCCAAATTTTTTCCACATACTGCTTCTCAAAATTCATGTGTATTGATAGCTGTGACGAAGGCTGCACGCAAGTTTTCGGCAATTTGAAAGCATATTCATATATGAAGATGTCTTCGCTGTTCATTAGAATAGGTGGCAACGGTTTTCTTGCCCATAATTTGAAACTGAATTTGGCCAGAGAATTTGCCAGCAAACTCTCATCAAATTTTAAAAATGTGAGTATAATATTAGAATATTAGTACAAAAATAATATAATAAACTCACCGCTACTTAAAAATGTTAAAAACACAAAAATATAAAAGCAATTCTCTGAAAAAAAAACTTGGAAAAAAGTGAAATATGTAAAGTGGACCAGCAATCAGGGTATGACGCCTACACAAGCGTTGCATTGTGCTGGAATTAGAGGAAAGGAATAGTAAGAGAAATAGCAGAAGATTAAGCTTCAATATCTTACAACTCAGCTTTTGCACGTTCTTTGCTTTCGTAGCAGTGTTGAAGCGCCTCTGATGTCAAGGAGACGTATTAAATTTTGAAGCTTTGTTAGTAGTAGTAATTTTTAGTAATTATTTTACTTCGCTGGTGTACACTATACCGACGAAAGATGTGCCTGTGGATTGCTATCAGCCGGTACTGTTTAGTGACCAGTAATTATTCCTTCGCCACTGAAACCAGATAACAACTGTAGTAAAGACACACCAATGTCCATCAGGAAAAATGCGGGATATTTTTAAGACTGAGGGTGACGATGGCACGATGGATGGTAGTCTGCACGTTGACTACACAACCAAAAAACAGACCTGGGTTCAACCCCAGTTTCAGACAAAATTTTTAAAATAAAAATAAACATCTCGGATTTTTCTGATGTGCATTAGTGTGTCTTTGTGTGTCAGTTGTTGTCGGAAGGTTTCAGTGGTGAAGGCATAGTCACTGGTCACTGAACAATACCGGCTTCGAGTATAAAAAAAAACAAAAAAACGTGCGAAAGCAGAGCTGCAAAATAATTAATTAAGCTTCACCTCCTGTGGTTTCTCCTACTATCCCTTTCCTATAGTTCCCAGCACAATACTTCGCATGTGTAGGAGTCATCTCCTGAGTGCTGGTCCTAAATAAAAAAAAAAAAAAAAGACTTAGTGTGAAACTGTGCTCGAACATGGCAATTTTTTTTTTTGTTTTGTAGTCAATGTGTAATCATGTAATTTTAAAAAATAAAGAAAATATAAAACAGATATTGTAAAGAATACCAATAAAAAATTAGTTACTACGTGTATAACGAACAAAATTGTCCGATCCTGCTGAGTTCATTTTAGCCAAACTCCACTGTATTTGATTTTTGTAGATATTTCATATCACTCACCCAACAAGCAGATCTATTAAAAAAAAATTAAGCATTGAATTTGTAAAAAATTGTATATCTTCCTGCCAAAACTGAGCATTAAAATATGTTTTATTTAATCAAGGACAAAAAAGAGTACTACTCGTACAAAAGGAATTATTGATTTTGAAAATTGTGCTTCTTTGTATATTTATAAGTACAAAAATAGACAAAACCAAATGAAAGCTGACGAAAACAACAACATATAGAAAACACCATCGTTAGAAACATGCAAAAATCTAAAAGCATTAATTAACACATTAAAAACTTATTAAAATTCTAAACGTTTTACTAAAATAAAATTAAGAAATATTTTAACAATCAGAAAAAAAGCAGAATATATGTATATATAAAAATTTTGTATCGCAGCATCAGCAATAAAAAGCAAAACAAATCAAACAGCAATAAAATTATTAATGAGCATTTGCTCATTTGAGAAAAACATGTGTTGAGGAAACGCACGGGCAACTAAGCGAACAAAAGATAAATAAAACAGATGGAATAAAATTTATAATCGAATGTCAAAAAGAAAGAGTATATTGAAAAGGAATAAAACTAGAAAAGATGAACAACAAGATTCGCAATGGTGATGGAAAACCAACAATGTTGACAATTGGAAATCAACTGGAAAACACATTCCAGTTGTTAGTTTCTGCTGTAGTTGTTGTTGTTAAAGAAATATTTTGGAAATGAAACACGCACATTTATATATGTATGTATGTATAATACTCTAACGGTAAATATGGGAGAGTTATCTTTCCATCTGCGTGTATGTTTTCACAACTGTTGAGATTGTGATTTCGTGAAACGCTGAGAGTCAAGCAGATGTTGCTGCTGCAGTTCATTTTCTTCTTCAACTAAAAGAAAAATACACACAGCCATACAAATAAACAACGGAATATTAACGTAAATGCAAAAGTAATGTGAAAAGCGTTAAACTGAACGGGTACGGCCAGCGGATGGATGCTGTTTGTAAAATAAATTAAAAGAATATTAAAATTATAAATTAATTAACAAAAAAGGTCTACATGCAAAAGAAATGCTACACAGAGATCAAGTTTCTAATAAACAAAGCGAAAGTGAAGAAAATTGAGAGTACAAAAATCAAGTGAAAAACTTGAAATTTTTTCCTCAAAAAATATCAAATACACAAAAAATTTACACCACGGTGGATGGATATGTGAAATAAAAAAAAAAAAAAAAAGAAAAGAAAACTGAGCTACAAACAAAATTACTGAGTTAAAGAAATTTAATTCACAATGTTTTAAATTTAATCCCATAATGTGCGCGATTTAATATTTATTTAATTTAATATTTTTTTTATTTGTTAATTTCTACTCTCGTTGGCTGCTACTTAACCTTGACATATCACACGACAAGACAACTCTACTCTACAAAATGTATCATCAGACAAACACACTGAGATACAACACTGTTTTCAACAATATCTGTATATGTACACAATTCTACTAAATAATAATATGAAATAAAAATAAAAAAAGACTAATAATAAATCAACAATTTAAATAGTTCTTTAAATCAAGAAAAATAATCCTACAACACAAATTATATAAATTTTTAAAAAATTACTTAAAATAAAATAGTAATTTATAGTTCAACAACAACAACAACAACAACAAAAATTAGACATATTGTGAGTTTAAAGAAAAAGCAATCTCAGTTGAATAAATAGCACAACAATGAAGTCTTTATTTTGCATCCATTAGAAATTATGTATGGGGAAGAATTCAAAACTGAAAAGAAAGAAATTCTCTTTCGTTTACTTTTGCTATGTACACGCGTACACGCGTACACACGTTTCGAGTGCATATGTGTATGTGTTTTGAGTTTTTATTTTTGCTATTATTTTATTCAGTTGTACGATTTCTAAACCTGTCCTTCTTAAGGACATTCCAAAGACAATTTCACACGCGAAACAATCAACCAACCAACGAACATCAGTGGCAAAACCTTTGCACTACGAACACATTGTTATCGCCAGCATCCTCTATGCATATACTACACTTTGTATTTTTTTGCATGTATATACATACATATGTATGTATGTGCATGTAATGTGTACGCATACCGTTACATATACTGGCACAAGCATTTAATATGAACCTTACTCCAGCAATTCTTGTTGCCTTATTTTATTATAAGTGTGCAACTGTTTGTTGTTATTGCTACTTTTATTTTCGTTGTGTCTTGTATGAAAATAATATATGTACATAAGTCTGCCTTATATTTTCCAACACTGTCTGTCAGCGGAAGAAGCCAACCAAAGCAAGAAAGAAAACATAACTGTTGCAAAGACTATTCGCCCGATTACATAGTGGAGAATATTGCTTATCATTAGATTATCTTGAGCAAAAAGAAACGAATCGACTTGCGAAGAGATCTTATAAAATTTAATTTCTAAAAGTGCAGCAGTAAAATTGTAGTGAAATTTGAAGTTGTGGTGCTCTTGGTAATATTTTGCGATCTTGATTAGAACATTTACAATGTGGGTATTAATTAATTAATATCTCAGTAAAAGGCGTTGGTTTATAGGGAATATTTGCTTGAGTTAAATTATCTCTACTTGACTGGATTCGACTGCAGGCAATATTTTTTCTCTAAATGATTTCCCTCAGAATTAAATACATAATATGTGAATTTAGTTAAATGCTTTCTCGGCATTTCGGAAAGCAAATCAACACTCAACAAACTAAAAAAAATTTTTTTTTATGATATGCAAGTTGTGCCTGATTTATTCTCAATATCATTTACATTTGAGGATTTATTTGTTTCCAAATTTTGAATTCAGATTTTTAATTTTTTTAACAAATTTTTCTTGATTTTATTTTTTATTTTTTTTTCACATACATTAAAAAAAAAAAACAACTCATTCTCGATTATCCACACATACAAACAATTTATTTGTTTTTACAAACAAATATTTTACTGTTTCACTTTTTTTTCTTTTTTATTTCTGTATTTCGTAGAGTGTGTTTGATGGTGCAAGTTTGTTACACCAGCACGTATGTATGCATGTATATGTTTGTGTTCAAGAGCATGTACAAGTTAAATCGTATGTGTACTTCAGCATTTGTGTTAACTGTCAACAACATCACCTCGTCATATCACAGCTGAATTGCAAAAAAAGGACGAAAAAAAAGTTGAATAGAAATTTAAATTCTTTGCATGAAACGTGCTTTTAAAAATGAAACAATTTTTTAATACTTGGATCTCTTCAATTCTGGTTTTAATTATTTTTCTTTTATTTTTCTCAAATTCATGTTTCTTTTCATAAAAATGACGAGCAAACAGTAACTTTTTGTCTGAACGTGGAACGAGTAAAAAAGTTTTTTATTTAAAAATTTCTCTCAAAAGTCTTAAGTTCAATTACAGGAGCAGACACGTATTTGTCTATGTGTGTGTATATGTATGATGTGGCCATGGACACATTTTTTTTCTTCTTCTTTTAAACAGTAATTAATCAATTTTTAGTTGTGTCTTTAACAATTAAAAATTGCATACATTTTCTAAGAGCGGGGGGTATGACGTATTATTATTATTCACTTCTTATCACTCATACGCCACACTTGCAGATATGTTCATACACACGTACATACATGTATTTAGTTGATATTATCCCGAAGTAATAAGAAGTTTTAAGAACAATTGCATTTTTGTATTTTCGATCACAATGCCTTTCCAAATGATACGAAAAGCTCAATTAAATTTTTGCACTTCTCACCGATTATCGAAATTGTAATGATTGAAGTAACAAATCTATTTTCCAATTATTGCCATTCTTTGCTTCGATTGAATATATAATTAAAACACTATAAAAACTTTAAAAAAAAGTGTTTAATTGAATCAATCAAATGACTAATTATTATTATGTTAATTAATTATTTTATATAATATTAATTCAATTACCTAACTTAATTGGAAATTAAACAGACATTAATTGATATATTCATATGAATTAAACAATTCAGTAATTGAATTATTGGACAAAATCAATTAAATGTATAAGTAGTTACTTTTTTATTTTTATTATTTTTTTTTTTTATTTTTAAAATTATTGAAAAAATAGTTTTTTTTTCAATTAAAGCTGTTATTGAAATTCAATTATGCTGTTAATTAGTTCAATTAATTTTTTAATTCAACAAGAAATACAAAAAAGAATTTTTAATTAACTTTTTAATTGATTTTTAGTTAATATTATCAATTATATTAATATTGAACTGAAAGGAAACATTAGCTAACACGAGTTAAAGACATACATATGTACCTACAAGGAATACTTTTAAAGGTAAATTTCGTTATATTTTAAACAAAAGTCATTGAATACAAGTTCATGATATGAACACGAACTTCTGCACTATTAAACATTGGTTCGCTATTAAACATCTCCTCAAAAATTAGTGCTTCTTGGAAGCATTTTTGTATGGGAGACAACATAATGGAATCACTTGCATAAGCGCTTCTATAATACATGATTTTTATTCGCGCTGAGCCGCTTAGCAGCATGACTTTATATGCCAAAAAAAGAAAATCCCTAAAGTGTGACTTTGTTAAGCATTTATACTGCTATAAACAGTGGATTCATTGACTTTCGTGTTTTTCGGCAGCATTTTTGTAAGCATTTTTTCACAAATATGCCATCTTTTGCTTCCGACAGCTTTTATTGCTTCTAAATTTCAGTAATTTTTTGTAGCGTTTTGTAAGGCGAATCAGCCATGTTTGGGGCGCGAACTCCAAATGGAAAAGCTAGCCTAGAATTTACTTGTCCCTAGTTGACAAGCCATTAGAAAAAGAATACTCATTAATAAAATCAATTGTTGTTTAAACAAATAATATGTCATCTACAACATAAATATGTATGTCTTTTCTGTAAATAAAATTAAACATTTTCCCAATAAAAAAAAAAATTACATGAATTTATTCATTTGTTTTTTTATTTCACAAATTTTAAATATTAAAAAAATTGTAATAAAAATAAAAAATAACTACTTACACATTTATTTGATTTATTTGATAAATATAATTGTTTCAATCATTACAATTTCGATAATTGGTATCATCATTTCGATGCAAAACTTTGGAATTTTAAAATTTATAAATATTTTTTAATTATTTCAATCGTTGCGTTAACTAATTTCTTCTGTGTAGACCTTTAAGCGAAATTTTGGAAGAAAGATTTTTTAATCATAGATAATAATAATTGGAATTCATTGTGACTTGCGTTTAATAAATGAAAAATAAATGCAGAATGCCATTGTTTAAGGAGCTGATTCATTATTCTACACAATCGGACGATCTGCCAAATATGACCCGTGTGTGTGTTAGTGGCGGTGTGGATTAAAAATACATACATTTTCATAAAGTGATAATTAATTATTATGCGACTTTAGCGCATTTTATTGGCGCTAAAAAATAAATTTTAAAAATCGACACAACCAACATTTATTCTGAAAAATAGTTTTTCAAATTTAAATCATTTCATCTCGAAGCCTTTTACTGCACGCGATATTTTCGAAAAAAAACAAAGAGTGATATAGGACGAAGATTTTGTTAAAATTTTGCACTTCAAAGTCTTTTGCGATAGACCTGCGTCGACTCGGGTTAAAAGCAGCGAATACCCTCGAAATGTTTTATTGTCTACATCCCCTAGACCAACATATTCATATATTTTTCTTTTTGCTCAACCTTTGGCATCATTAAAAAATAGAATAGAAAAAAATTTCTCAGTTTTTTTCTCACCATTACAATCGTTTTAAATCGACGAGTGTTTCGGTAAAATTTTAAAGCACAAACCGTTTTCATATGCACAAGAAGATACAAAAATTTCACACAAAAGCACAAAAGGTTTAATTTTAAATATGACCTCTTTAAAGTAAACAAACACATTAGCAAACATGCTTGACCAAACACATGCACATATCAAATGTGACATAAAAGATGTGCTATAAATAAAAATACGAGGGTATATAACTCGATTACGACAAATATTTTGCAAATATTTTTTCACATTGCGCATTGTATCCATCAGTCAAGCATATCCTTCGCTTAAAATTTCCATATGCGTTATTTTTTGCTCCACTGCCACCTCTTCTCCGGAACACGTTGCTGGAAATGAAATCTTAATTAGTTCGCATTATAGTAACGATATAACAACGAAACGTAGCTCACGTTGGAAAGATGCACACGAAAGTCGATAGAGTTGGCTGCCCTACCGTCTCAAATGAATTTCTTCGCGCTCTCCTGTACACGGTCGAGTAACTTTAAAATAGTTTTTATAGCACCGGCCCATACATGAGAGTTGTATTGCAGTTTCGGTCGGATGTAGGCGATGTAAATAGTAAGGAGATCAGAATGGGCGGAAGTACATCTTACACCGTCTTAAAAATCTGAGGCACTGGAATGCTTCCTTTGAGACCTGAAAAATTTGCTCAGTCCTTGCAGCGCCTTCTTTCATTTCTCTTCCTTGGGGACTGTATATCATTTTTGAAAAATTAGAATATGTGCTAAATTAACAAAGGTCGTTTATTTGTCGCGTGTGTTATTTTTGGGGCTCAATTTCATATCACACTTTGGGCCTTATTTCTCACCATATGCGGATGGTGTCTTTTAAGAAAATTTCTTTTACATGGCCCTGCATTTAGAGATGTCACATCAATTCACGTACATGACTTAACTTTACTACACACACGCATACATATGCTCATACACAGCGAAACAGTTTCATAAACGCACTCACATTTTCAGGTTTCTAAACTGGTGGTGGTGGTAGCAATAACATTCATAAAAGGTTGACTTCTTCACATTCAGATATCTGCAAAAAAACACACACACACACACAGACATATATAAGTAGACGGAGTAATATTAGTAGAGCTGCACAAACCCAAACATACAATAAAAAATTGTTAGAAACAAAAAACAAATGCTGAAAGGATCTGTGAAATAGAATAATGTAAAGAAATAGAATAAAAGGTTATAGACGTGTATATTCATTTGCACATCCATTGCAAAAGAGATTTATATTTAAAGATAGATACTCGTACAACAGAACATACATTTCTATCTTTTGTACACATTTCTACATTTCTACATTTCTTTTCTTTTCTACACAGTTTTTTTGCGCTAATCCGCATGAAATACTAAGAGCAAAAGAATGACAACGCAGCAGCAGCAATAATCATACACTTAACATAAATTTGTTAAGTTGTATTTGTCTGTATGTGTGTACATTTGTACGTGTTACAGTGCGGATTTATTTACTGTACCTGTACCATCGATATGTGCAAATTCAGTACACAATAATTTGTCATATCATAGTTCTTGTGTATAGGGGAGAAGAGTCGCAATGTTCAAGCACATTTGCATATTTAGTGATCTCTGTGCTGAGCTTTTTTGTATAGCATGGGGTAGCAAATATCATTCGTTGAATTTTATATGTATGAGAAAGTGAGGCAATTACAAGCCATACAGCCCATTCCGAGAGCCACTTTTCGGGCTACAAAAATTATTTTATTCTATACTGGAAATACTGACCGAAGCGTAAACAGCTGGTTTTGTTACGCTTTAAAGCTCTTTAGCAGCAACAGCCTGCATTGCGGAGGGCGATGGGACACATTTTATTGTTCCCGAAATGTTTTATATTGAATTTTCCGTGTCTAACTTTCGTTTATAAAGCATTTATTTTGAGTTTTCTCCACCAATATTTATGGTACAAAATATTTTAAAAATTTTTAAGGGACCGAAATTTGTATTGATCAACATTTTTTAATATTAATTTTTTTAATTCATGCACACATATGTTTTTTTCGTGTCATTTCGTGACATTTTTGCTCAACACGTCACGACTCGAAACACGCGCGAAATCAGATTTTTGTCACGAACACTTCGTGTTTAACCGCGCGTCTTCTTGTCACGAAAAAAACACAACACGCACTTATCTCCAGTAGGAGCAATAAACTATAAAACTTTATTTCCATTAATTTAAAAGAAAAAAACCGAGTAACATGTGTGAAATATGCACGATTTTATGAAGTTCAAATAAGCGATCTGTAAGTTATATTTCCATACATTTCAAATATAAACTTACAGCGTATCAACTTTTCAGCCTTTATTTCAGTAAATTTGTTTCGAAATTCAAAAAGAGTTCATTGTAATTCAGTGAAATTAAAAGAGTGACAGTAAACAGTCAAAAAAAATGTTTGCTTTAATTTTTTAAAAAGGTTGCCTTCAAGAAAGTATCCTTTAATAATGTATCATTTAATAAAATATATGCCTTGCGGAAAGGTACCTTTTGAAACCGTACGAAAGCGTAGAATATGCATCTCTTAATATCTTTTAGTTGGATTTTATAACAAAACTTTCTTCTTTTTTCAAAACAATTTCTTGCATACGTACAATTTTCTGAAACAAACTTGCGCTACCCACTCGGAAGTTGGTACTACTTTTTAATAAGTGCATAACATATGGGTCTTTAATAATGCAGATCTATTTATATCTTAAATATCATAAAAATCGGTTATATATATAGTAGTTTCGGCAACCATCGATTGCCGTAGTGGTCGTAGTTTTGAAAAAATGTATAGCGTTGTGTCTTTTTTAGGTTAAGGCGTTTATGGGCCTTACAAAGTGACAAACAAAGAAAACTGCTTTCATAAAAGACGGTCCATTGTACATTTTTCCGAACTAATTTTAAAAATGTAAATTTTAAAACTTAATTAAAAAAAATATACATGTAAAAGTATATTATTATGCTTCAAAAGTCAAAAAAGGCTTTTAAAAAATGCATATAAAAACCCACACATGAACAGGGTAGATTTAAATAAGACAGAAATACCACTGCCCATAGACTTAACGACTGGCAGACACTACAGTATTTAAATATTGGAATAGAAAGGAAAACACAAACAAACAATTAAACAAAACAAAAGTTCTGAATAAAATGAAAGGTGGAAGAGAAAACGAACGAAATAAAATAACGATTAAAATTACCTTCTTGTACACTAAACACTGTCTCAAAAAACCCGGAACTTGGAACAGCCACACGGACATAAGACGAAACAAGTCGTTGGATAATTTCGCGAAGGAAAACATAGAGTGTGATAAATACGATGATAGAGAAGAATTGAAAAACATAAAAAACATTTATAGTATAGCAGTTGAAATCATATGTCAACATATTCTTAATTGAGATATTCCTTTTCTTTTCTGTTCCTTTCACCTCCTTTAATCTGAAGGTTCTCAAGCTTTCAGTTGTGTGTTTTTCTCAGTCTCTCATTCACTCTGCAATGAATTTGCTACTCACAATCACTTGAACGCGCAGCTGTTAATATTTATATTGTTGATTTCCCAACAACAACAACAACAATAGAAGCAGCATTAACAAGACTAGTGTATCATGACATCCTTCTTGGCCATTTTGTCGTTTCCTCTATTACCAGATTCGTTGGTGTAGAACTGACTACGGGACTCTCGCGCACAACATGTTGTGTGGCAACATGAGAGAGTAGGAAAGTTATTGTTTCTCTTGCAACCTCATAATACTCATACGTACGAGTATTTCAATTTATTTTTGCTCTTTTAGTGTGTATGTATGTACAGACGTATGTATATAATTGATTCCAGCGATATTATTCGTATTACATGCTCAGATGTACACACATACATGTGTAACAAATACACTTTTATTTTAACGCATGTTATTTTCATTCCCAAATCCTCTCAGAATTGCTTTTATCTATTGCGATTAAAATTTCCATCAGACATACAAAAAGATAAGCGAATTAATTTTTAAATTGTCGAAAAGAAATTTAATTATCTGTGTTTTTGCCACTACTTAGTGGAATTTATAATTTTTAAGCGACTGCAGAAAACTTCATAAATAAAGTTCTGCTGAACGTACAAGACATACATACGTATCACAAGCATATGCCTGTAATTTTTATCACCACCCCCCCGGATAATATACAATTGATGAAATTGCCTTTGGAATCGTTTTTTATTTTTTTTTTATTTAAATTTTTTCCACATTCTTGGGTACGTAAGTAAATATTGAAGGGAATATTTTTCTTTTTTTGTCTACCGAAACAAATGCTATTGTTCTTGAAAAGGCATTGTTTTGAGCACTTCGCTGTATGGATTTGTGTCCTAGAAATTACTATAGACTTCAGTTGTAATTGGAATTATTGCACCTTTTTGGTGTTTCTTTGCATATTAAAGTAGTAGCAATACAATTAAATTCATAAAAAAATACAAAGCAATGTGGAATTTATGAATGATGTGGTTTTACTAAAATTTTTTTTTTCATTTAATCGTTAAAGCTAAGAAATATTTAAATTTGATTTTACATGTTTCATTGTGTAAAAATAACAATTGCAAGTGCAAAAAGTATGAAATGTACACATGAAATATGCGTTCACAAAGTTGCAGAAATTCAGTATTATAAAATTAAAATTAAATGATGATTTCGACATTAGCGGTCTCAATGACTTTCAAATTAGCCAGCAAGAATTAGTGCTTGCCTAAAAGACAACATAATGGAATCACTTGCAATTGTGCTTGCATTTTTGTAAGCTTTTGTTCTGAAAAATGCAATGTATTTCTTCTGACAGCTTTTAATGCTTCTAAACTTTGATAATATTTTGCTGGGTATGAGCGGGACGAATTCATTCTACAACAATTACAACATTATGGAAACAATGAAGATTTTTGCCTGCGTGTACAAAAAAGCAATTGAGCATGCCAGACATTTTTATCTAATTTAAATTATAATGCATTCAGGATGTTCTCCAATTAAAGACGAAATTTCAGTCGTATATTTTATTTAAATGCTGTAAAGTGCTATTCTGCGTTTTTAAATGGTTTAATTCTGCTCGACCTGGAAATTATAGAAATCACTTTTAAATTAATCATATTTTAGAGAACGGGTGCTTTGATAACCAATATTTTGCTTTTAAACCATTTCGATACTCAATAAGAACAATGAAAGTACTTTAATCTAGAAGACCTTCTTGTACACAAGTTTGCAGCTTTCCCATTGTTCTGCTTAAGCGAGAATTGTTTACTTTTTTTTTCTTATTTAATTTTTGCAGTTCCTTCCGAATAATTTTACTTAAAACAAAAACAAATCTTTAGTTTTATTATTGCCGTGGATTATGCCGTGAAGAACTAAAGAATTTCATAAAAATGATTTTAATCGCAGTCAACTTATTCTTTTAATTAAACTAAATTCTCGATATATGTTTCTGCTGTATGCGAGAAAAGAGTTACAATCAAGCATGTTCTGAAAATCATATTTCGTGAAAGTGATTAGAACGTTTCAACAAAGTCTCTCACGTTTTCCAGTTTCTCGGTTTTTTTTTTTGACTATTACATGGCAAACTTTGTAATAAAATATTGAAATAAATTCCTTAATATACTCTTTATTAATTTTATGGAACAAGCAGTTGTTTTATTAATAAAACAAAATGTTATTTGATTTCGCGTTAAAATGATGGAGACAGCTGTATTGTAGTGTTCTCATCGAGCTGAGATCACACCGAACAACACAATATTCGCGTGATTTCCAGAACAGCATAAAATCACAAGTTTGATTTTAAAACGGTATGTCAATGGTAATAACGTGATTTTTAGAGCAGGCCTAAATGTGTCGTTTTTTTTTAATGGTTCTCTTTCCACATAACATGGCCTAAGAAACTCCAGTTAACAAAGCAACACTCAGGCAGTGATTGCCCACTACTAAGCGTTACCTTCTATAGGAAAGCGATAGTGATAGAATGTAATTTGATTCGAATTTACTTTTTAGATCGACCTTGTGTATCACTTGGTACATCATTCCCATTAACACCAGCAAAATAAAGAATCCAAGCAGTTTGAAGTTTTCGCCTTAAAAGTCTCAAAAAAAAATTAAATCAAATTTAACACATTCGCAAATGGTATTTCAATTCAAAGCGCAATTTGCAGCCAACAAACAACTGATGCTTATAAGGGAATTGTTGCTGATAATTGTTGCAATAAGTTTCTTTCCTTCTTCGCTTTCAAACATTTAGTGTTCGAGTGCGAATGCATGAGTGCATGAGTGTTGTGAGTGAAATTGTTTAAAGGTGTTTGTGTTAATTTTTTTTCCTTCTTCTTTTATTTATTTGTTTTTTAATTTTCCATGTTTTTGCATCGAATTTTTACAACGTCAACATATGCATATGCCTAGGTATAGGTGAGTTTATATGTGCATGTGTTCAGCCACTGTTTAACTGTTTTAACTGGAATGCTCAGCGAAAAGCAAACTTTTGTTAAAAGACTTTTCTTTTATTGTTCATATGTGTGACTCTAACAACATTTTAGGCTTTGTGATTTCGCAGTTTTATTTGCAGAGAATGGCAACAACAGGCGAAACAAAAAATGGCCACACAAACAAACAGCAAAAACAATACAGAAACAAAGTTTGTGTTCAAGGTTGACACTAATGAAATTGTACACATGCACAAACATGTTGCAAATGCCTAACAAAACATGAAAAGTGGTAAAAAAAAGAGAAACTCTCATTTTAATCACCTTTTCTTTTTTGTTTTTGCTGTTGGTTTTTTTTTTTTGTTCTGTTTCCTTTGTTCTAGTTGTTATTTTCTTTAGTTATTTTCACATGTTCTTTGAGCAACTTGACTTAATTTTGTCTTCTCATTCGTTTTTTTTTTCTTTTAATTTATAGAAAAATAGTTTGCTTCTCCTTATTACCGTTTTTAATTTTGTTTCTTCTCAATATCTCAATTATTGCTGACTAATTGCTTCAAATTCTGTTGCTCTATTTTTAACAACTGCATAATTTGAATGGAAAACAGTCGTAAATAGTGGAATAGTTCGCGGTTTATTAGATTTTTAAAAAGCGGAAATTGTTTTCCGTATTCTTTGTCACAACCATATACATTACTATTCGCATCACATATATTGACTTCTTTCTTTTTTGTTCAATTCGTACGAATATGTACATATCGTCACCTGAAATGCACAAGGGTGTAACAACCAAAATACTCAAAATGGAGTATTATGACAGCTGCAATTTTTTCGTCGTTATTGTGTACAACACTGCGAATTTACACAACGAACTTTTACCAACGAATTCGTCGTTCGGCTGCATTCTGTGCCTAGCACCACATGTTCATATGAAAGGGCTACTACTTGGTTATTTCTGTTTGTATTTTCGTAATTCTCGAACGTTGTTTGGTGAGATTTTTTAGCTGAAGGTCTATTAATGAGTTGGTATAAGCCCCAACGAAATGTACATATAGATCAGCTTAAGCATACAACAACGTATATAAATAAGAATTTTTTCTATAAAATATTACAGTTCAACTCAAACAAACAGATCTATTGAAAGCAACAGTATTATCAATCATATCAAATATGAGACAAAATCCAAATTATTTACACACAATTTCCTAAAAAAAAATAATTATAAACTCTTCAATTTACAAAAAGATATGTTTACTAAAATATAAAAGTAACAAATAAAAATACTAATATTGTCTATAACAAAATAAATAATAAGAACTGCCAATATTTAAAAAAATAATCATAATATTTTCCATAAATAACCGCACAAAATAATTAGAGGAGTAATTAATGTGAAATACGATATCAAAATCAAATGGATTTCAACCAACAAGTATTAAATAAAAATAAATTAATTAAAATACAAAGAATATCAAGTTAAAGCCAACCCAAACCAAACCAAAGCAAACCAAACATATTAAATATGCATTTAAGATAATATCAAGCCCCCTTTTACAACCAACAAAACAAATCAAAAATTATTTATTAAATTTCAATTTAAAACAAACAAAAAAATCTACTTAAAAATAATACTTCCTATTATTTACGAACTAAGCCCATGTACCTCCAGTCTACAAACAAACAAAACAACTTCAATATTCTTCAGTACAACTCAATTTCTGTAAAACGTTCAAATAAAAACAAAATCCTTCGAATGGATACTTCAAGGCGATTGCAGTGGGCTAGAGCATTTGGGAATCATATGAAAAGCTCTCTTAACGTTGACCAGAAACGCCAGAATTGTTAAATACTGCGACGGAGCTAAATTCATACAAAAATTTCACTTCTTCTCTGACTATTTGAATTTAGAAAAGAGAAAAGCAAAAAAATTGGCGAAGCTGCAGATACCTCCTACACGTTCATCATCAACCATTTCACGTATAGATTTCATCGAAAGATGGGGCCTAACACCGGTCTTACGTCCACGACAAGAACAACCCTTAAGCGGTGAAAATCTCTCCCAAGCATCGCCCCCTCTTCTGCGCGATAGGTAATTATGAATTTTAATAAAATTTTCTAAATGATAAATAGACTCAATTGTCGTCGTAATGTTACGAGTACTTCGTAGTACTTTTTAGGGTATTCAAACGTTTAATTGTTACATTCCAATCGAAATTACGACGCAAAGCGCAACGTAATTGACACCAAATTATTTCGGTTGGTTTCATACATTTTGTATGGGCGTGAGAAATTTTTCACAGCAATTTTGCGTCTTAATTTAGGTTGGTCTGTTTCGGTTAATGGATTAATTCATTCTTGATTGATTGATTGGTCGATTAATTTAAAGCTGGCTATTTTCAACACCGAAGAAATTCTGCCATTTTGAAGGACTTTGGCTTATAAGCCGTCTGACAAGAGAAAAGACATACGGCGCCAATTCAAACTCCACTTCTTCTAGCAGAATTAACTGAAACGAGAACAACTGTTTTCGCAATAAATGCACAGTATCAGTGCGCGTGTTGTGGAGAGCAACAATAAATGTTGTGAATTGTCTTCATTCAGAAAAAATGCTTGTTACAGTATTGTTTTTTTTTTTTAGCGAGTGCTCGTATGCACTGTATGCACCGGACCTATTTAGCAACGTGTAGAGTGTAGAGAAAAAAGAGTGGTGAAGAGAGAGTAGAATAGTTAGCTTAATTCTAACAAAACACTGCAGTTGCGTTTTTTTTTTTTCGAAATTAGTGAAGCAGAGTTGCTGCGTATCAGGTCGAACAGCACCAGCGAAGACCTGCTCTGAAAAATTCTTGGTCCGACCACGGATCGTCTCTTCAACACACTAATTCTTCAGCCAGCAGCTGAAAGTATTAAAAATTCATGAAATCGAAACTGGTCTGTAGGAATGAGAGAGAAGAAACACAGAGAAGTTGCATGTTCTCTGTTATGGATCGATCATTCTCGATTTGTTCAAGATCAAAAAAATCGAAACGGTTTTCATCGAAATTTAAATGGTAAAAAAGACAGGTCCATAATCGTAGTCCTTTGTGCTGTATGATTTGCAAGGTTTTAAGGTATCTTTACAGTACAAACAGGACTATCCATTTTTCGCTCTAAAAATTAAAGTTAAATAAAACACACATAAAGCTATGATTTCGATAAAAAATTTCATTTCATTATAATGCTTGGACCTAATTTGTCATTATGCACGATCTGTAAAATACTCAGGTACTAAATCCAAAATAGGCTATGTTGTGTGAGTCGTTGCATCGTCTTATCCAGTTCATCAATCTTCAATTGTATGTTAAAAAAAAATTTGATATTAAATGGCCGTAGCGCTCTGACCACACTTTCACTAACAGAAGCGATGCTTTTAGCAGTGCGCACATCTTTTCAAAAATTTTTTTATAATTTTTCCAATTCATTGCACAGTTGATCGATAATGACGACCATAATCAGCTCGTAATGCTCGAAAAGTGGCGACTTTTGAAGCGCCACATTTGCAGTAAATTTTAATTATATTTACGCGTTCTTTGGGTGGTAAACGATCCATATTTGTAAATTGCAAAATCGTTCACTAAATAGATGACAGATATTTAACAGCTGACAGCCTTGCCAGAACGGCGGTTCTGCAGAATCTTTTAGTTTTAAAGTCGGTTCATCTTAAAACATAATTAATTTTTGACTATGACGGAGAAATAAATAAAGAGGTCTTTCTAAATTAAAAATGTTTCTAAAACAAACGGACTTTAATGCTTCACTTAATGGTTGTAGGCCAAATTCATTAATACTAACTAGTCTTATATATATTTATGAATCTTTGCTTTCCTCATTCTAGAATTATTCTCTATCACTTTGCTAGTGGAGTAATTTTAACAGAAAATTTTGATACATATCTGAGACAAATTTACTGGAACCTTTTTAACATCGGCGTTCGAATTTGGCATGATCGACAAGGTTTTTTCCTTAATAAAATTAATTCATGTATTTTTGTTTTCTTGCAACAGTACTCAGAGCATGACCTCTATAGATGCAATGCATTTAGCTTTATGCACTTTATAACTGAAAGTTCCCCTGTATCGTGAAGTTTCACTCTATCAAAGTTATATTGCGGTTTGGCGAATTGAACAATTTATTTCTCATGGTATGTTTTTTATATAGACGTCTAAAATATGAAAACAATTTGTGTTTTTTTAATAAATTAAAATGTGCAAATTTGTTTAAAACTTTTTAACCGATTAAATTGGAAAAAGGAAACCCAGTAATTGAATACCCTACTGCGTAGATGCTATTTTTAGTGGCACTGCGTGATTTATGCCTGTAGCATATTTCATTAGCAATTTTCCATCTTTTCATGTCAGTTGTCATTTACATTCTTTTCGAAATCATCGTATCGGAGAGGAATACAAAATGCCAACAATAATTGACAGCTACATTTTATTTTTCCCGTTATCGTGATTGCCAGATACGAATGCATGAATCTGATTATGTGCTTTTTAACTTGCAAACACATCCAAGGCACTCAGAAATCGCTGCCTGAAATGCAACAGGGCGTGAAGAGGAAATTTTAATAATAATAATTCTATTTTCGATTTTAATTGATTGAAAATATAAAATGTGCGCTGTAACAAATTCTTATTGTGTTACTCATGCACACGGTGTGAGAAAGTTTTCCAATTTTAATATGGAAAATGTAAAATCAATAAAAGAGAATTTTCTTATGGCGGTTTTTGGGAAATTTCATTGAAAAATTTTCCTATGGAATTTTATAAAGTTGTTCTGTTTTTAACTGAATGAATAAATTTATAATTATACTTATAATTAAATTGTTATTTTTATATATGAAATTTATATACATTTTCAATCACAAATTATAAATTTATATTATAAATTAATTTACCGAATAGTAATATTTTTATTCGATAAACGACAAATGTTTATTGAATTTAATTTAAGTGCAACAAATCCGTGATATAATAATTTATCAAAAATCCCTTATTTATTGTGTGTTTGAGCCAATGCCAATTACACATGTGTTTCCTCCATCTCCTCAGTTAACTTCCAACCATAATTTCATAAAGCCAATATTTTGAGAAATAAAAAGATGTATTCTTGCGCTGGCTTGACGCATAAATCAATTGAATTAGTGTACGTGGATATTTTTAGTAATTTGTATCTACATGATTTCAATTACACTAGAGCCCCGATTTACAAAACGAACACAAATTGAGTAATTTTTTCTATAAAAGTGCACTACGATTGTCTGCACTAACTGATTCTCCTTTGGTGGTTCATTATACAGATCCCCTCATGCTTTAATACAGTAGACCCAAACGTTGCCAGTTTCAATTTATTCACAGAAAAAAATAAAATCAAGATTCAATTAAGAAAAACGAACATTCAATTAAAATAATAATTGGATTTCAACCTATCACGAAAATTGTAGATTCTATTATGACTTTTAATTAAAAGAAAAGTTTACGATTTTTTTCATAAGAAATTAATTAAGAAATTTTATTAATTCAATTAAAACATTAATTGGACATTTTTTCGAGATTCAATTAATAAATTAATCAAACAAAAAAAATTAGATTCTTTTCCCATATTAAAACTTATTTACGCACAATTAATATGTTATAATTTTTCATCATTTTATGGTATTTTAAATCGAATCTGTTGATAGCAATGTATTGAGAGACTAACAACGTAAATTAATTTAAAAGTGGGTTCAATTATAATTTTAATTTCTAAAAAAAAAGATTTACAATTATTTTTTCTGTGTAAATAATACCGACGAGTGACGGCGTTCTGGTGTTCAGACCTAAAACATTCCGTCAATAACTCACACAAAGGCTCACCGATACACATCAGAAAAATGGCAAGTGTTTATATGACAGGCGGATACTGGGCTCGAACCCAGGACCTTTGGTAGTCAACATGCTAACTGCCTCAACTATCGCCAGCCTCTTATTTTATTTTGATTTATGTACCTCAATTAAAGGAAGGGGCTCTATTTTGACCATCAAAGATTACCTTACTTTTGTTACTTGTTTTTGTTGTTACGCTTTCAGTAAATTGAATTACTTTAACGCTGTCGCTGTTGGATATTGCTTTTACTCTTGTAGGCGCTAATACAAGAGCTCTGTCATATTGTTGACAGAATATTTTACTGCCGACTTTACACGTTTCAATATGTCAAATTTTAGTTTCGAACTAATGCATTTTCATTTTTTTCCATAAGTTGTTTTACTTTCTCAACTCAACCAGAGAAACTCTTACAATAAAAATGACTTACCTTTCTGAATGAGATGGCAACGCCCATTTTACATGCAAATTTTTAATTTTTAACATTTAATTATGGGCTTATTATGATGCACGTCGGAAGCGTATTGGAATTGAAACGTCGCTGAGCGAATTAAACCACATTTCCAAAAGCGGTGCACCTCGAAACGACGCAAATAGAATATTCGCAATAGACGGGGCTCTAGTGTACATTGCTAAAACGATAAATATTTGTTAAAACTATGAAAAGCCCTGACTGCTAGGCAATGTATGTATGTATGCATTTGTGTACATATGTATGTGTGTAATGTGTTATTAAAGTTTAAATTCATTAGAAATGGGTGACAAAACACATGATTTAAAGTGATGCTAAAAACGATAAACGATGTATGTACCAACAAATGGAAGCAAAAGCCTTAATTAACAGAGTGTATGTTACTTTTCCCAATAAAACGAACCATGAAAACCATTTAGTACCAAACACACACACACACACACGCACACACAGATACTCTTAATCAAATACACACATGTTCTCGGTCTGCTCGTTGTTCAAAATTTATTTTCCATTTCTGTGAACTTAATTTTACAAGTGATGACGTCAAACCGAAAACAAGACTAGAACAACGAAAATAGCACAAACACTCTTCCATACACACGTACGTATGTAAAGAGTCGTACGCTCTAACTCGAACTAACAATAGAAAATACAAAAATGTGTATAAATAAAACTGTGTGATAATAAAAGAAAGAAATAAATAGAAATAGAAATAGAAATAGACAATAAATAAAAATGAAAATAAAAAAATATCACTGATGATGACAATAACCTCTTTGCAAAAACATTGAATAACAATGTGAAATGAAATTGATCATCATTATTGTCATCATCATCATCATCGTTTATATTTTATTGAATATTGAATTAAAGTAAATACATGTGTGTTAGTGTGTATGTGTGTGTGTGTGTGTGTGTGTGTGACACATAAAAGGAAAAAAGTATAGACGTACCGCGTTATTGTTATACGTTTCCACGCGTAGTCGCTCCTTTAAGTTACTTTTCACCCTCTTTGTGAGGAAAGCTCAACTGCTGTTACAGTGCCCTTATTTGTCCGTATACATTCTTTGGTTCTGTCTGTTATTTATAACATGAATAACTAAATTAACCTTAAAAAACTATAAAAAAAACTAAAAAACTTTGGAACGCAATTTTTAAGCGAAAGGAAACTGTAATATATTCCTTCCAGAACGATTAGGAGATTAAATTTTTATATCTGCTTTAGGTTACGCTACGATATTTTGAAAAGAGGTTGCAAGAGCGTTGACCCAATACTATGCCCAATGCGGCATAGGTACCGAGGTACCTACACCAGAAACCTTTACTATTCAATGACCAGTGACTATGTATTCGCCACTGAAACCCTCCGACAACAACTGACACAGAAAGACACACTAATGCAAATCAGAAAAAATGCAAGATATTTTTATGATTTAGCCTGAAACTGGGGTTGAACCCAGGAAATTTTTGGTTTTGTTGTCCACATGCAGACTACTTCAGCCATCGCCATCCTCAAATTGGAAAAACCCTAGCGGATTATTTAGTGGCAAAACAAAACGGCGGCAAGTGACGTCGACCCACTGACATGCTTGATAATAAATAAGAAAAATACGAACTTCTCTTATCTATAGTCAGGCTATATTTAGCGGCACCACTTACGAGTGTTCCCATCGAGCGAATCTTGCATTGCGTTTATTTCTAGATATCTAGATATCTATTTTTGAAGTACAAAATTCCTCTACTCAGATTTGGTTATTAATACAACATGAAGGCGAACAAAAAATATTTTGATTCCAATTCTTAAATATATTTGCTGTTATTTTACTTTAAAAAGGTGTTTTTAATAAAAGTTATTAAAAATTTTTGAACAGTTATGACCTTTACTGTTTTCTCAATAATGTTATATGAAATAAAAAAATCTTCATGCAAATAAATTGATTCTCTTAAAAATCATTTTTACGCGATTGCAAAAAAAACAAAACGTGAGGAATTGCATTTCATAAGTGCGCAAAAGTTAAGTCTTCAATGGATTAACGACATAAAAATATCAATCAATTTTGTTTAGAATATCGTATATTCTTATCACAATTCGAACAAACGCAATAACAAGTGTTGTAAGGACCATAATGCTTTCCAGCAACAGCAAGTGTCAATTGCACCACTTGAGTACCCATTGTTCCAGCGCACAGACATTCTGTATAATCATAATTATTTGTTAGAATTGATATGTGCATACAAGTATGAGTGTGTGTGTGTGCATGTGTGCATATATATATATGCATAGCAGAAGTAAATCAGATACCATAGGCACACATCCCCATATAAACACACACACTGATAAAAAGTCATTGTTGTTTACAGTCCCAATCAAATGTTGCTTGAAAGAATGCCAACAGAAATAGCAATAGTATCTGCAACAGAAGCAACAACAATACCAACAGGCATCATGACAACCATAATTTATGAAAACAAAAAAAAACAAAAACCAAACCTATTGTTTATATCAAGTGTTCATTCACTTGACTTTTGTCCTCTCATACGTCGTCATGACGTCGTCAGCATAATAATTGTCAACATATCGTTGTATAGATACTGTGTTTTTTTTTTGCTGTTGTTCATTACTATTTCTTATTTTGCCTATTATTTTTGTGAGGGGTTTCCAAGAGTTTTCTTTTTTTTTTTGGTATCAAAAAATTCACACGCAAATATATTTAGAAGGAAAGGTTTTGTGAACTTAATTTAATATTTTGCGATTGAATTAAATTATTACAATAAATCGAACTTGATCGGTTCGTATATTGATATTGATTTCCCTAGAAGATTACGCTTTTTATATCGACTTTGGTATATTTCCTGTTAAATCTATAATTATGACCGCCCCTTCCCCAGCTCCTCCTAGCCAGGAGCAAGAGTCTTGCTATTCGGTATAAAGCCTCCCCTCGGGATGCTTAATTTCTAATTTTACCAAAACTTAATAAAGAACCAAAGTACTTTCAAAGTTCATCACATTAATAAAAAAAAAATGCAGAAGGAGTATTTTTGTATTGTAACAAGAAAGAAATGTAGTTATTTGAAATACCACTAATTGGTAACACTGGTCAACAAGAATTTATTGGCCTGAGTTTTATTAGTCAATTTAAATACATATGGTACTCCGATTCAATGCCTGTAAAATAATTTTTTTGGACTGACTCTGGTTGTCGAGATTTACCGTGATATAGAAAAAAGCGGAGGTTGCAGCACGTAATTTGCAATAACTCGATAACCAGCTCTCTTTTCTGAGAACAATAACAAATTTCATAAGATGCTTTAGTTACAGCGGAGTCTTGTGAAAATGCCACGGACATAACAATTTATTGTTGTTTTAATGATTTTTTTAAAGAAGTCAATGTCTCGCTTCTTAATTGTGATTGAATGAGGAAAATTTTCGTGTAAGGATTTCTGTTTTATAGTAAAATGGCGAGAAATATTATACATATTTCTTTATTATAATAATTCCACGGCATATTAAACAAGTTGATGCATTGTTTTTGTGAGGCACAAGAAAATATTCTCTTTCCCATGTCTTTTAGAACAATCGATTTTCATTACATATTTTTCTTTTAAAACTTGAAGACACTCCTGGCATTATTAAAGAATTACAAAATCAACCACGAAATTGAAATTCATCCGTTAGGATCGATTTTTATGAAATGTCAAATGAACACTCAAATTTAAAACATGTCGTGACTACGGTTACCAGATTTATTTTTAACTGTCCACAAAACTTAATCTTAAAAATCGTCAAACTCAATGTCAAGATCGTTAAAATAACTTTTTTTTAAATATATCTTAATGTTGCTATTTGACTAAGTGTTCCCATTGTTTGTCTTGCTCTGCGCGAAATTTAAAGTAGTTCACTATTTGATTACGCCGCAGGTTGAGTATGCCTGCTGTAGTCGCATGTATTATTTGTATCGCATGATAATTGATGTGCCTTTTTAAGTAGATATTTGATTCGACAACAACAACAACAACAACAGCAACAATTGAATATAATTTTATTTCTATTTCAAGGAGACGCCATTAATAATCCATTTTAGTTCACTTAAGTTAGCCAAATATTTTACAATCAACTAATCGACTTAGTTGATGGACTTATTGTTGAAATTTTAAAAAATTAACAAAATTTAACAAAAAAAAAAAACATATTTTGTAATTTACTTAATAGAAATTTATGATATACATTTGCGAATAACATGTGCAAGTGATTAATACTTATGACTTTGATTGCAATTACAATCAGCAAACAATTAAGTTTTGTTTATTTTGACGCTCTAAATAGTTTAGAACACAAAAACACAGCGCAGCGATTGCCAAGTTAATGGCATTCATTCATTATTCCTTGTTTATTTGGCGAAATTAGTGTGGTGATGAAACGAATCTTTCGGTTCGCAATCTAAAATTTTAATCTTCAATTACATTTATTACAATGTGGATTTAGCTGGGCAAAGCTGTTATAACACTGAGCAGAAAAAAAAAACTACTATTTGCTTCAATAAATTCAAAATACCCATCTGCTACAATTCGGTCGTTTTTATTTCATACTTATTTGTATTATTTTGTTTTCTTTCATTTCTTCTGTGCTTTAGTTATTATTATGTTATAACGGCTTAAAATTTTAATTTTAAAAAATAAGGAATGAATGGAAAAAAGAAGAATTAAATAGATACTTTATTTTACATTTTACATAGCGGACGTTGCACGTTTCTCTGTAGAAAATAAAAGAGATATAACCCAAAACAGCTCGAATTCACTTTATACATATATATATATATATATATATATATTATTGGAATACTACATAATAAACAAATTTGCGTCTTACCTACCTTTATTATCTCCATCGGTTAGATGGTTTCAGAGTGGCATATTTTACCCGCTACGTCGCCACATGATTCTATTTTTAAAAATTCGTAGATTAGTTTCGGAGATGCGGAAAATGTGTCCCATTTTTGCAAAAATATAAGTATATAGGATATGTTCCCTTCTAGACGCTGAACTATTTCTGTTTTAAATTTCATTAAAATCGGTTAATTGGTTTCGTTTCTTTTTTATATAGAAAGCTGTATAGTTTCGGAGAGGAGTCTTTGGCCCCAATCTGCATTTCCGGAATATCGCGGCCATTAATCGAAATAAAATACAGCGTCTATTTTAAGTTGGGCAAAGTTATATATCTGTGCGAAATTTCATTAAAATCAATCCAGCAGTTTCGGAACAGCATCGTGACACGAGATTTTTATTTATATACATACATATATAGAATAGAATTTAAAAATACACTTACCTGAAATGCCCCTACTGAGGCAGCTTCGGCCAGAAGTGCGTATACCGTTTTTGTTTAACAAATTTCTAGAATATATTATTTGCACCCTCTCCCTCTCTCTCGTTTCAAAGATTTACAGAGAATATTTTAGAGCAATTTTAAATTAAAAATTGCAATACTACGTAGCATAATTAATAATTTTCTATGTTAAACCGCTTTTCATTTATTTATTGCCTGCCAAATTTGAGAAGTTATTCTATTTCTTTAAATTTTTCCAATAGAATCACAGGAAACGCCAGCTATTATCATTTCTAATCCGTTCTTAGTTACTGACTGCTATTACTTGCCATAGTTTTTATAGAAAATATTTGTTATATATTTCTTGCTATGACTCTATATGCATATATTATTATTTTTTTGTTTCCGCTTTGATATCACATAGATATATAATATATGTATGTATGTATGTATGTATATATGCATATATATATTTTCTTGTTCTTACTTTATATCTATTAGTAAAAGGGTTTTATTATTAGGTTTTTAATCAATCTAGGAAGCATACCTAATATATACATATACATAAGTAAATAAGTAACATTCAAGCAACTACTTGTAATATATATTTAATTTGCCTAAATGGGCTTTTATATTACTACTCGTATGAAAGAAAATAAATAAATAAATGTTAAACCGTATTTTCGATAGCACATTTTTGTCGTATGCTGTTCTCTTTGAAGAGAAACCATTGTACTTGCCAATGTGTTGTTATTATATGACAATCATATTAAAATTCATGCTCGATGGCACTAATAATTTAAAAGGATTACAAAGCGAATTAGTATATAAACTTCTCAGTACGCACTTCCTTTCTTTTCAACCTGTTCAAGTGAATAAAAAAAAGTTGTATTAAAAAAAGGCAAATTTTAGAGTATCCTCAAAAGGAGCCGTTCGTTTCGTTTTCAAAATCGATTTTTATCACGACAAAATTAAAAATTTATACATTGTTGCGCTTTTGAAACGAAATGTTTATTATGACTTACACAATTTTTAAAGACTTGTTAAAAATAAACTTGCATTTTTTTTGTTTTTAACATGCAACACACGTGTAAAAGTTAATAAAATATAATTTGAATACATTTCTAAGTAATTAAAATCTCACTTCATTTCTTTTTTTTTTTTTTTATTGATCATATTCTTATTCTATCTTTTTGCAAAAATACAAGACGCTTTTTAATTGAATTTTGACATTGAAAGTGCCAACAATGAAAAAGGAATACAAGTGACGTATTTTCTTTGGGACAGACAGATGTGTATATTTAAATAGACGCACGTTTATATTTATAAAGTTCATTATGAGAAGAATTTGGTATGCGAAACACAAAATAATTATGTAGAAAATTCATTATTTGTAATTAGCAACATCCTTTCTTCAAATTTCAACAATTATTTCGAAAAACAAGTGGAAGATAAATTAAATATTAAATTAAATTATACATAAATAAGGTTTTAATTTTATTTCAGTTTATTTATAATTTCTCTGGATATTCATTTGCATATAAATTTTCATTCATTTTAAATTTAATTTCTTTTTTTCATTCACGTCTGCATGTGTTTCTCATTGAACTACACGTACACCATGCTTTGAAAGAATGAATTGTTTTTATTTGCAAAATCTAATTTCTACTAGTTGTAGCTTTTTTACTCGTGAATTTTTTATAAAGTTTGTCCTTATACACGGTGGGCCGAAAATAATCACCCGGGGCATAAGTATGTCTTTTTGCTGTAATTTAATTTAATAAAAACCTTTGGATCTGCAAGTATGGTCATCAACTCTGGCGGCGGTCATAGGCAGTGCTAAAATTTGTCTTAAAAAAAAATTACAGCAAAAGAACATCGGGTGATTACTTTTGGCCCACCCTGTATTAAGAACTTTTCTTGGAGTAGGATATTTTCTCACAAAATATTTGTCATCATGGGTTATTTCTCTTTTGGTTAAAGAGTTTTTCTTTATTAAAATTGTATTTCATTTCGCGAAAATGTTAAATTCTTTTTCTTTTTATTCTCATGTATTTTTATCAGCAAAGTCTCCTTGAAACATCTTCAATAGTAAAATGCGAGGGCGGGTCAATCAGTCCGGGACTTTTTGAATATACCGTCTCTTAAGTAAAGGGGCAGTCTTGATTCTGACAAAAGGCATTTGTCAGTCGAATCCTGCCGAAATTTTCACAAGCTGTGATATATAATTTGTGTGAAGAAAAAATGGAAAAAGGGAATTTCGTGTGCTCCTTAAGAATTATTTTTTTGCGTTAAAAACCGTCACTCAAACCAAATCTAAGCTTGATAAATACTATGTATGTATATAAGAAATTCGTTGTGCCCGTACAAGCACGTCAGATGCCGCACGGTGAGGTCTCCGAAAGAATTTAATAAAAAAAATTCACGACATGAAATGAAAAAATTCAAGAAACGTTGAAACAATTTATTTCCTTTCACGTAAAATATTTAAATTGATGATCTTGTGATTTCGATTTGATCGTTTAAACAAGCGACATTAACAACAACAAAAAAACAATTTGATACGGTACTTATTTCCGGTCTCTCCCTTTCAATTCGAACGGAATTTCCGTAAAATAGTTTGAATGAAAATCAAAAAGGAAAATCAGAAAAATGGCATAAACACAATTCAAACGAACCGCAAATTTCGCACTGCACGACGAACTTGTCGACAAGTATTCGTTGCGTAAATTTCTCGAATAGGCTGAAATTAGTTCGAGGGTATCAGACCTACATAAAAAATATATATTGGAAAAATATGAACAAACTTTGCGTCTTGTGCAGATTATTAAAATTATAAATATCATGTTCAGCATGATATTTTTGTGCAATAGCACAGGTTCGGCCTGTAGACATGATTAGAAACGGCTGCAACGGCTGAAACAATTGGGAAAACGTTTCAGTATAATGCAAAACGGTAATATACGGTGTTCAGCTGTTATAGAAAAGAACAAGACACTTTATTTGAGATTTTTAAGGAGGTTTTATATTTTATTTATTATTATTTATTATTTATATTTAGTTCTTTATATTTTATTATATTTTTTGCATGGTATTTGAAACTAAAAAAAAATATAAAATAAAAAACTTTAAAATAAAGTTATTGGTTCACGATTATTATTATTATACAGCTGCTCTTTGCATATATTGGCAGCACAGCGATGTACTTCCTAAAGAAGGACTACAATTAGAAATAAATTTGCATACTTGCTACACTTGTAGCACATGAATTATTAACTTATAAGTAAAATATTGTTAAATCTTCTCTGTCAATAATGTACGACACACCAGAACCATCAAAACACCACCGGAACTGAGAACATTTTTTCAAATCCATTTCTGGCGTTTGGCCATGAGGTGTTTGACTAGTCGACAAACACCATGGTCGCTTAACACTTCTTTCTAAAAGTTTAATAAACGCATAAATCATCACAAGCCGTTTTCAATAGCTGAATACGTTCCTCGTTCTAAGAAGGAACACTTAATCTCATCCTTATCACAATTATACCATTTTGTATACCAAAAAGCTTAATTTTTCAATGATGCAATGTCTTAGAGTTTCTGTACGACCTCCTTAGTTTTGCAAATTCAAAAGGAATGTCTTCTGTTTTCTTCAGAAGAAATTCGGTTTTTTGAAATATTTTTGTTTCTTCTTATGCAACAGAACACAAAATATATTTTTCTTTATTTTGTAGTGAGATGTTTTTGACAATACAGCAATTTGCTTAATCACGTTGTTTTTGCTATTGTTGTAGAGCCGGGACTGACCTAATAATTGGATCATGGTCAGAGTTTTATAAGTTTTATTTCCTTCAACGAACATTCGTTACGAAAAATTCAAAGTTTGTCCCAGGAAAAGAAAACAATACAGCTTCTAGATATTAATTAATATTTAAAAATTTGTGTAGACTTAGAATATCTCGAAAAAAAATAAAAGAAATTTTCAAAATATAAAGCAGAAAAAACAAAATGTTATAAAAATGAAAATTGTTAAATTTTGCAAATACTCGAGAGCATACGGAATATAAAGTTCGGTCTGCCGACGTAAAAACGTAAAATCAAGGTTCAATTAAAAAATACAAAGATTCAATTAAAATAATAATTAGATTTCAACTTATCACGAACAACGCAGAATTAATTAACAGTTTTAATTGAAGAAAGTTTTAAAATTAGAGCATTTCGATTGCACTTTCTTGAGACAACACAAAAATCAATGCAATTCAATTAAATTATTAATTGAGAAAAAAAATTTTTCCGAACAAAGACTGAATTGGGTAAAATTTCATTATGATTTTTAATAATTATAATATTATTAATAATCATAATAGTTTAACAATTATTTGATGAAAATATATTCGCATTTCTATAAGAATCTTAAAAAGCCAAAGGCATTTCAGATCATATAACTTCTATGTGTTCATATCCACTCATACATATACAAATACATTTATATACAAATACATACGATAAAAAGCGTCATCATATGTACAGCATTCGCCTGTTACTACCAGTGTGAAAAACAAATGCAGGCGAAGACACAAAAGTATAAGAAATAATAAAAATTAGAAAAAAGTAAAGTGGAAATCTTACTTTTACTTTTTATTTATTAATTTCCCCTGTGAACTAGAAAAGAAAATAAACTCTTAAATGCAAAAGTATGAGGATGTGCTGCACTAATTGTGCAGATACGGATGTACATTCGAATAAGGATGACTGAATATGGTGAATTCAAACTGACGTCACAAACGACATTCATTTAACTCGTATGTATGTACGTAAGTGTGTATATGTATGCATATGAATAGGGAGTTTTCTTTTTAAAGCTCGACAAATTTAAATTCAAAAAAAGAACAAATCCAAATCGCTTTATTTCGCAGATAATGCTGTGCCTTCAAAGCTTGTTGCCTCATATGATACCGATGATCACATTCGCAAATTTGTCGAACTGGTGCTTTACATTGATGAATAATTTCCTCTGGCGTGCATCTATTCATAATAAAATGTCGAAAAACGCGAGCTGAGAGTTACCGTCAGTTGGCAAACAAAATACTGTTGGCAACTCAAAGTTGTTAACGTCTAAAAACAACACCCGTTACTAAGTATTCAAATTTCGTGCACATCTGTATCTGCAATAGATCCACATGTATAAATATGAATGCAACGAAGCTCTTGTGATTTAAATTATATTTTTCTTTTTTAATTTTTGTGTTAAAACAAATAAAGTTTCTAGTTTGAAAACTGCAATAATTGTTTCTTCGCAACATTTTGATGCCAACGACTGTTGATAATTTTTATGAGCATTCGTTCGAGTGCCTCTGAAAGTGAACAAGTTTTTAATGTGGGACCAAATTAAGGCATTCGAATTTAATCAAAGTTTTATTAAAATGTGGAAGAATTTCGTTCGATTTTTGTCATTTACATAAAAAGCTATTTAAACATAGTTTAAACTTTTCTCATAATAATTTAATGTTTGTGATCGGGAAAGTTTACATGGAAATTGGCCAAATTGGAAAATTTTCTATCCAACTTTTCTTAATGACCAATATAAACAACGATTTAACTGCCTGGGCCACGCTGTCACTCGATATCGTTTGACATTCAAAAGAAAAACAAAATGTTAACTGTTGTTTTTGTTTTGAATGCAATTAAGCGAACGACGAACACTGACTAACATTGTGCTGCTGCCAAGGATGGTTCGTATACTACGATTCCCTTTAATTTCAAAATCCATTGACTTCGTAGCACTTTTTGCTATTGATTGCGCCATAATATGGTCATAAAATATTTACAATTGCACAGTTGCAGTTTTTCACGTTTTATTAAAAAATACTTTATGAAAGCGTAACTTGGCAGCAAGAAATCTTAAAAGCATTAAGTTCTAGTCCAACATTATAGTGTTTTCACACCAAAAGTTAAAATGTGAATTTAACGTCAAAACCATAAACAGCTGATTCTCACTATAAGTTTAATTAAATCCGGTTTTAACGCACAGTTTGTGCAATAAAATTTCATTTATTTCCTCCTCCCACAACTCGATGAAAGCATTTTCATTATGCTCTAGCCAATAGCTTCTTTTTCTTTTGCACATGATTGTATTTACCAAATTTTCCTTTATTTTTTTTTTTCATTTTCATTTAGCGCCATTCAAATTGCCAGCTGTTTTCAACTTTTTTTAACTTGGCAGCAAAATCAAGGTTGTATTTCATTAAATTAACTTAAAACCAAATGAAAAGAGTTTTTATAAGAATATTTTTATATGGTTAAATCAGATTTTATAGTTGGTTTTAACGTAAAACCAGCTTTTGCTTTAAAACCAGCCAGTGTGACAACAGTGTGCGACTTTTCAATATCGAGAAACAGAAAGTTAAAATGGTGAAAGAAATTAATTTAGCCAATTCCATGTTTATTATTTTTCTATTTACTCGTATTAAGTTGAAAAATAATTTAATATAATTTGTATTTCTTTGTGCGACTTTTAATTTTCAAGTACATAATTCCAATACTTTCCTGTAACGAAATGTAATCCCGCGATTTTTCAAAACAATGAAAATAAATTTGTGTTTGCCAAAAAAATTATATTAAAAAATGCTTCTTGGATCTATATTGGATCTATCTAGATTTGTTATTCCCCAGAGTATGGTTTATGCATCCCAGAATTGCATGGTGTATCTCTCTAAACCAGTTTATCCAAAAATCAAGGCTAATATTTACAATGAACCAACCATTATTTCTCACAAATCTTTTCTCTGAAGTTAATTCAAAAACTATTCTATCGAATAATAATAGCCTAGCGTCAGTCTTCCATCCTCCTTGCACATGCACCATCCAATCCCTGCTTCACTAGATTTAAGTTCTAATTTTAAGGAAGTTTCCAATCAATGTGTTGGAAATAGTCAAAGCATACTATGATAGTAACACTTTTGTGATACCTGCTGTAGGCTTATTAATGCAACAGCAGCTCCTAAAAGTGAGATAGATCTAAGACAGTGCAGAATTTAATACTGAATACAATAGAGAACTTATGGAGAAGTTTCGCTGTAGCCTTCTGTATATATTATACAGCAGTCATAAGTTAGATATAAGTTAGTGTTTGCACTAATGAGAATTAAGACTGATGCAATTGAACTTGTTAAGTCACTTTTAGCTTGGGAAGATTTAAATCAAATGTCAATAAACTCTACTCCCTCTATCCTCCTTCCCATAACCTAATTTCCTAGTTCCAGCACAATGCATCGCATGTGTAGGGTTCATCCCCTGAGTGCCGGTCCAAGACAAAAAAAAAAATATGCTCGGAAATTATTTTCAACACTAGTTTTTATTTTTAATATTCATCTAATTTTTAAATAATAAATAAATAAATTTCTTAATTATGGCCAGCAGGTATTTGTAGGAATTTTCCGCTTTTAGTTTTGTTGTATGGAGATAAAAGATCGGGTACTGCATCTCTCATCCTTCATAATCGAAATAGTTTTCAAATCAAAGAGCTGAACTTCTGTGGCCACTAAGCAATAGATATGAAGCAACGGATTTTGTGAAAGTATTTTTACTTTTCCTTCTCGTCGAATCAACACCAACTGTCCGGTTAAATCATAATAAAATGTGCGAAAAAAAAACGAAGAAGAATGGGAACACATCCATGGAGATTTGATATTGTGTAAATTCAATATGGCACTTTTAAATCAGAATAAAATAAACTAAATATTTGATAACGTCTGTATCGTAAATGGATGTAAAGTTTCATAAATTATTTAACAATATTTCACGATAAACAAGAAAATAAAAAAGAAAAAATAAAAGTAAAAATCACATGAAGCCTTGGCATGCATTAAACGAACCATGAGTTGTGAACAATATTTTTGCACCCATTTCTATGAGTTGTGTTTTCGTTTGTGTATGTTTGTATGTATGTGTATACAAAAGGCATACAATGCATTACACTACGCATTCTCTTTCATAATCTGAAGTAGGGTTTGTGCAGATATGCAAAAAATCTGCGATGCAAAGCTTTGCCATTTGCTTATTCTACAGTTAAAATTATATTTGAAGCGAGTGTGTGAATGATGTGATGGGTGGTGATTGCCCACTTGTTTATCCGATTACATATGCATGTATTTTTACAGCGACACATACACATGCAAACTAATTTCATTCATGTAAACGCAAATGTAATACATGTAAAAGATTTGACGTGATTGCTGCGGTTGCTATTAAATCAAATATATTTATAGTTGTTAAACAAGTTAACTATTGGAGAAAAAAAACTTTACATTTTATAATTTATTGGAGGTTTAGAAAAAAGTTAATAAAATTTTTACTGAATTTTGCAAACAAACAATCATTTATTTATATTCTGGGATTATTGTGGCAGGTTTCGCTAAACAACAAACAACAATTAATAATAAAATAAATATTTCTTAGTTCTATGTAAAGGTTAAAAGTTCTTTTGTAAAGGGTGGTTAAATTTCAAGGGCCGATGTTGATTTTGAATAAAACACAAACTATTTAGGAAATTATTGTAATTTTATTTTATTATGATATATTGGTATTACTCAATTATGTATGGAACAAAATATCGGCCAAATGGGCGCCGCGACCACGGCAACAGTGGATGATCAATTTTCGAAGAAAATCATCTTCAGTGATGAGGCACATTTTCACCCCAGTGGATTCGTCAATAAACAGAATTGCCGCATTTGGGCGAATGAGAATCCAAGAATGATTGTCGAAAAACCAATGCACCCACAAAGAGTGACTGTTTGGTGCGGTTTATGGGCTGGCGGCATCATCGGGCCGTATTTTTTCCAAAATGAGGCCGGTCAGGCAGTTACTGTGAATGGTGTTCGCTATCGTGAGATGATAACGAACTTTTTATGGCCCGAATTGGAAGATATGGATGTGGACGATATGTGCTTTCAGCAGGACGGTGCCACTTGCCACACAGCTAACGAAACAATGGCTCTTTTGCGCAACAAATTCAATGGCCGTGTTATCTCACGTAATGGCGATGTCAATTGGCCGCCAAGATCATGTGATTTGACACCGTTGGACTTTTTTCTTTGGGGTTATTTGAAAGAAAAGGTGTACGTCGATAAGCCAGCAATAATTCAAGAGCTAAAGGATGAGATAATTCGGCACATTAACGGCATAGAACCTTCATTATGCCTCAGGGTCATCGAAAATTTGGACCATCGGATGGAGGTGTGCCGCCGTGGTCGCGGCGCCCATTTGGCCGATATTTTGTTCCATACATAATTGAGTAATACCAATATATCATAATAAAATAAAATTACAATAATTTCCTAAATAGTTTGTGTTTTATTCAAAATCAACATCGGCCCTTGAAATTTAACCACCCTTTATTATTACGATATTTTGTTACCCAACATTAAAAATTTCGTGAAGATGGTAACGGAATAGCGACATAATAAGTAAAATTTTAAATGTTGCCATCACTATCAGTACACAATTTAGACTTTTCTGCTACACATCTAAATCTTTTTAATTTTTTAATGGCTGAAGTAGTCCGCACGTTAACTACAAAACCCAAAAAGGTCTGGGTTCGACCCCAGTTTCAGACTAAATCATAAAAACATCTGGCATTTTTTCTGATGTGCATTTGTGTCTTTGTGTCAGTTGTTGCCGGAAGGTTTCAGTGGGGTAGGCATAGTCACAGGTCACTGAACAGCAATCCACAGACACATCAGAACGGCCTCCTTCGTCGGTATTGTGTAACACCGGCGAAGTAAAATAACTACTAAAAAAAAACCGCTACTAAAAACGAAGCTCCAAAAAAGTTTAATACGTCTTCTTGACAGTTGTAAGGTAGTGAATCTTCAGCTCCTGTTATTTCCCCTACTATCCCCTTCCTCTAGTTCCAGCATTTGTAGAGGTCATCTCCTGACTGCTGGTCAAAGAGAAAAAAATAAACACACATAATTTTGATACCAAAATATGTGCTTAAAAAATTAAAAAATATTTTTTAAAAGAAAATTTCGAGCAAACGCGGAGAAAGTTACAGCAACTGCAGCAGGTACAAGATGTCTAAAAAAAGAATTTAATTTTTGAGAAGAAATTTTTTGTTTTTTGCACCAGAAGGTCAAAGTATGTCCCCTTGAATCTGAAATAAGAAAATAAGTTTTGTAGAGCACGATTCACTGGTAAAGCGACCGTAGGCAATCTTGTGGACAAAAAATGGCTGAGTTTCGGTAAAGAGTTCACACGGTAAACATTTCACTATCTCCACTTCACTTATCGTTTACGTGTAAGGATCCAGCTTTGGGTCTCTAAGGGCGTTAAAATCGGTCCTACTTGCATGACCCCAACCTGAGATCCTCAGGCGATCCAAAATATATAAATCTATAACATCTACTTGTACATGAAGTCTACATACAAACTCATAAATAGATAAATAGACTCAGATACATACGTATTCAGGACGTATTCAGTTATTCACTGTTCTCATTGTTGTTTATTATTCGTTTTTGCGTGGAGTAGCGTCAATGGAGAACTACATTTTGTATGCGGCACAATTCGGAATGACGTCACAATGACAGGGCAAAAAAAAACTGAAAAGAGAATTAAAAGAGAATGACAGTATTTAAAAGAGCATGTTTCTGAAGATGATGAGGATGGACAATTTTTTTCAAATTTAAATATGAGTAAAAGCATTTGACCTAATTTAATGCAGTTGAATGCATAGGCACACATACACACAGCTAAATGCGGGCAAATACTTGCGCTCACATACAAACACAATATTTATTTATTTACAGTTGATGAATTCTCATAAACCAAACGCCACGACATGTTTTTTTTTTTTTTTGGCGTACAAAGGTTGACATAAACTATTCGTTTTGAAAACATTCTTCGAACATTTAATACTGAATATATGTATGTATAAAAGAAATTTAACAGCATCTCTGCCCGAAGAACTAAAGACTTTGTGAGAGTGTGATTGGTAGTTGGTACTAGTAAGTTTCTCGTATTTATAAGCTTAAATGCCATCCATGTACATACATATACTACGTAACTATTTATGCATAAATGTAACTTTAGTTTATGTACATATAAACGAAAAGAAACGTGCATCTAACCGTTAGGGGTATGTACATATATTGTATACTAAAAGGTTGCCGAGTACATGGCGGTAAAAATAGAAATACATATAACACATACATATGTATACAGATTGCTATTAATAGTTCGCCCTTGTTAGAAGTTCTTTCATTTACCATAAAAGCAAACAAAACAAAAAGAACGACCGTAACAACTGCAATGGCGATTCGATACCTATGAGATATACACAGTTATGTGTATATGTATGGGTGTGTGCATTCATACATACATACGTATGTTGCAGTGAGTATTTCTACAATATCTTGACTTGTATAATTCAATGAACTTGTTAAATGATCATTATATCGATTCCACTGCCCATTATTTACAAAAACAATGTGCAATTGTTCGCAGAAGAGTTTACATACATATATATGCATTTGTGTGTGTGTCTGTTATGACTGCTGACGTCATTTATTTATGATTTATGACTTGCACAGCATTTTATAATTCTACTTCGCATGGAATATTTGTCTTTTTATATCGTTTTCGAAATGAACCGAACAAAAAGGAGCTTTGTGTGCTCATTATATTCGTTTTGTGTTTTATTTTTTATTAACACAGTCTATTTCAAAATTAATTTTCAAAATCATTCGAAGCTATTAAAGGGGTTGCTTTAAGAACGGTTTCTCCTACGATCCCTTTCCTCTAGTTCCAGCACAATGCATCGCAATGACCTGTTGCTGAGTGCTGGTCCAAGATAAACAAAAAAAAATAAATACTAATTTCTTCGTGGTTCGTACTTGGTTCAGAATGAACCAACATAGTTCGCTCTCAATATTTTATATGGCGAACCAAGTAGTTTCAATCATGGTTGGGGTATGAACCACGAATGAGAGAGCGAACCACGAATATTGCTGGCCGTGTGAACATGGTATAAACGAGCTCAATGCCTTTAGAATGCCCCATATTTGGTTCAGACCGGCTAATCCGTTTTCATTTCGTTTTCGATTCTCGAAAAGTGCATTGTACTTTTCACACAATTTATTACAAATGTGTGCAATTTATTGTCTCTTAAAGTGATATAAAATCGGTTTATAGCGTGTTTACTATATACACTTTAGTGCTAATCTATAAAAATGGGTAGTAAATGCAAGACACTTTCATTCCATTGCGATTCAATTATACGCAATGCATCAGAATTTGCATATAAATCGACATGTCCCGCTATAGAAAGTATTTCTGAATTTAGAAACGGAGGAAATTTTTTGTACAATAATAAATACTTCCGTATCAAGTGATAATATATCACTACACAACTGCTTCTAAGTAATACGGATGGTATGCAGTATATGGTTGAAAAATATGCTGTTTGCTAGCTGGAGCACAAATATATTTTAGGTTTTACTATGTACCGACTAAACTGACAGTTTCCTTCACAGCACTTACAATTTATTGTTCTTGAACTATGTATGTTGGATTATTACCTACTGTTTGCAAACTTCTGAATTCTTATTCAATATAATCGATTTTTTGTTCTCCTCCTCCACTTTCATCTATTGAAATTATTTGCCAAAACAATTAATGAAGTCTTGAAGAAAGTAATTGATTGAAATCAAATCAATTAGCATAAGTAAAGCACTTGTAAACAGAAGTACTCGTATTTATTTTGCCAAAAAATTTATTGGTAACTTTTATGGTAAATTGGTTTAGATTACAGTGTAAACTATGAAACTTAAATCTGAGCCAAAATTTTGTTGCCTGTTTTTTGCTCAATACTCATACAAACTAATTTTCCTTTAGCGTGAGCTCGGTGAAGGCAGAAAGGCAAAACAAAAATACATTTTTGGCAAGTTATATTTAATGCAAATATAAATATTATTTGTGGCTTTTCTTTTACATACATACATACATACATACATACATACATACATACATACATACATACATACATACATACGTATTTAGATGTTTTCTTTTATTATCTGATGTGACCATATATTAAATTAAATTGAATTTTATTTCTTTTTGTGTATTGCAGGTCTTTACCCAAATTGAGCAGTCAAGACGAAGAAGGGGGGGCTGGTCATGGCTATGGTGGCGGGCCACAACACTTTGAACCCATTCCTCATGATCACGATTTCTGTGAAAGAGTTGTTATAAATGTAAGTAAAAACCAAAAAAAAATAAATAAATTAATAATCAGGTTTTCCAACTTAAGACCATATCCAACCATAATCACATTAGGTTCAGATTGTTGAATGTTCTCTGGTTGTCAAGCTTTCGAGGAAGTCTGGGTGGTTTCCTTCTCACATATAAATTGAATTTTATATGGAAATTTGTGGTACTAACTTTTTTTTTTGTTATCTTTAACCAGCATTCAGGAGATCACCCCTACACATGTCATGCATTGTTCTGGAACTAGATGAGGAAGATAGTAGGAGAAATGACAGGAGGTGAAGCTTCACTATTTTACAACTCTCCTTTCCCAGGTTCTCTGTTTTATAACAGTGTTGTAGCGCCTCAGATGTCAATGAGACGTATTAAATTTTGAAGCATCGTTTTAGTAGCCATTTTTAGTAATTATTTTATTTCGCCGGCGCAACACAATACCGACGAAGTAATGGGTTCTGATGTGCCTGTGGGTTGGATACATGAACATCAGAAAAAATGCGAGATGATTTTATGACTCTGAAACAGTGGTTGAACCCAATTTCAAAATTTTTGGTTTTTTAGGCAACGTGCAGACTACTCAGCCATCGCCACCCTCATTCCTTGTATACATTATTTACTACGTAATATTTCCTTTACCATCTCCCAACTCTAACTTTCTTTCGAATTTTTCTATTAAATCAATAGTGAATAAGTGTTTTCATTTCAAATCATATATTCAGTTTATTTCTTGGACCGGCACTCAGGGAAGACCACAGCACCAGCGGTGCCTTATGCCGAAACTAGGAAATAAGGTTTTGAGAGAAAGTGTAGAGGGTGTAGTGTTTATTGACAATCGATTTTAATTTTCCCCCGTCAAAAGTGACAGCGGGTACTCGATTCCATATACGTAATATTTTGTGAAAAGAGTGGACGTCTGCTGACTTGCTAGAAGTAGACATTTACCCGACATCATATTCCGCTATTAATTCCCTTATTTCGACTTTGCATTGGCATCAATAAAACTGAATGTGTCGAAAAAAAGTGTGTTTTTAAGCCAATTTACTTCCTAACCTCAAATTTGCCTACTCTTTATAACGTGAGGAATGGGGAGGAATCACGTGTTTAGCGAGGAACATGAAATGGCGTAATATGAAAACTTCTTATACCAGTACCGTATTATTGGAAGGAGTGCTGTATTTAACAAGTTTTCCATACCGAATTGTATAATAACAATTTACAGTTGAATCTCACTGGAATAATTAGTTCTGATAAATATTTTCATTTGCACTTCAGCCTTATTTAGTTTAAGTCGGTTGCCGGAATAAATTGTTGCTCAAATAAATAGCAAGAAACAGAAAATCAATAGTAATAAAAGATATTTTTGTTTTGCAAAACTTTATAGGAGAAGTAGCTGAGCAATTTGTGATGGGAAGCAAAATATTTTTAAAATTCCATTTAATTTGCAGGTAAGCGGGTTAAGGTTCGAAACACAACTGAGAACGTTAAATCAATTCCCAGACACACTATTGGGGGATCCAGCTCGGAGATTACGGTACTTTGACCCGCTAAGAAATGAATATTTTTTTGACCGTAGTCGACCGAGCTTCGATGCTATTTTATATTACTATCAAAGTGGTAAGTTAAACAAATATAAACTAAATCAAAGTAATAATTTCAAATATATATAAAAAAAAAACTAATTTCAATAAACTCAACATTCTTAGAGATTTAAGACATCAAAGATCTTCTTGATATTTAACTCCACTAATAAATGACTAATTTTCTTTTTTTCTTTTTATATAATATTTTTTTGAAATACTTTTTGGAATTTTTGCTTCTTCATTTGACTTTCGAATCTTTTTCATTTTGCTGCATTTTGTTTTCTATTTGTGTTTTTCAATCCTCTTTAAACAAAAATTGATTTCTAGGTGGCCGACTCCGGAGACCGGTCAATGTCCCTTTAGACGTATTTAGTGAAGAAATAAAATTTTATGAATTAGGTGATCAAGCAATTAATAAATTCAGGTAAGCTCTATCGACACACTATCGCTACTGATACCGTTGCTATTTCTTGTTCATTTGGTTATAAAATTTCAAATATTTATTGGTTTTTTCAAAATACACATCGACACATGTAACGATAGAAATAATAAGATGTTGCTGCTGATGAAAATAATAATAATATTTAATATTGAAGTGGTCAAACAAACATCAATTGCAAAGTGAATTTAGAGTACAATAGAAAAACATGCTTGATTTTGTTTGTCAATGGCGAAATTTTTATTTAATTTTTATCATCTGTTTTTTACTGCATATACGAATACACAGTAGGGTGCAATTAGTGGCCTTAAAATACTAGAGTTTTGCAACAGCTGTATTAGTATTGCATTATACTTGTTGTTGATGCTTGCACTTGTTGATGTTGCATCAATAAAAGAACACAATGGCGGAAATCACTCTTCATAGCAGATTTTCATTTGGGGCAGAAGACACTTTCGGCGTGAAATTTTGCCGGCGTAAATCTTCAGTTGTTTTGATTTTATTTACAAAAACTACACACTGCTGTTTTGCACTTATCATTCTGCAATAGTGTATGATGTTGCAAATGTGCTGTAGAGTAGGGAATCTCAATTTTTTTGTCGTGGTAATACAGTGTGTAGCACATTTGCCAGATCTGCAAGAAGAGTGATTTCCGCTCGAATTATTATTTGTCGTAGTTATTCTTTCGATTGCAATTGCTGTTGTTGTTTTCAGAAAAAAAAATTTAAAAAAATAAAAGAATAAAATTTTAATTCATTATTGAAATTCAATCAGATGTAAATGATGGATTTTTTGTTTTTATTTTAATTTTGATTTCTTTTAATTATGATTGTTGCAATAATTTTAACGGATGTTTGTTGAATGTAACTCTGCCAGCACAAATTCAAATCACACTCACAAGACACATCTACTGCATTGATATTGTGTTCAGTGTTAAGATTAATTCACTTGACCACCAACTTAAAATTTTGTTTATACGGCGAAAGGGGGGCTATTGTGGCCGGTCCATGGCTTCAAATTGCAAAATGTAGAGAATGAATTAAACGCCACCCATCCAGCCATGAACAGAAATACACAACATACACAAACTCAAGAAATTCACAAAGAAACGATCCAAAACTGGCTTACACGCACACACACAAGGACTGTTTTCTGAGTGCATGTGTGTTTTTAAAAACGGAATCAACATGTAGAGACAAATTGCACTTTTGAAATAGAAGACCTGTAGCAAGCATGTGCTTTGTACTTCCACAAGAACATGATGTAGGAGAAACGAGGAAGAAAAATCACACGCCAAGGAAGTGGTTTGCTCTCCAATGGACTTTTTAACATCAATCGCACAGGTTGCCATCAAAAAAAAAAAAGAAAAACAAAAAAAAAACATCTGCCACATACAACTACACTTACAATAATACAAGTAGTAAATATAGAGCGTTGCAAATTAATTTTGCACTTCACACAGTAAAATATTGCAAATATTCTCTGTTTAAATTTCACATATTTTTGAAAGTTAATGTTCGATAAAATTGTATGAAGATGATTTCATCATTTGTTTTCCTTTTCTCTCAATTTTACTTTTCAAAATTTCTTTAGAGAGGACGAAGGCTTTATAAAGGAGGAGGAGCGACCTTTGCCGGACAATGAGAATCAAAGAAAAGTCTGGTTACTTTTTGAGTATCCAGAAAGCTCGCAAGCGGCCAGAGTTGTAGCCATAATTAGTGTATTTGTTATACTGCTATCCATTGTTATATTTTGTCTAGAAACATTACCCGAATTTAAGCATTATAAGGTAAGTAAGTGTTGCTTGTCGCTCATCTTCGCATCTTCAAGCATTTCTTCAATACCGAATCCCACAAATTCAGTTAACAATTTGAACAAAATATTAAATTCAATTGTGGCATTTGAATTCGTACTTTTTTAAATGAGATTCTTTACACCATGTAGTCGAGTTTATTTTGAAAAGTTCTGAATTGTCAAAAATTATTTTTGTTAATTCCAGTTGCAGTTGCTGACGCAAACTAAAAGAGTGAAAAATTTTCTTGCGATCTATCAGCAAATTGCCTGTATCTTTGGATACCAGTATCTAAAAGAATGTGTTTTATTCATTTAATCGAAAAGAACAGATTAAATTCAATCGTAAATGCCAAGTCTGGTGAGATTGTGTTCTCTATTTTTATTTTAGTTTAACAATTTTTAATAAAAGAAAAAGAAACAATGAAAAATAACATGACTGGGTATTTAGCAAAAATTAATTTATAATTTTAATTGGCAGAAGAAAAAGGACCAGAACTTGCATTCATTGTTCTAAAATGAGTTTGTTTACTTTTTGAACGTCCTTCGTGGCGCAGTGGGAACTTTTACAAAGCAGTTAAATGCTATGGATGCAAAACTTTTATTAATCTGAATTTGGACATTTCAGTGGATAGGCTTCTACAAAACGGGCTGTTAAGGGTGCTGCCTAACAAAAGCATTGAAGTCATAAAACTACAAAATATCTGGACAAAATTTTTAATTATTTTTACCTATTGCAAAACTATCCGCCCTATGCTCCTCGCAGGAGTAAGAGCAGCATATCGTCACCTAAAATGCAAAAGGACCTACCATCACTTCGAAAGGGGAGAAAAAAACTAATAATGGAAAGTATTGTCGTTACAAATGTGATTTTTTCGCCATTTTATTATCCCAATAAAATGATGAGTTTATTTTTAAACGTTAAAAATTATGTCTCAAAAAGATTAAGCTGGTAACATTTTTCCAAGCAAGAAATACATTGATTTTGAAAGCTTAGTAGAAACTCCCTTCTGAATTTTTTAAAAATAGAAAGCTAAAAATTTGCGAAGACGTGTGCGTGCCTTGATGCGCTGTACTAATATTCATTAAAAACTCAATTTTGTGTTTTTTGGCTGTTATGCCCTTTTGAATTTCAGGTAGCGATATGTACATATATAGTATTTTATAAAACTTATATAAGCTTTCCTCTAAATCGAAATATAGCAAAAATGAAACAAACTGTTAAGGTACGGTCACATATGGCAAATATTTGCCCAACAAACGTAACCACTAAATTTTATAGACTTTTTTTTCTTATTTAAAAATAATTTTGATTTGAAATAAGTCTTTCTCTTAAATACAACACCATCGGACTTCGATAAATTATTACTTCAATGCATTTTGATTTGACTTTTATATTCCATGAAATACAGACGCAAAGCGTTGTCTGGCTGTCAAAATTTCTCAAGCCCACACAAAATGTATGAAACCATCCAAAATAACGCGGCGTCAACGCTTTGCAATTGGAAAATCCAATTTTGAAAGCGTGTAAAAAAGTGTAATTGGCTGCAAAAAAAATAAAATTGTTGAAAAGTAATGACAATTTAGTTGTTTTCTTGTCAATTTGGTGATTTATCTTATTTCTATTTGGAGTTTTTCATTAATCAAAGTGAGTAAACATTATTGTTTCTGGCACAACGTTAACGCTCTAATTTAGGTTACTCATCTCAGCGTAAGAGCTAAGCGCAAAATTACGTTGCGCTTTGCGTCGTAATTTAAATTGGACTGATATTAACTAATTAGTGGTTACATTTTTTTTGGGCAAATATTTGCGATATGTGACCGTACCTTTAGCCATGAATGTACGTATGTAATTGACTTGTTCCAATTGATAAAGAATGTTGTAACCGTCCCTTTCACATACTTACATCGACACATACTTCAATATCTTGTTGGGTCAACATTAATTTTTATTTTATTTTACTTTATTTTATTGCCCATGTTAGAGCGCATTGACAGTGCAAATTCCGGTAAACACTTAATTTAATATTTTCATTATTTTATTTCATTTCGACTCGGCTAATAAATGTGGCTAATTAATTAGTTGTACGCTATATGTGTTGTATTATTCTACTAGAAGTAGTTTTTCAGGTTTGATATATGTACATGACGAAGCATTTGCAGTGTAACTAACACTGCAACATTTCAATTGAAAATATTTTTTACAGTAAAAGTTCACTCATAAGAGGAATCGTTGGCAGAAAACGAAAATTACTTATTCTTAATTTATTCCTTTTTATATTTATTCAACGCGAGTCAGAATAAAAATTGTACTTGTAGTATGAAATAATTTTTTGCAAAAGCTATTGGTTTATTCTGTTTGTATTTTTGTAATTCTCAAACATATTTGGGGAGTTTTTGTATAAACATGTGAGATCCTTTATCTCTTTGAAAAATTTTTTTAAAGGTCTACTGATGAGACTAATTTAACCATACGAGCAAAAGATATCGTCGGACAGATAGTTAATTTGCTTCTCTTAAAATCTGGACCATGATTACTTGTAGAAAATTAGTGGCCTTAAAGTTGTCTTTCATGTATTGCACAAATCATTTTACCTGTTCACTAACAAGATTATATCGCAGTATTGGTACTTCATCAGTTAAAACTTCATAATCACTTGCACACACAAATATATATGTATGTATGTATGTATATGTACGTTCTATAGAACGGAATAGGACCACATGTCTAGAGAAATTTCTCACAAATTCTTTTGGATTAAATGAATAAAATACTGTTCGAGTATGAATATACTTTTTCTCGCGATTGCAAACTCCTACAGCATCTGTGTCATTATTATTAATATATATTTAATTAATGTAACCTTTTAAAATGTTCTTTGTATCTGTGCGTCCTTCCCTCACATGATCACAAAATTATTAACTTTAGCAAATACTTTACCAACGATTACAATTCATTGTGGACTTGAATTTTGCAGGTGTTCAACACAACTACAAATGGCACAAAAATCGAGGAAGATGAGGTGCCTGACATCACAGACCCTTTCTTCCTTATAGAAACCTTATGTATTATTTGGTTTACATTTGAACTCACTGTTAGGTAAGTGTCACTCGATCGGCGACTCCTATTTGCATCTAAGCACATACTAAATATATGTATATACAACTCTCTGATTTTTAAGTGAGGTTTTATAAAGAAAAATTTCTTAAATCGCCGTATTATTTATCTCTTGTGGTTGTGTATGTGTAGGTTCCTCGCATGCCCGAACAAATTACATTTCTGCAGGGATGTCATGAATGTTATTGACATAATCGCCATCATTCCTTATTTCATAACATTGGGTACTGTTATAGCCGAAGAGGAAGACACACTGAATCTTCCAAAAGCGCCAGTCAGTCCACAGGTATGTCTATTCGTGTGCGTGCTAATGCGTTTGTGTGTGTATTGAATTAAGAACAAAGCAATTGCTACGTGTATGTGTCAGTGTTAAAAAACAAAACAAAAAACTAACGAAAGATATTAAAAACATAACGATATCCTTTCGGAACATGCTGATAAGTGTTTGTTTTGTATTATTATTATTATTATTATTACTATTATTATTATTATTTTTCTTTTCTTCAATGCTCGTTACTATACCAGTATATACATACATAAATATATTTTGATTATTAATTTTAAAATTATATACATATATTTTGATTATTAATTTTCTTCACTATGTATTTAACAAACATAATTATTTTGTAATTGTTGTAAAATGCGTTAAATTGTAATTTTTAGGACAAGTCATCGAATCAGGCTATGTCCTTGGCAATATTACGAGTGATACGATTAGTTCGAGTATTTCGAATATTTAAATTATCTAGGCATTCGAAGGGTTTACAAATTTTAGGACGAACTCTGAAAGCCTCTATGCGGGAATTAGGTTTACTTATATTTTTCTTATTTATAGGTAAGTTTTGTATTCAACAACAGCAACAACAAAAAAAAACAATTACAACCACAACCACAACAACACGAGACGACTTAATCATTATTATGCTTAATCCCCACTCTCTAATACCTACAAAACAAAATATAAATATTTTAAAGAAAATATTACTAAAACATATGTATGTATATGCATTTGCTTACACTATTTACAACAAATACTACACTATTAACAACGAACCACCAACAGCAAAAAAAAATGAATACAGACATTTAAATCCTAAAGAAACAACTACAAGAACAGCAAATTATTTCCTTAAGAAGCCTAGTCAACTGTCAAACCATTGCAATATGTATTTGGTTTGTGGCTTTACTAAACAACTACCACATTCGTTTATTTATTGTTATTTTCCTCGTAATTTATAGCAAGCAATTACTGATTAACTAAGTACTGACTGGGTCGTTAGCTTAATTAAAATAGAAAAACAAAGAATAAACGAAATCTAAGCAATCAGTATTATTAGGGCTTCGAAATATTTGTCTAACAAATAAATAGAAGTAAAAAAAATAAACTGCACTTGAGTTAAAAATTTCTGTTATTCATTAATTCCTTTTACAATATTTTTTTAGTTTAAACTTCCTTCCTTCCCATGCTTCTCGTATTTTATTTTCGTTTTTTTTTTTTAGTCTGTAATAAACCACTGAATATAAAAATAAAACTGATTATTTTTGTAATATTTGCTTTTTCAATTTAATTTGATTTCGATGAATAATTAATAAAGATGTGATAATGTGAACTTTATTTGTACTGTGCCTTGAAATCAAATAACTTTTGAAAAAAGGACAAATCTAGAAAATAACAAAGAGTCTTAAGTATTTAGCAAAACAAATATTTTTCTTTTACTTAGAGTAGGGTGTATGTATCTTAGCATATAATAAAAAGTACAGGCATTGTTTTATATGTTTTTATAGTTTGTTATAGGTGCACAGTAAATTGATTAAAGGTTTGTTTTTTTCCTTTTTCGTAACATGAATTATTCACAATTATTGAATGCACATTTCTATTCGCAGTGAATATGACGACATGTGTGCGGGCAAGACTTTCGTAAGTTTTCATATACGCAGTTACTATGTTAAAATGCTTATGCTCTCTAATATTTATTCCATTCATTGCGTACTCCAAGTACGAAAGGGGAAAATTAGTTGCGTGAAGCTTTTAAAAAATAGGAGAAATTATGTGACATGTCGTATTGCTTCCAGCCGGTTCATATCGAATAAAAATCATCCTTTATGACGCACATCACTCAGTAGCTCTGTATGGTCTTCTTTCCTGCTATAACGGATCTAAGTATTTAATATATCCATTCCAGCAGCTCAAAGAAAAATAACATTATGACAATATTATTTCCTTGAAATTTGTCACAAATATGTACTGCCTGCCCTACGATGTTGCACGACATTTAAATTTTTTTTTTGCTTATTTTCAATGCAATTAAGCAAGCGCTTGGAAGTGGCAATTAAATTCATAAAATTTTTCTTGCTTAATAAGTTAGTGAATGTGTAATTAACCGAAGATAATTTACTGTGCTACAAATTTTAATTACAAAAGCAAAAGATACTTCAACAAGTAGTTAATTTAAAATATAAATTGGTGTATATTTTTTGTGTTAGAAAAAAAAAGATAAATAATTTTAAAAAATTACTCGAATTTTAGTCTGTTACTCGAGATATACTTTGACAAAGTTCAAAAACAATTCAGCAGTCGTTTATAATTTTAATTGATGGCATTTAAATGGAAATTATTAATTATTTCAGCACAACTTTTAATTATGCGAAATGCTTTGATTAATAAAGACATGTAACAATTTTCAGTTAAATGAAACTAATTAAAATTGTATTCATTCTGTTTGATGAAAATTGTCCAAAAACAATAAAAAAAATCATAAGTTAAACAAATTGTTTAATTTTGAACTGATACTGTTGCGTGCTTTATATCTATAGTACTTGTTAAAGTTTATTTTAAAGTAATTAACAATATGATATGTATTACAAAAAACTTGTTTACTTTCTGTTTTTATATGGTTAAACTAACCCTTGACTTTAATTTGAAAGTGTTAATGTTATGTTTCTAGCCTCAAGCTTATCGAGTTTTAGTTCGAATTTAATTTTTTTTATATTCTTTTTTTAATTTGATTTTAAAAAGATAAGATCGTCTTTAATAAAAATAAATATAGTAAAATTTGTTTGTAACTAATACTTTGTCTATTATTTATTAAATGCACATTCTTACTAAATTTAGTCAAGATTTAACAAATATAGCTTAGCAGTAGTGTTTGAAGTTTACTAAAGAACATGCAAGCGTACATATAATATTTAAATATTTAATTTTTTTTTTTCGGTTTTTTTAAGAAAACTAACAGTTACTGCTGACAGTGAACATTTTAGTTATTTTAGTTTATTGTTTTTTCTATTTTCCAATTAACTTTTATTTCAGTAGAGTAGATGTTTAGATGTTCTTCAGTCGTGTAATAAAATATACTCACATACATACAATTTATATACCATAAACATATATGAACATAGTACGGAGTAAATAGTTATATGCATATTGACATATACATATATTTTACATGTCCATATTCATCTACAGTCTCTGTTATAAATAATTACAAAGTAATTTATAAAAGATGTTCATAGTAGCAAATATTTCTATTACTTTAGAAATTTCAGCCTTCGTTCTACACTAGTCAACAAATAATTGTGTTACGTTCTATCAGTTTTACTGCAAATCAAACTCAAACGTATCAATAATTACAACTCGCTTCACGTTAAATGAAAGTTTCGTTCAAAAAGCATACCTGTAGAAAATAAACTTTTTGATAAAACAATCAAAAAATACGTCTTTAAATGGTCACGCCATGTCATTGATATGTGATATCTTCACCGTTCATAGCTAAGAAGAGCACTACCATTTTCCCGAATTTTTCCTAGACTGCAGTACTTTGCGCATTTCTCTGCTTTCCAATGACATGTGAATACTTTATGTAGAGAGTGCTGTAGGCTCTACAGGCAGCACATCGTGTGTTCAGGACTGCCTCCATCCTTCAATGCATTTCCTGATGTGCCTTATTAGAGTCTATGATGAACCAAGTAGCTCTCTTCAGGCGTCTCTTTCACTCCCGAGACGTAGCAACTCTGCATCGCAAATTAAAAAAACACACATTAGCAGAGTTGAATTAGAGTGAGTGGTGCCACTCTTTTGGTTCATTTATTTAGTACTTTGAAATACTGGGCGTTACACGTTCAATTTTTACCTTTCAAATTTTAAAATTCTCCCAATTTTTTACTAATGCACTCACACTTTTAAAATTTGATGAGTGTTTGCTTGCAAATTTTCTGGGCAACTTTTGTTTCAAATTATGGGCAAGCAAACACCTGGTACCTATTCTTATAATTAGAGCAGTCATCTTGATTAATGAATTTCCTTTTAAATTGCTCAAAACTTGCCTGCAGCCTACGTCACAGCAATCAATCGACATGAATTTTGAGAAGCTGTATGTGTAAAAAATTTCAAAGCAAAATTTGAGCGTGTGGCTGCAGTGTAAGAGTAGTGACGAATAGTAAAAAAGTGCTGCTCAATTCTGCGAGATCCTATAAATTATATAATAGTTAGTTGACTAGTGTTAATAAATTATAAATAAAATAAACACAAGGTTCAGTATAAATTTTAAATAGTGTATTTTATTTATTCTTTTCAGATTTTCATTTTTAATTTTTTTTTAATTAAATTAAATGAACATTTCATTTAATAATTTGCACTTAATTTACTAATACTTAACATTACTAAATATATATAATAAATCATTAGTTGAATTAATATTGAATCCCCTCCAAAGAATTAATTTTTATTTGAACTGCACCGTATTAGTGAACTGTTTAAAGATTTTGTAGTTAGTTGAACTTATTAATTTAATTAAATGTAAAATGGAAATATTAACAACAACAAAAATAATTTCTTTTTGCAGATCATTGGACCATGTACACATATATTTATTTTTATATAATATGTATGTCGGTATGTGTATATGAATGTACATATATATTTATATTCATATGCATACACAGATGTATGTATACATGTACATATATACTGCATTAATTTTTTAATATCAAAAGCCTACTGTTAAAAATAAACGTATTTAAAAAAAAATGCAACAAGTGACTGCCGTTGTAATTGATGCAGATACCATACGAGGCATCATAGTCCCTGTCTAGACTTGCAATTTTGTTGTTGCAATTTTTAAGAAATTCTTCCTTTGAAATTGCATGAGTGCCCACATTATGCAATCGTACTTTTGCAATTTTTATACTTCTTACGACTTTTTTCACCTGCAATACGAACAGACCTACATTAAACTTCATAGTGAGAATTATAGAATTGCAGAACACATGAAACCGGTATTCCTTTCCAATCTTCTCACCATCTTTTACAAACAAACTCAAGAATTGCTGCAACAAAAATCTCAAGTGTGGACGGGGACATAGACATTAGAAATCCTCGACGAAATGAAAAAAAAAAAAAACTATTCTTCTTAACCAGAAATAATTTTACTCTGTTTCACTATTTTTTTTTTTTTGCTGCGTTGTTGGACTTAAAATTATAAATTATGGTGATATGATATCTTTTTTCTTATTCTACATACTATATACTCGTGCAAATGTATATGTAATATGTATGTATGTAAACCTAGATAGATATGTAGATGGCGTTGGAGATATCGCTGCTCTGCAATATTTATTGCATGTATTAATTCAAATGCCAGCACTTGGAACAATTGTACTTCCAATTAAAAAATACAATACAATAGTGCTAGAGGAAATTTATCTAAGTTCCATGTTCCTGAATATGCATTCCATGTCAAAGTATTCGTGTTAATCTGACAAGCATTATTTCAGCGAGTTTAACAATTTAATATAGCATACCTCATCCGTTGGTTATAAAAAGTGATAAGGAATCGCGCTTTGTGGATCTTAAATAAAAGAACCTTTCTACTTGTCTGTTCTCATTCTTAGATTTGTTAGAGTTCGTTAAGTTTACTTAACGTTCCAAATATTTTCCATAAACTAAGTTTTACATCAACACTTGAAAATCAGTGAGAAATTTTAATATTTAAAATTTACCTTTTCTTTTCCAACTTTGCATACCAAGTTTCGTCTTTTAATTAAGAAACAGCAAAATTTTTTAATTTTTTTTTATATTTGTAAGAAAGATGTAAAAATTTATGGATACCAATGGAATTAATTTTTCCTGAAGATGCCACCCAATAGTCTGGTGAAAGAACGAATATATTTTTTGATTACATAATTTTCTTTATTACATAATTAACAGTTATTGAATAGCAAAGAATTTTGATTAAAAACGAAAAAGGAAATATGTATATCCCAAGCAGAAGAAATGAATATCAATTTAATTAGTCGTTTCTACAAATGAAATGTTGAGTTCATAAATAAAATAATTCTAATATTGTTTTTATTTCAATTTTTTTTCCACATATGAATTCGAATAAAAAACAATTTTATTTAATCAAATCGGCTCAATAACCAATACAAAACTTATCTGAATCAGGTGTTGTACTTTTCTCATCGGCGGTATATTTTGCGGAGGCTGGCGCTGAAGTATCATTCTTCAAATCAATACCGGACGCATTTTGGTGGGCTGTTGTAACCATGACCACTGTGGGATATGGTGATATGAGGTATAGACATAGAAAATACTAAATTTAAAAATTTTATTTTATATAAATTGGGGCTATAATAGTGTTAATACATCCTCGTGTTGGATTATTAAATTTTACATGTTTTTTGAAAAAAAAAAAAAACGTGAAATCATAAACTTGTTCTGCTCTAAAACACCTAAAACTTGTTTAAACACTGTTGTGTGAACACCATATAACTGCCGTGTTAAAAATATTTAAGTAGCCGACTACATTTGCAGTCGCGTAGCTGTGCAGCCTGCTGTGGTCTATGTGTTTAATGCTTAACGGCTAAGAAGGCTTTACGAGCATAATGTTGGGAGCTCAGTTGTTTCTTATATCGGAAATGTAAAGTAAATTTTCTTTTTATCAAATAACAAATCTGTATTAATGCTAAGGGAGCTTCTCTCCTGTTTGCGTTTGTGTGTTTTTTGACACACCGTAGTTTGTACTTGTAGTTGAGACTTTCTGCAATAATTATTCTTTTTTTTTGTACTTTGAAGTCAGAATAATTTAAATTAAAAAATGAAAAAACAGTTTGTTGTCAATCGATGAAAAGAAATGTTGACAAGATTATAGCCCCGATTAATAATATTTGTAATTAACACAATTACTGGAAAGCTTTTCTAAAATCACACTTTTAAATATTGCATTGATTTCTTGATATTGTGTCTAAAAGTTCCTTCCATTATTCTGGCTACCATTTCAAATTGTCTACTTCAATGTATTGTTTTTTTTTCTTATGGAAAACTTGTAAATTATTGTAAAATTAAAAATATTTAATTGAATGTTTGTGATATGTAAGTGTAAAAATAAAACCTTTAATTTTAACAAATGATAGATGCGCCTGTGAAAGAAATGTACAAAAAAATCATTTTTGTGTTTCATGAATGTGAATAACAATGAGCTGCTAATAAACAATAACCGTGAAGAAACAATTTACATCCATTCTGATCCTTCCAATGAAAATTTGAATAAAATGATGCTTCTTCTGCAATGCATTGTTAATCCAGTGGTTCTCAAGTTCAATTTGTGATACAATCTGCAAATACAATAATGTGCAGAAGAATAATATGCGACACCTTCCGGCCAAATTATCGCAAGTGGCTGGGTGGCAATTTTGTCATAAGCGGCTATGTACATATGTATATAAAACAACAACAACAACAACAACAAATGCTTATTCTGTTGTATATAAAATTGTTATTAAGCATATATTGCAATAGGTTTATTTGTGTTTTATTTTTTTTTTTGTTCTGTATATACTCCTATTCATGTATGTATTTGGAATTGTAATAAAATTATGTTTTATTACTTGCGATAATTTGGCTCTGAGGGGTCTCCAACTGATTCGATTATCAGTGCTGCCTACATTGTGACGATCTTATTTGTTAAAATGGGATTTTAACAACTCTGTTGTGTTAAATAAGTATATCTTTTTTCTTTATGGGGTCTGTAGAGCAAAAAAATGTCAATGTTTTCCATGGTTTAGTTTGGTTTTTATTTTATAACTTTATTTTAAATCAGCATGATTGTTTTTATGATTTTATTAGCGTTTTCTTTCACTTGTTTACATTTTATTTAATATAAAGAATAAAATATCACCATATTTCGTTGGGAGATTTTCAAAATTAGGAAAAGTATGAGTTTTCATTTTGCATACAAAACAGCCTGAATTTTATGTCAATTAAAAATTCAAACGCCTTTTGGGAAAAGGAAGTCGCACTGAATAAAATAAAAATTATCAAAAGCAACATAAATGAATTAAATTTTTTCTGCTTGGGAAATTTATATGAAATGTTTATGTTCTGAAACTGTTGTAGGAATTTCTTCACGTTTTGTAAGAATATTAAAATGAATGAATTAAATTTTAGTTAATTTACTTGCAACACATTACAGACACTTCAAAACGTATAAAGAAGACATTTATTATACCAACATCTGCAAACCGATTAACACTAACAAGCAAAACTATCTTCTATTTGCAACTGCCTTCTCTTAAATCATGAAACCCTAACCTCATCCTTTGAAATCCTTCAAATCCAAAAAGAGCAGGCAAAAACAACAAAACCTATTCATAAAAAATTAAATATTTATTAACAATAAAATAAAAAAGACCAACCACAAGTTCTATATACAATCATTTGAAATTTTCTAGGCGTTGTACTCTTCTCATCGGCGGTTTATTTTGCGGAAGCTGGAAGTGAAAATTCCTTCTTCAAATCCATACCCGATGCATTTTGGTGGGCTGTCGTTACCATGACAACCGTTGGATATGGTGACATGACGTATGCAAAATCTTTAATTTTTCTATAGATTTTTCAATTTAATTCTCTTTCTACTGTTATAATTCTTACTTACATTTTGGAATTGATTTTAATTTCTTTGTCTAAATAATTGAATTCTTTCTTTTTTTATGATTTTGTTTGTTTGTTTTCTTAATCGTCTATCTATATTTCTTTCTCTAATTTGGTTTGTGATTTTTCTGTTTTATTAAAAAAAAAAAATGTTCAAACGGAGATTTAAGAAATTCATTAAATATTTGAGCATTTTGATTTTTCTTTTCGTATTAAACAATGAGAATTAACCACTTTGTGTTTAATTTTAACAAAGAATAATATGCTGCATTTACCATAAACTATGCGCGCTACGAAGTACATAATTACTTTCATGCTCGCTTCAAGTTTAAAATCGTCTAACGAAGTATTGAAAATATATGGCAGCATTGTTAGCGGTACTCATGAAGTTTTGCCAGTTTTCATGACTACCAATTCTATTTTTGTTTTATTATTTACCTGTTTATATAATCTTTTTTTTTTGTTTAATCATGATTTGCACTTGTTATCGAACATCCAATTCAATCATTCTAATTTTTTTTTTTATTTTTTTTTTTGTAATAAACAATTAAACTACATGAAGTTTCATTCACACATTTTTCTTCATGCATTTAACGTGGCTTTTTCCAATCCCCAACATTAATAAACATACAGACACACATGCATATGTACATATGAAGTTCAGATCATTTTTTGTGAGCACAAATTCATACAAAAACGGAGCTTTTCAAAAAGGAGCACTTAATTTTATTTTTGAAAATTACATTTTTCTTGCTGTTTATTATTCTACAACTCGTCACATCCGACATACGAATATTTTTCTTGCGTATCGTTCTAAAAAGGTTTAATTTATTTATAGTTTTAAAAGTACATACTTTATTTAATTAATTCATTTTTCGTGTGGCATGGTTTTTTTTTTTGTTGGTTTTTTAAACCCACGAACATATCATATTTAAGTTTTTATAATTGGCCTTAATATTTAATGGTTTTCATTTTATTTGGCATGAATTGTGCATTTTGCAAAAAGCAAAGGATTGGCAATCACCTTCTATTACAATAACAATAATTTATTTTATTAAATGTCATCAAATCGTCGGTTACCATATCACCTGTTCTTCCACTAATGCTGTCCATTATTATTATTATTTATTTTTTCTTTTCTTTTTTTCATTTATCATATTTAGTTTCATCAACTATTTTGCACGTGCATTATGATCATGTCATTGAGAGACTAGTTTGTAGAGAAAATAATGTCGACATCTTTTTACATTTAACATTTTTAACAACTATTTTGCATTGGGACAGTGAACTCATCACCCTGTGTTGACATTCAATGAAAGCGACATTAATTGTAGGGAAAAGTTAAAAAAAAATGTTAAAGTTTTTATTTAATTCAGGCAGAAGCGACTGCTGCTAAACGAATGTATGTATATCTGCTAGTAGCAGCAGATTATGAATAAATACATACATACATACATATGTCTGTATGTAGTATATGGACATCATATGGTACTGCTATTTTATAAAGACATTTAGTTTAGTTTAGATTATACATATTATATTAATTGTAGATGTAGATGCCATAATTTTCTTAGCGCATCCATATATTACAAGCTGCCAAAGTTAGCTAAATATAATAAATACTTTTTATTCAGCTTGCTATTAAAAAGATTCAACTTTTACATTTTATCACATTTTTAAATTTATATTTTATATTTATATTTCTATATTCTAATTTCTCAGCAATCACCCTTTTAATCTGATTCACCACCTACTTAACGCTTTACAACCGTTCTCCAATCCTTCCACCCGCTTTTAAATGCAAAAAAAAAAACAAACAAACAAAAAAACATATCCGTATCCAGCTTATAATACGTTGTACATTTGCAAAATATTTATATTTCACGTACAGATGAATTAGTTTTAAAAATTTATTTCTCTTATATACAGTACTTATATATGCATATGTAACTGTTAACCATTTTTTATTCATGCTCTACATATCCATTTTTCGCTCTTATACTTATGTATGTCTTATAAATCTTAATTATTCTTTATTCTTAATTTTATAATAACAACAAACATAGAACTACAAAAAGCAAAAATTTAAAATTTACTCCATAATTTATTATATTTGTATTTTCATTTGTTTATTTTTTATCGTTCGTTCGTTCGATCGTTCGTTTATACTCGTATACATCGTACGTACTCTCTCTCTCTCTTCATACCAACAAATAAAAAATAAAAAATTAAAAAATTAAAAATTCCTAAAACTATTATTAACCAAATACAAAATATCTATATAAAAATTGATAACGAAATAATAAACGAAAACAAAAATGAAATTGAAATTGAATGTGAATTTGAAATATGAAATATGAAATATGAAACATGACCCTCCCACATCCAAAAAAAAAAATGTAAAATCGCCACAAATGAATTTGATGTTATGAAAATGCATGCATGAATTGCACACTGCTTAGGCCGGTGGGAGTTTGGGGTAAAATTGTGGGATCCCTGTGTGCCATTGCTGGTGTTTTGACAATCGCTCTACCAGTGCCAGTTATTGTCAGTAATTTCAATTATTTCTATCACCGTGAAACGGATCAAGAGGAGATGCAGAGCCAAAATTTTAATCATGTTACTAGTTGTCCATATTTACCTGGTACATTAGGTAAGTGAAAAATATACCTATTGCAACTTTCTTTTGTTTTAGAAAGAACTATCACTAATACAAACACCCTTCTCTGTCTTATCTATCAATCAAAGATCATAAAGAAACTATTGCTATTAATATTATTATTGCGTAAAGAAGTCACACACATGCACACACACACACACACACATGCACACACACACACACACACACATACAATCGTACTTAATTTCATCCTCTCCTTATTCCAATTTCCCAACAATAAAGAAAAAAAGGTTTTCTATTATGAAATTAAAGTCAATAACACTATGCAACAAAATTATGGTGTAACCGCCAAATGACAGCAAAATAAATTTAATTCGTTATTGATTCTGCTTGCTGATACTTCTACGCACTCACAAGTTCTAAATGTTTTTTAAATCCTTATTAAACAAAAAAAAATTTCAATGTGCTGAATTAGCAAAGAATTTCAAATTTAACTTCAATAAAAATTAAATTTTATAGACAAAATATGTTCAGACTGCATTACTTTGACGCAGGCCCTGGAAGTCCGTATACTTAAATAAATGTCACATGAATGTCCTATACAAGTAAAAGTTCCTTTCTTGCTTGTGTTTTAAGAAATATTTATTTTTTAAAAATTTTCTCTAAAAAAAAACAATTCATCCACAGGCACATCAGGGCGCCCTCTTTCGCCGGTATTGTGTAGCAACAGCGAAGTAAAATGATTACTGAAAGTGGCTACTAAACTAAAGTTGCTCAATTGACATCAGAGGCTCTGCAAAACTGCTCAAAACGTGCAAAGGCAGAGTTGTTTGACAGTGAAGCTTCACCTCCTGTCATCTCTCTCATTATCCCTTTCTTATAGTTCCAGTACAATTCATCACATGTGTAGGCGTCATCTCCTGAGTGCTGGTCCAAGATAAAAAAAAATAAAAAAAAAATATCATCCGTTGCCTCGAATTTATACTGAATTCATTATGGTTTTCGCTTTCCTCTCCAGACATTTTTCATGAGAAAACTAAAAGTATAATGGCAGAGCATAAATATAATTGGTACGCCATCTTAAATTCATAGTGAAATTATTTTGCTGCTCATAGTCAGCTCATAGAACCATTTCGTCTGATACCCATGTTGGTTTTTGACGATTACGTCTTTTTGGCGATCGTGGCACGTTGGGATGATTGCATGGCCATTGTTTATTTGTTTGACATTGGTGCCGTTGCATAGTGTTATTAATTTTATTCAGTTCTTTAAGCTCAACTAATTTCTTTTTCTTTTTTACCCCCCCCATTTTTTATACAACATAATAAAAAATAATAAAAACGAAAACATAATGAAACCGCAATGCAACAACAATGATTTATTTCGTGGCACTGTCAACAAAATGAAATAAAAAATAACAATAATAATAATAATAATAATGAAAATTGCAAATCGAACAGGTCAACATTTAAAAAAATCATCGTTATCTGAGTCCTCATCGGATATGATGGATTTAGATGATGGTGTTGAATCAACGCCAGGAATGACTGACACGCATCCTGGTCGTTCATTGGCTCCATTTTTAGGAGCCACCACCCATCATCCGCATTTGACTCCAACAGCAACAACTACTGCTACTACAACCCTGCCAGCACCGCCTCATCTACAACAGCAGCAAACTCCGCCAGATAAGCCAGACAAGCAGCAGCAACAAGTTCAACAACAACAACAACAGCAACAAATCCAATTGCAAAATGGCTACACGCAATCTGCCATCAGTGTTACAAGCGGTGGAAACATTCAAACTCATAGACATAATAATGCTTTGGCTGTTAGTATCGAGACTGACGTTTGACTACTGGGTAAGTCTTCTACTTCAATCAATACTCTTCACTTTAATTTTTATGAAGTTTCTTGTACTTTTTCCTAATAAAACAATCTCTTATCCTGTCGAGAAATAAAGTTGTTCTGAATTCTTTGCGTAAATAGTAACTTGATTTATTTACATATGTTCCCACTATGAGACACACACACACACACACACACACAGCCACCTTTGAAATAAATAAATATGTTATTCCCGTATTTTTCTAGTTGCTTTTATTTTGTACTTCAAGTTGAAAATGTAAAAGCAACAGCATTCTTTAATTTTTGTTTTCATACGCTGGTATTCCATGTGCGAAAAAACCCGAATGTCATTTTAAATTCCATCGGATAGAAAAATTGATTTTAGAAAGCAAACAGATTTATTTCGTTATTTCGAAATTTTTTTCTTACGGTTTTACATTCCGCCAACATTTTGTCAGAGCACAAATTATTCTATTGTGCCCCGTTCGTCGGTATTTGAGAAATAGAACGTCGTCGAAATATAATAATAAATGAGAGTGGCGATGGCTAAGGAAGTTAGCACTTTGACTACAAAGCAAAAAGTCCTGGGTTCGAGCCCAATATTAATTCGTAAACACATTTCGCATTTTTCTGTTGTACAGTATTGTGCCTCTGTGTCAGTTGTTGTGGGAATGTTTCAGTGTCGAATTCATAGTCACTGGTCACTAAGCAGTACCGGCTTTAGTTGATACTATTCCAGAAGTAACATCACAGCGCCTTCCTTCGTCGGTATTGTGCAGTATCATCGACGAAGTAAAATAATTAACAAAAAGGCTACCAAACGCAGCTTCAACAATTGAATATGTCTCCAACGCTGCTATAAACAAAAAAAATATACAAGGTAAAAGCAGAGTTGTGAAATAGTGAAGCTTTCCTCTGTTTATCCATTCACCACCTGTCACCCTCTACCACTTTCCTACAAAAGTTAACAGTTTTTTTTAAACAGCACACATTCTACGAAGCTCTTAGCTCGTCTGCAGAAACACCCAGTGCCTGGACGGGAATCGAACCCGCAAACTCCAGATTGATAAGCTAACGCTTATTCACTAGGCTACGAAGGCATGTGTCAACAGAACACCTCTGTTTTAGAAATTCTCAAAAAGAAACCCACAGCTGCAAGGTCGTTGAAAAATTAACCTATTTATCTCTATGAAGAATTAACCTCTATATATTAACCACTTGTAGCTTCTCTACACTATCCCTTTCGAACTAGTTCCGGTGCAATGTATCGGCCATGACGAATGCCCATGCACTGGTCTGAAGCTATTGTATTCCTTTGAAGGTGGTTGCAAACATTAAATTAAAAAAAAACACTTTTCTTACATATTTTTCTTCTTTCCAGATTTGCTTACATCCCTGTCGGTTTTTTCTGAGCTAATTTAAATTGTAGTCAATTTATAAATTTTTAACAAAAACTACCAAAAGATACATATGCATGTACATTAGACCGTACCACCTTACAGGCAAAAACAAAGTGCTCCGTACACCCTCTAATATAATGTATTTTTGGAAAGTAATTAAACTGCATTTGCAGTCGGTTCTTAAAGAATGATATATCAATGTTTTTGTCCCGAGAAAATTGGGCAATTTTCTTCATCAATAATCATTGACTTCCAGTATCTCCTTCTAGTATTTATCCAACAGATCTCTGTTTCTACCACCATAATGTACCACCGTAATATCAGAAAATTAAAGCTCTTTAAAGAACAATATATGTTTGCAAAGGAAGTAATTCGATAATTCTAGCAGAAATATTTTAAAATTTAATTATATTAAATTAAAACATTAAACTAAAATAATATTGTTACGGAGATACATTTATTAACAGTAATTTGTAAATCACCCTCGTATAAACGTACCAAATTTGAATTTTGCTATTTCTCGGCGGGAGCTAGATTTTGATTTTAGACCCTTCTTCTGGTAATTTTCTTAGAATTTTGTGCAAATTTCGATTTTGCTATACCCCTGTTGACAAAAAAAATTTACCCACCCTAATGTCCCATGGACGCTGAGGCACAAACCATAGTGACAAGTAATAATAATAAAATTAAAAGTAAAATTTGAATAAAAAAAAATGCACATCTGTTTCGATTTCACTCGATAACAATGTCGGATGGAATTCAACATGTTGCGTTTTTATTAATTGTGAATTTTACTGGCACATTGAACACGTCTTAAACTATAACAATAAGCCGCACGCACCTTACGCCGACGATATCATATTTAGCACCGTCAGTGCAACAACGTCTTTACATACGAGTATTTTTAGTCTTTCGTATAGAAGATTGCAAATATAAGTACGTAATGAAGGAAAGAAATTATAGGATAGAGTGGCACATGGAATATACCGTACATTTCCTAGTTTCGTATAAAATATTTTACAACAAATAGTTTTTAATGGCATTTACTACATAATTTATGTGATTAATTACTAACTACTCTTTAACTTTTTGCAATAAATATGTTGTTTAAGTTTTAAGAACAAAGCAACACGTCAGTAAATGCGTGATTTTTAATTTTAATTTACAGTATAAGAGATTTGGCAGTATTTTTTTTTTCTTTAAAATTTAAACTTATTAAAATTTAAGATTTTATTTTCTTTTGCATTTCCAACAATTGTTTATAATAAAAAAAATGTTCGCATTGAAAACAAATTGAATCCATAAACCAAAATTTTTATTCGCAACAATTCAACTGTTTAGTTAAAAAGACGTTACGTGCGATATTTTGGACTTGTAATATACGTTGGATGCCAGAAACGACTACCAAAGCTGTTTAAAATTTAATTTTAAGTAGTAATTTTATTAATTAAAAATCAATAAAAAAAAAACCAGCAAAAAAATAAAATGTAAAAAACATCGAAAAATCTTAAAAAAATATCTAGTAAATAATAACAACAACAAAAAACACAACCTGAAATAGGTAAAAATTTATAAAATTTAAAATAATAATTTAAAGATGACGATAAAAGAAAAACAAAAGGTGCCGTTCATGAAAAAAGTAATTAAAAAATACACCACATAGGAAACATAATGAGGACACTATTTAGAAGAAAAATGCAAATGCTAAGAAAAATGTAGGAAAAACGCTATTTTAGAAAAAGCCTGAAGACAATTAATGCTGTATTAGAGTAGAGGAGCAAAACAAAAATCGGTACACAAATTTAAACCTATAAAAATAATACTTCATAGCAACGATACATAATAACAATTTATAGACAAAAACAAAATGAGCCAATGAGCCAACAAGCAAGTAAAATGTGTAATTAAAAACCTAAGAAACAAGCACTCCTTTAGGCGTTTGCTTCTAAAAACTACAAAAGAAATCTATGTATGCGTGTATGTAGACATACCCTGCAGATAACGTGACTAGTCCATACATGCATGTATGCTGTATTAAATGGAGGACTGGGACAGTCCACGACTCACCTAAATGTATGGACAGAACATGATGAATTTAACATTACGATGTCCTGGGGAGTGACCCATGCTACCCACCTTTGCTTTACATCGAACTAACCCAAAAACTATGCCATGAGGCACCTCAAAGTGTAATTTAAATGCGGCGGAGTAATCTCAAATACGAATATAAGCACGAACACTTGTCGTATAACTAACAGCTGTTGTTTTCAATGACTTGGTCCATGGCTGCATTACATGTTTGTAACCAGTCCATTTCACTTACAATGGACCACGTGGTCCAATATTATCTGCAGGGTACTTACCCATACATGATTATCTATCTGATCAGATAGAGAGATCGCACACACGTACATAAATGTACACATACATACATATGTATACATGTACACATAGCAGCTAAAACCCAAACAAAAGTGATGTCTACAGGAAAACAACTGAGAACATGAAATTTAAATAATAAACAGTAAATGAAATTATTAAAAATGTAATTTACACGAATTATGTATAGATGTATGGTTATACATATGTATCGTATGTCCTTACCTACATACATACATACACACATATATTTCGAACTGTAGTCGACTAGTCTAGCAAAGCAGTGATTCATTTTGGTGAACAGTTTCGTTGATTTTTTTTTTCGTTTTTAAATTTTCATAAAAATTATAATTTTTAAACTGAATGCAGAAATTAAAAGATTAGTAAAATTGTCCGTGAGTTCAATGTAACCTGAGTTCTGGAAACCTTTTTTGCGCAGGTATTTGAAAATTCAGAAATATCCCAGTGTGAAACCTTTTGCATAGAATAGCTTAGGTTGTGATTAGTTTTCTTGAAATGGCATCAAATCAAACATACGGAAACATAAACTAATAAAATTAACAGAAATAATTAAAATTTGCATCAAATACTGCACGTAATAGTAATGGAATCGCTTTCAAAAACTTTTCCATAAATCCTCTATTAACATCAAGAACGCAAGGAGCATGGTCCAATTATCAGATCAAAGCAACTCTGCAAAACTGTAATGCTGTCAAAAGTGGTATGCATTTTTGGACGGCATTGCTTTCATACATACATACATATATAATTGGGGTATTCACAAAACAGTCATAACGATATTAAAATATGTTTTAAAATAATAACACGAAAAAACACGTCTGCTACAGATAACCCGTCATAATTTAGTGTGTTATTTGAGAAAGTTCATTCAGCTATTAAGGAAAAAATCCTTATTAATGTTTGATATATAAATACCAAAAACAAGTAGGAAATAATAACTCGCGTGTAAGTCTTCTAATAATTCCATTTTTAATTAAAATTTAAAAATTGTTGTTTTGGCACACAAAATTGTTGAAACACATACAATCGAAAACAGCTGTTGCCAGTGATATGAGCTGAATAATTTTTTCGACGGCGGCTATCCGATAAACGTTATGTGGCTGCCAGGCAGATAAATTATATAAACAATATTTTCTCCCTTATATATCATTACATATTATGGTTTTTTCTTTCTTACTTATAGAAATATAATTTAATGTAAAGGATTCTTAACCAAGTTTTTACTCTTATATCATTTATAAGTAGCGGCGGCTTGTAAATATTATCGCCGGCTCGACTGAAAATTTTCAGCGTACGACGCATTTCTATTGGTATTTTATGACTAAACTATGTTTATTAGTTCGAAAAGTTTTATTATTTTATGATTTTTTTGTTGGAGGCACAACAACAATTTGTTTAAACTATTTTAAAATATCAAGATATTATGGCAATATAACTTAATAACACACATTGTGAATCCCCGAAATGTTAGTTTACGTTTTCATTATGCTATTTCATTTTTACTCATTGTACTCAAATACAGACATACGAGTCCATACATACTTCAAATACAAATACAAACATCCAACAATAGGAGATTTTTTGTATTATTGTAGAGTCGAATTGACCTTATAATTGGACCATGACCTGAACGGATTTTTTTTCTTTTTTTTTTAATTCATAAATCATTATTTGTAGATTTTAATAATTTATTTTGACTAACTCACAAGTAAAATTTTAAATAAAAATGTTTTTTTAACATTTTCACTAAAAAATTAATCCCAATTGAATTTCATTTAAAATTATGAGAAATCTGGGAACTTCTTCTGAGTTTCAAAAATTTTTCACAATTTTTAAGTGTTTCATAAATGATAAAAAATATTTAAATTTTTTAACTGAAATTAAAACTTTTCTACTTAATTTTTTTTTAATAAAGCAGACAATTCCATTTTCTAGAAATAGTTATTCTAAAAATAAAGACTTGAAGCTCATTTCTATATTTCTCCTTTAACATTTACAATTTACAATGAGATTTCAGGATTTAAAACGCAATTCAATTCTGGAAACAAATTCCTTAAAAAAATGAGAAACTATTTTCCTTCAACAAGGTTTCTCGACAAATATGTAAAAATTACTTTAAAAGTTTTTGTTTATTTAGAGCTACGTGCTTGAAATGCATCGTTTGTAACACCTGTTAAATAGGGAACGTTCATCAGCATTGTCCACATCCACATTCCAAAATTCTTCACTCAACGCCTCTGTCTTTTTAAAGTTTGATCAAGCGTAAACGATGCCATTTCAAGCATCTCTAGTGTACTACCATACGTACTAGCATTACTAGATCTAAATATTCAAAATTGGCAAAATTGATCAATTTGAATCGCTTTGTATTTTGAACGTATAACTAGTACTAACTAAGAGGCACTGCAAGTAGAACAACAAACTGAAACGCATATTCAACTGCAAAATCATATCAAAAACCATTTAATAATTTCATTTCTTTCAGCAGCGACATTTTAATTTGCCCGATATGGCTTTTAAGTCCCGCACAAGGTGAATTCGCAGGTCGTGCTTTTTTCAGGTCGTTATGTCAAGATTTGTATATGTTTGTACATAGAGGCCAAAAATTTTAGTTGTTTTTGTAATACGTATGAAAATTGTTATGGAATTAACACCACCTGTAAAGTAAATTCGCCTTCAAGAATAAAAGAATCTTTTATTTTTGTTTTTCTTTGTCTTAATTTCAATCAATGAAATAAATATTTTATATTTTATTCAAAAACACAAACTCTACGAAGCTCTTATAGATTGTCTGTAGAAACACCCAGGGTCTAGGCGGGAATCGAACCCTCACCTCCAGATTCATAGACTAATGCTCATGCCGTAGGCCACGGAGGCACCCCTATTATGTGATGTCCTCCTACAGCTCCTTAGATTTCTGTTCTTAACTAAAAAAAAAAACAGCAAAAAATAAATAAACAGTCTTAAATCAAAATCCTAAACAATAAATGAAACTAAACACAACTTTAACTATTGAACAATTAAGAAACCCCCCATCTATTTTATTCTTCTTTTTCTACTCGTATTCTGCTTAAAATGTTCCCCCGAATAACTGATCAAATAAAGTACAAATCTTCAGAAAAGAATAAATTAAATAAAAATGTTAAAACAAACATAAAATACAACAACAAAATTTAAAACAATTGAAAATAATAAAGAAAATCAATAACAACAAAGAAACAAGAACAACCAAACAGTTTAACATTAAAAAAAATATATAGCAACGCTCTTATGATTTTTTAACAGCAAAACAAAACATAAAAAACCATTCGAGAAAGGTAGTTATTTTGAAACCATTAAAAAATTTATTAATAAGCAGGGTCATGCATTTTGCATATTTATTTAGGTTGCATGCATACGCCCCCTATCCTTCAATTTATCTATGTACCGTATGTTGTATTGTGTATTGTGTATTGTGTATTGTGTATTCAGAAGAGATTTGGGTGTTAAGAAAACTTAAACTCTTTTTTTTTTCTTCTTTTTTTTCTAAAACATCAAAAATTAAACTACAAATATCGACTGAAATTAATATGCAATCAAAACACTTTTAAGTTGCATAAACTGAAATATCAAAAAATAATGTAAATAAGCAACAACAAAAAATTCTAATTAATTAAAAAAAGCTTTGAAAACCGTCCACGCACACAAATTTTGAAAAAAAAAAAAAAAATTAAAGCAAATAAATTGAATTATATGTTTAAAGCTTTCAAAATCAAAAACCAGTGGAATTTAACAAAATATAAGATTTATTTAACATCACAACTCGCTTAATCAAAAATAGTTTCCGAATAGCAAAAGTACACATTTTGTAGTCAACATCAGATAGAAAATAATTAAAATATGCGCATTGCATTTGACAACAGCACTTCTAAAGAGACGAATCAAGTGCAAATATTTTTAATAAATTAAATGTGAATCACTATAAGAAAGCGGAAACGTATTTATCGTTCGCTTAGTGCTATTGTGTGATGGAATTTCTTTCATAGAGTAACATGTGCGATATTCTGCAACCAGAAGATGCTTGGGCCAAGAACCGGTTGTACCGAAAAAAATCGCATTGCCGCTGTGCTATTTCAGCAATAATGAAACGTCGGCGTAAAATATAATAAATAAAACGGTTATCCGTTAGCTTAACCCTCGCCGAACTGATTATGTACAATTGTACCTGTTTCATTTCGAACTTGCAATAACTTTTTTCCCATATACAACACATACTTGAATTTTGCTGACATCTTAAAACTTTTATTTTTGAAATTTTTGCAATTTTAAAGCAAATGCTCGACTCCTTCTCTTGATATAGAGCCTAAACTATTTTACACCCTTTAAAGACTGCAAAGGTACAATTGTACCTTCAAAGACTTCAAAAATATAAATCATTGATTGTATGTATGAAGACAGAAATGCATTTGTGTCGTTCATATTACAAATTTCACAGTTTCAAACATTTCACATGTTTCTTACAGTAAAAACAGAATACTGCACAGACAACATTAGGTCTGTTCATTTACTTTTCTATCAGATAAAATCGACGAGAGAGTGAGTAACAATTTTACAAAATTGCTCTCAAAAATCTTAAAAAGTAAATGACCGCATTACTAGCCAGTTTGGGTAGGATTTTATATACAAAAATTTTAAAAATATAAAATTGACTTTTGATTATACGAGATATATGTGTGACATATGATAGCAAACTGGTTTAAATTGCCCAAGTGTTAATAATTTTTTAAATATTTGCAGATATTTGAAATGTAAATTGTTACTTTTATTAATGAAAGCCAATGTTATACAAACTAAGACTTTTTTTGCTCTTTTTAGCTCTTTTAATCTGTCATCCATTTTTAATGAACACTTTCTATCAACATTGTTGCAAATTGTTAACACTTTTTCGTAAATGAACGGACCTATTATTCCAGAAGCTTTGCATAGGAATTTTTTCATATGTAATTTGACAGCATGGAATATTGAACCAGGGTGAAGTGTCAACATACATAATACTTTTATAGGAAATTTGAGTTTTTTTATCTTCAACCGCCACTCAGAGGATGATCCCTATACATTCGATGCATTGTGCTGGAACAAAGCAATGAGGTTATGGGAAGGAGGATAGGAAGAGTAGTGCTTTTGGAGATTTGATTTGAATTTTCCCACGTCAAAGGTGGCAGGAAAGACCTCTGCAGAGAGTTTATTCCACATACGCGCTATTCTGCGAAAAATGAGTTCTCTCTGTAATGCGTAGTGCGTTTCGCTGCCAAATTGACCACAAAGTGGATGCGCCCTTAATGATTATCGCGTTGTGCGCAGGAATGAACGGATTTCAGGAACAAGTTCCCTGAGTTCATTAGAGCACATTCCATTGTAGTAGCGATAGAACAAGGAAACACAACTCAATAGAGTCCGCAATGAGTTTCTTCGCTCTCTCCTCTACGCGAGAGTTGTCTTCCTTTTTCGGTCGGATGTAAGCGGTATAAATAGCAAGAAGATCAGATGGGGTGAAGTATGTCTTGCACCGTCCTAAAAAGCCGACGCACTTGAATGCTTCCGTTGAGACCTCCTGAAAAATGTGCTCAGTCCATCGAACATGCCAAGGACATCAAGAGCTTCGGATTCCTCTCAATGTATATATGTATACCACCCATAAGTACAGATGAGGCATGGTGATCGGGCATGTGTCGATTGGTATGATTTGTAGAAAAAATTAACATAAATGGAAAATATTTCGTTCTTAAGTAAATCTTACATTTTGTTTGAATGGTGAACGTAAATAGTTCTCTGATGTTTGATTGACACGGCCGAGATTAGAAACCAAATATTCAAATTAACACCCAATGAATTCCGATATTTTTTTTTACACTTAATGATTTGCGTCCATTCAATGGGAAATGATATACATATACATACATACATATGTATATTATTTTAATTGAAGTGATCCGCATAACAAATTCTTTGATCCTCATTTGTTCTCATGAAAGGCATTAGTGTTTTAATTTCCTTTTTGTACAACAAAAAAAGTCCTCATAAAATAAAAAAAAAAAAAAAACAATATATAAGAAATAAAAATTAAGAAAAATTCTAAAATTAAATAAAATTTAATTTAAAATTAAGCATAATTACAACAACAAAAAATATTAGAATTAAACAAAGAAAACACCAAACCACATAAACTGAAATTGTATTATTATTTAACTTTAATGTAACATAATTTATTATTGAATTATTCAAGAAAATTCTAGTCCTTTTGTGTAAAAAAGCACTTTTTAATTAATACATTTTAGTATTATGAAATTGAAAAAAAACAAGAATAATATAAGAAATCCTTAAAAATATTGCGAGATAAATTTCGATTCTTAATTCTTTTACAGAAACATATTTTTAAAGTCCTATAAACGGTAGGCCTCTCATTTGCGTTACTTATCTCTGATTGAATAATGAAAAGCACAGTAACACCTCGCTAATTGATACTTGCAGCAGCACTCAGGAGATGACCCCTACACATGCGAAGCATTGTGCTGGAACTATAGGAAAGGGATAGTTAGAGAAATGACAGGAGGTGAAGTTTAAATAATTATTTTGCAGCTCTGTTTTTGCACATTCTTTGTTTATAGCAGTGTTGAAGCTTCGGTTTAGTAACCATTTTTTTTTTTTTATTTTACTTCGCCGGTGCAACACAATACCTTATTATTACTTTCTTTTTTACAACAATCAGTGATTTCTTACGTATCCGAATGATTAAATGCAACTTAATGAGTCACTGTTTGCAAAGTTTTGTGGTGAATTATTGTTTTAATGAATGCGTACTGGTATTTTTAATTTTTTTAGTTAAAGGAGTTAGTTCGTTTGCCCAGTTTATTTTTAATCGCGGTGAGCCGTTTAGGAGCCTTACTTTCTGTATCCAAACAGGCAGACAAGCATTATTCTTATGCATTTTATGATACGTTTATACTGCTATAAACAGTGCGTGTATGCACTCACTTTAGTGCATTGTGCTTAAATATGTAATGCTTTGCTTTCCACAGCTTTTAGTGCTTCTGAATTTCGGAAATTTTTTTGCTGGGTGGTATGTTCATATCAGCAAATAATATATTTGTAAAGTATTCCATTTCCCTTTGCATTTCGCAAATACTATCAAATTCAGCTAATTTTTTATGAATTGATGGATATGATTATGACGGATTTGACGTACAGATAAGATGATTGTTAACCTCTGATTGCGTGCAAAGTATTTAAATTTTTGTCATAATGTTGAATAGAAGTGAATTGAATCATTTGCTAATGTAATTGACATACGTATCATGTTAATTCGGTTACAGATAGTTTAAGAAAAGCTTTTGAAAGGAAATAAGGATTTACATTTAAAAAAAAAGGATCAAAAAAGTGGTGTAAACAACGCATTACTGTTAATTTTAATAATGGATATCTAATTGCTGACTTGTTTAATTTCTACTTATTAAAAGCATTTATTTGAATGGCACTAGATCGGCGACGCACTATAAATTTAACTTTTCGGCTTTGCACTCAGTAATTTGAATTGGAAATGTGATTGCCTACATGCTTTTCTAACAAATGAACAACTAAATCTGGTCCCTTGAATTTTAAATTATCGGGAGCCGACTGTAACAATAACGTTTCCATTAAAATTTACTTTGTAAGTGATTGTGAAATGAAATGTTCCAAGTCTTCGTTAATTTTTCTAATTAATATTTGCTTGAAGGAAAAAAGTTGTGCATTTTACAACTCTTTTATTTTTATTTATTAAAATTTCATTTAATCAAAAAATGTTACTGAAAAACAACAACACTGACTTCATCACACGCAAGTGATCTTTAAATCGCAATCGAAATTTAAGGATTTCAAAGTTTAAATGTAACAAAACTATTTAAATATGAATGTGTTTTTGAGAGTTTGGAATAAATGTGTTCAAAAAATCCAATGTTAATATATGTTTAATTATAATGTTAATTTAAAAAAAAAAAACGAAAAGCCAAAAACTTAAAATGTGTTTTAGTATATGTATTTAATACAAAACCAAAACAAAACTGTCCAATGTAAAAGAAATTTGTAAATATTGCAATAGTTATAAATTAAACAGTAGAGAAAAACAAATAACAACAAACAAACTATTTATTTAAGTTAATAAATCATAAGAAAAAAGAAATTAAATTAATGTATTAATTTTTATAATTTTGTTAACAATTATGGTGAATTTTTTAAAAGGATTTCTATTTTTGATTGAAAATCTCTCTGCTTTTTAATCCGTTGTGGTTAGCGTACGTTTGTTTGTTTGTTAGATCAACTTTCTTGTGAATTAAATGCTCAAACATGTGAAACAAAAAAAAACTTATAGAAATGAAAGCTACAATTTTATACTGAGTTGCCAGTGATTGTGAGAACTTGTTTTTTCTTTTATTTCAAGTCGCCGCTTTCAAAGCAAATACTTCGATGGCATCGTTACAGAATCAGAAACTATTAAGAAAAAGTTAAGTTCTTGTTTTTTGTCATTGAAGCGAACCGTTTTATTGTGTACTAAAACATTTAGTGTCTCTGATGCAACAAGCCTTATACTATGTTCAGGCATGCATTCTCAATTTCGCGTAGCAAAAATCGGGCGTGGCAAAATTTTATTATCGGATGCTTTTCCATTATGCTGATGGAGCAGTCGACGAATTTTCGTGCAATTATCGGAAAATCACACGAGTTTTTAAGAAAAGCAATGATAAAAATTTTAACGTATATTTGCGAAACACCCGGTCAACAGCAGCTGGTAACAAGTAGATTTTGTGAGAAACTTTTCTTTTGGGAACGTTACAACTCAGTAACCGTAGGAACAATTTCAATAAATTTTTCACCATATGATAGACTAAATATCAGGCCACAGTGTGGAATACCTTTGGGCCGCCTGGTAGCACCGCATTTTAATTAGAAAATGGGATTTATAATACTTACCATCATATCTCTGCACGTAGTAACGACTTAGGATTATATAAATTTTTAAAGTAATTTTATAAACTAAATGCAAAATGCTAAATAATTATAAAAAAAAAAGTGTTAAACAAACATTTAGCACTTTTTAGAAATTCTACTGCTAAAACAGAAAAAAAAAGTGCTAAATCTAGCACTAAAAGTGGCAACCCTGCACAAAAAGACTGGTAGGTTTTAACGAATTCATTTCACTGTATGTATGCAGTTGCCGCACTAAGGAAGTTGTGAATTTGTAAATGCAATAGGTAACAAATTACTGCGTGCGTTCGCTTTACTATTTTACTCTTCATAGTATTTAATTAAATTTAATTATTTATTTTATATAGTAAATTTAGTTTCCTAGTGTATAGTAATTTAAATAAATTTATTTCATAGATAGACCATAATTTCTTTTGTTAGGATTTATTTTATTACTTTCATTTTCGTTTTCTTTTTTTTTGTTTTTTTTTGGGTAAAACTGTGAAACGCTTATCTTACAATTTAGTAAATGAATTACGAGTATCGTAGTTTAGTTTTTCAATAGTTAATATAAAAATTAAATTTAAACAAATTGTATGTATGTACATAAGTAAGAGATGTAAGAATTACAAATTGTTATTGTATAAATGTATATATTATTAAATTAGATTTTTTTGTTTTTTCACATTTCATTTAATTATGTAGAAAATTTAAATAAACAATTTTTTTATTTCTAAGAAAAATTTAAAACAAGACATAATAAAATCATTTATTTCTCGCTTTAAACAATAATGAAAATATCCCCCTTATATTGTTAGAAATTTTTAATAATTAAAATTGAAATAAGAAGCAAACATATCGTTGAGCATAATAATTCTAAAGAGTAAAATACCAAAAAAAAAAAATTAAACGCTAATTAAAAAAAAAAACAAAAAAGCAAAACTTCTTTGATTCCAATGAAACAGTATATATGCCCGGTTTTTATTTTAATCATGTTTTCGCTCTTTGGGCAATACCGTTTACTCAGCGCAGCAATTATAAAATAATATTTAAAATAATTAACTTTGAACAAATACAGTCTTTTTGCTTAAATATTCAATAACCAATTTAACTAGATACAATCGTTTCAAGTTTTCCAAATAAAGCAAAAAAAAAAAGAATATTTTTCACTTTAACTTTTGCCATAAATAATATCCTGAAATTTCTTGAAAAAAAAGATATAAAGACTGGAAAATAGTGTAAAAATAAATTTAAAAATATATTATATAGTGGATAAAAAATAAATATATTTTTGTTTAATACAATTTTTAATTATTAGTTAGCCCAAATTGTTATTATTTAAAAGAAAAAATATAAAATTAAAATTACAATATCAATGACATCTTGAATTAGTAGAGAAGCATTAAAATTAACGAGACCCACAATTAGAAATACTTAAACAATTTCAAAGTCAAACTCACCTCTGCCCTCCCCTCAATTATCATTGCAATTTTATAATTTTAATGGAATTTATAAAATTATTATTTGAAAGAAATAATACAAATTCGAAAAGCTATTGAAAACCAAAACGAATATATAAATAAAAATATAAACAATTATTAATTATGCCTCAGATTTAATGCCCATTGAAAGTTAATAATTTAAATAAAACAAACATGAATTGTTGTTTAGATTTACAATTTAAAAAATGAAAAGAAAACCCAAAGAAAAAATAATAAAATGCAAATAGAAAATGTTTTATAATCGTTATTAATACAATATGAAAAAGCTGAATGAAATAAATAAAACAAATTATTAAAGTAAAATAAAACCAGGATGTTAATTTTACTGAAAAAAAAAATTAAATATCTGTGACTATTCGCTGCGTCCTTAAAACCCCATTTAAATAATTTTCATCAGCATTAAGTAACAAAAACAACAACAGCAACAACAACAAGAGAGTAAATAATTAACTACTTACTCAAGTGCAAAAGAAAATAAAAACCACAAAAAAAGCATAATTCTTTATTTGAACAAAATAATATTCAAAAAAACAAAATAAACGAAAGGAAACAATTATTAAAAAAAAATTATTGTTTCAGTTCAACTACATTTTACTTTCTCACTTCAGATATTGTAGATACACACAATTCCTTTTTATTTAATTTATTAATTTTTTTTTTATTTGTTTATTTATTTTGTCAAAAATGCAAACTTCCACGTTTACCGCCATCCTACTAAAACTTTTTAATATTCATCAAGCAGTTTATTAAAATTTTTAGTTTGTAATGGAAACTGCCTTTTTGAACGGGCTTAATGATCCACCAAATATAGCCAGCAAACAAAAAAGAGTCATCCGCAAATGTCACACCAATTCTCGGGGGGATGTAAAAGTACTATGCAGCTTGAATGCTCTATGCTTCGACTTTAACTCCATGAGAATAATAAATAATTCCCCAAGTCTTTTTAGGCACTTACCTTACTTAAAATGTTGGAACAAAATATTTGTAATCACCACAATATATACATACATGCAGGAACACCGCGCCAATTCATAGCCCGTTAATTCGAAAACCTCAACAAACGAAATGAGTGGCAGGTCCCTTGAGAAAAACATTTTAATTCGTAAAAATTCCCTAGATTTTGGTCCCCTCGTTAATTCGTAGTAAAATCCAATATTTTGATAAAAATAAAATAAAAATTACAAAAGTAATGTTTTATCAATAGTAAACGTTAGTTTTCTTGTTGGAATTTTTGTGTTACTCTATATTAGTTTATTTGCAGTTGTACTGAAAAATGCCAATAAGGTTAAGTTGAAATTTAACCTGTAAATTGTTTTTTTTTTCAATTCTAACCTTGCTTAAGCGAATTTTCTTTATTTCGAAATCTGCAATGATTCGTAAAAAAAAACAGCTGGTCCCTGCGAAATCGAATTAACGGGATCCTACTGTATTTTTATCTGAGTTTTCTGTATTTGACGACAGTTAATGTCCACATGTGAATTCTCATTATTTTATATTTATTGATGCACTATAGGGGCAAATATGTAAGTTTAGCTGCACACATATTGGAAATAGATTCTCATCTAGCAATAGCACTTCATTAATAACAAACTTGATATTCTGCATGTGCAAGGAGATGTAGGAATTTTTTTATAATTTCGCATTAAATTAGAACAATAACAAATACACACTGTATAGCCAATCATTTGGCAGCACTAATAGGACAATATTTAAAGAAAATGAAGAATGCATACGAGCAAGAATGATGGAAATAAGGAAAGCAGAGATGCACATGATTGTTCCCTCGATGATGTAGTTGTTAACTTGAAACAGTTACCAATTCTAAGTTTAGACGAGGAAACATTTGGAAACATTGGTGACATATTACAGGTGGGGAAGAGGGCATCGTTTTTGTGTTCGGTACTCGGCGATACGCTTTGTTCTCTTTTTTCGTTGCTTACAAAAATAACAATAACAATGGAAGAATATTAACAATAATAATGGAATGTCGCCGGCAACATTTTCGTCTGGTTGACCGCGAATGAACAAGCAAAATAAACTCTGCATAAACTCGGTCCAAGTGAAATTTAAAATTTCTTGTGGTGCAGTTGGCAACTCCGCAAATAATTATAGTTGGGGAACAAAACACTTTTGAGTGTCACTAGTAACGTGACTATTGAGTGTTACCAGAAATGAAATGTTTTAATACGATAATTTTCCTGCATTTCACTTATACAACAGTTACCACAGGCGCATTTTCGACTAAAATTTACATCTAAAAAGTATATCAGGAATAGCACGTTGGCTAAAAATATCTTGTGGTGGAGTTTTAATTAATTTTTGCACTCTTCAACTTGAAATTTTGTATTGACAATTTTTATTTAATTCTTTTTCATTTTAAGTGTAGCTTGTTTATATATACATACATATATTTTTTCTAATATATACAATCGTAATAAAAAGTTAAAATGCGTTATAATTTTTGATTTAGATTACAAAGTAAGAAATCATTAGAAGTAGATCGTTTTTTATGATTAAGTTCAGTAGATAAAGACAAGGTCTCTTCAAAAGTGTATTCAATTCAATAGATTTCTAAAATAATTGTACGGTTCTTATAAATCTCAAAATAGTAAATATCGGGTATGTTCTCCATTTTATAACATTTTTAAAATTTTAAAATTTTTGTGTTTACATGCACATATTTGCATTGTGAATAAAATGAAAATCTTTCACAAGATGAATTTATTTCACAAAGTACAGTTGGTTACTTCTTCCATTGCTTTGCAATTTGACAAAAGTGTCTGTCTTCCCTTTAAATTTGTTTTCAAATAAAAGCATGTGGATTTGAGAACGTCAGTTGAAGTACCACATTAGTTTGGAAATAATATTAAAATATTGTGAAAGCACAACGACTCAAAGTTCAGAATATACCCATATATACAAAAACATACATAAGTATTGCATTTTCATACAAGCATTTTACAATGGCATAGATGAAAACCTTGGTAAGTTAAATTTTAAAATAATTAATAAATTAAATTTTCCTAATATAAATAATTTTTTTTCTGTAGCAACAGTTATTATAAAGTTCTATATCTCTACAATCACTCTTTTTAATATTGTATTTCAATTTCTATATTTTTTCTACGAGAATAGCAAACAAAAGTTGAAAATTATATGAAAAAAAAAACAATCATCACAATTCGATCCATTTCGTTTCCTGTCATCCCTTCTTAACCGAAAATGAAAATTGTTTATTATTAATCGCTAACACTTTTGCAAATGCATGAGCTTTTTTAAAGCTGTTTGCTTTGACTTTTAAAAAGCACGATTTTTTTTCTTTTACTTAAAGCTATTAAAGGATCTTTATTTTCAGAAGCTTTAAATTATTAAAAATCATTAACAAAAGATTAATTGTTATGTCTGTTATTGATTTCGAATAATATTTGCGATACAATACATAAATAATGATCCGTGACAACGTTAGTGGTAAATATGTATGTATAAGTATGTCAAAATAAATAATAAAATTTAAAGGAACAGTAAGTTTCTGGAGGACTTAACGACTGCTGTAGTTGCGAAAATAAATTAAATTAAAACTAGAAAGACTTGACTATGATGCAGTTTAATTAAAAAAATGTGACTTTCAAATCTATGCATTTCATCACCATCATGCATTCTAACCATTCATGAATGTCATACACTTTCAGCTCTCTCTCTCTCTCTCCCTCTCCTATATTTGTTTGTGTAAACTCTATCTTCAAAAGCTCTTGTCACACATACACACATGCACACAAACATGCATACCACTTCAAACAGTTACACAAGTTTATAACCGAGCCATTAATTTTTCATCACTCAATCATACGCTCCCTCATTCATCCGTTCGCTCATTTAAAACAAACTGTAGAATTATCTATTAGTGACTTTTAGTTGGTATTATTAAGTGAGATTTTCATTTTATATGTTTCACTTTCATTTCTTTACAAAACTTTTAAATTTTCTTTCTCAAACCTTTTTTTCTGTCGAATTGGTGTTATTAATTTACTTTCTGTTTCTAATGTTTTATAAAACGAAAAAAAAAAAACTATAAAACTGGCAAGAACGCAATATATATTTATTTAAATTTTCTCCTTCAACATTTGTGAAATACTTTCGTAAACGAAAATATACCACAACATCCCATGCACTCGCGCACTACAACTGCAACAACATTTGATAATTCAGACCTGTTGGTTTCTGGGGTAAAATCGTGGGTTCACTATGTGTGATAGCTGGTGTCCTGACAATCGCTCTGCCCGTACCCGTTATTGTTAGTAATTTCAATTATTTCTATCATCGCGAAACGGACCAAGAGGAAATGCAAAGCCAAAACTTCAATCATGTCACGAGTTGTTCTTATATGCCCGCTGCTTTAGGTAAAATTTATACCACATCATATTCTTGTAATCAGTGTATTTACATGCTTTTGGTTTTGTTTTGATTAGGTCAACATTATCGAAAATCTTCGTTATCCGAATCGTCTTCGGATATAATGGATTTAGATGATGGCATTGGCACACCGGGTTTGACTGATCACCCAGGTCGTCATTTAGCTCCATTCCTAAGAACACAACAATCGTTTGAGAAACAGCAACTGCAATTGCAATTACAACAACAACAACTGCAACAACCTCAACAAAATGGCATTAGAGGGTCAAGTGCTTTAAACCAGAGGCACAATAACGCCATGGCGGTCAGTATTGAAACCGATGTCTGACTACTGGGTAAGTTTCTACATCTATTTTAAATCACTTTAATAACAACCTACATATATGTATATACTCGCATTTGAAATACAAATTGAAAAAAAATCTCCATTATTTAAAATTTCTTTAGTAAAAAATGTGGAGCATAGTATTAACTGGCGTCGTGAAATGTTACGCTGGATGCCAGAACCTACATCAAAGGCGGTCTAAAAAATCATTTTATATGCAAAATGACTTAAAAATGTTCTTTTTTAGAAAATTCAATTAACCAAAATAAAATTTACATTTTTTTATTATTTTTAGAATTTAGTAAAGTCGAAAAAAGGGAAAACTTTAAACATTTAGCAGATATCAATGTTAGAGAAGAAGGAAAATAAAACCAAAAATATATAAAAACTGAAATCAACAAAAAATAAACAAAAATAGATAAAATAAATTTAGTCAATAATTAGAAAAGAATTTTTTAAGACAAGCTAAATTAAACACAACAAAAAATTCAAAAAAAAAATTATTAAATACAAAATAATTCAACAATTTAGCTTAAAATATAAATTCTAGTAAATATATTAACAATTAGACAATTGGTTTATAATAACAGTAGTAGTTAAATTAAAAATAGTAAATTATTTTATAATAAAGCAATTGAAATTTTCATTTTAATTTTCCCTATAAACTACTCAACAAATATTTATGATTTGACATCCAAATAAACACTTTCGAATAAAGAAATATTGACAATATGCCATAGGAAATTTTATAGGGAATTATTTTTTCTTTTTTTGTTGTTGCAACACATCTCTCAAATCTGCATACATTTTATTGCATACTTACCAAGGCGAATTGATACCAAGTAAACTTACTAGTGCAAAAAAAACAACGAAAAATCATTGTATACTGTCAAAATAATTCATACAATTTGACATTAAACAGTGATAAATAGTCGGCCAGCAGAGCAAGTAAATTCATCTGTTATGAATTCGCCTGGTTACTCACAAATATGTACGTATGTATTTTATGTTTAAATTTTTCAGGGGCCGTAAATAACAGTTATCGATATCAAAAAGTTATTTTATAACAGTTATTTTGCGAATTAAAGAAAAAACCAACTAAAAGAGTTATTTTCAACGTAAAAATAAAAGGTCGGATGAAACTCTTAAAAAGAGTTTTATTTCTACCGCTCCACCGGATGTTTCCCCGTCTTCTCTGGATTTTTTCGATGCATCTCAATCTCATACATCTCTTTTAGGACTGTATTTGAACTCCCTAAATGTAGATAGGGAACAAGAAGGCGAAGAAAATGATAATGATACGAATCTATTGGTATGTATATGACAGTATAGGTCTCCGTTGACTCTAACATAGAAAGTTTTTGAGTTTAAATTTTTTCTATAACTGTTATTTACGGTCCCTGAATTTTTTTTAATTAATTTCATCTTTTGTAGCTGGTTTTTTTCTCAAACATTTCAATTATATTATTTGAAAAACCTTTCATTTATTAGAACGAACAGTAACAGAACAGAGTTCGTCCAAGAATTTCGGATTGCAAAAAAAACACACATTAAATGCCTATTTCTAAGGAAGTAGAAAAAAATGTCCCTCCCTAATATATGTATATCTTCATTTAAAATAAAAACAAAATATAAAAATTTATTTTTATTTGAAATTATCTCGCTGATAACGTTATAATCCAAAAAATAATGCAGAATAATTCTCCATATGGGCCTTTATCTTGTGTAAAAAATTCATGCAAATACCTTCAGAACTCACCTCGTGACAGAAGAATATTTTTATATTTCCCCAGTAAGAGGCATGCAAATTGAAAACTTTAAGTACGTTTTTTACAAAACTAGTTTTTTGAATTATGACGTTGTTGAAGCAGAAATGGCGAAGGAAAGGTCTCTTTAGTTTCTTAGAAGCAGACAATAATGTTTAAATTTATTTTACTGCAATTGCCGAATTCATAAGCTCATTGTATCATTGTATTATGTTGTTTTACGTTTAATTACCAAATCCATACTGTAGGTATTCGTAAGCAAATAAACAAAATAAAATAAAACATTCTTGTGGATATGACAATTATTTATGATCACTGTTATTTATCATTTGTTTTCATATAAAATTATAAGTTTTTTTATTTTTAACGAACGGTGAAAAATTTTGGCAGAAATAAAGATAAACACATACAAAATATTTCGATCACATCGATAAAACTTATATCGTTAATCTGAAAAGCCAAAAAAAAAATGTATGAATGTTCAGCCATGGCAAAAACAAATAATTTGTGAAAAATTCCGTACGTCTTCCTATTCCAAGGAGTGACCATCGCAATTTTTATCACTGATGCATTAGTTTAATATATAATTCATATTGACACGACATCATGTACGGAAGAGTCTATGTACATGAAGTACATTCGTGCGTAACGCAAAGATATAAAATTATTGTATTCCAAAGAAGGAAGCCAATTAGTGGTTATGTTAATTTCACCAAATATTTGGAAAGGCATTAATTTTATTTATGTGTGATATGACCATAAATGTGACTCAAAAATATAATCAAATATAGCCAGATGTGATAGTCTTCTTTCAATGAAACATGAGACTTTCCTATTTTTTGTTTCCTTTTGAATGTTATTTTCAAAGCAACCTAACAATTACATACATATATTTTTGTTTAGTAATCGAGCTTGGGTTACAGTCTCATGGTGATGCAATATTTGTCTTATTTAATGATGAAATGTAAATTTGTCAAGACCAATGTTTATTTTAAGCTGTTTTTGTTGCAATAAAAGATAAGAGAAGATAATTGCAAGAAATTAAATAGGTCACAATTCGATTTTTTCTATCTCTCTCGCTCTCTAAATATATCAATTAGTACTAAAAAGCATTTTATCGACTGTTGTTTTCTACTGACGAAAATATTAATATAAAAAAATCATTGCTTGAATTATGAAGAACTTAACAAAGGATACGCAGGTCCATACAGAGTATATTTATCAAGTAGACGTAACTAATCAGGTGACTTGTTTTGCTCGTTTTTGTTTAAGCACGCCCATGGTGTAATTAAACCAGTTGGCATTAGTACGTCAGGTGATTATTTTCTCTGCTTAAGTTTGCGACATAAAATGTCAAAATTGTATACAAACACATTTGTTTAACAGTTTTTATTATTAAGCAATTTAAATTATGAAGCAATTTAATTTGCGTAATTTTATTGCAATCGATATTTTGTTTAAGAAAAATATATTATTTGTGCTTAAATATTGCAAGTGAAAATTATTTCTGACATTTTATGTCGCAAAGCACAAACACACGAACGCCTGTAAAAGCTCTAATGCTGCCAACTTAGTAAAGGCCGGCGCACATACAATCCGTCATCCGTCATACTTTGAAATTTTTCAAATGACATTAACGTACCGACAGATGAGATTGGCACAATGAGTACTTTGTTGACGGATATCAACTCATAGCCAGCGTTACCACAAATTTCTGCAAACAAGATTTGCCTGTTGCTTTTGCTATTGTTATATGAGTGCACATGTGATTGAATATTATTTATCTCCGCACTGTCAAAAGTTTCTTTTCTGTTTTCTTGTAATTTTGTAACTAAAAAGTTTTACTTACATTTTTATTGAAAAAAGTATTTTAAATTAAAATTATATAAAATTTTTTTATAATTTTTCTTAATACTTTTTTTAACCTTTTTTATTATTTTAACAATCTATTTTTTCAAGCTTTAAGGTTTTTTTTTTTTTCTCTTTTTATTTATTCTCGATATTTCGTTAACCTTATTTTATTTATATAAAAAAAAACTTCCTGAAGATGTTAACCGAAGGTTAACGAAATATCGAGAATAAATAAAAAGAGAAAAAAAAAAAAAACCTTAAAGCTTGAAAAAATAGATTGTTAAAATTTTTTTATAATTTTATATAAATTTATTTTGTTTCACTCAAAAATAGAATAATTGTCTGGTTTTGCTTTTTTACTTTCCTTTTAAACGTTTTGTCCTTTTTCTAGGCAGCAGTGTTACCATATGTGAAGATTTATCTTATTTTTCAAGTTATTTTTAGATGTTAAAAAATTAAAAGTTTTTTTACCTTAAAAGAAGATTATTTTAAATGGTAGGCAGCCGTTTTTGACAGTTCGGAGATTTTATTATTATCTATTATTACGACGTGTATTTTTTTATAGATTTGCATATATCTACTTGAATAAAAACTTTGGGAAGTAAGAAGAATTAAGATTAAACTAAAATATTTCAAGTGTTGAGTAGACTTGAGTTCAGTTCATTTGAAAATGAAATTAAACGCTAATTATATAAAAGAAAACTGCCGTTAATTTAAATAAAAATAATAATACAATTAATAATACAATTCAAATAAGAAGTAAATTCATTTTAATAATTTTGTAAATATTACTGAAAATGAATGAATAATTTAATGCAATAAATAAAATAAATATAAAATCTTCCATTTAATTAAAAATGATCATAAGAAAATAACAAAGAAATATTATTTTTTAACAATAAGTACGAATAACAAAAACATATGTTTAAGTTTAGTTTTATTTTTAAAATTGTGCTTACCATTTTCTTTAAAATAAAGATTAACACACACAAACAAAATAACAACGCAAACATTATCTTTGACCAAGTCAGAATAAAAAAATAAAGGAAACACTTCAACTTTTGCCTACGTTTTAAAATTATTTATTTCTTTATTTATTTGTTGAAATCTGAAGTCTGTCTGAAGTTTGCTTTTTCACTTAAGAAAAAATTATTAATTAAAAAGTACAGTAATAGAAATATGCTCTTTCAACATAGGTATCTCTCTCTCTCTCTCTCTCTTTTTTGGACCACAATTTTTGAAATTATTGTCTTAATCACAAATTAAAAAAATAATTTAAAATTAAAAACAAAAGAAAAAGAAAAATCAAATATTCTAAAAATAAATGACTGAATGACAAATTGAAAAAACCGCACACACATAATTAAATTTTTTATTTCATTTTATCTTTTTTGTTATTTAGCTTTTTATGATCATAATCTGAAATTGTACATATGTATGTAAACTAAAATTAAAACGATTTATATTAATAATCATGTAAAAAAGGAAATAAAGGAAAAAAAAAAAAACAAAACTACAAAACAAAAAATATAAAGAATAATTTATGTAACAAGATATAAATTAAAAACCATGAAACGTTATCTAAAAGCTTTGAATACCGTCCACGCGATTGCATGATAAAAACCAAGATTGTTTAAAGATCCTCGTACAAAAGAGAACAACACACTTACTTACACACAGGCAGAGACAAGTCAAAAATATTATCATTTTATTAATCTTTTTCTCTTTCTCCTCTTTCATAAGAGCCGTTGTCCAATTTATATATGCCAAATAATTATTTTTATTTTATTTAGATTCTGTGGAAATTAAATAAAAAACGTGAATTAAATTAGCAAAAGTTGAAGTTGATTAAATTCAAACTAATAAAGCACTTATGAATGGATATATTTTTTAAACATTCAGTTTCATTTCCTGTTATCCGAGACACTTTATATTTAGTACACCCCTGAAAAATGTTCCTTTTCCATTGACCAATTTTTATCGTCAAATTATGAAGCATTGCAGCCGTTAGTGCGATAAGTTACTGCCACTGAACTCTGAGTTGAAAATCAAGATTTTTTTCATTTAAGTAAATGTGAAACTTTCTTCTACAAGATGCATTCCTTAGTTCCTTCAAAAGAATTATATGAATATAGAGAACTATAAATTTGCAGATGCTTTACTGCGACCGAATAAGGCAACCAAGACATTAAGTGTTGTATAACAAAAATCAATTAATTTCTCATATATAAATTCCATGAACTTTTTAAATACTCGCCGATGATTACCAAAACATGCACGAACTTTTAAATTTAAAAAGCCTTTCGTAGCTTTTCATAAACATTAAATTGTTATTAAAATGTTTCTCAAAGATTTCCAGTGACTAGTTGTTACTGTGTTAAATTAAAAGTTGGATTTCTTCGAAATTCGAAAAATGTTAAATAAATTAACTACAACAAGGTCAAGTAAAATTAATTGTAGTGAATAAATATGTGTATACACTCCTGTGAATAATTTTAAATAAGTTTTTCATCATTGGAATAACGTCAGAGATATTCAATACGACAGTGGAAGAATTGACGTACAATTAGTCCCAAAAATATTGTAGGTTTTGTCCGATTTCATCGGTTCATTTGTTGGAACATAAGCATTTTTTATGGTTAACATATTTAAGAGGACATTTATTGATATATCTATCTGAAAATGTTATAAAAGAAAACTAATATCATGTGTTTTTTTACATTTTTAACTTAATAGATAAATTGTGCCACACCAATTCTTTTCACACTTTCTATCAAGATATTTTCACTACTTCTTTGTCTGAGTTTAGACGCGCGAACAGTTGGAAGGGAAACATTTAGTTTGGGAGCATATTACGGGTGGGGAAGAGAGCATCGTTTTGGTATGCGGTACTCCGCGATACGCTTTGTTCTTTACTTACAAAAAAAGCAAATAATAATAATAATAATGGAACATTTTCGTCTGTGTGAAGGCGAACGCAAAAACAAAAGAGAATTCCACATGTTTTTGTTCCAAATGTTCGCCTGGACTTTGCAGGCAAATGAAAATGCATGTGTGATGTATACACACATACACGAACAATGTTTTTAATACATAAGAATTTCAAGCTGCAATCACATTTGATGTTTTTTTATAGAAAAAAATTAACAACACAGTTTTGAAGCGCACCTAATAACATTTGATAGACAGACATTCATTTTATTACAATTCTTTGCATTACATGTATAAAACATAAAGCTGCCATTTGAATATTTTATTCAATAAAAACAATATTTTTTAGAAATTTTCATTGTAAATATATGAGGTACGACCGATCATTTTAACAAATATTAATTTTATCTTAGAAGAAACGGTGAAAAATTTTACATTTTCTGTGTATTGATTTTGTAATAAAAATTTCCAAATTAACAAGTTTTAAATTTCTGTACGACTTTACTTTTCTTAAAATCGTTTCTCCCTAATACGAAGATAATTAGAACATAAAAACTAAAAAAAAAAACATATCGATTTTAGAAATCAGTATATTTTTGATTCAATTTAAATTAATAAAAGATATTTTGCCATTCAAGCTTGTTTAATAGAGTATTTGAAAATTGTAATAACAGACAAAATAAATTATTTAATCATGGTACATTAAAAGTTTCAAATAAAATAAAAAATGCCAAAAATCGAGAGTAAAATTTCCTTAATAATATTTTATGACTCAATTATTAATAAAACAGAGCTTTGCCAGAGTAATAAATATTAACATTAAAAGATATTATTATTAAAACAAAAATTAAAAGCAAAAATACATATATTTCATTTTTTAATATTGTTTTTTTTTATTAACAAAGACTGGAAAAAAAAACAAAATTTATTGTATAAACCAAAAGAAGGTTAATTTTCTAAAAAGCAAAGCAGCGCCAGCCAGCAACGTAAAATGAGCAGAACAGTTCTGAAATTTTATTTTATTCTTTAGTTAAATTCTAGCCCGTCTCTGCGTTCCAGAAAATTAAGCCTTTCAAATTTTATTGAATTAAAGCGCTGGATAATATGAAAAGTACATACTCGTAAAAGTCAATTCAATTCTATATTTTCACATTTTATGCCAATAAAACGTTTCTTTTAACGTAGCAAGACAAATTCATTTCAATAAGTTTATACACACATACATATTCGTGTACTTGTGTATTTTATAAAATGAAAATTTTGCACAAAAAAGTTTAATTTACTAAAAACTGACCAAATAATAACAAAATAAATAAATAAAATATCAGTGCAAAATAATTTGGTATGCCCACGACGAGCGAAATTTCCAAACCTTTCGGTGCCACTTTCTTTGCTACTAAGTTCGGTTACTATTTCCTTATATTCTTATAATAAAATATAACTTTATTTATATTTATTATTTCTCTATCAGTCTTTGAATAAAAAACACAGAATTTTTTTTGGCAAATAAACGTAAGATTGCAAAAATAAGAAAAATAAAAAACAAATGATGCTTATGATATTTTTTAAATGTAATAAAAACAAATATAAAAATATTCAATATACAATAATTTAGAAGAAATAAATTAAAATCATTTAAAATCCCTCAAAAGTATTAAAACAAATTTATAAGAAACTGTAACTAAAAACCCAAAAACTTAAAATATGTAAAAAAAATCGATAATAATTATAAAATTAATTAATTATGAGTTATAAACATAAAATCTTAAAAGAATAATACCGCTAAAAGAAATCAAGATGACAAACTCATTAGAAAACTTAATAATTGCTAAATACAAAAAGTTGTTAATATTCTAAAAAAAAATGTTTTATAAATTGTTAAAGAATATGAATTAAAACAAATTTGTTTTACGAACAAAAACTAAACCATACGAAAAACTCTAATAATCCAGCTCCCTCTCCCTTCCCCCAAAAAAGAATTAATAAATTAATAAATAAATAAAGACACATCTTGAGAATAGACGAAAGCAAAACTTAACTAACTGCAGCCGTTATTTATTAATTAAACAACTAATAATTTTAAATTAAATGAAAAAAATAAAAATAATAACAAATCACTACCAATACAAATACACAAAATTACACACACTCAAGGTGCAAACAAAAATATACTAACACACCCATCCCAGTCCAAACAAATGCATTCCTTTACGATACAACAATAAATACATAAATAAAATTAAAAAATACCAAAAAATTAATAAACAAATTATTGTAAAAAAAAAAAAAATACATTTCATTGTTTATCTTATGTATGCGAATGAAGCGGTAAGTATATTGTGCGCTACAACCATGCAAATTAATTACGATAATTTCGTTGGGACTGGGCAATACTTACTTACTCAAGTTCAAAACTCTTCTTAGTCAAATTATGTACAGTGAATATAAAACATTCTTCTACTTCTTTATTTCCTTATTAATTGCATAAAACGATTTGTATAAATGATGAACATGAATTTGACTTTTTTCTGACTCATAAAGGGAAAGGATCGTTGGATCAGTATCGTGATAAGGCAAATTTTCTGACTCACCGAAACCGAAACGAAGGGGTCCAAAACTATTCAAATGATTTTGATGAAATTTATAACATGGATATATCTGAGTCTAGAAAAGACACGTAGACTATACATTTATTAAAACATTAAAACCAGCAGGGGGCGTAGGGGGGAAATTTTACCATTAAAACATAGTTAGATCTGAGTATAAAATTGAAAATAGGGGGCCTTGCATGCCGCTCCAAAACTATCCAAGCGATTTTCATAAAATTTCAAATTATTTTTTTAATAAATTTTAGTGACATTTTAAATACAGACGTGTAGATTTATGGAGAGAAAAACGTAAGCGGCGCCGAGGCTAAAGACTGGTCCTGGAATAAAAATAATTCCTTATTGCTTTAAATTCCCAGTGAAAAATATTAGAAGTCATTGCTTTGGAACTACTACTTGATCTACTTCCGAAATATCAATAACTGTATATTTTCGACATCTCAAGAAGTTATTAAGAACAATATATACTGTAAGTTAGTAAGAAAATGGTTTTATTCTACATAATTCGTTTATGTTTATTTATTTATATATTTGTACATATGTAAGTATATATATATATATAAACAATTGACTTTATTATTTATTTAATCGTAAAACAAATGAAGTAATAAAAACTGTAATTCAATTGCATTTCGATAAAATAAATTAAGTAGATTTGGAATTTATCATAACCTGATTCTGCATTAAAGCAAAGGCAATACGAAACTTTTTATAGCTCCGTAGGAGTAATAAAAAATTAGTTCCAATGCTGGGTTCAACACCAGTTTCAGACTAAAATTATAAAAAAAAAAAAAACATTTCGCATTTTTCTGATGTGCATTAGTGTGTCTTTGTGTGTCAGTTGTTGTCGGAATCACAAGTATATTCTTGACTTCTTTGGCAGCACTTTTCTCACTGGGTTTCTATTGGCTGGAAATTGTCTGAGTAAAATGATAAAATAGGCTGACTTCCTAAACGCATATTGCTTTGTAGTAATACAATGCAGTGTGTTTATAAATGCAACCCTGAAATTTTTGACAATGTATTTGGTTCCCAAGTTTCAACACGCAGCACAGTGGCGACGCAAAACGTTAAATAACCGGATGTTATAATTTAACGTACTTCCACATTCACTTATTTATATTTTTATTACACTAACAAATGGACACAACGTACTAGTATAATACGTAATAAACGGGTAACTACACAATGTATGAACTTGGTCGTAATACTGCCATACTAAAGTAGCATATTTTTAATCGTTAATCCGTTAATTCGAGTCTTATGTGGATTGATAGAAAAGCAGTTAGAGCCACTTTTCTACTTTTAATAATGAATTGGGTGACATTTTGTTTTATAAAAAGCGGTTTTAACAAATTCTTCGAATATTTGGTACAAATAGTTGGAATAACTTTTTATTCTAAATTAGAAATTAGTAATTTATTTTGTTCATAGAAAACCAATGCACAATGCGAAAAAAAATGTTATTATTTTAAAATGTTTCGTACTTAAATCTCACAAGTAAATGACTTTGTTGATCTTTATTTGTTAGATAAGTATGTATGTATGTATGTACGCTACAATATATACCTATGGAATAGTTAACAAGATGACATTGCATTAAAATATTAAAATTACATATCTTAAATTGATGTGCGAAATCAATAAAATACTTAACCTGAACTTAAAATAAACTTACGCGAAGAGTAAGGAATCAGAACAACACGCTGGCAAGTGGTACTTTCCTCGATCCACTACTCTACAGTAACAGATGCTCTGAATTTGTTTTCATTTGGATAGGAGTAGATTTGGCGGGCTTTTATATAAATTAGAGAATATTTGAACACCGTACGTGCGGAACAGAACAGCCCGTTGACATGGCTAAAAATTGAATATGACTCCAGGTAGCGTTAAATCTAAAAAAAAATAATTATATTATACACATCATCAAAAAAAAAAATATTAGACGAAAATTATTAATAAACTTACAAGTATCTTTCGGCTAATTGTTGTTCTACGTGTGGTTTAATGCGTGAATAATACTTTTCATCAGCTATTAACGTACCACAATGCTTTTGCATATACGCCAGAGTAAAGAGCTCGTTTTCATTAAATGATCTCAGGCCAGGTAAACGCAACCGTTCCATTAGCCTAAGACTTTCGTATGTATGCTCCTGATCAAATGAAGCCCCAATTATGGGGGAACAACTGTCGATAGCATTAATAAATGAACTAAGAGCTTTCGCGGTTATTTTCACCGAACTCAATGTGATGTGAAAACTTTTTAAAGCGTGTTCGGAAAGTTCATGCAAAAATTTGTTCTCGTTTGCATCCGTCGTTATGCAATTCACATCTACTTTTGCTAAATTCAAATTTGCTCCTGAAGCATTCGCAACCTCGACTTTAAATTGTTCGACAAACGTAGAAATACTATCGATAAGAACTTCTAGGATATCAGTACCAATTCTAGCGAAATTAACCGCAACGGGATAACGATAGTCGTAATATTTAGATGTCGCAATTCCCCGCGATATCACCAACATATTAAGCATGTTCGAATAAGCCACAGCAGGCGACTCACCACTGCTTGTGTACATTTCGGAGATTATTCTGGATAAAAAAAAATTTTAAATCATTAATGGATTATCGTCACATACTAAAACTTACATTTCACTTACGTATCAATTATGTTTAGCGGCTTGAGCTTCTCTTCCATGCGCGATTTACGGAAACTCCATATGGACTGTAAATGCTCCACAAAGAACAAATTATTTAGTAAAAGTTCATTATAATAGTCCCTGATGTAACTTTTATTTGTTAATACTTCTTCCGGTAAGCCAATTTGTAAACGCATTGTTGTGAGCTGCATAAAAAATCAAAAAGAGTATTGGATTTATGCGATTTATATGAGGATACGCCTTCGTTACCTTTTCATTAATAAAACATTTAAGCTCCTTATCAATCCAACCGGCTTCGTCGACAGATTGTTGCAACTGATTCCTTAAACTGTAATACATTAGTTTGAGGAATTCATCATTACCACTTGTTTTATTAAGCGAAGATTTTCTCTCATGATTTGGCAGTTTTGTGTTGGACTAAAAAGAAAACGAGAATTTTTAAACCAACGACTCGTACTCAAATGTTACATTACAATGGGAACAAAAAACAAACAAAATATTTACATTTCTCAGCCCTTTGGTTTGTTGAAGAGAATCAACGGCAAATGGCAGCCACTGTTTAACAATTTTCGTGCAAATCATCCAGCGGGGATACGATGCTGTACGACCATATATTTCATGATCGAAAGTTTCTACCAAGTTTCGATATTCTTGTGATAAATGCGGCAGCAGATGGCGGGCCAGTGACCAAATAATGAAGTTATTTATTGGTCTAAAAATTACAAAATATTTTTTCATATCTTCAAGGAGGACTTGTTTAATTTTTTAACTTCACTTACTTTTTATCAGACGTAGCAACTACAGTTGATATTTGGTGGAAAAACTCCACATCCCTGACCAAAATTTCAGTTTCCTCTGTGACCTTTGTATGGGGAAATAGGGCTTGCAATGTTTCCAAGATAGGAAGCTTTTGAAAGAGAAAAAAATTAACATTTTTCAGTGCAATCCTACTGTTTTATTAAGTTTTTCCCCTCCGCTGTTAAATCTAAAAAGGTGTAGTTACGTTGCTTTTATTTTAAAATTTTTACTGCTTTTCTTTATTTGCAGTGGCATCTAGTTTAATCGTAAGCCTACATTTTGTGAAGTCAACCAAAAATGTTTTTGTACACATAAATTTTTATATATGATATTGATATTGGTAAATCACCTGAAAGTTATGTTTCTTTTGGGATTACATATTTGAAGAATCTTGTAACCTAAATAACAGAAAGAGTAGTATCAAAAAACTGTTACCAATTTATAATAAAAATAGTTAAAGCGATGCGGGCAAGATTGTCTTCCAATTTTGAAATGTTCCGAAAATAAATATACATTACAAAAGTTAGTAATTATATATTATGCCATTAGCTAAAAAAACAACTTGAGTCCAATGCCGAAATTATATCCAGTATTGAAAATGGATGGCCTTGTGCGTTTAAAAAAAGACGATACGGATTTATGAGATTGTGAACAGTTGTGAAAAATTTCATTTTCCCACACCTGTCCTCAATACAACCATTTCAAAAACATATAAAATTTAATCACAGCACTTTTTTCATGAAAATTGCCAACTATAAAAATACGATATTGTATTATGAAACAATGACATAAACATACGATGTTAAAATAAACCAATAAAACTAAATGCCTGTTTGCAGTACACGAAGAATAAATGTGACTCGTGATTTCTATTGAAAATAAAAACAAATATTTATATTTTATTGTTGTTTTAAATGTAAAATCCCGAGTCACATTTATTCTTCGTGTTCTGCAAACAAGCAGTAAATACTTTAAATTTAGTTTTTTTTCTCCATTTTGGTTCGTTTTAAAATATAAAAGTTGACAACGTTGTAGTAGATCAGGGATGGAAATCATGGTACAATTGTAGTTTGTTGGTACCGTGGTCCTATCGCAATTTACTTGGTACAATTTAAAAATCTTAACGGTTTACACTTATCATGGTGAAATACTCGAGTTTACAAATAAATAAATTTTCTTTGTTGTAATGTTTGCATGTATAATAATTTCACCCATAAAATAAAATTTATTGGAAAACCATTTTATACTGCAGAAAGAGAAACCAGATTAAGATTAAATTGCTTTTATCTAAATTGTTTTAAAATATTACTAATTTAGAACAAGTAACCAAGTGAAGGGTGGCGCTTTACATTCAGCAACCAGCTGAACTAACCTAACGTAAGGAAGTGAAGGCGCATGTGGTACCATTTGGCGGAAAGTGGATGAAACCATTTCCATGGTTAGAAAAGGAAAAAGTTAGCATAGCAACCAGTTTACTGTTTGCAAAATATCAATAACACAAAATAGGCTATACGTTTCTACTGTTGTTAATGTGAGATCAACAAGTTCGTGGTGATTCAATTTGGAAATAATGTATTATAACATAGTACCGTTATTGATTAAAAAGTAAAATTTTGTTGTCAAAGTTGGTACAAAAACATAAGAGCCTTTTTCTATCCCTGTTGTAGATCCTGATAACATATTTGTCTCGTGTTTTCTCACTTATAATTTTTTCTTAATAAAAAAGAAAACTTTTTTAAGGGATATTTACCGATGGTGCAACTGTTTTCATCTCAGCCAATGTTTTTATTTCATTCAAAACTGTGCCTTCCGATGACGACCTCGCTAAATTAATGTGGTTAACAATTCTCTTTTCATAATGGAACACTTCATCTGCAAAAAGTTCTGCTTCTCCGGACACAATGCCTACATTGTGTCAAATGAAAAATTTAAATCAACAAATAAATTTAAAAGAGAAAAAATTCAATCAATAATGATATCCTCCACGTACCCATATTAATAGCAAAATCCCGTAACAAAAGCATGTAACCACGTACTATCTATAAAAAAAAGTATATGTATATATGAATCATCAATATGTGGACTTAAGAAAACAATATAAAATTTACTCTGTCATTCTGATCGCGGTTGTAGAAATATTTGTCTGGTAAGCCAATCTCTCCCTCGTCCAAAGTTATAATATAGTCATGAGGTTTGTTGAAACTTTAAATCAAATGCAAATAATTTCAAATTAATTAATTTTAAAAGACGAATCAAGTTGCTCAATCATCTATTCATCGCATGTTATCACTTACCGATTCTCTACCAATACCCTGTAGTATGGAAATATACCATAATATGCTTGTATATTTATCAAAGCTCTTTTGTATTCCCAAAATTGCAATCGAAAAAATTCTCGAAATGCTTGCCAGCCGTCTGTAAATAAAGCCATAAATAAAAATCAGGTAATTTATTGGAATATATTCCACGCCTACAATGATATTTTTAATATATTCATTTCTTTCGGCCCTCATTTTATCTTGTAAATATTTTTTTTCATAATTAATTCTATTTTCGATGAAATTTTGTTATGAAATGATTTTTATGTTTTTGCATTTGTGTTTGTTGTTTGCCAACCCAACAACCTTCAACCAAATTTAAAGAAAAGGTCGGAAACATCATATGTTTATATAAAAACATTAAAAAAATAAATGAGAATTACAACAAACAATAACAGTTGAGGAATCTTTGCTCAAAATTCACCATCTATAAATTACTCATGTAAATTGATTGCCTGAAATTTCTCTAACATGAAGCTAATTAAGATCTGTAAAAAACGGAATTTCCAAACTTAAAATAAAAGAAAACTATTCTTTTTTCTTGCTTTTTATTGGAGATTTAAATCTACGTCCTTTATTTGATACACATAATTTTTAAAAATAAAAATTTGAAATAATAATTATTCTTAATAAATAAAAATAAAATTATTCGTAATAATTATTCGCAATTTTTATCGAATAAAAGTTATAACTATTAAGTCCTTGTGATTTACACAACAACGGCCTTAATTTGTGTTTCTTTGTTCAACTTTTGTTTTTAATTAATGCCAAATTTAACGTTTGCACGTAAAAATCTATTTTCTGTAGATATTCGTATCGTGACAAAGTCAGCGAAACGACCGCGAGTGCGATATGTACTTACTAGGTTCATCTTTACGCTTTGTATATTATTTTGCAAATCAATAACTGTATGGAGTATTGGAGTTGTATTGTCGCTTCTATTTAAGCCGCTGTAAGCATGTAGCGTAGTGTGTAGCGCATATATGTACATATCGTCATATGAATTCATTCATTTAACAAATTTTACAGGAGAAGGCATATACTTTCAAAGTAACTTCTAATAAAGTAACTAAAAATGAGTTAGAGCCGAAATCGAAACCGAATCATTAGAGGATCACCAAATACCTTTTATTCTACATGTATTAGACAAACAAGTCAAAATTGCAAAGTGAAACAAAATTTCTAATTTCATTTTTAACATATTGAGTTTTGTAGAAGTTTTATTTAAAATTAAACTTGATTATTTTTTATTAGACGAAAGGAGCAGTGAGAGAGATGACAGCTGGTGAAGCTTCAAAACGTCCAGATTTTAAAGGAACATTTTCTGGATTTAAGAGATAAAAAGATTTCCAAATGCAAAAATATCCCTATAATTATGGCACCAATATAAAACGTTTTTATTCTTATATTTAGATGCCTAACGCAACAATCATCAGCATTATTTTCACATTCGCGTCGACAGTCCATTTCGCTTAAAACTAGTTTACATACACATTTAACAGCTTTTCCGAAATAAAGTTCATCATAAACTAATTTCATCAATAATCTTTTACTCAATGATCACAAAGTAATTTGAATTTCTAACAAACCAAAATTCGTTATAATTTTTTTAACGCTGACAGACGCTGTAATAAATTGTCAACAGAAAAATACTCGTATATCCATTTATTTTTATTAGGCCTTTAAATTGTGCGTTCTTGTTACGATTATCTATAATAAACTAATAAAGATGAGATGTTTTAAGTTAATGACTTTTGCCATTGGAAATCATTAATTAAATCACCATGTTCACATGCAAAATGAACAATGGAATCGTACCATAATATTGCATAGTTTATGATCAATTCAATTTACTGCGATATTGTGTTTTTTTTTTGTGTCTGAATGGTATTGTAAGACATTTCGAATGCTAACAATTTGGCATCTGAAGTGATAAGATAACAAAATCGTTAAGAGGTTTTATGGCTTTATTTGCGTTTATATTGGAAGCAGTATTCAAATGTGATATGTGATAAAATATAAAAAATTTGTGGTTATAGCGAAACGATAAAATACTAATGAAATATTTTAAATAAAAATGAAGAAACATCAAGAAGCACTAGAATTAAATTAAAATCGCGAATTAAAATAAATCAATTATCTGCAGAAAAGCAGATCAACAGCATTAAAGAAAATTTTAATTTATCATAAATTAAGCAAGAAATTCAAAAATATAATTTTCAACTAACAATTTGTTTTAGATGTCCAAGTTTGCCTACAAAGCGATAAATTATCTGCATCTGTTTTGACCACCTACTTGATAAAGCAAGCTCTAAGCATGAGTTGGCCATTATTATTCAAATTTATTCCCCCCACTGAGTTGATTTTGTGATGATAATTTCAAGAGAATCACAACATTTTAAAAATCATACAAATAAGCTTTCGTTCCGTTGATTGATGCACATTCCTTAATTTTGATGCAAATACACATTATAAATAGACATTTTTAGAAAAACTTACAAGGCTGCTGCTGTTAATGGTATTTTTAAATAATTTAATTCAAATTCAATATTAAATTAACAAATATTTTTCTTTACAATTAGTATTTCATATTCATATTTTGTTTTGCGGAAATCGACATTTTAAAACACAATTCTTGTCCAAACAAAAGGACTACAAGATTTGTAGAAGTAAATTTTAATTTTTTTTTGTCGGAACAACAATTCTGAAACTTCAACTCAGTGATTTAATGTCTTTCTTGTATATTTTTCTTAAAAAGCACACACAAATTGAGTGAATATGATGGCATGGTATGTATGGCAACATATACATACATACTTCAAAAATAAAAATAAAAATTAGAAACTCAAGTGATATTTTGGTTGTGCCAAATATAGTTTTTAAGCTGATGGTAATAAAGTGACTCAATTTCAAATACCAAAGAAGGTATTGAAATCAGAGCACAGAAACAGCTCAAAACTGCGAATAAAAACAAAACGATGGACACCAATAATCATTTTTTTTAATTTGCTTTAAAATCAATTTAAATTAATATAAATTTTGAGCATAGAAACAAATAAGTATAAATGCAGTGCAGTTCGAAGATGGCAGTGAATAAAAATCAGCTGTGGAATTCATATCAACTGAGACTACACTCCTATAAGAAATCAACGCAAGATATAACCGTCTTAATAAGGATTATTTGATATTAAAAATGCATTCTCGAATTGTAATTGTTTTAAGTTTAATGGCATTGACTGCTGCAGCCCCGCAGTACGGTTATGGGTATGAGGCACAGCAGCAGCAGCAGCAGAAGGGACCCATCAGTGCAATTAATCACAGCGGAAACAAATATTTGCCACCTGCTAGTACAACAGCTACACCGCTTGTGCATAAACAGTTCTATTCAATATCTGCTCCTGAAGATACTGAAGGCCAACAAATAAACAAGCACTTGGTATTGGGACGGCCGCAAAGAAACTATCGTGTGGTCTTTATTAAGGCCCCTGGTGCCAACAATGCCAATGTCAAATATTCAGCAGAATATGCTCCGCAAGAGGAAAAGACTGTTATTTATGTGCTAAGCAAGAAAGAAAACATTTTAGAATCCACGGATATTGCTACACCAGCCCCTGCTCCACCCAGCAAACCCGAAGTATTCTTTATTAAATACAAAACTCCCCAGGAAGCCGAAGCTGCCCAAAATGAAATCCAAAGTATGATTTCACAAAAAAAAAATTAAAAATAAAAACATTAAAAACTTTTTATACGATTTTCTTTCACAGATGAATATGCAAAATTGGAAGGAACCAACGAGTTCTCTGACGAAGGTGTTGCTCCAGTCACCTCTGTTGTTGGCTCTTTGGACAGCATCACTTCCAATGGTTCTTATAACTACCAAGTTGTTGATTCTGCTCCAAAGTCTCAAGAGAAATCTTCCTTTAATCAGTACTTGCCTTCAATCACCAAATAAAGGTCCACGATATTGTTCATCATATTATTTGTTAATTATTGTTTAAGATGCAAAACTTTTATTGTAAACTATTCTTCTATATCTTATAAATTATTAAATAAATCCCCTATCGATATCTTTAAGCCTTTTCAGTTGAATAATTGAATTTGATTATTCTAGGAACCATTTTCCAAAAGCGCTTGCGAACAGTAGAATCGTTCACATTGTTCCGACGTTACATTTCTAACATTTCCTTAAATTAACCAAACACAGAACGATTGCTAGAATTTAATCGCAGGACGGCATTATTTTCTTAAAACTCCTTTAATTGCATTTTTTTTATATATCTTTGCCTTAATATAGAAAGGTTCCTAACTACCGTTTGTCTTATTTAGCAGGAGAAGAAGAAAACTTTAAGTTTTATACTCCTCACTTTTTTATCAATAGTGGATTAATTTGCAATTAGAAAAACAAATTAGTTACCGTATTTCTATGTTTTCATTGTTTTATTCAGTAGTTTAAGTTTCAAGTACAATTAAATGTGTATTTTAAAGAGAAAATGCACTTTCTGTATATAATTTTAGATTTTGTAATAAATTTGTTCAAGCATCGCAAGTCCGGCTTTTAAATTTTAAAAATGTTACAACCTTTATTAACTTAATTTTTAATCGAAATAATTAAAAATTAACCTTTAATTGTTTCATTTAAGTTATTAACGAAATTTTCTGTCGCTATTTTATGCAAATTTATAATTTTAATGCTAAAAGAACCACAAAGAGCTCCACTGAAGTTTCACGCCTTTCGTATTAATTACAATATTTCTATTTAATTTGGCAGCTCGTCGCCCAGCAGCATTTTAACTATTTCACTCCCCAGAAATATTTCATTTAATAATACAGCATTAAAACAACAACAACAACAACAACAACAACAACAACAACAACAACAACAACAAAGCCAATATAAATTTCATACATATTAATAAAATTATTAATATTAAAAAAAAAAAATATTAAATTAAAGCAAATCTGTGAGACCGATCGGTAAATAAAAATAATTTTTTGTTTAAAATGCACAAAATTTAAAAACCGACAAAGTATTATTACCAATAAAAAAAATGAATGTCAATATGCAAATTAATTTGCAAATTATAAATATTTTCAATGAATTAATTCAGTGCTAAAGTGACAAACATCCCACCATCACTCAACACCCGCATTTTTAAGCGTCTCTTTTTCAAATGAAGCATTTCCAATATCTTCAATGTATATCTCTCTCTCCTTCCCCCTTTCATTCAATATTTGAATCTGCAGCTACTGAAATAGAAGGTTGATTGTCTTTTATATAATTCAAATACACACGAATATAATTTTCTTCATTTCGGTCGGACAATATTTGCAATAAATTAATTTTAAATATTACAAGCGCTATAAATATTATATTCTGGAATTTCCCCTCTTTTACTCAGCGTAGACATTATCAAATGGATCCAAGGTACAACTGTCTCATAAATCAAAGATTTGCAAAAACAAATGGCTAAAAGGCGGCAACCGCTTTGAACGCCTCTAAGCCAACATTTTAGCAAAACTCTTGGCTGAGCTTCATTATCAAATCACATTCAGTTATTAATAAGAATAACGATTCAAAAACAAAAGACGAAAAAATAACATAATAATTTCATAATTTCAAATAAATAACTGTCAATTAAGTTGTAACAAAAAAAAAACAAGAAAAAAATATTTCAAGTTCAAATATTTGTTGAGTTTAAACATTTTTGAAGCACGAATTTGCCATAAATTACAGAATACACACATACTCGTACTCGTAGTCGTACTGAAGGCGTCACATTCGTAGTGACAGAGATAGCGTTGCATTTGATTTTAACGCTACGCCTTCACGAGACACAGATTTTTTATACTTGGACAGATTTAAATGTTTTCATATTCTTCTGTGGCGACAAGAAGGCGTGTGGTTGTGTACGTTCAGTCTCATCGTTCTATTTTCTTATGTGATCTGTTCGCAAGACAATATCTGACAGTTTTTTTCAGCTCCAGATCAAAAACGCACTTTCCTCAGAATAGTTTTTCATAATACAATGCATAAATTAAAACTTTGTGTACCCTGCTAAAAGATTCCCCAATACATATCAAAGTCCGCTATGTTCGCGGAGTTGAATGACACAAATAGCCTTCGCGGTTTATTCAAATCCCTCCCACAATCCGTACCTGATTTCATTTCTAAAAAGTTTAATTATTTCCATCGAACACATAAACAATTAATAGAGAAACATCTGGCAACGCCACTAAAGTTCGCCACTTATCGATATCGCATTTGTTAATTGAATTATGAGCACTTACCCACTAAATTAATAGCCTTCTTTAGTAGTAAGTCGGATTGTGATTTATCCAGTCTATCGATTTCCCGACAGGACCGATATAAACTAGTAATCATTGATTCATCTGAATATGGAGCAGCTGAGCTTGGCAACATTGATATAAAGCGATTTAATTCGCTCAGTTCTAAATTGAAATGTATAAAAACACGTATTTTATTTAATAATTTTAAAATTTTGCAACACTTGTTGTACCTTGGTATTCGTTATAAGTCTTGTAATTCCATTCTCCTTTCTTAATTACGTAGTAATCATTTTCAGCGAATTCCTTGTCGAAATTTCCACATGCCCATTGATAAGTATCGTGGCAGGGACTCTTTGAAGTATTTGACCACAGCAAAATCTGTTGACTTGACTGAACACATTCTCTTTCTAAACACAAATCAGCCTTAAGATAAAACGGCACTTCGGGCCAAAAAGCAATCATCATTATGATGATAATTAGAAGAACAGCACATAAACATGCTGTCGTTATGTACAGAATACGTCTTTTACGCGACAACCTCATTAGGGCATCGAAAGACATGCGACCTGGAATTAAAAAGGCTACAATGGATGCAGACATTCGACAAAAAAAGAAAAACCAAAAATATGAGCATGAATGATTAAAAATAGGTACTTGAAGCATACAAATAATAATAATCAATGAAATTATGGTGAATTTGATTCATTAACACAAACCTCTGAAACCATTGACCGACCCGTGCCCACCTGAAATTGGTGTTTCCGCTTGTACATCGTTTTCATGGCGATCATTATGCTGTTCTGGGTCTTTGGAAACACCTACATTTTTATCAATATTTAATTTTAATTGATTTGTCGTTAACGGAGCCGTCTCACTACCTTCTATTTGCTGTTTTGTATCATCTATTTTCAAATTTCGATCATCGACCTCATCAATGGCGCTAATGGTCGGTCGAAATTTCCCTTGATTCGAATTCATTTTGCATCAGATAACAATTCATTTAAGATTCCCTTTTAAAAAGTTTTACATAGTTTTTTTTTTCTTAATTAAATTAATCTGCAATGAAATATAAGAAGCTGTTAATTAATATTTTATTGTTCTTCACTGTTATTCGCTTTTAAAATTAGAATTTATTGGTAATAATTTGTGAAGACATCGGCGACTAAAATATTTGCATATAATTTGGTGTGTTTGAAACTTCCCGCTAAGATTAACCCAAATGCGAATCGAAAATCGATTTGACGAGAAATTACTGAGTAATTAAAAACAAACTAAATTCTTCGTAAATGTTCTACATCGATATACCTCGAACCATTTTACATAATTTGGTCAAATTTGGGGCATTCGATACATTTTTGAGTCTATAAAAATCAGAGAACATCTAAAATCGCGATAGGTATGTCAAAAACAACTAATGCAAATATTACAAAAATCATGTTTTCTTAACGTTTGTTGCACAAAAGTAGGTAGAGCAAACATTTGCCGCCTGTTTTAACAAAGTCACCTTGTTTGATACGCCTGGGTAATAATGACGTTCCTCGCCGTAATGTTTATATAAAAATACACACACACATACACACGCACTCACACACACACGACGCAGATTTTAGAAAAATGTGGTAAAACCAGTGACTTCTTGTAGCCATAATTTAAATATAAAAATTTTCATTAACAGTAAAATACAAAATAATCTAAAAAATAATTGTAATACTGCTACATGCAACAATCATTGAAGAATATTTGGCTTAACTTTTGTAACCAGATAAAAATATTTGCATTTGAAAGCATTTAGAAAACATGTAAAAAAAATGTGCTAAATAGACACTGCCATACAAAGCCACAAGTACGAGAATATTAAACAACTATAATTGCAATAGAACAATTCCTTATGTTTTCCACATGAATGCATACAACGCGAAAATTATATGCCATTTAAATTGAAACTTGTCTCATGCACACGTTTTTAAATTGGATACAATTGATGGCAATTTGACCGTTAAGTTCAGGCATACAATGGCAATAAGCGAGATGATCAGTATTCGCACATACACACATATCCATATGTACATGTACACAGCCATATACATACATACATACATATATACATAAATATAAGATGGTCATGCAATTCATGCACTGTATTCTCCTAAAAAATCGCATAAATATGCCTCATAAATATATCACAATATTTCTTAATTTCAGTACATACATATTTCTTTTAATTCAATGAAAATAAATTAAAGTATCTTTCTATAAATTTATTTCAGATGGATTTGCATGATCCTTGTGACACATTGTCACTGACTACACGCATACATCCATATGTACAATGTACACACGTAATTGTATGTGTATGCAATAATGAAAAGGACATTTTGATAAATTTATTAAGGGAAAAAACTCCAATAACAACTTTAAATTATAATTCGAGTCAATTTTTTTTGCAGGTGATCTCACGGAAAGGAAATTTTTTATCTAATTTTTATTTTGTTTGCAGTTTTATATAACAGCGCAATAGTTAATAAATAACTTAAATTATTGTACTTTATAATTAATATGTTTATAAAGAATTCGGGGAAAGTTCTAGGTTAAAAAAATGTCTTGACCGGCAAGAAAATGTCTATTTTCGCCCACTCACAATTCTCTAAAAGATGTTCTACCGTTTGCTATTACCGTTCTGAAGATTTGCAGAAATCTTATTTGTCCTTATGTATGAAGTAAAATCAATTTCTATCGAGTCATAGAGGGCCATAACATAATATCCGTATAAAGTATGAATGAATGTACATAAAAAATATTTATAAAGCAAAGTACCAAAAAAGGACCAGTTTTACGCCTTTTATTTTCGAATTTACACAAAATGCCAAAACACATTTACAATTTTCTTAAGGCGATTAGAATGTAATTTAAAAAGTAAAAAATACAAAAAAGTACGAACATTCAGTTTTTACCCGTTTAGCCCCTAAAAAGTACAAATATCAAAGAAGTTCCAGACATCTGTTCGCTTAATTTCATTTCGAATTTTAGTTCTATCTATTGTAAATTAGTTCCCAAGATATTTAATTATTCATTTTAACCCTTCTCTAGCGCTCCTAATACTAAAATTTCCAACAAAACCGTTTTAGTGGATCTATAGTATACATCGGGGGGAGCCCGAAGTACCTAGTTTTAGTTGTTTGTGCTGGCCGATGATCAATCAATCAGTTACGTTACTCTATTATATATTCATCGATTTAATTCTGCGTTACATTAAACTCAATAGAAAAAATTTATCTGTTTACTAGCTTTTGCCCGCGGCTTCACTCCGGTCATTATCACCATCGGTTATACAGTTTTGGAGAGGCATATCTTACCCCTACGTCGCCTTCTCACCTCTTTGAAAAAAAAATATATATGTAGCATATGTGTCCTTCTAGACGCAAAAACATAGATAGGTTCAAATTTAATTAAATTTAAATAAAATAATTAGGTTTTCTCGGAGGGGCGGAAATTGCTCCTACTTTTGAAAAAAAAATTAATAGCCAATGCGTCTTTTAAACTCAAATAAATCCAAGTTTTAAAGTTCATCAAAACCGGCTATGTATGTAGTTTTGGATAGGCAGAAAGTTCCCACCTATCGCCCTTCTGGTCCTACTTTTCTTTTTAAAATTAACATAGCCTATGTACAGTTGTGTTCATGATTTGCGTGGACACCTACGCATAGCGTCTTATTCCACGGTGCTCTCAACACTGAGTGAATTAAAGACGATCACTACCCCCCCCCCCCCCATAGGCACTCGCAAATACAACATCCTGTACCACTACCAGTGCACACAGGTTGCAATCCTAATTTAAAGTTACCCTTGGTCTATAAATTACACCTTGCTAAGGTGTTTCGAGTTGTCCAAACTCTATGTCACATCAGAATGTACTTGAGTCAAGAATGCTTAAGCCAGTAATACTGTTTGTTCGAGACACACTCCGGTGACAACAGCACCTAGTTAAGTAAACGTCGTATCAGAATATATTTGTCAAACTCACATACATCCCGAACAGACCGAAAACTTATCTCCCAGTGTATCTTTTGGTGGCAACCACATCCACTACGAATCCTTTCCCAAACCAGCACACTAACTCCCATTTTTCGGGGTGGACACGAAGTACTCACTTAAGAGTACATCAGTCTTTAAACCCTTACTTAGCGTTAGAGCAGTGGGGCTTCGCTGGCCCCATAGCACTAGATTAGAATTGAACTGTATTTCTATAGTCACACGGAAATGCAAGCATAACCTCCTCAATCTCTAGAAAGATTTCCAAGAGTCGCCTCTTCTGTCATCTTCAAACTCCAAGGTGATCTAGACCTTTAGCTAGGTACCGCGGGCTTGCTAAACACCCGTAGGTTTAGAAACCAGTTTCCAAACCCCCCTGCGGAGATAGCCTATGTACAAATCAAATCTGTTTGAACGTTTCAAAGGGGCAGAATTTCGAAAGTAATACCCTATAACCTTCCCGGAGTTGCACCAAATTTCATTGCGATCGGATAAGCGGTTTGGCTGCGCATAAAATACTACCAAATAAACATTGATTTTTATATATTAGATTAAATGTAATAAATTTTGGTTCGTTAAACTCGAAAACTACTGTACATATCGGTTCACCACAGACATACACAGTTTTGTACATTGAAATTCAGTTTGAAATTATTATTTAAGTATGAATTACTAAGATATTTAAAACATTTTAAATAGTATACTTAAGATAAGATAAAATTAAACAAGTAAGAACGCTCTTTCTAGCGAGAGTAAATTAGAAAACATCGGAGAAGGCACGCCACTTAAGATAATAAATGTTTTTATTTGTAATTACAATGATTTTTGATATCATGATAATTAAAAGCGCTTTTGCTTTCAAATTCTTACCAGATTATTTACCAGCAAACTTAATTTGGTAACACAATGCAATGCGACTTTAAAAATGGTTCGCTACACAATTTACAATAAAGACATAAATTTTTTTTATAATTTTATTAATAAGTGTTTTTAATAAGTTATGGCTTGATACACATACACACATACAAAGCAGTGTTCAGTTACAATAAGCAGTCATTTACAAAATTATGTGCCGTCGGTCAAAAGTTTTAATTTACCTCTCAAGGTGTAAAATCAGCTAAATGAAAAACTGTTGTGAAGTTACAACACAAAGACGAGATGGAAAACAAACGAAATAGAATATTAAAAAAAAATACCTCAATTAAAGGATTGTGTATTTGTACGTACTCGTATTACACATAACGTGCGAATTGAATATCACGTTTCGCAACTAGTTTTATAATGCTCAGTTCGCCAGCAGAACGGACAACATACTCGAATATTTATTGTAGCAATTTCTTGGCTTCTTCACACCGCTAGAATGTATTCGTAAGTGCATCAAAAATATTCTGTACATAAAATTAACTGAAATTGCAATTGAACATAAATGAAACTCCAGTTGAAAACCGGTCTACTTATTTTCATTTCAATTTAACGAAAAGTTCATTAATTTTCACTGGTTAGAAATTAAATGACTTAAACGCATAAAAAGAATTGTATTTTCCATTATTTGGTTTGTTTTAACTTACAAATAAACAAACAAGGACGGACTTCCGTAAAAATGTTTCTTTTTTTTCTGCTAATTTTTACCACCAAATAATCAACCCCAAATTCCGTAAAAGCAACTGATATTTATAGTTCAACTGTAGAATAAATATATAACTCAAATATAAGTATAAGAATATATTTTTTATTATTAATTTATGTTTGTTATTTGGGCTAAATGCCTATATGCTGAATTTCGCCTGTAGACCTTCAACAAAAATATTTTCAAAAAGCTAAAAAAAATCGCACAAGTTTATATAAAAATTTCCCTAAACTATTTGAGAATAAACAAACGGCTGACCGTACCAAAAACAAACCACAAGTTCGGTAATAACAACTGATTAACTGATTTCAACCATTAAAAATTGTTTCTATTTATTTTACTGTATCAAAAACGTAAAAAATAAACAAAGTACAATTTTGAAAGCAACCGATAATATGTATTAACCTTTGCACTACCAAAACCCACCCGGATGTCATTTTCGATTTTCAATCAGTGATAACTTTTTGAATTATAATTCAAACTGAAAATGATTTCGACTCAGTCATTAATTCTCTTAGTTTTAACGGATAATTTTAAAACATTTAAATGTACAAAACATGAAATGTTGCAAGATCCCACCCTGATGGGTTTCGGGTGAATACGTACCTAAAGAGATTTGGTAGTGCAAAGGTTAATACGTGTGTTGTTACTTTTCTTATAAAGTTCGGTAAAATGAGAGTAAACTATAATTTATCTCAACAAGAGATAAAAATTTACAAAATTAAAAAAACACAAAAAAATTTATCACATAAAATTTATCACAAAATGGAAACGCCAATGTATATGACCATGTACGTGTAATGAAAATCTCCAACGCATGCATATACAAGGTGGGCCAAAAGAAGTCATCCGATGCGGTTTGGCTCTCTTTTTTTTTCTAAATGAAAAACTTCGATTCTGTTTCTTGATTACGTTTATCTGAACCTTTAGAATTTTATTGGTAAAGTCTAGAATATGATATCGGCCAAATGGGCGCCGTCACATTTGATTGCTATACGGGATCGTTTTATGGCATTTTTCATCACTTCGGCGAGAACTTCGTGTCGAATGTTGTCCTTGAGGGCTTCCAGGGTATCGGGCTTGTTCACGTAAACACGGGACTTCAAAAAACCCCCACAAAAAAACGTCTGAAACGGTCAAATCAGGCGATCTTGCAGGCCAGTGCAAATCGCCAAAACGAGAGATGAGGAGACCCGGGAACGCCGCCTGCAGAATATCGGTTGTGGCTCGCGCAGTGTGTTCCGTTGCTCCGTCCTGTTGGAACCACATGTCCTCCAATCCTAATTCGTTCAATTGCGGCAGAAAAAACTCGGTTAACATGGCTCTATAGCCAAATTAACTATTATTTGTTCATTGCAAGTTTTTATACCTTGTATGAATTTCCAACATTTTGCATTGTTGGGAAACATTTATTTTTACTTTATTAGAGTTTATTTACGAAACAGCTGATTGCTTTTTCTTCTTGCCCAAACTAGCCAGCAGAAAAAGTACGGGCTGTTTCGTGCAAGAAGTACAAGATCATTACTCTCTCAAAACGTCTCTCATTTACCCAATTTTTGTGTAAGAAAACGCTTTCTGGTAAGATTGGGATCCCGCGAGTGCACAATTTAGAGTAAAGAAAAACAGACCTAATGTGTACTTGGTAATTTAAATGAACTTTACCAGAAAAGTAAAAAAACACACCTATTATCTACGTACATACTTTTATAAACACATATGTACATGTATTATATAAAAATTCGTCAAAGTTTTATTTATTTTTTGGTATTATTTTATTTAAACACTTCAGCATGAAATTTTAAGAAAATTTTCTCATTATTTTTATGGCGAAAAAATACTTTTGGCTCGGCTAATGTGAATTTAGAAAAGATTTGCACTTCAACGGAAACAATTTGCTCTTGCAGTTTAAACAAAAGAAAGGAACTGCTTCCTCATTCCAGATGCCGCCTACAAATACAAAAGAATTATGGAAACAAACAACAAAATGCTGCAACTATTGTTACGCACAAATCAAAAGACACGCTTTGAAAAAACCCCACATTAACAACTTAATTATTGGTTAATAATAATTTCTGTTTCATTATAAAATCAGTACTAAAAATTCTTTAAAATGGTTCGTGACGCTTTTTCAATAATTAAAAAACAAAAGATAATGAATTTGTATTGTATGTATGGATGTATTAGTCTGTACAGTTTATGGCTGTATATGAACATATAGTACATACATACATACATATGTATTTTCTAATGGATACATACCCTGTAGGTAGCCTGGGCACACGTGTTATCGCTTTTGTCGACTTGTTCAATGACATTGTCAACGAATCGTCTACACTTTTTATTTTGACTTTGGTAGAGACGTTTTTGACAGCTGTAAAACTAATTTTTTATTGCCTAAATTATTGTATGAATGCGCGGCTGCACACAAAAGAAAATTTTTGATAAAAAATATATGTAATTACGTGCTTTATCCTGCAGGAAGTACTGCTAGTGCTGAAATCTAGTGAATGTTTCATACGGTTCCAGAAGAACTACCTACTGCTACTATTGACTAAATGGGCTCAAATTCATTAGTAGATTTTCAACGACACGCACAGGTTAAATGTCTATAGTAAATTACATTGTCTGGTGTATAATAAGTCACTAGTACTGGTGACTATGTCAATAGTAAATCATTACAGTTTTACTAGTCCCATTTCCTGCAGGGTTCTTATTGTTAATTTATTAAAAAATTCCTGAGTTCCGATTGAAAATTGCTTACAGAATGTAATAATAAAAAATAAAACAGAGTTTAAAAAATAATGAAATTCATTTGACTGAAAAATTAAAATCATTCGAATACCAATTTATAGACAAGTACGAGTGTTGCCATTTTGTTATGCGACATACATAGCTGCATCAAAATATTTAAATCCATTTCAAAAGAACTTACAAATTTCAATGGCTTAGTGACTTATGCTAATTTTTCTTTTAAATTGAGACAACTTCTTTCGGTATTAATTATTTTTATGTGCCAACCCGTAGCCTAATATTGTCTTGAAACATTAAACTTTACATCTACCTCGTGCGTTTGATGTGAGTATGGATGTGTCAACACAAATTCATTAAATGCGGGTGTGCAAACGCTTCTCACACTCAGTCACGTATTTTGGAAACACTCTTTAGTGTCGCTGTATAAAACTCACACAAACAAAACAATCACGTGTACTGAATAAAAAGTATGGCTGCTGATGTTGAGCTTATTTTCTTTATTAAACCTGCCACAATCTAAACCGGTAAAACAACCAAATGCTGCCTTCATATTTCCATAGGTAGAATATATTGTATCTTTTTCCTTAACAAAAATTATAAGCTCAAAGAATTATCAATAATAAATGAAGTGAGCACATAAATGGACATATGTACGTGTATAAACAGTCATACAATCAGTCGGTTACCACTATGCGTACGTGGTTGAGTACAAACCCATTTATAGTGGGTTTTTCACATCGAGATTAAACTCACTTGCAAAGTACAATTAGCTAAACTACAAATAAATTTCTCGTGTTTGAATAATTAATCATATTTGAAGTTTTTAAGTGGCAGATCAAAGCTGAGAAAATTTCCATACTCAACATCGAGGTGTATCAAACATTGTGGGGTTGTTAGAACAAGCGGCAATTTTTTGCTGTGGCTGTGGCTGTGTTTGTACAACCAAAGTCAAAAACACATTGTTTTTGTAATATTTGCATTAGTTTTTTGACATATCCCGAACAAACAACATGAGTGGTAGTACAACAACTCCATTCAATACCACTTTGTTAAAGACGCCTTGACTGATCATTTGTCAGCTGCTTTTGTCACACGTGTTTGCGTGTTGTGTATTGCCATATTTGAAGTATGTTTAAACCACCAACGTTGGTCAGTTAAAACTGCAAATAAAAGTAGGTAACAACCAGCTTAAAAACTAGGATACTCAATTAAAAAATATATATACATACATCCATCTACATAATATTTATAAAAATGGGAATTTCGCAACTAATGAAACCCAAATTTTAACATTTTAAATTAATTTTTTTGCTTAACCGCATTAATTTTTTTTTGTTAAATTACAGAGCTGACAAAATTTGTTCAGCTTTTGTTTTAAGTAAAAAAAATTCATTCACATTAAGCGGTCTTTACAGAATGCGGTGTTCACGTTATCGCGAATGCACTGTATACACTGGCGTTTCCATTTTGTGGTAAAATCTGCGATTTTTCGAGTTCCTGTACTTTTGTAAGATACATAAATAATCGTAATGAATTTTGACTAACGTTGAATAATTTTAAAGAAGAGTTACATAATTGTATTGAAAGATATAATTTTTCATTTTGCCTTTTTAATACAGTCATTGTCAACCAAAGTGTTGACTAATTCTAAGAAAGGTTTAGAAAAATAAATAGATTTAAAATCAAATAATAAAATGTTTGTTGTATAAGGAAAGCTATTTGGTTTGTTTTGTTTGTATATTTCGTTATTCTCAAATAATTTTTGGGATTTAAATTATATAAAAATGTGAAATTTTTTAGTTTTTTCAAGAATTTGGTTAAAGGTCTACTGAACATTTTGGTATTAGCACCAAATGAAATGTCGCATATAGACCAGCTAAACCATATAACAAACAGTGATAAATAATGGTAGCAAATTAATAATGAGCTATAAATGAAAATCGCAATACATATTTTAAACGGCAAATTATTTTCCAACGTCTGGCATCTCAATTAGAGTGTTCAGTACAAGTGATGAGTAATTTTGTGTATGGGAGATACACTTGAATGGACCGGTTTGCCCGGCATTTGACAGTCATTTTTTAAATAACTAACTAACGTCAATATTGGCGAGGTTTTTTTTCTTTTCTTATGGCTTTTAAGTCTGAGAGCATAACTTTACATTTAATGGTCGTTATTTCAATCTGAAGAATGTCACACAACTTCACCTTTCGGAATGTATACATACATAAGTATGTATATTCGCAAGTATAAAACGAGATTTTTGTCACTAAAATTCAATACACAGTAGTTTACACTCAACAGGTAGTCTCCCTCAAAAACTGGCCTGTTGGCAATATTTTTAACACAGCTAAAGACGATGCCTTCATACTTTTAACAACTTTAAAACTAATTGACAATATTTAATTGTATAATACGAGTAGCATACACAAATAAATTTATTTTTCATGATTGTTACATACCTCTAATTGTGCATATATTCTTCATATAATCAATATTTAAAATCTATAATTAGTTAAATATTGAAACAGAATTTTATAACACAGTAATTCAATAGTATTGCACTTTAATTGGCTATATAGTTACATATGTATGTATGTATGTACATAAATTTATAAAAAATTTTATTTCGATCGTATTTAACAATTTATGAAATTTGCAGTCACTCAAACAATCATACACACTTTGGAAATTCTATGCGACCAACTTTCTTCCTTCTTTTTGAACTTCTTTCCACTCACTTTAATAATTTCATTTTATTTTGGATTTTGTTTTTATGCATTTCTCTTCATAATGATTTCATTATTTAGAATTTCAGGGTACATATTCATATGAAGATACAATCATACAAACTGCAAACACTACAGACAGAAAAAAACAGCATACATATGTGAAATTGTTAGCATAATTATGCATTTACCATGTCAATTGAAGATGCTGCTATTATATATTATTTATTTTATCATTTATAACGTTTAAACTTTATAATGGTTAACATTATCTTTTTGTTTTCTTTTTGTCAGATGATAATTAAATGTGATTGAGCAGGCACTTGTTAATGGGTTTGTGTTATTCTCCTATTTTCTAATTCAATAGAGTAAATTTAATATTTTATTTGATGTTTTTGTTTTTGTTGTTGCAAACACCAACTAACTTAACGTTTCACTAATTTTTTAATATTTCGACCGTTTAGCACGTCATTTTAGGTTGAACAACCACTGTAAACTGTTTGTGAAGGTTCTATAAAGAGAGACAGCCTTCTTTCACCTTCAAGTACTTTTTTATATACAAACAATCAGACACTAGTTAAGTAACCCCTCTGTACTTATCTCTCGGGTATTATACAAAAGCAAAAGAGAATACTAACTAACATAAGCATAATTGATCTTGAGGTTTGTGTACGATCTGAGAATTAATTTCTTTTCAATTAGTTTCATTGAAAATGAAATCCAAATTACAATTTCAGTTTGATATACATATGTATGTATTAATAACATTTGGAGATTATTTACCACGCACTGCAAATTATGCAAAGGTTTAGCAACCTCTAATTTAAATTTAAAAACGATTTGGTTTTCCAAGTGAACTCTATTGAATTAAATATGAATTTAAAATGCGTTAAATTTCTGTTTACTATTCACCAAATGTTTTTGAATAATTATTCAACTTTTATTATTATTATTCATATAGTAGCTCATTTTAAATGAGTTGTAACAAATTAGTCTATTGATCATGTACGTATGTATGTATGTAAATGACACTGTAAAAGATTTGTAATAAAATGTATAGAAATGCCGGTTTAAACTCTACTTCATTCCACAACATAACTGTTGTCTATTTATATTGCATATTTTACGGCATTGAAATCCGATATTTTACAACTGTGTTCTAAAACGATGGCAACATTATTTGTCCAAACAACATCTGTTGAAATGTCAAACTTATAAAGTACGTTTATGGCACTTGGAAGAAAAAATAAAAAATATTTTTCAGTCCATGTAGAATTTTATTGTTAAAACGGGTATTGGCTTGTATGATAATGCTAAGTGCTAAAATGGTCTTCTGGGGTTAAAATGTGGATTTCAAAATATTTTACAGAGAACGTATAAAATTATTTAAATCTGTAATATAAATAAAAGAAAATAACAAACAGAGCAAATTTTTATAATAACATATACATATATTACAAACAAATTTTGATGTGATAAGCAAAAGAAAATTTTTATTGTTATTGGGAAATTGTGGCAGGTAATTGCAAAAACAATGATTATTAAATAGAATGAGGATTATTGCAGAGAAAAGCTGATACATTGTTTATTAGAGTATCATGCATTAACCTGTATCCCTGTATATAATATTTTTTATTGATTTCCCTTCGTATTTTTTGGAGAAAAAAAAATCAGTTGATCTCCTCTTGTCATAGCGAAACGAAAAATGAAATTATAGAAAAAATACAGATGTACTTACGAAAGTAAATACAAAGTTTATTTAAAAACACTGTTTCCATGTTGCCTATGTGGCAGTGAGCAAAAAGACCTTTTCTTCATATGGGATTAAAATGTGATTTACTAATTAAATTTCCCCAGTTATCTTTTTCAACCATTATTCTGTAGAAAATTAATTTGTTGGATATGTTGTATGTATGTATGTACATATAGATGTGCATATGTGCCCATAATTAATTTTATTAGTTTCCGATATTTAAATGGCTTATTTACTGACAATATAAACAAATTGTTAACGATATATTGAAAAGTAATTTTACTACCTTCTATTAATTATTTATTTTATTATTTGTTCGATTTCGTAAACAAAATTATTTAAAATCGAAGAAAACTAGTGATGATCTTATTTCAATAGTTTTGTGGACATGTATGTATGTATAACTTTGGGTTTGTGTCCAGTATTTTTTTTTTTTTTTTATTGTAATATTTTGGATATATTTTATGCCATTTTCCGCAATTTGTAAATTGAAAACTATTATAATATCATATCATAATGACGAGGTTATTGAGATGAGGAAACTAATGTTTTGCTATCTTTTGGCAAAACTATTCACTAAAATGTACTGTTAATAAAAGTGAATATTTCTGTCTGCATTTGTCTGGAATTAGATAATTTGAAAACGTCTTCAATACCAAATGTGTGATTTATTAAAACTAAGTAAAATTACGGCAACCATTGCAAAAGAAAATTATCTTGTAACTGGTTAAGGTTTTCTAATATTATTTTATTTTGCTTTCTTTGATTTATTGTATGTGGTCTCTTCGCCAACCACAATTCGGTTACGGTACTTTCAAACATACGTGATTTCCGATAGTCAGCCAATAAAAAAAATCAATTCTTTTATTTTAATTTATTAATAAATGAAATTTTGTATGTTGTACCACTAAATTTTTTAATATTAATTGATGTTATATTTAATTAACTGTACAATCCAAAATAATAATATCATTTAGTTGCACAATATTGCAACTTTTGATTAAATAAAAAAACTATTAAAATATAAAATTGTGCCCTCTGATCAGCGATCTCGACATTCTACGTATTGAAACAACAACTTTATATTATAGGCTTAAGAACGTGTAAGAATTTTCTTTAATTTAATTTAGAAAAATAAGACAGGTCCAGCGTTTAGTAAGCTGAGAACTCTAGTAAATATTTTTTTTTAGATTTAATTAATGTTAAGCAACCAGTCCCATATCGCAGAGAAATGTAAAAAAAAATATTTCTTATATTAATTAACTTACAATTCCTGCCTCGTATGTATTTACTTTCAAGTAAGAAAGAATGCAAGTTTGTTTTTTACGTTAATCAATTTGCTTTATCTGTTTTGTATAAAAAAATTTTCTCTCATTTCAGTTATATTTTCAGCATCAGTGCGTGAAAATTTAAAGCATTTTGTATTGATTGTTATAAATGGAAACAACGATTTGATTGGCATTTTGTTGTTTGCTGTTGTATTCCAAAATTGGGATTTTAACTAATTCCAATAATTCAGAAAACACCATCAAAATATGCGTTTCAATAAGGCTGAGTTAACGACTTTGGCCTCAAATTCAGCAACAAAATTTGAAAAAGAAGGACTTTTAATTATAACAGAAAGACAAGAAGGTTTTTTCCGTAAAACAGATGGTAATTATAAGCATGATTTATTAATATTTCATTATTAAACTTACTTTATGTAGTAGCGACGTCTGTTGAATATACAAAAATTTATGTAACCATATATTTATGTATTTGAATTTAATTATAGCTTTATATATAATGAAATTCTGTCACTTACTAAGCAAAAAGTTTATTAGAAACAAATTTACCAAACTCTGGCTTAAAACGTTGGCTATCAATCTTTCAAATATAATATAATATCTAATTCATCCTAATATAAATCTTAATCGCATGAAATTATCGTAACAATAAAATTGGTCGACTTAAAAAAATTTCCAAATATTTTACTATAAAGATAAAAAATACAAAGCACGTCTTTTGGTCTAAGTGTATGGTTTTACGTTATATATGTATATATGTATGTAGCTCCACAAATACTATACACATTCTTCGTTGCATTTAACAAAACAACTGATTTTAATTACTTTTTACTTTAAGTGTATACAACAAATTTTGTTCAGTATTTTAAACGTATTTTGGCTTTTTTGAATTAATTTCTATTATCACAAGTGTACAGATATAATTTTAAGCTATATTTCAATGGTGTGATATTATTCGAATTTTCTACGAATGAATAATTTTGCAAAGTTTTAATAACATAAAATTTTGATTAGTTTGCGCGATTCAAAAATAATTCATAATACGAAGAAAAATTTAATTTTTTTTTATATTAAAGGCAATAAAAAGATCAAAAAAATGTTTGTTGTTTTAATAAAAAATTTTCTCATTTCGTCCAGTCTTTAATTCTTTAGGTTTTCAAATAAATTTTTAAAGTCTTCAATTTTATACCGAAGGAGGATAGTTTTAAAATGACTTAATAATGTGTTAAAATCTATTTCAAAAACATTTTGAATTTATACATTTTCGATTAAGTCATATTGATTATTTTATCTTAAATAAATGATGTCATTCATTTATTTGCATACTTTATTAAATACTTTACACGTTTCACTAATTCGAGTCGTAAGGTAATCGCTTACATAGATAGATAATAATATGTCCTCTATTTTTTTTTTTTCAATTTTTAATAATGAATTGTAAGACAATTTCTGTTATGAAAAACAGATACAAATCGTTCGAATTAGTTTGATCATTCGAAGAACAGCGAATAAGAAACATTTAAATCTTAAAAAATGTTTTAATTAAAATTTTCTGGACTATTTGTATTATTTGTCGAACAATTGTAGGTATGTATATTTGTTGAAAATTAGAAAAAGTGTACGCCTTTTACATGAGGGTGGCGATGGCTGAAATAGTCTGCACGTTGACTACAAAACCAAAAATTCTTAGGTTCGACCCCAGTTTCAGACTAAATCATAAAAACATCTCGCATTTTTTCTGATATGCATTAGTGTGTCTTTGTGTGTCAGTTGTTGTTGGAAGGTTTCAGTGGTGAAGGCATAGTCACTGAACAGTACCGGTTTCAGCTGTAATCAATCCACAGGCACATCAGAACGCTCTCCTTCGGCGATATTGCGTAGCACTAGCGAAGTGAAATAATTACTAAAAAAAAAAAGGCTAGTAAAACAAAGCTTCAAAATTTAATGCTATACACTGAACAGAGTTGTAAGATATTGAAGCTTCACCTTCTGTCATTTCTCTAACTATCCCCTTCCTTTAGTTCCAGCACAATCCATAGCATGTGCTGGTCCAAGATAAAAAAAAATTACCTGATGCCAAATTATAACCAATTCCCTTTAAGTCTGTAGGCACCATATTTCAATCTAAGAAGATTGTTTTGCAGGCAAACTCATTTTCTAGACAAGTTTTGAATACTAATCATACTACTTATTATTCTTTATTTTTTAGTTAATTATCCCCGCTGGTGTAAATTACGAGGAAATTTATTATTCTATCTTAAAGATCACGATCCCTTATCTCAGCCAGCCGGTGTATTGGTTTTAGAGAATTGTCGCCCCTTGATCAGAACTGAAGAAAGAGAATTCGATGGTTTTGTGTTTATACTAGGTATGTGTCTGTATTTATGTTGTTTAATAAATGTGTTATAAATAAATTGTGTTTCCATATGCAGAATTCGAAGGTAGTTTGCCGCAGCGTATTTCAACGCGCACAGCAAAGGAACGCTTGGATTGGGTAAAGAGCATTCAGTTGGCTTCTTATTGCTACTTGAATAAACAGATACAGTACTTGGAAGATCAAATTGCGATAGCTATGGGAAATCGTATTGAGAAAGGTTTACCTTTATATGCGCCTGCTAATGATCCCACATTGTTGACAGGTCTTCTAGATTTAAATTCTGTTGAAAATCCCAAGACAATAAATGTCGAAGAAGGTGATCTTATAAAATTTTAAAAATATTCTATATTTTTTTCGGATTTATTGTTTTTGTTTTTTTGCTTTCCAATTGAAATTCTTATTTGTGCCTTTAAATTGTGCAAAATATTATCTTATTATTAATTGAGAGGTAGTAGATATGTTAGTGTATACATACGTATTTGTTTATTATTCAATAATTTATTTCAATAATTAAACATGAATGAAACAGATTATGTTTGTCATTTGTCAGGAAAAGATATTTACATATATTAACAAATAATTCGTGCAGACTAAATTTATGGTTTTGGTTGAAATTATCAGTCTGAATTTTGGTTGTGTTATTGTTAAAAAGTATTTTATTTATTTAATAATCTTTATAAGAATTGTAATAAATATACATACATGAATGGTAATTTTATGAAAAACAGAGTTTTTAATTGTTAAAATCTTAAAGGTAATCGCAGCTAAATGTCTCATGCAGCGTTTAAATTTTAACTTATTTTATTTTTCAATCAATTTACAGATATTTCTGAGATTCCTATTTGTGAATCAGCTTTGTCATGTGACAATTTGCCATGCGCTGGTAACGGTCGGTTGCCCAGCGCAAGGGTTGTCTGCGCTGTTCTTATATCGGGAGAAGATATAATTTGGCGCGACTTTTTTCACACTGAAATAGTAGAAAATACTAGCAATCCACAATTTTTGTGCACCATGCGCTTCAAACAGAGTGATGGTTTCAATGCTGATACTCTTCTAAGATTTACTGTTTATGATGTTCGCGAAATGGTCTCTACAACATCGGTGCCTATAGGTTATACGGAAGTTGTATTGGGTGCAATACAGGTAAGAAAAAGAGTTAATATAAATAAGGATTCAATATATACAACTAACTATTCGATATAAAGGATGCTACCAGATTTCGAATACCTTTGCGATCATTTAATGGTGAATGTAGTTTTATAAATATTGCCTCATGGGCTCCAGACACTGATACACAATTGCAGCCTCCTCCACGTTCTACAACCCAAGTATTCGAAAAACAAAGCAAATGCCATAGACGCACACAATCATTGCCACCCAAATTAGGAGTCAAATTATTTGTACCATTTCAAGGGAAGGTACAAAGAATATTCGCTAATCCAAAGGTCAGTAAACTTAGTTTTAAATTGGAAGGTTTTGCAGTTGATCTTCTGTAAATTACTATACCAGCTGTATAAAATAGTTTCTCTTTGTATTTTCGTAATTCTCGAAGATTTCATGGCAGTTTGTTTTTATATAAACATGTGAGATATTTTAGCTCTTTTGAAAAATTTGGTTGAAGCTCTACTGATCAGTTGGCGTAAGCATCAAGAAAATTTACATATAGACTAGATTAACTATGCAGTAAGTATATCGTCACAGAAAATGCAAGAAGCCGTATCTAAAATTTGCAAAATTTTACAGGATCAGTAAAAGAACTTGTGTAAATTAAAAAATATATAAAATAATTACTACAAAATTTTGCAATATACAGGGTGGCATAAAAGAGCTTTATGGTTTGAATGGTTTATAACTTTTTTATTTATGCGATTATTATAATTTTTTTTTTAAATACAGTATATTATTGGGGCATTTTTTGCAATTAGCTTCGAAAAATTATATCCTGTAAGTGATGTCCATTTTCTGCTTCGCACATACGTGCTCTTTTTGACATATTTTCCATAACTTTTAGCAAAATTTCGGGTGTAATGGCCATGATTTCATTTCGAATACTGCATAATTAATTCCCCAAGTCTTCTTCACAAAATGCTGAAAAAAACAGGGACAAAATAATAATAAAAAATAAATTCAAAAACAAATTTCAATACAAAATCGAATATTTATACCTATTTCAAATCCAGAATATATTTTTATGAATATGGCTGTTAATATTTTTATTTTGAATTTTCATTGACAAGAACTTTTTCTGTATTGTGAATTTAAAAATAAAGAAAAAAAAAATATTTTTTCATTATAAGCAAAAACCAATTTTCCTGAAGAAGCTACACAAAGGAGTATCGAAATATCGAAGAAAAATAAATATTACATATATTAAAAAGACCTACAGCTTAAATAATTAGTGTTATTAATATAAAAATAATAATTAAAAAGTTATAGAGAATTCAAACCATATAGCTCCTTTTGTGCCACCCTGTACATATGTAAAAAAGGAGCAACACATTGATTTCCGAAAAAATTTAAATCTGCTAGGTGACTTATTTGGACTGAACAGCAAATAACAAATAAGTAAATTTCGAACTTTAGAATAGAACGGTAGATACGGCTTCTTGTATTTTCCGTGATGATATATGTACGTACATACATATAAATAATAACAATAATAATAATAATTTTATAACTTTTCTAGTTTTTTTACCTTTTTTTTTATATTAATAACACTAAGTATAAAAATAATTTTATAACTTTTTTTTTTTTTTCATTTATTAAACGCAACTCAAAAGTAATTATGATTATTTATCTATTAGACCAGCTAAACCATATAACAAGCTTATAGATAAATAATAATAATTTTAATTATAAAATTCAATGCAATTTCCAATTGTTGGTTGTTGATATCGATTTTCTAAATTGTAAATTTTAAAATTGGTAAGAAAATTAAATTTCCAATAACCATACATGCTGTTGGCCACTGAACTACAAATTTTAGGAATTTGATAATAAGATTTAAAATTTATCACCGGTCTCTTAACGAAAGTGACTCTTTTCACAAAAATTAATCGGTGAAATATCATTGTTATATAGTAAATTTGTTTAATTTTATCAATACGAAATATATTTAAAATTAATTAATTTTAATTTAAAATTGTGTCGACTTTCTTACAGATACACACTTATCGGTTAATCTCAACTCTAGGAGCTGACATTAGTGTCCATGAGTCTTTGTCAGAGTCGAAATTATGCTTTAGTATACCACAACAATTACTGTAAGTTGACATGTTTATCTAATGTTGGATGAAAAAGATATCAGTTTAATGCAAGTGAATTATAATAGATCAATTTGGATATTGCGGGAAAAAGAGTTGTTGCAGGAAATTTCTGGAATGGGTGAACTTGGCGGGGAGTGGAGACGTAAGCAAATGGATTTATTAGACAAGCATTTAAAGCTACTCAATGACTACTCACAAGCCAAACAAAATTTACAACAACTTATTAAGGAAGGGGGTAAGATAAATTTTGGTAATGAAATTTTTGATAAATACTGTTTAAAAATATGAATGCTTGTAATTCTAGGATCTTCTTTTAAAAGATCTTCATTGAAAACAGAAGAATCCTTGGAATTTTTACCTGTGAATTTACATCTGCAGCGAATGTGGGCTCAAAATGACTCGCTTAATCGCACTGGTGTATTAGACATTGTAACAGTCGGAGCATTTACTAGACATGCTGGTAAAATGCGAAAAACAGGAGGATTAATAAAGTATTTATTCCAGCGAATAAAATTTCAGTTTTTGTGAAGAACTAAGTTTAGTTGTGCAAATTTTACAGACTTTTACAGGTAACCAAAGAATCGCCATCCAAATTTGAAGTCAGCAACAATTGTAAAGTGCTAGCGGCCAATGATGCGGTGCAAGCTATCAAGCAATTAAGAAGAGAGATTGTTGACATCATGTCTCAGTTGCTACTTTTGGCAAAAGAAAAAAACCAAAAAGGAATGATGCCTTTGTGCAATGAAATGATTACAAAAACGAAAACTTTATTGAATATTTGGGAACCAAATTTAGTGGAAGAGGCCTTCTCATTCATAGAACAGCATCGCATAATAGAAGAACCAGACAATGTTTTAATGGTACCTTTCATTTACCATTGATGGCATGTTGTTAAATTTTTACTAATAATGAACTACTTTTTAGCCTATGTCACCATTTCGTAAGATCACTCAACAGCTTAACGATTTGGAATTAAAATCGCCAGAATTGGAGGATTTCGCGACTCCTGTGGTAGCTCCGCCTGACTTATGGCCCAGATCTAGATCTCATACGTCTAATTACAACTACAAACCTCGTTCAAACAGTTTGACGCAATTGACGCAATCGCCCTCATTAGCATTGGATATAGATGCCATACACAATCTTCAGCATTCAGTACGCACTTACAATGAACAATTACAAAGAAGAACTGACAGGCAAAGTTCTTATCAAGTTAAGAAGTTGCCTTATGGCACTGAGGAAGACAATAACGACGAAGCTACATTCCAATCACTTCCAGTACAACTTAATTCAAGTTTTGAAAACTGCAAAGACGATGAAGATCAATTGATTGCTTCATCTATTAAACTTGTTGATTTGGATGAACCACTTGCTTGTCAGGATGCGGAAGAAGCATCAACTTACTTCAAATCCCTCAAAACACTCCAAGAGATCTCACAAGTAGCCTACGATTATGATTTTGAATCAGCAAATTACTCTGCTCTTGGCTCCAACCGCAATGTGAGATTTTTAGACACGAAAATGATGAGCACTTCTCCTTCGGCCAATTATTATAGACCCACAGAAGAGCCGGAACCTCTTGATTTAACACAATTAAATATCGAAGCCAGTGTCATGTGTTTGGTAAGCAAAATCAAATTTCTTTGTGGTCGTTGTGGTAGTCCAGCAATACGCTTAAGGCATCCTAAAGTTGGTATGAAAAGATCTGGATTTGGTAGCAACATTACAGTACCAGATGTTATAGACAAAGGTAATTCTCAACCCACAACTTCAAATACAATTTGTGATACTGACGTTACTGATGCAAACTGTTCTCCTAATGGCAATAGTAGCGGGCTACATTTAGATTTAACACATCATGACAATCAGACGGCAGCTACCAGAAAAGGCAATAAATTTACTGATGGTAAATGTGATGGGACATTTTTTATTGTATTTATTATTATTATTATTGTTACTATTACTGTTGCAGGTCTTGATTTATCTCTTACTACCGATTGGGCTTCGGAATTACGTCCCTCCATGCGTAAATTGCGTTATGCCATGGACGGTCTACTGAAAACTGCTCGTCTAATGCATTCAGTGCAGCGTTTACAACAGAATATGGACAGAATTAGTATTAACTTGGAAATAATGTACAGAAGAGATGTTTGCTTTTCACAGGCCTTAACCGCACTTATTAGTGCATTGATGGCGAAATTCTGGGGTAATGAAATAACACATAATTTTATTACAATTCTGTGTGATTTGGGACCTCTAGCATATTTCGAAGGCCTGCTCTCCCTTTATGGCGGCGAAATAGACATGTGGGGTGATATGTGCATTGCCATAGAAGATTTGTCGGCTGTAAATTTTGTGTTAGTGCGATGTAATGATCAAAATTCTGTACCAACACCGCGTATAAGTGGGTCAAGACATGCACTTAATGTACATGTACCGATACCCGAACATGTGTATGCTCTACTGTCCGCTAAAAAAACAATTAACTTTAAAGTAACACCGGTTTTCTTTAACATTGGCATAAATGAAAGTGCCACCCTGGCCGAAGCTCTGGGGCGAACCCGAGAGCAACATCGTTCAAATTGGGATAATTATGTTCGATTAAAGCAGTATTACTCCCGTTTTCGTAAGTTACCATTGCAAGCGCAAGAGACACCCAACAGAAATGAACCACATAAGTCAGCCCCCGACTTGCTTTTGAATCTTTTGAATTTTATGGAGGAACAATTGAGGGCGAACGTATCAAAGAACGTGAAAATTTTACATTTAGGCCAAGACGCGTGTCGCCTGATGTCTGGACTACGCTTTACATCTTGTAAAAGTGCTAAAGATCGAACTGGAATGGCTGTGACGTTGGAACAATGCCGGGTACTTGTGCAAGAATTCCAGTTGCCAGCTAAGAATGTCCCATACGTTTTGAATACCATGAGAAGCGAAGGTTGCCGCATGGACAATGTCTTCAAAAATATTGATAAACGTAAATATGCTTTCAATCTGCCTCAAGTTCTAAGCTTACCAGCGATGTATAGACCGCCGGTGGGGTCATACGGTAAAGCAGACACTTAAACACAGTTTGTAGAATTTATATTGATACGCTTAAGCGAAAATTTAAAGCAGCTGACGTACTTTAGTTTTGTTCAGTGTCTCATATGAAATCTATTCTTTCGCAATAGTCATTGTTAGTTGCTTCGTCGGTGCAATATATGATCATAATTTCTTAACGAAGTGATGCTCATCACAGATGATACATGGGAATTTCCAGCAGTTTTTTATGTAAATTTTATTAATTAATTCTAATATTTTGATTTAAATAAGTTATTATTGTTTTAAACATAATTTTAAATATTGTTAACGAAAACTTTTGTGCCAAATATTCAATAACGAAGATTGTGTCTAAGAAATAAAAAGAAAACTCTATTCGAGTAAAAATAATGCAGAAAAAATGTAGGATAAATCGATTTTTATGAACTTTTTCAAACGATAAAGTTTATTTAAATATTTCTTTACAAAAGTTTAGGAAATACGATTCAATCAATAATCGTTGATGCGACCCCGGTTCAAACGTTGGTTTTTAATTTCATCAACCAACCATGAAGGCTTGTTTTTGATGGGATGAGCACTTGGATATTTCAAAGGTTTTTCGGGCCCATTGAATGGATGCGTTTTAGCAAATTTACGTTCCAAATATTCTTTATTCACCTGCTTTGGATCGCGATGTCGATCCATGTATATGTTGAAAGGCTGTCTTAGGGGGAAGAATTTTTGATCGGCCAAATATGGGTCAGGGAAATCATATTCAAAAACAGGTTCCTTTATATCTGTCAAGACAAATTTTATACGCATTAAACTCGCAACTCTCTAGGCACTACTTACTCAAAACATTATGGTAGAATTCCGTTAAAGATCTATCGTAGTCCGTTTGATAGAAAGCCAAACCAGCAGGTGTTATATCATCTTGATATTGACGATAGAAGTCGTGCGTTTGGAAAGTACGCTTTTCCAATTTTACATAATCTTCTTCGGACAATTTTAGTGCACTAAAATCTATTTTCTTATCATGCTTGTACAAAATAAAAACAAAACGTTGATAGCCAATGCCTTTAGGTGGGTATGGCGGAAGATAATTGACTATAACATCACCCTTTTCTACTTCGCCATTAGGAATGTTGCTCCTATAAAAAAAATTCAACGAAAGAAATAATGAAAATTTTGGAATATATTTCTTGATTTTATACTCACACAAACCAATGCAAAACTTCTTTATCATTTTCGGTGAAATGTCCATCTGGATTTGTTGCAATCAGCGTCCAATAAGGCGTTTCTTTGCAAGGTTTTCCAGTTATAGGATCTATATTACCATCAAATGATACTAAAGGTGTTTGTCTTGCTTCTAATGGTTTTATAATATTTCCATTATACACAGGAACCAACACGTTTTCATTTGCCGGATACTAAAAGACAATTTGTTTACTTTCGAACATCGGGTAAAATATTTCTTTCTACCTGTATTTTTAAATTTGTACGAGGCAAAAAATATGCTGTTCCAAAGAGATCTTTAAATATGCCATAATGGTCTGCTATAGTTCGTAGAGCAAAACAACGTATTGTTTGTTCGTGAACCTTTTGAACTTCATCCAAGTCGATACGAACTGAAAAAATTTAACTTAATTGCATTACATCACTTTTATTTATATGAATTATTCGACCTGTTGATATTTTATTTTATATATTTAATAATTTTTTTTTATATTTTTTATTCGAATAAATACAAATTTTAGGTCTAATAAATTTATATTTATAATAAATTTATATATATGATTCTAATTGTGCTTTTCCCCTTATAAACTATATGTGCACAATTAGAATCATATATATAAATGAATATTCCCAAAATAAATTCAGTTAATATATAATAAATTGCTGCAACTTTGTATAGCTTCTCCAGGAAAAAAATATAATAGACCTAAAGCTTGTATTTATTAAAATAAAAATAATTATATAAAATAACATTAGCATTAATTTAATCGATTCTATTTAGCTGCACTAAACAATATATAAAACCTCGCCAAACATATACAAATTAATAATCGATATATCGATAGCGTAAATGCTACAACTCTCAACAAAAATACTGCGTCGATTGTTCTGGGTCTCATGTTTTAACGACAAAAAGTCACTTACGCCGTACGTTTTTTGAACAATATTAAAAACTAACTTTTTTTTGTGCATTTGTGGCTTCCGCCATTTATGCGTCAGCAAAACTTTCAAACAGAGGTTTACGCCATAACATCACAAACATTTAAGAAACATTTACATTCCTTTGAAAATTTCTTATGGATTCAGCGTTTTAGAAGTCTGTGAAAAAAACCTAGTTTGCTGTAAGCCGCAGCAATACTAGGCATAATAGACTTAGAAGGATATATTTATAGCAAATATGTTAGGCGAAAAAAAATTAAAAATACTTTTTTGAAATATGATCCCGCGAGTAATGAATTTTTTTTGGCTATGGAGAACATTTTATATTTAGAGGTTCGCAGCATTTACATTTTCTTTCACGGATATATATGGACATTGGCCAAAGCTGGACATTCAGAGACGTGTACCTCCTTTGTAGAATCATCCAGGCGTAGTCTGCAGATATCACCTTAAAATCAATTATACCTGAAGTTGCCGTACCCTGTTGCTAGCACCGTTATCCAATGGCATAGTACTTACATTGATTATTTCTAGCATTTCTCTGAAGTTCACTATCAGCACGTTTTGCTTTAAAATGACTTAATCTTTCCCTTAACTCTACTGATTTCGGCGGTTTTAATTTTGGAAAACCAATGTTGATTCTTTCAATCACTTCTGGGTCTTGTGGGTTTTCGTCTAAAAAATAAAAATTAATTTAAATTCGTTCACTGGATATTGTTATAAACTGTTGTTTGCCAATTACCCTGCAAACGTTGTTTTAACGTTCTTGCCACACCAGGCGGTTTGCCTCTCATTACATGGCCCTGACGACTGACCAAAATCAATGGTGTCTTCGAGTTTATAATTTTTTGCAATTGCGGTTTACTTAATATGTTGCTTAAAGACATTTTTACAATATTTTTATGTGAAAATTGTTAAAATTTCGTAATCTATTTAACTTCGCTTAAGAAAAAATTTAATATACCTTAAATGCTCAATATGTTTTGTGACAGTTTGTAGCAACTGTTCACAATAACTCATTCACAGTAACAATTTATTACATAATCAATTATGGTTCTATTCCAAATATAGATGTTATATTTGATTAAATATAGTATCAGTTTCTAAATTATATAAATAATGTTTTAAATATCAACATTAATTTATTGCATGTATAAAACTCCACAATTAAAATATGACAAAAATAATTTTTTATATATTTGAATTTTGTTGTTGGTTTGTACTTGAACACCGCTTCAACATACATATTTCATTTTGATGGAAAAATTAATTTATCACCAGAATTTTAATAATATTACAATGTTAAAGCATTTCTTTAACTATTTTCACTGAGAATTACTTCGTCTATTTCCAGTCACACTCAAGTAGCAGTGTTCTACGATAGTGAAGCTTTACTTCCTATCATTTCTCCTACTATCCCTTTTCTCTAGTTCCAACACAATGCATCGCATGTGTAGGAGTTATATTCCTGAGTGCTGGTCCAAGATAAATAAAAATACATTAATTGCATATTTTTTTAGTGGTTACTCTTTTTTGCCAAATATTTGCATAATTATATAAGTTAAATTAAATTAAAAAGCGCATCACATATTTTAATTGAGTATGTATGAATGTTATTTTAAAATTTAACAACATTTTTTAACCCTGGATGCCCACTGTTAGTCGTTTCGACTAACATTGTTACTCTATCCGCTCCTAACTTTTTTTTTTGCTTTTTTTCATTTTAATTTTTTACGTTGAGAGAATTGATCTACTTGTAAAGCTGATCAAAAAGTCGATCAAAAATTACTTGTTATGTTACTCAATTGAGTGGTGATGCTTCACTATCTTGCAACTCTACTTTTGTAGGTTTTTTATTAATTGCAGTGCTGATGTGCTTGTGGATTGGTAGCAGCTCAGTAATGGCTTCAGGTGGACAGTGACTATACCTTCGCCACTGAAACCTTCCGACAAAAACTGATATAAAGACCCACTAATGCACATTTAGAAAAAATGTGAAATGTTTTTATTACTTAGTCTGAAACTTGGCTCGAACCCAGCACTTCTTGATTTTGTAGTCAACGTGCAGACTACTTCAGCCATTGCCAGCCTTAATAAAGAAATAAACAATTTATTTATACTGCAGTAAAATTATATTATAAAATTTAGTTTAAAGTACATATTTTACGTATTTCATGCAAGTCTTTTTGACACCATATAATACAAAGGCACATAGGTATGTATATCGTTACCTTAACATAGAAACTAATTTTTTTTAAATCGGGGTTTTCTATATTTGCATATAAACAACACTTTAAAATAAAATTGTTAAAAAAAAGTTGGTATCCTCCAACAAAGAATTTAATAAGAAATTTACTAAAAAAGAAAAGTAAATTATTAATTGTAAATTAGAGCCGTTCTAGTCAAAACTTTGATTAGTATTTACATCTTATAAATTAACTGCCGTATTCATAAAAATTTTTTGGATTTATAAAACGTTTTATACCGCAATAAGTATACATTTTTTGTTTGAAGAAACAACGTCGATAATTTCAGCTATACATAAATAAATAATTTTTAGAAATACACAATTAGCCCACAGCACAAACAGGAGCAAATTTTGAACGTGCCTCTTCTTCTTTCTGAATTTTTACAAAACAGTGCAAGCAAAAATTATTATAATTGTATTCGTTTGTACAATTAGCTTCTCATTGTACCTTTTCTAAGTTCCTTAATAATAATGAACAAAACTTTAATTAAATAAACGACAATGTGCATGTGTTGTAATTTCTGATATTTTTACTAAAAAAAATTACAATTCCATTTATGTATGTATTTGATTCAATGACCATACAAATAAACTAAACAACTATGAAACTTGCCTAAGTTAACAGACTCTATATTTGGGAATAACAAGTGTCTATTTCCGAGAAAGGATAACCAATGCTAAAATTTTATTTTTGGTTAATAAACATACTAAACGCTTATTTCCTTATTAAATAAATAATAATTATAATTTAAAAATAAAGAACTAGTTTATTTATTTTCAAACAATACGTATTAGAAATATTCTCGTTATATCAGCTCATTGCTGATAAATAAAACTCAAAAAACCGTAATTGCAATTTTTGGGGGATATAAATGAAATAAAAGTTAATTATTAAAAAAAAATTTTTTTGGGAAAATATTGTATCAGTCATAAAGAAAATATTAAAAAATAAAAATATGTACTATATTATAATAATCGTTATTATCAAAATGTACATCAATTTAAAGTTAAAATGTATCGTTTTAGTGTTATGTACATATATGTATGAATGTATGTATGTTAATTTGTATGGACATGTTGGCAAACATACCACAAACACAACCAGACACATTCTACGTAATCAAAAGTCATGTGATTTCCCGCCCTCATTAAATATAAAATATTTTGTGATAACATTTATTTATCAAGATTATAAACTGTAAACCAGAATATATATTATTAAACAGCCTTCTAAAAATCATTTCATACATACAGTTTTACATATGTATGTATTTGTTTAGACGTCAAATTGTAACACCCATATCTAACACCCCATCTAAATTCAGTTTTGAAGTATACATTAGTTAACGAGGGTTTTAGGGCTAACAGACCTTTGTTAAAAAACGTATGCACAAACAGTACATTAACTAATAAAGCTTTTAATGAATTTTGAATTTTTATTCTGGCAATGCCGTCCTCATATTACGGTTAGCGATGCATGGAAATTAACATTATTTCAATCGGGTAGTCAGATCTAAAAAAATTTGTATATTATTTTAAGATAAAATAATATACCTACTTCTCGCGCAATTTTGTATAACTTGTTTTTCTTTTATAAAAGTGAAAAACCAAATAAAGTAAATTAGCACCAGTTTTACACACATTTCGTATATTTATATAGTTGGATATTTTGTGTTAATAAAAGTTACAAAAATTGTAGAGAAAGAGGCATGTCAAGTAAAGAGGCCATTAAATTGATTGGAAGAACAAGACAATTTGTGCAATATATTCTATCAAATAACCGAAATTAATTACTACTTTCTTATTTTCTTTATTATGTAGCGCTAACTCTTACTAATTCTTCTTACTAAATTTAAGCCATCCTTTATAGTTAATTACATTTACAAATAAACTGTTTGTAAAGAACATTTTTTACAAACACAAAATACAAACAAAAAAAGGAAATCAATAAAAATGTCACCTTAACATAGCTTTAAAGTAGTCTGAAACCAATGTTAAAATTCGTCCAGTTAATAAGGATTTACCAATCGTTTATGTATACAACTTTAAGGAATTTTGCCTAACAATGGTAAGTAAAACTGCTTTAAATTTTTATGTATGTATACGGCTGTAAATTTTTAAGCTGAAAAATCATGAGTTACCAAGTGCAGTAAAAATATACACACATCCCCAATCAAATAGAAAAAGAAAGAAAAAACACTACTTCCCTAAAAGGACATGAAAAGTTCATACATTAAAAAATCAATAAATACTGAGTATGCCGGCAAACGAAAAAAAAACAAAACATATATCATATGGAAACAACTGTAGAATAGCAATTTCTGTTATTTCAAACTAAGGCATAAAAAATTATAAAGGGAAGCTATTGCCAGGAAAACGCATGCTTTGTATCATTTTCAATTAAAAATGGGGGTTAGTTGAGTAATGAAAGATAATGAGAGAGAACTTTGCAGACCAGTAGTGGAAAACGTGGCACAATTGTGCTATTTTTTTTTTGCACTTTACATGTTATGTCTCACTATGGCACACCTTTTCATTTTTTGGACCGACGAGTATTTAGTTTTTAATTCTTTTTAGTGAAATTTTTATCTTTTCATATTTGTTTGATATATAATTTGGAAATACTGCTTACAAATTTTATGGTAGAACACAAATTGTCATTTTCAATAATAGATCTTAGGGTGTTGCTAAAAAATGGAATTACTGAGTCCAAAATACTGTAAAGAAAATTTCTATAAACCGCAAAAAAAATACAGCAAGTTGCTGGCTTACGCAACATACACTACTTTTCCATTTTGAAATCATCCACATTTTGCAATATAGTCATAAAAATAAATAATAAAATATTATCGATTAAAATTCTTTTGATAAAAGAAGATATGTACTATTTATATTATTCTACTTTAAAAATGTGTAATTCGCATATTAATGGAAAATAAAAAAGCTGCACACGGAGTGACTGCAAGTTTCAGCGAGTTGCCAAACTTCTCTATTACATATGTATGTATATAAATAACTCAATTAATCCATAAGAGATTTTCTGATACATCAGATATTTATCTCTTCTCTACATACATGAGTACTTTCATATGTAGGTTGTAGGTTGAAAAAGTCAGTTCATTTTATACGTTCGTACGTACGTATGTGTGTGTGTTTAGTTTTATCAGAACAATAATAATTTGGGAAATTTCCTGCAGGATAGAAAACCTGTGTTTCTTGCTCGCTCTTACTCTGTTATTATATATTGCAAATTTCACTTTTAACGAACGCCGTTGTTAAATTATTCCACTCTCTTAACGTTGTGTCATCACTATAGCGAACAGCTTTTCCCCGTCCATACTGTGAAACATTTTCTGCCGAAACGTCGTGCGCGCCGACGTCACAGCTATCAATACACATGGATTTTGAAAAAAAAATTATGTAAAAAATTTGAAAGAAAATTTTTAACGTGTGCCTGCATTGTTACGAACTAAAAAAAAACTTTTAAAAAAATATACAAAAATTATTATAAAAACTTGAGCAAAATTTAGCAAATGCTGAAAGATATTCGCCCTAGACATTACGATGGACGATAATATTTTCGGGGGAAAAAGTAATAAAAAAATTAATCTCCTTTGCTCGTACTCCATACCAATATAAGTCATGAACTACTCTTGCAGTTCGCCAACTGTCTCTTCTCAACAATACCCCTTTCCAAGAAGGTATTACATAGACTGCTTTTACATAATAGGCAGGGTACAGAATTGCTTGTGGCGAAAAGTTACTTAAATTCCCTTTTGTTATTTCAACACCAGATTCCGACTCATAAAAACATCTCGCATTTTTTCTGACGTCCATTTGTGTGGCTTTGAGTCAGTTGTTGTCGCAAGGTTTCAGTGGCATAGTCACTGGTCACTGAACGGTAACGGCTTCAGCTGTAACCAATCCACAGGCACATCCAAACGACCCCCTTGGTCGGTATTGTGTAGCGCCGCAAAAGTAAAATAATTACTAAAAGTGGCTAATAAAACCAAGTTTAAAAAAATTTAATATAATCTGCTTGACACCAGAGGCGCTTCAACACTGCAACATATTTATAATTTTTCCCTTGTATGTGATGAGAAGCGCGTAGTAGTCAGAAGTTAGTTTACAGCACCTAAAACGCTCATCAACATTAAAAAAGACAAGAAGAGGAAGGAGCCAAAAATAATAATGTGTGCATAGCATCTTTAGATAATGTTTTAACAAGAAATAATAGCTAATGTAGATTCGGCGTAAAGAAACTTTAAAAATAGTATAGAAACTCGAAACAATGGCAAAAAAGCGTTAAAAAACACAAATTTATGAAATCACCGAAATCGTTTGAAAACGAAAGTCAGCAAAAGCTAAAAGTTGTTGACCCTAGTTATCACTCAGCATTCATACAGTGGGGAGCACAAATGGTACATGTTTGTAATTCAGCTTTTCTTCTATTGTTAACCGAACGTCCTGAAAAGAACTAAGCAGTAAAAATCATTGATATAATAATGAGCAAAGAAGATTGTCTGATATGCATATGTGAATACGCTGTCCTCAATTTCAAACATAACGATTAAAAAACCAGCGATATTATTATATTCTTCATAACATTTTTTAAGTTCATGCCATGCATAAATTAAACTTGAATTTCTACCACAAAGAGAGAAATTAAAATTAAATGTTAAAAGAAAATCTCTTAAAAGTCCATCTCAGCAAACCCCTTTGGACATTTTGTAAAAACCTTGCCAGAGAAATTTGTGAATTTGTTGATGGCAAAATGCCGATTAGCCGGCATTCGATTTGAACTTTTTTCTATTTACAAAAGAAAACTGCAAGGCATCCCTGCCAATACAAATGTAATAAACGCGAATCAAATAGACTTATATATATATTATTGTGTATATATATATATATATGTATATATAAATATATAAGATGCATATACCTATGTATGCATGTACGGATGTATGTAAGAATATGAAGTGCACATTTTATTGCCTTTTATGGTTCTTCTATAATAATACCTACATATATATGCATATGTGTACATCCGAGTCTAAATCCAGTACATTTATCCGTATATACATATGTATGTACATACGTACACATATGTATGTACTTATTTATTTATATTAAAGTTCCCAGCAAACACATCTTTGCGACGTGAATTCCTCAAACATTTTCTTATAGATACTTAAAAAATAGTTCGCCGTCCAGATTTGCTTCGATTCCGAATTGCTTTTCCAATAGAACGAGCACAATATTATCGAAGTTTTAGCTCTAAGGTCAATTTATCCATTATCTCTATGAATAGAACCTTTGTTACAATGTTTCTACTCAAATACTTGTTGGGAATGGATTTTTAATAAAGAAAGGAAATAAAAAAAAGGAAAATTAATAATAATTTCCGATGCACGTTTTTAGAATTTTTAATGAAGTAATGAAAACAAACTTGCGCTGTGACTCCAGCTTTGTGCTGTCGTGAATGTATAATAAACGGATAATGTCCGTTAAAATTTAAATTTATTTAAGATTTATTTTAATAACTGACTACTTACAACCGGAAATTTTGAATATAATTTTTATACTTGTTTCAAACTTTATTAAAAATATTAAGGTTAGTCCAAATTACATACGATAATTTCAAAGAAACAAACTACATCAAAGACAAAAATCTTAGTTCAGATTATAATCTTTTTTTTAATTTCTCCAAATTGTTTATTAAATCGTCAATATAAATTGAACTTACAGTAAGTATTCGCACGGCAAATGTAATAATTAATTGAAAAATCAATAACTGGCAAAAAAAATTGTCAATTTCATTTAACAAAAAATGTGAGAGTTTTAGAATAAAATCGAGAATTCATCAAAACTTGTAATCCTATAAAAGTTTCAATAATGCACCACTAAACGAAAAACAACAATAGATAATAGGAATTGTGTGTGGCGAAATTCCTGAATTTTAACATTTAACAAAAATGTAATTTTATACAAAAAAATATTCTCCATAGATAGAAATATACGTAGACATGAAAACGAACAGAAACATTACCAAAAAGATACATATTTTTCTAATTTACAAATGAGTTTCATAGTGGGCACTTTATCGGTCCCAAAATCGTCGTTCTCATTTTCATAACAATCCATACCTTTTCGACGACGGAAAGCGAGGCTCGAGTACATTATGAAAAACTCTCAAAGCCTATCAAAAATTAAGTCCAATATTACTATTATATGCATGTCGTGCAAAAAGATTATTTAAATAATAGGTTTGTTCCAGGTGCACAAATTTACCCAAAAGCGTTTCAGATAACAATTTTTGTGCATTTTTGAGAGAAAATGAGGGAGCAAAATTTTTTATTTCCTGTTTTTTATTTATATATGATACTAAGAAATTAATCAAAGAATTGGCAAAAGAAAGATAAAAAGTTTTTAGTTAAAAATTTATGAAAAACCAATATGAAAGATTTCGCAAATAAACTGGAAGTTGTAAGTACATATACATATTTGTGCACATTTATCACTTTATTTAATAAAAAATGGCTTTTACTTTTTTTCATTTTATTTTCATTCACTTCTTACAGCGATGATGCAAAGGTGCTGCTTTAAAACATCGTACATTTTAGGCGTCTAAAAGCACTAAAATCAAATTTATATGGGAATGTAAGCAGCACTAGTATTTCAAGATGTTCTATTGTGGTTTTATGCGTTCCAGCAATTTTGGCCAACTTTATCACATTCAGAGAGTAATTTTCTTTTTATTCCCAAAAGTTCGAGCACTTTTGTTATGCACCCGGAACAGGCCTAATATTTGTTTAAAAACGCACCACAAATTCACCTGGCACATGCATGAGACCTGCTTATAATTTCTTATTAAATTTTTAAAAGTCGTGAGGCTAACAACTCTTATCATTAAGTATTAAAAAGTATTAAGTATTAAATAAAAATTAAAAGTGAAAAATAAATATGAAAAAGCATTTTCAATTTTAATAAACATTCCTATTAGTCATATTTCGAGTATATAGTTTTATTTATGGACATCCATATACATACATACATACATATTAAAAATATATTTGTAAATAATAAATAAAAAATTTTTTCTTTTATGTGTTTCCCTTCTTGTGAACTCGCTCTACTCGTATGAGTCACAAAACATCCGTTGAACCCATTTTTCATATACGAGTACACAAATAAATTTTCGTTTCCTTTATTCCATTCCTCTTTTTCTAAAACGATATAATTTCTTGCAAATTTGGGTGGGAATTCATTTGCCACTTGATGCATTAAAATCAGTATAATGAAACAAAGAAAGGATTCATTTGTTTTATGCCACTCATACTTGAAGTGAATTGAGTCACCATCGATCTTTTCAACATTTTCGTTTTATTCATCAATGGTGTTAAACAAATTAATGAATTGTAATTGAACTGTGCCTGGAGTTTAATCACTCATTTTATTTAGTTTTCGTTTTAAATTTTTGTGATTTCTTGTAAACTTAACAAATACAAATGAAATTTAAAATTTATAATTTTTAATCATTAAAATCTGTTTACAAAATAAATTAAATAGTTTGCAGTATTTGTTAATTGTTTTATGTAGTTGGAAAATCTATACGGTCTGTTAAATGCTGCTTAAAAGCGTGCGAAAACCTTTCATGGTTCGTGGAAAAAAGTCTGCTCCCCGCGTATTTTACTTTCTTAACAGGCGCTCGAATAAAACAATAATAAATAATTTAAACGAAAATAAAACTTTTTAAATTGGTTGTAATGCCTGCAGATATTCTTGTTTCAAACTCGCGAAAACATTTCTTTTCATGAAATCAAATTAAATTAAATAAAATTATTACTTTTATTGTGTACGAGTATGTACATACATACATATGTGTACAAATGTCTGTAAATTAGACGCAAATGAAATGTGCAAAGCGGTTAAAATTTTCCAATTAACAATGACTGGCCAAAGAAATTATGATAGTGGCTTTGTAACTGGCTTCATTATACTCTACATGGTCAATATAAAATATTTATTTAAAAGCTCAAGCCTTTTCGAAATGCAGTCAGGTTTAGTCATGAACAATTGTGAACATGTTGACATTATCGTACACATTTCTTTGGTATACAACATACTAATAACTTTAAAGCAACAATTTTAAGAAAATAAATAAATAAAAATAAACAATATTTAAGTATTTTCACGATACAACAATACACATTTCATTAATTGATAGTGTGTACATATGTACATGCACATACGCATACACATACGCACATTATTGATAATATGGCGATCGGATGAACAATATACCCACCGCAATTTAAGGCAGTCATACTTAAAAAGGCTTTAAATCTTTACAGAGCAATTTTTTACTAATGCGCTCACACTTTAAAAATTTGATGAGAGTTTGCTTGCAAATTTTCTGGGCAGCTTCTGTTTCAAATTATGGGCAAGAAAACGGCTGTCAGCTATTCTTATGAACAGCGAAGCCATCTTGATAAATGAATTTGCTTTTAAATTGCTCAAAACTTGCGTGCAGCCTACGTCACAGCTATCAACACACATGAATTTTTGAGAAACTGGATGTGTAAAAATTTGAAAGCAAAAGTTGAACGTGTGGCTGCGTTGTAAACATAAAATAGCATAAAATCAGTTAAAGGAAGATTTGTTTTAAATGAAATCAGCTTGAAAGAAAAATAGTGAAAGAAATTTCACTAGTGTGATTATAATGAAAACAGCAATACAAAGCAATAATTTATTTTTGTCTTCAATCTAAATTTTCCAAAGAAATTGTTGTACGTATTCCAGAAATCGTCAATGAATTCCGTTAGCTAATATTTCATAAAAAATAAGATCCAACAAAATTCTTTTATATAAAAGTGACTAAATTGTAATAAACGGAAGCACATGATTCATTTATAACTCAATTTGTAGTCTGTTGTTTTCTACAAATTCGTGGACGACGCATCATCAATCAGTATACTCGTATGTATGTACATATATTAAATTCTTATAATTATTCACAATATTTAAACAAATACATACATATGTACATACATACTCGTATACAAAAATACAATTATAATAGAAATGTTACGACAATTACAAGAACGCAAATGACTCATTTCATGTAACACCACAATTTCTTAGTTCTACAGATTTTAAGATTACTTTAGACAACTTTAAAATTCAATATTTGTTGATAGGTATGTATGTATGTATGTATGTATGTATTTGTTTTAAAACAAAAATTGTTATTATTTTTTTTTATCTTGAACCAGCACTCGTCAGATGGCCCCTACACATGCGGTGCATTGTGCTAGAAAAGAGGGAACGTATAGTAGGAGAAATGGCAGGATGTGAATCTTCACTATCTTAGAACTGTGCTGGTACGTTCTTAGTTTTATAGCAGTGTTGTAGCGCCTCTGATGTCAAGGAGGCGTATTAAATTCTTGAACCTTCGTTTTTAGTAGCCATTTTAGTAATTATTTTACTTTACTGGTGCTCCACAATCCCGACGAAGGAAGGCATTGTTATATTTCATTATTTTTTTTTTATGAAGAGAAGTAACACTCAGGCAATGTTTGCCCAAAAATGATAGACATAAAGATTACGCCTTGCGCATGATTGACCTCTCGATGACGCAGAAGTTTCCTCCTAATGGTTACCAAGTCTGTTTCACATGTGAAATTTGACAACCCTGCTATAAATTTAATGAGAGAATTCCCAACAAAATATTGTATCAGTTCTTTAATAAACTACGAATTTTGGGTAAATTTTTTAACCCGGTGCGGTGCGCTACCGCCCCACCAACTTATCGGCCATTTTTTGGCCTTTCCCCCCAAATTAAAAAAAAATTTGGCGGGATTTTTCCATATGAAAAATTAATTTTGAAAATTGGCCCATAAATGACGAAGTTATTTGATATTCACTTTTTAAAGGCGGGAACTTAAATAAATAAATTTAAAAAAAAAAAATTTAGTGAACCTTTTCCATTTGAAAAAAAAAATTTGGAAAATTTGTCCACAAATGTCAATAGATTAGTATCAGCTGAAGCCGATACACAAGGGCACATTAATGCATGATGCAATAACTAGATGGCGTCAGTGAACTTTACAAGAGCAATAAAGCGCATACATACATATATTTTTAATAAAGTGAAAAGTGTAAAGGACTTTTTGCAGAATTGGAATCACTGTATATATAATAGTATTGGTGATTTCTATTCTGTAAAAGTACATAGAACTTTTCGCTTTATTAAAAATATATGCACTTTATTGTTCTTTTGTTAAGTGTTGTAAAGTGGTTGTATAGCGGAACCGTAAAGTGCAAATGTTTTTAATAGATAAAAAAGTGAAAAGTGTTATGCACCATTACAGAATGGAAATCACCATATGTTTTCGAGGCAAATCATGCCAAGGCCTATGAGCGAACTTTAGTCGAAGATGAGTGTCGTCTCACAGGAACTTTCGCTGTATATGTCTTATATGTATATATAATCCTTTATTCATTCACATATTTCACAATATTATGTAGTGAAAATGTATTATGTACGAATATAAACTTGTAATTTCTATGGGGTGGTCATTTCTTAGTTCATAAAATAGAATTTCCTTTTAATATTATGAACGTGTGAGTGAAATATTTATGAAAATGGCATCCAAGAAAATACATACAAATTATTTTAGGCAGTTCGTTGTCTTAATTTGTATTTCGCATTCGCTCATATGCAGACTTTTTGCACTCCCTTTAGGCTTTTAGTAATTTTTAAGGGTTTCTTTTCCCACATAATAGTTTTTTTTATACAATACTTATTCCTCCCCTGAATTTGAAAACTCATTGCTAAAGTTCATTTATTGTACAGTATTTTTGTAAATCAGCGAAAAAATAACGTGTCAGTTTGATTCCATTTCTAATTATTTTTCTATCGATCGCGACATGATTTCGGAAAATAATGGGAATAAATTTATGGTATCGTAAGGTTTAAATATTTATTATTATTATTCGCACAAGAACTCTGTAGTCAGTTTTTTTTTCTCCGAAAGGCATGTAGCACTTAAAAACAAAATTGAAAAGCGATTGTTAATTATTAGATTAAATAAATAAATAATAAAATTAAAAATAAATAAATAATAAAATTAAAATTAAAAAAATTAAAAATATAAATTATTCGGTAATGAATACGAGTACAAGTTTTGGCTGGGTATATTTAAAAAAAAAAAATTATTTTAATTATTTTATTTGACTAAAGGGTCCCTTTTATGCATCGGGCACTACCAATACAGTAAGAAAGTTGCAATTGGATATACGGGCACACACACGAGAAGAACTAGGGGATACTTTCCGTCTCCGAAACTAGCTAACCGATTTTAATGAAATTTAAAATATACATACATAGGTCTGCGTCGAGAAGGACACATGAGCTAGATATTGTGTTTGAAATAAAACTATTATAACAGCTAAGTGCCTCCGTAGCATAGTGCATAGTGTGGGTTCGATTCTCGTCTAGACGCTGGTTGTTTCTTCCGGTATTACAATGGGCAGTGGTAGAGTAACGCGTGTATATAGTTTGTGTATGCAGGTGCTCGAAATTTGAATATTTTCATTACATAGAAACGCGCGTCATAAAAGACTCGTTCCGAAGACTCGTGTCGTGATTATTTTCATCGTACAGAAGAGTCGCAAAAGAATCCACTGATTAATAATTTTAAAAAATGATGGTTGGGTATAAATGTATGCGCTATGTACAGTAAATATGTTCAAATAATGCTGATAACCAAATAAAAAATTAATCAAAATAAATGAATGAAATAATAACTTGGCAGAGTATTGTTGAAATGTACTTGCAGAACTCTTAATTAAAAATTTACATGCCTTTGATTAATTAAATTAAAATTACAGTACACAAATTATGGTATAAATATTAAAGAAATACTTTGAATTGGGCGCCCGCGGAAACACAATCTTACCAGACATTTTATTATTTCGTTTTTTTTTTATTTATTTTTCGTATGCATGTATAAGCCCAATTATTGTTTCTTTTATGTATGGATACACACACACGTACATGCCAAATATACATGCATATATTTAAATACATATGTATGGATGTGTGTGTGTAGATTTGTATTAAACGTACAAAAACTATTTCCATTTTGTGCAAAATGCTGTTGTTTTTTTTGCGTTCCCGTACTTTTGTATATATTTTTGTCTCTTATTCAGATAAATTATACACAGTTTACTCTCATTTTACCGAACCGTACCCGAAAAGTAAAGAAACACACCTATTATTATTTCCCAAGTTCTTGTTCGTATTATTTCCTTTTATTTACAGGTGACCAAAAGCGACTAAGTCCAAAAATAAAATTGAGCGTTAGCTGCCACTAACATATGCTATGAATGCAGAATGCATGCCTAGGGAAGCATTCTTGCCAGACTCTCATTCAAATTCTTTCCATTAGCTAAAAGCACTTGGCGCGACATTGAAATTATACATATCGACTACTTGGTGCAATAGCGTAGTAACTCAAAATTTTAATTTTTTGAGCTGGGTGTGCAGAAATGATCTTTGAAGAAATATATATCTAAAGGAAAAAAGATTATGATTCTATTTCAAACTGTTCAGATTCTACAGCTACAAATGTCTTTATTGCCTCCAGCTATTTCCAACGATATTTATTTGCAATAATGAAATATTTCCTTTATGACAAGAAATTTACAAACAGAAAACATTACAAAATATGCCCCTTTATTTAAAAACTTGTAAAAAAATAATTTTAGTAAACGAAAATACTATCAAAAAGATGGCTCAAAACTTCAAATGCATTTTTCTCAGTTCACGATTTTCTGAATTACTACGGTATTGCACCAAAGGCTCGATATGTATTGAATAATTTATTCTCTTACAATAATTAGGCAGACTTCATTTATTGTGAAATTAACACGCATAAAAATTTTCGTTTTTCAAAGGGTGTGGTTCCATTTCGGCAGTGTGTTATAAAGCGGAGAAATAACCATGTTTACATACAAAAAATAATTAAATAAGCCATACGTGATACTTAATCAAACGATAAAACACATTTATGCACATGCATACATAATATACGTGTACAGATATGTGTGTGTGAGGTTCATATATGGATATCTATACCCAGGTAGCATTTGGCAGATTGTTAGACGAGCGCGATTATTTTGCGACCCTTTTTTCAATCGTCCAGACGATTTTTGAAGATATGAATCGTCGTTTACGCAGTTTGGCAACCATTGGCAGACGACTATTAATGGTCAACAATCATATTCGACGCTTCCAAATGATATTTTTTCGAGTCTTTTTGATGATTATTCTACGATTGTTTTTATGTCACTCTACAATCGTCGTTTAAGCATTCTGGCGACTTTTGAAAGATTGTTATTTCACCACAATCGTATTTTATTCATTTGAATGATGCTTTTGCGAGTCTTTTAACGATTGTTGGACAAGTTGTCTGCAACCAGAACAGCTGGGTTCAATACTCAAGTCGGTTCAACAAAAGTTTTTCTGAAGTGTCTAGGCTATTTGAGCAATAAAATAATAAAGAAAATAATTCCCCTCTATAGCTTAAAAATTAATGAGTCGACATAACATCAAAGAACAAATTATTCTTAATTCTGCTCAACTTAGTTTTCTCAAAGGCTTGTCTGCATTACGAATATATGCATGAATCTTACACCATTTTTTTCAAAGCAGCGTAGACGATTCACAAAGAAAGAGTCGCCATCATGACACAGTTTCTGGCGTTGATCTGAACGTGAACGTCCGAAATACGACATTGTGGCAGATGAATTTGTCATGCCGGTATAGAAGAAATAGTTGGTTCGTTTCTCTTTGCAGCATCCTATATGAATGCGTCTTCGAGCATGCTATGCAACGTACTTCATTGGCCAAATCGATTAACTCTATTTGGTAATAGATCTTTTTGTAATTGTTAATTTTTCAAGACCTTTTTTATTTAAAACGAAATTTTCTGCCAATGAATATGAAAGAGACAATTCCAAACTACAATGTCTTCGCATGTTATCATGTTTAAGTTAAATTTATGTTTTTAACTTTTGTAAAATTATTGTTGCATGCAGTTAATCTATTCGGCCACTTAAACAGCCATGTATTGGATTCAGAATGACTTCTTAAAGCAAATCATACACTGTCATGGGACTAACTGGTTCAAAATGCAGTTGCAACATTGAATACGGTCATACTAACGGACGAACTAAGAAAGACAAAGAAAAATAAACTTCTGATTATTCTGAAATATGCACATACATATGTACATACATACATATATATATCAAAAGTAGTTTTAGTGCAATTTGTGTTGAAGAATACAATTTAACACTTTAATTTGGTAGCAACAGAACTTTCTATTATAGATGTACATAGATATAGATAATTTTTATTAAAATAAAATATTTCATCATTTTAATTTATATACTCGTATAAGGAAAACCACAAAAATCTGTTAGAAATCTATCTACATAAATCATATGAATTTATATATGTACATAAATGTATTTACATTTTTCTCCTTTTCTATTATTATTATTATTATTATTAATATTTAGCTTTTAATTTAATTTTTAATTAATTCGATACATAATTATTAAAATTACAATACAAATTTAATTGGCCAAAAAGGATTTATTGTATTGTAATAAATAAATAAATAAACTAAGACACAAACCTGCATTATCATGGAGTTTATAGAGAATTATCCATATTTGGCAAGAGGCTTCACAAAACGAGACAAAACAAATTAAACTATGCATTGACGCCAAATGTCAAATTTAAATACTTTGGGGAATATCCGGTTCGATTTTTCGCGTCATAAAATTTTGTGTTTTAGAAGTGTTTGCTAAAGTTTTGTTATGAAAATGATAAAATATGGCCCAAAAAATATTCATAATTATTTCTTAAAAAGCAACAGGATCAAAGTAGGCAAAAACAATTATTTGTTCAGGGCAATTTCAAACTCGTTCAATCGTTATTAAAATAATTTGTAATATTATTTTACAAAATTAAAGACTGAAATTAATTTTTCACGGTGATTCTGATTGCAAAGTCAACACGCTAACTACTCAGCCATCAGCACCGACAAAAAGTAAAACCAAATTGGATTATACATATGATACCCGCCATTAATTCGTTATCCTGATAGTTTGTCAATTTGATTCATTTCAAGTCTGTAAACATGTACATTTTATTTTATATGTATGTAAATATATGTTACGTATATACGTATTGCTATGAATTGGTTTAAATTTCTAACGTGTGCTGAATAAAACTTTTAAAATTATTTTTCGCTTAAAAATTTTAATTTTTCCAATTCTCATATTGTTGAATTGATTAAAAGAAATTTTGTATTATTTATTTCAAAGTAGCGTTTTAATTTGGAATTTAAATGCTATTTTTCTTTTCTTTTCTTTTCTTTTCATTTATATCATCTATTTGCAAGACAATGCAATTCCAACCAGAAAAATAAAATAAAAAAAAAACCATAAGAAAAACTACTTTCTATCCAACAATCTTTTGCTGTGTGTGTAAATTTGAGGTAAAAAAATTAAATTGTAGCAAAAAAAATTATTGCAACAACGATTGTACTAATTTAAATGCAGGCCATCGTATTCAAATCAAATGCTACGAAAAACAAAAAACGAAAAATAACAACAAGAGGAAACAAATAACAATAGTGAAATAAGAATTGCAAATTTATAGCGATTTATCGTCAGAAATGAATGCGAGCCGTTATTTTTTTAGTTTTTTTTTATAGAAAATTGGCCAAATATATTTAAATATTTTATTGAATGATTTTACATTTTATAAATTACGCTGGAGAAAAACTTGGAACAATTTCGAAATATTTTTTTAAAAATTACAAATATAAATCATGAAAAAAAAAATTATAAGACTTGAAATAGACGGCAATAAAATCCGTGATTCACTATTCTATTTACATATGTACATATTTATATTATATTTATATTATATTTATAGATAGTTAGATTTATCAAAAATATTATGTGTTTCAAAAAAGGTGATTTCGGGCTAGAATTAATTATCAGCTGTTTTTTATTTACATAAGAGTATGAAACTAAGAATTAATCAGAAAATTTGCCAAGAAACGAAAAAAGTTTTTAGTTAAACAACAATTTATATATTATATTTTAAGCTCATCGGTTAACATCTTCAAGAAATATTTATAATTTTTTATAAAATTTTTTTCTTTTTGAAAGGGTAAAAAAATAAGTATTAAAAAAGATTTTAGTTAAAAATTTATGAAAAACCAAAATAGAAGATTTGACAAATAAGCTTGAAGTTGTAAATACATACATATGTATGTATATTTGTGCATATTTATCACTTTATTTAATAAAAAAAAAGGATTTTACTTTTTTCAGTTTATTTTCAATCACTAAAATCAATAAATTCAAATTTATTTCAGAAAGTAAGCAGCACTAGTAATTCAAGATGTTCAATTGTAGTTTTTTGCATTCCAGCAATTTTGGCCAACTTTGTCACATTCAGAGAGCAATTTTCTTTTTAGTCCCAAAAGTTCGGGCACTTTTGTTATGCACTTGGAACAAACCTAAGGTGTACATATATATTTTTCTAATCCTATTTTTCACATCTTAAAAAAGAATCCTGAAATGGCATTTTCTTTGCGATCAGAAATTATTATTACATGCACGTTTAGGCAAAAATTTTATTATTAAACCAGCACGGTAGTGTAATGTTGTTTGGAAATTTACACCACGCTCTTCTCAAGCAAGTAACTTTTAAAATATTTCTACAGGAATTATCGAATTAGGACGGTACAAATAGAGATCTGGTGGAGAATTACTAGAACGCGATGTTTGAAGTCAATGCCAGAGATATAAAGAAAAGTTTAAAAAGGCGGCCCTTCCATAAACGTAAAAACTTTCTTGTTTTTCGAAATTGCCGTCCAAAAATACTTTTCATTAGGAACTATACGGCGCACTTTTTTTTTGCCTGTAAGGTGGTATGGTCTAAGAACATATGTATGTATAATATTATTTATTTGAGTATAAATGTAAATATGTATATGTATATATATGTATGTCCTTCTGTTAAACGAACGAATTTATCAGAAATTCTTTATCTGTTAAAAATTCCGCAGTTATTTCTCATTCTAACTGTGCACAGAATATTCCCGACCAAACTGATAAGCTTTTTAGGTAAATAGATATCCAGTTGAGAAAGATGTACATATGCATGTATGTATGGGAGGAGAAAAGGAAAATGTTCTTGGAATGGGAAGACGTCAAATTTGGGATTTTACTTTAATTCTACCCGGCCTGCTTGAAAATACACATTTGAATAAAAATTTTGACTACTCTCTTACTTAAAAATCTAAATCATTTTTAGCTCTGAAGAATGTTGGAAACTTTCTATTGTTCTTTCTTGTTTTCTTTTTTTTTCTTCTATGAAATTATATTGTAGATAACTATGTACATACATATATATATACATATGTATTTACTCTCACGGTAAATATTCTAAATATTAAAACTTTTTTCTAAACCAACCGTTAATTTTAGCGTTATAGGTACTTTTTAGATAGACAAAAAATAAACAAACAAACGGACTGACGCATTCCAAAAATTTACATTCGGTAGTCCAAATCCATGACTCTTTATTTAATAATATGGAAATACATACTAGCATGGAAAAAAGCTACTTAATGTAACCCAACGGTAAAATTTACAAGTCATACTCTTAACCGGCCTTTTAGAAGGCCTCTACACTCCTATATAACAATCCGCTGCACCTTCCCAATTCCCTGCCTTTAGAAATGGAATATGTATGTATGTAGATGGAATTTGTTGATGTTTTGTGTTCAAAGCAGGAATTCCTGAACACTTCAATAGCATGTACGTGACAACATCCAAATCATATTACGTCCAAGGTAGATTTATAGAGAGAAATCGTAAATAGTGCGGTGCTACACAATACCGACGACGGAGGACGTTCTGATGTGGTTGTGGATTGGTACAGCTGAATCCGTTACTGTTCAGTGACTAGTGACTATGCCTTCGCCACTGAAACCTTCCGACAACAACTGATACAAAGACACACAAATGCACATCAGAAAAAATGCGAGATGTTTTTATGAGTCTGAAACTGGGGTTGAACCCAGTAAAATTTTTCGTTTTGTAGTCAACGTGCAGACTTCTTCGACCACAGCCACCCTCACCACCTCGCCTCCTGATTGTGATTGCTAAATACGGAATAAAAAGGCCTTCTTTCTATAAGACCTTTTTACTGCTTCATTTTACCGCTGGGAAAGTTCTATTATACAACCTAATACATCTAGCAATTAAAAGCAACCAACAATCAAGCTACGATGAAATTCGAATATTTTTCAAAGAAATAGGTAGTAAAACTGTAAAACATATTAAAAGAATTAAAAACAAATTCTTGCATACTTACATATTGAAATTAGCTGTGCATTGAAAACTAAGAGCAAATGTCGTTAAACGAGTCAAATTGTAAACGAAAACAAATTTTTACAGGTATTTTATTGATGTTTTCAATTTAAATTGTTGAACGATTTTTTTTTGTTTTATAGAAACATGAAGTAAAAAATATTTGCAGTCATAAAAATATTGTTTTTTATATACATACAATACACATATTTAATAATAAAATAACGAAAATTCAGAAATGAACGGATGCCTAAAGCGCATTTGAAACACGTTTTCGCGCTAAAATGTCATTGACCAAGGCATTGAAAAAATCAAAAGTAAATAATTGTTATTAGTACATTTCAACTTTAGAGATACAAAAACTTGATGTCACAACAATATACTAGCATACGTATATACATACATATGTATGTATGGATATGTATTTGTACGTAATGGCGTGTATGTTTAAATGAATATGTATGTATGGATGTATACCTGTGCACTTGTTTTTATAGAAACACTTTCACAAAGTAAATTAACTTAACTTGGTTGGAGTGAAATTTACTACTTTCGCACGACCAGTGTACATCGTCGCTACCGAGTATATCCATCACAAGTCACATGTTTTATGGTCCCTAGTACTTATCAAATTGGTCAAATGTTTGATACCAGTATAATATGTATGTGCGCAACCACTATTTTCGACAAAGAATTATTTAATCTCTTAATGAATCATAAAACCTGAAATGAAGTGATGTAAAAAAATTAGCGTAGGTACGAAAAAGTTATAAAATTATTTTTTTTCATAGTGGCCATAGTGTTAGTTATAAGATAGTTAATTCATAACACACATATGTACATACATAGGTACTTATTCTTTTTTTTTTATTTATTTAACGCGAAATGGTTTCGCAAAATTAAATAGATTTAAATCAAATAAATGATTGGGGTGTTCACAAGGTAGTCGTAAAGTCCATGTTTTAAAATAATAACACGGAAAAATATGACTGCTATGAAGAACCCGGCATAGTTTAGTGTGCTTTTTCAAAAAATTCATTCAGCTGTTAAGGAAAAAGAAGTGAAGAAAGTAATATAATTCGATTTTTTAATACAGTAAATAAGACTTGTAATAATTCCATCTATAATTAAAATTATAAAATTGTTCTTTTGGCACACAAATTTGTTAAAACAAATACAATATAATCGAAAGCAGCTGTTGCCAGTTAAATGAGCTGAATAATTTTTTAGACGGCGGCTGGTGGATAAACGTCAAGTGGCTGCCAGCCAGATAAGTTACACAAACAATATTTGCTCACTTATATATACATATATCATTACATATTGTGGTTTTTTCTTCCTTTTGTCTTATAAAAATGTAATTGAATGTAAAGGTATAAAAATGTGAAATTGTGACTACCCCAAATGATTATTGTATAAAAATTTTTTTGCAAGGATACTTAGTGTTTTCTGCTTTAATTTGTAATTCTCAAAGATTTTTCGTACTTTTTATATAAACCTGTGCAATTTTAGCCTATATTTTTTCTAATTCCAAAATTGTGCTTTTCCCCGAAAAATATATGAAATGTATATAATTGTATACATACAAATATTTTTCCGGGAATAAGCACAATTTTGAAATTAGAACCATATAGTATGTATATAGAATAAAGATGTTACAAGAAATACAATATACGAGTACATATTGCTCAGGTACTCAATCAACGTCATAACTCAAAATATAAAATTTTTGACTTAATAGTGGAGAATAATTCTTCATATCGGCTTTTATTTTTTGTTAGAAATTCTTACAAATACCGTCAAGACTCACCTCGTGACAGCAAAATATTTTTTGTAATTTCCCCCCATTCAGATGTAAATTGAAAATTTATAATTCTAATAGTCGAGAAGTATTGCCCTCAATAAGAATTTGAAAAAAGATGAAGGGAGTGTGGCAGAGAATTCCAATTTCGAGCCGTTTTGATGAAAAAAGATCATTCAGAATAGGAACTGGCTACGAGGGAAATAATTATTTGAGGATATTCGCAATATACTCGTACATACTACATACATAAATATGTATGTCACTGATGAGAAAGTTAATACAATCGCACTTTTGTTGATAGTATGTGATTGAGTTTAAAAAATACTGTAGTAGGTACGCCCCAAACAAATACGGTGTTCGTGCCAAAGGAATGAAACTCATTATAATTTAAATCACTTTTAATTAAAATATTTCCCAATGACCATGTAAAATTTTAAAACGTTAACACACAATGTAGGCCACTAGCTGATGTAAACGAATTAAAACCATGAATAAATAATACATTTTTTTGTCTACAATGGACAAAACAAAAAACTCCCTAATGAGTTTTTTGATGTTCCCTCTCTTGCTTATGGTGAATTATCATGGCAAGCCTTCCAACAAGTTGAATGCTTTTTTTAAAATTCTGTAACTCATCAATCAGAATCAGCGAATCCATTTGAATGATTATTTCACCATTGGATATACATATCTGGAATTCGAGCAAAAGACGGTCAGTCTTTGACAGTGTTACTTTCACTCTTACTAAGTTCAAAATTAACAACAGCAACAAATCTGTCTCAACAGTTAAAAATAAAATTGTTGTACCAACTGGCACCTGGATCGTTCAGCAATTTTTGATATCTATCCGTTAAGCAGTTGGAGCGTTTTAGGTGCTTTAAAATTATTAGTGACTACTACGTGCTTCTCATCATATATAAGAAGAAAACAGTATAAATACATCGCCATAACAAGGCCTATCAAACCAGGTACGGTTGTTAAAACAAGTGACAATTTTGTGCTTCAAACGTCAAACACTTCTTTAGAAATTCTGTTTTTGACGAGAACAAACTTTGTATTTAAAATCAAATGCTTTTAAAAAATTAAAAATCTTACACACACCTTTTGTTCATAAGTAGGTTACGTTAGGTTGGTAGGTTGCTGGATGTAAAGATAAATTTCACGTGTTGTAGTGATACAGAATCGAACCTATAACCCCCCCACTGATAAAGTAGCACACTACTCACCAGATTACCGAGGCATAAGTTCATACCTAAATCACATTTTCTTTGAAATATTTTCATTAGTTGTTTTTGACATATCGTTCACGAAATTAATTCCAATGTCATTTGTTGCCAGTATGAACAATTCAGATTTCGTGTATAATTTCGACTTGATTTCGTAGCACGTTGAACAACACAGAGTTTCATTGGAATAACTCGAAAAGTTAATTGAGCAACTTGAAGCCGATGTACCGTCTTTCGACAATGTCTTTATATAAACGATGCCTTAACAGGAAAGAAGAAAACCATTTGTTTCACTTCACGAGGTTGCACTGTACTTATAAATTCTACAGAATTCCAGAGAAGCACAGGCAAGAGGCAAAAAGTATATAAATATGTAAATACCTGCCTTTGTATGTAAATAAATTGTCTAACATTGCTAAAATACAGGGTCTTTCATTAAGTGTTTCTATCTTTTTAATTTAAATAAAACAAAGTGCGTGAGACTGAGTAGTGCCATTATGAGTGGAATATGACATCCGATACGGGTTCTCTGGATGGCACGCATCCGAAATGTCAAATTTTCAATGACTCAGTAGCTTAAATCATGTTGGCTTTGAGAACAGCTGTGCTTTCTGGCTTTTTCGCATATACCTGTGACTTAAGAAAGACCCACAAGAAAAGTCGACCGTTGTCACATCGCACGATCTCGGTGACCAGTTTACATTAGCTCCACGTGAGATGACCATACTCTTAAATCGTTCGTATAGAATACCCAATGTGGCATGAGCTGTGAGGCACGTAGCGCCAACTTGTTTTTATTATTTGCACGTGTTGTTGAATGCTATATCAGACCATGGTGATTTGTCAACACAGACTGAATAAATGACAACTAATTTGCCAGATGTAGCTTTAACAAGATGGCCGTTACCAACTGTCGGAAGTTCGGAAGTCCCTGTTGGAAGACCCTGTAGAAACAATAAAGTAGTCGTAGTTGGCAACATGATACATCATACATGTGATATTGGCATGTCTGCAAGTTATTTTTTAGACATATGGATGATGCTGTTCTTTTTACATAATTTGTCTGTCTGACAGTATGTATTTATGCAGTTGCTGGTACAAAGAACTCGTACCAAAAGCTAAGAAACGCTCTGTACTCACATGAACGTATGCATGGGGATGTATGCATATGTAGGTATACATATATGTACATACGTATGCATGTGTGAAGATAGTAGATACATCCATGCAGAAATAAAAATTTTTCAAAACGAGTTTTATTTTTTATTTGTATCATTTGCGAACTAAACGTAACCGTAAACCTACACGAAAGTATTTTTATATATGGATGTGTGTACGCATGTATGTATCTCCATCATAATCAAAAAAAAAACCCATCCACACATACTGTGTACACATATTTTTATACATACTTATGGATGCATACATATGTATGTATATCAGCATTTAGATATTTAATAAGTTGCTAAAAGTTTGAAAGTCAAAAGAAATTGTAGACTTGTATGGATAAAATATACAAAGCAAAACAAAAAAGGCGACAAAACACATGATCAATACAACATCAGCTTTAATTTATCCAAATTTGTAGAGTTAAGAGAGAATACCTACTTTTGGTAATTTATGTTGAACCGCTTTGATAAAAAAAACACATAAATTAATCAAAAAAAAAAATTAAAAATAAAAAAGATTTGTTGTCTTCTAATTTTCTTGTTTGCTACTCCGGCTACAACTGATGAGATGCAATTGAATATTCGAAGATTTTTCTAAATAATAATTTGATATGAAAATATTTATATACATACGTACATATGTACATATGTACATATGGATGTAGACACATTTGGCAAGATGATGTTCTTCAATTTTCTTCTTTTTAAATTAGAATTTCGTACAGGAAATACTTCTATTTTTTTTTAAACAAGCCAAGTAGCTTATAATACTGTACAATGCTGCCCATACATACATACGTATATATCTATGTATCCACCTGCATAACACTCAAGTAGCCAATAGTCAAGGTCACATTGTACACTGCTTCCAACAACTAAACACATGCCTACAACACACATTCATACAAAATATGTACGTGCAGATGGCTACACATGCACTCGTATGCATGATTTGCATTAATTGTTGTGTGTGGTTGATTGATACTTTGGTATTAATTAACGAAAATGTTTATTAAACATGTTCCTCGCAAAAAAAACAGAAATACAACAACAACATATACCTACCACGTATGTACAAAACAACCTGAGAGTGTAATGTAAATACTCTTTATTTGAGTATGACTTTTATTTAATTTTCGTCTTGGTTTCTTTCTTTAACTTTTTAATAACAGTAGATGCAAAAAAATAATTTCACCAAATTACAAGTAGCGCATAAAAAGCAATAAATTGCAGTAGCTGTTGCTGTTTTATTTGTCTTTTTTTTAATTAAAGCCTTATTTTGAACAAGCATGCAACAGTTGAAATGTACATGATTTTGCAAGTTAATTAATGACTAAATCCAATGATGCTCCTCTAAGGAGATACTGTTGCCAGAACTTCACAACCAATAAGAAGAGAAACTAACAGAAACAAAATATTTAATATACTGAAATCAAATTTAGGAAAACTTTGGAAGGAAAGCAATATTACTATTAATTAGTACGACAACATCATCTACCCTGTCTATCAGTAGGAGCAACAAGACAAAGCGTCTTTGGAAATTTTCTTTACGATTAAAACACTAAGAAATTTTCTTATCTCGACTTTTGATCTTTTGTCAAAAGTTCGCACTTACATATATAAAGTAATGAATACGAAAATTTTTGTAATCAATACAATTTAGACTTTAACAAATTTTTATTACAAACATGGTAGGGAAATATGTCCCCATGCTAAATCATAGTAAAGATTGTTTAAAAAAAAGGAATACAAATATTTAAATATGACAAACATCAGTTGAAGGGTGCCCCGGTAGTCTAGTGAGTAGTGTGCTAGTTTATCTTAAGGGGGTGTTTATAAGTTCGATTCTTAGCAGAGACTCTGGTCTGTATCACTACAACACGTGAAAGTTTTTTCACTACAGGTATCACAATGGGACCATAATATATTGCACCCAAGTGGGCTGGGACCTTTCTTTACCTCTATACATCCAGCAAGCTGCCGACCTAACCTAACATCAGTTGAAAGCCATATTCCATTTTACTTTTAAAAAAATTTCTTTCAAAAGTGGTGTTTTAATTCGCAGATTTTTTTAGTTTTAAGTTGAAAGCAAAAAGCAAAAAGCTACCTTTTGAACAATACGGACCCATTGATATGCCAAAAAGAAATTTTCAGATTTTTTTATTTCACCCCACTTCAAAAGCGAGCGAGTGTCCCCTTCTAGATCCTCGAAATCTCCATATGTAGTATCTGTATGTATATGACCAAGTGTGACATACATACGCACATATGTACATACATACAGATTTGTAAGAAATTTGATTAAGTAGGGAGTATAAGACAACATTTTTTGGACTAATATTAAAAATGTAACAACAATAAAAATCAGACTACAATCTTTCTATTCAGGAAATGAAAAAGTCATGGATATGTACTTATGTATGTATTATAATAATTAATAATAATTTAAGCTTAATTCTAATTTTAATCTATCTGTCTTTTGCAAATAAACATAGAATTCAGCTAAAGTATATAATTGATTTTATAATATAATAATACGTAATTATGTTTACACATTTTTGAAAATACATAATTGTATTAAAAATTTATTTTTTCATTATGCCTCATAGATACAATCATTGTCATTGTCGAAGGTTGTCTAAGTGTGAAAAAGTTTACGAGAATTAGATATGTATGTATGTAATAGATTTAAATCGAATAGTAAAATATATTTTGTATAAAGAAAATTTTTGAAGAAGCAATTTAGTTTATTTTGTTTGCATATTTTCTAATTCTCAAAGATTTTTTAAAGACACAATTTTGTTTATTTTGTTTGCATATTTTAATATTCTCAAAGATTTTTTGAAATTATGAAATGTCTTAGCTTTTTCAGGAATTTGGTTTAAGGTCTACTGACGATTTTGGTATTAACACCAATTGAAATGTATCTACATATAGACCAACTAAAACATATAAGAAACATAGCTAAATTTTAACTTAACTTAACTTTCTTTTAAACAAAAATCTTAATATTTGATTTACAAGGAACAGTACGATTCATATTTACGTACATATAGTACATAAAAGAATTTGAAAATTTAAAATGGCACAATCAATATGCTTGTATCAGCAAACCGAACTGAGTCACAGACGCTTAATAATAATAAAAATAAATAAACTTGAATACATAGAGAGCTGATAGATATTTTTATATTTGAACCACAAGAAAGCCTTAAACAAACTAGAGAGACTAATATGTCTAGTGCACACATGCAGATGCATGTACATACGTACATACTATATATAGATGTGTGAATTGCAATAGGGTAAAATCAAGTAACGCAAGACGCTCTCACTTATACAAAAGAAAGAAGTGAAAATAAAACCGTTGAAATAAAATGTGGATTGAAAATAAAGTATGAGCAAGGTGGTATGTGCGTACATACATATGTATATATTTTGAACTGACTCGCCTAAATTTTTATTATTGTGTAGATTATTTGCTAAATAAATGCGGCTTTGTTGTGACTGTGTGCAATTTGTTGCGAAAGCAAAGAGAGCAGTGAAATAATACAACAGTGATAAGGTGATAAAACTTATTGGGCCTTGTGCTGTGTGTTTCTCAGGGCGCGTTTATGTGTTGTGTTTCAATGCAGGTTTACTCATTTTTCACCTCTCAATACTCAAAAATACGAAATTCTCCAGAAATATGGCAACAGTGCCTCTCGATATGTGCATCCATTTCCATATATGGTAAAATGTCTGAAAAATGCTAGAGAATCCATATGAAACGCGTTTTGATAAGGGTAGACGCCTTTATAAGCGCCTGTAACAACGAGTTTTACTATCAGTAAAGTTTGCGTTCTTGTACTGTTTGGATATTAACGCGAGAGCTCCCAAATAAACAAAAGACTTAATTTATTTATTTAATTTTAGTAATTTAATAAAACACAAAGTAAGTATTCAATAAACGCAATGAAAGTCAGTGTAAAGAAAATTTTGTGTAATAAACAATTGAAATGCAAGTGTATAAACCAATTAAAGAAAACACATGGAAAATTAACAACCATTTACGAATTCATGAAACAACAATGAGCAAAAGTGAAAATGGCAAAATCTAAAAAGGTGGCTCCTACCAAATTGTTGTACAAAATTAAGATTTTAAAAACTAAAGAAATGCATATGAATTTGTCTAATTTATAAAATCCTCTATATTACAAAAAAAAATTAAATGCAATAGTAAAACTGTATACATACATACATACATATGTACATAATAACGTTTTTGTGTCTGGCATGTGTTATAAAAAAATGTTAATTAAAAATATCTAACTGTTTTTGTTCAGTAGTGTATGCCTGCATATTTTATTTTCGTGCTTTAATTAATGCACTTTCACATTTCTCTATGCAGAGGAAAAACCGCAACGACTTTTGTTTACCAATTTGTGAAAAATACAATTCAATTAAGAATGAAATTCACACACTTTCTTTTTTTTTTATTAGATATCTGCGAACATACATTGTATGTACGTAGTTACCTATAGAAAGAGATTTCGCAATTACCAATTTTTCATAAAAGGAACCAACACTACCAAGATTCACCGCGAATTTTAAGATTAACGGTAAACTTCTTTTCACTTTCTGTGGCAAATCTTAATTACATATGTACATATGTATGTATATATCAACAAATAAGTAACCTGCGATTCATGTAAAGCAGACGTACTACAACAATTTATCTTCTTTTTGTATACAATACAGAATATAGTTGTACATATAATAAGTATATGTCCTCTGATATTGGTTGTTTTATTGGTGAATAATTTGTTTTAACAACTAACTTGGTAGGTATTTACATATGTACATAAATAACTAGATAGATATAGGAAATCGCGTCATACAGTGGTAGAAACACATAATATTTCTTTTTTGCCTTGTTAAACTTCTCCCATCCAACCATATTTGAACTTGACTCATTTTTTACACTTCCGTAAAGCTTTTTTATATTTATACCAAAAATGCCGGTTTTAAATAAAAACTCACACTAATAGAATTAAACAGAGAAGAAATAATTAATATTACATTATAAACCTAATAAGTGTATGCATACTTTGCTCGTGTGCATGTAGGGGTATGGGTGTGTTAACCACTAAATGCCATTTCCATATCTGAATGCATTGAATAAAAAGAGAATACGAGTTATCAGACTGATTTCTCTCTGAGCTCTGTGTGTAAGGGGAAATTCCATAATAAGATAGTATGAGAATGGTTATCTAGTGAGCTTGGGAAAAAACATTGCCATATATGGGCACAAAATTGGTTTAAAATTGAAAATTGAGTGTAAAAGGAACCTTAAAAAACAATGTGCCTTGAATTCTATAACCCAGAAAGAGATGGCTATAACGCAGTTTTGGAGAAGAATAGAAGTGGAGAATTTAATCGTGGGCTTCGTGGTGTTTGTATTTGCTTTTCTCAAGAAATTTCGCACACAAACGCACAGTTTTAATACTAAATTTTAACTGGCATTTGCTTTACAAATTCATTGTTAGTTCGGCTGTCAGACGACTTGGTGCGGATTAGAAAAGTAGTTGGAGAGTTCCAGTTTAATTTTTTTCAAACAGAATTTGTGAAAAGTAAATTGTTTTTTTTAAGTCGTAGATAAAAAAAAAACGCGTATTAAATTTCTTTTATTGTGTTATATATACGATAAAGTTATAAATAAAGGTGAGCCATGGTTCAGTGTTGGGGGAAAAATATTTTTATGTAATCGCCATTTTTAAATGTGACGAGAGCCGGCTTTTTCATTGCTTTCATCAAGGGCGTTGGCCTTTAAAATTTTTGTGGGGGTTTCGAACTGACGTTTCATATATTTCAGTGACTACAAATAAGTTTTCTTTTTTTTATGTCGTTGAATTTTATGTCAGTTTTTTTTTTTTTAAATTTAAAGTAAATATTTTAGTTCTCTTGCGCATACCAAAATTAGTTGTTTTCAACAAATTGTTATACACATTGCCATTAGCCACTGTTCACCAATTAGAGAAGAAGTTAACGGTATTATTGATGCATTAAGTGTTAAAAAAAAAATATTGAAAAATTTTGCGATTATTACATCCACTGAATTATAACGTGCGCTCAGCTGAATTGTAACAAAAACCTTTGTTTTTTTTTGTTGTAGCAAACAAAATGTGCGACGAAGAAGTTGCTGCCTTAGTTGTTGATAATGGATCCGGTATGTGCAAAGCTGGTTTCGCTGGAGATGATGCTCCTCGTGCTGTGTTCCCCTCAATTGTTGGTCGCCCACGTCATCAAGGTGTCATGGTTGGTATGGGTCAGAAGGATTCTTATGTCGGAGACGAAGCTCAAAGCAAACGTGGCATTCTTACTTTGAAATATCCTATTGAACACGGTATCGTTACCAATTGGGATGACATGGAAAAGATCTGGCATCACACATTTTATAATGAATTACGTGTAGCTCCAGAAGAACATCCCGTTTTATTGACGGAAGCTCCATTGAATCCAAAAGCCAATCGTGAGAAAATGACACAAATTATGTTTGAAACTTTCAACACACCCGCTATGTATGTGGCCATCCAAGCCGTATTATCGTTGTATGCATCTGGTCGTACCACTGGTATTGTATTGGATTCTGGTGATGGTGTATCCCACACTGTACCAATATATGAAGGTTATGCCTTGCCACACGCTATCTTGCGTTTGGACTTGGCTGGTCGTGATTTGACAGACTATTTAATGAAGATTTTGACTGAACGTGGTTACTCATTCACTACCACAGCTGAACGTGAAATTGTCCGCGACATCAAGGAAAAATTGTGCTATGTTGCCTTGGACTTTGAACAAGAAATGGCCACTGCAGCATCTAGTTCCAGTTTAGAAAAGAGCTATGAATTACCCGACGGTCAAGTAATCACAATTGGTAATGAACGTTTCCGTTGTCCCGAAGCTTTATTCCAACCTTCATTCTTGGGTATGGAAGCCTGCGGTATTCACGAGACCACATATAACTCTATTATGAAGTGCGACGTTGATATTCGTAAGGACTTGTACGCCAACACCGTTTTATCGGGTGGTACTACAATGTACCCTGGTATTGCCGACCGTATGCAAAAGGAAATCACAGCCTTAGCTCCATCTACAATGAAAATTAAAATCATCGCTCCTCCAGAACGCAAATATTCCGTATGGATCGGTGGTTCCATCTTGGCATCCCTTTCAACATTCCAACAGATGTGGATTTCCAAACAAGAATACGACGAATCCGGCCCTTCAATTGTCCACAGAAAATGCTTCTAAGCGGTTTCTCATTCCACTACTACCACCACCACATCTTAACGTTTTATATTGTTGCCACATTCTGCTCAATCACCTTCCTAACTATATTTCAAAAAACATCAATAAGACGAGTAGCGGTTACATTTAAATATAGTGTATAGAGCAGATGCAGTACTAAAGTAATTTTCATTTTTATTGAAAATTTTACTTTGGCCTAGTGTTTAACAATGAAAATTTCTAAAAGAAAAAAACTGAATTTTTTCTTTTAAATTTAATGAAATGAAGAAATGCGTTCGTTCCACAACACAAAACTTAATTTTATATTACACAAACAAGAACAACAAAAATATAACACCAACAACAACAACTACATACATTTAAAGAACATCCCAAAAATAATTTGCAAATTGTAATCATTATCATTTTAATGTTATTTTTTTTTTGAAAGCAACTCGCAAATGTATTATTATTTCTTAATTATTATTATTATATAATTATATAAAAAAGATGAAAAATCCCGAAACATGTCTTTCTTTTCGATCCGAAAATGCAATCATTCATCATTCGTACTCATAGAAACTACACCAACATAATCCCCTCATTTTTTAATCTTGGAAAGGTTTAAATTTTTTGCTTCGAAGTAAAAAAACCATAATCAAAAAGAGAAATACCGACAGTAAAATGGTGTGTCAGTTACTTTATAATTTTGATGAATTTGAAATAAAGACATTGATTTTCATCCATCTAAGAGAGTTGTTTTCAAAAACAACATTCCAACATTGTTGTTCTCGTGTTGTTTCATCATTCATAATTTTACCTTAAAGCTATTTTTGTTTAATTACATGCGTATATGGTTTTATAATTTACGCTTAAAAATGTTAATTAAATTCAATTCTTACAAACATTAAGAAATCCAAGACTTGAGAAGCAATGTTATTCATAGCATTAAAAAGACACAAGATGAATAACTATATTCGCAGAACACTTTTGTTATTTATAACCTTTAAAAGCATCGCACACAGAAAACGGAAAAAGATAAATGCCAAAATTGTCTAATAAAACAAACTAAAAAGTGTTTCTAAAACATCTACAAAAAAACTAATACACGATATCTTATTGTAATAATTTTAAATTGATCACACTAAAAATCGTGTTTTACTTAACATCAAAATCGGAGAAAAATAAAATGTAACACAAGAAAATATCACTGAAATTGTAATAATTTGTCAATAAAAAATCTTAAAAATAAAGGTACACAGTTTTTTAAATATCTTGGGTTAGATTAAATGAAGAAGAAAACTTCAAAGTAATAGAAAAACAAAAACTGAGGCTTGCAATTACCATAAAGTCATATTCAATTAATTTCGTTTTCAAATTTTAGCGGACCAAAGTATTATCCAAATTATAAACATTTTTATTGCTTAAACGTTTTGATATGTGTTTAGCAAAAAAAAACGAGTAATTGAATTCAACGACTACGCAGAGCAGACATGCTAAAGTCGACGAATTGAAACAGCTTTAAATAATCATACTAAAGTATGCCTAGCTTGGCTTAATTACATTAAAAGCAAAGTTAAAAATGTCGATATCGTATGACATCGAGGGCCAGACAGTAAATGTAGACCTGTAATGCAGAAGAATCGAACAAAAAAAGTAGTTGGTCAGGGTGAAACACCATCAGTGTCACCACTTTTGAACGTACTGTAGATCATTGACAGTTTTTTGAAAACAGGGAAGATTCGATAAGTTCTGGGTAGAAAGTTCAATACATGCTCAATTTGACGAGGTAATTTTGCAATTTACAAAATTAAGAGCGTTGTTATATTACAGCTGAGACGATTTTTCGTGAGAGATTGGGCCCAGATCATAACTATTTCTTACTGGATGTCTAAACGATACAATTGATGCTCCTCTTGACGCTGATCGCGGTAATCTCTTTTCAATTTTAAAAATAATTTCCCACCGTTTTTAAGCTTAAATTATTTTTTTCCCTTTTAGTTAAATAAGTTAAAATGGCAAGATTTTCGTTAACAAAAACTATAAAATATTAATTGTGTAGGGTCATAAATAATTAGGTATAATATTTTATTGAAAATATTTAAATGTTTGCAACTATTGTAAAATATTAATATATACCCAAAACATATCGTCACCTTAATATAGAAAGGGCTGTTTCCCTTACTATACGGGAGAGGGCAAAAATTCCTAAAAATTTAGGTTTTGTAGTCGCGATAACTTTTTAAAGCAGTTTTTTCTAACTACTCTAAACTATGGGCAGTCCATTAATTATTTTCATCAAAGCTATATAGAGTATTATTTCTCCAAATATTAACAAAACTCAATTTGAAGAAAAATATGACATCGTCTTTCTATATTAGGTTAAATTGGCAGGTTGCTGGATGAAAAGGTAAGGAAATGTCTTAGCCCAGTTTTCTCCAATTTATAATGGCTCTGTTGTGAAAAAACTTTCACGTGGGTGTAGTGATAAAGACCGGAGTTTCTCGGAGGCATCGAACCTAGAACCCCCAACTGATAAGCTAGCACAATACTCACTACACTACCGGGGCACCTCTTTCTTTATTAAAGTAACGATATACAATAATCATAAAGCAAATTATAGCATATTATTTCTAGTAACATACCTGTTAAGTCCTCTTCGCCCAACGTCTAGAAGTTGTTTGTACGTCGTAGGTCGTTCTGCTTTAAACTGTCCCACAATTACTCAAAATTATAAACAACATACATACATTCATATTTAACTATATATTTACTTCTTATAGGTATTATACCTTTCTTTTATATATTTTTTTCTTTCTCTAAAGCTTCTTTTCAATAGACTTTATATATATTTTTTCTTGCTTCTTTTAAATAGACTTTAATTTTCTTATAGAGATTTGATAATTTATTGAAAATTTACTTCTTTTTATTTTATGAATTTTGCACTAATTACTAATGAAATTTGCATTTCTATTTACATATAAACACTTTCTTTACTTCATTTGAAAGTGAAGTTTAATAAAAACAACCATATTCCACTACTTCTACTCACATCACCTCTAACAAAATTATTATTATTTGTTATGGGTGATTTATTTTCTATTATAAATTATAAGCATAAAATCACTAAACATTCTATGATGAAATTTTTACTTCTACCATCAGAATAAACCGCGAAAACTAAATGTAAACTAAACATCAGATATTGTCAGTGTAAAAGAACGATGCCAGATGGATTCAATAACAATTATAATCAGTGTTGCCATATTGCTTTTTAACAAAACCAGGCAATTTTAAAAAGGAAATAAAATTTTAATATTTATACCCTTCACTTAAATTGTAACGGATATGTATAAGTTTGTCATTCCATGGTCAATTTCTTTAATATTCATTTCTGAAATAAAAATTATATTGAAAATTGAAATCAATTTTCCAGCCAAACTAAATATAGCATAGAATGCTTTTTGTTGTCCATCGGTCTATGAATCGGTTGCTATTTAAATTCTGTCAAAATCTGTTCAATAGTTTTCGAGATACTGCCGAAAAAAGACGACCCCTACGTTTTTTTACTAGAAATTTGAAACGGCTGGATCGATTTTGGTGAACTTTAGGCCGTGTATAGAACTTGATAAACTGCTTACTTTAATTATCATCTAAACCCGTTAGGTGTCGCTGCGGTCAATGAAAAGCTAGATGTCAATGTTTATTAATACAAGGTTGTCGCCAGGCGAATTCGTCAATTCGCTTTTCGTCCAAACGTCAAAATTTTTTTTTACATGTGCTTTGTTAAATATAATATAACCTAAAAAGAACGTGTTAAATTAGTGTAATATGTGGTAAAATTAAATTAATTATTACAAAAAGTAATATATTTTGCATTCTTATTATTATAGTAGTATATTATTATAATTATTAAATTATTTTAATTATATTTATTTTTGACGATGCTACCTATTTGGTAGCGAAATATTGAGAAATAAATAATAATTGAAAAACTTTTCATAAAAAAGACCATCGCTCAAAAATAAATATAATTAAAAAAAAAAAATTTTAATAAAGGTCAAAATAATTGATACTAATACTAATACTAAAATAATGATACTAATTATTAAATTATTTACAACAACTTTTCTTAACTTTCTCACAAAACTAAAAAACTTTCACGTTCGGCACAAAAATACGTTACGAATTCTTGTATCAGCTGACAGGCGAATTTGCTAGTGAGTTTACCTGATAATGAAATTGCCTTGGCTAGATGTATTATTTATGATTCTAATTTTAAAATTGTGCTTTTTCCCTTAAAAAAATATACATATGTCAAATGTATTATTACATACTTTATGATATTCTCATAAAGTATTTTTTACAAAAGTAAACTCAATAACTGAGGAGGAAGGCATATCCATATTCGCTAATGCTTACTTAGCTCATCAGTGGATATGGCAGCACCGATTAGCATTTTTATTATTGAATCCATCTGGCATCGCTGTTTACATTTTGACAGTTCTGGTTAACATTTAGTTTCCGCGGCTTTTTTGACAGTAGATGGAAAAAACTTTTTACTGATGATTTCCAATAGAAAAATTAATTACCTATCACGAATAATAATAATTTTTTCAATGAAAACTAATCGAAGTAAAAATGTAAAAAGGTTATCTGAATAGAAATAGTGGAATGTGGTCGTTTATATTAAACTTCGGGCAAATGAAATATCTTTCAAGTGCAATTATATATGTAAAGAAAGTATGTAAATAGAAATACAAATTTCATTAATAATTGGTGAAAATTTCATAAAATAGAAAGAAGAAAATTTGCAATCAATTATCAAATCTCTATAAGAAAATAAAAGTCTATTTAAAAGAAGCAAGAAAAAAATATGTAAAAGAAAAGTGATTACCTATAAGAAGTAAATATATACATATGTGTATATATGTATGTATGTTGGATATAATTTTTTGTACCTACAAACAACATTAATAATTAGTGAAAGACTCATAAAATAAAAATATGTAAATATAGAAAAGTGAATTTGTTTGCAATTATCAAATCTCTATTAGAAAATGAAAGTCTATTTAAAAGAAGCTTTATAGCAAGAAAAAAATATATAAAAGAATGGTGTACTGCCTATATGAAGTAAATGTATAGTTCCAGCACAATGCATCGCATTTGTAGGGGTCCTCTCCTGAGTGCTGGTCCCAGAAAAATAAAATATGGATGTACATTTGTTGTTTATAATTTTGTGTAATTGTGGGATATTTTAAAGCAGAACGGCCCACTATCTACAAACAACATCCAGACGTTGAGCGAAGAGCAATTAACAGGTATGTTTACACAAATATTATGCTATAATTTGCTTGTACATTATAAATTGATAAAAAAAAATTTGTTGTACATGTTCTTATTAAATTTAATTTGCATTTCTTTTGTTTGTACAAAATTTGTGTAATAAAAATTGTTTTTTAGAAATTATTTGGTACGCAAAATTTTACAAAAATTAGGAATTTCTAGTTTTTGTTTTACTTGAGAAAATATGCTCTCAACGTTTGGTAATTTCTTTAGATTTGCAAGTGGTTCTGAACCATCGCAACATTTTGTATTAAATATGTCTTTCCAGAATTCTCCAATATTATCTCATAAATTATAGTCAATAAAATTACAGTGCAATAATTCACACCATTTGTCGTCAATGTTTTGGATATGGTCTAGGTCCACGACATCGGGAACAAAATAAACCAAATCAGAAATGCTTTTCATATTGCCTTTAATTACATTAGCAGGCGATAAGGCTTCAAAGTATTTTAAAGAAGATCTGTAGTGCAAAGACCATTAAATTACACCCCCCATTCCAAAGCTCCTAAGAATCTGAGCAGTATTTTGTTTCTGGTGTTTAACAACTTGTCTTGGAGACACCAATTTTGTTCAAGTGGTAACTCGTTGAAAGGCTTATGTCTGTTCTATTCAGCGAAAGCAGTTTATCTGAGATTGCGATCAGGAAGCGTTTGGCCTGATGCTGCTCAAGTCTTACTAAATGGTCTCGTACAGGCAAAGAATGCCCTCGTGGTAAACATTGGCAGTAGATTAAACGATGATCAGCCAATAAATTTTATTTTTTAAAATTTTCTTTCATTATGTTTGTCCGTGCTAATTTACGAAACTACTGGATTGATTTCAATAAAAATCTTCCCTACATCTAATAACGTCTTCAGGGTCAAACTTACTTGACTCTTCTCGTTAAATCTCTTATGATCCTTGTACTCTTTTTCACTTGGCTATCTTAGTTCTTCTTGTATTTCTGGAAATGGCTCTGCTCATCCTTCTTTTTACCAAAAGTTTTCGTCCAATATACATATACGGGTTCTTTGTCTTTGTTTTCCAATATTTATTCCTAAATAAAGTCCTTTAATATTAATTCATTTTGTTGAGGCTGGAGATCCAAATTCACACATGGTTATAAAAATTCTTATTTATTAGTTTTCTCTATATTATATTAATAGCTTTCATTTTCCTTAGATTTACATTTACTTATAAATAGAATACATTTTACTGCTATTTTTTCCCCTTCTCATGTAATTGTATATTTATTCTATAACGTGATGTCTAATACTTTTTTTGGCCAATGGGATTTTGTATTACTATATGACTTAGATAAATAAATAAAAAAAATTTAGGTCATATTAAATAATGGGGGGAAAAATACGAAAACTGACAATTTTTATCAGTGGGATTAGGCTGACCATTTTTTGTGGCACCCCCATTCGATTTGCGGTGTATTATTCCCCGGCTTTTTTTTTTTTTTTTTTTTTTTTTTAGGTTAACGAAATATCGAGAATATATATAGAAATAATAAATATAAAGAGAAAAAACCTTAAAGCTTAAAAAAATAGATTGTTCAAATTTTATTTATTTATTTTATTGATATCAATACAAAGGCTATTGTGAGGAAAAAACCTATGAGTATATAATATACAATATTAAATTCAATGACTTAATTAAAATGCTAAAATTTAACATTTAATGCTAAAAATTAACATTTAAGCTCTTTCTCAATATAAGTAAGTATATATTGATTGAGGTATATCTAAAAATTATAAAATAACACAAATATATCGACCCCTGTGCGCGAAATTATCGTATGTTACAAAAACTAAATTTTACAGGAGAGCGTTTTTATTCCTTTTTTTTCATTTTCTTAACAGCATTAGCTGTCACATACGATAAAATGTACATGGTGTTATCTCCATAACTATAATAATTATCGTTATAATATTTTATTAGCAGATGAATTAATGGATTTAGAACCAATTTGCATAAAAAAGTCGATTTGAAAAAAAGTGTAACATATGATAATTTCGCGCACAAGGGTCGATATGTTAGCCATATAAATATAGCAAAAAACAAAAAAAAAAAAATATTAATATATTGAAAAATAAATCCAAGATGGGTTTTTATGGCCCTATGACCAGATGGACCATAATATGACAAAATAATAATAATAATAATAATTGCAATAATCCATTAGCCAAGATCGGCTAAGAAAAAAAAAATTAAGAATTATTTTCATGCAAATAAACCAGCTTGTTTTCAAAAGATAAGAGCACGACGGGAGGCAGCGGCAACTTCCGCGTCTCTGAAACTAAATAACAGATTTTTTGAAGAAGACAAAGGCATATTACATACATATTTTTTTAATAAAACTATTATAATAGCTACAGCAACGCGTTGCCGCGTCACCTAATATAATATAAAATATAATTATATAAACTATAGTGATATGACCTAATAGGTTTAAGAACAATTATAAGACTTTTAATATGTACTATTTTTAATTTTATTTTACATTTTATTTACTCATTTTACAATAAATTTGCATAAGTTTTTTAAATCTACGAAAGAGCATAAAATTATGTACTTAAAATCAGTTGTACCTGCAAAAAAAAAGTGTTAATTAATGATAATCGAAAACACGAATATATTTCCATTATGTATTTCCTTGCACTTGAAGTAAAAAGGAATTATTTAAAATGACTTCAGTCTTTGTTCAACATTTGGAAGAAGAAAACCTTTCAATACGAAAACTTCGAGTGTATAAATTTTTGTGAAATATAAATAAGTTGTATTTAGCATTCGTACGACATGTCTGTCACAAATTTCTATACGAATCATGAAATTTTCATAACTGGAGGTTCCGGTACGTTCTTGAATAAAACAATTTTTTCGTTTTCGTTGAGAATTCTTTTTATTTCAGGTTTTATTGGCAAAGCTTTAATTGAAAAACTTATACGATGTTTTCCAAATGTTGGAAAAATTTTCGTTTTGATACGGAACAAAAATAAAAAATCAGCAAGTGAAAGATTACAAGAGATCTTAAATACTGTAACATTTGAACGTGCACGGAAGGAACAACCTCAAGCATTTTCGAAAATTGTTGCCATTGCCGGAGATTGCCAAGAATTAAAACTTGGAATAAATGCTGAAGATATGGAGAGGTTAAAAAACGTTTCCCTCATATTCCATTCAGCGGCAAGTGTTCGTTTTGATGATCATTTAAAATATGCTATTTTATTAAATACGCGCGGCACGCACGAGTTGATCAAAATTGCGACAAGTTTAAAAAGTTTAAAGGCATTTATACACATTTCAACTTCGTATTCGCATCCCGATAGACATATACTTGAAGAAAAAGTTAGTTCATTTATCATTTATTTGCTCTGACACCGACAAAAAGTATAAGACTTATTGGATTATTTAAATTTTCACTGCAGATGTATCCACCTTTTGCTGATTGGCGGAATACAATCAAATTGGCGGAAACTTATGATGAGGAGATCCTGAATATATTTTTTTCGAAATATAGTTCACATCAGCCAAATACGTATACATTTACGAAAAGTTTAGCGGAACACGTAATAAATGATTATCGCAACCACATGCCACTTATGATTGTTAGACCGTCTATCGGTAAGTTGATGGAGCGTTGCATTAAAATACAAGATAAAATTTTTAATTATTTATGAATGATGATGTACAAGACATACATATGTATGTAACAAAATTCTTTAGTTGTTTCTAGTGTTGAAGAACCTTTTCCCGGTTGGGTTGACAATTTTAATGGGCCAATTGGCATGTTAGTGGCATGTGGTATGGGTCTGCTTCGTACGAATTATGCTAATCCAAATGTTGTCATGGACCTTATACCAGTCGATGTTACAGTTAAATGCCTTCTTTTAGCTGCTTATAAATTAGGAAAAGAAAAAGCAATTCCAAACACAAAAGAAGTTGAAGTCATTAATTGTGTGAATGCTTTTATAAATTCTATAAGTCTGGGCAATCTTATCAAGAAGGGAACAATTCTAATTCGAGAGAATCCATTTGAGAAATGCCTTTGGTTACCAGGAGGAAGTGTTACAAGGTGTAAATTTTGGCATTTTATACGGGTAAGTGAACGAATGAAGTACATTTAAAACAAAAACAAAAAAAAAAAAACAAAAACTATTACAGTTCTTCACATTCCAAATTGGTTTGGCATTAATGGTTGATATCCTTTTGTACTTTGCTAATAAAAAGCCATTGTAAGTACAATAATCTGTTGTCGTATTTTTCTTTTACCACGATTTAACTAAATTTTAATTCAATTGGTACTTCAAGCCTTTTAAAACTACAGCGACGTATTTCGGCTGCGAATAGTGCTTTATATATTTTCATTACAACCGAATGGAAATTCTGTAATAAAAAGTTTATTGAATTAGAAGATATAATACAACCTGAGGATTGGTAAGTCAAATAGAATCAAGTTGAAATACATATATGCATACATATGGTTTAAAATTTTTATATTTTAGTGCAAAATTAGCTTTTATGCGCTATACAACATTTAGTTACACAGAGCTTCTTTCAAACGGAATTAGAGGTGCCAAGCAATTCCTAATGCATGAACCACCAGAGGCATCACAACAAACAAAATTGCGGATGAAAATAATTTTTGTTTTACATTATTTATTGCAGTTCATTGCCATTTATTTAATTGCCCAATTTTTGATTCGTTATTTACAACGACATTTCTAGTTATAAATCTTACACCCTCCCCTTTAAAAGTATATCTGATAGTGTGCAGACCAGAACTAGAAATTTGGTGTCAAGCAATACAAATATAAAAGATGTTTAATTTTCTGTCGTTACGAATTCGGGCAATTTTTTACTAATACTGATTGGCTGTGTATATTGTCCATACATGCAGTAAATTCTGAGAATTTTGCAGATTTTGTAAATTTAAAATATTTTCCGTATATGAGCATTAGCTGATATTTCTAGATATTTAATTTCGAAAAGTTACTATTTCAAAAAGATATTTATGGAATCGTAGTTTTTAGAAATTATACTTTTGGGAACAGGTACATTTTGGGAAAAGGCAAATAACAGCAAAACTTTTGTTTCAAATTGAATAAGTAATTTAGATTTTGTAGTGAAGTGGTATTAAAAGTAGATATAAGAACTTACAAGTGTAAGAGTTAATAGGTTTTTAAAAGTTAACTGTCGTACTCAGAAATATTTTTCTTTATTTATAAAAAGTTTATTAGACAAATTTCCATAGAAAATTCAATCAATATACCTTCTATAAATACAAAAAATTTTTATGAATACGACAGTAATTCTTTATATGCCTACTTGTAAGTATATGTACATATATTCTTCTTCTCGGATCTTCCTTTTATTTATGAATTACATTTATGTTTGTGCTAATGTCAAAATAAACTTTAATATTTAAATAAACTAGAATTTTACTATAAATAATGAATTAAATGGGGAAAGCATTTGCTTGTATATATGTATGTATTTATTTACATAAATGAATAAATTTCTAATTGAATCTTAAATAAATTAAATGTCTATTAAAACAAAACAAAAAGTACATTTGAATTTGTAATCATATGGTGCCAATACTGAACTTTTGCCCCTTTTGTTTTTATTATTTTTTTAATATTCTTTAACAATTTTATTTCTGTATAAAAACTTGTCTTACTGTTATTATAAATGTGAAAGTTTGCCTTCATGAATCTTTGTTAATAAGTCATACAAAGATGTTTTATTTCTTTTTCTTTTCTAATTGTTATTTATGGATATATGTAAATGAAAATAATCAAATCTTGCCGATTTGCGCTAATTGTATGAGTTCTTGTCAAATATTTATGCAATTTAAGTCGTAGAAAATAAAAACTTTTTCTAAGCGTTATTTATATTATGTATGTATGTACATATCTATATGGATGTTGAAATTCAAAAGTAGTTACTCTGATAGGAGCGGTTAACCAGGAAGGTGAGGAAAACAATGTTGACAGAAATAATAACAATGTTAAATTTTTTCATTTGTTGCGGTAGAGCTCCATTGCAATATATCAACAAAGCTGTCAATAATGCAGCTCAGGTATAATGCACACAGTTATTATACTGGCTACAGACGATGCAATACATTATAATAATTGTGCAAATGAAGACAGCACATTGCAACCAACAAGTAAACATAAACGCAACATCAATTCTGAATTGAATTGAATATCGCTGGAGAAACTTTATTTAAAAAAAATACAAATTTACAGCTTGCTTGTTTCAGCTGAAATAAAAACAATAAATGATTCACACTATGGAACCAACATCTTTGCGACCAGAAAATAACAAGTTTTTTGATATTTTTGAAATCTCGAATGCAACACGAATTGAAAGCATTCAACGGGAATCATACCAGGTGGTTCCATTAGCTATAATTATCATCAGCTAATTTCTGTTCAGTTTTCAAAGTTGAGTTCAACTCAAAGCATATTAATACATAAACTCTTTTGACAACTTGAATAAAATTTTTGTATTTGTAAACAAAAAATGATGATGTTGTAGGGGCGAGATCACCTAGTAAGAATTCGCCTTGAAACCATTTTACATATATTACAGACTATGAAAAAAATTGTTGGTTGCATAAACATGTTGCATCGTCCGTAGACACCATTAGAACAACAACATTACAAACTTGACAGCACTTTACTTAAAGCGTACATAGAGAATTTTTCATGGAGAAAATTTTCTTTACTTATTCGGAAAAAATAACAAAATAAAGGAATTAATTAATATTCTCTTAGAAAAAGATTTATTTAATACGAAAATAAAATCTAGAATTCCATTTACAATACTTTAAGTGGTGTCTAAATAAATTATGTGTTTGTGCAATTTTTGAAAAGTGAAATATACCGAGTAATAGAAGTATAACCATTCAATGTTTTAATTAGATTTTCTATAAAAGGACAGTATAATAATAATATTATTAAGAACGTTATTGTTACTTGTTATCGATGGTAATAAAGTAAAATTGTTAAAAAAATTTTACCGAACTCCAAAATGTCTGCACCTCAACAGTATTCATTACGTTGGAATAATTACTTTCGTCATTTAACTTATGCCTTGGATAACCATCGGGTCAATGATGATTTTGTGGATGTCAGCCTATTATGCGATGGGCGCAAAATAAAAGCTCACAAAGTTGTTTTATCAGCATGTAGTTCTTATTTTAAGGAAATATTCACTGAAAATCCTCATCCGCATCCAGTCATTATATTTAAATTCATTAAATACGAAGATCTCAATTCGATTATAGAGTTTATGTATCAAGTAAGATAAATGGAAAACCTGAATTTTTTTTTAATACTTATAAACGTTTGATTTTAGGGTGAAGTTAATGTTCAACAAGAGGCTCTACAATCATTTTTACAAACCGCTGAACTGCTGGCAGTCCAAGGTCTTACAGCCGAAGAGAAAGAGAAACCAAAGCCGCCAACTCCTCTTATCGAAGAGCAAAAATTAATGAAATCTATACCCAGTACTATAAGAGCTGTGAATGATGCCACAACTGCTACCCAAACAATTGATATCCCCCTGCTTCACACTACCACACAACAACTACAAATTCCGAATCTACAGACACAAGCTCAGCCAACGTCAGTTCCTCACCAACAACAACAGCAGCAGCATCATCTTCAAACACAAATCCAACATATACAAGTTCATCAAAATACTTCTCCTGAAACAAGTCAGCAAGTAACTACAACATCGGGACACCATCAACAACAATTGCAGGTTCAACATCAAGTACAACAGCAATCCACTCAAGTCCAGCAAGTTCAAGTGAATACACAACCGTCGCATTTAAGTGCTAATATTGTTACACTTCCGGGAACTACAAGTAACTCAATGAAGAAACGGAAAATAACTTTTTCCGATGATGATGACAATATTTATACAACCGAAACGGTGGACGATCAAACTATTGTAAAGAGTAAGTACATATAGATTTTATGGTCTCTTTGTTATTGGCAAATTAATGTAGTGCGGAACCCAAGTCCTCTATAAATACTGCCTTATTTTCATTAAGGCTAAACTATGGAGATTGCAGTGGCAATTCAATGTTAAACGCTCTGCATTAGTGTGAAATTACTTTCATTGAAATCAATAAATAATATTAGCCATCTAAATAATGATTTTTTTTAGCTGCAGATATGACACTTTTAAGAGGAACCATAAAGATGGATATACCAGAGTATATAGTTAATGAAGTTGATGATCAGCTTTCCGATACTGGTGGGACAGCGGTAAACAATCAAGATTCAACAAACGGTGGTCAGAATGTATCACAATATCCATCAGAGTATGAAATATTAACAGAATCGGAAATAGAAGAAAAATTCCATCAAGGAGATAATTCTGAAATGGCACTAGAAATGGGTATGGATTTAAAAAAAACTTTTAATCAAGTTAACAAATAGTATAAACTTCAACATTTAGGGCGTCTATTAAATCCAACCACTACAACAGCCAGTACTTCACAACATCAATTAGATGACACAACAACTTCCAGTTCAAATGTGTTGACAACGATTAAAACCGAAAATAAAGTCTGCTCAGCAGGTCAGTAACTTTTTTCAAATAAATTTTATGAAATTTTTATTAAATATAATTTTATGGGTTAATAAAATCCTTCTGTTATGATTTTACTTAAATTTTAATTTATTTATTATGCAAAATTCCATCTTTATAATTATAATTTACTTTTAATTTATTATAAATTTGTTTTTTCACGTAGTTAAAGAGAGCCAGTCTTTCTTTGTCTAACAACGAATATGTCTCCAAAGTTATTGCTAGCAATATTTCTAACTGTCCTTTTTTTATAATTTAATTTTATTTTTTTATTTTATGTGCTGTAGAATTTTATATATCATGAAAATATTTCTTTGTCCAAGAGCACAGCTGCCAAAAAAAAAATAGAAAAAAAGAAAACAATTTTCTAGATATGCATTTTTTGAAGCGTTCGAAGATAATTGTACTTCTTTTTTTTTCATTTAAAAGAAAAGCAATTTAAAAAAAAACTATGATGTTGGTTGTTTCTTCATTTTTCTTTCTGTATATTTTTAGATTTACCAAATAACAAATGGGCAGAATGTCAATTTTGCAAAATGGTTATTACAACAGTTAATCTTTGGAGACATATTCGTACCCAGCATACACCTCAGCCACCGCGTAAATGCGAATTGTGTAATAAGAATTTCAAAAACAAATACAGTCTACGAGAGCACATACGCATTTCGCACGAAAAGTTGGCCCTTAAGACGGAAAACTGATCAATAGTTAGAGAGTGTAAATATTTCATCCTTCGAAGCTAGTCGCCATATAGTATAATCATAAACGAATAAATTATTTATTTTACAACAGCAAATGTTACCCAAAAGATTGAAATTTCAACTTCGTTTCATAAACTACTAAAAAATACAAAGACGATATGATGAAGTTTTTGTTAAAACTTTGAATTAAACAAGGAAGAATTTTTCGAAGATATTTATGTTTGTATTGCAATACATACTAATTGAATCATTACTACGCATATACTACATATATATATTATCGGAATAAATCGAAAAAAATAATATGTTCAGATCTAAGTAGCTTAATGTAAATAGATACAAAAATATATTTTTATTTAATACTTTTACTGCATTCTTTGTTTAAGAACTTGAATTCTCTTAAGTATTATTTTGATAAAAACATACTAATATGAAAGTAATTTAAAAAAATGTATAGTGTAAAGCAGTTTTTAAAAAAAATTTTAAAGAAAAAATATTTGTACATACATATTTGAATTTTACTCGTATATCTATTATTATAATTTACTCATAATTATAGTTATCATTGATGCATTAATAAAGACTTTAGAAATTGAATCGATTAATCGAATATCCGAATTGATCACTTGTTCGTTTACAATTTGTGAAACGTAAAGAAAATTAATTTCAAGTAAATGAAATAAACTGAATTTCCAAAAATGAGTAGAAATATGATTTGAATGGAAGTCGTAAAAAATGGTTGCGATTTACCTTTCTGAGAGAATAAACTTGGCTGATTTGATTTATATACATTTATATATATATATATATATATATATATATATTAGGGAAATCACAGACTTCAATATCACAAACGAAAACTTCAAATTCAAAATTGTAAATTGTCTTCTAGGTCTCACTGGAGTCTAACTCCGCATTCGCCGACATTGTGAAAGAATTTAATAACAGAGAATTATGTGTATATTTAACCATTCCCACCAGAGCTGTAAAAGAATCATTCTTTTTTAAGTAGTTAGATGGTTACATATGATTACTTTTTGCAAAAAATGTAAATTGAATTAGAATTTCTAGAATAATTTGTGTATACTGGAATACTAATACAGTCTAGGCTCGCTTAAAGGAAATAACAAATAGTAAATAATACAAATCAAAGTTCGAATTTGACAATCATTCCAATTGACCTTTAGCTACCTTTTCATAGTGCCACATTTTAATCGAATTTACCGTAGCCAACTCAATCTCGACAAATATTTTAAATGTTTGCAAAGATGATCATAAGTAAACAAAACAATTAAGTATAATACAAATGAAGATCTTTTTTGCAATGTTGATTAAGGAAAGTTATAGTAAATTAAAATTAATTCATTTATAATACAAATAACATAATATTTTCGTTATATTTTTCATTCGTCTTTAGGTAAATATCTTTTGTGTAAAATCTGCAAACGAAAACTTAATTCACCAAATGCTCTACGACGCCACATTGCCTCAAAACACTCTAAAATAATGGGTAAAGAGTTCAACTGCTCCTTGTGCCATAAGAGTTTCAAAACAAAGTGGTCATTATCGACACACAACTCAAGATTTCATCGTGATATGAAACCCACTAAGGAATGTATAAAAATGGAATTTATGGAATAAATAAAAAAATATGTAATAATATAAATTTTGCACGAACTCTATTTAAAAAAGTTGGCTTTATTTAAAAATATTTACTTGTTGCTAATTAAAAAAGAATGGTGTGGAAGGACCACGGAATTAGACTTCTTCAACACTTAAAAGTATAAGGGTATATACATATTTAGATCTCTTCGAGACCGGGAAGAGGAAATTGCGCGCTGAACTCTTCAATGTCAGCACGTAACAATTTAACTTTAGCTTGTATATCAGGATTGTTGTGGACAGTGTTTTGAAAATCTGCTAATTTTGGACCAGAAACCTTAACGGCTTCAACACAAATTTTAAGAGCAGCATCAATGTATTCGACCACAGCATCCATATCAGACTCGACCATACCACGTGTAGTTAAAGCTGGAGTACCCAATCGTATACCAGAAGGATTCATGGCTGACTTATCACCAGGTACAGTATTTTTATTACATGCAATATTAGCTTCTTCCAAAATGTATTCTGCCTTAGATCCAGTCAAACCGACATTACGTAAATCAACTAAAACCAAGTGAACATCGGTGCCACCAGTGGCAATGCTGTAGCCCTTTTTTATCAAGCCATCGCAAATGCGGCGAGCATTTGCAATGACTTGGGTTTGATATTCTTTAAATTCAGGAGACTTGGCTTGCTTAAAAGCAGTAGCGATTCCTGCAATGGTATTATTGTGGGGCCCACCTGGTTGATAAAAAAAATTTTTTTTAATTATCAAGATTAGCATTCAATCAATGTCACAGTAGTAACACGTAATGTTAGTAACCTTGGAGTCCTGGGAATATGGCATTGTTAATGCGGTCTTCGATGTCATACATAAGTTTGTCGCCATTGGGCTTAATCTTGCGCACGCCTTTACGGAAGAATACAACGCCGGCACGGGGACCTCTTAATGTTTTATGCGTGGTAGTGCTGACAACATCAGCATACTCAAATGGCGATGGAATTAGACCAGCAGCTACTAAGCCGGCGACGTGAGCCATATCAGCAAACAAATAGGCATCATTATCGTTGCAAATCTTACGAAAACGTGCGTAATCTAAACATCTTGAATAACAAGAGACTCCAGCAACAATAACTTTGGGTTTAAATAGCTTTGCATTTGCCTCTAACTTATCATAATCGATTAGACCAGTCGCTGGATCAACCTTGTAAGGCATTGATTCGAAGAATATTGAAGTGGCTGAAATGCGTTTATTAAGAGTCATGAAACCGTGAGTTAAGTGGCCTCCATCGGGCAAGTCCAATCCCATAATACGATCATGCGGTTGTAACAAACCAGTATAGACGGAAAAATTAGCTGGAGAACCAGAATAGGGCTGTACATTTACACCCCATTCCGCGGGATCCAAATTGAAGGCTTCTAAGGCACGGTTTTGCGCCAATAATTCAATTTTGTCAATGAACTGATTTCCACCGTAGTACCTGAAATATAGAAGGTGGTACGGTACGTATGTACATATTTTAGAAAAAAAAAAATAATTGATTACAATTGCATTTTCACACTTTTCTTAAATATTATTTTTTTTGTGTTTCAGCGAAAGATATAGAAACTAACCCAACAAAAAAATGAATACGTTCCCTATGAATTGTTATATTCATGATTTCTGAAGCACTTCTTTTTCTGAATTAATTTTTAATGTCATCTTAAATATTGACAATTACACTTTTGAACTCAAGGAAAACGCATTCAAGTCTGCCGATAAATTCATATAAAAAACACGTGCTCGCTAACGATACCCCCTGTTAAAATGATGCGTTCCTCACTTAAGTTGGACCAGTACAATTGCGATAGAATGCATGCATTTGCATGTCTTTTTTTTTGCTGGGAAGTTATAAATAACAAAATGGGGGAATATTCTAAAGACATTTCTATAATTATTGAATAAGTGTTTATAATTGTACTCACCGCTTGCCAGGTAAACCTTCGGAATATTTGTTATGCAAGCAAGTTGATAAACATTCTAAAACACTTAATGAAGTAAAATTTTCACTTGCGATCATTTCAAGTCCTTTAGTTTGACGCTGTTTCTCAAGCTTGATTAAATCCAAAAGTTCGGGATCACTTTCCATTATGGATGATGTTAAAAGTTTAGAATTACCCGACATTTTCTGAAATATACGACACAAGAGAAATTTTTAAGCAAAAAGTCTAATTTAAAAATTAAAATTACTTTAGATAGCGTTTCATGAAACATTTTTTAAGTTTATTTATTATTAATTATAATTATTTCTTTCCGAAGAAGTTAGTAGGTCCTGTCTTTACAGTCTCCAAATTACAAATGTTAAATTTCAAAACAATTTGTAATCATATTTTAATAATTACTTGTTGTTTTTCTACCTTCTAACTGCATCATGAAAAAATATATTTTTGTGAAATAAACTTCCAATCAAAAGATCAGGGGTTAAATCCAAGATAATTTTTCAATTGATAACGTACAATCGACATAATTTTGCTTGGAAACATACATAGACCAATTTTTTTACATACAGACTAAAGAAATACGACACTATTTGGACAGTCCTTATGTTTAATATTATATGCATAATTTCCTATTTATTTAATTCATTTATTTTATATTTCCTTATTTTATGTTTAATATTGTAAACTTTTATTAGTATCACTTCTATTTTTATTTGACCTTTAGTAAAATTTTTTAATAATATTTATTTTTGAGCGATGAATAATAATATAATTGTAAACTTTTTTTTTTTTTTTTTTTAATATATTTATTAAGCTTGAGGTCTTTTTTTATTTTATTTGGTTTTTTTATTCGATATTTCGTTAACAGATTGTTAACATTATCATAATAAAAAAAAGACCTCAAGCTTAATAAATATATTTCAAAAAATATAATAAAAAAGGTCAATTAATAATATATTTAAAATTGTAAACTTTTGTTATACGACATGCATATGTACATATACATATACATATGTATAAAATTGTAACGAACTGCTTATTTGTACTATGATTGGAGAATTTGTTGTATAGAAATACAAACAAATAAAAACTAGAAAATTGGAAAAACGGCGAATGGAAAATAAAAATTTCCTTCCCTACATTACCAAATATTTTATGGAAAATATATAAATTTAATTATTCACATTATTGTATATATTAACTATGAACTTATGCACAAATAGATATTCAATCACTGTAAGTTTATTATACAATAACTTATAACAATAAAATTTTTATTAGAAATATTTGATAATTCTTTTTATATTAATTAAACAAATTATTTAAGCTGCGGTTTCTTTTTATATATATAATATTTATTTTTATTTGGATATTTCGCTATTACTTTGTGTAGCTTCTTCAGGAAAATTGGTTTTTGTTTATAATGAAAAAAAAAATTTTTTAATTCACAATAAAGAAAGCGCTATTTCGAAATAAAAATATTAACAGGCATATTGATAAAAATATATACTGGAATTTTTTAGATTCCTATAATAAAAATTAGCTATTTTATAAGGAAAATTTAAAAGAATGTTACTACAAATATTTGTATTATATAAAAAGTTGTTCGTCCTCCTGCAAAAAAGTAACAATGTTAGTTATGTAGTTTTGCATTTCACCTAACGATATGAATGTATATATTTCCTTTTGGATTTATAAAAAAACAATCAATTCATCAAAGAACAATTTTTTTAAAACATTAATTAAAATTTAGTTCTTCGTTTTTGTTGACAAGGCCAGAAAGTGCTTGCAGTCTGGCAACATATTATTGCATTCTTTATATTTAGACTAACGGAAGTACAACACTTTTTTTTTTATAAATTGTTGATCATTTCAAAAACAACAATTAATTGTCTGTTGATTAATTATTTATGTATTAATATTTTTACACTTATTTTCCATCTTTTTTCGTGAGTTTGAATTTCTGTGATAGTGACCACATTTTGTTCCACTCACGTAAACGTGCATAATCGTGATGCAATAAAAACCTTGATATGATCATTAATGAAAGTTTTCAAAAACAATACAAGACAAATCTACATTGGCTAAAGTGTTCTACCACTTTTTCCCTCTTCGGCAAAATCCAAACTTTCTAATGTAACATTTCTGTGAAAAAGTTCCTTTTTTAAAACACTCATATGGCATCACCAAGAGATCAGCACGTTTTCATTTTATAGCTACTAATTACATTCATCTATATATAAAGGCGTATACATAAATCATAATACATGTATATATATATATAGGTATTACAATAAAATAAATCAATGTTATTATTACTGAATTAAATTAATAAAGAAATATTTCTACTTGCAACACTCAGTTTTACTTCATTTGAATGTAGACAAGTTCTTAGTTTAAAAAAAGTGTCACTTATTTTTTAACTTTCGTTTTATGAATTAAGTTTATTAATATTGATAGAACACTTACTGTGGAGTATTGAAGAGCAGGTTGATATTTAATAAATATTTTTTTTAACAATTTACCGTTGGCACAAAGCTGACCGATATACGAGTAGTTTGATGCACGATTGCTATAATTTAAAGAGCTTCTACAATCATTAACTTTAGCAGAGCTGTTATATCTAAATTGAAGCAAAGCAGCAGCTCTTTTATGTACAGACACCGGTATTTGACGTATTGATAAAACCAACATAATTATTTGTTTAGAAAATATTTTTTACTGACGATAGTAGCGCTTTTAAAGGACACTTTTTACAAGAAAGATCACGTCAACTAAAACTGAAAGATGTGTATTCACAAACTAAATGATAATTCCACAATTTACTTACATAAGGAGGCTTATTTCTTTATAATTTATTTCATATTTACTATTTATAACACTCGCCTAAATTTTGTTTGCTTGGGGCTAATTTGATAAACTTTTGATCTTTGCGATTTTCATATACATATGGATGTATGTATGAATATGTGCGCTTGTACATAAATACATTGTACATTGTCGATTTGGCAATACATATTTTAATATCGCTTTCATTGATAATAAATAACAAAATTTACGGCAACGTGTCAAAGGCAGCTTTAATTTAAGCACTACGTCTTCATTTCTCTCTTGGCCTTATGAACAACTTCAATAAGTAATTTGATAATTTTTCCCTTTTTTGAAAATAAGCAATTACTTATGTAAATTGTTGTTTTTGTAGACAACAGTCATCTGTAGTTAATAACTTTGTTTACACCATCAAAACGTTTGCGGTTTTTTATATTGTAGAACTAGTGATATAATAAAAAACAAAGTGTATTTATTAGGTGGTGCAACTCGCAATGTGTTTTAAAAATATTTTATACTTGACTGTCAAAATTTGTTTACATTTTACTCTTTTGTTTAATTTGAGAGAGCGCGCTATTACAAATTTTCCTCTTTTATTTATTTTGAGAGAGGGTGCAAAAACAGTTAAATGAAATGTTTTTCTTTCTATTGTAGCATTTGTGTCTTTACTTTTGGGAGAGTTGTGGTCTTCTGTTTTTGACATCCCAAAGTTATCTTACACAAACAAAATGCCTGTTGTCTTTTGTGTTGTTCATTGTCGTAGAGCTGCATAGACCTAATCAACGCTAATTCATTACCTGGTAAACTCATATTACACTAATTTAACACGTTCTTTTTTTTACTAAAAAAATATCATGAAAGATTTATTATGTATGGTTTTTTACTCTAAATTGGGCATCCGCGGGCGCCAAATCTTACCAGAAAGCGTTTTTTTACACAAAAATTTACTAAATGAGAGACATTTTGAGAGAATAATATTCTTGTTCTTCTTGCACGAAACAGCCCGTACTTTTTCTTCGGGCTTGTTTTGGCAAGAAGAACAACCAATCAGCTGGTTTATAAGTAAACAATACTGAAGTAAAGTTAACAAGTTCAACAAGCTTATCTTTGAATGAATTAAGTGTAAGATAGAATACTCTAAATTTAGCCAGAAGCGTTCCAGATAAAAATTTTGTTCATTTTGAGAGAAAATGTGAGAGTACAACTTTTAATTTCTTGTACAAAGTTGCATGAAAGTTTTTTTATTGGGTAAGTTCGTGCTAGAATTAAATTATCATCTATTTTTTATTTACATATGAAACTTAGAAAGTCTTCAGCAATTTGCAAAGAAACGACAAAAGTTTTTAGTTGAAAATTTATGAAAAAGCAAATTGGAATATTTTTCAAATAAACTTGAAGTTCTAAGCACATAGATTTGTACATATTTATCACTTTATTTAATAAAAAAATTGCTTTTAATTTTTTTTTAATTTATTTTCAACCACATTTTACTGCCGTCGCCATGTTGCAAATATTTTGCTTTTAAAATATTATGCATTTAAAGCGTCTAAAATCTCTAAAGTAAAATTTATGTGCGCACTTTTGTTATGCAGCTGGAACAGACCTATTTTGTGGTAAATTTTATGATTTTCTTCCTTTTGTACATTTTTGCCTTTTATTGAGACAAATTGTAGTTTACTCTCATTTTACCGAACTTTATCAGAAAAGTAAAAAACACACCTATTGTGCATTTTGACCGTGCATATTCAGTGTAAAAAGTCAGCTGCATAAATAGTAATCAGTTAGTTTTTATATTCAACATAAATTTGTTTTCAAAAGAAATTTTATAAATATTAAAAGAATAAAAAATGATGGAAGGTACGAGTGCTGAATATTTGAAGGATAAAAATAATGGAATGCATTTAATAGTGGAAACATCATACAGCTTCTCCAATTTACAGGAATTTATAAAACAATCCTGTCTGTCAGACAAATGCGATTTTTTGTACCATACCAAGGACGTGGAAGATGTAAAATATTAATTTATTTGTAAAATTTATTTTCATTCTATTTATGTTTATGCACTTTTAACAGATATGCAGACAATTGTGCTGTCTTTTGAAAAATAATGAATTAAATCTGGATGAAATTACCGATCTTTTTGTGGCGGCGTCTATGATATATTTTCTGAATGCTACACCTGAAAATTATGAATGGCGCAATCACGTTTTACAGAAAACATTTCAATATGTAGATACCTTAAGTCCAATACACGTAAGAATAATGCGGAGTTCAAAATATATATAACAGCATCTTTAAATGATTTATAGTTGCATGTGGCTACAAAACGGCTTTGGATAGCCTTTCAGACGGATAACATAGAATTTGTCTTTAACATTCTAACAATAAGTCATCAAATATCATTGGCTTCTGAGACAGGGCGAGCCATAGCTATATGCTTAGTGTGGAGATTGATTTGTGAGATCACGGACACCGAAATCGAAATGTATTCTTTTCATGAGTTTAGTGAATTAATAAAAATGCTCAATGAGCTAGATGATGAAATGCTGCAAATGCAGGAGAACATACGTATTGTGTACACTTTAGTACAATGCCTTGGATTTCTAATAAATTCAGTTGTATTTGGAAAAAATGATGACTTTAAAAAGGCTGGCTATAGAAATTATTTTTCTTACACTCGAAGAGAATTGGAGAAATTGAAAAAATATGCTGAGCACTTGACTGGCTTACTGAAACTGAGTATTTCAGGTGAAAATAACTTTGAACTGAAAATGACCGTAAGTCGCAGTTACTTATAAAGTATGCATACAAGTGTGTACAATTATATGTAAAATTTTTTTTATTTGCAGATCACAGAATATATAAATGTTAATGTTATTGGTATTTTACAAGAGAAGATTTCAGAATTACAAACTGTTTAATGGAAATGATAAGTAAAATAAACGCCTTAGGTCTAAGTGTTTATTTGGACATATGTACATATATATATATATATAATGTATGTCTTCTGCATTGTACAATTCAGCTGCAAATCAAGTAATACAATTTCAGAGGAAACTTCAAATGATTTTACAAGAGTGCCAATTACTTATGGTACAATTTTTTTCATTTTATAAAGATGCATTTATGTTTTTAATTCTGTGTTCATACGATTTATGACTTATTGACAAGATTCCTACTTTTTATTCTTTGAACTTCCATTGGTGTTCACACAATTCATGTCTTGTTGACGGCATGTGTGTACATATAGTTTGTGTGTATCTTAAAATTAAGAATGAGAAAGCAAAACGTACTGACAGTAAATGACCTTGAGTACCTCTTACTTTTCCCCTCGTTACTCTCGCCTATAAAGAGCAATCATGACAATAAAACATGAATCGTATGAACACAGACTAAGCTCCTCCATTAAATGTTGTTAATCAACACACAAATTTATACTGGATGATTTTTAGCTTTTTGTATTCTTGAATATTTACAGCTTGCCTTTTCAGTTTTAATCATAGAAAACAACCCAAAAACCTATTCGTGTTTGAAACAATTGTCGAACAAGCACGGCACATGGTATAAGCTACTATGGTGCATGATTTTATGGGCATGGTCAGCATACAATCCTTATTTATTTAAAAGTGAATAAGTTTGGAGAACTACTTGCCAAAATATTATTCTTTTATGTTATTAAATTTTACTTTAGCTATTATCTATCAAGAACTAGTACTAAATGAATCTACTTACTAAATTTTTCTCATACTAAGAAATCTACCAATTTTAGGCTGGTCAGACCACAGTGGCAGCCTTGACAACAACGCAGTTTCGAAAGAGGATGTAAGAAAGTTTGTTCAGGAAATGTTTCATAGACTCAATTCACATGGTGAATTTTTATTCACGCAGTTTTCTTATATTGCTTTGGAAGCAAATTCCAAAAGCTTCGTACATTTATACGTGCATATATTTATTTCATGGTTGATTTTTTAACGTACTATCGCTTAAGCTTCTTTATATGCTCATTCTTATGAGCAAAGTACAAATGAGTACAAAGCATATATGAAAAAAACGTGGAAAACACATCGTGCATTTTTTTCAACCCCGTTTAATTGGCCCAAGCAGAAGTGTTACCATTTCTCAAGTTTTTCCTTATTTTTCAAAGTTTTTGAAATGCCAAAAAAATTGTGTTTTTAGCTTCAAAAATAATTTTTTTTTAAATTCATTAAAATTTTAAAGTTTTGTTTATTAATTTTGAATTTACAGTATATATGAGGAAAATATTATTTGATGTTGATATTAGTTGATGTAAACGATTTTATAATCTTTCAGTATTAAATGTGTTTATTCCCTCTTTAATACAATTGTGCTGTATTGATAATATTATAGTTTTTTATGCCAGTTTTTTTTCTAATAAGTTTTCTATTTGAAAAAAGCAAGGATAAATATTTAAAGAGAAACGGTAAGGATAATGGAATTTTTGGTGTTATTAGTTTTAAGCAGCAATGCAAGTGGAGAAAATAGTTTAGAATATGCTACAAACACTTCGGAGAGTCCAACAAAAGCTTAAAAATGGGAATCTGCTCAAGATCGCGGAAAGAATTGTCGGAGTTGTTGTTGTTTAACTTTTTATGTTTGTTTTGTTTTTTATTTCGAATCAAAAAGAATTCAAAATATATATTTTTGCGTTTTTTTTCATTATTTGGACAATTGTGGAAAAAGTTTATTGTTGAAAAATGAAGTTTTTTTTAATAAAAAGTTTTTCTTAAAAAGTATATGGTAACGCTGCCAAACAGGCTTTAGTAGTATTTTCATTGAATAAATATACATATTTACATGTCGCCTAGTTAACATTTTCTACTATTGAAATAAAAAGCGTTTTATATTCGTTTATTATCTTGATTACCCAAACAACAATACACACAAGCCATTGTATTGTACAATATCTATAATGGTATAAATATAACGATATAAAATATATAATCTAAAGAATTATTCGTGTATAAATTCAGCACTCCATGTTCCTCGTTTTTTTAATTGCTTTTGGAAAACTGGCAGCACTGTCGGAATACTGTTTTACCTGCCGCTCATTCTCTCGAAATAATACGCCATCTTTGCATTTACAAAATTAAGGAGAAGCATGCACGTAACTCCAATTGGATACTAAAAATCAGTTGATAATTTGCGGTGCTTTAAAGCGGTTTTAAGAGCGGATGTAGTATTTGAAGTGAAATCTACGAACAAAAACATAAACAAAAAACACTTGTTACGACCGTCAAAAAAAGAACACTTCATATGTATGGACATATGTACATGTGAATGTGGTTTTGTGTATTTAATAAAATTAAACTACAGTATTTTTTGTTGTCATTAATAAAAACGGAAATACAAAAAATATGTATAATAACAACAAGAAAGAAAATACAAATATGTATTTTAAGCTGCATAAAAGCAATAAAGAGAAAATTTTTGTGAAAAAATAGATAACAAATTAAGAAAAATAAATTTACATATGTATGTATATCTACATATACATACATATGGTGTATATACCACTTAAATTTCTTAAAAATAAAAAAAACGAAATGTTTCATAAATGTACGAGTATTAATATAAAATTACAAAAATAAAAACGCATTTTTACTGTTTTTCTGTACACTTCCGGGTTTAATGACTCTGAAATAAGTATTTTCGAATTTAAAACCTTACCGAAAATAAATGAACAAAAAACCCATACCTATCATATTTTTTTTTGTAATTATGAAATTTAGTATAAAAAAACGCTCTTAATTTTAATTTGATTGCTTCAATCACAAAAGTGAACAATATATGAACAGCTGCTAATTTTTTGTTTATTAAACAATTTATAAAAAAATTTATACTACATACTCGTAATTGAAAGCTTACTAATTTTACATAAGAGAACAAAACAGGTGAGTAATAATAAAAAACTTATTGCAATTTACTTCCTTATTGAATTTTAATATGTAATGCAGAAAATATAAAATCTTTTAAGGTTTACATATGTATATTTCACAAATTAATTATGGTTATCTACCTATGTAACTAGTTTGGGTACCTACATGAAGTGTATGTACATAAGTATGTATTATGATTTACAAAAGAACAAAATATGTAGATATGTATGTATATCTATATTGTATGTACATATATATGTACATACATATTTATTTACATGCATACATAAATACAAATTAGGTATCATAGATTGTTTTGTTGTTGTTTAGAAACCCGTAGATATTTGTGGACACACATTTCATGTTTCATGAATTTTATTTTGGGTTTTGTTTTTACATCTCAGTTCGGAGTGATTTGTTTATGCCGGCAAAAAAAAAAAAGAAAATAAAATTATTTATGCTGTAGCCTCATAAAAACAAAAATAATATACCTACGTATATGTATACATTACCTGAAGGAACCCTGAGTGAAGTATCTCCTATTCACCACTTTTGTTCAATAAATTGGTGTCATTGTCGACAAAAAGTCTAAATTGTTAAAATTTTTTTCTTTGCCGTTTGTGTGTAGAGAAACTTTTGCCAGCTGAAAAACTATGCTTCTTTTTTTTGTTTTTTTTTAATTGTTTCGTTTTGTTGAAAATAAATGTGGTACCCGGAAACTCCAAGTTTTTTTTTTTAGTAAAAAAGTCATAAAAGAATGAAATTAAAAAGTAATTACAGAAATATTTTAGCAATTATATATGTATGTATGTATATATACCATCAGAAAAAGAAACTATAAAATACTTGCGAGAAATCAATAAATTTTGTATGAAAATAGAATTAGTAAGAATGAATAACAAAATTTTAATGAATGTTAAAACTTTGGAAATTTTGTGTCACCAGTTAAAGATTTTCTGCAGTCCTTCAAAGATTTGTCGTCTACTTAAGAAAAAAATATATCAAAAATATCTTCTGAAAAAAAGTCACTACTTTAAAAATCCTCAAATTGCCTACATAGTATGTTACCAAAACAAGTACGTAGACAATAGTTTCAGTGTCTATAGTAAATATCTGGTTCCATTATCTGCATTGTGGAGTATCTAGTCAGTACTACTTATAGTACTATGACTCTCGATGACATGCGCGTGCTAAATGTGTATATAGCAGAACATTGTAAAGTAAATCAGTATTACTGGACAGTAGTCAATCGGTACCTATACGAGTATGTGTACATACATATGTATACCTAGAAAAAATTTTTTGTCGATGGTCGACGTAGACTTCACGTTAACTAAAAAACCAAAAATTGCCTGGGTTCAGAACCATCATACTCTCAGACTCATAAGAACATCTCGCAAATTTTTCTGATGTGCATTTGTGTGGCTTTGTGTCTGTTGTTGTTGGAAGGTTTTAGTTGCGAAGGTATAGTCACTGGTCCCTGAACAGTACCGGCTTCAGCCGTATCCAATCCACAGGCACATCAGAACGGCCTCCTTTGTCGGTATTGTGTAGCACCAGCTAAGTTAAAATTATAAAACTGGCTACTAAAAACGACATCAGAGACGCTACAACACTGCTACAAACGTGGAAAAGCAGAGCTATAAGATAGTGAAGCTTCACCTCCTATGATTTCTCGTACTAGCCCTTTCTTCTCGTTACAGCACAAAGTGCTGGTCCAAGATAAAAATGTATGTCTTATACCGTCTTAAAATGCCGAGGCACTTGAATGGTTCTTTTGAGGCCTGAAAGATGTGCTCCGTCCATCGGACAGCACACTCAACATTCATGCTATGTATATGGTATAAATGAAAAATATTATAATACAAAAAAAAAAGAAACGAAACAGAAGTATGAACCTGAAATACAATATGGAAGTACTGCTGTATCTTCAGTGCTAATAATAAATTATAGCACTTGTCAATAATCGTTGAAAATGTTCAGAGATAAGTTAGCGGCAAAAACAAAATAATAAAAGCATATCTGCTCCTTCACTTTTCAAATTAAATAATTAATTTTGTTCTTATTATATTTTAAATTTAAGTTTGAATCGGGGGAACAGAGGTTACCCTAGATAACAATTAAATTTTTTAATAGGTTTTTCCTTAGGAAAAATAAAAAAATAATTTTAAGAAGCTTAACGTAACAATAACAATAAACAAACTAACTTAAACTTCTATTTAAAATTAAAATATTTTAGCTATTTGCATAAACTGAGTTTCGAAATAAGTCCCTCCATATTTAAAATTTTGTTAGTTTTTACTTTTTAGTTCCTTTTTTAATTCGGTTAAATATTTTTTACTGTTTTAATGTTATAATCTATGATAAAATATATACTTTTTCATATAAAACTATTTTTGTGAAATAAAAATGTTACAGACAAATAACAATTTCATTTAAAAGCAGTCTCACAAAAAATATTTAACAAAACCTCTTGTTGAAAATAGAAATAAATTCAATAAACCTTGGACTTCAATTAAAAAAATAAGTTTATCAAAAGCGTATCATTTTAAAATAGCACTAAAGAATTTTTTTCCATAAGTAATTTACACAAAATTCAATCAAAAATAAAATTTCAATTCTGTACGCAAAAATGACACAAACTTATTTTATCAAAAATTTGTAAACAATTTTTTCTCATAAATATCTCCATGTAGGCAATTACTGATGAGGGCAATGTGAATATGAATACGCGAAATGTTTGTTTATTTTAAAGCCAATAATTTCTTATTGCAATTAAGAAAAAATTTTGACACCAAATTACGGCATTCGACAGATCGTTAGCTTATTAATGGTTTGCTGCTTTCTAATGCTTTTCCAATGTTTATGGATCCAACCAATAATAAGGTAGCAAAGGTAAACTCAGGGTCCTAATTACAGCATTCGATATGGAACAAAATTCGTATATATTTTAATAAAATTTGGCTCCAGGAATACCAGACTTTAATCCACTAAACCACTTTGGTATAAAACTTGGAACTGCCGCAAAGCTTTCCATCACGGCGTGGGAAAGACCCGATCTAGACTAAATAAATTTTTCTACGAATCTTTTAAAACCTTTGTTTTTTTTTATTTGGGACCAGCACTCAGGAAATGACTCATACACATGCGAAGCATTGTGCTGGAACTATAGGAAAGGGATAGTAGGAGAAACGACAGGACGTGGAGTTTAATTAATTATTTTACAGCTCTGCTTTCGCAAGTTCTTTGCTTATACTCGTAGAAGTGCTGAAGCTCCGGTTTAGTAGCCATTTTTATTATTATTTTACTTCGCCGGTGCTACACAATACCGACGAAGGAGGGCGTTCTGATGTGATTGTGGATTGCTATCAGCTGAAGCCGTAGTTGCAATAGAACCAATTTACCAACGATTCCAACATTATCAGCATTATGTTGTCCGGTTTAATACTATGCCATAAATGTCATTAAAAATTCCCTGCTAAATGTGAAATCGCCGCCACACAGCATCGCTCAGCATCTTCCACAACATCACCACTACAATCAGCGATGTTAACTATTTGTTTTTTTGTATTTCCATACAGCTCCTAAAATATTACGGTACGCAAAGTCTTGTAGAAAATAATAATATCGTTTTATTTAAGCAAGTTTATACGTATTTATAATTCAATATATTTGATTTAAAAAACAACAAAAACATGAACAAACATGTATGCATGCATGTAATTATAGCAAAATAAAGTACTATGTATTTAAATTTGTACTTTCAGTAAAATCACCGTATGCATTTTTGTTATTTAGCCATTTATGCAGAAAAATTATGATTTTAACTACAATTGCCGTTATTTTGCATAGTTGTAATGAAACCGTACTTTTTAGGCTCTGCAACCAGAAATACCCAGGTTCGATTCCCAGCCGGATCAAATCAGAAAAAAGTTTTTTCTGAGTTTTCTGTGCTACAGCACCCACCTTCGTTGGTATATGAGCAATAAAACGTCGGCGAACTAAAATAATAAATAAATGGCTCCATTAGCTTCAAAATAATGCGTAAAAAAAAAAACATCAGAGACGCCGCAACTTTGCTTTATAATTTACACGCAACTGCAGAGTTGTGCAAGAATTAAGCTCTATCTTCCTCCCACTTTCACCACCTGTCTATTTCTTCCCTATCTTTCTCTCTAGTTCCAGTGCAATGCATTGCATATGTAGGGGATAGCTCCTGAGCACTGGTCCAAGATAAAAAAAAAATAATGAAGAAAATACTTTTACGGTTTAGCACTTTTTAAAGTTACCATAAAAATAGAGAAATTACCTGCCTATCGTTTGGTGGTCTATATTACCCTACAATACGGTTAACATCACTGACTACAAGCCGCACAAAACCGATGATCGTCGTGTCCGAAACGGTATAAATACGATCATTGTATGTGTGGCTTACGTATGGATTTCTAAAATGCAAACATTATTGAAAGTTTTCGTTCTTCGTTTTCGTAGCACATGCTTTTACATATAAAAAAAAATAGATCGTATTTAAATTGAAAGCTGCAAACAAAACAAAAGTGTCAAGTTCATTGTCCAAAAAGAAGCTGAAAAACTGCCTCACCCTCTCAGCTCAAACACAAATTCCAATTGTGACATGTGCATGTGTGTACGAACATTGTACAATTGTATATACATATATATGTATGTACTATGTATATACAAGTATATAGAAAATTTAACAGTTAATTCTAATCGCTGTTGTACTCAGTAAAAGTTTACTTGCATGAATGTCAGCATGGAAGTGTATGCCTGCGTTTGTTTCTAATTTTTCTCTCGTTTTTTTGCATTTAACCATACAACAAGTGTTTATTCTTGTTTTGTTATGTCTCTATTCTTATTTGTATTTGCTCTAATTTTATTTTGTTTTTCGTTTATTTTATTAGACTCATCATTAGAATTTCTGTTGGCATATGTACAATATAAATACATATGTACATATGAGTAAAAACACACATATGCGTCTAAATTCATACACACATTCATACACGTAAATTTCAGCAAAGAATCAGTGTTGCCGAAACTACAAATCCATTTTACACAGCCAAAGGAAAGGTGTCAAATTATCAAAAATTATATAAAACAGAATGGTGGATCAGGGGCTGCCATCAACAAGCCCCGATTCAGAAAATAGATGCCGATGGGTGCATATCCAACATTTTTCCAGACAGAAGTCCATGCCATTGGAATATGTGAGGTCGGGTATCTACCCACATCCCACACACATCTATACACATACTATGAGATAGTCAAGAGGCTCTTAGGGTCTTTTAGTCGACCACGCGAACCGCAAGAATGATATGCGATGGCCTGGACTACTCGACGAGCTGGGGAACTTTAACGCAGTTACATTGGACTGGGTTCGTGGACATAAGGGTAATGCGATGGTGGACTATCTTTAAATAAGGGGGGTATTTGGACCCGAGCGATTTTGTGGCCTTATGAAAAGCCATAGGAAGGAAATTCTTAGGAACTGGGAGGAAAGGAGAATCGCTGTTTACTGCCGTATTGTGCCGTCCAGCGTCAGATCAAACAGTTATTGATACCGAACGGGCCAATCTCAAATAGGCTGCTTTCATTGAATAGAGTAGACTTAACCCTTTTGAACAAAATTGGTCTCTCGGGGAACATTTTAAATGTTGTCTTTGTTTCGAATGTAATTAAGCGACCGAACGATGATATCATCTGACATCGTGGGCCAGGCAGTAAATTACTTCTGCACTTCTGGCTTACACAATTTTATTGGTAACGATATTGTTTTTATTGTAAGGGCTAATAAATCAACTGAAGTTTAAACTCTAGTTTACTTAAACTTAACTAAACTTTATATGTAGTTTAAACTCAACAAAAACAAAGACACTACACCTAGCGTGGACGACTATATACATATGTGGGTGTGGTGGTAGCGCAGCGCAGCGCACCGGGTTAATCTAGTATATATATACATACATATGTAAAGGGTGGTTAAATTTCAAGGGCCGATGTTGATTTTGAATAAAACACAAACTATTTAGGAAATTATTGTAATTTTATTTTATTATGATATATTGGTATTACTCAATTATGTATGGAACAAAATATCGGCCAAATGGGCGCCGCGACCACGGCAACATTGGATGATCAATTTTCGAAGAAAATCATCTTCAGTGATGAGGCACATTTTCCCCTCAGTGGATTCGTCAATAAACAGAATTGCCGCATTTGGGCGAATGAGAATCCAAGAGTGATTGTCGAAAAACCAATGCACCCACAAAGAGTGACTGTTTGGTGCGGTTTATGGGCTGGCGGCATCATCGGGCCGTATTTTTTCCAAAATGAGGCCGGTCAGGCAGTTACTGTGAATGGTGTTCGCTATCGTGAGATGATAACGAACTTTTTATGGCCCGAATTGGAAGATATGGATGTGGACGATATGTGGTTTCAGCAGGACGGTGCCACTTGCCACACAGCTAACGAAACAATGGCTCTTTTGCGCAACAAATTCAATGGCCGTGTTATCTCACGTAATGGCGATGTCAATTGGCCGCCAAGATCATGTGATTTGACACCGTTGGACTTTTTTCTTTGGGGTTATTTGAAAGAAAAGGTGTACGTCGATAAGCCAGCAACAATTCAAGAACTAAAGGATGAGATAATTCGGCACATTAACGGCATAGAACCTCCATTATGCCTCAGGGTCATCGAAAATTTGGACCATCGGATGGAGGTGTGCCGCCGTGGTCGCGGCGCCCATTTGGCCGATATTTTGTTCCATACATAATTGAGTAATACCAATATATCATAATAAAATAAAATTACAATAATTTCCTAAATAGTTTGTGTTTTATTCAAAATCAACATCGGCCCTTGAAATTTAACCACCCTTTATATACTTGCTTTATGGTTAAGCTAGTCCATATGTACATTTCGTTGGTCTGAGGCAACCAATGTGATGGTGAGTTATTGTTGGTAACCTCCACAGTGTGTTTCACTTACTTGATTGTCATTTCTATTAAATATTTCTTGAAAGTGTTTAATCAGTTTATGTTACTTATGTATATGTAATTCCTCAGACACTTTTCGAAGTTTCATATTATAGTTAAGACGAATACATAGTGAACTTACTAGCCCAGCTGGCAACTATAGGATGTCTGGTGGCAAATTTATATTTTTAAATACGGTTATTTCAAAAAGTAATAAACGGTGCGGAGGGAGGGTGGAATTATCAATTGTGCGGATTTGTCAGTCACGATGTCACAGTGGTCGAGAGAGCATCGCGCGTTCGCTGTGGAGACATTTTTTAAGAGTAATGATTCTGACATAATTGTTCGTCGACGAAAGTTCGGTATTCGGCGAATAATTGATGGACCGAGTGTAAATTTAATTCGGTCGTGGGTGCAGAGATTCCGCGCAACTTCTGCTGCAATGAATGCCCCATGGCCAGGGCTCATTCGATCCGAAAACATTGAACTGGTTGAAAGGACTTTCAAGAGCGATTATTCATGGAATTTTAAAAAGTATCTGAATAACACACTCTTTACAAAATAAAATCCGCATTTCCATTCTATCGTTCAATTGTCTTAATAAAACTTTGTGTCAATTATTACGTTTTTTATTTAAGTTTGAAAATATAAATCTGCTACCAGACACCCTGTGGTATATTCATATACATTCATATGTGTATTGGTGTATGTACATACATATACATAAGTATATACATATTGGGGTATTTTCTGTAAACCGAATCCGCAAAAATTTTTCGTTTTTACACATATGTACATACACATACTTCAGTATTGAGAAATCACTCGTTTTTAAATCGACTCGGTTTACAGATCAGGGGGAATTATGTAAGTTTTCATCGTCATTATTTCTCCAACGTTATTAAATAATTAAATCGGTTTAATATTAAAAAAATGACAATAATAAATGAATTCTATTAAATTATTACTAAGTTTTATGTACAGGAAATACATATGTACAGTATTTATGAACTCTAAAGTAAAAAAAATTTAAAAAAAAATCTTTGTATACATGTATACATATGTACATACTTATGTACATACATATTGTATTAATAATTAATAAAAATCGAAACTGAAAAAAAAACAAATTTTCCTTGAAAAAATAATAATCATGGGCTACAACAAAAACCAACAACAACAATAATAAAAATGAATATAAAATTTTATCGCCCCTCAATACAAAAACCAACAAAAACACAATGAAGTTTTTTAATTAAATTTTTTTACTCTAACAAAGAAAAAAGTGAAATACATAATACAAAAATCACCTCAATTTTGTTAAAATTATTTTTATAAAAAGTACAGAAAAAAAGAATATGTTTTCAGAAGAGAAACAAAAAAACTTTACAACAACTACATCATTTATGTCTAAAAATGATTGGGATTTTTTTCGAGGTGAATAACTTATGTTAAAAAAAATGAAAATAAAAAAATTAAGTTCCAACGTCAACGAAATTGGTCTTACTTAATAGATAATGGTGTATTGCAACAGAATTGTTTCAATAGCGAATCCAACATTCGCAAGGCGAATTCATAAAGGTCTAATTGATAGCACGGCTGATAACTTTCTTTTTAGCTTCTATGTGTTTCCATGCCCCGCGGGGGGATTTGGAAACTTGTTTCTAAACCTACGGGTGTTTAGCAAGCCCGCGGTAAATAGCTTAAGGTTTGGCATCACCTTAAACTTCCTTGGAATTTGAAGATAACAGAAGAGGAGACTCTTCGAAATCTTACTAGAGATTGAGGAGGTTATGCTTGCATTTCCGTGTGACTGTAGAAATATAGTTCAATTCTAATCTAGTGCGTTCTTGACTCAAATACATTCTGATGTGAGACAGAGTTTGGACAGCTCGAAACACCTCAGCAAGGTGTAATTTATAGACCAGGGATAACTATAAATTAGGATTGCAACCCGTGTGTACTGGTTGTAGTACAGGATGTTGTATATCCAAGTGCCCATGGGGGTGGTAGTGATCGTCTTTATTTCACTCAGTGTTGAGAGCACCGTGGAGTTAGACGCTAGCGTAGGTGTTCACGAAAATCTTGAACACATCTGTGCGTTGCCACGCCCATACAAAGTAAATATTAATTTTTGTATATCTTGAGAACCGCTGAAGTGAAAGTTTCTGAATATGGTCTAAAAGACTTTGTAGTTAAAACAAATCATCAGCCAAAAAGTGGCCAGATTTGGACAAGTGGGCTGGTACATGCCATACAAAATAAATATTGATAGCTGTATATCTTGAAAACTGTTAAAGCAAAAGCTGCTAACTAATAACTTCGTTATTAAAAAAAATTACCAGTAAAAAACTGGGAGGCAACAAAAAACATTTTGTTTGTGTAAATTAATATGAGGATGTCATAAAAAGAGACTACTCATCTCTCGAAAGTAAACACACACAGGCTACAATAGAAAAAAAAAACATTAATTTTATTTATGAATGCCTTAACTGTTTTTGCTCCCTCACTCCAAATAAAGAAATGAGTATAATTTTTAATAGCACGCTCTCTCAAATTAAACAAATGAGTTAAATGTAAACAAATTTTGACAGTCGAGTATAAAATACTTCTAAAACACATGGCGAGTTGCACAGACATAATAAATAGACCTTGTGAGAGACGTTTAGAGAGAGTAATGTTCTTGTTATCCTTGCACGAAATAGCCCGTACATTTCTGTGGTATAGTTTGGGCAAGAAGAACAAGCAATCAGCTGTTACCTAAATAAATAATAAGAAAGTAAAAGTAAATGTTTCGCAACAGTGAAAGAAGTTGGAAATTTGTATTACGTAAGATTTAAAATTTCCAATGAACAAATAATAATTCATGATTTGCTTTTCCTTGCCTCTTATCGAGATAAATTATAGTTTACTCTTATTTTACCGAACTTTACCAGAAAAGTAAAACAAAACACACTTATTTTGTGTGCGATCACAGCTGCATTCTGTCTTCAGCAGAATAAAATAAAATTTTTCGTTACTCTCTTAAAAAACTCAATAATAATTTTCCTTTTTAAATTAAGTTTTAAAAAATCTCAACTTAAATAGAATAAAAGAAAAATAATTACATATGTAATAACAAAATATATGTATGTTTGTATGTATGCATACGGCAGGTGCTACCCGTATGCTGTTGCGGACGTCAACAAACATTTTCTTGCAATTTCTTTGAGTATGACGGAGTTCTAAAATACATTTTGGTAAATCGATCCATTGTGTAGTGACCTACATGTGGTCTTGATAGCACAACTGATCCACTGATCATGCGATTATGTGAGATAATGAAATATGCCAATGTCTCTTACAACTATCAAAAATATTTCTACAGAAAACAGTGTTGCCAAGTACAAATTATCCGCCTCAAAGAACAAAATATCTGATAAGTAAACACGCACACATAATTTTGTTGTTTTCATATTTTTTATTACTGCTCGTGTTCGTTCTTCTTTTGTTTTTTCTTCTTAATTTTTAATTAAAAAAAAACACAAAACAAAAACAATAAAAACAGAAAAATGTATAGAATAAATTAAACAAATTTATTTTTGTTTATAAAAATGTACACAAAATAAAATCCCCTTGAGTATGTCATAGAAAAAAAAATATATATTTTAATAAAACTAAACAAAAAACTTAAATGGAAAATAATAAAAAAATTAAGAAGAAAAAAACAAGGCAATTATTTTAATACTTTTTTAAGCTTATCGTTAGCAGTAGTGAGAGAAAAAACAGCGACAATAGTGGCAGATAAATAATATTTTAATTGAATTTTTTAAACCTTTTGAAAAATATATAAATTATAGGCAAGACAAAAAATTTCATAACAAAACCTATTGTAGTTTGTAAAAAGGTTTTTTTAGCTGTAGTTTTAATTAAAAAAGCAGCAAAATGTTCTTTTACTGAAAATTTAATCATCTTTATAGCAAATTCGCTACAAATTATCATCATAGTAGTTGTTTTATATGGTCTCAGAACAATGAATGGCAAATATAAGGCTAAATACAGTTAAGTCTTGGCCCAGACTGAACTACGACACGTTGCGATCCTGGGCGACCAAAGACACGTTCGGGTCGACTACATGGTTCCTTATAAATTTCTCGAAAGGATATTCGACTTCGAGATGCCAACTTCGGACTTCTGATCTGTCGATCCGGAGGTTCGTGACGTGTTATTGAACTATTATCAATGGAAGGCATGCCGATAGACTCGGCATTCAGCTGTATCCAATCCACAGGCACAACAGAACGCCCACCTTCGTCGGTATTGTGTAGCACCGGCGACGTGAAATAATTACTAAAAATGGCTACTAAAAACGAAGCTTCAAAATATAATACGACGCCTTGACATCAGGACGCTACACACTGCTATAAAAACAAATAACGTGCAAAAGCAGAGTTGTAAGATAGTGGAGTTTCTCCTCCTGTCATTTCTCGTACTATCCCTTTCTTCTAGTTCCAGCACAAGCATTGCATTGCATTTTGAAAAAAAAAAAAAAAAGTTCGACGACGTCATTTATGCCGCTCCTCTCCATAGGAGTGTTGAAAATTTTCAATTTATGTTCGCGTAAAAATGGATAATTTCGATTTGTGGAAAAAAAAATTGTATCTAACAAACACACAAAAATGCAATAAAAATGCATTTTACGAACCTTGCTTAGAGTTTTAGATACAATTTTTCAATTTTAGTAATTTTATAAATGTGTTTGCTATTTTTGATTTGCGGTTTCGCTTAATTATATAGTATTATAAAAATTTTAAAAAGTGTAGAAAACAAAAAAGAAAATATCCATATGTATGTATATATATATACATACATATAAATATAGTAATCAGTTTCGAAAATAAAAAGCAAACAAGATAAGAAGAAATAGTAATTTGAAATACCCATTTAACTATGAATCATGAATTTTTTTAGAAATAAGTATGTAAGTCGGTCAGTTATTAAAGCAGTCAGTAATATTTTTTCATTTATTTTTTAAAGAGAAGTAACATTCAGCAATTATTGTCTACTACTTGGTGTTACATTCTATAGGAAAGGGATAGTGATAGAGACGACAGGTGGTGAAGAGATAGACAGAGGAAAGCTTTTAATGATGTACGTTGGTTTTTGTTTTCTTTATAGCAGTGTTTTTATCTTGGACCAGCACTGAGGAGATGACCCCTTACAGATGCTATGCATTGTGCTGGAACTAGGGGATAATAAGAGAATTGATAGGCGAAGGTGAAGCTTCACTATCTCACAACTCTGCTTTTGCACGTTCTTTGTTTTATAGCAGTGTTGTAGCGCCTGTGACGCATCTAATTTTGTAGTAGTGTTTAGTAGCCATTCCTATTATTTATTTTGTTTTGCTGATGATGCTTCACAACACCCACGAGGGAGGGACAACTTTTGGTGTTGTAGTCGACGTGCTAACTACCTCAACTATCGCCTGCTATTATTTTATTAAACCAAATCCGTATAGATTTTTTAAGTCTAATTCTGAAATTTGACAACTAAGATTTAAATAATCTTAATTTTAGTTTTTTGCTTCCCCTATAAAAAACTAAAATGTGTTCTCGCGGCCTTTTGGATTTTAGTTGACGTTATATACCAGTGATGGCCGCCGTATGGCACAATTGTGCCAAATGAATTTACACAAATTCTTATGCTCCTTCATTCAGTTATCGACTAGATTGCGACGAAAACACATCAAGTGCGTGATTGTTAATTTTTTTCAGGAATTTTGTGTCCACTAAACGATGACAGAAAATATTATTCTGGATATGGCAAGATTGTAAGTCTTTTCTAATTGGACCAATAGAAAAACTGAAAATAATTTGAAAATGTAAAACTATAACATACGAATACATAAGTACATAAAGTACATGCATACATTATTACTTTTTTCTTATTATTTTCATGTTCCCTTCTTAATTTGTTTATTAATTTTAGTTAAGTGCAAAAAGGTAAAACATAATTTATTAAAATTATTTTGATGATATAATTTAAAAAACCAGTTTTTAGTATACGTAGATTTGTATGTATGTATGTGCTCATATATATAGTCTTTTTAATTGAAAAATCTCATCTGCGGCGAAGGGCAGATTATATTTTATCTTTTATTTTATTGAAATTAAAAAAAAAATTAAAAACCCTCCAACTTTTGTTGCAATTCTAAACTACAGACAACAAAAATGCCTTATTTTTATTTTATTTTTTCTATGGCAAATAAGAATTGTTCGCAGTCATCGGTCGTTGGTTGGGTTTTCCTGCTGTTTTGGGTCGTACTAAAAATAAGAAATTTTTTATAATGAAGGTAATTTTTTATAAATACAAAAAAATAAGGCAAAGACTGCAAAATGAAAAAATTAATAGAAAAGAAAAAATTATATTTTGCTTCTACGAGTGTGTTCAGTTACACTGGAAGATAAATGTTGGTAAATAATTATCCGTTGAATAAACGAAACACTACATGCAGAGCAAAGTAATAAATACTAGAGCCGGTCATGATGTACACATTTATGTGATTCTTTTAACTTTTCTTAAATTTATTAGAACAAATGGAATGAATACAAATGTTCATTTGAGAAGCGATTGAATATCGTTACCGATCATTTCAAAGTTGCATTGCATATGGTAGATGTGATGTAATGCGGCCACCGCCAAATATTTTTTTCTGGAAAATAAGTGTTTAATATTTTAAAATTTCAAAAAAGCAACAAAATATATCCGAATATTTCTAACAACATTTTAATTAAAATGCATTTTTTTGATTTGATATCGAATGCTGTAATTTGCCCGTGGTCAAGTGCGTAATTGTAGTTTTTTCGAACAACAAATTTATATTTTGCATGAAATAATTACAAAATTATAGTTTTTTAATTTTTTCCAAAATAATTAAATGTCATTTTTCATTTTGATGTCTTAAGCGAATGCTACACGATCAATGTTCAGCTTCAATATTTGTCATTGTGTGCGTTATTTTATAAAAAATGTTCGCACTTATACGTACATATACATATGTGTGACTATTTCTTATAAAATAACGCACACAATGACAAATATTGAAGCTGAACATTGATCGTGTAGCATTCGCTTTAAGCAATAATTATTTCCGTAAATAAAAAAATATATGTATGTATTTAGACTTTCTTGAGAAATGTCATAACTCCAACACCTATGCATATCCGGCTTGGCTACGCAATAGCCGAGTCCAAAATGGAATTGAACACAAAACGAAGAAACGTTTAAAAATATTTTTTTTATTTCACATACATACATACATGAAAATGTATACGTGTATATATATATATGAATGTATGTATATGTATGTACGTATCCATATGCAGATGTAAATAAGTTGTTCTGCTGTGAAAAATAACTACTTTTTTAATATAAAAAATCTACGAAATGTACCTACCTACATACATATGTATGGCTGTATGTGTGTATAAATACTCACATAAATAAATTGCAGTTTAAAGACAAAAAAAAAAAATTAAAAAGATTTCAAGGAAAGGCTAACGTCGCCATTAGTACTGCGGCCGATTCTCTACTAGACTTTTTCATTATTTAGAAAAATAAAATAATCGTTATATTGCTAACAAATGAACAAACAAACAAACAAACAAACAAACAGAAAAAACTAACATCGTTGCTTTAGAACGAAAAGTATTCAGAGGCTGAAATTTTATTATAAAAAACCCAACTCGACAGCAAAAAAAGTAAAAAAAAAACGCCATAAAATTAAAAAATACAAAAAGAAAAACTTGCTTTCGAAAATGTAAAAAAAGGTGAGAAAAACAACAAACTGAAAAAGAAAATAAAATATTACAATTTTTTTTGTTTTGTTTTGTTTTGTTTTGTTTTAGATAAGACCCATAGATGGGGGTATTAATAAGGAAAGGAGCGTATGTGTGCAAGCAAAGCTAAAGCAAGTAGTAGTTAATTTTTTCCCTCGTTTCTGTTTCTGTTTCTGTTTCTGGTTCTGTTCTTTTTGCAGAGAAATATTGTAGTTTGTCAAATGCTGCAGAAAAAAACAATAAGAGAAAAAGTTGGTATTTGACGTCAAGATTCTTGGCAAAAACAATTTTAAACTATCCACATAGTCATAAATAAAATACTTACTAACACAGACTTACATCCGAACATGCATAGTGCCAGTAAATAATACGAGTTGGAAAAAGTTGCTTTAGAAAAATACTCGTATTCTATTCCATTCGTAAAATTTGGGAAATCATTGTGTAAACAATGTGGAATGAAACACTTGCGATATTCTTTGATTATCACTCGCTTTTAATTGAAGATTTTATCCGTGTAAACAATTTGGATTAGTGCGTGTGATTTGTTCGTATGCGATATCTTGTTACTCGTTAATGGGACTGTGTTCGCACAAATCACAAGAAATTAAAAATTTTAAATTTCTTATGATTTATTCAATGTGTTTTGGGTTTTTGCGTTCGTGTTGTTGCGCTTTGTGCTATAAAGTGTCAGAAAAATATTTTAACCCATAATAGGTCCGTTTCCGGTTCATACGAAAAGTGCTCGAACTCGCACAAATTTGCCGATAAGCGTTCCAGATAACAACTTCTGCGCAATTTTAAGAGAAAATGAGAAAGTAAACTGTGAAACTAAAAAATGAATCAGAACATATAGCAAGAAACCAAAAAAGTTTTTAGTATAGACGTTGTCATCGACACCAAATCTTAGCTCCTATTACGTCGAAATGCTGCTGCTTTTGTACGAAATTTAAATTGAGATATAACAAAATTGTACATTTTCAGTAAATGTCAATTAAGCTTTTAACTGAAGGATATTGCATAACGATTTGTGACAAGCTAAGTATCAGTGTCGTGTCGACGTTGCCAACTGGAATGAGGCTCAATTTAAAAATGTTTACAATTTAAAGTTCTACCGGGCTTAAAAAAACACTCAGTATATACATATGTATGTATGCACATAAGTGTTTTACGCACATTAAATAACTTGCAGAGATACATATTTAAACTCATCATGTATCCCAGCAAACAATTGAGCAAGGACGTACCAAGTCTGAGAAGAAATCCTCTGTGGTCGTTTTAAAAAATAAATTCGGATTAGGTATACATATGTTTGAGTAATTTTTAATTTGATTTGAAATGAGAACTAAAATAATCGTCCCTGTTCCGCTTATACGTGAAATCATTCCACTAGAAATTCTAATGGAATTATTGTTATAAATTTTTATTCGAAGCAACAGCTGTAACCAATCAAGAGACACATCAGAGCGTCCTCCTTCGTCGCTATTGTATTGCACCAGCGAAGTAAAATAATTAATGAAAATTGCTACTAACAACAAGTTGCATGATTGAATCCTTGACATCAGAGGTGAGGGAACACTGCAAAAGCAGAGTAGTAAGATAGTGAACCTTCACCACCTCTCATATCTCTCACTATCGCAGCACAATACATCGCATGTGTCGTCCACTGAGTGCTGGTCCAAGAAAAAAAAATCTTTTCAGCAGTCGTCTCGAATGTATTTAACTGTAGATGGTTTGCTAGGGCATACACTTTTCTAAATCCTCATGCATCATATACATACAAGTAAATAACCTATGTCAACAAAAAAAAATAAAAAGAAAAAAAGAAAAGTGTTGTTGTTCTTGTTATGAAAAAAGTGCACATTTTATTTTCTGCATCGTCGTCCTCATCATCTTCGTAAGTCCATTCCCCTTGATCGTTATGGAAACGTATGCTGCTAAACTACTTTTTTTGTGATTTTCCACAAATGCGTTTATTTTCTTTTTCATATCTCTTTTTCCAAAATAGAAAAAAATTCTAACCATTTAGAAAAAAATAAAAATAAAACAAAGTAAAAAATGTTGCTACAAGGAAATGAAAAGAAATTGTGAATGCAACTAAAAAAAAAAGGGAAAAAAAGAAATCAGTAGAATTTGTACGCGATTGTTTGGTTGTGATGGCGGGTGGTTTAGAGTTCTAGTAATTGTTGATTTCGTTATTCTACGTATTGACCAGCTTTTTTTCTTGCTTTAACATTTTGAAATTTTCTCCTTTCTTCCCTAAGTTTATGATTATTCGCTGTATATCGAAAAGATTCAAAGATTTTATATTTCTCGAAAACTCTGGCAAAACTAAAAAATTAATAAACTATAATAAAAAGGCGAATGAATGTATTAAATAAATTTCATGTGTATAAATATTTTGAAGATAAAGGTTTAAAACTTTTCCTGAATATTTCTGAAGTAGATAAAATGATGAAATGAAATGGGTTCTATAGGGAACCCAGAACTACCCACGGGGCTAGTTACTGGTGACTGGTTAGAGACTTCTAGGAGTTATAATACTTGATATGTAGCGGACCAGTCACTTCTATATGGCAATGATCGACGTGGAATCCTTTGACACTGATATGTTCTGTTCAGAGAACAGACCTCCAATAGTTATAATTCTGAATATTTATTAGGTGCATAACGAAACAGCTCGAACTTGCACAAATTAGCCCAAAAGTGTCTCAAATAACAATTTTTGTACAATTGTGAGAGAAAATGACGAGTAAAATTTTTTCATTTCCTGTACAAAGTTGAACGAACTTTTTCTTTGGGTAAGTTCGGACTGGAATTAAATTATCAGCTGTTTTTTATTTACTTATGAAACTAAGAAATTAATCAGAAAATTTGTCAAGTAACAAAAAAAAGTTTTTAGTTAAAAATTTATGAAAAAGCAAAATGGAAGAACACGGCACCAACTTGCTTTTGAACAACAGATACGAATTTGACCACAGGTTACATATGTAGATAAAAAAATAAATACATATTTAATGTTATAGACATGTTGTAAGGCCTACACTTACGATTATTATTATCGGATTGCCAAAAAAACTCAAAATGATGCCTTAACTTGCAACTTAAAAACTAAAAACTAAATAATTGTCGAATCCACAACAATGCGTGTAGTATATTAAATAAAATTCTTGTCTATACATTTCTTTTTCAAATAGTACTGTATATTGTATTTCGTATTTTAAACGTAAAAAACTCTAATAAGTAGAAGATAATTCACAAATAAATACACATATCGTTGGTTCCTTGTGGAAAGGCCCCAACTGACATAATTGCAACTTTACAGGAGAAAGAAAAACCTTAACAGAAACTGTTATTATTACAATGCAATTATCACAATGTAAATGCTTGTAAACCCGTTATTTTGGAGACTATTTCAATAAATTTTTGTGACGAGGTGGATATGTGTGACATGAAACGGAATCGCTAAAGAAGTCAATTTCGAAAAAATGCCAACGATATGTAGTTTTTTCTCTTTATTTCTTGCGTCATTATTTACTTTAATTTCCATTTATATATTTTTAATTTTTTCATATTTTCGTTAATATTCGTATTCTCAATGATTGGCATTCACATTATTTTGATAGCACTGAAGCTAATATAACTGATTTCTTTAAAAAAGTATAAGTAATACGTATTCAATAGTGCATAGCTAAGCTTTAAAATTTTACAAACCAACCTAAATTACGACACAATGCGTTGTCTGGCTGTCAAAATTTCTCATGCCCATACAAAAAGTATGAAACTCGTCCAAAATAACGCGGCGTCAACAGTTTGCAATTGGAAAATCCAATTTCGACAGCGCGTAAAGAAGTGAAGTTGGCTGCAAACAAATTAAATTGTTGAAAAGTAATAACGATGTAGTTGTTTTCAGGGCAATTTAGTGATTTATCTCTATTTCTTATTCGTATTTAGAGATTTTTATTAATAAAAGTGAGTAAACATTACTGTTACTGGCAAAACGTTAACGCTCTAATTTAGGTTACTCATTTCAGCGTTAGGGGGGCGATGGTCGAAGTAGTCTGCACGATGACTACAAAACGAAAAATTTTCCTGGGTTCAACCCCAGTTTCAGACTCATAAAAAAAACATCTCGCATTTTTTCTGATGTGCATTTGTGTGTCTTTGTATCAGTTGTTGTCGGAAGGTTTCAGTGGCGAAGGCATAGTCACCTGGTCACTGAACAGTAACGGCTTCAGCTGTATCCAATCCACAGTCACATCAGAACCCATTACTTCGTCGGTATTGTGTTGTACCGGCGAAGTAAAGTAACTACTAAAAATGGCTACTAAAAACGGAGCTTCAATATTTAAACGTCTACTTGACATCAAAGACGCTACAACACTGCTATAAAAAGAAATAACGTGCAAAAAGCAGTGTTGTAGAAAATGAAGTTTCACGTCCTATCATTTCTCCTACTATCTCTTTCCTCTAATTCCAGCACAATGAACCGTATGAGTAGGGGTTATCTCCTGTGAGTTTGTCCAAGATAAAAAAAAGCAAAACGCTAAATTACGTTGAGCCTTGGGTCGTAATTTAGGTTGGACTGTTAGAAAAATAAGAAAGATATAGTAGTGGTATTAATCAAGTTCATTTGCGTTCTCTACAGCACTGGCGTAAAGGTCAAGATTACATACATATCGGCATTTCGTTTTTAATATTGTGAGGTAGAACTTCAGAAAATCAATGTTAATAGGCTCAATCACTCTCCATATAAAATAGATTAAGTGGTGCACTTCGCTGCCCCACCCAAGCCGCTTGAACAATACCGATGACTATTTTATAGAAAAAAACTGTTTATAATTGATCCACTCTATTGTGTTTTATTATTATTATTATCTTTAGCGTTTTATTTGTGCAAAAATACACGTGTATTTTCTTTTGATTTTTAATTGTAGCTAAAACAAATAAAATGTGCTGAGCTTATTGGTGTTGGTAATAATTAAATAGCCGTATGACTTTACTGAACCGATTTAAATTAAAATTATCCACATCTGTACAGAGAACGCTTTAAAACCGTGTAAATGTACTTTATCAAAATAGGTGCAGTAGAACGGGCGTAAAAGCTATACAAAAAGCATGTTTGCCTATTAATTACACATAATCATACATAGAATTGTATACATATATGTAGATGATATATTTTTTAACACTTCCATACATATCATTTATTAAGGCTTTGTAGAATTCGAAAAAAATCGAAAGACTATACAAAAACGAATGAAAAATATTTCCCACTAATTTTGAAGCAAAAAAATTAAAATAAAATTTAATTTAATAAAAATTGCTATTGGCAATCATTATGTCATCAGCTTTAAAAAAATTTCTACGTACTGAACATTTGGATGAAGGGTACATGAGATTCAACACTGCCTCTCTTACATTTTTTTTTATTGCGCTTTATATATGTATATTTTTATAAAAATTTCTTTTCTTGCTGTTCTTGTAGATATAAATTAATACAAGACAGAATTCGTAAAAATTCTTCAAAAGCTGTATATAAGAATTTTATTGATTTTTTCATTTGAAATTATGAAAAACGGCAAATATTTTTTTTTTAATTTATTTATCTTTTTTTTTCTATATTTTGGTATCGTTGTTTGTTCCTCTTTCATGGTTGGTCTGTTCGCTTCTACTTGATTGCTGTAGTTGAGCGCCTCTAAATTTTCTGCTGTGAATATGGTTTTTTTTTCTCTGCACTGTTGTATGTTGATTAAAGGTTGTTTTTAAATATTGTCTGGAATTTGAGTTTCATCTTTTTCTTTTTTTGTTGAAAATGGATAAAAATGAATAAAATTCACCAAAACATGTGAACCGAAAATGAATTTAGATAAACATAAAGTAAACATATTTTAAACTAAAGCAAATAACACTACACACATACGTACATACATATATTTTCCAAATTATATAGAATTTTTAAAGCATTATGTAAATATGTATGTGCACCAGTGTTTCGATTTTTAGTCGAATGTCAGATATTCTTTATGGGAATTTTTTCACTTGCAGTGAAACGCACAAATACTAAAGGAACAATCAGGACTATTCTATTTTTGCTTTGAATTATACGTAAATAATAATAAAAAATATTGTAATGGGTGGTTTCGGAGCTACACTCACAGCTGCAGATGGAAACATTTTCGCTGGAATAATTTTCATCAGTTTCGAATATTCGAAAAGGTATTTTCGGAATTCAAATAATCGTTAGCATTCAAAAATATAAAATACAAATACTTTTTGTGAATTTACGTAAAATATAACAAAGAATCTTGAAATTTTTAATATTTTTTTAATTTGAAATTTTGAAATATTTGCAGCCAAAGATGCCACAAAGAAAATAATTTCTAAATATGTAAAACATACATAGTACATACATGTGAAAGATATACATATGTAGCATGTACATATGTATGCAAGTAAATATGTATAAATATAAAAAAAATTTATTTTTCTTAATATTTTTTTTTTTTAACCTTTTTTATTATTTTAACAATCTATTTTTTTAAGCTTTAAGGTTTTTTCTCGTTTTATTTATTCTCTCTTTTTATTTATTATTTTTATATTTATTTTCGATATTTCGTTAACCTTCGGTTAATTTTTTAGAATAGAAATAAAATAAATAAATATGAGAAAAAATAAATAAATTAGTATTGTTATTCATCCCTATCGTGAATACTTTTAAACGTCAATTATTTCCCTGTTACTTAAACTTGCAATCGTCCACCGTGAATAATTTTACGTCAAAATAAAATTTCCCTTACGGTGAATGATTTTTTTTACCGTGAATTTTTGACTTTTCACTTCAATTTATTTACTCGATTTTTTCTGGGGAATTGCATGCAAAATGTAAGTAAAGTCTTGCTTTATTTATATAATTTGATAAATATAATTTCTTTATATCAAGACCAGCTATTATAGTGCAAACATAGATAAATAATAAATAAAATGCAAACCAACAGACCAATTGAGTGTGCCTTGTTAAGAGTATACAAAGATATCTCGCCACAATATTGAAGTTCTCTTACGGATTAACTTAAACTGCTAGTATATCATAGTGCCAAGTCTAAACATTTTATTTAAGTTGTTGAAGTACTCTATTTTTATATATTTTATTTTTACATATACGATTTTAATCGTGCCTTTTCCCCTATAAACTATATGTGAAATGTACTATAACATACCTTATGATATTCTCATACAGTATGAAAAATATCATAAAGCATTTTATTACAAAAGCAACTCAATAATTGAGGAGGAAAGCATATCCATATAGTACTATTTCGCTAATGCTTACTTAGCTCATCAGTGGATTTTTCCTAATTTTTGAATACAAACCCAAAATCTATATGTTTAACATTCAATTAATCAATCGAGAATTGAATTGAATATCAAACATACAAACCAAAAAAAAATCTATAAACAAAAACATAACAATCCATGAGTTTACTTTTATAACACACACATATTTCTATTTTTAGTTTTTTATTCTCATCTACACTAGGCTTGCCATTGGCCAGCATAACTAATGTATTTTGAATCAAATGAAAAAATTAAACAATAGAAACAAAAGAATATCAAAATTTCATACCGTGCACATATAGTATTTTATATTAACTGAATTTATTTTGGGAATATCTATTTATATATGTATGTATATGATTGTAATTGTATGAAATTTTGATATTCTTTTGTTTAATTTTTTAATTTTTTCATTTGATTCAAATAATATAATAATTCTGTAATAGTAAATTTCACATATAGTTTATAGGGGAAAAGGCACGTTTAAAATCGTATTTGTGAATGGATATTCCCAGGATGAATCCATTTAATATATTTTATTTTTAAATTCCTTAATTTTCACACTTTTGTTAATTCTTGCATTCAGATATTTTTATTGTTCAAATGCAATACTTTTTATGTGGGTGACTAATTAACTGGCCCCTAAAAACATAACTTAACACTTAAACGCACGAATTTTTATTTCTGTATTAAATTTATATTGGTTTATCTTTGAAATCTTGTTACCTTCTCTACGTTCACTGAGACTGATAACGTGAAAAAAATTCCACGTGATATTCTTGATACAAAGTTTTACTTCAAGTGGCAGGAAAATTCCACCTGAACAAAAAATTCCACTTGTTATTCACTACAGGGCTGATTATATTTTGTGTTCGACCAGCAGTCAAAGGATGACCCCTACATATGCGATGCATTGTGCTGGAAATTACCAAATGGGACGGTGGTATATGGACACTAAATTTGAACCTTCCCACACAAAATAATTATGTATATATACTATATTATTTTTAGAGAAATTCTAAACTTCTCATATGGAAAATACCTGGTAACTCTTACAAGGGAACAACTACGTCATCCGAGAGAGAAATTATGCGCATGGCGTAATCTTTATTTCTGTCATTCTTGATGAAAACATTAATATATTTGTATCATGTGTGTAAGTTAAAAAAAAGAAACAAGAAAAGAGTTTTTACAAAATGAAAATTAAAGCAAAGTTACGCATATAAATTTCTTCCTGAAATTGCCTGTATTTTGTTTTTATAAAAGACATTATGTACCACAATTTGTAGTTTTTCTTAAAGTCAAATGAAAACTTTATTTTAATTTAAGGGAAAAAGAAATTTAAGTGCTGCAGAGCTTAACACTCTGTAGGAAAGAAACCAAACGACAGTTTGTAAAGTTTATGTTTTTTTTTTGTTAACAAGTGAACTACAGACACCACTACCTCGATTTGTACGACACTATTTTTGCACGATGTCACTTTTACATGACTTTTCTGGTCGTCGTGTAAACTGAGGAATTTAAAAATTACCTCGTAGAGTAATGTCAGTGGCATCCCATATGACACGTACTGTACTTTCATTTATTCTATAAAATTTAGAAACAAAATATTTTTTTTTATTTTAAAACAATATAAATTAAAATTTATTTGAGATTTGTCTAGCACATTATATACATATGTATGTATCACAGATTGCGTTTTTTACTAATGTATTTATGTGTATAAGTCCGACTCTCAATTGCTTAAGTGAAAGGGCACTTAAATTTTTTTGGATATTTTTTGGAACAAGTAATTTAATTTTTTAATTTTTTGATAACATTTTTGCTTGAAATTTAATTTTTTTTATTTTACCATGCATTCCAATTCCATTTGTTGTCGTTTAAATCTTATTAATATTTATTTATGTTTTGCTTTTTCTTTGATCAAAAATGAAAACCGCTTATTATTGCTTTGGAGTATTTGGGTTTTTTTTACTGAAGCTCTTATTTTCTTTTTTGTGGTTGAGAACCAAACGGACTTCAATGTATTCAATTAGGTTGTAACTTTTTCAGTCTTAAACATCTTTATAGTTTAATAGGCCCAAGGCTTTTACATTACTTTCATTGAATAAATAAACATATGTACATATGTATATATTACTTGAGTTTTTTGTAATTTTAACTGGAATTTTAATTCCATATGCGTATCGGTATTGATAAATCCTATATTTCTTTCTTTGGTATCGGTACCGTATTAAATGTTAAATAATATATATACTTGTACATACATAAACAGTAAGCACCTGATAATTCGAATAACTGATTGCACACATCATTCTGTATTTTTTTTTTTTTTATCTAGGACCAGCACTCAGGAGATGACTCCTACACATGCGAAGCATTGTGCTGGGAACTATAGGAAAGGGATAGTAGGAGAAACAACAGGAGGTGAAGCTTAATTAATTATTTTGCAGCTCTGCTTTCGCACGTTTTTTAGTTTCTTTTTTATACTCATAGCAGTGCTGAAGAGCTTCGGTTTAGTAGCCATTTTTATTATTATTTTACCTCGCCGGTGCTACACAATACCTACGAAGGAGGGCGTTCTGATGGATTGTGGATTGCTATCAGCTGAAGCCGGTATTGTTCAGTGACCAGTGACTATGCCTTCGCCACTGAAACCTTCCGACAACAACTAACACACAAAGACAGACTAATGCACATCAGAAAAATGCGAGATGTTTATTTTTATTTTAAAAATTTTTTTGTCTGAAACTGGGGTTGAACCCAGGTCTGTTTTTTGGTTGTGTAGTCAACGTGCAGACTACCATCCATCGTGCCATCGCCACCCTCAGATTATCAGAATCTTCGGATTACCGAATAAATTTTTTTTTCAGTTCAAATTGCTTTTAAAACAATTATCGAATAATATAATTTATTTGTTAATCATATTATTAATTATTAGTACATTTAAAAATAATAAAAAAAAACACAAAAATATGTACATACTTACATATGTACATATATGCACATATATAGCATATATTTAAGTATTTAATAAAAAATATAAATTTTGTAAAAATGTTTTTAACAGTCTTTTGCTATGTTTTACATAAAAACATAAAATTGCGTAGCTTAATAGTTTCTCTTTGCAGGAAAAAAAAGAAAAAACGTTATTTTTGAACTAACAATTCATAAAAATGCATTTTACAACAGTTTATATGCAATCCGGATTATAAAATTGAAAAATGACATCCGCGTTACTAAAAAGTCCGGATAAGCGAGTAGCGAATTATCAAAGACTTACTGTATATTTATTTTCCACAGAAAATATGTTTTAGTGAAATTATTTCCCCATTTTCGATTTAGACGATTTTGCATACTAAAATTTTTACTTGCGTTTTAGACGATATTTCAGGCACTTCTATATAGCGGCTAAGTTGAGGTATGGGTGTACAATAGAGGAAACAAATTCTATTAGTTTATGAAATAGGGTATGTGCCGGTTTGTGTATGGATGTGTGAATGAGTGGGCATCGATGTGGCTTACAACTTTGCAGACAATAAAATGTGTATGTGTGTGTGTGGTTTTTTTCAATGTACTACTGCAGATAAAACAAGAAGAATAATAATACATAATATGAAAAACAATAACAAAACCAACAAAATAAAAAACAATTTTACTTTGTTTAATACCTTGGTTGGTTTGTGCATTTTCATTATGTTGACATTAATTTGGTTTTTTTTGCTCGTGTCTGCTCTGTAATTTACTAAATGACACACAAAAACAAAAAAATTAATAAAAAGGGTTATTTATATTTTTTTTGAAAAGCCATAAACGTAATTCAAACAAAAGATACGTACATAGTTATGCATAAATATGTACGTATGGACGGGTATACATTTTCCCAAATAAAATAAAAATTGGAAAATAACCATTATTTCTGAAAAAATAAAAAAATAATAAAGTAATGTATTTAACGCGAGTCAAAATTAATTATGATTATTTATCAATGTGTGTTATATGGTTCAGCTGCTCTATATATATACATATATGTATGTATATGTAATTGTAAACAGGTTTAGAAACATTAACTAGATTTAAATCGAATAATAAAATGTGTGTTTTATAAAGAAAATTTGTTGAAAATGCTGTTTAATTTAATTTGTTTTTGTATATTTCTTAATTCTCAAACGTTTTTGGGGAGTTGTTTTATAAACGTATGGAATTTCTTAGCTTTTCCAGAAATTGGGTTATAGAAACATATAAGAAACAGACAAATAATTGACTTTAATTGTTTCTTCCGTGAAATATTTTGAAAACAATCTAGACGAATGCATTTTTCAAAACATTTTATTTATTTATTAAGTTCATTTGTTATACAAATAGTCTATTAGCCAATTAACTTAGTATTAGCTGAAGTATACTTCCTTAAAGGTGTGTAAAGATAACACACTCAAACATCGCAACAAATCCTAAACAACCTTTATACATATGTATGTACATATATTAATTGGTAAAAAAAAGAAACGGAGGATAAATCTACGAACATTCCATGAAACTTTTTAATAAGAAGTGGTCAAAAGGAAAAAAATTAAATGTCGTTAAAAAATAAGAAAATTGTTAAGGCATTTTATAGCCCGAAAGCTTCTATTCTTATTAAAAAGTCATCTTCGAAATTTTTTCGAATATCAAGGATCTCTTTTATCAACCTTAACAAATGTTTTATGAGAACATTGGCTCTCCCTCTTGCTTGCAAAAAAAAAATTTAAATCAAAATATTTTGTTTATGTAATTAATTAAATTAAATTACATGTGATAATTACTAAAAAACTAACTAAGTCAAACACAAAAATTATAAGTCTCACTGACAAACACTAGCAGAAGGGAAAAACATACTGTTTTCGAAAGTTGCTACACTGTCATCTGCAGCGTTCTTCGTGTTTTGCCTACCGTATGTGGTTATCAGTAGATGTAAATTATTAGCTTTATATATTTATTATATAGATGATCCAAATTTACCATCTTTAACTTAACAATAGTCCTTGGCATTACTTGATTTTTGTTTCCATTAACCGTGTACACATTTGTTTTCTCCTTTTTTTGCCTGTTCTACTCGAAGCAAAGACATTCTTTTGTTTCGTTGTTTGTTGTACTTGTTGCAATAGGAGTGAGAAATTTTGACGTTGCTTCCTCAAGGGCGGTCCACACCTTTTAACCATTTGAAAGCTTGTGTGCCAGATTCGTCTATACTTTCTTATGTATAAGTACATGGTATAATGTAATAAATAAAAACTATATTAAATGCATATTTTTTTTATTTGTTAACTAATGTATTTTATTTTATAACTAATGTATTTTGAATTAAATGAAAAAATTAAAAAATGAAACAAAAGAATTAGAATCATATACATACATATATAAATAGATATTCCCAAAATAAATTCAGTTACTTGATTTTTTTCAATAAGAAAAGCATAAAAACTTTATATATTTTTTAAATAAAAACAAATCTTTTATTATCATTTTGTATGCACAGCTGAAAATTCACTTGAAGTTTTAAGATAAAGTGCGTATACATAAATACTACAGGAATTAATATTTTTAAAATTTAGCAAAAAGTAATTCGTGAAAGAATCAATTCTACTACCTGACATTGACTAATACGTCAGAAGAAAAAACCAAAAAAGATGTAAGAATGAACATGGTCAACATTGCTAAACTTAAATAGAGTAGAATTTGAGTGACCGCAGAATAAAAGTCTCTAATAAATACTTAATATAATCGAACAAAATTAAAAAGATATCTATGTTTTTTTTTTCTTTCAAAAAGGAATTCCTATTATTTTTAAAAGGAATACCATTTGGAAAAAAATCAAGAAGGAATTTTATTAGATATTATTATTGGTTCTAAAATACATACATATATATACTACGTACATAAAATAACAAGCAACCTAATATAATCAAGAATATATCCTTATTAAGAAGATTAAGATGATGATTTACACATGATCATAAAGGGACGTAATGAAATCAATAAGAAATCCCTTTTTTATACAAATCAAAAGAAAACCTAAACGAATCAAAAAGTTTTTTTCTATGAATTGTTTTTGTTGGTCCTAAAATTGACGGAAATAGAGTAAAAACATTGTGCATAACATGTTGTCGTCTTGATTTTATGTGTTTTCCTGCTTGATAAAATTTAAAGAATTTATCGCATGAAAATAATAAGGAACCCTTCGGAAAAATCTTCGCTTCCTTTTGCTGGAATACAACTAGCCTAAAAACGTTTAATAAGGAAATCTTCTTGAATCTACATATAAGGTAGTGTTGGCTCTGCGTATTGTTCGCTTAGCCTTTTGCTTGATATCTTTTCAAAAGCTGTTAATTATTTTTAACGCTGCTCCTTTTTATACACTACAAAAAATGTATTCATTGCGAGACGAACGGCGCTTTCTAGGCGTCTGTAAAAATGGAATGGATATTTTTTAAACCTGAAAGTTAATTTTAAGCCACAAGGCATTTCCTACATACACACTGCCGTAATCATTAAACATCTTTTTGATTCAATCAATAAATTTCCATGGAAAATTTAATTTTTAAACCTTTGGTAAATTAAAAATACTTTTATGAATATTGCAAATAGGATATCTTCTTTGAAACGATGCCTTTTAAATGTACATATATAGTTATATATTATTTAAAACATACTTACATACATATGTATGTATATACTGCATGTATATATGTATATAGATATTCGCTACTAGTAGTAAATATATGCAAAAATAAATTTTTTAATGAAAAATTCCTCGTTTTTTTCCCAACATTGAAAAAGTGGTATGTGAAAGAATTATACAACGTACACTCAAAAAAAATGGAAAAAAAATTAATGGAAATTTAACGAAAACGTATTTTCCCATGAGTGGGGCCATGCTAGATCGATTTCTCGTTCCGTAAAATCCGTAGATGGTAAATTTCATCGAAATCGTTACAGCAGTTTTCGACAACCCGTTTAAAGATATTAGATAAGAATAGAAGTAGAACTGCTGCAAAATAAAATTAAAATAGGTAACAATTCTTTAGGCTTGAACAATATAATATTTTCGTATAAAAACAGAAAAATTTTACCTTTCCACAAACAGCCCTTCAGATAAATTACAGTTGCCATTCCCATATTTCATTTGATGTGCATAAAAAATATGCATGCATATTTTCCTGCATATATTTTTCTACACAGAATTTTTTTCTTTTGCAATTTTTGAAACTGAAACACATGACAAGTTCATTTCATAAATTATTTTTAATTTTAAATTGAATTTCTTGTAAAAGGCCAAAAACGTTATTTCCTTTCTTAATAAAAATAAAAGTCGTCCTTCAATGTTCAAAAGTATATATCAATTCATTTATTTGACAATCTCTCATACTAATTTTTATATTTTTCAGAGTGAAAATTTATAAAGTAATGGTAACTAGATAGTTTTTGTTGAACATAAAAGAAGGTATATTAAATATTTTAAAAAACATATAAATGAAGATTTCCAACATTGCCACTCGACTGACAGCGACCGCCTTGATCAAATGTTGAAGTAATATTAAAAGAATTAATAAACAGCTGCTGTATGATTATTCGCGTTTATAAAACAGCTGTTTCGATCATCCTTAAGTTATGGGCGAAATTTTAATTAAGAAATATTTCGTACTGGCAACAAAATAAAGTAGAATAAGCTTAGAATTGACACTTGTTGATTGAAAAGCGGACCCGAAACTTTTTAGAGATTTGTGGTTTGTTCAAGTTTTATAGTGGACAATGTCAATAGAAATGTGTTGACGTTTTGGAATGTTGGCACAGTGGGTTGTTCCCGTTATCCCGACCGTACTGTACATATATTTTTGTTATTTAAAATACACCTGCCTGTTATATTGCTTAAAAATTTCTTCAGTGTAAATTTATTTAACAGAATAAAAAAATTTCACCTTTTTTCATTATAATCATGACATAAAAATCGATATTTAAAAAAGGATAATATTGCAAAAATAAAACATGGTGAAAATACAAAAAAAAAATAATTGAAAAAGCTCAACAAATATCTTTAAGCAAAAAAAAGAAGAAAAAATAAATAAATAAATTAAAGCGAAAAAATAGCAAAAAAGTGGTCGTTATAATTTTTTTCATTTTTGTTTTCGTTTTTTCTTCTTTCCGCCGTTGTCGTTGTCGTAGTTGCAGTTGTAGCTGTTGCTGTCATTTTTTATATACAATATATTTTTTTTATTTTGTAATGGCATTTATTTTTATAATTTTTACATTTTTTTTTTCTTAAAATAGCCCTCTTTCCCGCCTTCTACCTTTTCGCATTCGTCTTCTTCGTTGTTCTCAGTGTGTATTATGTTATATTTTTATTACAATTTTTTAACGAGAAATGAACACAAAAGCCCAAGCAAACCATCCAAGCTGTGATGGAAAAATATAAAAGAATATGTTTTCCACGCGATTCACAAAAAAAAAATAAAAAAAATGTTTGAGTGCTGTTTGGCAGCAATCTCCCATTTTTAATTTTTTTTTTCTATTTTGCAAAAATCCAAAGCTGTGACTAAGGGATTTTTCTTTCTTTTCTGAAATTCTTAAATAAATATTTTTCAGAGGCCGTAACCCTCTGTTAAATTTTTACAAATTAAAAAAAAAAAAAATTTCATAATAAGTAAAGAGGAAAAAGAAAACACATACACACATGCACACATACATATCGTCGTTGCTCTGACGAAATCAACTACAGTTTGTAAAAAAAATGTTTTCAAAACTTAGAAAAATTAAAAAGTTTAAGAGAAACTCTTATTTGCAAGTAAATTATATAACTTTTATTAAATTTTTTTCTTCATGCATTCAATTGAAGATGTTTATAAACACTTTGCAAAAAAAAAAACAAAATTAATTTAAATAACAAAATAATAATCGTAACTTAAAAAATACTTCCAGTTTCTACGCTGTAAAATAAATGTTTTCAAAATTGTGTTAAATTTAATTAAATTTATTCTAAATGGTAAAAAAAAAAGATTTGAGGGTGCTAATACTTGGTGTGCCCTCCTTTAGCTTTAATTACAACTTCTAAGCGTCTAGACATTGAATGGATAAGCTTTGGTATATCATAATTTTCAGGTATTTTTCCCACTCTTCTTTAATAAATGGTATTTGTTTTTTGGTGACCTTTTTCCGACTTTTTTCTTTGGGTGGACCCATGAATTTTCTATTGGGTTTAAGTCTGGGCTTTGTGCTGGGCTATCGATCACTTTTGTACAATTATATAACAACCAGGATCTACAAATATATGCCTTATGCTTCGGGTCATTATCCTGCTAAAATTTATATTTGAGCTTTTCTGGGTCAACAAAACCGAATTTCCGAGCACTTGCACTCAATTCCTTTTTTAAAATGTTTAGATAGACTTCCTTGGTCATTATATCCACTAATATTCTTATTTCGCCAACACCCTTGCTCGAAATACAACCCCACACAATAACGGATAGTTTACCGAACTTTACAGTGGGTATTATAATTTTATTTTCTAAAGCCGTCAGGGGTTTTCGCAAAACTTTTTGAGGTCCATCATTGTAGTAAAGCATCACTTTTGTTTCGTCACAAAAAATAACATCATCCCAGTGCTCCGGAGGAAAAGAAATGTGTTCAATGGCAAACTTATACCTTTTTTCAATGTTTACCGCGGATAGCAAAGATTTTTTCCTCGCAACTCTTGAAGAGTATTTATGGTTTTGTAGCACATTTCTAACAGTCTGAGAGCGATACTTACTCCACATTCATTACTGATGTTAAGTGCAATTCCTCTAGTGGATTCTCATCAATCATTTTCAAAATTTTCTTTTCAATTCGCCGAGTTCCTTTTTTTGGTCTGCCTGGTGATTCTTTTGGTTCCAGTCTACCTTCTTTTTCAGCACGGTTAATAACATTATATACCGTCCTTAGCTGAAGAGAGAACATTTTAGCAATTTCTCTGTGAGATTTTCCTTTATAGTAATTAAAATACACCAGTTGGGTAATGTTTTTGTTCAGTCGCTTTCCTGGCATAGTTTATATATAATTGGGTAATCATTTGTTTATTCTATGAGCTTAATTTAATGAATAAAAGACAACTGCTACTCTTAGCCTCCGTATAAAACTATTATACGCAATACATATGGAAAAAACGAACGGTTCTTTTTTGTCTTTGCATTTTTGAAAACATTTTTTTTACACTGTTTAAAGTATGCAAAATTATTTTGTAGCGTTGTTGTTGTAATATGTTCATAAATTTGTCAAAGTTTCGACGCCTGCTTGTCGACAACATACAAAACAACAGTTGTAAAAAAAAAATTCACAAATATACTGATATTGTTGTTGTAAATATTTATTTAAATTTAAATTCTTAAAAAATTTTTGTTTTGAAAACATTTTTTTTACAAACTGTATGTGTTTTTCACTAGTTTTTCAGGAGAGCAAAAAGCCTTTTTATACCCGTATTTTTTAAAGCCAATCGCTTTATTGAAACATTATTGTTATTGCTATAAGTATTTCGCAAAATAAAACTTTAAAAAATTTGCAAATTATATTTGGAGGGCTATGGCAGAAGTGGTCAAAAAAACACATAGTTGATTTTGTCGGAGCAACGACGATACGTATGTACATACTTATGCATACATACATATGTATGCATGCATGTGTGCATGTATGGATATCTTCATAAGTATGTATGTGGGTATATGAGTGCTCACATGTGTGTTGAAAATACATACTCCCAATTCCCTTTCCTCGTTAATGTAGTTCACACACATCCATACATACATCCCTCTTAACAAATATTGGTTTATTAAGGCAACAAAAAATTGGGCTAAATATTGTGGGTGTATGCGCATACATACATATGTACACACACACACACATACTTTTTATTATATTTTTTTATTATTTTGGGTTATAAAAAAAGGACATGCCATTTTGAAGCTTAAAAAAATATTTTCCTTTTTCTTTTTTGGCAAAGTTGAAATATCCTTTTCGTTTTTTTCCATTTTTACTAAAAAAGGAATGTGCTTTTTTGTAATTTTGCCTTGGCAGCTTTTCAAAAATACCATATAAAATCAACAGAAATGTTAAGAGGAATTTCAAAGTAGTAAAAAATTTTATTTTGTAAAATTTGTTTCTACCGAGTTTCTTCTTTTGTAATTTGAATTTTTTTTTTTTTTTTATAATATAAGGATAAAAGGATGTTTCAATGTGATAAAATAAAAAACTCTGACAGAAAATAAAAACGAAAAAAGAAATTTATATTAAAAAATTTTCATTTATTCACGGGATTATATAAAAAAGTTGCTTTAATAAAAAATATACAGGGTAGTTAGCACACACACATACGTATATACACTCGTGTGTACATACATATACATATATAGTATATACATACATAAGTAATGAAATGGATCTTTTAAATTTGACCTTTTTTAAAGGACAGTAATTTAACCATTTAATATGTTATCGCGTGTTTTTGGGAAATTTTATGTAAAATATTTCCACTTTAAAGAGAACAGGATTTCAATTGTGCACGTGCGTTTTTCATGGAAGCCAATTTTTAAGTTTATTTAATGACTTTTATTGAGCTATGTTTATTTAATTATAATTATTATATTGATTACAAAAGTGTGTAATTAAATAACTACATACTTGCATATGTATGTGTGTTCCCCGTCTAGGGTTCGTATCCCCGTGCTTGTCTAAAAAAATCCTGTATGGAAATTACTCAAAATTTTTAGTGTTTTTTCATATAAATTTTTTTTTTAATATGTATTTGCAATATAATTGTGCAATATTTAGTATTCTACAATAATATCGCCAATGTATATGCCAATTCGAAGGTGGCACAATATATTGGCAAAACGCAAAATACTTTTGATTTTTATTGTACAACCAAGAGAAGTGCAATATACTGTGAAATGTGTCGGCAATATTGTACAATAGGAAAGCTGCAATTTTAGGTTTATACATCAATTTTTTTTAGAGAAAAAGAATTGAAAGCTAAGGAAATTTTTTCTAGAATATTTGAACACAAATATTATAAAATGTACATACAAAATTTTGTAAGAAGTAAAACCGTGCAAAATTCTAGTACAAACATACATGCATATGTTTTTGTTTTGCTTATAGGTTATGTTTACTATCTTTTGTGCCACTTACATTGCATTTTGCCACTTTACATGGCGGACACCCCGAAAGAGCACGCCCCATTTAGGACCATTGTGGCATATTGCATAGTATGTATAAGGCAAAATTGAAATAATATAACGAATAATATATACAATAAAATATTGTACAGCTTTAGACAAGTCAAAAAACAATTGTGTCTTCAAATTGTTTGCATCTTTTTTTTTTTTTTTTTTTTTTTTTATCTTGGACCAGTGCTCAGGGGCTATCCCCTACATATGCAATGCATTGCACTGGAACTAGAGAGAAGGATAGGGAAGAAACAGACAGGTGGTGAAAGTGGTAGAAAGATAGAGCTTAATTCTTACATAACTCTGCAGTTGCGTGTAAATTATAAAGCAAAGTTGCGGCGTCTCTGATGTTTTTTGAAGCATTATTTTTAAGCTAATTCAGCCATTTTATTTATTATTTTACTTCGCCGACGTTTTATTGCTCAAATACCGACGAAGGAGAGTGCTGTAGCACAGAAAACTCAGAAAAAACTTTTTTTCTGATTTGACCCGGCTGGGATTCGAACCTGGGTCTTTCTGGTTGCAGAGCCAACACGCTGACTACTCGCCATCAGCACCCCCAATTCAGCTTTAATCAGGTATCACCACCATTAAGCAGATTCTTAATGTTGACAGTACAGAAAAGTGTCAAAGTTTGTTTATAAAGAGCATGAGTCAGTGTGTGTTTGTGTTTTATATCTGTAGGAAAACACATATCGCTGTGTTATTTTTAAGCAACTCGTGAACACAACAGCATACAGAGTTGCATCGCCCCAAAGAGTGGTCACTTCTCTTGACCCTTCTACTGGAACCAATCGCCCCACACATATGAATTGAAAAACTAATTTTCCTTCTTACTTCTTTCATTTCCATACGTAAAATTTTCAGTTAAGAAAAACTTTTACGTTTCGTTTTTTCTTTTTGTGCAGCAACCTGTATTTTATACAGATTACGTGCATATTTTCATTTTAATGCAACAAATATTTTTTTCTTTTTTTTTGCAGGTGTAGCATAATTAAAGAAGAAAAAGCACATGAAAAATACCCTTTTTTTTAGACAAAATTACTTTTATATGTATGCGATGAGTATACGAGTGTTTTTCTTTAGTTATAAAAAAAATCTATAAAAATGTGAAATTTTATGTTTTAAATAATGTCATACCTTGCAGGTCCTTCACATTAAAAATTAATAAAAAAAAAAGAAGTAGAAAAAACGTCTATGAAAAAATGTACATAGAAACAGAAAAAAAGAAAGAAAACAGTCATTAAAATAAATTCAAAATAATTTACAGCGCAAATTAAAATAAGGGACAATGTAGACATTTAACTTTTTCTTGATAAAATAAAAAAAAATAAATTTTTCTCTGACAACTCCCAAGGCGTGCTCGCCATTTGCACACTTTTAGTGACTTAGAGCTGTGGACTAGTATGTCACTGCTAAAATGCAGAAGTAAGGTTTAGGAAATTAGTCTTTCATCGCTTCTACTGGTGATTTCCATTCTCATACAAAACTAAAATTTTATTACTTTTAACTTTTTAGTTCCCTCTTTTTTCAAATTTTTTTATTTACTTGTAAATTTCTGTGAAACACGGCCCAGATACATATAGTGATTTTTTTTTTTTTTTTTTATCTTGGACCAGCACTCAGGAGATGACCCTTACAGATGCGATGCATTGTGCTGGAATAAAAATAAACTGAAATAAAGTAAAACCCATTTTTTGTTAAATAAAGTGATAAATAAACACAAATATATGTACTTACAGCTTCCAGTTTATTTGAAAAATCTACCATTTTGCTTTTTCATAAATTTTCAACTAAAAACTTTTGTCGTTTCTTTGCAAATTTTCTGATTAGATTCTTAGTAAATAAAAAACAGCTGAAAATTTAATTCCAGCCCGAACAACCTTGTACAGGCAATGAAAAAATTATACTCTGTCATTTTCTCTCTCAATTGTACAAAATATGTTACCGGGAACGCTTTTGGGTAAATTTGTGCGTGTTCGCGCACTTTTGTTACGCACCTGGAACAGACCTATTTATAGAGCAAACTTTTATATTCAGATAAAATAATGATGTAAAATTCGCCAGAATATTATTTATTCTAAAATAATGAAAATTAATATGATGTCACAATTTGCTCCCCTTCTTCAATATGTACCACCTCGGTTTCCATCAACAGTGGCACGACTGAAAATTTATATTAAACAGGAAAAGAGAAAAAACCAGATGGAAATTGGAAGAAAATTAAAAGCGTAACATGTCACCTCCAATTGCTGTTTATTATTTTTTCACTACTTTTTCTCATAGTTTTTCAATATTTAAATATTTTTTCATATCACTTTTTTAAGCAAATTCAGCATCACATTTATTAAAAGGCAACCCCTTTTTTTGAAAAAGCAGAAAAAGTAAAATGAACATAAAAATTATGTGAACTTTTTTTGTGTAACCCATTGTCATATATTTGAAGATGAGTGGGTGGGTGGTGGATGAGATTTTGTAGGGGAATTGGTTGCATGAGTTTTGCTTTTCATTTGGATTTGAGGGAATGAATGAATGTTTGCAAGGTATGAATGGAGTAGCAGTTTTATATACAAACCTTCATACATACATACTTATATTAAGCGATACACACACATACATAGATACATACATATGTATGTAGTATTTCACATACATTTTTCATATATTTTTCTGTTTTTTTATATATTTGCTCGTTCTCTGGTTTTATGAAAGTTTTTTATGTCGCATTTTTATATATTTAACGAGATTTTCTTCCTTTTTTTACTTTAAAATTGATATGAAAAAACATTAAGGAGGAGGAAAAATATCCTAAATAAAAAAAAAGACTGAAATTTTTTTCATATTTAATGACTGTCTTTTTTTTTAAGGGGATAGATGAATTTTTTTTGGCGCTTATTTGCATATTTTATTTTAAAAACGAAAAATGCAAAGTTGGAAACTTGGATGTCCCTTTTTTTTTATTAAAATGTCAAAAACTCTTCCAGGCTCATTTGGCATCAGTGGAAAAAGCAACAAAAAACCTTTTTCGATTATTTATGTATACATTACATGCGTATACTAAGCTAGTCTATATGTATGCTTTCAGTATACATATATGAGAGGGGTTAGAGCACTATGGATTCAAGTGACTAGTATTAATTATTGAAAAAAATAAACTTTAATTAATATTGCATTAAAAAATATTAGAATTAGATTAGGAATGTAATTCACTTTTTTAGTAAGAAACATTCTGTGATATATTAGAATATTTGTTGAGTTAAAAAAATGTATTTCGCACATATAGATTTTGAAAAATAACCTTTAAAGTGAGGAGAATCCCGGGAATTATTTCTTTATTTACCGCTCTCGTGCGAAATGAAAAAGTCCGGCAAATAAAAAAACGAGCCCATATCTATTACTGATAACCATTAGTAAGCTAAGGAGAGCTCACGCGTGCCACTGGTGCGAGTTCCTTAGTGATATTTTAGCTTTCGTGATACCGCAATCACCCTTTTTTTAATTTTTTCCTTTTTTTATTTAATGGAAACTATTTGTGATAACTTTATTTTAACACCTTCAATGCTTTTTTGTTACCTTATTCCAGTTAAATTTTTTGGTATTTATTTTGAATTATGAAATTGCAATTATTTGTTATACTTTTATTTTTAAACAGTTAATGTTTTTTTTTCATTACTTTATTTTATTTATTGTGTTGTTATTCTACTACATAAATATGAATTGTTATTATTTAATTTATAATAAACAAGTTCAATTATTCACATTATAATTTACAACATCTATTCTTATTTTTGACCGAACTAGCCACGCTCACTGTCCAACACACAAAGAACGCTGAAGATGAATGTATAGCAGCTTTCGAAAACAGCATGTTGTTCTGTTGTGCTAGTGTTTGTCAGTGTGATTTGCTTTAGTTCGTTTTTCAGTTATTTTCACATGTAATGTGATTACCTGAAGTTATCGAACATTATTAGCCCATTTCAAATTAAACACTTTTAATTAATATACTAAATGAAATTACTTTGGGTATATATTTATACATATATGATTCTTATTTCAAAATTGTGTTTTTTCCCGAAAAGAAAAAAACATTTCCACAGTATTATTTATTACATACCTCATGATATTCTCATAACGTATTTTTTTAAAAAAGGACAAGAAGAAAAATATAAAAATAGAAATATGTATGTATGCATGTGTAAAAAGTAAAGTCAGGGATTTTTAAGGGTTTTGTTTACGTTATTCAACTACTTAATTCTCAACTGAATTTTGAGCATAAGAATCTTAAGTTTGTAGGCAGAAATTAAAAAAAAATCCACTGAGAAGCTAACAAAGCATTAGCGAAATAGTACTATATGGATACGCTTTCCTCCTCAATAATCAATTTTATTATTAGAATTAGAACTAAGGCAAAAAATTTAACAGTTAATATATTTATTTATTCAAAAAGCGGGATTTTTAAATACTCTTTTCTTCTTTTCTTTCCCAGTTTATTTTTAAGTTCAGTTTAAGCAATTTCTCACGTCAAATAATTTCAAATAATTTCAAATAAATTCTTTTCCTTCTTAATTTGTAGTTATAAGAAGTACATACTACATAGTATACATATGTACGTATTCACACCAGTTCATACATACATACATATGTAGCATTTGCTGCTCAAATAAGTCGTCATCATTGGCTTTGTTGCTTTAACGGCAGCGTGAACTTACGCACTATCCAACAATAACAAGAAAAAGAGAAACAAACAACTACGGAAATTTAGTCATCATGTTGCCGCAACAGTATTGTTTACGGTGGAAGTACCACCACAGTAATTTACAGACCATGTTCTCACAACTATTGGATCGTGGGTGCTTTTGTGACGTAACTTTAGCCTGCGAGGGACAAATGATACGAGCCCACAGAGTAGTCTTATGTGCTTGCAGTACGTTTTTCGACACCGTCCTGACAAACTATGCCAGTGAACGAGATCCGATTATAATCATGAAAGATGTCACCTTTGCCGACATCAAATGTTTAATTGAATTTATGTACAAAGGCGAAATAAATGTGGAACATGTAAGTTGATGAATACAAGAATTTCATTAAAAAACTTTGGAAGAACTTATACATTTTTACTTTCTTATCTTTATTTAGGCAAATTTAGCATCCTTACTCAAAACTGCTGATGATCTCAAAATAAAAGGTTTAGCTGAAGTTACTTGGAGAGATGATGATGATATTCCTCCGCTCCCAACGCCACAAACAGAATTCCATTCCCCTTCACATTCTCGTAGTCGAGACTTGCACAACTATGACGGTTATGGTCATGAATCACAACAAAGATCTCAGTCACCGGACACGGAACGTGAACGTGAACGGAAAACACCTTCTCCAAAGCATTCATCGATGGCTGCACGCATGCCTACCCTTACCCCCATACCGACATCGGCTGTTTCTATAGTAACGGCAGCCGGTTCTCCAATCGATTCTTATTTGGGACCGAAACGTAAACGTGGTCGACCTCCACTGGATGATGCCTACGATGTCTTTAATGTGTAAGTGAAATTCAGTTTTTGTTTCATTGTTCAGTTGCACAACTTTTATTTTACAGCAGAAAATTGGGTAATTTTTCCGATCACGGCGAAAGTGGTGCTTATTTGGAAGGATCTCAGTACCAAGATGAGCAAAATAGTCATGGGACAACAACACAGCGTTCCAGGCCAAATTCGCCTTCAGCAGCCTCTGCAGTTTATCAACAACATATCCAACAAGAGAAACAGCGGCTACGTTATCGGCCTACACGTGTCCAACACGATGATGAACAAATTGATGATGAATCAGCCACAGAACCAGAGTGGATAACCAGTTCATTAGAGCATGAAAATGAGCCAAAAGATCCTTTAGCTCAGGCAGATGACGAGGAAGACGTGCTGCCAAAAGTGAAAGCGGAAACCGATGAATTTACTACTCCAAAACGAACATCGGAAAAGCGTTCCAGAGATGTTACAACTGAATATAGAAAGATTAGAACGCTTAAACGTAAAACTTCAAAAGAGGAAATTTTGCAGCACAAATCCGAACATGAAGATGACCTCGAAATCGAAGAGTCAAAGGTGCCACAAAGTGTAGGGGAAATTAAAACAGTACAGTCATCGACAAAAGAAAAGACATCATCAAGTACAGTTAACACCCAATCTTCGTCTGGTGCCACTAATCACTCATCATCATCATCATCGGCGACGTCTTCTTCGTCTTCATCGCCATCTACGAGTGCAGCTCATAAAGCCTCAACTTCGTCGCATTCCTCTCACCACCATCATTCTCATCACTCTCATCATTCCAATTCACATTCTCACAATCCACCGCCACCACCGCCCCTACACCATCCTCATCATTATAGGAAATACGTACCGGAAGGCTATATGGTCAATGAACATGGCATTTTGATGACCCATGATTTCATACATGCACCTACCGCCTCAATACCAACGTCATCGACTACGGCTTCTAATGGTCACCATACAGATGAATTTATTGACATCAAAATGGAAGAATTGAACGAGGCCGAATTGCGTTTGACAACAGAGGAAATGTCCCAATGGCAGGATGTCATCAAAATGGATGATTATTTAGCCAAAGGCAGGCGACCACAGTTCTGGGAAGAACCATTTACTCGAAGGGTATGTATGTAAAGACCCTTTAAAGACACTTTAAAAAAATTTTTAATATTCGGGATTACTTTTAAATAGAAATGTTACAGTACTATTTTTCGAAAACGACATCCATAATCAGTTAGGAACACAACGCCTCGAAACTTTTTAAAATTGACGGAGAAACACTGGGAAGTTATGAAATAAATTTACTGCCAAATTGTGAAATGCCTTATTCTTTCGCCAGTTTCATAATCTCAAATTTTCTCGGTCTTTTCTAATAAAAAATTTAAGAAATGATTAATGGCATACATTTTTATGTAAATAAGTGTGAATCTGCCATCAAATTCATTTGCATTTCTATTGATGGTGGATTATCCAACAGTATTGAGATTGTAGGTTCGATTCCCATCTCTTTGTTACTGTTCTCTGAGAAAAGTTTGAATTTTTTCGCCTTTTTATAGCAAGAAATCTATGCAGCCAGCGTTCACCATCTGCTAATAGATTTTCACTTTTTGATGAGAACGAAAAAAAAAACGCTACTATTTTGGTATCAATAACAAATTGTTTACACTCAGAGGTCATCAGGTCTCGTTAGTGGGTATACTCTCTAGGGAAATGCTTTGCACTATCTCCAGCATCAATAAAACAATATGACAAAGATTTTAATAATGAACTTTACAAACATTCTTTACAGGTTCTAGATGCCATAAAAAATAAAAGACTTGAAATGAAGAAAGCAGCTCGCATTTTAGGTGTCTCCTATGGAACACTGTATGGTCGTTATCGCGAAGTATACGGCTGCCTCAAACATCCATACAGGTACGTTATGTTTAGCTAAGCTTTTTGTCCATTCAATTTCGAAAGTTATATCTCGATTGTATGTTTTCTGGAAAATACAGTCGATTTTAAGCAGCACAGCTTCTGTAGATACAAAAATAGCTTTGGAAATACATAAATAGTTTCTCAAAATGGAATAATTGATAATTTCCATTTCCGTAGACACAGTTACCTTATATTGAGGCGATGCATATGTATAGCCGAAAATACGATTTTAAATTGTTTAAAAAAATCCCTAAAAATGTGAAACGGGTTGGCTGACCAATTAAAAGCAAAAAGTTATTTTGCGCAATTTCTACTTGTTTTCGCTAATTTCCACTTTTTTTGTCTTTATTGAAGTTATTTTGAAAGTTTTAAATATTTTGCACACTTTCATCATTTTATTGATGACTGTGACTTTTTGCAATGCATTGGATACATTTTTACATTTACTAATGTTTAAGTTAATATATAATTTGGTAGTTTCTAGGGTGATCAAATATTCGCCATTTTTAAGAAGTCGGTGTTCGAGTAGTTGGAATATTCGAATATTAAAAAAAAACAGTTACGGTTTTGCAAATTCAGAATGAACCGCTGAATGGTTTTTTTTTATTAAAAAAGAATTGGAAGTATTACGCTGTCTTTAATTCATTTTATTTATTAAAGAAAAGTTTTAACAATTCATATGTTATACAAACAATATTATTAGTAATGAAACTAAAAATAGAATAACAAGTTTATAGTTCAAATGCAATAAATTTTTATGTTTATATCGTCACCTGAAATGCAAAAGGCTGTACCAAGCAAAATGCTCAAAATTGAGTTTTATTGGATATTGGCACAGTACAGCAACGTACACGTCTTCATAAATTTTTAGCTTTCTATTTTTAAAAATAACGACTTTATTAAAGAAATTCAAAAGGCAGTTTTTACTAAGCTTCCAAAATGAATGTATTTCTTGCTGTTGAGAAATAATGTTGAGAAATTTAAAAATGTTACCAGCTTGCTCTTTTTGAGATACAATTTTGAATGGTGTAAATATACTCAACATTTTATTTGGATGATATTGCGAAAAAATCATATTTGTAACCACAACACTTTCCACTTTATTAAGTTTTTCGTAGCTGCTGTAAAATTTTTAAAAGCAACGATAGGCCCTTTTGCATTGTACATATGTTTTCCATTCATATACATTCCTACATAAGTATGTAAGTACATATACATATGTATGTAAGGCGAATTCATATCAGTAGAAATTATAAGACCAGCTGGCGATTATTTATCATGGTTTGATGTCAAAATTGTATGGATTGTTGTTGACAACGTAGAACGATTTTTGTGGTTGGTGTACAAGTAACTTTACCTGGTATGAATTCGAATTGCATACACATACAAATCAAATCTTTGTTGTAAATTTTTTTAGTTAAGCGCTTTGAAATTTTCTTTAAAAATCTTATATTTTGGTATTATTTTCAAGGTTAAATTTAATCCATGCTTAATATAAAATTTACAATAAAAGGTTTGTTTCACTTTTTTGGTCGAGATAAACAAATGGGAAAAATGCGACTGACTATTCGACATTCAAGAAATGAACATTTAAAAAAACCAACAGCCACAGCACTGAAAAACCGCTTCGATTTTCCAACCGGGCTGATCACCCTAGATGTTTCACAACGTTTACTATCATGTAATAATATTCTACTATTTTACGATGGTTTAAAAACATTGCATTTTTTTTGTATTTAATTTTTATTAATAAATTTATTGTTTTTCTTTGACCTTAATTATTTTAAAAAACTTGTAATTGCATCGCCTTTTCCAGACTTTTGTTCATTGACGGCAAATACAAGTTTACTATTTTTGTTTATTCAAAATGAGAAAGAAATTCTATGATCACAGTTTTCCTTTTTTTTTTCAGAACTCCATGAAATTGTCAAATGTATGTGAATTCAACTGAAATTTTTGAGAGACTTGAAAAATTATATTTAAAATATGTTTAAAAGAATTTTAGTAAAATCGTTCGGAATGAGGAATTTGAGTTTTCTCGAAATGCTTCGAAATGTTTTGTATTAAAATATCAAAACATCAACTTGACCAACAATTTCCAAATGCATAAACAATTTTTTCTCTCTTCCATTTTACAGCAGTACATCTATGAGACCATCACAAAGCAGTTCTATTAGTGCTCAACCCAGATTTGATATTGCATGGCCCGCACCTAAACCGGGACAATTAGGTAGAATTTATGCTGGCCGCATTTAATGATAATTTCTAATTTAATGTGTTCTATTCAAGATATTGGAAAATTGAGACCAAAAGATTTAAGCGAACTATGGACTCGACCGCAAATATGAAAAAAGTTTCCACAGCCTCCAAACTCCTTTAACACAAAAATGAAAAAATAAAAACATTTCACTACCCAGCAAAAAAAGCCATGCAAAAGATATAGTCCATGCATGGGTTCTAATGCAACTGGTTCAACTTGGGTGAATAACGCTTGATTTTAAGACAGGGTTCTCATTGGTGGGCATGTGTTCACATTTAACAAAACAGCTCGTCATTTAAATGATTGCTTAAAAGCCATGAATGGTCCATAATATGGTTATAGTCCATAATTTATTTATGTTGTCTTGAATGTTTTATTAATGACTTCCCGAAACACATTTAAAAACTTATTTAAATTGTTCATATGAATTAATCAGCAGAGTTGAATGCGGTCTGCAAGTATCAAAAGTGATAATATTTTTCCATTTAAGTTGTCGTTAGAAATGAATTCAATTTTAAGTTAAGTGCTTAAGAAATCATGAAAATACCAATTCATAGTGAAAGCTGGGTAGTTTAATTTATCGTTTCAATACTTTTTGTAAATAACTAAATTTAATTAATTAGTTTTAAGAAAACAAGTATTCAAATCGTTAGTTAAATAACCTTTTTTTAAGTTCCAAACTTTATACACTTATAATAGAAATAAAACAAAAATATTTAAACTTTTTCTTTAGTAAATTATATAAAACATTTTCAATAAAAAAAGACATTATTTAGTGTGAAGCTAGTTTAAGTATTTTTTAAAATTTCTACATTTGTGTATGTATCTAATGAGTGTTTGTTTTTGTTTATTTAAATTAAATTAAAAAGCAAACTAAAATCGCAACAAATCGTATTCAAGATAAACGTATCGTAATATTTTTTTTTCCTATATATAAAAATGTAAATATTAAATACAAACAGACACAACAACAGACATACGCCGCCGGAAAGGCCTAAGCTATTGCACTGCAATGGAACTATTTAAAGCTTCTAGCGGTAACAGCACGATATGTCTCGAGAAATCAAACATTATTCCCTTGTGTTTATATTTATTAATTAATTTATAAAAAAAAGTTATAAGATTTTTTATGTCATTGTAATACAATTAAAAATATCTATGTATATCATTAACAATAGCACTGTGGTCAAATGTTGAAAGGGTTTACCATGTCATGGAACACAAATGCAATACAACACTATATATATATCTACAAAATGTGGGGAGATTTCGGAATGTTGATGCTGGAGTATTGCACTGCTCTAGCATACTGCAAGGCAAACAAATGTCTGCAGCAACAGAGAGGAACAGAATATTATTTTACAAATTATATACAAATATTACGTCTGCATGTAGGGGGCATCTACTGCGTAGGGGCTCCAAGAAAAAAATTACACAAAATACATAATGAGCTTTTAAAGTAAAATGAGTTTTTTAAGAATTTTTAAGTATTTGTTTTCTAAGTGAAAGTATCTTTTCCACAATCTAATTAAAAATCTATAAAAAAAAATTCAGAAAGTGTTCTTCAAAAAGCATTTTTTAATTACTCTTTCAGAATGTGTCTTTCACGAAAAATAGATTCATTTGGAAAGTGATGTTTAAAAATATATTTAAACAAAGTGTGCATTCGAAAGGATACCTTCAAAGAAATTTAATTGTGTAACACTAAAATACAAATAGTACCAATATTTCTTTTTAATTTATCCAAGACTTTTCGCATTTCTAATATTTTGTAGTTTTATTTTGAGGCATATACGAATTACATGGGAAAATTACATCAAAACAAGTTCGAGTCCTTTTTGTATACTTAGCTATAGTCGTATGTATGCACATGTGTATTTGTGTATTTATTTTATTGCTGATACATAATATTCTTGCACTTGGAACTTTTCGTTCCCAAAAATTTACTGTTATTAATTTTCTCTAGAAAACGAAAATAATATAACTGCGCATGGAAAAGTAATCAAATAAATTCAATTTGTTTCCGTTTGACAACAGTGTTATTTTCTAAGGTTCTAATCCATTTGGCTTATCAAAGAATTATTAAAAAAGTTTAAACGGAAAAATTTTCAATGAAAATTTGTTTAAATACATGTTCTAGGATCCTTTGATAAATTATTATGAATAAGAAGATAAATATTTAATTGAAATCGTAATTAGTGAAATAATATTAAAAACATTTAATTATACTTAACTGATTGTTCTAATTGCAGAAGCAAAAATAATTAAAATGAAGAAAATACACAAAAATACGATTAAATATCAATAAAAATTAAATTAAAAGCAAAATGTGTATATTGAAATTTGCTTTCCAAGAAAATCTTAATATTCCCGTCTACATTATCTGTCCAAGTAGTTCCGGTGAAAATATTGCATATGTAGGGGACATCTCTGAGCACAGGTCCAAGAAAAAAAATCTGACTTTCAATATAAACCATTTATCCTAAAATGACAAGTTTTATTATCATTTCTTTGTTTCAAAATGATACATTACTTTTTCATGTTTACATTTATTTATCTTTCAGTTATTCTTGAACATTTCTTTTCGACTCATGAAAGTAACTAGTTTAATATTTGAACAAAACATAATATCTAGTCTCTCATCGGTAAGGACCTTAGATTTATACAGTGCTCTAGGGAGAACGTCAGCATCCCATTACGTCAACAGCCCAAAACGTCAACAAAATCACAAAGCTGTAACACGTCTACTATAAATAAAGCAAAATTTAAGTTTTAGTAACACTGTAATTAAAAAACTGTCTTTTTGCCTCCCATTTGGTAAAAGAATTTTCAAAACAAATACATACGTATATTATAAATCAGTCCCTTAAAAGTGGTTGGCAGAAAGATTTTAATTTTTTAACAATAGGAATAGTTTTTATGATTTTTACGCTCTAAATACTGTATTAATGTGTTCCTTGCACTTCGTAAAACTCTTACAATAATATTACTAATAAAAGGAGGAAATTAATTTCAGAAAGAAGTGAAACGTATTCTGAAATTAGGAAATCTCTTTATTATCAACTGGTTTTCGAACATTTTGCAATGATTTACAAATGAAGGAAATATTTTCAGTTTTTCAACTCTACGATGGAGACTAGATTAGTAAATGCGTTTGCAGTTTAAGGCCAGATTTTGAGTTAGGGCTATTCTATATCAAATTAGCGATATGTTATTTTAGTTTGCCATTAGTAAAGTGAAGTACAATAATTTACATTATCTCCACCAAAGTTTGATTTCCTTGATGATTTGTGGGCTGTGCGGTGTCACGTTAATGCAGTTTCAAAAATTGCAAATAGTAGAGACAAACACCACAGTTCTGTTCAAAACCCTTCGAATAATCTAAAAGATGTACTTGCAAAGAAGCCAGTATTTTATTCCAAATTATTTAAAAAACGAAAATTTTCAATACGTATGCTCCGTATACATATATGGATATTTGACAGACAATTTTTGTATTTATCGCGACTTCTTAGTTCTCAGTTTATGGCTATCCTTTGACTTGGTGATATATGAGATGCCAGAATATTACAGTTGCCTAATTTTTTATTAGGTAAATTTTTCTCAGTGTTGCCAGGGGTGACTGAAAAAAGTTACGCTATTCTTTGCAAAAAGTTACATTTTGCAATATTCCTTCAATAAATATTTATTTTATGATTTATATAAAATAGATATTATATATTAAATGAATTTACTTTGGGAATCTTTTTATATATGATTCTTATTTCAAAATTATGCTTTTTCTCTAAAAAAAATATATGAAATGTATTATGACAAATTATTTCGCTCGTCAGCTTATTTAACGGTTTTAAACGTATTTGCAGGTCAGACGTTATAGTTTGTTTACTTTTGTGACAAACTGAAGAAAAGTGGTTGTGAATAATTTTTTAATTACAATAATTTAATATTATAATAATATAGCAAAAAGCTATTTATTTATTTAATTAAAATTTTTATGGCGAGTAGTTACACAGCAATAGCCATCAAATGCACTTATTATTCTTCTGAGATATTCAAAACACAACACATGTGCGAATGCTCTCACAAAAGTCAAGACAGCATGAGAAGATGATAAGTATTTTTATTTTATCAAAACATTTAGTCTTCTTTGAAACCTGTTGTACTTCTGTGGCAGAAAGCGTGGTGTAAATTTATATTCTCATACTTTATTAAAAGAAATATGAAAATTTATATTTGTTTTACTTTTCCAGTTTTTCAAACGAATATTCAGTTGTCTTCGAAATTTTTATTTAAAAAAATGTTGGCAACGCTGACCGTAGAATAATATTGCCAGATGACATTTATATGTTCAAGTTACAAATGAGAGGAAAAATTGTTATTCATTTTGTTGTAGAGAGCCGAATAAATTTATTAAAGCATATTGAGTGAAATACAGGCGGTTTATTCATTACGTTTTTGGTCGTGATACGCGTTGGTTACGAGGAGCGGTGATTGTTCTCGGTAAATCGAGTGTGTTTTAAGAATTGCACATAGTTTCTGTGCAAGAAGTAAAAATTAGTGTACTACATCAAAAAATTTCGTTTTGATTAAACTAAAGTGAGTTAAATTAAACTTGTGTGTAGTAATAGTGGCATTAATGAAAATAAATTATTGAATATTCAGGGAACGCCGCACCCTAAAAAGTGTACAACAATAAAAAAAAACGTAAATAAATATAGTTTTAAGAGTTTAAAAAATTTGAAAGTTTAATTAAATATAGTTTTAATTGCCTACTGCCTGTACTCCAAATAAAAATAAAGAAGTTCTTCATCCATACAATTATTTTCTAAATGTGTTTTTTATATTAATGAACATAATCATCATCATATTCATATGTATGTACATATAATAAATATAGCAAAAACAACAAATGAAAAATACATACATATACAAATTACATTCAACCATTCAGGTCAAAATAAATTATGTGTGTGTATAAAATCCCTATGCATTAGCAAATATTTATATACGAGTATATAAAAATTATATCCAAAAAAAAAAAATTGTATTGAAATTTTAATTTGTTGCAAAATTAAACCAAAGAAAAATCAATCTACTATACTCTTTTTGCAAAGACAAATTCTCACGCTCACCTGAGCGTAGCTTTTCTCCTCTCAACTATATATACTTTGCTGAGTGGAATAGAAAACACAACCAATACTTTCAATTTGTTTATTAAGAGAAAATTCATACAATTTGCTTGTAAATTGGTTCTGATAAGATTTTTCTGCTTTTTCTAATTAAATGTACTTACATACATATATACAGATTTAAGAAAATAAATATACTCATATACATACATTTATACAACTCTTAATTTAAAATTAATTTTTAACTGTTAGTTTTTTGATTGAATTAAGCTCCTTTTATTTACCGTTTTGATACGACTGCCGAATGACTTAATGTGTGAAGCTTTTGTTGTTGTTGTTCTTGGTAGTTTATTTGAGTAGTAGATGGATGATGATGTGATATGTGTTCATGTGTGTATATAATTGTTTGTGCACAAACAAAATATTTTATTTCGTATTATGTGATGTCACTCTTTAAACTTTAGAGGAATTTCTATTTAGAAAAAAACAAAAAGGAACTGCTTCAACCCTTTTACACAGTAAATTTTCAGTAATTGTTCCAAGGTAAGGATTAATTTTAATGTATTTTTATATTATATTATATATTTAATTTAATAATTAAAGAGATTTTCCTGTTAAACATTTTCGAATATGAAACCTTTTGCCTTGATATCTTTTAATCATTATTTTTATACCGGAGTTATTAAAATAAAAATTCTTCAGTGCCAGTTTAGGTCTGTCTGATAGGATTCGAACCCAATAAAAGTTTATGAATTAATATCTAACCAATTACATTTCATATACAGAAAAACCGTCGAGTGAGACCGTTCTTCAAGTATGGGGCCTTTTCCATTAATTGATGGAGGGTCTGCAGTTATATCGTCATTCACAATCGTTCTCCTTTAGCTCACATATTCTACCAGTGTCCTTGCAGTCATATCCAAAGACTTGCTTTTGTGCAGAAGATATTTAATTTTACGTATTATCGGATGAAAGGCATTCCTTATCAATATTTGAGCGAATAAACGTAATAAAAAAGAATGGATCAGTTCACTCCAATGTTAAAGCAAATTTACTTAAAAATAACCTTACCTGAAATTCCCCTACTGGGGCACCCTCGGCTCAAAATGCGTTCACGCACCAAAAATATGCAAGATATAGTTCCAGCACAATGCAATGCATGTGTAGGTGTCATCTCCTGAGTGCTGCTCCCAGAAAAAAAAGGGGTGATCAGAACGCCAGCAGATTTTGCAATAAAAAAATACAAAAGCACTGCAACATACTTAACTGCGAACTAAACACATGGTAGTGTACGACTTATTTATACTTATACTTGACTATAAATGTGCCATTTGTAACTCGTAGAAAATTAAAAAAAAAAATTAGAATGAATCATTTATGATTTTAGTTAATTGAAGCGCCATAATATCGTGTTCTTTAAAGAAAAAGAAAATCTTGCAATTTTTTCAACCACATTTTTATTATTTAAATGAGAAAATATCGTAAGACTGCATTGGCACTAAACAAAGAAAATTGTTAATTTAATTTTACTTACTGAGCAATTAATATTTCTACAAATCTACAATATTATTTTTTAATTTTAACTGTTCTAAATTGGAGCATATCCTTACTTTAATATAGAAAATACCTAACTAATTTTTGTTTTTATTTATTTACTTGATATTAAAATTATATTCATATAATATTAATATTAACTGATAGCACTGGCTGCTAAGACCATCGGCCAATTTTTGTTTTTAAATTGGGTTTTTTTGCGTATTTTGAGAGAAAACCCTTTTTAAAATTGATTTAAAGAAATCCAAAATCTTCCAACTGTGAATGGCTAAAAAAATTCTTAAAAAACTTAACTTTTGGGAACGTTTTCCTTTTTTTTTTAAAGGAAATCATGTGTTAGGTTTAGTTAGACATGTTACTTCTAATGCAAAAAAAATTCAATTTATTGCCTTCCAAAGAAATTGTGTTTTTAAATGAATCTTGAGAGGTTTTGCCAATACCTACATCGGATAATTATATGCCTTACTTGTGCTTTAAAGGTATTGCATGCCAACTCTAACAGGTGGTGGTATGAGTTGTATGTGAACATTTCCCATAAAAACAAGTTGTTATTTTGTTTTTTTTTTCTTTTTTAAACTCATGGGGCAGCTTCCTTCCTTTCTTTTATCCCAATAGGAACAGTGAAATTCTTCAGTTATATTAAAAACAAACAGGTTTTCTAACAATACCCACATATACATACATCCATATGTACATTAACAAAACATGCCCAGTCTAATTTTTAAAATCTTTAAAAGAGCAACGAAAAGACAATGAGTGATAGAGAGACAATCAAATTCATACTCAATTTCAACTAAGGTGGGGCAGGCAGCCAATCATTCCTAATAGCGAATGTGTTATATACATTCATACGAACATACTCTCTAAGTGCTAGAATTTTAGTTTGTAAATTGATAGAAAATATATTTAACTTACCCCATCAAACACCAAACAAAAAAAGAAGTACAAGTTCATACATAAATACGTTAACTTAAAATTTTTCCAAAGCTAAAAGACATGGTTGGTATTGAAAACAATGCCTACTTACAAACAGATTGTGAATAATATTTAATTTTCTTTGCAATACCTACTTACAATTGTTGAAATCCAAACAAAACACTAAAATTAAGTCACATTCAGTGTTGCCACGGCTAAAAATATTTGGTAAGAAAAAATAAACCAAAACAAGGAACGTCCATACATACATACATACATAATTTTCAAAATAAATAACTGTAGCTATAAATAATATAAATATTATGCTGGTACTTAGAAAACGGTTTACTTGAAACTAAAGTTTTTATGTTTTTATTTTCATTAATTTACAATCCTTTTCTTCTAATGTTTATTAAATTTTACTTCAATTTACGAATTTAACGGAGTGGATGTGTTTGTATGTGATATGTGCCCGTCAAAAAAATTGATTCACAAAATTTTTTTACAGAAGGAAAAGGTTCACTAAAAACATTATCCTACATCGCGGTAGGCAAAAAAATTTGATAAGAAAGAGAAATGACGTTTTAATGTTTATTATATAACATGACAGTACATATTAGGAAAAAATTTTAACTAATTTTGTTTGAAAATAACCACAACGGCAACACATTCACTCAATACGGTTTTTCTTTAGTGTACATGTGTATGAGAACATGTTTATTTTATTTAAATGAAGTCGTGTTAAGATCGTTTTATTTTAACCACATTAATATGTAAATGTGTGCTGCAAACTGACTGACTGGCCTCTGGACTTGTCTCATCATCATCATCATCATCATCACCATAAAAAACTGACGTCAGATTTTGAAAAGTAAGAAACCAAACGAATATTCAACTTAAGAAATATTAAATTTTTATTACTTGTTAAAAGTTTATATTATCTATTATACACATACATACATACATACATATGTATTATAATATTCGTTTTTATTCCATGTTTTTTTTGCCATGCTTGTGTTTTATTTTAAAGTAAAACTACTACTCCGCTTTCTTGGTAATAAATATTGAAATATTTTATGGAAGTATTCGTATCTGTCCTCTGGGATTTTTTAATATTTAATTTAATAATAAATTTAATAAATGGTGCACATAGACCAGCTAGACCATAACCGTAGGGTAAAGGTGAGTCACAAATATTTTGGTGACAATATACTTTAAAAACCTTTTGGCATGTAATACAAAATATTATAAAATATTTTGTTGTATCATCTCATCTATATGAGATTCAGTGCAAACTGAATTTTTGTGATATACATACATACATATGTACATACATACATATTTTCTCTTGGGGAAGATGTTGCAGTTGCCCTAGCTGCGCTTATGCATTTTAATGAAAAGTGCCACCTATTGGCAATGAAATTTTGAAGTTAATTAAATTCAGATCACCACTGCGAACAATTAAACAAATTGTATGTACATATGTATGTATGTATGTATGTATATATCTATGTCAAAGTCAAAAATTTTACTGTCTATTCGACGGATGTGACTGACCACAATGCAATTTCTTTTTAACCACAATTCCTTCATATTCAATAATTTTTTAGAATTTTTTTTTTTCGTTTATTTTTGGTGATTCTATTTATATAAAAATAAATACAGTTTTACGTGTTTGTGTTTTTGTTTTTTTTTTTATTTTCTTGTTGCCATATCCAAATATAATTTTTTAACGAATTTGTGATTTGATGTTTAATCTTCTATACATTTGTATTATATTTGTTTTCGCATAATTTTCTATCCAATTTTTATTTCAACAGCATAGTTTTTGTTACTTATGTTCTCTTCTTTATTTATTTTGTCTGTATTTCTTCTTCTAACACAGGGTTCGCCAAACTTTTTAAATTTCCAAATTCATGACCTCATTCTTTAAAAACCAATCAATTGGAATTAAAAGAAAAATTTAGCTAATTTTCTGTGAAACTTTGTAAAAGTTTAATTATTAAAGTCAAGAAAGAATCAGCTGCTCAAGAGAATAAGTTTAAAATTTGTGCTAAACTCAGTCAAAAGGTTTTACTGTTGTCAACTTTTAAATTTTAAAACGCACCAAAATCGAGAAAAACGCGTATTTTAGAAACAATATTCTTTTCTTAAAATAAAAAAAACATTTTATTATTCGAAAAATAATAACAAAACACAACACCAGCCGTTTCCCACAATCTAATGTGAAATTAATATAAGTTACACGCACATCCATTTTCATTGGACTAAAATTCTCCAGTTGTAATATCTAAAATGAGATAAAACATGGTGATGGATGCGCCCTTCATTATGAACGCGTTGTGCGTATTATTATAACCCGGTTATCCGGATTTCGGGGACAAGTTCGCAGATTTCATTAGTATACATCCTATTATAGTACCGACAGAACAACGAAACTTACCCCTACGTTGCAAAAATGCTCAAGAGAGTCAATACCCTATCGTCTCCAATGAGCCTCTTCGCCCTCTCTGGTAAGCATGCAGCATTCTGATATTCTTGTGAAGTCACTATTTAGTGAATCATTCATATTTGCCTCGATCCCACTCGATGTTGGTCTAAAATCAAATGAAAATTCTGCTATCATCTACAAAAGAGTGGATAGGTTTGGAAGTTAGACATAGAAGGTCATTAAGAAAGATAACAAATAGACTAGGAGAGAAAAGAAGCCGTGTGGTACCTGTGAATTAATTTTGAACTCGTTATATGAGATCCCGTCTATAACAACACTTATAACGAAATCCCTGAGAAACCTTGACCTAAATCGAGCCGATCCGAAAAGCAATAAGTTTAGACAAAGGTGTGCCACGACACTCTGTGAAATGCTTTAGATATATCATAAGTACAGGGTGTCTGGTAGCAGATTTATATTTTCAAACTTAAATAAAAAACGTAATAATTGACACAAAGTTTTATTAAGAGCATTGAACGATGGATGGAAATGCGGATTTAATTTTTTGAAAAGTATGTCATCCTGTTCTTTCAGATACTTTTTTAAAATTTCATGAATAATCGCTCTTGAAAGTCCCAGTGAGGCTGCTCTTTTCCGTATTGAAAGTTGCGGATTTGCACGTAAACTGCTTTCAACCATTTCAATGTGTTCGGATCGACTGAGCTCTGGCCGGGGGCATTCATAGCCGATGCGGTATCTCTGCACCCACGAACGAATTAAATTTACACTCGGTCCATCACTTATTCGCCGAATACCGAACTTTGAACAAAATTGTCGACGGGCAATTACGTAAGAATCTCAGCGAAAGCGCGAAGATCACTCGACCACTGCCACATCGTGACTGACAAATTAGCGCAATCGATAATTCCAACGGCGCAACCCTCGCTCCGCACCGTTTAGTAATTAATTATTTTATTTAAAAATATAAATTTGCCACCAGATACCCTGTATATCGTAGAAATATACCAATTATTCGTCTGTACTGAATGTTTTTTTGCATTATGTACTTCTGTATCTGAATTCGTAACAATCGCTTTCAAGAAAACTTTATTTTTTTATGAATAATATCTATAATTCTCAATTGACTTGTAAATGTGTAATATTGCAGACGGGGAATGGTATTCAGCAGATTAACGATCACTGTTCTAACGTATTATATTTACGAGTTTGATAGTTGCTGATTTAATGTTTTTAAATAGATTACGTCATATTGTGAACAATATGCTGTAGAATTTCTGTGAAATTATTTATGAAACACAGAACTAGACACACTTAACAAACTTAAGCTATAACAAAGCAATGCTTTTAGATAGGACTAAGTATTCCAAATTAACGACTTTTGTTGCGTAAATATGTACAGCAGTGAGCAAAAAACATACACCAATGTCACACATGTTCATAGAATGCATTTGCTCCACACTTCACACAGTAACAAATTTATCTCTATTTTGCCAGTTAATTTTTTTATAATTTTTATGAAATATTTTTTAACTTGCCGGCAATGTGTCTAAAATTTCCAAAAACATTTCTTCTTTTCATTATATATAAAATAACTCATACGTATTTGTCATCACGATTTTACTCGATTCCAAAAAAAAATCTGTAAACTGGTCCTTGAGATATCGATGTCGAAAATTCAGTTGGAAAAAAGTGTTTATTTTTAATTACTCGGTAATTTCTTGTCAAATCGATTAATCGATACCCATTAATTTATTTTGACTTCACAACGGTGTCGAATACTGCAAATTAGTGGATAGTTTTTTGAATTTCCAAATAATAAAGTAAATTTGTTAAAAATACAATTTTACAAAAGCAGTCAGCAAATTTTATTTCATAAGAAATATTCTGCTTCCCGAAAACTAATTACAGATTTCTACAAGTTCAAGCTGGCTAGGGAAGTTTGCTTTTTTGATACTCAGGGAATCAATAGGCCTACAGCTGATGAAATTATGCTCAAAAGTGATAATTTTTGAAGAAATTTACAGCAAGTTCCACAAATATTTTCTACTACTCTGTGTTAGCTACTCGAGTTATTGATTGTCATATTATTTTTTAGAAGTCCAATTCTATTAATTTGAAGATCCAAATGAAAATTTTGTAACAAAATTTGATAATTATTTGTTTTTTAAACTCTTTTTTTTTCTTCTTCTTCATCTTGGAATGTCATCTTTCTACAACGTGGAATTGTTTTTAAACTGGTAGTATGCATGGATATGTTTATAAAATAATAAAAGTTCATATCCACACATAATTACATACATACATACATACATACATACATAAATATGATGTCATGTTAATAGAAAAAGAAAGTAAAAAGCGGTCAACTGTTGAAGTGTGTTGTGTTATTTCTCTGCTTAAAAAGGAAATCCTTTTTAAATGCGACTAGTCGTATATTTCTACAACTTTTATGGACTTTGGTGAATGTATATTAATCTTAATAAGGCTGACTGACTGTGGTAATGGAGTAGTGAAAAGTTTGTGGACGTTCTTTATTTTATTTCTACGAACGCAACGAAGAACAAACAGACTAATAAAATCAATAAAATTTTCTACACTCAGTTACAGGATACAGAAGCAAATCCCCAGAAAAGTTGACGTCATATTTACTCCTATACGGTCTAATAAATTCAACATTCATACATATGAATGTTATGATATTTATTTGGTGTTTCATTGTTGTTTGTAAATAAAACAATGTTTATGGATTTAATTTGTACGGCACTATTAATTACTTGAAATTATGTAAAGAGAAAAATAAGTTGAAGAAAATTTTTAATAGATAAAACCAAATATAGGTAATTTTTCTTTTCTCTGCGAAAAGAGAAAGGAAAATTCACGTTGGTGGATGCGAATTAAAAAGTTGTGCGCCATTATTTCATTTAACGATTTTTATTTTCTATCGATTCACTTTTGACTTTCATTTTCTGGTAATGCTAGAAACACATTCAAGACAGCGAGCTACCGACTACAAACTGACAAAATTGGAATACATGCGTGTATATGAGAATGATTATTTTAACGACAACAGGGCGCTACATGGCTGTCGCCAACTTAGCCTAATGAACAGATTTTTTTGTTGCCCGCGAGACGGAGGAGTAATGAAAACGGGTACAATGTTTCATGAAACTTTTGCAAAAAACGAGAAACAATAAGAACGAAGTAAAGCATAAAATCTAAAAAGCTTCATAGTGTAAAAACGAATGCAGTTTCAAAAGAGGAATGTAAGAAAGTTTCTGCAACCAATGTTTCACAGCCTCGACGTTGTCCAATCCCAAAAACATTTTTTAAACCTCGTCCCTATAAATGTCATATACTCGTATAGAGAATAATTTGTGTTTTCTTTGTGACTCATTGTCTGTAGAGGGCGACTGTGATGACTGCCAATTGGCCAGATAATGCAAATACTTTTTGCAACCAAATAAGCAAATCAAATAAAGTACTTTGGAGTGGTTTCGTTGTGTGAAGGTGCCTACTATATATGTACATAGATACATACATATGTATGTATGTATATAATAAAGAAGAGGTAAGGTCATGTCTAGCCTTGCACTTCGTAGTAAATAGGGAGATTTTTTCCTCCTCTGTTGAGTATGGAAAATATGAAAAAATGAAAAATATATTTTTACTTTTTGGGAAAAACTTTTTAATTTCTCTCAAATAAGTGTGTAAATTTTGGTATGTTTTTTAATATGTTTTTAATTTGCTGCATAAATTAACTTATAATAAAGTTATGCAATATGCAGTATAATTTTATTTTAATTTTATATTTATTTAATAACGCAAAGAAAATTGCTGTAGCAATAAATATTTGATTGTTTAATTATTTCTTAAACTTTTCCTATTGTTTCTCTACAACAAACTTTTTGTTTTTAAACTTTTTCTATGAAATGCTGTCAGATGATTTGCTTTTTTTTCATTGCAAATTTCTTTTGCTTTTGTGCCTTTTTTTAAAACTATTTATTTACAAGATATATTTGCACTAGTTTTTACTATTTTGCCTTCATTCATGGTAACACATCTACATACATACTTACATACATATGTACGTACATACTCGTATATTGATTCATACATAATACATTCATGTTTTCAAAACATAAATTCAACTTTTTACTAGTTGCTGCGGCTTTGTGGTATGATTTTTTATATTTTTCTTGCTTCTCAGGTTATTGCACTAAAAAGTATCTACTTGTGCTTGTTTGTATGTATGTATGTTGTTGTTGGCTAAAGCTTCAGGCTTTCATCATGAGAGATATTTCCTCGCTTACCTTATAGTGGTTGTTTATGTTTATTTTCCTTTCTGCTACATGCATACATACAACAAATACATACAAACATAAATCCGCAATTTAGAAAAGTTGCATTGCAAATTCTAAATAAAAAAAAAATATATTTAATGTAAAGTTATTATCTTGCTATGCACTTAGTTTCGCAAAAAATAAAACGATCCATATTTAAATTTAAATTGATAATTTCTGTGGATGGTTTTTGCAGCTTAACTCTGAAAGCAAGCTTGTAGTGGTCGGCCTTATAAGTTGAAATTATTATTATTTATTAATTTCGAAAACTTGTACAACAAAACTTAAGTTTTAAGGTAGCAGAAGTATACTAATAGTTATTTTTAGCAGTTTTTATTTTAAAATAGTCGGTTAAGTTAGGTTAGGTGGAGGATCCTCTCCGAAAGAGAACGCCGCACTTATGCCAGAGCTTCGGCCCATGGTAAGGCCACAAGCCGTTCACACCCATACGAAACCACCCCGATTCCAAAATAAATCCTGCTTTAGCGGAAATTCTCACCCGAGAGAGTTTAGTGAATGATGACAGGAAATGTGAGGCGAAAAACTTCTTTTCATGGCAAGAGCTGGGCAGTGGCACATGCGGTGAGCAAGCGTTTCCTCCTCCTCCACAAGGGACTTAGTCCTCTTCTTATCCAGGTTGGACCAGCAGAGTCTACCAATACTGCAAGTCCCCTCCTGCTGCCAAGAAAAAGACGTCCTCCGCATACACCAACCGAAGGCATTCGGCGCTCTGGAATGGTCCGAGATTGCCTTGAGAAAACCGCGGCATTCATCGACGAGAATTGCCGAGGTTCTCCAATAGTAATTTAAAGAAATATAATTTAAAAACGATTAAAATATATATTCAACCTCAATTTTCTTCAGTTAATTGTCATAATAATAATGTCATTAAGAATAGAACAATTTGTTTTTTAAACGTTGCTAATTAATTGATGTGAATATCTTACAGTGAATTAATTCTAAAGAGGAGTTTCTGAATTTAAACTGAGTTTAATTCAATAGTTTCCATATCGCAATCATTTTGACTGCACTTTTCTTCATGACATTGGTATTGATTTAAGCTTTATTAACGCAATTACAATTTGCAAAATCATTAAATATTATGTTGAATTAAGCGAAATTCTACCATATTCCAAAGCCCTACAATGCCACGGATTTAAAAATGCAACTCAATTGTGAATATTTAAAATCAAATCAAATTAAAAGAAAAAAAAAAACAATAACAAATAGTAACGAAAATTGCGATAAATTTATTAGAATTTATTCAGTTCATTAAATTTGAAGTTCATGTGCAATGAATCGTTTACAGCAAAACGACAGAAAATAGTGGAGACTTTCCTGGAATAAAATTTTTTTTCTTTTATGCTTAATAAGTTACTAATTAAACACGTTTGAGCTTAAATTTTCTAGTAACATATTATAGATATATTTGTGTAGTTAATTGTTCCCTTACTGCAAAAAAATAGTGAGTAGAGGTGAATCATACTATAGTTGAAGCAAAACGACAACTTGAAACACCGAGTTAATGATTGTGCACTTTCGAATATAAATTCTTTATTCGCTAAAATCGATCTCCTTATTCTAATAGCCATGCAAAAGATTGTTAAATTATTCAACCGTGTAAAAATAAATGAATAAAACAATAAATTGTTAATTTTGAACTTATTCGAACAAAAGATTTTCACAAGCTAAAAAAATTATAAATATTATTCGAATTTATTATTCGAATAATACAAAAAACGAGTCAAGTAAAAATGTCAAATCTCGTAAGTACTAGATTTCTAGGCAACGTAAATGCGCTATTAGAAGGGAAAAATCACGACATTTAAAAATATAAAGTGAGAAACATTTGTTTATGTAAATTACCAGGCGGCAACCACCGAACGTTTTTTTACACGTCTTCGTCCAAAAATTATTCAACCGGCAACAGCTGATTTTGTTCATATTTATTTCATCAATTTTGTGTGTCAAGAGAATAATTTTTAAATTTTAATTAAATATAGACCATTATATTTACTATTAGTTAGTTACGATAAGTTAGCGTCGAAAATAGGAATAAAAATTTTACGGGAACAATGTGGGTATTTTCATCATATGTTTCAAATTGGGATTTTAAAAGTTGGGAAATGATAATTATTCTAAGAGACGCTATCTTCTCCTGGCCAAACGAGGCTTTGGCACGCATACACACTTATATATTCAGAAAGCTGACACTTTCCCCTTCAAAATGAAGGAACCGTGCTAAAAATCGTTAGAGCCGTTTCCAAGAAAATTAGAGTTTTTTTTTTTTTTTTTTTTATCTGGCACCAGCACTCAGGAGAAGAAAATTAAATTTTTCCCGGTTTTTAATTTCCTATTTTCGACGCTAATTAATCGACGCTATCTTGGCTCACGTAATGTTTATAAATGCTTTATTTTATCAGCTGACTGAATTTTGAAATATCAGACCAAAACCTATGACGGATTTTTCAAAGCATTCATATTTTTTGTTTTATTATTATAAAACATATGACTTTATGACTATCATTTAAATCTCCCAAATGTGTTATAACTTGTGTTATAACTTTTTTCAAAAACTTTTTGGTCATCTCTTGCCATGACTCGATAGTTTTGTAAAGCTATGAGAAATGGTATGAACACAATATAACAGAATACATATGTACATCAACTTTCCGGTAATTATGTAGTTGAGCAGAGAAATTTTTTCACAAAATAATATCAAATTATGTACTAGTATTACTGTGAAAAGCATTTCTTAATTTTTACCAAGAGAAATGCTTCTAATAAAGTTTCCACAAAACGAATATTTCTTCATGCCAACTTCGTAAGCGCAAAACAAGCTGCATATAAAATACGAGAAATAAAAAATAACTTGTTGACCTTTTAAGAGTTTGCTCTTTTTATTTATTTTCTTACTTGTGTACGACTAATAAAGTTTCTTTGTATCTTATAGATACATTCGTCATCTATAGCAACACTCATTTTATACTTAACGTATGATTTCATAAACATCCATATACATACATACATACATACATATAAAAAAAAGAAATTCAATGAAACATTCTCATGTTACAGACAACTAGTTTTATTTTTTTTTTAATAAAGTTCAAGACTTTAAGTCTGTCTTATTATTTTTACATATTTGTATGTAATTTTTCTATATATTATAGCAGTAGTACGTACATACACAAGTATTTGGCACTCTAAGTGCATTTGGATTTGGTATTGTAACCGGGCAGCGTGTGGTGTATTTAGAACATACTTTGAAAGACCCACCCAAAAAGCAGTTGGCATTAGTAATCAGTTACGCCAGTTGCCCGTTTATTCGTACTGTGTACATGTGCATTTATGTATATGGGGATAAATGACACAAACATAAAATAAATTAAAGACATAAATACAGTTGAATAAATGTTAATTAATTAAAAAGGGTGAAAAATTCAAAATTGTTAAGGTAAATATGTACGTTGTGTTAAATTGAAACAGGTTATCATGGCAAGATACTGTATAAATAGTATTTTCGTAAAAGCAACAACAACAGGAAACGAGGTCAATTGTACAATGAAGCCCAGGGTTACCAATGCAGCATATAACGACGCTTAGCTTAGCACGATCACGCAATTGCTGAATTAGAACTTTGCATATCGCGCCTTTGCCGCACTGAAGCTGTACACCAAGAAACGTCTTGAATGTAAAAATAAACTCAATTGGATTTTAGTTAAATAAAATTTAGATTCGCACTGCTTAATTGAAAAAAAATTATCTTAAAAGAAATGTATTCAATATTTTTCGTAGTAAAAATAACGTTGCACAATGTTTTATATTAAAATTTAAATTTTATCACGTTAAAGCAACGTTTCTATCTACTAAATCAATAACTCAAAATTAAACATTGAATCAAGTAAAATGCATATTGGGCAATGTAAAATAAACAAATGACAAATTTTAAATCAAACTTCATCAATCAGCTGGAAACTTTGTACTTTACTAAGTCTTTGGGGCCACAAGAGGATGCCGATAGAGAGGGGTTCTATCACCTCTTCTATGAACTGTCGTAATCGATGAACTTCTCCATAAGCTGAACGGACAAGTCAAAATTGACATATAAATGAATCTAAATGCAATATTACTAATTTTATTCAAGCAATAATAAGTTTTCTTGTTTTGTTTCATTAAAAATTTCAACTTTCAACGAAGAAATCCTTTCAATTTCACTATACCGAGGGACTTAAAACTCTCCATATGCAACTACTTCATGCCTCTCATACAAATGAATGCTAATTATTAGCCACACAACCACTTATTTTTTCCAAGTGGCCTGTTTTAGCCAAGCTAAGTAACAAAACGGAGAGGACATGAAATTGGGTTATGGGCAGTGTGACCATTTAACATTTCACAGCTAAATATACCATTTAAAATTCTTATTGAATTGTAAATTCTTTGTTGTATGTTTTTAATTTAAAAAATTTTATTTTAATCAAACTTTTCTTAAAGTAGCCGTCAGTTTCTGTGGACGAATTTTGTCAGAAAAGATATGTATGTATGTACATTTGTATAATTGTATCGTAATATTAAAAATTTAAATACATATTGAAATGTTATGAATATTATAATGGCAAAGCAACGCACGGGTTTTTAATTTAATTTTACAAACACCAAATGTATGCAAAGAATTTAATCTATTGGTAACTCAGTTCAATTTTAATTTAATTATTATCAAGGCGAATTCAAAGCAGGTAAACTTTCCAGCGTAGCTGGCAGACTAAAATTTAGTTCGGAACGAATGGTTGAACCCACCTTAAGACCTCGTCCAGGCTGCGAAACATTTTCTGCAGAAACTTTTTTACATTCGCTTTTGAAACTGCATTCGTGTAAACACTATGAAACTTTTGCTTCACAGTTTTGTAGGATTTATCCATTACAGTCAAACTTCTCTAAACCAAATTCTCTATAACAAATAAAATTCGTGAACACAACATTTTTGTGAGTATTTTCATACATTTTGATCTCCCTATAACGAACTTCCCTATAGCAAAGTTCTCTCTGTAACGTACTAAATAATCTCTCTATTGCGAAGTTTTTAGCAATCGATTTTTTGCATCAATTTAGTCACATATGTATGTATTAATAAAAAAAAAATTATTGTGTTCATGTAAAAACAATTTTTTTTGTCTTAATAAATGTATTTTCTACATAAAAAAAATGTAGTCAAAATTTTCTGCAGTTTCTCTATAACGAATTTTCTCTATAACGTAGAAATTTGACGGTCCCCAACTGCTACGTTATAGAGAAGTTCGAATGTACTTCCTTCTTCTTCTTCTCGTTTTTTGAAAAGCTTCATGTACATGAAAGATTATGCACTTTTTCATTCCTCTTCCGTCTCTCGCCAACAAACTCAAATGCTTCGCAGCAAATGTTTCACAGTCTGAACGGGATGTAAGGAATACTTTTTTTTTTATTACGTGCCACCTATAAATACATTTGTATGCAGGTTCCATATTAAAAGTATTTTCGAAACTGACGTATTTTCAAACAGTGTGCATTCTATTACGAATCATGAATCTTATTCCATTTACATACGTATATCTGGATTAAACATAAATTTATGGTAAAGAAAAAAAACATTAAAAAGTGTGTAATACGAAGTTGCAATTATTTTTATTCATTCCATTTCAAAATCCCCAAAGAACGCAATGGTGAGGGGATGGTAAAGTGATACCACTCAACCCTGCTTAGAACGGGAGTTTGTAGTTATTTTTGTGTTAAAGTGGGCGTTTGGTTGTTATTAAATTTGAAAAAGTCATTTGTCAGCAATTTGTTAAAAATTCTTTTGGTCACCAACCAGTTCCTTTTTTATTTCTTACAGTTGTTGTTGCACACTGAACTTTTAATACATTTCGTATTCATGCAACAATTGCGATATCAAGTACCCCAATTGAATACCATTTATTTATTTTTTTTTTGTATTTAAACATGCACTCGTCCATCTGTGATTTTTTTTCTTCTTTTTATGGCAAACAATGATAAAAAATTTGTTTCGTACGCATATTGTATTCATCACAGAGTTAAAATGTAGAAAAATTTAATTTGTTTTTCTTAATTTTAAATATATTTTCAAAGCTAGTTAATTTATTTCTTCCACTTATTTAGTTTTGAATTTATAAAATCATTTTCTTATACAGGGTGTCTGGTGGGAAATTTATATTTTTAAATACGATTATTTGATGATGAGAGTTTGTTTGCAAGTTTTCTGGGTAACTTTTGCTTCAAATACTGGGCAAGAAAACAGCTGCCACTTACTCTTATGAGCAGCGAAGCCATCTTGAAAAATGAAATTGCTTAAAACTTACGTGCAGCGTACATCACAGCTATCAATAGACTCGAATTGTATGAGTAAAAAATTTGAAAGCAAAAGTTCAATGTGTGGCTGCAGTGTAAGTAAAAAGTTAACATATACATACATAGAAGCATTTAAAAGCAATTGCGTCCGAAATGTTAACATCTTTTGACACGTTTACAATTTTTGACGTTGAAAACACAACCCTGCGAAAAATGATTAGGCAAGTCGACTTTTTTTATCTTGGGCCAGTACTCAGGAGATGACCCCTACACATGCGGTGTATTGTGCTGGAACCAGCGGAAAGGGATAGTAGGAGAAATGACAGAAGGGGAAGCTTCACTATCTTACAACACTGCTTATGGCACGTTATTTGTTTTTATAGCAGTGTTGTAGCGTCACTGATGTCAAGCAGACTTATTAAATTTTGAAGCTTCGACTTAGTCTGTTTATTGGACCATGCACTGTATCTACTTATCGACCCCTGTGCGCGAAATTATCGTATGTTACACTTTTTTCGAAATCGACTTTTTTATGCAAAGTGGTTCTAAATCCAATAATTCATCTGCAGATAAAGTATTATAGCGATAATTGTTATAGTTATGAAGATAACACTATGTACATTTTATCGTATGTGACAGTTACTGCTGTCAGGCAAGTAAAAAAAAGACGAATAAAACGCTCTCCTGTGAAATTTAGTTTTTGTAACATACGATAATTTCGCGCACAGGGGTCGTTATATCGTAAATTTCTAGCAAACTTTCCGTCTAATCTCCGCAGAGAACTATCTCAAATTCTATAATTAAATCTTGAATGTTTTTGTAAAATCTACACAATTATTATTTGCAAATGTCACTGTCAGGCTTAAGAAAAAAGTTGCTGTAAGATAAACGAAGATTTGCAATGATATGTTCAAATTTCACATTAAAATTTACGACACAATCATGCGGTTATAGAATCCTTGACCTAAATTGTTGCTATTGTTTTCAGAGATCCATTGTTGCAGTTGCATTGGTGATATCCTTGGTGGAAAGTTTATCCTTCATATAAATCAGCATTTGCATGACCTCCCGTGTTGTGGCACGAGTAGCATTTTTTTGTTTGTTCATTTAAAAGAAAATATGGTTTGGCTTTGCATCCGCTGTTTTGTGTGCGTGTTTGTGTTTTTAATCTCATTGGAAACCCATCGCAAAACTCATCAACCATAACGACAGCTACACAAACAGAATATGCATTATGGGTGCATTATATTGAGCTGTTGTTTCTGTTCGCTGCAGGCCCGTTCATCAGTCACAATCAATATATGTTGTTTTGTTGTTGTTGTTGTCGTTATAGTTCCTTGAGCGTGGTTTTGGACATTTTACGTTTTGATTTTTATGAGAAGAATTCTTGTTGAATTGTTCGTTACTTGATCATTCATTTGATTGCTTTTTGACCCTTATAATTTAATTTTATTAGTAATAATTAAAAACAGAGAAATTCTTCATTTACTAGAAGAATGATTATGAGGAGAAAGACAAGCGGGTCCTCGTGAACGAAAAAAAAAGTCTTTTACATGTCACAATCAATTTTTTTTTTAATTTTTGTAAGTGCTTTACAAATTTATTTTAATAATTGAAGTACTCTGTATGTACATATTTATATACATACTTGACTCTTTATGTAGTTTTTGGCATGGGGGACTAAGCAGTTGAAACGAATCAGACTGTCGTTTGAAATTGGGATATTTTTTATACACATCAGCTACAAGTGATTACAGCATGATTTTGAAATAAAATTTGAAAGAAACAAATTTGTAAGGGAAACGAAATGGGCGTCAGACAGCGATGAAACTCTGCTATTTTGGATTATATAAGTGAAACTCTTTGGATTTGGAAATATCAAACGTTTCATGTAACAGAACTAATTGAAAGTTTGGTGCTGTATTCAATGGTTAACCATTTAATTCCAGCCCTATTTAGCGATCGATTAGTAGTAAATTGGTAATCGATTATCGCTTGATAATATGGATTTTTGTGGTATGAAAACATTTTCATCTTCTATACAAATCGAACTGTTTTGAATTTCATATGACTATGATAATGGATGATGAAATGTTTATTTTTTAGGTTGGAGACATTTTTGAGAGTAAATTTTTTAAATTAAATAAAATTTACTCAAGTAGTGGATTTCACTCGAAGAGTAAACGAATGGATCTGTTGTCGAAAATGAACCATTTCTAAATGGTTGTTTTTTCAACGTTAAATAGAATTCATTTAAGTTTCTTTTTGCTATCTGGTCATTCAAATTTCATTCCAAATGACTGTGATTTCGTGTTGATAGAAATGAAAATGGGGAAAAAATTACTTATGTAATCCTGAGCATTATTATAAATTAATTGAAGAACAGAACATACATACATTTCATACAAGGCTTGTCACAGCAGGATTTAATTGCAACGAAACCCTTTGAAGAGTCAACAACAAGAAGAGTAAAAACTATCGCTGGTGAATTCGTCTCTTCATCTAATTTAAATCCAATGGAAGAGATTCGTGAAAAATTAGCCTTATACATTTTGTAATTCTCAAATATTTTTAGGTTTAGGAGTTCTTTTATAAACATATAGAATTTCTTAGCTTTTTCCAAGAATTTACAGATTGTCCAAAATAGATACTTATATCATTTAAAAAATTCATAATTGACTTATTAGTTCTAGTCTGGTTCTGGCCCAAATAAGTCTCTTCGAAAAATTTAATTTTTTTACAAAAATATATTTATTGATCTTTTGTACTGATATTCAAAATTTTGTGGTAAATGTCAAAATATTTTTTATTTAAAAAAGTTTTTTTTTGCTTCTGTAAAAGTTTTAAAATGTTACAGGATCTTTGTTTGGACACAAGATTTGTAATAATAAATTTAGCCAAAAATCTAATGGATACAATTTAACTTAACTTTCTTTGAAAATTCGAAATATTTAACTGCAGTTATTACAAATTATGCCCATATTCACAGTCATTAGTTCGCTAATAGCAATAGTTTAACCAATAATATTTGATTCACAGCTTTTTGTTTACTATTAGTTATATCGCCAAATGTCATTGGTTAACCAATAGTTAGACAACAGCTGATTAGTAACTTATTATTAGTATTTTTGTTTTGATGTCATCTACCATAATCTAATATATATGTATATATAATACTATCAGTTTTTTTTTATTTTCGATGACATTTTGGTTTTCCCGAACCAATTTCAGCAGCAATTTACTATCTTGCGCGGTAAAGTTCGATGAGCGCGCGCTTGTTTTATTTTTTTTTTAAGAAATAATACAACAAATGTAGACAAAAACCATGAGCTATAACAGTGCTACCAATATTAAAAATTAAAAGATTGTTAGGGTTACCATTCTTTGATTATACTGAGGATGTTAGTTAAACAATACTCTGTGAATATGAATATGAATTAGTTAAACAATAGTTATAATTTTCGTTTACTAATAGTTAACTAATGACTGTGAATTTGGGCCTTAATGAAAATTTTCTGAAAAAACTGAAAACAGAAACTTTGCCCTTTGGGAATATATGTATGAAAAACGATTATTCTCGTATGCATTTTCCTAAGCTCTGATGGGTTAAATAGATGATATTGATGACTTTACAACTACCTCCCTGTTGACACAAAGAGTATTGACGACGTGTGTAGTGGCATAGAAAATACGTATTGTACTCAACTGGTGTTGGAGATTAATTGTTCTTTTTTCTTTTATTTTAATCAATAATGTAATTTCTTCACAATTAAATTAACTCTGAACTTGAACACGACAGAAAAGTTCCATTAAATTACATAATATTTATTTTTAATTTTTTAAGATATCCGTCTCCAGAAATCCACTCTATATAATTGAAAGTGAAAAATTTAGTTAAAGCACAAATACCAGTAGACACTTCAATGGCTTCCATATTGTGGGGAATTTTAAAAATAGAAAGAGTCATTGTAAACCACACAGCACAAACACACACACACATACATATACATATATACTATATTAATTGAATATTTAATAATAATTAAAAACAAAAAAAATATACTTATGTAATAAACAGGGTGTAGTGAAGTCTAAATTAACCGTTTAGAAGGAGATTGTGCAAAATACCCAAGATGAATTTTCGATATTTTTATATTGAAATAAAAATACTGTATATTTGTCTGATGTGGATTAGTGTGCCTTTGTGTCAGTATTTGTCGGAATATTTTACTGGCACACGCATACTCACTGGTCACTGAACAGTACCGCCTTCAGCTGATACTTATCGACAAGTAACACCAAAGCGCCCTCTTTCGGCGGTATTGTGTGGCATAATCGGTGAAGTAAAAAATAGAATTTAAAAAATGGCTACCAAAGAAAGCTTCAAAATATAGGGTGGCCAAAAGAAACGATGGTGTTTGAATTCCTTATGACTTTTTTGTTATAATTTTTTTTTTTGTATTTTCGTTGCACTTTATTTCAGAAAAAAAATCATGATTTCATTCATAATATAATTAAGAGCGACAAAGCCCATTTCCAATTGAATGGGTCCGTTAATAGGCAAAAAAGGCTACGGAAAATTCAAAAGTAGTTCAACAGCGACAATTACACCCATTTAAGTGTACCGTTTGGTGCGGTGTTTCGTCGGAATGGATAATTTGTCCATATTTTTTTGAAAATGAACACGTTGTCGCGGTCTCCATCACTGGTGTTAAATATCGGACAGTGGTGGAACATTTTTTAAGATCAGCCGCTAGTACGGTTCCAACAGGAAAGAGCCACAGCGCCCACTGCGACGGGCACAAACACCTTCGGTCATTTTGAGCCACCCCGTAGAATGCGTTTCCTTGACACTAAAGGCTTCTGGAGTCTAAAATACCAGTCCCCTTTTTAAGAATACTCGTACGTAATAAATTAAAGTAAATGCGTTCAAAAAGACTGTATTAGTCATACTAGTGTGGGTCAAACGTCGTGAGTGTGTGTGTGTGTGTGTGGAAAATTTGACACGATCGAACAACATAAGGAAACGGATATAACACCCTTTTTAAAATTTTTGTATTTTTCAATTTTCGAGAATAATTTTTTTGCTAAACCAACCACATGGTTCTATTGAATTTTCTTGTAATTTTTTTTTTAAATTGATTTAGGACCCTGCAACAACAAATGCAAATCCACCCCTCTATTCACTGTGCCAATTCAAAAGCGTACATAAACAATTGGTTTGGGTGACTGGATGACTGCCTTTTTTAAAAAAGATCGATTAAAGTTTTTAATATTTACACTCGTAGCAATCAAGTTACACGAGGGAGTTTTACGCAAGCGCAAATTCTCGCTTTCTATTGTATCTACTCAATATTTTATTTTGATATTAAAAGCCAACACAAAATGTAACGTGCCAGCTGACACACGCTAAATATTCGTTCTGTCGAACGAGTTTTAAAACGTTAAGGGTGTGTTTTTATTTTTTCCTCATTCGAATTTCTTTATGCGACTGCATTACACATGCTTTGTGACTCGATATGAAATGAGTTCATTGAAATATCCTGTTTTAGCATACAAACACTATGGGAAATGGCCTGCTGTTTATTTATTTTGAATTTCACAGTTCCATAGGGAATATAAAGTTGTAGCAAGTAGACAGTCAGACCGTTAAGCTCATCGACATACAGACTTGCATACATTCAGTTGTGTTGAGTATTTGCTTGGCCATAAATTGTAATAGTTTTATCATATTTCATTTACGTTAATTAGTGTTTTAAATGCACGATTTGTGAATAAGTGTATTGAAATGTAGTTGTTGTTGTTGTTGTTGTTGTTTGATTGTATTAAACCGATTCAGTTCTATAAGAAAAGAGCCCCTACGCGAACATTTTATGTGAAATTTATTTAAATGCGCTGCTGAGATGGCGGTTCAAAACTTAATAAAGTGCACTGACATACAAATAAACTAAAACGAATTTGTATACAAATGTACGTACATCATCCATATGTGCGCACATTTGTAGTGTGGTTTAGTTTTAAATTAAAAGTACTGTATCCATTGACAGACATTTCTATAGTCTGCATGAGAATTGTATGTTTCGCAATGTAAAGGACACACTACAGATTCAATCAAATTTAGATTCTTCTTGTGAACGATATTTTTTTTTTTTAAGTAAATGATATTGTTCAACGTACGTACGAGTATGCGGACACAACTGGAACATCATTACCAAATCACAATTTGCAGAATGGACACCACAGAGCTGTCGAATGGTAAATTACCGTTCTGTTTCCAATTTATTCCATTACTAAAACAAATGCACTTATATTGTTTTTCTAGCCATATTTTATTTAACAAAAATTTATTTTCCATAAAATTACACAATAAAAAATACAAAAATAAATATCATTACCTCTGTTTTCTTCCAAGCGAATATGGCTTTTCTCTGAACTCCACACGTGCCCTGCGTCCTTCAAATCTCGTTTCTTTAAAAATGCCAAAATCGTGATGCTATATCAATAAATATTATTTGTGTAACAATTCTTCTCAAATTGGATGTCCTTACCTTTTAAATATCCAAAAATGTATTCCATATTTATGCTTTTCAGTATTTTTAGCAAGTGAACATCATCTTCACTATCTTCAGCAATGCCACCGATGTAATGTTGGTCTTCAGGCAAATTAATATTTTCTATTTGTTTCATTTTAAATTAGTTTTTAGTACCTTCTTCTTAACACAAACTTTCACAATCACCAAGCTAATAAAAAGACAAGCAACAAAAAACCACGTCCCGTTATCAATTCGATTACGTCCGTTTACAACTTGACAACGGTCGAAAATTTGACAACGTACAATGCTGGAATGACTACAGGAGTGTAGTACTGACCAATAAGTCTGTAGCAAATCAGTGTAGTTTTCCTATAGTCTCATCCTGCAGGGTATGTGTACCACATAGTATACATACATATATACATTCATACATACATATGTATCTATAAATGATGATAAAATTATAATTTTGTAATATATAAGTGGATTACAAGAAGAAGAAAAATACGTTTGTTTTTTTAAATTAGCCACATTCATTCAACCATTTCAGTAGAAATTGCAAGCCCCCGACCTGACCACCCCAAAAAAACCATCATTAATTCTTTCAAAACGCAAGTATGTTTTACAAATAAACAACTTTTGAGGTTACCGTCTGCGAAACAAGGAGAAAAAAGTTGCAACTGTCCTTTCAATGCTACTTATTTATTTACTCTTATCATTCACTATGGCGAATAGAAATGATGCAAAAGTAGTCAGTTGACTGGTCCCTAAGTATTGGCGACCGGTAATAGTTCTAGCACTTGCTATGCAAATGTTACGGTACTAACTAAATATTTGTTTTTAGAGGAAATCACTAAACACTGCGTGGTAAGTCCTTCACATGATAGTACAACAACTGCTGATACTTCAATTAGCCGCAATGGTGACTACTTTTGTATTTCGCAACCACTTACGTGAGAATTCATAACATTGTGTACCACATTATATTTTTCATTAGACAAGTCATTCTTTCGTTTGTTTTAATTAAGAAAAAGTTTCCAACAGCGATGCTGCTGAGATATTTTTTTTTATTTTTCAAAAACAGTGTAATAAATAATTTGGTGAATTGAATCCTTTTACAGCTGGATTAAAATAATTCAAGTTTCATTTAAAATAATCGTCCACCCTTTTTCATTTTACGTTCGATTCAAGTAGGCACAATTCTACCCTAAAAACTTACCCGTGTTCCTATCTCGACTTGTGCTAGTTTGCCAAAGGTTGTTACCAAATAAAAGATAACAATAATTTTCTTCAACCATGTGTGTGTGTGTATGTGTACAAACGTTTTTTTGCACTAAATTCTCATTACACATTTTCCCAGATAAGACCGTTTTGTTTAAATAAAATTACGTCAGAAATATATATCTACATACATGCGCATCCATACATACATATGTATATGTAAATATTTGTATATCATACAGGCGGTACATATGCAATACATATATACGTCTGTTCATAGATATTTATTAGCTCGTTTATATTCATGTGTGTGTGTATGTATCTTCGTATGCACATTCTATGTATGTACAGGGTTGGGCAAAAGTAATCACCCTATTGGTTAACGTTATGCTGAGAATATCGCCCAAGATGTCGAGAGTAGCCCGGAACAACGAGCAGATGACGTGCCATGCATTTGGTCATTAGCCGGCGGTTCTTACGCAGAATTTTGGTAAAATATTTGGAGATGGTCCCTTAGAAAGTTGAAAAAAAAAATTACAGGCAAAAGAACATCGGGTGATTACTTTTGCCGCACCCTCTGCCATTATTTATCATGCAATTATTTGATGTCTCGTGCCATAATAAAATTATGGCACAATTTTATTCGTTATGCATTTCTCTGATTTTGTTCTTTGACAAACCGTTTGAGGGTTGAAAAAGTAGCAACTGATATGTGTAAGAATGCCGAAAGAGTATGTGCAGTTGTTCGTTTATAATGCATGCTACAGACGATGCAACAATTTTATGCAGCACGTTTATCATTCATGTTGTATATTGTGACACAAACACTGCAACCAACATGTAAACCATAAACGCAACATCAATTCTGAATTGAATATCGCTGGCGAAAAACCATTAAAAAAATACAACTTTACAGCTGGCTTGTTTCCACTGAAATGAATTATTAAAAACAGTAAGCAACTGTTTACACTATGCAACCAACATCAATGCAACCAGAATATATCTAAAATATTTTGATGTTTTTAAACCTCGAATGCAGCACGGCATAATGCATCGCATGTGTTGGGGTCATCCCCTGAGCGTCGGTCCAAGATAAAAAAAGTTGTGTTTTAAATATTCAAGGGGCAGTGCAAGAAGGACGTGAATGCAATAATTCACAAAAGTTTGAAAAATAAATAAGTAAAAATGGTGTATCTACTCCAAAAATTTAAAAAAATGTCTGTATATTTTGACAAAATCACATTCGATGGACCTGTTGATTTGCATTTTATTTATTAGTATGTATCTTTGCACCATATTTTATTTATTTATATACAAAATATTATTAATTATATTAAAGAATTATGTAGATGAAAAGAAGGGGGCACTAGGGATTATCTACTGAGGTTTTCGCCGTATCTTTGCACTGTAGCAAATGATTTTGATCTAAATAATATTTATATTTATCAAAATAAATTTTGTATTTGACTTCCCAGCAAAACCCAAAAAATAAATAAATCAAAGGGAACAAGTTCGAGGGAAAAAATCGTTCACGATGAGCAAAATTTTACTTACGATTGATGAGAAAATGATTAATGATTGCAAAAGATGGAAATATTTTTGCCACGGAAAAAGTATTTACGATATCGGTGTATACGATAGCAAAAAATATGTGCATATATTTGGTTTTATGTCATTTTCTGAAAAATTATTAATTAGAAAAACAAATACCCATTCTTTTTTCGAGTTCGAATTTCGAGTCCTGCATAACTTTGTCAGAACTGTAAAACGAATAAGTTGCTGTTTTATTATCTATTTTTCACATTCGCGAAATGCATTATGTAGTTTATGCCATGATTTCTCTCTTATTTTATTAAGCGAGATAGAACTCTTTATTTTATTACTTATGTTTGTATGTAGTATGTATGTATGTACTCGTATGTATATTTTGCCATGCAACTCATGCTGCACACTGGTAGACAAAGTCAACACGAATGGAGAGAAGTGTAACAGAAAAGAGTGTTGCAACTGCTCAAATTCACATGGAATTTTTGGTATTTTAACTTACGGGAATTTTTAACCAATACTTGCCATGTTGCCAATTTTCAGCAGCAGCAACCACTACGTTAGGATACTTGTGGTGGTATGGCAGATTTGTGTTTGCTTTGATAAGTTCAGTACAAACATTTGAAGTTAGTTAGTTTTTGCTTCAAGAACGTAGTTGGCTGACATCAAAAGTGGTTAAGTTAGCTGCACGCTCGTAAGAATGGCACAAAATTGCATTTACACATCCGTAAGCATGTAATTGTCACATACATACATATATGTATGTATATATGTACGTATTCATATGGATGTATGTAAAATTTTAAGCAGCAGTAAAAAGATGCCTTTTAAATTTGTTCATGTTTTTATATTTGAAAACAAGTCTTAATCTAGAAATGATTGTTCTAAATCAACTACATACATAAATCCTGTTGCATTCATTGCGTTCATAAACTTTAGCAATCAGTACCAAATATGTATGTGGCGTTTGATTTTGCCATTATAAACTTGTATGCTCCTTAAGCTCCCTCATATTTTCTAACAGTCTTTAAGTTTTATGTGCTGCCTTATATGCAGCAATTTTTTAAGCCATAAAATAAATCGCAGAACTGAAGGCAGCGCAATTGCGAAGAAAATTTTATGCTCCCCAACCCATGACAAAATCTGTTGCTATCGGCATATTGAATGCGGATGTCTTAGAAATGGTTATTTGAAACGAAAAACTCTTCAGCACAGCTTCATATGATTTTAATTACATTATCCTTTGGCTTTAAATTTTATAGTTATATTCTCTTACATACATATCTATATATTGAACTAAAATCTTACAACTTCACTACGTTTTTACAATTCTACAACGTAACGATTACTGCTTGTTGAACTTAACGAATAGTAACTGTTTTCTGTAAAAAAAAATTCGAATTAGAAATTGAAAATAAAACATTTTTTGCAATGCTAAACTTGCCTTCATCGCTATCGAAGGAGTAAAAATGTTCATCGTCACGTGCCAGACTACGACGGTTATTACGACGCGTGCCTATGTGTTGAGAGTCTTTTCGATTTGTTAATGGTGTAACTTCTGTAGATCCAATGGTACTGGAAGGATATGGTAGAGGTGAACCGTATACGGAACTTGGTTGACTGAAATTGGAATTGACATCCAGACAGCTGGAAGTTATAGAAATGCTGGGTACTGGCGTTACACATTCACTATTATCGAGTATAACATGTGAAGTCGCCTTGAGGGACAGTGACTTTGGAATTTCTATATCGGATGTGGATAAGTTTTCGTTGTTGTTCGTCAAATTGTCTGAGTCAATAGAGAATGATTTTTGCAATCTCGGGTGATTTGTCGGCGTTGTATCTCTCACTTTTTCGATTTGTTTTGTTGGAAATATTTCGAATGAGTCCTCCTCATCGCTATATTCTTCTGATTCGTTCGTCATCCAGGATTTCCGAGGCATAACTCGCGGCTTTTGTTTAGGACCTTCCGGTTCGAAACGTGATATAAGTTTATTGACTTTGCCAACGTCTTTTGGATTGACCTGTTCGCTGTAGGCAAGACGTAGGGAAGAAGTTTTTACTAAAGGTTTTGCCATTCGTGTTGTTGAAGTATTTCGGTCTGGAATTTTCGGTGGAGGCGGATTTGGTCGATTGGGTGGAACAGGTGGCTTAGTTAGGGATAACGGTGGCGGAGCCTCAGAAGGGCAATCCAGGTCTAATGATAATTGACTTAGTTTAGATAATATTATGGATGACTGTCTTTGGGGTAAAGGTGGTGGCGTTGGTGATATTGATGGTGGTGGGGAGGGAGCTTTAGATGGAGGGTGATCGTCATCATGAAACCGATTTCCGTCAATATCTGATTCGCTTTCCTCATTGTCGTCTTCCTCACCGCTGTCGATCACATCTTTTTCGTCCAAAATACCTGTTAAACTTTCTCGACTATTGCCGTAAGTTTGAGACTTCAATTCTGATTTAATTCTCCCAGTTTCATTGTGATTAATTTCTGGAGGATGGATGGATATTTTTGTAACTCTAGAGGAATTATCGTCGTCAGGATTTTCTAGTTCTTCGCTACTTTCACGTTCACAACTCTCTGTGCTACGAAGAATTTCGATTTTTTGCGTCTTTTGGATGACGCCTATTTTGACAACTGGAGTATTTTTGAGTTCATCATCAAAATCTTCAAAAGCAGTTAGAACTCCTCCATGTTTCTTTTGAATTTCAAATAAGTCTATGCTTTTCGTTTTGTACAATTTATTCTCGTCATTTCGCTTTTGAATCTTCCAAGGTTCTTCGCTTTCGTACAAACAGTTTAGTGGAACAGTGGAGGGACCTCTAGGTATGTCTTTAATCCAGGAGTCTTCGGAACTTGAGTCGATGGAGTGTTTTCTGGAATGTCCGCGAGAACTGAATGTTTCATTGGAGTCCTTCGAAAGTTTTCTTTTTAAAGGTGGCGTCATTTCTAAAGAGGATGCTGCCATGCTTTGACTTGGAATCCAATTGTCTGGTTTTGTATCTGGTGTTGATTCCTCTGTTGAATCAGGTGGTAACTCCGTAATAATTGGTGTTGTCGCATGAGATATAGGACGTGTTACGGCAATAATTAAAGTGGATTCAAATACATCAGAATTATCCTGATGTAGAAGAACCCGGGGAAACTCGTCGTCGTAGTCGGTTTCGTCATCCGATAATATAGACTTTGTAGTCCAAGCAGCTCGCGCTTTTGGAACAGCAATTAACTGTGACTCGGCAATAGATTTTGCAATAAATATCTGTTTATCTTCACTGTCCTCTTCTTCAGAACTATTTTGCAAATGCGATCGAGGAATTGGTGGTGGCCGTGGTGGCAGCGGTCTAGGCATCGGTTTGGTGGGCGCATTTGTTTGTTCGTCTTCTTCAAGTTCTTCGTCGTCTGTTTGCGTCTTATCTGCTTTATCTTTATCATTTACAGGCTTTTTCTTAAAATACTTCTTGGTTTCCGAAATTTTCTTCATAGTTTTCTGTGGTACCTGACTGGCAGCTACTACTCCTTTTTCCAATTGAAGTTTAGCTCTTGCCCCTAAACTTTCCTTATATGTTTCGCCACCTTCTTCGTCATCGTCTGGATCATCGGTACTGTCGTGCTTTCGCGATCTGATATGCCTAATTTTTTTCATCAGCGACCCCACGGGCCTTTGCGGTGACCCACCCTCATTTGCGTCCTCATTGTCGGTGTTATGCATATCGACTTTCCTTTTTATACTCTTCTTCCATTCTTGCAGCTTATTAGAAATCTTATGAATAGGCGACTCTTTATTTTCATCCTCTTCTGGATTCATATTAACTTGATCAGATGAACGGAAACGTTTCATCCGTTCAGTGAATTGTTGGGTTCTCGAAGATATAGTTTTATTATCGGAATTTGCTTCATCATTTGCTGATTCGGTTGTCAACTGTGTTCGGTTTGGTAGTTTAATTGACTTTTGTATTCGTTTGAAGTTTTGTTTAATGGTTTCAAATGGCTTATCGGATTTTGTTGTTGCTGCGGATGAATCTCCTTCTTTTTCTTCAGACTGTTGAGGAGTAAGGGGAGCCTTACGTTTCTTTTCATCACTTTCTGATTTTTGCTTGCTCAATCGAGTCATACGATCTTTCATGCTTTTAGCCTTTTCAGGTGCTTGATTTTTTTTAATGTCGTAAAGGGAACTCGCATTGTGTTTTATTTTTGGCGAGTTCTCATCTGTTATATCCAGTTCGATGTCGTCATTACTATCGTTGTGGTCATCCTCTTCCTCGTATATATTTAGAGGTGTGTGATCGACTGCAGGTAATTTGTATGAGCCAGCTTTTTTTTCGAACTTTCGAGAAGACTTTTCGGAATGAATTTTACATAAATCTTCTTCTATAACATGTATTTCATCATTTTCATTGTTATCTTCCTCAAGTGACATGTTTAGAGGCGTACGTCGGACCCTGGAAAATCTGGTCGCTGCTATACCTGGCTTTCGTGGTGGTGGTGATGATTCCATGCCACTTTCATCGCCGCTTAATTCACTTACAGTTTTATGATTTTTCTTTCCTTTAATATTTTGTGTGGTGCTAGCCGGACTATCAACGTACAGTTCTTCGGATTTTTCTCGTGCAACTTTAAACTGGAATTTGTAGTTGTCTGCTATATCTCGATCTATTTTCTGTTGCACATATTCGTCACGTTTGCGATCTTCATCGAACCGATGAATATATTCAATAATCTCGATTCCATCTGTGCGCACCACAGTTTTCTTAGCGAATAAATGTTTTATTTTGAATTCTGTTACGTCTTTGTAGCCCTTTTGTAATCTTTCGCCAAATGACATTTTAAGATTTTCTTCCGATTGGCCGTGAAATTCTTGAGTTATAGCCGGCGCTCTAATAGGACTTATAGGTCGTGATATAATTTTTTCAAAACGTTCATTTAATGGCGGGGGATAGTAATCCTCTATACCACCCGCGCTGTGATAAAAATGCTCTTCTTCATTATTTCTGAATTGCCAATTTGTTGAGAATCCGCCACCGTCTCCCCTCTTGTTCATTAACGATGATATTGTTGATATTCTATTCGGCGTTCGATTAATAATTTCAGACGGCGGTATTGTATATTGCGCTCCCAACGATACTGGTAAGTTGTCACTGTTTGTTGTTGTTCGATTTGAAGAAACACGTCGTTTTATCGAGTTGACATCTCCTCGCGAACTGCGAAAAATTTTACGAGACTTGAGTTTTGATATTGACTTTGGTAATTTGATTTGTGGAAAAGGTGGAATTTTAGCTGAAATAACAAAATCCCAATTAAAATATTTCTTTGCTTTGAAATTAATCGCAAGTAAGTTATTGTTGAATAATCAACGTTTTTCAAGGGTTTCTTTAACCGTCACATTAAATTTAACGTGAATATATCGATTTTTCTTGAATGTACACAATGTGCGGTTGTTTTTTTGTGACACTAACCTCGTAGTGCATCCACATCTAGTTTTGAACATAAATTACGCAAATCCATTATAAATTTAATCTTCTGTAACCTTTTTGTTGTTGTTTCTGTTCTATTTTTATTTTGGCATTTTATTTCGTTTTATCTCTTTTTGTAAGAGTTTTAATTATCATTAAAATATTTAAAATTATTAACAATGCCAATATTATACCGATTGCATTACTACCACCGTTCTGTAACGAATCTAAGAACATTTTACGAGTCGAATTCAAAGCGAAACAGCACTGAAGTGGCGTGCACTTTCTATGTATTTTCGTTGCAATGGCTCTTTGAAATGCATTTTTTTATTTTTCCATTCGCTGTCTCATACTAATTGAATTAACATGTTTCGATTCGATTTTTCTTTTCTATTTCTATTTGGAATTTCAGAGTTTTTTTTCTTCTTTGATTTCTAGAGCATTTCCAAGCAGTAGTCTCATTTGAATTTGATCACAAATATGTATGTGAAAAACAATGCAAACATATGACGAAATTGCGTTCTATTTGGTTGTTTCCAATTAAGAATACTTCCTTGCCAACCTTCCTTGTTTATATTATTCTCAATTTTATTCAAGTGAAATATTTTCTATGTTTTGCAGCCGTTTACTTTACTGCAGTGTATGAATATGCACATACGAGTATGTATATGCATATTGGAATTGAATATGTGACATTTTGGAAGATATAAGTTCGGCTTTACAGGCGTTCACTGGTAGTTCGCCCAACAAGAACACCATTTTTGTTAGCCATACAAACGATAGAAATAGAATACGAGAGTTATATTAGATATATTATTTCTAACAGACTTTATCTATTATACATTTGGGTAGATAGATGTTTCCTAAAGCTGACTTTACACGACATATTATTTTCCTTTTTTTCCACTTTACTTCAAAAGCAAAAGCTCATGCAATTCCTAATCTTTCAATGCAATGAGCAAGTTATATCAACTCTCTATTATTTATACCTCTGAATTTTCTGCTCATTCCTTTTCTTTTCTGTATATTGCGTACGGAAATGTGAACAAACACGATACATTGTAGTGATTAAATTGCTGTTATTCTTTTTCATTTAAGTTGTATTTTCAATCCGTCTGTTAACAATGGAAAATATTGCACAGTATTTAGCATTGTATTTAATTAGAGGCCCCATGTTCTTTCTTACTAGATACACATAAAAATCAACATAACCCTATTGACAGATACAATTTTTTGTGGATGATGTCTATCAGAAGCATCGACATATAGCTTTTTTCGTATTATATACAATTTATCAAAATTCCTAATATGATATCATAAATTAAAATTAATTAATAAATTTGATTTTAGATTTAAATTGTTCTGCAGCGAAATTAATAGGAACCGGATAATTATTTCTAGCAATAATTTCCAAATGATTTCTTTAAACTACTTATTTTTTTAAATTATTGATCATGTAAAAAACTAGCAAAACTGCATTTGAAATTTTATATAAATAATTTCGGCGACGGACGGCTAAACGTTAATCGGTCGAAATTATTAAATAAAATACCCCAAGGTAGAAGAGTGCATCTTTCTACAATTTTTTATTCTAAATATTGTTGCTTAAGTCGATATGCTGCAGCTTTCATTTCAAATTTAACTTAATTAATTTAATTAATTAATTGTTTAATTAATTAATTTTTAATTAAGTTTAATTTTAATTAAGTTTAATTAATTAATTGTTAATTGTTTTTTATAAAAATTCGTCTTTTTTTTTTAGTAAATATTAAATAAAAGTTTGAAATGAAAGCTTTCGCATACAGCTTTGAGGGATGCTCAATTTTGGTGTCGATGTTGTCAAAAGCAATAAGGGCGAATATGTTGGTTCTTATTTCGATTTTAAGTAGTTCTTCATTGCATACAATTATTTTATTTATAAATAAATTCTTATTTTTGTTTCTTTTTAGATTCAACTTTTAAACGACGTTTGATTCTTTTCAGATTTTCAACAAAATCGTAATATTTATGTCCACTTAAAAAATAGCAAAAAAGCATTCCAGCTACTTTTAAATTCCCCCTTAGTGAAAATAAGGGGTTTTATTTAAAGAACTCACAGTTAAGAACGCAAGTTCTTTGCATTTATCAATCGCACACACATAACCGACAAAATGGGGCGGCAGTCGTCTTCTAGCACGCTGGCCATCGTCCTGCTGACTGCTGTTTTAAGCAGCACAACTGCATTGAGTAAGTGTTTCAATTAATTAATTTATTTATTTTTGTCAACTTAAAACAAAGTTTCAAATATGTACGCAAAGTCATGTATGTAGTCACGTCAATAATGTACTGAATTTAACCTTAAATAAGCATTATTTTAAAAAACCCAGACATCCACTTAAATTTTCCAAATTGATATTTTTATTATACGTTATTTTCATATACAGACATATACAAGTGTATATTTCAATTGCAATCTTATGCACATTCAACGTAATTAAATAGCAAATGTTGCAAATAGTTAAAATTTCAGAGAAATTGAAATTCCAAAGTAACACCTGATTTACATTAATAGTTTTACTTTTTCTACGTTTTGGGGGATTCAAACGGTATGCTAGTAGGTCATATTGTCATAATGTCTTAATATTTTACAATATTAAAAAAAAAAATTGTTCTTGTGGTCCAGTCAAAAGAAAAATAACAATGTTAATTGTTTTATCATAAAATGACAGTACAAATATGAGGCGAACGGCTGTAACTCTATGACCGATGCGGCGATCATATTTATAAGTGTTGTAATTTCAAGATATTGTTCACACTTTTATATCTTTACATTAAATAACATTTTTATAACTTAACAATAAGTACGAAAGAACAAAATCACGACATCTAAAAATATGCAAAAGGGAAAACTTTTGTTGAGTAACTTTTTTTATCTCGGACCAGCACTCAGGAGATGACCCCTACACATGCGATGCATCATGCTGGAACTGGAGGAAAAGGATAGCAGGAGAAAAGAGAGAGGTGAAGCTTCACCTTTGTTTTATAGCAGTGTTGTAGCGTATTAAATTTTTGAAGCTTCGTTTTTGGTATCCATTTTTGTTAATTTTGTTTTTTTGCGCCAGTGCTACACAATACCGACGAAGGAGGGCCTATGGATTGGTACAGCAGAAGCCATTATTGTTCAGTGACCAGTGACTATGCCTTATTTGACTGGCAGCCAGTGAACATTTTTTCACTAGCCGCCGTTCAAAAAATTATTGAGCTCATATCAGCGGCAACAGCTGTTTTTGTTCATATTTATTTCAACAATCTTGTGTGTCAAAAGAATAATTTAACAATTTTAATCAAACAAAGGCCCATATTTTATATTACTATACTAACAAGTCGAATTATTTTAGTTTTTCACTTGTTATTGGCTTCAGCTGATAGCAATCCACAATCACATCAGAACGCCCTCCTTCGTCGGTATTGTATAGCACCGGTGAAGTAAAATAATAATAAAAATAGCTACTAAACCGAAGCTTCAACACTGCTATAAACAAAGAACGTGCAAAAAGCAGAGCTGTAAAATAATTAATTAAGCTTCACCTCCTGTCGTTTCTCTAACTATCCCTTTCCTATAGTTCCAGTACAATGCATCGCATCTGTATGGGTCATCGCCTGAGTGCTGGTCCCAGACAAAAAAAAAATATGTACTTATAAATGTTTTCCTTTCTCATCAGCGGGTGAGTTTGAAATAGCACACTAAATATGACAGTACTCGTGTTTTTGTGTTATTATTTTAAAACATATGACTTTATGACTATTATTTGAATCCCCATATTAAATTTAGTTCATATCTGCCAAGACAGTGAGTAGTGAATCGCTTGAGATGCATGTTACCTTCACGATTGTCTTTTACATCTCATGTATTCGTCATTGTTTAAACTTTTGGATGTGTGCATTTATTTACATATTTATTTTTAAGGAACACGCAATTGAGATGCCGATCAACAAAGGCACATAGAGCATAGACGCTAAGACATATTGACAAAATTTTTGGCGGCTGACGTTTGCACGCACGACTTTCAAGCTGAAGAGTATCTTAATTTTCGTTGATTTCACAATTTCTAACGCTACCAAGTTTTCTGCTTGCTTCAAATATATATTGTCTATTTATTTTTCTCAAATCGCGGTTTTTCCTTATGAAACACTTGCACTTTTGCTACCTTTTATACTGGCTTCTCTGGAATGTGTTCGTACTTAATGTCTCCCTTTTTCAGGAGCCTGTTTTGTCGTTGCGTACATTTATTATGAAGTAAGAACAAATTTCTGATACATGTGCATATGCATGTATATCATTTGTGATTAATAATACATATACTTTTGCATCCCCTTCGAATGTGCCATGTACAGTTTGTCCAAAAATCTCAAAAGAATAAATAGTTCCCTTTTCACAAGCTCGTATTGCTAACAGATTTCTTCGTTTTAATTAATTTAATTTATGTCTCAGCTATTTGTTTCTTTGTAAAAAAAAAAATATTTACAAAAAAATGTCTATCCTACACGAATAAACAAATTTAGATCATCTAAAAATACACAAACAACCACTGTTTTCCTTTGTTCCAATTATTAATAGCAGATACCAGCAAAATTTGATGGAAACTGCAATCATTCTCATTGAATCAAGAGAAGTTTTTTTTTCTATTTCATCTGTTCAGTTACTCTTTTGGTTTTCTTTCTCCTCCTTTAACAATATAATTTTTTAAATGGGATTTAAAACCCTCTGCCTACTCCGCCAAATAAATATCTTCGGCACAATTATCGCCAGCATCATCATGTCTATTCAGCAGTACCAATATTTTTCTTCTCTTTTTGTTTTTTTTTTTTGTTTTGCCTATTTTCAGTTTTTCTTTTTGATGAATTTCATATATTGTGATGCACTTTGGAAAATTGGTCTATTGTGCTTCTATTCATGTCTTCTACCTTGTATTTTTTGTGTTTAGATTTTCATTGACTAAACAAATGTTCACATATTTTGCCCAAAGAAATTGAACCATATATGCACGTGCGTTTGTAAATTTTTCTGATGCCAAATGCTTTTCAAGCTCCATGTGCAAAGAGTTGGTAAACAAATGGTTAATCATTTAGATTGTCGTGTTCGAAGTATGTTTTTTATAGAGAAATTACAAATAAATTACTTTACTTTCGCTCAGTTTACACAATGAAAGTTTTATTTCGGAACTGGGAGTTTTGAATTAATTGTTTTAACTTGGAATATATTCCTCATGTATAAAAATTAAAAGCACTATGGACCTACATATACATATTCTCTATATACTGGGGAGTAAAAACTGTTTCTATCGAGCAATTTTGTCCTCTCCGAATATATATGCACCTGATTTTATTCAAATTTAAAACATGGATACATGGAGACTGGCAGATTCCCATCGTGTGTTACTACGCTAAAAAGATGTGGGTGTAACGAAGTGCATCGGGCTAATCTAGTACAGTGAAACTTCGAAATAACGAACTTCGTTATAACGAAAAACTTAATATAACATTTAGTCCGTTGAGCCTCTAAAAAACGAAATATTCATTTAAATGCCTCAATATACCGAAATCAGAATAAGTCCTAAATGGTAAAGTTCCGTTATCAAAAGAACGAATTCGTAATGTGTGTGCAAATGTAATGCATTATAAATGTTTTTAGATAATCAGTATTGATTTGATTCTTGCTACAATGAGTAAAGTATGCTTTTATTAGCACTCTCATGTTAAATAAAGAAATCTATATTTATAACGAATTTTTTTCGTATTCCTTAAAATTTCGTTATATCAAGGCTTTGCTAATTACATTTATAGCAAAGCAATAGCTGTACGGAAGTATTTTCGGATCCGTTATATCGAAGTTTCACTGTATTACGTAAATTAATTGAAAACTTTCCATTATGAATAAATACAAGAACTATGACAAATTTAGTTATGCATGTCCTTCTTTTTTTCAGTCAATTCTCCGCCTCGGATTATTAAACAACCGCCCACAGATGAACTCCTGTTTAAAGTTGCTCAACAAAGTAAAGAAAGTGATAAACCGTTCATCATCGAATGTGAAGCTGAAGGACAACCGGATCCAACGTAAGTTCATGTCAAACTTTCACTTTGCTTTTAGTTAAATTATTTATTTACACACCGACCGTTCAGGACCAAACCGTCAGCATTGTTAACGGCAATTTTTGCATAATTTCAATTTAACATGTTAAGGTGGTATTGGTAAACAGTACCGCGTTTTACGTACGTTTCACGTACAGCATATATCTTTTTTTTCTCAACAATTAGATAAACATTTTCTCAAGATTTAGATGTCGCATACGAGATGGTCTTAATAAAACCTGAGAAAAAGTTTTCATTTGAAAACAAAATTTTATTTTTAAAACCCGAACGTTTGGTCCGACACCACTATAAATTATGTTTCTAAACGAGAGCATTCTTTTGATTGCTTTACTTACGTTCTATTCTTTTTTTAATTTCCTAAATAAATAACATTTTCTGTGGCAATACACAATACGCCACAAAGAAAATTTCATGAAATTGTAACACTCTTGAAAAGTGTTGCCTCACACTATCGAGTGATAATGAAATCTTAATTAAAATAAATACAAAGCACATATTGAGAAAATAAAATAAAACAAGTTTTCTCTTCAAGTTTTCATTCTCATTTATTGAAAGTTTTCGTCAATATGTTGTAATAAGATTGAAGATGACACATCAGCTGCACAATATAAATTTCCATCTACTTTGTGATGCAACATAAGATTTCATGCTCTTCGGCAGATGTGTTCTGTCTGTTCCGTTGTGTCGTTAGAGTGTGAATGTTGTAACATTTTTTCTTGCCATGCTGATGTTTAATTAAGTACCGCATTTAGTGTTGTGAAGCTCATGAACGACCTAGTTCATTTAAACGATTTATACATGTCATTTAAAAGCGTTTTTTTAGGTTCCCAGTTCATACTTCTCTTTTAAATATAATTTGCGCTCTTGGTTCAATTTGCTTATATTTTCATCGGTATATTCGAACTATCAAACATCATATATAAATTTTTTTATACGATGTTTGACATTTCAAATGAAAGTAAGCCATGTTTAACTAGGTGGTGATGAATGGAGTCGTTGTACAACCATCCACTTTTTTTCTCCGCTATATGTATATGAAAAACAACTGATTACAAAAGAAATGTGTTTTACTTATGAACAAAAAGTGTGTGTAAGATTTTTAATTTTTTTAAATCATTTGATTTTAAATACAAATTTTGTTTTCACCAAAAACAGAAATTTTAAACAAGTTTTTAACGTAGCAGTACAGCAAAAATTGCCAAATGTTTTAACAACCCCAGCTGGTTCGATACGGCTTCGGTGAGCTGTGTTACCATATCAAAAAAAAAAGACAGATTTCAGTTAAGCTCAGATTGAGCTGCCACATTGTGCATTAACTGACCTACTGAACTAAACGACCAATCTAGTACCTAATTACCTGAGCTCAACTAAATAGAGCGCTTACTTCAGTGAGCTAATATACCCAGCTCTAATTCCGTTACGTAGTATACATACATAATATGTACATAGAAGCAATCTTTTTCTTTTCAATTTTCGCGAAACAAATAAATTAGGGAACGAACAATATAAGAACAAGAACACATTAAAATAGAAATTTAATTTTAAATTAATTTTTATGAAGAAACACTAAAGTATTTTATAGTAGTCAGTCTGTTTGTTAAGCTGAGTTTAGACGAGGAAACATTTGGAAGGGAAAAATTTAGGTAGGAAGCAAATTACGGGTGGCGAAAAAGCATCGTTTTTGTATTCGGAACTCGGCAACACGCTTTGTTCTTATTGCTTACAATTAAGATGGCTTCGCTGTTCAGAAGAATAAGTAGCAGCTGTCTTCTTGCCCATACTTTGAAACTCTCATCAAATTTTAAAAGTACGAGTGATTAGTAAAAAAAATGAGAGAATTTTAAAATTTGAAAAGCAAAAATTGATAACGCCCATGTAATGGAATGTCGCCGGCAGCATTTTCGTCAGTGTGAAGGTGAATGAAAAAACAAAAGAGAATTCCAAATGTTTTTCTCCCAAATGTTTTCTCGTCAAACTCAGTCTTAGCCAACTATACTTTGAATGTACAATAAAAGAAAACATAAGTTCAATTCCCATGTTCATATCACTCGTATCCACTTATGAGAAAGTTTTCAATCTGCATGAAAAACTTAGGAAAATCGTGTTCGATGCACACTTGAAAACGGAGTGCTCTGTGTAAGACTGTAATTACAACATCAAGTGTTGAGCTATAGAAAAATAATACAAATTATTAAAAATATATAATGTTTACATATCGACAAAAAGTATTTGTTAACATTAAGAATTTACAAAAATTCATATTTTGCTGTCATAAAAGTAACTTGAAGTTACGCAATTATTTATTCAATTGTATTTAAATTTAGAATGTAAATTATCTCTCATAATACAACGCGCGGAAAGAAAACCATTGGTGGGTCTAAGACTGATTATAATTCGTACGATTGTATAACAAGTGGCATTTCAATGAATAGACGTTTAAGAAAAAAATTCACTACAGAGTCATACTATTAAAATCGAGACCCCTACGAATTTCAAGTGCTTTATTATAGTTTGTAAATAAAGTACAAATAAAAACCTCTTACCATAAACAATTTAACGCAGACGCATACAATTACAAAAAAAAAATAATAGGGAAATATCGACGCATTAGCACCAAACAGTCTTAAGTGACATACTTTCAAAATCGTTTGTATTATAGAAATTAATGTTTTATGGTTTGTTGTTTCTAGTGTGTGCATAGTTTATAGCTAATTTTAAAAATAGCAAAATTAAATTTTCTTACATAATTTATTAACCGATTTATTTTTCAATAGCAAATTATTTTTTCTATTTATTTAGAGATTTAAAAAAAAAACATTTTTAATATTTTATGTTTTAACGTTTATGCTAATTTCGTGCTAAGGGCTCCCATATGATGTGGGCTCGAGTAAGCAATGCTTTTCTAAACACTTAAAATAATATACGAGTACAAATCACATATAAATACATACATACATACATGTGAACTATTTCCTTTATGCATACATACATACATACATACATTGTATGTATCAACGTATTCGTTTCCACAAAATAATATCATTTGATTTGAATGTTTCATGGTTATGATCATTTTTAGAACTTTGTTTATTAATGAAACTCGAAATTAAAAATAGTAGTAGATACTCATTATTCTATATGATCGTATGCAAGTATGTACAGTAAAAAAGCACAGATCTGACAAGCATGTGGTACGAAGAAACGATATAAAACTGGATTCATTAGAAAATTGTAAGAAACATACTTGAAAAAGACACATATTTATTTCATTGTAAATCAGTCACTGACAAGTTTTGGCGTAAAATATTAGTTCTGCTATTAATAAGATTAGTATTAGTAGATTTATTTGGAAGTATGTATGTACCACGTGTCCTGTTTATTCACGCCCATTTGAAATCTTTAATAAACATCAGTGGCCATCATCGCAGCAAGATTGGTTCACAGGTTTAATAGTCCAGAGATTTCAAACAAACATACATATGTATGTACAGACATTCCACATTAACTACAGTCCTATGGGCTCGGTTAAATAATTCAATAAATGAAATGAAATGAAATTTTAATTAAACGGCTGGAAAAACCCTTTAATTTGTAAAAATTCCTTAAAATTCTAGTCCCCTTGTTAATTCTTATTTTTTTTTTTGCAGTTCAATATCTGAGAAAACCCCTATAAATAGTATTTAATTGTTAAAAACTGCTTGCAAGTCGTAGTAAAATCCAATGAGATTGGTGTGAAAGAAAAAACTGGAATACAAAACACCTTTTTTTTTTACAATAACCGGATTTTTTTGTGATGCTTTAGATTAGTAAGGAAGAACATACTTTTAATAATTGATAATGGCGAAAAGAATATTTAGGTTGCCAAAAGATATGGATGGTATTGTGCTCATCAATTTTGGAAAAAAGAGAATTCATAGTGGGAACATCTTTAAATAATAAAGTAAAACGACAAAAAGAAGCTGCATAACTAGAACTTTTATGGTTTACGCAGTGTTGATAGTCCAAACGCCTGTTTAATCGTTGCGTTAAAAAATAACTGGTCCCTTCGATTACGAATTAACGGGATATTGCTGTACATATTGGAAAGAGCAACAAGAAATAATACATACATACATATTTAAAAAATTAAAATGATACAAAAATAGAAACCACAAAAATGTAGGTCGAAATGAAGTCGGTATATTGCGTAATAAAACGGAATGCCATACAAGTCAGTTAACATTTTGCCATAAATTAAAGTTGCATAATGTGCAGAATATAAAACAAGAAAAATTTGAAAACGAGTTGTTGTTACTCGTAATAAAATTATTTTTATTTTAATTTTAGTTATTAAAACAAATCACTACGATGCCAATTAACAAGAATTGAACAGTGTTTCTTTTTTATCGCAAAATAAGCTGTTCATCCTTAGTGTACGTGTACCCATAGAATTTTTCTCTATATTTTTACTTTAGTTTTCCATAGTTTTTCTATATCCGTTTTAATTTTTGATCTGGTTTTCTCCGTTGTTACATCCGCTGATTGCGATGTTGTTCAATAGTGTTTCTGTTGTAGTTCAACTTCTTGTAAATGAATGGTTTTGTATTATTTTTATTTTAATTCACTAGTAACTACTAATGGACTGTTAAGCAGTATGTGTCTAAGAATATTTCATGATGGTTTATAACAGCCACGTTTACGAAATCAAATTTAAAGAGCCATTTATTTGTTTTTGAAAACATCACATATATGTACATACGACTACTAATCAAATATTGAACTGAATCAGTTTAAATTTTAAATTTAAAGTGACAAAGTTTTTTTTTCCTAAATTCAATAAAAATTTTTATATTTATTATATAAAGAAACAAAAATTTTCTTAATAGAATTATTAAATATTGTGCATAAGAGCCACTTCAATCGACTTCAAGAGCCGCATTATGGCCACCTCTGTTCAATACACTAAAAAAATCAGAATCATTAAAGTATTCGCTGGCAATGAATCGCGTAAATGGAAATAATTATCCTGCGAAATTATTACACGAATGTATTTGTGTTCGATTGGTTGCAAACGCGCACTCTTATAGCGGAATTCAGTTTTTTCCCCTTTTTTCTACTCATATCACGTGTTAGTCTGCTGACAATGGCTGCGACAAAGTAAATGTGACAGCTAGATGAAATTTCGGCAGGTATTAACTTAAAGTTGTGTGAGAGGAGAGGCGGGAAATTCAAAATCTACCGAACCCACTGCATGGACCCACCATAATAAAACTACAATTGTTCAGTTATATAATTGCAAAAACGTTCTGGTAGTGTTTCTTTTTATTTTATTTGTTGGCTTGCCTCTGTGAAAGATTTCGTAACTACTCGCATTTTAGCATTGAAAGCATTATGAACCTCTAAGTTTTGGCGAATGAAATGTTTATGGGTAGATTTAATTTACTTGCAACATTTTTATTTTTAACATCATGTTGAATTGTATACATAATTATGTATTATATTTTATTAAAAAAACTGATCTCATTGAATTTTCTTTGTCAATTTTAATATAATTTTTCTCGCTCATAAATTTGTCTTCATGGCTTTTAAAGGCATGGACAAAGCGGATGCATAAAATACAAAAACCGTTTCTATGATATTATTTTTTTAAATCTACATGAAAATTTCATGAAAAACATTCACCAAGTAAAATTGGTGTTAATTTTAATTGTTTTTAATTTATTGTAGGCCGGTTTAATTTGTCTCATAAATAATGGTATAATTACAGTTTATGCAACATCTTGAGAGAAAAGTAATTAAAAGTAACATTTGAAAGACATATTTAACTTCGTTATTTAAATTAGCAGGAAATTAAATAAAAAAAATCATGTAAAAGTATGAAAATAAATTCATATGGTTTGTGTGTGTGTGTGTGTGTGTGTGTGTGTGTAAATGCATGCAAAACAAACATGGCTGCTTCTTGAAAGTCAGTCGGAAATGTATTTACGAGTATAACAAAAAAGTCAATTTAATTTTATAATTCAGTAGATTAATCCCGTGCGCTTCACTTATCGGCCATTTTTTTTTTTATAGATATTGATTTCTATGAAAAAGTACTTTCTCCTAAAAGTGAAATTTTCCAAAGAATAAATTTTTTAACTATTGAGAACCATTTTCAAAAAGTTATATGTGTATAAAAAAAACTACTTTTGCAAAGTGCAGTTTTTCTGAAAACTACCCATTGCACTTTCTTTTTAGTTTTCTTCACAAAAATCCCTTTCATTTAATATCCATCACATGGAAGTCGGTAAAAAATAGTAGTCCACCATTTAGAGGCGTTGGCCAAAAATTACTTTAATTTAATACACATACCATAGCGGTGGTTAAAAATAGTAAAAAATTTACCAAAATGGTACCAAAATTATCGTTTTTGCCCGTTTTTTCCCACAAAAAGTACATAGATATATGGCAAAAGTACCAAAACACGTTTCAGTTTATTTTTCAGCAGCATATATATGCGTTTTTATTTTTATTCTGTATATTTTAGGTTCTGATATATTTAGTTGTCGATTTTGCCCAAAAATCCCATCTTAGTGGACCAAAACATGGAAAGATACCGAATTTCAACCCTCTATCTTCAGCTGTTTGGTCCCACAGTCACGATCCTTATAGATTGCGAACTGTTTAATGTGTAATAATTGTCCAAGTTTCCATGGGAAAAGTCTATTATACATTTGTTAAATAAATATGTGTAACTGTAAATTAAAATTATATTGAAGCCTCATTTGTACACAATAATAACAACAATCCTGGCACTTGTTGCCGTAAAGCACTTCAGTAGTATTTAGTGGGAATTGAACCTGCAGCAACTAAAACTAAACTGAACGCTGAACCCATTAACCAATTTATTTAAATTACAACTTAATTGTAGTATTTTTTTTATTAAAAAAGCTTTTTCTTCGTTAAGCGGCTTGATTAATACATATTTCTATCTAAAACAGACACACAATTGAAACGACAACAATATGAATATCATAAGAACAGTATGATGTACGTATAAGACGAAAGAGAAAATAGACATGGTAGGTTATTTACCGCAAAAAATCCTTCTATTCCCCACTTTAGTTTATGGATTAGTCTAACAAAAACAAGAAAAACGTTTCATGACAATTGCAGTGTGCATAGAATTTCATTTCATAATAAGAACTGATTGCAGCAGCAGCAAATATAAAACTCGTATTTGCTTTTATCCTTGTTCTCTTGTTGTGAAAAAAAAACGTTGCAGTCTATTGGAGTACATTGCTCTTGGGAGTCTCAGTTGCAAAATATACTTTGAACAACTGCAAACATTCAACTTTTTCTATCCGAGTACAACAGAATCCTTCGTTGTAGGAGAAATACAGCGGAATGTCTCCTTTTCACCCATCCACAATCATTGTATTACGAAATGGGTTCTTTCGTATGTTGTAATGTTTCTTTTGCATTGTAAATTTCATTACATAAAATGACAGTTTTTGTTTTTGATTACAACAGCGTAATTTCTATCTTTTAACTTCAATTATGCAACAATTCCAAGTTGATTTTTCTGGAAAATATTTTACAGATCATGACAAATTTTGTATAAAAAATATTTGCACTTTTTTATATGGAAATGTCGAATTGGCCGCCCCTAATAATAAAACTTATTATTAAAGATTTACTTGCTGGGAAATCGTGTTCACTTATGGGTATTTGTCCCCCATACAACTATTTAGCCAACTATGCACCCAATGTGATTATAACAACAATTGCTCAGTATAATGAAAGCAAAAAGTCCAAATTTTTTAATGATCTTTTGAGTTGAAGTCAAGTTGGCTTGAAAAAAAATTTTAGAGTATTTCCTTTTAAAGACTCTTAATTTTGCTTATGGAAATATTCTATTATACACATCATTAATTTCTACAAAAAAATATGTACATATCGTCGCCTGAAATGCAAAAAGGCGTAACAAAATTGAGTTTTTAATGGATATTGGTGCAGCGCATCAAGGCAAACGTGTTTACAAATTTTTAGCTTTCTATTTTTAAATATAACGACTTAATTAAAGAAATTCAAAAGGTCGTAATAACAAATGATTCACAATTGAAAAATGATAAAAAAAATGTTAGGTACGCAGTACTTCTCTAAAATATTTCTCTTGTTTTTTGTGTAGAAAAAGAAACACATCATTTTATTTTGATGATATTGCGAAAAATCATAGTTGTAACCACAACACTTTTCATTTTATTAGGTTTTTTGTCTTGTAGAATTTTTAGAAGTGATGGTTTGCCCTTTTTCATTTTAGGTGACGATATGTATTTCATAGAACAAAAACAAAAACTAATTACTGAGTATCTTTAAATGTCTAGATATGTAATTGTATTTGCACAAGTATTTCTACAAAGAATTCAATTGTATTTTTGTATCGAATTGTATAACTGAAAGAGACGCAACGCAACCTTCGAGCTTTTTAATTGCTTTGGAAATATTAGACAAATAAACAATCAAAACTACTCTGTGCTTTTAATATTTAGAAAATGACACATTGCAGGTTACCCGTTGATTGAAACAACGGGTATTGTTCAGTTGAACAAAAATTCAATATCAAATCAAACGTACGATATATTTGCAATATTTGGCACTGCTCCAAAGAAATCTGTTTATGTGCAGTTTTTTTTTAATATTTTTTAGCTCCATATAAAATAGCTAATAGATGGATATTGATCATGATTATCTTGTGGTACGCACAGTTTCTATATGAAAAACTTGATAACAAGAAACACATGACTAATTCCGTTAGCGCATCGACAAATTTTCAAGAATGAACTAATTAAAAAAAAATTTATTTTAAATGGAAAACGTGTTTTGTCAAGTCGTATGTTGTACTCACTTCACTTGCATTAGTTACTCTGTTACAAGTGCACAGAGCTTATAAAATATGCAACGAAATTCTACAGAAAAAGTTATGGGAATTTTTTATTAAATAAAAAAATAGAAAATGTTTATCTCTTCAAGTCTCCGTCAAAAAACATCGCACCTATTTCAAAACTTGGTTTGTAACCGAAAGAAAATTTTTAAAATTAATAGGTCTGTTGCAGGTGCATAACAAAAGCGCCCAAAAGCGTTCCAGAGAATTTTTGTGCAATTTTGAGTGAAAATGAGAGAGCAAAATTTTTAATTTCCTGTACAAAATTTCACTAACTTTTTCTTTGTGTAAGTTCGGCCGAGAATTAAATTATCAGCTGTTTTTTATTTACATATGAAACTAAGAATTTAAGCAGACAATTTGCAAAGAAACGACAAAAGTTTTTAGTTGAAAATTTATGAAAAGCAAAATGGAAGATTTTTTAAATAAACTGGAAGTTGTTAGTACATATATTTATCACTTTAATAATAAATGGCCTTTACTTTTTTCAGTTTATTTTCAATCACTTTTTACAACTGTTGCCAATGATGCGAATATTGCTTTTCAAATATTACGCATTTGTAATGTCTAGAATCACTAAAAAAATTTATTTGAGAAAGTAAACAGCAGTAATATTTCAAGGTGTTCATTTGCGTTTTTAAGCGTTCCAGCAATTTTGGGAAGCTCTGTCACATTGAGAGAGTAATTTTCTTTTAACTCTCAAAAGTTTCGGCACTTTGGTTATGCACCTGTATCAGATCTAAGAAGTACTTTTGTGTTCAATTAATTCACAAGCCGACCCTCTTGTGTCTTCTCACTACATTTACTTTGCTTCAAAAAATGCACTCACTCCATATTGATAGTGATCTGAACCTTAATCGTACAAGCTACCTACGCAAAAACAATTATTAAATAAAATAAATAGAAATTCACAACTGTGTAAAAGACACATTGCGATATGCATATAAAAATTCCACTCTTATATGTTCAATTACGCCGACCATGCCTGATTCACGGCAATCACGTGCGCAAGGACACCAATATAATTGAAATACAATGGAGCATAAACAAATTTTTGTGGAAACATTTAACGACAACAGAATAAATAAATAGAATTTCTGTGGTTGTTTTGTTTTTTATTAAAAATATTTTTGTATGTGCGAATCTAATTTCATGACATCATCAGGTCTCTTTATTGCTTTTAAAATCAAACTGGTGTTAATAATATTTATGAATAAATTTAATTAAAACACAAAAATTTACGAATAATTAAAATAAATCATTCCGACCCAATTCAATGGCAAAAATAAATGCAACAAAACTTGATTTTTTTTTTTATAAAATTTTTGACTATATAATAATAATATGTAATAATAATGATAATAAAAAATTTTTAATTAATATGAATGTAAAAAGACAAAATAAAAAAAAATAAAAAACTCATATATGTACATACATTTTGTTATAATATTTACAATCTTAATTTTTTATTATAATTTCACGATGTATTTAAGGTTAGGTTAGGTGGCGGACCCGCCCGAAGAAGAACGACCGACCTATGGCAGATGTTAGGCTCATTGTGATGCCACAAGTAAAAACAACCAGTATCTAGGCGGAAATCGAATCCACACCTCCAGATTCATAAGACTAATGCTCATACACTACGCTACGGAGGAACCCTTAAAAAATTTTTATTATAAATATTTTTAATTGGCTGCTATATTTTGAATAGTTAACTTGTTGACTGTACAATTAGAAGAACGTTCAAACTTTTTTATTCAATGTGTTTTGTTTTAAGATTTAAAAAATGACTTCAGCCGATAGTCTGAATGAACCGAAATTGTACCAACAACGAACAATTAAATTTAAACATGATGCGCCAATACTGGGAACCCTCTTCAGCACAATGTACACGAATAAAAGTATGAAAAATGCATCGATTTTTATCGGACACTGTGTGCGCAGCGGTATGCAAGGGTGTGGAAAGTTTATTAATTTTTAAAATTTTGTAAACTGTATAAAAAAACTTTACTTTTATGAACTTAATTGCATTAAAATACATTTTACCACCACTATTTATATTTATTAAAAACACAAAATAATATATTAGTTGTCATTCGTGATGTTGAAGAATAGAAAATATTGCTTAAAATACAATTGTATAAATTTTTCCATCGCAGGTTACAAAACATACAACGATATGTATCTCATGTAGAAATACCATAACTAATATAATTGTAACTTTACAGGAGAAGAAACAAAGACATAATAGAAACTGGTATTATTATTTATATATGTTTTTTATATGGTTTAGATGGTCTATATGCGGCATTTCATTTGGCACTAATATAGAAATCTTCAGTAGACCTTTAACCAAATTCTTGAAAAAAGCTAAGAAATTTCACATGGTTATACAAAAAAATATTTGAGAATTCCGAAATATATATGTATAGCTAATCCCTATAAGCAACATAGATAAATAATCGTACTGAATTTTGACTAATGTTGAATAATTGAAATAATAGAACTGTTATTATTGCAATTGTCAAAATATAATTGATGTAAGACCGTAATTTTTGAGACATTTCGGGATAATGTGCATTTTGTGAAATGAATAGGATTCACTAAAGGGCCTCTTTGTTATTTTATTTATTTTGTCTTGAAATGTCCTATAAAATTAAAACTATATATTATTCTTTTAATTTTGCGCACGCTTTATTATAAAAACGAAGAGAAAAAACTTTGAATGCCAAAACTTTTGCTTATAAATTAAGTAATGTGTCTGATTACTCGATATCGAACGATGGAATCTCAAACTGCGTTTTTTTTTATTCGATATCGCATGCCATGGTAACAAAATAAGGCATTTCGATGAATTTTGTAGTTTTTATTTTATTTTTAATAATTTTTTGTTACTTTAAGTGGCTCATGAAGATTTTGAGACGAAATAAAATTTCAATTTCAATATTAAAAGCTTGTCGTCGCCAAAGAGTCTTAGTGAGATTTTGAAACCTATTCGCTTGAAATGGCACCGCAATCTTTTCTAGTTTTTATTTCTATGCATGTACGTACTCATATGTATAAATTTTCTCTCATTTTCCACATTTTAATGCTTAATTTGTACAAGCGGTGCTTTTTAATGATTTGTTTTTTTTTTTTCTCTTCATTCCATATGATTATTTTGACCTTCAATCGTGTATATTTTGTAGTTATTCATGTGCATGCATGCCAGATTAGTCCTAGAGCAACTGTGTTGTTAACGAACGTTTTATCTAAAAGTTAACAAGTCTAAGCAAATAGATTGTTTTTCATCTTGAGTTTCTCTGATGCAAGCTTTTAGTTTAGTTCTTTATACAGTCGTCTACCAATGGATGGATGTTCACATGTGTGTATGTTACTTTGTCAGTCACTATGTAATTTCAAATCTATTTACATAGTTTGCATTCGAATAAATAAATGTACTCATGTATGTGTAATTTACATACAGTTGTTTATAATGTAATAAACAACACATATGTAGGTGATAATAGGACTTCTCTATAGACATAAACGCACGATAAATAAACCATAAATTATATAAAACTAAATTTTACCCTCAATTTCGTTCACGTGAAATTCAAAGCAAGATGTTTTGTACAATAAAAAAATTTTATAATTTCGAAGAAACATAACCAGGGTTCTTTCTTCCCTCGTAAACCTATTTTTGTAAAAACTATAAAGCCCATGTGTCCTTCTATATTCACAATTCTGTGTGTTCTAAATTTCATCATGAGGCATGAGTTGCTCCTCCTTGGTCCTGCTTTCAAATAAAAATATTTATCTTATGTGTACTTGTATACTCCGATCTTATTATTTTCTATATTTTAATCTGGCTCATATGCCAAACATTACCCAAATCCATTAAGCGGTTCCACATGTATAATATTAGTAGGATTATATTTCAGAGCTTTTAATGTCTTCTTGTTGCGTAAAAAATCGCTATATTGACAATAAAAACGCCTTAAAATTTTATTATTACAACACACCAGAACTCGAATTCATAAACTAAATATAAATTGTGACGATTATTTTTTATTCATATTCAACACATGAAAATCAGATCAACGTTCGTACGAAGTAACTCGTGATTCACGCATGATCACCCAAAGCAAGTGAGCGATACACATTTCGCCCACAAACTTTAAAAGACAAATTTAAAAAATCGAATAGAGAATTAAATAGTCAAAACTTCTCGGTACAATTTTCTAGACCTCTAATGGCAAATTAAATCAATCAGTAAACTTCGTGGTCTAGTTTTTACCATCAGGTTTTAGTATTTCGTGATAATATTCCGACATGAATGCGCTAGTTTTGTAGAGTATTGCACTCTTTTTTTTATTATAAATAATTTTATTTCTATAAATAGCAAGATTAGAAGTATTCTCTGCTTTTTAAAATTGACTGAAAATGACAGCATATTTTTTGTTTTTTTTTTTTTTTCTAAATAAAAATCATTTGTTTCACTTATTCAGCCGTGAATGCCAAGCCGACCGCACAAATGACACAGTTACTTTAGGCATTGAAATTTTATTCATTTCATATTGTTTTTCAATATTTTTATAAGTGCAATTAATTTGGAAAACTAATTTTTCAAAAAGGAACATAAAGTGCGCATAACTTTACGCAAGAATTGTATAATACGAGAAGCATGTAGTGAATAAAATACACACTATTGCGCAGTTATATATGTATGTATGCATGGTATTGTATTAAATTTAGAAATCAACACATTTACGAAATACATTTATAGAAATTAGAATTGTAATTTTGTCGTAATTAGAATTTTAATTAAATGTGAAATACACATTTGTTATAAATAACTTTCTATTGTCATCGTGACTCACATTAAGTGAAGTGTATTTTATTTTCAAATAGTATTCCCTAGATCATTCACACGATTTTTCTTTTACAAGTTTTTTTTTAATGCATCGAATTGTATATGAGTACACTGTTTGTTGACCTGGGTGAAAATATCCGAAGTAATTATTTTCGTATTAAATGTTAAATGGAATAACATGAAGTAGTACGACAAGAGAATGAATGAATAACAATGTGAGCGTCGCTTTGATTTGGATACAGAAAGTATTTATTAAGAAATTACAAAGGTGGCAGCACTAAAGCTACAACAGGCGTTTCTGTGTATGTGGTTTGTGCCATAAAGTGTCGGAAAAATCTTTTCACTCACACTATTTTTGCACAAATAATGTATTTTTTTATGAATAAATTGCTGATTGCAATAGAATTACGCAAATTAAATTGCTTATCACTTTTCTTTACAACGAAATCTGTTAAGCAAATGGGTGTATCGTAGTGATGCCACCTTGTTTAATTAAATCATGGAAAGCAATTTTTTGCTTTTATTGATTTTTAAAAACAAACCAACCACTACATACACAAGAGAAAGACGTTTTCTTTCACCTCGTCCACACTGTGAAACATTTGTTGCAGCAACTTTCTTACATTCTCTTTTGAAACTGCATTCGTGTCCACACTACGAAGCTTTTGCTTCGCAGTTTTGTACGTTTTGTGCACTACGTATTATTCTTCTTCTTAGTTTTTGTATATGAAACATCCCAGCGGGTAAAATTTCGATTACAAAAGCGATGATCCGATGCACACATGTAAAACAGTAATGCACACTATCTCATATATGAACGTAGTATATGTTTCCAAAAGCATTGCCGCATTTGTGGAGGGACATCCTTACAGTTGTACACAAAGTAAGCGATATAGTGAAGTGTTCATCCATTGAACATATAAGCTCAGTACTGCCCAGCATACTTTGTATGTTGATAGTATACAGCTCGAATACAATTTGGAATACAGCTGGAATACAAAAGACCAACAAATTCATTTTGTGAATTCCATCCACTACCGTCGTACACTTTTAATGCTGCCATTCATTGAACACAAAGTGTGGTTAACATCGTTAAAGAGATGCAATGTGGTATGCAACGTTCCCCGCTGTGATTGTACCCTTTTTCTCAATCCTCTTCTCTCTCTCGCTTTTTGCAATTTTTGCAAGATGATGCACTTATCTTGAGCCGATTGGGCCTCAATGGAGGTTTTCAGTTATTTTTGTTTTTTAAAATAAGTAACACTCAGACAATGAAAATGCCTACAGATGTAAATTACTACTTATATAAACAGAATTTGCGAATGCTATAATGCCTTGCTAATCGAATAATCAAATTCCGTTTGTCGTCAAACTATCATATTTATAAATTAAAACAAATCGTACTGGTATTCAGATAGTATAATGAAACAGATTACTATAGTTATCACAAAATATTAGCAGAACTCAATATTCATAGCAGATTTGCAATTTTGCAAAAATGCCACGATTTGCTGCTACAAAGTGTGACTGGCTAAGTTTCAATTTTATTTCAAATTTCAAAGAGACGCTTCCGCCGTAAAATTTTGCCGGCCTTGATCTTCACTTGTTTTGATTTCATAAAAAAAAAGCAAATAACACGGCTGTACTGCATTTCAAATAATTTCACTGACCATTCGGCAAGTGTTGTTTGGTTTTGTGCAACTGTAGGAAATCTCAATTTTATACATTTTCTTGTGTTATGATAATTTGAATACTTTTATTATTTTTGTCTTATTTTGCTATTTATAGATTTTTTCATTGCGTACTTGTCGCTAACTGCGCACTTCTGTGTAAAGCAAAAGTATCTTGACACGCTGTATACGTACAACAGTTACAATTTTATGTGACATTAAAGTTAAGTTAAGACTTTCCAAGAAATTCCATACATGGGAATACAATATCTAACAACAATAGACAGGAACATTAAAAAGTTCATGAGGTGGAAATATCCTCAACGATTTATAACAAATAAACATACTTTTTTCTCTGTAACTAAATGGTGGTTAGACAACCGCCATATGTTAGTCAATTTTATAAGCAGTCATTTATTTTGTGAAGTTTATCCTTTGTTTTTCTTTGCTTAAAGTTAATGTTGAGTGGCGCCAGTAAGAATGATGACTTTAAATTTATGATTGGCAATTTTGGTAGTCAAATTATGTACAAAGGCACGTCTGCCAAAGCAAAAAAGTCACTCGGCTCGGGTGGGCTGTGATAACTATTTTGTTTATAAATAATTGTTTGTATTTGCGCAACAACACAATAGGACAGCGTGCATAATTTTCCAATGAAAGATTTCTATATTATTTCACAATTCCACAAAGTGAAAAATTAAATTAACTAAATAGTGGGTTAAATTAATATATTATAAATGATCAATAGTTGTATCAAAAGTTGTAAATTATTTAAGAAATTTAGAAGGACCTTATTTAAAATGTTTCCAAATCCATCACATACGAGATTTCCTAACAAATCTAATTGATTTTGACTATTTTTCTCATACTAAACGAAATCTATTTCTTCTCTAAATTTTGATGAAATCGACGCGTTTTACACTATAATACTTTGTATTTAGACATGTGAAAAATTCAAGTTCAGATTACGCATGATGCAAATATTAGTTCAGTGCGGCTCTACAACAATACAACAAAACCAAAAACAATAGGCTTTAGCAAATTGCGCACTTGTCAAAAACATTTATTTGTCGACAAAATAAAGAGAAATGTTGTTTGTAGAAAAAATAAAAATAACTTTTAAAAAGAAAACTTAAATTTTATTATTCATATAGTATAATACATATATTTTGGAAAATTCAGTGCCGGCACAATGCAGCGCATGTATAGGAGTCATACCGTGAGTGCCGGTCCAAGAAAACAAATTAAAATTATGAAGGAGGCGATTAATGTAAAAGGTTTGCAATGGAAATACTTTATACGAATTTCTTCGAACATTTTTTTTCCGCCATAGCCAAATCAATTTGTAACAAAAAGGACAGTAAACAATTTTTGACAAGTGCACAGTTTCTGACGTTAAAACCACAACTCTGCAAAAAATCATCAGGAGAATCGATCGGACCTGTTTATTGGATTGTGATATTACGTACAACTGTGATAGTGTGAACGCAATGTGTTATGAAAATGACAATTAATATGGTAACATATTTGACATCCCGTAAGACTTCCTCATTGTTAGTAATTTTTCTAAGCGATGAGATTTCTCATTTCATCAGGGTTGTAATATCGTCACCTTATTCCACATAGTACTATTTCGCTAATGCTTTCCGTTAGTATGTTTTCTATTGTTATCTTGGTAAAAGATGTAGTGGTCAATGAATTGGCTCAATTTCGCAATGTGCTTTTACACCATTTATGTATATAGATTATCCGTACAAGCTCTGTGTAGCTATAGACACACAAAATTTCCACCGCCACAGACATGTACATACATTAGTGTGCCAGACGGGCTGGACTTGGCCGGATTGTACAGCTTCTTCATGATTGTACAGTATTCATCTAAAATTAAATTTTCGAAAAATATTCTATTAATTTTTTTTTTTGATATATATTTATTAAGCCTGAGGTCTTTTTTTATTTTATTTTGTTTTTTATTATTCGATATTTCGTTAACAGCTTGTTAACATCATCAGGAATAATAGGAAATTATAATTCTTTTGAAGGACTTTTACTAAAGCGCCGTAATATTATCTTTCTGTTTGTTACAGCACATAAGTCAACACTTGTTATGTTAAAAAGTGTCATCTCTTATGGTTTCTTATGTTATATCATCACTGATAACATCTCTGAACACTTGAACACCTGATCTCATAATAAATATTGTTGCAAGCAGTACTAAATTTCTTTAACTTACTAACTTTTTTATTTTATGATGAATAGCTTTTTTAATATCGGGAACAACATACTGAAATGGACATTGATGAGGAAGCGGGTCCATTAAAAAGAAGACACAATTTTTTGCAAAAGATTGAAAGAAATATTTGTTAAAAAAAAAGTTATTTTGTACAAAACAAAAATAAACAATTTCGTAGTTTGTTTAATGTCCAGGTTATTTTTCATTTGTACAGCTTGTTCAACCCCAATGTCCAGCTTTTGCCAAATCAGAATCATACATACATTTGTATGCACACCCAAGTCCTTTGTCCCAAAAATATTATCGTAATCAAAAATTTACATATTTGTGAATGCCTTTAGCAAAACTTATCACTAAAACGCAATCAGTGTGGAAATAACTGGGGTGAATTCCTTACATGGATAATGACTAAAGAAAGAATATTTTATTTCTTGTGAAACACGCCCGTCGAATTTTACGTACCACTTTTAAGGGTGGCTGCCCTCAATAGTAAAATTTTGACGCATATAAATAATGTTGCTTTAACATGCATAACAGCCATTTGATAATTCGATATATTTTTCATCTTTTCTTAAAGTAAATAAAATATAAAACGCCTTTAAGATATTTTTTCGTTGTTTATTTCACATGACTCATTCATTTTCGATAGAAAAAAAACCTGTAAGTAAAACAAAAGCAAAAAAAACGAAAATTCAAATCGATTGCAATGTTACAGTGACAAAATCAATTTGTATGCGTTACATCCGTTCGGAAATAAAGGCACGTTTTTGGCGGAGTAGAAAGTGACGCACACACGCTAAACAATCGCCAATTTCTCCCACCATGTCTGTGTCATTATTATGGCTTGCACAATAATATACACAATGTTATATATTATTTTTTGGTTTGTTTGTTTGTTTGATTTCTTATTTGCTTTTATTCTTCTGGATTTTTGGACCCTTTGACAAACGTGTTTAAGTATCTCAAAAAACACCTGCTTACCAAATATTTACGCCAAAATATTCATACAAGACATGTCAATTGATTTGCTGTTCACCTCTTTTTTTTGTGTAGTCCAGACATTAAAATAATCGATAATTTTTGTGTACAATTTTTACTTTATATTTTATGCTTAAAAATGTAATTAATACATTTTTTTTACCAAGCATGAAATAGAAATTTTACAGGAGAAGCAAAAGACTTTTATAACTTACTTTTGGTCTTACACTTAGGCCTCTAACTTGGGGTTTAAATGATCATGTTTAGCCTATCAGGTTTTAATACGCCCTCATTTTTTACAAATACAATCATACTTTTTAGAACTTGATGCGAACTTGCTTTACAATTTTCTATCCAGTTTCGTTTCAATAAATGGGGAAGAAAACAGCTGATTACTATTCTTGTGAACAGGGATGCCATCTTGATAAATGAACTTGCTTTTAAATTGTTCAAAAGTTGCGTGCATTCCACGTCACAGCTATCAATTCACAAGAATTTTAGAGTGTTGTATGTATATTGGATATTGATTGTGATTAATACAGAAACAAAGAATACAATTTCGCCGGAACATGTCTAATCAAAAGTTGAGTATTCTTCCAAGTTAAGGGAGGGTTTTTTCATTTCACATGACAATATATTCTGTGTAAATTTCTTGCAAATTCTTTGATTCCCTACATTTTTATTTTAATGCGTGACAAAGTGACTGACTGACCTAACACGAATATACATATATGTACTTTAATAAATGTATAAACACGCGAGTGCTGACACTAAAAACAATATTTCAAAGTAATGAAATAATAGAATTCCCACTCGAAAATGGAATGTTTATAATCTACATTTTTTTAGTTTTTAATTGAGTGAATACATTTGTGTCCATTCGCTTAAACACATTTCTTGAATCTCCGTAGTATCTTTGAATTAAAATGCATACCGAACTATTTTTGATTTTCGAAGAAAAGAAGGAAATAAAAAAGAAATGGGGCAGCAGTTCTCAAGCACACATTATTTTCATCGTTTGGATATGATTTAGTTTTATAAAATTTTTATTTTATTATTTCTTACAAAAATAATTGAGTTATTGTTTTTTTTTTGTTCTTTGTCCCAAGAGGTAGAAAGCGATTTTATAATGCCATCATTTACACTTTTTATTTAAGGTTTCTTTGGTGACCATATTTTAATGATAATAAAGATTAACGCAAATAAAAGTAAAATTCATAATAATATTAATTATTATTATAAAAATGGGCACAAAAGTTATTTGTTTGCACAACTTTATTTATACAGTAGAAAACACCTGTTGCTAATAAGAGATCAAATATTTAAAAAATCACATATCAAGATCAATTTCCACATTATTATGCAAATCATGTGCTCACACTGCAGCTGTAAGTCTATGGAACTTAAGTATATTTCAATTTTGTAATCAACTACAAGAAATTATTAAAATGCAGTACGTCTGTGCCCTGACTACAAAGTAACAATGTTGCAGTTTGTTGATGAACAGCGTGGAATGAAAATACTCACGAATTGTATTTGGGCAGAAATTTGTGATATATTTTTTTATATTATATTTTTCGTTTTCGGGACCACTCGTTTCCTACTCGCATAATTTCTATTTTAAAAGTTTTAAAACAAGAGAAAAAGTTAATATTATTTTAATACAAGGCGGGCAAATTTGAGGTTAGGAAGTAAATTGGTTGGGAAATTATGAAATGTCAAGAATTGAGCTGTCATCCTTTGACATTTATTTTATAAAAAGTTGGGAAATTTTAACAATGGGAGGCACACTCCTGAAAAAATAATTTTAATTGAGAAAATCTTACTGAATCACTTCGTAAAATTCGAACAGATTTTCTTTCGTAATCAGGCTCCTTCTGCGACCACTGTGTGTAATTTCGCTCAACATTTTGCATAAAGATCTTCATCTTCACGCTTATAAAGTTAAACTCGTTCAAGAATTAAAACCGGCCCACCATATGAAAACGGGTAATTTTTATGAAAGGGGGACCAGGGTACCTCTTTTTCGCATCCAGCACTTCCATTATAGACTGCTGAAATTCGATATACGGGTACACAGTTTTAGCTAGAGGGCTGAAATTGGGAATACGGGTAGTCACTTGGAAGGTAGGGGGCAATTTCCGCGTCTCCGAAACTAAGTAACCGATTTTAATGGACTTTACAACATACATAGGTGCGCGTTTACAACCACACAAAAGCCGTATATTTTTTTGAAATTATTACAACAGCTATGCGGTGGCAACGCGTGGCCAGGTAAGCTACATGCACATAAGTATTAGCAACGCATTTCAATGCACACCTGTTTAATAAATTAACCTGGCTCCTTCTTACCTTAAAAGTATGTTTGGATTTTCTTCCATAATGACTGCAGTTAATTTTTAGCGAATAAATTGTTTAAGAATTTTAATTTTCATGCGGCTTATAGGTTATTATCACTAGTGATGCAACAGCATTGTTGCCAGGTTCTCCACATGTACAATTTTTCCCACATTTGCAGATAAAATGAGCATGTTTGTTGATCTTAATTTGTTTTGCTGTCTAGGAAATTTACAATTGTACGAATATTTGTAGACCTTTAAAACATCAAAATGCCATTAAATTAATTACATTAATTCGAAAGAAAAAAAAATAGTATCGCACCCTTAAATTGCCAAAAAGCGATTAAAGTTACTTTGAAAGATGACTGCGTACAAACTGTGCAGCATGTTGTGATGTGTTGCAGACGGAACTTAATATATGCACATGCACATTGCAATCTGCATTGTTTCAGTGAGAGGTTAAGTGCAGAGTCATATCAGTCGAGCAAGTGGCAGTCATGTATTTAGAAATCTAATAACACAGCTTCAATACGTTTGCATGTGGATAATTAATCAGTTTTTTTTTTGCAAATTAATTAATTAACTAATAAAATATTAATATGAAACGATATGGATTTAATTTATTTTTAAGAGTTTCAGTTATTTAGTCAAAGCTGTGCCAGCGCCTCTTATAAGTAGTACATTGTTATTACTTCTTACGCAGCGCACTGATACCGTCCGTACAAGCACAATGAAATAAAAGTGATTGTAATAAATTCAAAAGTCTTGGCATCAGCCAAGTACGTACATACGGGGTCTGATCAAAAGAAAAGGTGAATTTAGAATTTTTAAAAAGTATTTATTGATTCATCAATATCCATTGCGTCCTCTTCAAAGTAATCCCCTTCAGATATAATGCACTTATGCCAGCGCTTCTTCCAACCCTCGAAGAACTTCTGAAGTGCCCTTTTCGGTATGGCCATCAGCTAGTTCTTCAATTTTGACTTTGTGTCATCAATAGTGGCAAAACGCTTTCCTTATATTAGTCTCATCAGTTTTGGGAATAGGAAAAAGTCGCAGGAAACCAAATCTGGTGAATAAGGTGGTTGAGGCATGATTGAGGTATTGTTTTTGACCAATAAATCACGAACAAGCAAGCAATTGCTGGTGAATTATCGTGATGCAGAATCCATGATTTTTTTTTCTCAACAATTCCGATCGTTTGAGCCGTATTGCTTCACACAAACGTTGCATAACTTTCTTGTAGTATTCCTTATTAACCGTGCACCCTGTTGGCAAGAACTCTGATGCACCACTCCATTGTAATCGAAGAAAACAAAATTCACCTTTTCTTTTGAACAGAGCTCGTATGAGTACTACTATTCGTACTTGCATTTTTAAGTACGACTCGTACTAATGTTAAGTAGAAAAAACTAAAATTTAGTACGAATTTTTTGTTGCTGTGAAGCTAAATGTATTATTTGATAATATAAAGGCCCACCTCTTAGAAAACACACCCTATAAATACTGTAAAGACGAATACATGCATTAAATTAGTGAGTCATCGTAAGTGGCGCATAGAGAAGAAAATGTCTGCTACTGATTCATTTTATTTACACCATCCTTAAAGCACAAGGACGTTTGTTTTTTATGGTCGGTGTGTGTGTGTGTGTGTGTGTGTGTGTGTGTTTTGTGTGTGTGTTTTGTGTTGAGATTAAAAATAAAAAAAACTTTCTCTTATTGACAAAATTGTTGAGTAAAGTTGTTCGTTGTCTGGCTTTTTATAATTTCTTTTTCTGATGACGATGAGGGTTGTTGTGTGCAATATCTTTTACAATTTTACATCTTTTTAATATTTATTTTTTGTTTTTTATTTTTCACTTTTAACTTTTTTTTGTAATAAAATTCCTTAACAATGCCGTAGAACTGGGACTTTATGCATCAACATGCTGGTGGTTAAGTGTTTTTCTCTGTTTGTTTTTCCTTTTTCTTTATTTTCCATGCGTATTATTATTTTAATAATTCTTTTGGAAGAAATGTTTTTGATGCTTGTTTAAATGATTTTAAATATAAATGAATGCTTGCAATATACGTATGTACATGCCGATGTTGGCAAAACAAATATAATTTGCAGCCCGTAAAGGCATTTGTTAGGCTTAAAAAATCACAAAACTGAAATCTCACCATTTGACTCAATGAACGAAGGGAAATGCATCCAAATTTTAAACTTTAGTTTAAGCAAAAATCAAAAATTCAAGGGTTCCAGTGGTAGAAGACAATCATAAAGTAATTATGTGGAATACAGAATTATATCTGCGGACTTCAGACAAAAGAAAACTTCAGTCTGATTTTAATATTTCTCAGGACAGCAAAAAATGCGTGTGAAACGAAAAAGAACTCAGAGAGTTCACTCGGCGCGCAGTTTGCGGCAGCAAATGAATATATAATATTCTATTATATATAATATTCTATTATATGTATATCAATAGCGACTCTTAAGCAATATCGAAAACGAACATTGTTGTTAACGATATTCGCTAAAAATAAAAAGAGACCTTCATTTTTTATTTTTTATAGTAAATTCATAAATTGTTGATATTTTTTTAAATTTTTCTGCTATAAAAAGCAGCCAGGATATCATCGGGCGCAAATCGACCACCTTTATTTACAGATTGATAGTATGATTCTCATGCACGGATCCACTTTCATAGAAATACAAAAACGTTAATATTTGTTCTTTGTTTTTTTTTTTTTTTTTTTTCAAAATTTTCGTCAATTTAGCGAACGTTTATTTCGGAGAACTCTTCGCTAATAGTTCGTTTTTGCGAATGTTTGTATTTTTTGTTTTAGAAATTTCGGACAATTAACTTTAGCGAACATTCTCACAAAAAGAATCTCGGTAAAGCGGGGTATTTCTTATTGGGCACAACCGCTTCTCATGAATTAACTTTCACATACTAATGCACTATGTAGTATGTCGTACCCACTTACGTCACAATACATCCTTTGTACTTGCAATAACTAATCATCCCATTATTTGCATTTATTATTTGAATAAAATCCCTTTTTTTGGAAAGACTCACCAGACTATAAAACCACCCCTATTTTATTTGTAAACTTAAATCATTCTCTTCTCTATTGAGTATGAAACGAAAAAAAAAACATTTTACTTAAAGCTTTTTTGACTTCAAGACTTTAATAATTGTAGCTTAATATCGTTTAAGAACAACTGCATAACAAAAAGAAAAAAAAATTAAATCAATCGATTTTTTTTATTTGTTCTATGTATGGCTCTGGCGGTACATACATACATATGTATGTATGTTAATGTTTCCTATCCATATAAAAGAATGGAAAAGCCAACTTCATCAGTGAATATATTTTTACTGCTTATCCCACTTTTATATTCGGAATGCGTAACACCTTAATTGTAGTTATTAAATAAGAGTGAATTTTAGCATTCTTTAATATACGAGTGCTTACTTCGTATTTTAAGTCATTGTGTATGACACTTCCGTTTCGAGAATTTTATGTATTATTTATACTAAAATTTTTACAAAATGCAAGTATTCAGTTTTGTTTGAGTTTATGAATATAAAAGGTGCCGAAAACCGAAAAATACATATAAAGCGAAATATGTGCATTATGGCTTATAATCATCGCTTTATGAAATAATGGGTATATTATCTGTTTGTATTTGTAAAACGAAAAAACAATCATCCAGTGTTTAAACTAACCGGCGGATGTGATATACTGTTTATAAATTACAGTGTACTCGCGATGATATGAACACCGAAAAAAATATGAAAACACTGTTTTCTTTCATTGACTACTCTAAAATATGAACTTGTGCAAAGCTCAAAAATTTGAATAGGTTATTTTATTTATTTTTATTATGGACAAGCATTCAAGGGATGAATAACCCCTACACATGCGATGCATTGTGCAGCAACTAGAGGGTAGTGATATTGAGAGAGATGACAGGTGGTGAAGCTTCACTATCTTTTGTTTATAGCAGTGTTGCAGTGCCTGTGATGTCAAGGAGACGTATTCAATATTGAAGCTTTGTTTTAGTACACAGAAAAAATAATAATTAAATTTTTCCCAATTAAGTCTTTACTCAGAAAAATTTTTTTCTCAATTGATAATTTAATTGAATCCACGTTTATTTTAATTTAGTTTGGTGTTCTCTCAAGAAAGTGCAATCAAAATGGTCAAATTTTAAAATTGTTTTCCATTAAAACTGTTAATTGATTCTGCATTTTTTGGTGTTATGTTGAAATCTAATTATTATATTTTAATTGAATCTTCGTATTTTTTAATTGAGCCTTGATTTTACTTCTTTTCAGAACATTTTGGTTTTGTAGTCAACGTACAGAGTACTTCAGCCTTCGACCATCCTGTTTTCTTTAAGTCCCTTGGCTGTTTGCTTTTAAATTGTCTTCAGTTGTCGATCAAAATTTCTTGCATACATGTTTTAGTTAGCGCTCACCTTCCAGTAGAATCCCACATTAAATTTTTAAATATAATTTTAATATGAAAAGTTCCTTAAATATGCGTCTTTTTCTAAAACAAATTGTAATAAAAAAAATTTCTCTTAAGAAACTTTTATTTTTATGGAATAAACGGAAATCACATGACATTCACAAATGCCTTTAATTGGTTCATATTATCGCGAGTTCACTGTAAAACTGTTTACTTTGAATTTGAAGAAGGTACATTTACAGATATTTAAAAAAACGCTTATTTCAGCCGGCACTTAGTAATCAGTTGCATTTGCTTTTGCATACAAAATGAGGTTCCATTGTTTCACTTGTTATTCTTATTTGCAAAACTGTGAGGAATTTACGAGTAATTAAATAAAGTTAATAATTCTCTGTGGATTTTTAACAACAAGGCAGTCTGCTTTATTTTATTTACAATTTATTTTTTCTCATTAATTGTGTACCACTATTTATTTATACCAACGATGACAGTATTTTGTTCAATTATGATTTATTGCCCTAATGATACAAATTTTCTGAAATTTACTGTAATTCTGTACAAAATTATGCTGGCTGGCTGGCTGATTTTTCTTTTTAATTTAATGAAACTTGAGGGTTTTGTTCTCTGTAGATGCTTCACAAAACGGAGCTTTCCTTCAATTATGAGTTATTTACTCATGATCGATCCCCTGTGGGTAAGAAGTCTGTGGGTTGGCAGTTCTATTTCTATATCAATTTTTTTCATTTGTTTAATTGTGGGTTTATCATTTTTAATTGTCGAGTATTTGTTTTTTAATTGTGCTTTTTTGTAATGTCAAAATCTATTGTAGTGAAAAATTATTTAATTGATAGAAAAGTTTCATAAAAATAATCAAATTAATATGTTCTTTTTACGGCTACTTAAACTATCCCTTGATGTACATACCAAGGAATCTCTGCGTACAAACAAAATTTGAAGTGACATTAACGTTTGCTAAAAATCGTGTCATGATAAAATATCATTTGAGAAAATGATGACTTTTTTTAAGGTTTCAGTTCCTTTAATAAAAATGTCAAGACACACAAACGAACATTCAACTTGAAATGACTTAAATGAATAATATGAGAATGGAAAAAAAGTATCGAAATGAATATTCATGTCGTACCTAAAGCCCTACCTAAACTAGTGCAATAGAAATTATATATGTAAATAACAATAAAGTAAAAAAAAAAATATTTTTTTAAGGTGTTTAACCTCTTTGGAAACTCCCTTTTTCCTAGAAGCAAAAACGCTCCAATACAAAGTGTAACGAAGAATAAAATAAAAATAAAATGGCATAATTTTAGAAGGATTTACAAAGTAAATTAATTTTCCGGTTGCGTGTCTAGTATATTCGTTATATTTTCTTTATACAGACAGGCTGAATAAAATGAATATTCTCAGGGATCATGAAGTCAAGGAAGCATATGTAGCATATGGAAGCGATTAGAGAGCAACCTCTTGAGGATACAGTTTTGACAATTAGGTGTACTACGAGTAACATGAAAGTGTTACAATTTCATACGAAAATTAAACTAAAATGCAAGTAAAACAAAAAATTACATTAATGCACTTTGACGTTAGTGGCTGGCAGTATACCTTTCAACCAATAAATTTACTCACCCATGCATGGATAATAAGACATGGACAGGTTACTCCCGTATAACACACGCGTTAGTGAAATGACAAAATATTCGCAGTGTAATGCCGCACAACTCTACTAGCAACCTATCAAATAGTTTATAAAATTCTAAAATTTTGAGAAATAAAAGATCAAATGAAACATTAGTCTCACTTCTGTTTTGTTCACTTTTTTTTTTTAATTATATTTCTTTTTTGAGCGATGGTCTGAAAAATTTTTGTAACATTAGTCAATTATATATATTATTATATATATGAAACATTAGTATTAATTATATATACATATATATTTATTGTTTTACTTTAGAACTTTGTTGAAAATTTGCTTCAATCAAAAACTACCAATGCGCTTTTGAAACTAAAGTGCTGCGTTATGTGGTACTAACCTGTATGTATGAATGTGTGTGTGTGTATGTATAACACAGTCCACGAACGGCGGCTATCTTTATGAAGGAAATATGCATATGGGAAAATAATTTTTGCGCTTGTCATCTTAGATTTTTTGCTTCTTTATCTCTTCACACTTGAAAAAACATGTTAGCGTGTCTTTATAGTTCCCATTTGCAGTTGATTTTAAAGTTTTGCACACATCTACGTAATGTGTAATGTGTACAGGGTGGGCCAAAAGTCACGCTTGGTAAAAGCATTGCGATAGTAAAGCAAACGATAAATTTTTTAGTTCAAAAACACGAACACATTCACATTACGAGTTCAAATTGTAGATTGTTGAATGGCCAAACTTAAAATTATACAACACGTCGTCGATGAAGATATCATTTCAATTTATAGAAAGGCCAAAAAAAAATATTTTCTTACATTAAATGGTATTCGTAGCGCCGCCCTGCTGTTTCAGCAGCTCCTTTGCTATGGATGGCGTAAAAATATTTCAAACACATATTTAAGTGTGACTGCAAGTAGTATGTCCTTGTCATTAACAACATGACTACATTCTGCGTGAATATGTGTGTGTGTGTGTGTGTGTGTGTAGAAACAAATTGGCGAATTTCTTGGTCCTTGGTTCGTGTGCTGTACGTGTTGCTGACATTCCGTTGGAGTCATTGTCCTATTTGCAGAAATATTTCAACAATTTAAGTGGAAGAACACTGGCCTGCAATGCAAGTTGAATAATTTTATTAATACAATTATGACGTTTGAATTTTCATTTCTTTGCTATATTTATTTTTTATTTGTTATTTATCTGCATAATTTTAAGAATATATAGTGGTTTTCGTAAACTAATGACTATAATTATTGATAATTTTTATAATCGTTTGGAAACCGCGTCTGACATTATCTGCCGCTAAACGTTGCCTTTGAAAGCCAATTTTTTATTTGTATTTTTGATAATTTTTTATAAATCATTAGGACAATAAGTATTTTGTTATGGTATTTCCAAAATTAGCACAATATTCCGCCTTTATTTCCTTTGCCCTGTAAGTGGAACTGAGTTGTTGTAATTTATCTCGAGTGTATAAATTATGAAAGAGCTCTGTTTTGATATTATATTCTTAATATTTTACTTTGTTATAAACAATATGCAGAGTCCTCTCAGCTTATAGATATGCACTTTAAGGATAATGATATAAAATTGTTGCTGTATTGTACAATAGAACAACGTTCAGACACGTGTCTTGAAGACTTAAAACTGGGATTGGTACAATAAACGTGTCAAAATTCTTTGAAAAGAAAAAATAATCTCATGACTACATGCTTACATACATACATATGTATATATTAGTATGCATATTTATATACATATGTATGTGATATGTACACGTGCTGTCCTTTAGAAAAAAACACAAGAACTTAATTTTATTTATTTCACAAGTATGTAATTTATTTTGTACTTCTCAAGCATTCCAGCTCGATTTAAGTTCGTATGTATGTTTTTGTGTTGTGGGAAAAACGGGAAAGGGGTGAAAGTGGAAAGCAGATGGCGTTTTAGTTTTGTATTTGACGAAAATATGAAAAAGAAAATTTTTTTTTAACACTTCCAAACAAATTTTTTTCCCCATCAGTCAATTTCGCATCTATTGCAGCCGGTATACTTATGAGAGATATACTCCTCAGCAAGAAATTAATATTTATTTAATAATTTAAAAATTTATTAAAAATGGTGCGAGTCAACACTTATAACTTCATGGAATGCTTCCTTAATAGTATAATGACTGGCAAATTCAACATGTCCATCCTGTGCTTATCACAAACAACGTTACTTTCCTCAAACCAAAAGGAATAAACGTTATTTTTGGCACAACTTACGCATTCTTCAAGAACTTTGTTATTTAAAACTATTGTATGGAAAACTTTAAATGAAACTAGCAAGAAATAAGTGCGATGGATGGAGCCAGCTTAATGGGAAAGTCTGATTATTGATCGTAATTTCTTTGGATGAACAAACATTTCTGCTCGGGTTTAATACAAATTCATATGTACTTATATAGGGCTTACGTATCGCTTTAAAATTAATAGTGACTATTAAGCCCTTCTCATCAATTACAAGTGAAATAATACAAATACTCGTGTATCGCAATACATGGTACATGGTACGTGTTTCACATCATAAAAATGTCGGACAGAATCCAGCATGTTGGCGGTGTGTATTTTTTTTAATTGTGAATTCTAGTGGCTGGCTCATTGATGACGTATTTAACCATACCAAAAAAGTGCAACTACGCCCCCTCCGCCAGTAGAGCAATATCAGTTATTTTTAGAAGAATTAGCACTCGGTGAATTAACATTCCTACAGATAATATTGACATATTACCTTCGTTATTGTTAAGAAGAGAAGAGAAGAAGTTGTTGAAGTGATTGAGAAATCTTTATTGTCGTTAGCACGGCCATTAGTTTTAAAATTCGTACGCCGCAATGTCATATGGCATTCAAGTTGGTTTTTGTTGGTCTTCTGATATGAGTGAATAGGGCACTCGTGGAATATCTGGGCTAAAGGGGCAGGATTGGGCATATACGAGTTATAAGTTCATAATAGTTCGTGCATCGCAGTAATGCTTGGAGAACGGCATCAGTCGAAGAAAAGAAATAATTCTTATGTTTATGTTTCTTAACTGTTGTCGTTCATGTCCCAATGATTGCCTAAAACATCTTCGCCAAACCTAGAATTTACTCTACACTCTATGGACCTCTGGTAGTTGATTGGTATTTATCGATTTCCAAACTCCCATAAAATATTTTTTCTTGAAAATTATTTAATTTATTTAAATGAAGATAGTAAAGCAATTTTAATTTTGCTCCGAATCAAATTTTACAACAAGAAACCGCGTATTCTCCCTCTACAGTAACACAATCGGCAACGTCAGCTTTTCTGCATATTAGCTCATCACATACACACACACACACACATACACACACACACACACATACACACACACACACACACACACACACACACACATCCATACATATATTGTATGGAAATACAAATATTAAACAAAAATGATGACGCAACTCGTATTTTACATACATATTCATCCTCGCATGTACCTGCAGATACAGATAGAACTACAATACGCTTTATTATAAAAAAAATTTATTGTAATAAGCACCAATTATATAAAATAAATAAGACAATAAATTCTACAGATACAATAGACATTCTTTGGTGTGCTCGAATGAATGCAGAATTAGTATTTCAAGTCAAGTCAGTAAGTTTGTAAAATCCATTTTTTGCATGTAGTGCAACATCATAATCATAACTAGTTTATTCATATTGAGATGGTATGAAAGGCAGGTAGCTCTCCAAAATGAGTTCACACTTACACGGTTATATGACCTATTCACTCTATATGTATAGTATATGATCAAAGCAAATATAGGGGGTGGTATTGGCTGAGTAGTTACTGGTATATCATGGATGCAGCCAAAAAATGTTCGATTGTGTCTAATTTGCGTTCTAATTTGTCCATATTTGAGCAATGAAACGTCGAAGAAGTATAATGCGTCAAAATTAACAGCAGACATGCCTAAGGCTCGTATCTGTACTGTTTTTCGCAGTATTATACTGCTTTTCTCCCTCAAAAAACTGTTTTTCGGCAATGTTTCGATTGTGGATCGGTGTGTGGAGATATTTATTCATCTCAATAACCCCGATTGCGAATTCAAAGAAATGGCCACGATCGTTGAAGAATATATTTTATGTTTGCCAGGAACTCCAGCATCAGTGGAACGAATCATATCTGCAGTGAACAAAACGTGGACGTCAGACAAAACCCGATTAGATGTGCAAACATTGAAGGCGATTCTTAAAGCGTCAAATGTAATTTGAAGTACAAATGCGTTGATTTCTACAATTACCTCAAAACGAAGCCGGCATTGCTTATTCAAATTGCTTCAAACGACAAATACAAAACAACCACAAAAGCTGATTTTGATGGAAATGATTGTTAATTTTTTTCTTATATATTGAATAAAATATATACTGCGAAAAGTACTGTTTTTCCAAATCGATTTACTGCTTTTTTAAAAAATTTCAGTGAAATGGACTGTTGTTTTTGGTCCAAAAAAATATACGAGCGTTAGACATGCCGCAAGTTTGCTTGTGCAAGAATTAATTCTACCACTTTCACCCCTTCCTCTTTTCTACACTATTTCTCTCTCTCTCTCTCTTTAGTTTCAGTGCATTGCATATGTAGGGGATTTCTTATGAGCACTGGTCCAGGATAAAAAATATAAAATAAAATTTTACAAAATTGATACTGCCTAAATCATCTACTGCCAGTTTCATAGCATATGTATGGGATATCCGCTGAGCACTGGTCCAAGAAAAAAAATATAAAAAAAAAAATAAACAATTATTTATAATGTTACTGTTTTTTTTTATTTAATTATTGAATTACTATTATGCTTGTTATGTGGTTTAGCTGGTCAAGTGTACATTTCAATTGGTGCTAATAGCAAAATCTTCAGTACGCCTTACACCAAATTCCTGAAAAAAAACTAAGGAATTTCATATGTTTATACAAGAACTCACAAAACAACTTTGAGAATTACGAAATATACAAACAAAATAAACCAAATTGCTTCTTCAAAAAGTTTTTTTATACAACAAACATTTTATTATTCGATTTAAGTCTATTTAATTTTTGTTCTTCTAATTTTCTTTACACAACAAATATAGGTTATTTTAATTAATAGTAAATATTTATAATTTTAAATGTTTCTGTAACAATAAATATCAATACAAATAACATATACATGCATACATACATACATATATGACGTTATCGCTCTGACGCATATTCATGTTGGCAGATTTCTGAAGACTGATGAAAATGAAGAACGATAAAAAAAAGAAGCGCATTATAAGAGTTATAACAGAATAAAAAATAATATATTTTTTAACTCTTCTTAACAATGGTGAACCTTAAAGTAAATAATTTGAAATTTCTCACAGTTTTTCACAAATGCGGAGGTTACCACCCATTACGTAAAGCTGAGTCGTGAACGCCGAAGTTAGATATGCTAATCACTGTTATGTTTAATGTTACTTCTAGTCTTCGGGATAGAACATTGTCTACAAGGCAACAAAGGGATGCTTAAAATCGCCAATGGGTGGGTGAATACTAACAGCTTTTAAAAGATTTTACGTTTTTATTTTAAATTTAACAAAATTTAAAAAAATTTTCAACTATTCGTAGTTTTATTATATCAGCCTATTTAAAATTGTAACTATTTGCATAAACTGAAATTCGAAATAAGACACTATTGCATACATACATATGTATGCATTTAACAATTAAAAATATAAGATACTGAACTTGTTGTTCGGAAAAATCAGATCCGTTGCAATTGTTTTTACAAAGGCTTGTCATTACGGGAAGTTCTATTTTTTGATGTCGATTTATTGAATCCGAAATAATATTCGTTATGCTAAATAAATGTAATTTCTTGAAGATGTTTAGAGAGAGTCATTGCAGCGGAACTAACTCTTTTGTAATAATGAATGAATGAATGAAAGGAAAAAAGTAATAGCAATAATTTGCACGTCTGGGTTTAATTCTCAAACAAAATATATTTTTTAATCCATTTTAATTGAGGTTTCAAAACCACAATGTTTGTTTATTTACAATTGAAACCATAACAAATGGATGCAGCAGAAAAAGGAATTTTTATTTTAAAAATAAACAAAAGTATCTTGTAAAAATGATCGAGATTATATTTATACATATGTAGATATGTGTGTACATATATATATTTGCATAGATATACATACATATCGCCAGCTGAACTTGGAAAGTAATAACAATAACGAAAGTAACTTCACAAAATTCACAATACGCAAAACTTTCAATTTTCATTGTTAAATTTAAAATCAAAAAAAACTTTATGGAAGGGTTTCAAAATTTAATAACAACAAATTATTTTTTAATGTCAGAAATCGCGAATTTGAAAGAATCGTGGGGCCAACTTACGGCATTCGCTAGCGAATGAAATTCCTATACATTTTAATAAAATGTATTTTGTTTGAAATTTCGATTGAAATCGAATGCCGTTATTGGGCCCCTGTACACAATTATTCTTTACGTCATTTGCTTATTCCTTTTCTAAAATTATAAACACTTTTGCGTTGAAGTTAACGATATTAATTTATATAAATAAACTTTTTCACAGTAATCACGTTTCACATCAATAAATGATTTAACGACCGTTTGCAAAATGTGTTTATAAAACGAAGTCATATTCTACGTAAAAAAACGTTTGTTAAATTAAACCAATTTATTTTTCAAGCTCTGAATAAAAATAAAAATACATAATAATATTTGAAAATCAGGAAAATATAGTCATACAAATTAAACAGAGGCAGCCAACAGTGTGCTTCTAGCAATGGTGGACAAAGGTTTTTTTCTTATTACTGTTACACTTAACGAATTTTAATCTCTCGGACCAATTAAAATCTCGAATCGATTTAAAATCTAATAACTTTTCATTTATAAGTTAAATAATGCGAATAGTTTTAAAATGCACAGATAGCGATAGAGACCGAGACCGTAGATTTTTACTCGTTGAACATTGAAGCTGCATTTAAACTTCAATCTCTGACTGTAACACTCATATCTATATAAAATCTCCGGTTCACTGGCCTTTCTTGTTGCTTTGGCTATAAAAACAAAATGTTTGGGCTTAAAATAATTCTTGGTACATGATTAGCGCGACAAAATTACAACATTGCTGATGCTGCATATTTGAACCTTTTCAAGTGATTTTGCTGATTTCATAAATTTGTTTGAACGTTTTTTTTTTGTTCTTTTATTTAAAGTTTCTATACTACAGTTCTTCTTTTTTTACATCGAATCTCCATCAACTATAACTTCTTGTGCCGGTGCTCTGCCTTTTCATACATTTTTGTATTTTTGGCTCCTCTTGCATTCTCTGGTCTACCCAAAAACAACACTAAAAAGTCTTTAAATGAATATGTGTTTTCTGATCATCCAAGACTTGCTTATTGGCATGTTGAGCAGACTCATGGCGAATGTCGGAGGCCCGACACAGAGCAAGAGGAGGCTGATTATGGCGGTCACGAAGTCGATCTTGCTGCATGGGAGCGAGATTTGGGGAAATGTACGGGGTGAGAGAACCAAACGCAGGGTGCTCGAGGCGGTACAGCGGACGGCGGTCCTTAGGGTTGGTTCGGCTTACCGCACGGTCTCGGGCGCTGCGGTCCTGCTGATATGTGGAGAAATACCCATAGACCTCTTGGCGCGCGAGCGGTGGGAGGCTTGGAACTCGAGGGGGGAGGGTCCTGGTGTTGGTGCTATTGGTCTGAGACCCCAAACTGTCCGGCGATTTTAATACAACTTTCACCATATGATTGACTGAAGGTCAGGTTACACAGTGGACTACCTTTGGCTCGACTGCTGGGTCCCCATGTTAGTTAGAAAATGGCATTTATAATACAATTGCAATAGAGTGTAAAAGTCACGAGAAATCCCACTCTACTAACGTACAAAATTTCATTTCAATATCTTGAAAAATTTTGTAGTTGTTGACCTATTTTTAAAGGGTATATTGTTCGAAAGTCCACGTTCATATCTCGAGAACCGTACCATGTATGTGGATGAATTTTTTTTCATATGAAAGATCTTCAATTCTACTTTTTTTTGCAATTCAAAAGTAACTGAAACATTAGCAAAACACAGAACCTTATAACGCCCACGTTCGCCTAATAAAAAGTGGGCGTTAATTTTATTTTCGGACGATTCTCCATTATATACTCTATCAGCCGACAAAGTTTCGTGCAATTATCTCAAAAAACACGCCAGTTTTTAAGAAGAACAAAAAAACATCTTTTGATTGAAATTTTTAAATGTGAAAAATAAAAACGTATTTTTTTGTGAAAAACCAGGTCAACAGAAACTGGTAGCAAGTAGATTTGGTAGAAAGATTTTCTTGGAAACCTGACCTTAGTACTCAGTTCCACTATTACTTGAAAACAATGGTGGACGAAATGGAACATTTTGGCTTTTTTTTTTAATTGTGAATTCTACTGGCTCACGGATCAATTCTTGTACCTTATTGGGACGTGCACGCACCTTGGGCCGATAGTTATTTAAGTGCTTAAAACATTCTCTTTCGTGCTGAAAACTTTTCTCCCTTTGACATAAAATTATGCAAAAATTCATGAATTGAAATTGTTATTTCTATTTCACATGGAAGTCTGATTTTAATTATTTGCTGACTGTATAAAACAATATAAAATTTCACAGTATCTAAAAATTAATTATCAGTTAAGCAAGTAACCGCAGAAGAAGGTTTTTCTTATAAAGAGGAATTATTTGAGTGCCTGAATACGATGTATGCAGATGCGTTTCAGTGGCACTCATGTCAGCTCATCAGTAGATCTCAAGCTAAAGACGACAGCGTGAGTGAGTTTAATTCACGATGTTCATGCAAAATTCACGATCACGAAAAGTAAACCAAAATTAGTAAAACGAAATATCAATTTCAAATCCTTATTTTTTTTTTAATTCCGAAACAGTTATTTTCTTACACACGTTCTGTCACAATCGTGTAAGCTATAATCGTGATCTCAAACCTCTGTTTTGATCACTTTTATGATTCGAACTTAGATGCCACAATGTGGTTAATGATTTACACAACAACAAAATATATTCACATATGGACTACTGCATGGGCGCATCAATTCTTTGGAGAAAACAGTAAATGAAAACGGAAAATATAATGCGACGAAAAGGAATGGTACACACTAAAGAGCTGTACAAAATGTATTGAAAGTTTTGCATTCTAAAGCACACTACTTCCAAGGCGTGTATTCCAGTGTAAACATTATCAACAAAACAAGCATAACAAAACATGACTCTCATTGAAACAAAACAAGCACCATTTGAAAAGTTTCTCTCTATAGTTTTGTTTGTGCTTGTGTGTTCAAATGAAGCAGCACATCAAAACAAAAACATACAATGAAATAAAAAAAACGTTAAATTACACCAAAAGCATCGAGTACACAAGAACAAACACAAAAAAGCGTAAAAAGCACGTATATAATTTTTTTCATAATTTCAACTTTGATTTGCGTGATTTTTCTAAATTTTAGTAATCGTAATTATATATTATATATAGAAATGGATGCATTAAATGTAGGTGAAATTATAAATTTTTAAAATTTTTTGCGAAATTTTAAATATTTTTCTTTAAAGAACCTTACAAACGAACCTCAAACCTAATATGAATTGTGATATTTTTATTTTATTTGTATACATTCGATTTTTTATGTTCATAAAAAATGCAAAAGTTTCTTTGCAAGTTTGTCTACGAGATATTCAAACATGTTTTGAATGTTCCAAAATAGTTTTGATCTTCTACTTCATTTTTCTTCTACTTCAGCCTTGTTTTATTTTAACATTGTTTTGTTGTACTTGTGTTCTCTTCTTCAATGTTTTGATCGTGGAACAAAAGAAATATTTTTGGAAGTATGTGTTTTGCAATGAGCAAGTAATACATACACACTAATTGCAATTTCATGAAATGCTTGTAAGATATTTTTGTGGTGTTTGTGCCACACTTTAGTACACACAAACAAAAAGTAGAACGCAAATATCGTACTTGTAAATAACATGAATTTCGTAGAAAATAATTAAGACGTAGTCGTACTTAAAAGGACAGAACGTATACGTAGTGCCTACTAAACATACATACGTATATTTATGAAGAACTTTAAACCTAAATCGTTCATACATACATACGTATGTATGCATGCATGTACCTAATTATGGACACACATGACTGCGTATAATACATATTTACACAATTATAGATAACAGTCAATGTAGCGCATACAAATTTTATATATGTATACTCGCGTACATATGTACATAGTCTGTGTAAAACTTCGTTATGACCAAATGGAAATATATACCTGCTTTTAAAAGTACTCGGACATCCGATTCATCAGGGTCAGGGTCTCACTGTAGTAAGTTTGAATTGCAAAACATAACTAAAAATTTATTTTAGCGGCAAATCCACTCAAACCACACGTCATAACTCATGAAATGGGATTAAGCAGATTTGTATGTACATAAATTGAAAGTTTTAAACTCGTATCCGGTAAAACGAGTCTCTCAAAGTTATGCCCGTTGTTTGAATAAATGATGTAAATTTTTAAAATTGTTTACAGCAACCTCCGTATAACACGTTAAGACCACCGTGTTATACAAAGTATTAAAAAGATGGTTACGTTACAAAATAATTATATTTTTTATATTGTTTACATTAATATTTTTATTTTAAATACTTCTTAGAAAAATTATTTCATTATTAAAAATTTAAAACAATTGTGGCATTCTAATAAACTAGGAATAAGAAGTAGACAACTGCAGTTCTTGTTATACTTTTTTCAGTGATTATCGAATATAACAAGTCTTTCTTTGTGATCCCCTTTATGTGAAATTTGTTCATTTATAACAAAACAGAGCGATATAAAACAGCACAATAAACTTACTTTTAACAACCGTTATAACATAAACACAGGCACATGGTAAAATATTTCCTTTTAGTTGAAACAAAACTGATATGAATTGAACTTACTTTTGGGGGCAACTCAAAATTTTCTCTTTAGTTGGCCATAAAGAAGCAATTCTTATATCACAAAGAGGTATACAACCAGGGCTGCCAGACGAAGACAAAAGAAAAGTGCTAAACCACCAGTTTAAAAAAAAATGCTAGTTTTTGATACAATGGTTTCAATTAATATAATTAAAACATTTCAAATTAATTCATTTCAAAGATCTGTACATATTTTAATAATTTTTATCATTTGAGGAATTTAAACCAGTTTTCATCACAGTTCACTAACACATATACATATATTATCAAAAATAATTTTTGTTGTAAACATTTTTGGATATGAAATCCAAAAAGTTTAATAGAAACGCTAATTTTAGTGAGAAATTCCACTCTACTAACGTACAAAATTTCATTTCAATATCTTGAAAAATGTTGGAGTTGTCGACCTATTTTTAAAAAACAGAAATTTAGTATAACGAAGTTTTGTGCAAAAATTAGGCAAAACGCGAAAGCATCTTTTGACTCAAAAAAAAATTTTTAAGTTTGAAAAATAAAAACGTATTTTTTGTGAAACACCAGGGGCCAAATTACGGCATTCGATTCGAAGAGAAATTTCAAATAAAATTTTATTAAAATGTATTGGAATTTCGTTCGATATCGAATGCCGTAATTTTGGCCCAGGTAAATAGCAGCACGTAAATTTGGTGAAAAAATGTTCTTGGAGACGTTATAACTCGGTAACCGTAGGAAAGATTTCAATAAATCTTTCACCATATGATAGAATGAAGATCAGGCTACACTGTGGACTATCTTTGGGCTGCCTGGTGTTGCGCTTTGTTAGTTAGAAAATGCGATTTATAATACTTACTTACCATTATATCTCTGCAGATTATAAACGATTTAGAATTTATGTATATAAATTTTAAAAGTAATTGAACCAAATGAAAAATTCTAAAAAATAATTATCAAAAAGTGCTAAACTAGCATTTATATTTATATGAAAAATTATATTTTGCGTGCAGCAAAATGAGGCAATTTTGCAGTTGTGAAAAATGTGTCTACCCATAAAAGGCAAAATAAAAAGTGTAGACGATTCGTTGACAATGTCACCGAAAAGTCACTAATCCAGTCGACAACAGGTATAAAACTAATTCGCAATTTTTTAACCATACTAGAGCGAATCCGTTTTGTACGGGGGTTACCTGTATACAATGAAAGAAAAAAAATATTGTGTGTTCTCTAATTCAGTTAGTTGAACGAGACCATCATTACAACAGCCCTTTTATTTTAACTTAATCAATACTGAGAATGGAGACGAAATTTTCATAAAAACACAGATTGGACACGCGAACGACATCATGGCCAGTTAGTTACATATTCATTATGTTCACAAAAACTTTTTTTTCAACTCAATTCTATTGTAGTATTTGGTAAATTTGTGGTTTCTGTTTTATTTATAACACATTTTGAGATTCATGAGATTATATTTTTTACTGCCTGTTCATAGAAGACGAATGAAAATAATCGTTCGGCATTTACATTGAAAACAACAATAAAAAAATTCAAATTGTTTTTGTTTTCAATATAAATGGCCAACGATTATTTTCACCTCGGCTTCTATGAACAGGCAATTAATAAAACTTTTTTTGGCTTGAGTCGTTTTTGTGACAATGAAATGTTGAATAAATACATCATCACACGCTAATGTTTTACGGATTAAGTGACTTTTGAATACTGATGATGAAGCACAATAAATAAAAAATGATTTTACATTTGTAGTATATCCCGAGAGGCATTAGGATTTGTAAATGGCATTAACTTGCACTTAAATGTGGTTTTAAACTCCATTATGTTCCAATGAAAGTGTTGAAAATAATATTATTTTGTTGTTGTGTATACATGTGTTATATATGGATGTGTGTATATACTATATGTATGTATGCATGTATGTATGCATATAAATCTGTCTCGGCACACTTTAAAACAAAACCTTATTGTCGTCAGTATTCTTATTGACGTTCTATTGAAAAGTAAAAGTTCTCAAATATAAAAAGAGAATGTGATCCCAGTATCATTTAGATTTTACAGGCAACCGTGGTCAGTCAGGCAACACAGAATTTGAGTGTCTGATGGCAAAGAAGAAACGTCCTAAAATAATAAAATTTTTTTTTCACTGTGCTTATGGTTCTGTCATGAATTATCAAGAGACATGAGAGAAACTAAGGTGCGACATAAGTTAATTTAACGGAATTGAAAATGGTAAATTTGAACTTTACAAATTAAGTTGTTCCGTATTCATTTTCGTCAAAGAATTTGTATATAAATCGGGTTTTTTTTTATTTAGATGCATAAGAACTATCGGTCTCAATAAATATGATTTGACAGCTGCGAATGTCAAACTTATTTATATTATATTTAATAAATAAATGGCATAAAATTATCTACCAGATTATAATGAAAAAAATTCAATCCAACAATTTTTGTATTATTATTTATTTTTCATGCAGCTAAAAAAACACCCTATAGTTTGAAATTTACTTGTAACCTAAGCTACCTGAAAAGTAGTGCAATGTATAAAATACAAAAAAAGTACTGACGATGAAAGTTTGCCGACTTCTGTTTAGCCAGTGTAGATTCGATTTTAAGGGGTTTTTTCCCCTTTGTTCCCTTGGAATGCTGTCTCATGCATAATTCTTTCGTTAAGAACTTTAGCATAATTTAGATTTAATATTTACCAAAAATATACTAACTATAAATTTTATTAATAAATATCAAAAAAAAAAAAATAACTTAATTACACGTTTGATAAAAAAATAAGGGTAACATTTCGTATTCGTTACTGCGTAAATAATCATTTCGAAAACAAATCGGCGATTTATTAAAGGCAAGTCTCATTGACTTAAAAATTACGCTAATCGGACAATATTTTTTATACAAATAAAAACAATTTCCAAAGAGATGTGATGTAGTTTTTTTTCTTAATGGATAAATTTGTATATAATTTTACTCTTATTTTTCAGGTATCGATGGGTTAAAAACGGTAAAAAATTCGACTGGCAGGCATACGATAATCGCATGTTACAACAACCGGGACGTGGGACCTTAGTGATAACTTCGCCGAAGGATGAGGATTTAGGTCAGTATCAATGTTTTGCTGAAAACGAATTTGGTATCGCCACATCAAATTCTGTGTTTGTGCGCAAGGCGGAATTAAACGCATTCAAGGATGAAGCTGCTAAAACTGTTGAAGCGACTGAAGGAGATCCCTTTTCGTTACAATGTGAAGCACCTGATGGCTGGCCAAAGCCCACAGTTAATTGGTTAATTCAACAATCGATTGACGGGAATATCAAATCTATAAATAATTCTCGGATGACTTTGGATCCAGAGGGCACGTTATGGTTCTCGAATGTTACACGTGAGGATGCCAGCTATGATTTCTATTATGCATGTTCAGCTACCTCGGTATTCCGCAACGAGTACAAGATCGGTAACCGTATACTCTTAGATGTTAAACAAACCGGTATGAGTACTTCACAGAACAAACACAAACCAGTCAGACAATATGTTACACGAAAGAATGAAGTGGCACTAAGAGGTAAACGGGCGGAATTATTCTGCATATACGGAGGAACGCCGTTACCGCAAACTGTTTGGAAGAAGAATGGAGGACCGATAGACTGGAGTGATCGACTAACACAAGGTCATTACGGTAAATCGTTGATAATTCGCCATGTTAATTTCGATGATAATGGCACTTATACCTGTGATGTATCTAACGGAGTGGATATCGCCCATTCGTATTCCATCAATTTACAAATAAATGCCATACCTTACTTTACTGTCGAACCTGAAATACAAAATGCTGCCGAAGATGAGTACGTTGAGTTCCGTTGTGAAGCTGCAGGATCTCCTGAGCCTACTATTCAATGGATTCATAACGGCAAACCCATTAGTCAATCTCCTCCCAATCCAAGACGTATAGTTGAAAGCAATCGCATTATTTTACGCGATTTACTTAAATCCGATACTGGTAACTACGGTTGTAACGCTACGAATTCTTTGGGCTATGTTTACAAAGATGTCTACTTGAATGTCTTGGCGCTGCCACCAGAAATCGAAGAGCCACCCCGCAAAGAAGCTACAGTTGATGGCAAAAACGTAACAATGCGTTGTCGCGTGTTCGGTGCTCCCAAGCCTCAAGTTAAATGGATTCGTAATGGTCTCGAATTGACTGGTGGCCGTTACACAGTGTTACCTTCAGGAGATCTCCAAATACAGCAAGTTAGTTTCAACGATGCTGGCAAATATACTTGCTATGCAAAGAACAAATTTGGCGAGAAAAGTGCAAACGGATCGTTGATTGTAAAAGAGCATACGCGTATTACTCAAGAACCACAAAACTATGAAGTAGCTGCCGGTCAATCGGCCACATTCCGTTGTAACGAAGCGCACGACGACACTATGAACTTGACAATTGAATGGTGGAAAGATTCCCAACAGATCGATTTTGAAGCTGAAGCTCGTTTCGTTAAGACCAATGATAACTCTCTCACGATTCCCAAAACCATTGAGTTAGACTCTGGTGAATACACTTGTATAGCCAGAACCGAGTTGGACGAAGCTTCGGCTAGGGCAAATCTCATTGTGCAAGATGTTCCAAATGCTCCTCTCTTGTCTGGGATTAAATGTATGGAACGCCATGCTGAAGTTAACTGGGAACCCCAAGGTGACAATCGTTCTCCAATCTTGCATTATACCATTCAGTATAATACATCGTTTACTCCTGCTTCGTGGGATGTGGCCTTTGAAAAGGTACCTTCGACAGATTTTTCATTCACAGTTGATATGTCGCCTTGGGCGAATTACACTTTCCGTGTAATAGCTTTTAACAAGATTGGTCCATCACCTCCATCTGGCCATAGTGAAACTTGTACAACACAACCTGATGTTCCCTTCAAAAATCCTGACAATGTTGCAGGCCAGGGTACCGAGCCTAACAATTTGGTAATCACGTGGACTCCCATGCCCGAATTGGAACACAATGCACCCAACTTTCAATACCGAGTGTCTTGGAAGCGTGATATTGCAGCAGCTTCTTGGGAAAACAAAGACATTTATGATTGGAAACAAAATAGTTTGGTTATATCTGATCAACCGACATTTGTGCGTTACGTCATCAAAGTTGTGGCTATTAATGAACGTGGTGAAGCTAATGTAGCTGCGGAGGAAATAATTGGCTATTCCGGAGAGGACCGTAAGTAATTACAATCTTGATTTCCAATCATTTTTGTATGAATGGTCGAATTTCTTTCTTTCATAGGTCCTTTGGAAGCACCCACAAACTTCAGCATGATTCAGGTAACCGGAGCCACTTCGGCTATCTTAGGCTGGAATCCTGTTAGTCCAGAATCAATTCGTGGTCATTTTAAGGGTTACAAAATTCAAACTTGGACTGAAAAAGAAGGCGAAGAAGGTTTACGTGAAATTCATGTAAAAGGCGACTCAAACCAGGCATTAGTAACACAATTCAAACCAGACTCTAAAAACTTTGCTCGTGTTTTGGCATATAATGGACGATTCAATGGTCCTGCCAGTGCTATTATTGATTTTGATACACCTGAAGGGGTGCCGTCACCAGTAGAATCCTTAGAAGCTTATCCCATGGGCTCTTCAGCCTTCTGGCTGCTGTGGAAAAAGCCCATCAATCCAAATGGTAAACTAACTGGCTACAAAGTCTATTATGAGGAAGTGAAGGGCAGCTATGTGGGCGAAAGACGTGAATATGATCCTCATATTACTGATCCCAATGTTACAAGTATGAAGATGGCAGGCTTAAAACCAAACACTAAATATAGAATCTCTATTGCCGCTACCACAAAAGTTGGAGAAGGTTCAGAGTAAGTATTTATATTTTTTATAAAATGTAAACCAGTTTTTTAAAACCGTTAGTTTTGCAGACACTTCATTGAAAAACGCACATTGTCTGAAGATTCGCAAGCACCTGATAAGCCCTTCTTTGAATACCAACAACTTCCCTCTGACAATGGTTTGGCTAAGTTCCGCGTAAATTGGAAACCAAGTACTGAAGGACATGCTGGCACACATTTCTTCACGGAGTACAGGTTTGTAAAGGCATTTTTTAAATGTTGAATCTATCGCTTAATCAATTTCTTACTTCTTTAGAATCAAGGGCGAAACAGAGTGGAACAAGGCTCCTGAAGAGAAAAACCGGGATTACCAAGAGATAGCTGGTTTAGATCCTGACACAGTTTATGAATTCCGTGTTGTGGCGGTCGATGGGCATTTCATGACTGAAAGTGCCACGCAGGAAGTGGATACGAATGGTGTTGATGGTCCCATCAAAGTTCCGAATGAACATCTCGCGAATGCCGGCTGGTTTATCGGCATGATGTTGGCGTTGGCCATTATTATCATACTATTTATTATAATTTGTATTATCCGTCGAAATCGTGGCGGCAAATATGACGTGCACGATCGAGAATTAGCCAATGGCAGGCGAGACTACCCCGATGAGGGTGGTTTCCATGAATACTCACAGCCGTAAGTTTATAGGCTTTTAGGGCTTTTTCGTTTCGGTGACATTAACACCTTGAAAAATTATTTGTTTATTTAGTTTGGACAATAAGAGCGCTGGACGTCAATCGGTTAGTTCAGCAAAGCCAGGTTTAGAAAGTGATACAGATTCAATGGCTGAATACGGTGACGGTGATACAGGTATATTTTTTCACTTATTTTTTATACTACAATATTAACACAATTAAATTATGTAAGTCAGCTTAAATGCAAAACCAATTCAAAAAAAGGACACTTGTTTGTTTATATTTCTGTTTGTAATACGTTGATTTCATTATTTTTTTTCTATAGACAAATATTAAAAATTTTCCAGGGTATTGGGGTTTAATACATTGTAATGTACAATCAGGCCCTCCTCCAACCACCATGGGCGGTTGTCTCAACGCTAATGTACATTACAAACGTCTGCCATCGTCATTAAAAGAATGTAATGCACAATGTCCGCATTGTTTGTAGGCACCTCAATTGCTTGAGTGTAACTTCCCTTTAAAAAAAAATTAATGTGTAACGCAGTCCTAAAGCAACTCTGGGCTCAAAGCCGCTTAACTGGCGTCAGGCTTGTGTTTGCTGTTTGGCCTTCGGTAGTTTTGTCTTTCGCTCGCACTGGTGAATTGATTTGGAACTATATCGTTTACGGTTCTTTGTGAATTTTCCTTATTAATCACGTTGCTACTTCCTACGCAAAGGCAGACGTCATTTTAAAGTCAGTCAGTAAGATTTCCGTTAATACCATATATATTTTGCAAATTTATTTTTTAATTTATATATTAAATAAATCAATATGTATGTAATACAATAAATATATGTAAATATATGTTTGGTTTTGCATTTTAGCTAACGAAAGAATACACGCAATTTATTGATGTTTCTTATTATTATTGTTATTTATCGTGATGTTTTGATTATTTATTTATTATAATTTTTATTTTTATATACTACATATGCCCATGCACATGTTGAAAATGAGCTTAGCAGGTGCACGTAAAGTAATTCAAACTTTACCTACTTTAGCAGAGCATATAGATGAGGCTTCATCGTATGGTGTTAGGAAACAGTAGATATTTTGCGAACCGTATAACAATTGTAAGGTAAAATATTGGTTAAACCATTCGTTTGCATGTTGAGTAAAAAAGAAATATGACAAAATTCATTGTTTTAAAGTTTCTAACAAATAACAAGAATGTACAACATACACATAAATTTATTTGTCTTGTTGACTAACAAATCAGTTGCTAAAGTTATTAAAAGCAAAAAAGTTAAAATTTGTCATTCACAAAGTTATTCGTGCCACAGCCTTTCCGCGCACTTATTTTATTTAGTTAATTCGCTATTGCAATTCTACATTTATTTATGGCAAATATCACAAAATATATTTCCAAGAAGCGTCAGAATATTCAATTTGTTTCGTTAAAGAGATGGTGTTGTAAGTGGACTAAAAAATTAAATCATAATAATTGCTCAATCATACATTTTTATGTATGTACTTGATGGAAACTGTGACTGCAGAAAAGAAGGCATCTGTAACAAGGTGGCGTGTTGAATGGATTTGTTGTACTACCACACGCGTTGTTTGTTCGAGAGATGTCAAAAACAACTAATGCAAATATTACAAAAACGAATGTGTTTTTGACGTTTTCTGTACAAACGTAAGTACAGCAAAAAAAAGGTCGTTTGTTTTAGCAACCGCACCTTGTTTGATACGCCTTGACAGAAAGCTTAAAAATTTACGAAATCGACTGTTTGAAATCTTCGAACCATCCATTCATTAATACATTGAAAACTGTTAATTTCTATATACATATGTATGTAATTAATTCTTTAATTATAACTTAGAAAGAAAAAATTACATTAAAATAATTGCATAATATAACATTCTGTTTGAAAAGAATTTGTACGTCCTTGCTATGTCGACTAGAAAGATAATATGGCCGACTTCCAAAACGCAAGTTGCAATGCGTATTTGTAATATATTCGTAAACGCATAAGTGAAATTATTGGTACTTTCTAATCTGTTGGCAGCTCAGTTTGATGAGTAAAGACTGTAGTTTTTATACTGTACCACAACATTTATGGCATATGTTTTGTGTATGAGTTGCTGCATAGTGGCGTTCGTGAATGTCGTTTATTTGTCAAACGTTTCTCAGCCAACCATATTGTTTTGAGACATGCGTTTGGAATGTTAGCCTATTACATGGGAAAATACACCGCCGTGCACATAGTATGAAGTCGTTGGTACATTTCTTACTTATCTCTTTTAGAGTAAAACATTAATTGTAATGTTAAGAAAAAAATGTTATTAGGCAAATAACAAAAAATACAGAAAAATCATTTTCACACAATACATTAATGTTGTGGTTATTTAATCAAGTTACGTAGAAAAACTTTTGCAAATGAATTTATTTATAATTAGAATCAGCAATAGCATAACATTTGTAAAGGATTTGTGTATGTGTGAGAAATGGATCAGGTTTCACATGCTTGTACAGGTCTCTATTTTCTGCTTTTACAAACGTTTTTATTTCGAAATTCTTAAAAATATGTATGTATATGTAGCCAGAGCTCTATAATTAAATTTAATCTTAGAATTAAGCTTTCGTAAGATTAATATATGGGGTATGTATATGTATTTTTAATAGCGTTGGCAACTTAAATTTTTGCTAACGTTTTTACTACTTCAGCAATGGTACTGCTTGTATTATACAGAAGAAAATATGTATTATGTAATTACCATAATATCTTCAGACCGATTACTATTTTTTAGTTCTACGTTTTCAATTACCACGGTAAAAGTTATTGTTCTATATTATGAGTTTTTATCGATTTTGGAAACTTGCAATTTGCACAATACAAAAGTAGGTATTTCCATCTTGAAAAATAATTGTAAAGAAGAACTAGTTTGTTACGACGGCAATCTACTACTACTACTACACACTGTGAATACCCCAAATATTTTCTTTATTATTATTATTTGATTATTTTAACACCCAAGCTTTGAAGCAACATCATCAACAATAAAGAATGCATTAAAATATCACTTTAAAAATTATGCAAAAAACCGGCTCATTTTCATCATTATGCAAAAAAGCTTAAGCATTTAATTTTTATACGAAATTAATAAATTTATTATTTTATGATTTTTTTAATACTTTTTCTTTTACTTTCTTTATTTTATGTGTGTTTTTGTCACGATTTGAACCACCTAAAAACCAAACAACTTTCACAAAAAAACCACAAATATATAATCGTCACTCTTTCAATACGAAATAAAATGCAACATCGAATTGAAACGAATACAGGCATGAATGAAGATGGTTCTTTTATAGGACAATATGGACGCAAAGGTCTTTGATTTAGATTAAATGTAATTTAAAGCTCGAATAAATAAATATAAAAAGCTCCAGCCCCCTTCACTTATCAACACATACACTACATACATATATAAATGTTGTAAAAGAGAAACACTCCAAAATAATTATTAAATAAAAAACATCAACTCTCAAGATTTAATTATGAATTAAAAAAAAGGTCTACTGCCAGCAGCTACATCCATACAAACATGCATATTTTATGGACTAATATTATGAAATGAAATGAAAAGAAATTCGAAATTGTTAAGAAACGAATTATTATCATTGGATATACGTAGAAGTTTTATATATATGTACATATGTATATTTTTTTTCTTTTTACCAATATGCATATGTAATTCAATGAAAGTTTTTATTATTTTTATTTTTACTTTTTCTTTTATGTACTTTCTTTGTATTAGTATTTAATGTAACTATTATTCGTTTTGTCCTTCCCTCCTTGTTAATTGCGCTCTCGTTTGATTTTATTTTATTATTATTTTTTTTAATGTGTAGTTTTTAAATAATTAAACTTAACATATAACATATTTTTTAGTTTTTAAATATAATAAAATAAAAAAATATTTTGTATTGTTTTTTTTTTGTAAATTTAACTTAGTTAAGTTAAATTTGTACCTCTTTTCGTATTAAAGAAGAATATAAAACACATAATAAATAAATAAAAAATCGTAAAAAGTACTGAACAATTTTTTCTTATATGTATGTATGTCATTGTTTTGCTTTTTATTAATTATCTATTTTATAATTTCTTTAACTTATTCCGTTTTGCTCAATATTTGTTAAAATTTTTCATTAATCTGTCACAACATTCCGAACTGATGTCGAATAGGTGTCGTAAATTCATATTTACGATAAAACTGTAGTAAAAATTATAACCGTTATTTTATTCACGTGAAATTTGTAACAGGGTTGATTGATTATTTCATATTAGAAACGATGTTGATAAATTTATCTATAAATATCGAATATTCTCTTACTTCAATATATAGATGGAATTTCGACAACACCTTGGCAGCCAATATACTAAATAGGAATTGCTGTTTTTATTTTATTTTATCTTATTTAATTAATTTATTTTATATTGTTTTTCTTGAGAATAGACGAGTTTTGATAATATTCTTTTCATTCCTTTGGTTACGAAAGTGTTTTGTCTGTTTCACATTTTAACTACTTCTACACATCAATGGGTACACTACTGCGATTTTTGATGTGACACAATAAGACATTTACCACGATTTTTACGAATCTATGCACACATACACTGATGTAATCAGGCGTTTAATATGCTTAACATGATATTGCATGTCCTTCTACTCAACAAATTCAAATGTACACACATAAAAATATTGGACTGTTGCTGTGTTAAATAAACAAAATAAAGACTAAAAATCTATGTTGTTACGACTACATTGAAACCCCTCATAACCAGACACTCACCGTCGCAGTATTTTTGTCCGGTTGTGAGAGATGTTCGCTTATGAGAGGTGCACATTTATTATTTTAAATATTGAGTTCAAAATAATTTGAAGTGTTTTTGATGATTTGGAATGGGACGAAGTCGTTTATAGTAAAATATGTACTTCATTACAAGTATTTAAGGAATCATTTTTATTTTTTCTTTAATTGATAAAATATTGGTTTTCTGTGCCATTTTGTGACTCTAAAGCTGACAACACAAGCTAACCAAACAATTTCTTCAAATAAACAGCATTTGCTATGCAATCTTTAACACATGAGTATGTACATTTATGTGCACAGGGGGGAGTCACAAATTTGAATGACATTAACACAAGTACGAATCAGAGTTTAAAACTGAAGAAATACAACAATTGTTGGTGAGTTTCAATCAAAGCGAATACATTTTTAAATTAACGCTTCTTTCCGCTTATGTGAGGCTCTTTGCGCACAATTTTTTCAACTTTACAGTCTGCGTCCGGTCATGAGAATACATTATGTACTGAAACACTGATGAAAATCTCGGTTCTATAAAATTTCTCCGGTTATGGGAGGTGTCCGTTAGGAGAGGTTTTACTGAATATAAAATTTAGACTGTATGTAGAAATATGGTATCAGTTCCCTACAAAGCTGTTTGAATTCGGTGCCAAGCACAAAATCGAGCGATGATCTCATCAATATTAAAATAACTATTGCTTAATTTTACTCATAAGTATTTTTTTTTTTGTATTTCTTCTGCAGGTCAATTTACTGAAGATGGTTCATTCATTGGACAATATGTACCAGGTAAATTACAACCTCCTGTAAGTCCTCAACCAGTGAACAATACACCTGCTGCACATACACCCTCAGCGCCTTCGGCACCGACACCACAGAGTGCTCCGACCAATAATGCTAATACTACAGGTGCCGTAGCAACTTACGTCTAAATGTAATTCCTAAAAACGTTTCTTATACTATAAGAAATAAACCTAAAAACAAAGCGCAATTTTAAGATGAAAATAAGAAAAAATGGAATTTTTATTAAAACAAAGCTTTTCTAATATGCTTCATAATAATAATAATTAAAACAAATGTTTTTTTTGTACTTCCTTATTTATTTATGTATAGTTTTAATATTTTGCAGCTTTTTCGTGCCGAAATATGTTAATGGAAAAAAAAAGTTATGAAACATAAAAAAATTTTCAAAAGCCTTTTTACTAAAATATTGAAATTGAATAAAACAAGTGATACTTTGAAATATATTCGTAGTATAGTAGAAATGAAAAAATTCAAGAAGAGAAATAAAAATCCATAACGCATCTGTTTAAAAAAATTATACCCCATTTCGTACGCTATACGTTAAAAAGAATCCAGTGGCGAATATTCATCCAGTGGCCAATAAATTACTACCAAAAATTTTTTTTGTTTTCCTAATTTATATACATACATAAAAAGACATGTTGTATGAAGAGTACGAAAAAGAACAGAAATTTATTTTATAAAAATGAGTTATTCATCGAAGAGAGAGAACGAAATATGTATGCGATAAGAATACATATTCCCAATGGCGTAAAAAATTGCAAACATACGTACATATGTAAATTAACCACTAAATATTACTCTCATATTTTTTGTTTAACAGATACGTTATGGCTAAATCTATTATGAATTATAATATATTTTTACTAACTTCTCAATACGTTTTTACAATCTCGACCACTTTTCGATTTTTTATTTACTTATTTATTTATAAAAGTAATTGCATATAAAGGGTGTCCCAACAAGAACGCAAGATTTAAATGACTGATGCAGCAATTGAATTGTTTCTCTGGCTGTATGACATGTGGCGCCGTCTTGTTGAAACCACATGCCCTCCACATTCATTTCATCAATTCTAGGCACGAAAAAACTGGTTATCATTTCACGATACCGAACACCATTTACTGTTTGCGCTTGACCTGCCTCATTTTCATAAAAAAAGGTCCAATGATTCCTCCATCCCAAAATTCACACCACACACGTTGAGGATGCATTTGCTTCTCGTGAATCACTCGAGGATTTTCCTCACCCCAAATGCGACAATTCTGCCCATTGACGAAGCCATCAAGATGGAAATGGGCCTCGTCACTGAAGATGATTTTATCGGCAAAATCAATGACACTTCGCATGGCGCCAAATTTAAATCTTGCGTTCTTGTTGGGACACCCTTTATAAGAAGTATGTAACATAAGTAAATGTACATTCTATAACTTGATATACATATATAAATATTTTTAACATTTTGTATAAATACTTAATATGTTTATAAACTTACACACAGTATATTAAATAATGAATATCGAATAATAAGAAATAATGTTCAATAGATTTTCTGAAGAAAAAAAAAAAACAAATACTTACGGCCTTATTTATGATAACGAGCCATAATCGCCAAAAAGCCATGATTATCGATATTCTTTTTTTGATTGAAATCGAACGAATTCGAGTGACTCGTAGCTGTAAAAAAGCGTCGTTGCGATTGTACCGCGTATATACAGATTAAAAAAAAAACGTTCTCCAGTCTTTTTGACTATTATGCCTTAATATTTTCACTTATAAAAGGTTTAATAAATCAAATTTGTATGGAAGTTTGTTTTATACAACTTGTATAAATAAAAAAAATTGTGAATATGGAATTAATTTTTAATTTATAAATTTATTTTTAGTATAAAGTTGTCTTTAATTATGTTTGTTATTTCTCAAATGCTGCCTGATAATCATTGCCACAAAAATATTTGCTGAATTACAAAACACATACATAATTGGTTTAAATATTGCATTAGTAATGAATAATATACATACATGCATATATTATTTTTATTTATTTTTTTAACAAATTTAATGAATAAATATCATTACAAAATTTATACAGGGAACTACTTTTGCTTTTCTATTACTTAAAATTTTAAGCTTTTTTCGATTTGTTTTATTTTTTAGCCGGAAAAATTAAAATGGAATAATGAAGTGTACATATTGAAGATAACGTAATTTCTAAATGAATAATAAAAAAAAACTTCAATTAGTATATGTGGTGAAACCATGCACCGAGAATTAAAAACATACAAACATTCTCCTGTACACGTTAACATTTCTGAAGACAATAAAAATTTCATGGAATCTTAATAAAAGCTAAGGAAAGTGATAAACCTCTATCTCTTACGCGAATGTGGATAATAAAATCTTAATGGCGGTCACATGCGAAAGGTAGTATCTGTGCAGTCTTCCTTAAGATTATAGTTGTATTTGGAAGAAAATTGCTCCATTTTTTTTTAACTTGGACCAGCACTCAGGAAATGACCCCTACACATGCATTGAGCATTGTGCTGGAACTAGATGAAAGGGATAGTGGGAGAAATTATAGGAGACGTAGCTTCACTATCTTACAACACTGCTTTTTCCACGTTATTTGTTTTTATAGCAATGTTGTAGCGTCTCTGCTGTCAAGGAGATGTATTAAATTTTGAAGCTTCGTTTTAGTAGCCATTTTCAGTACTTATCTTAGTTCGCCGGTACTACACAATACCGACGAATGAGGGCGTTCTGATAAGCTGAAGCCGTTACTGTTCAGTGACCAGTGACTATGCCTTCGGCACTTAAATATTGCGACAACTGACACAAATGCACATCAAAAAAAATCCGAGATATTTTTATGAGACTGAAACTAGGGTTGAAGCCAGGAAGTTTTTCGTTGTTGTTGTAGTTGAAGTATAATACAAAAAAAAGAAGTCGTAGTTTTTGTAGACTTTAAAAATATAAAAGTAAACACAACGTGGTACTACAGAAGTTGACATGTTCGATCATTCTTATGTTTGACTGACTACAAGTTTTGATAAATTCCGAAGTTAAAGCATTAAAGACATTGTGTGTTTTTTCTGTTATTTTTGCATACATACAACACATGCATAAATATGTATGCATATGAATTTTAAAATAATAATAATAATATATTGGACTGGTAACCGAAGATTGTATTTCTTTCAACATTTTAAATTCTACAACAACTACGACTTCTTGAACTTTTCGTTTTTTTGGTTGTACTTCAACTACAACTGTTTGAACTTTTCGTTTTTTTATTTTTCTTTGACTTCGACTTTTCGTATTTTAAGAAGCATTAACTTAAACAACATGTTGTGTTTGTGTAGTGACAAAAAGAGAAGTCGAAAAAATAGAAAAAACTTACGACTTCTGCTACATTGACTGCAGTTTTTTAAACGCTGATTGTGTCTATTTTTCTCTATAAGAAAACTATTCCAATTTGTATGTTATATATGTATATTGTAGTGCAAAAATATTTCCTTTCGCTGCCAATTAAAGAGTAACAGCGCAGTTTTTAATACTATTTCACAAACAGTATTGGATAAAAATTATTAAAACCTTTATTGTAAGGATAAGTATATTTGCAATAAATACTTTATATCTTATACGAAAGAAAATTTTTATTTTTTTCTCCCTACAAAATGATACCTCACTCTCATATACAAATTTTTGTGTCTCCGCTTTAACTTTTACATATTCCATGATTTACAAAAAACAGAAAAAATGCTAAAATAAATAGTAGAAAATAAAAGTCACTATTTCAGTTCCGATTCTTGTTCCCACAATATATAGCGAATTCAAAAGAAAAGCTTTGTTTAAAAAAATGTGTATGCAAGTTGTTTGCCATTCGTGACTTTTCCTTTTAATATTGAATATTATTACAAAATAAATCAATAAAATGGTGAGCCGTATAAATTGATTTAAGAAAACCCTATGAGCAATAATTACAATGCAATAAAAAAGTTATTGAAAACATGTGTAATTGAAATGTTTATTGACAAATTTGTAGCGTGAGTTTCAACAATTAACTAAGAATTCGACATTCGTTACTTCAATATTTATTCTCACACAAACTATGTTCATACATATATTAATTAAAGTCAACTTTTTTTTACATTTCTCCGTAGAATTTTGAGTTCGTTTCAATTTTTAATTAATTTTCAATTACAATTAAATTTAAATAATGTTCACAATGTGAAAATAATTTTAAATGGCAAATCGAAGAAAAATTTTAAAAATTATTGAATTAAAGAAAAAGTTTATATAAAAATACGAGTCACATTTATTTATCGTTTAAATAGTATTTGAATTTGAGTGCTATCTTTTGATATGTTTGTTAAGCAATCCATTTCCAATTCTAATTCGTCCAATAGTTTAATTAATTTATATTTTTAACAATTAAGTAATCTCAATATGTGATTTTGTTTAAAAGAATTAAAGAAAATCAAATAAATGTTAAACAAATATTTAATTAAATTAATGTAGTATACCAAACTAATATACTTACATATTTTATTAATAAGAAATTAAGTTTTTTCTATTGCTTATTTTTATGTACTTTTTTTTATTGATTATTAAAGAATACCATTATTCTTTAAAAGTTTGCTTTATTTAGCATTGAAATTAAATACAGGGTTCGCTTAGTAAAAATTTATGTAGGCTTTTTTGAAATACTTACATACATGTAACGAGTTTTCTTAATTTCAAATATTATGTATGCAAAATATACCTAAAATAAAAAATCTTTCAAAAGCCATAATGTAAAAAATCTTCCCCCAAATAAATAATAATCATAAACAGTGGACCCTACCCTGACATACAATTAACCTGCACGCATATCCCAACGAATGAATATAACAATGAAAAGGAAAAGGATTTATTGAAATTTAAAATTTACCACTCATTAAAACTAAAACTAAACAATATCTTTGAATAATTTTAGAAAACATTATCTATGAGAGACAGTACAATTAATGAAAAGCTAGTAAATCAAAATAATTAAAATAAGGGCTTGAAATTGAAAAGGACACCAAATCACCAAGCATTTGTCATATTCATTTATTGCACTTACCAATTTAATTAAATTTAAACGAGAAATATATACAATCTATACATACATACATACATATATTAAAAGATAAACAACGATCTAAAATATTGAGAACAAATTAATGTGATTTGTTAAAAATAGTCAATGAAAAATAAATAAAAGATTTTAGCAACAAGAACTCAAAAGAAAACAACAATTTTAATCTGATTTTAATAGATAAACACGATAAAGAGAAAAACTATACGAAAAAGATCTCTTAACACAAAAAACTTTCATAATATTCACTGCCATTAGTATTGAAAATTCATAACAATTTAGGGAATATATGATTTCAACATTTACATAAGTACGTACGTTTTTCTGCTGTGTAAATATATGCACGTGTATGCACATACATACGTACATATATAGAAAAATATAAAAATTGTTAAGACATGCACTACACAAACTACGCGTCTACTTATTATTGATCAACCAGAAACTGATTAATTAAATTTAACATGTCTATATACGTGTGTACTATTATCGATGTACTTAACAAATAACCAAAACTATGAAAACAATTTTTGTCTACTTTAAAGGAAAACTGATTTGTTAATATGTATGTACATATGTACATATGTCCGCTGAACTAAATGAAAATCGAAAGCAAGGGAAATGAGAAAAATGTTTTTGTAGTTAATAAAAACAAATGTTTTAATTTTAAACTCATTTAGAAACGAAAGAAAAAAAGAAACTATGTGAATGTGTATGGATTAAAAAGATTTACAAAAATTTGTATACTAATAAAAGTATATTGTAATAAAAATTATAACAATAAAATTATTAGAGTTTTTCTTAAGAGTGCATATGGACACTACACTGACCGTGGTGTATGGTATCAAACAAATAATGAGCTTTTGACGATAAAACAAAAATAACAATTTATAATATTCAGGCCTGAACTAACATAATTGAGGGTGTCGATGGCGTTGACTACAGTTTCAGATTTATAAAAACATCTAGCATTTTTTCTGATGTGCATTTGCGTGTCTTTGTGTCAGTTGTTGTCGGAAGGTTTCAGTGACGAAGGCATAGTCACTGGGCACTGAACAGTAACGGCTTCAGCTGTATCCAATCCACAGGCACATCAGAACGCCCGCCTTCATCGGTATTTTATAGCACCAGCGAAGTAAAATAATTAATAAAGATGGCTACTAAAAAATTAAGCTTCAAAATTTAATACGTCTCCTTGACATCAGAGACGCTACAACACTGCTGTAAAAAAAAACCAATAACGTACAAAAGCAGTGTTCGAAGATAGTGAAGCTTCACCTCCTATCATTTCTCCTACTATCTATTTCCTATAGTTCCAGCACAATTCATCGCATGTGTAGGGGTCATCTCCTGAGTAATTATTTTACTTCGCCGGTGGTACACAATACCGAATCTTGAATTTTACTTTACTTATATTTGATTTACAATATATTTAATAATTTTATAATAAAAAAGGTCAATTAATAATATAATTAAAATATATTTAATAATAAATTTTTTTATGGGAATTTGCTTATTAAAAAACTTCTATGAATACGCAGAAAATATGCACTGCTTCGTCGTCTAGTTTCTCCACGAATTAAATAATTTTGTGTTTCTTCTGTTCAAAGTTGATAAACTGTTTATAAATTAAGGGAATTTTGTCTTTAATACAAAAAAAAAGAAACGAAAATTTTGAATTGTTTAAAAATTCATGTTTTTGCATTTTTCTCGGAAATTTGTGCCCGAAATTCGAAAATCGTCATTAAAATTCGAAAAAAATATTTTAAAAAATTCGGGCTTGTGTCTTTGGTATTTTGTTAATATTTTTGCAGTAGCATATGAAGAGGACTTAAGACACATACTGCACTCAGGAGATGACCCCTACATATGCGGTGCATTGTGTTGGGACTAGAGGAAAGGGATAGTATGAGAAATGACAAGAGTTGAAGCTTCACTATTTTACAACTGTGCTTTTGCACGTTCTTTGTTTAATAGCAGTGTTCTCTGATGTCAAGAAGACATTCAATTTTGAATCTTCGTTTTAGTAGCCATTTTTAGTAATTATTTTAGGTCGCCGGAGCTACACAATATCCACGAAGGGGGGCGTTCTGATGTGCCTGTGGATTGGATACAGCTGAAGGCGTTACTGTCCAGTGACCACTGACTATGCCTTCGCCACTGAAACCTTTCAACAACAACAACTGACACAAAGACAAAGAATGAGATTGTATGATTGTTTTCTCATAAAAAATCAATTAAAGCATATACATGCAAACATATCGCACTGGTTCCTCTAAAGGAAGTGAACTCAAAATTTACAAATTTTCAGTAGAGATAAAAAACTGTTTTTTTTAATATTTACAATAAAAATTAAAAAACAATTATGTATGTATGTCATTGTAATGAAATAGAAATAAGAGGTATACAACGGCAGTAGATTTTAAAATTTTTTCAGTGAATATCGAAAAATAACGAGTTTTTTTTGTAAAATTTTATCATTTAATTTTATAAATATAGAAACAAAACGAAATAGAACATCACAATAAACTTACATTTAACAACCACAATAACATAAACACAGCCACAAGGTAAAATGTTTCCTCTTATTTATTTATTTTTCTTTAGTTGACTCTAAAGGAGCTATTTTTATATAACAAAGAGGGATACAACCGTTTATTTTTTTGGCGAAAGAGTAGAGAAAATGATGTAAGATTTTTACAGTAGCCAGATATGACCAACGTTATACTTTTCTTGCATACATATTTATTATATTTTTCCACATTTCCCATAGGCAGAAATTTCCCACGCTATCAAAACAAAACTTCAGGGACGTATGGTGTAAGGCTAAGGGGTCTCTCATTGTATGTCAATATTATTGGATCGTACATCAAAACAGAAAAATCATATTTGCTCTAGGGTGTCCAACTTTATTACCCAAAAAAAACATTTCAATAGAGCGAACTTCTAAGAAAGCTAATATCAAAAGAATAAAACTGCACATGTACAGAAAATTACTATTTTGTTTTTAATAGAATTAATAATTTTTAAATTTATTTTATGTTTGAACTTCTAACAAGTTACATAAAGCAGACACAGATTCTTTGAGCTGCATTCGAAACAAACAAAATTTCAATATTATTGATTTCTGTTATACTGAAGTAAAGTTCAACATCGCAAGGTGAATGATTTTTAAACACAACCCATATTTGGCAGCCCCAATTTCTATTACACTATTTATAAAATTGGAAAAGTAATATCAGCCTACATTTAAATAATTTTACTTATTACATAATGTACATTTACTGATATCGATAGACATAATTAAAACACATTAATTAATTAAAATTTTCTTTTGTCAAGGAATGTTTAGAAACTCTTTCAGATATATACATATATGTGTATATATTTTGTTTGCATAATACTTTAGAATTTTACATAATTACAATACAGTTTGCTAACAATGTGTATACAATTTATTTCGGATATATATTAAAAATTAAATAATTTTCAAGGGTCATCAAAAAATTGCTTATGACTATACGATAGATGTATCAGCTTATTTCAATTTTAAACCAAAGGCCGAATTACGATATGCGGCGTCGATCGAAAATTAAATGGAAATTTCGATCAATATCGAATATCGTAATTACCTCCTAGCTTGTACATGAATAACAACAAAACTAAACAACGATATCAATAAAAATTATAACTTCTCATCACGTTCTCTTCATAAAACAAGTATTATAAGTTTAGAAGATTGCTATATAATTGTCAATTTTCGCACGGTGCTTTTGTGCAACACACTCAGCAATCCAAACAATGTTACGGCACTCTTGCTCCTTCAATTTAAGATAGGCATAAAAAACACCAAAATGAAATTGTTGCATGAAAGCGTAAACGTTCAGTTTGACCTCATGTTCGAAGAATTTGTCTTCCAATGTTTTATCTCCAGGATTAGTGCCAGACCCATCAAATAAAGCAGCGTATTCTGCGTAATATTCAGCAACAGTTTTAACTTGTTCGTAGTCATCGGCACGACCCAGGGCAGCCAGACCATCTGGATTCATTTTACCGCAGCGAGGATATAATTTGGCACGATCATCCTTAGACAGTTCAGTACCAAAAGAGTTTATAGTTATAATAATTGCACGGCGATCTGCTTCAAACTAAAAAAGTAACAATATTTTAATTCGTAAGTAATGTGTGTACATCGAGTTCAAATATTAATCACTTACAGCTAAAATTTCACACATAACATCAGCGGTCGATCCGCCCATTTTCTGGCAAAATTCGTAGAAAGCTTCCAAATAAGCTTTGTACAAAGTATTACGAATTATTTCAATATTCATTTCATCCAAATCTTGTTCTGAGATACAATCGACGAAAAAAGGGGCTAACGGAGTGTCAACCAAAACGGCATTATATAATTCTGCTGGTGTTGCAGCGACGTGAATTGCTTCCATTTGTTCGAAACTCCCCAATGGATGACATTTAGGAATGAGTTCGGAAATAGGACGTTGATGAAGTGTGCCAGTTATCAACAAAATGATATTATCAATCATGTAACCATAAGTGATAAAATCCAAGAAACTAGCCAAAGGCTCAACTGCATGATTACGCATATGTTGGAATTCAATAACTAATTTCTCACGTAATTTATCGTCAATGACAGATACCGACAAAGGTGAAGGCTCGTTAGCCAAAAAACTACCGTAATCTGTACCTTGCAAATGCAACTTTAAATCTACAATTAAAGGATTTTGTAATATTAGAAACCAATAGACTAGACTAGAAATCACAAGACAGTGTAGGTACAGGTATTTCTTATTTATTTGTTTTCATTCTGTGAATCTATCTATCTCTTTCTTTCTTGTTATACGAAATGAAAGGATATATACGAGTATGTACCAACAACACGTATGTATCACATGACCTAGCCTTGTAATTTTCATAATCTTTACAAGTCCTAATCTGATACATGTTATTAACACGTTACTTACCCTCCAAAGTTTCACACTGCACCAAGTTCAAGTAGTCGGATTGCTTCAAAACTCCACATTTGAATCCACGGCATAGACCTTCCAAGTAACCACCGTCAATGTTGAACATAAAACCTGAACCAGTCATCTTCAGAAAGTCTTTTCTAATTATAGTCAAAATTTATTGCAAGGTTTTGCCTTTTCTGATTAATATTTACGTACTGATTTTTTAATATGTGGAAAGGAAAGTTACTTTTTCGATCCTAGCTAAAAATTTAACTCATAAACTATGTGTATTCTGTGATTTAACTTTTCTCTATTTCTTTTTCTTTATCGACCTGTCATATGACTAGTTTTCTTATTAAATTTATTCACAATTGACTAATAGTGCTACCAAATTAATAAATAGGTTGTATTACACTCATCTCACACAAAAATTTTACATTATTCAACAAACTGTGCAATAAACAAACTTTCTGAATTTTGCTGATGTTTGATATTTCATAATGTTAATGCGAATTTGCTGATTTTATAAGTGTGATTTTTAACGCCTCTTTAATAAGTAAATCAATAATTTCGATAACCCATTAAAGGAACAACAATTCTGAATTGAACATTGCCGATAGAACGCAGTTAACAAATCCAACTTTACAGATTGTTTGTTTCCACTGAGATGAATCAGTAAAAATACTAAACATACGATACACACTATGCAACCAAATATTATAAAAATATTTTTTGTTTTGGTAACCTCGAATGTATCATAAATTAAATCGAGAATCATTACTACAGACTACGCAACCATCAACGTAAAATGAATGGTTGCATAAAAATTTTGCTTCGTCTGTACGCACTATTATCTCAAATAAAACAATAAATAAACTTGGCACAACTTTAACGAAGTAAATAAGAAAGGAGTGTTTAAGAACAGCTGTTTAGCTAGAAAAGAAGGTACGATTTTATTATAATTAGAACTAAAAGTGAGGAGGCGAGATGTCAACTGTTAACCTCTTTTTATAATAGTTGAATATTTTATAACTTTCAACGAACTACGAAACATAAAAAGAGGAATGAAATTTTTCATCGTGTGTAAAATATATATATTTTCAAAATTTTAATAAAAACCTCAAAAAAATTATAATTGTCATATGTTATTTCGCATTTAATAATTATAATACAAACAAACAAATTTTCTTCAAAAGCAACATAAAAGGAATGTGTTTAAAATAAGAGAATCGTAAAATCCCAGTTGTACTTGAAAAAAATTAAATACATAGAGCAGACAAGAAGAAAGAAAGGTAATAGCAAACGAAAAAGTCAGTAATAACTATCACCAAATTTAAGATTGTGACTAACGTAGTGGATAAAAATAAAATAATTTATCCTATATTAGCATTCATTTGCTGTCGGATTAAGGAAAAAGTGTAAATACAGTCTTTCATACGAAAATTTGATAGCACCTTGATTAGCATAAACATACCATACATCCATCCTTCATCGTCATCTTTTATTGGTGAAGATGAATTTGGAAATGGGTATGCAAGAGAATGGTAGCAATGCGCTGACATCATCCTTTACTGCAAAGAAAAAGGATGCTGGAAAGTCCGAAAAAGAAAATCTGTGGTAAGTTTTTTAAACAAATAAGAATTTTAACATATTTTATAAGCGAAAACATTACTCATCGTACATATGTATGTACATATATATATGTAAAGAAAAATGCAAATTTCTCTTTTGCGTATTTTTTTTATCCATATAACTTTTTCCGCCCAGCATTTGCAGTTATGTATATTACAAGTGATCATAAGTGTGGGTGTATATTTATAGCAGGTTCATATAAAAGGATTGCTACACAAAAAATCTAACCCTATAGAATTTTTTTCTCAAATGACTTAACTTGCTTTTTTATTGCCTCTGGAATATACTATTGTTTTCATTTACTTTTCTAACTTTGCTAAGACTTCTTTCTCCTAGTTACTTTAAACTTCTGCTTTTACTTATGGTTACGATGTGTCATCATTGCTTAGGTGGCTCATGTTTCTGTTTTTAGCAAATAAATTCTCTTATATGTAGGTATTTTTTGGAAAGAAAAAATTATTTTAGGTACTGCCATGATAATTCATTATATTAAAACGACGGGGAAAAAAACGTTAGTATATGCAGACGTGTATTATGCCAACTATAGGGTGTATATAATATTATTTTGTTTTAATTCTTCTAGTTTTTTTTTTACCTCTTTATATTAATTACACAAATTATTTAAGCTGCAGGGCCTTTTTATATAAGTATGTAATATTTATTTTTATTTGATATTTCGCTACTGCTCCTTTGTGTAGCTTCTTCAGGAAACTTGGTTTTGTTTATTTATTGAAATTTTTATACCTTTTCTCTTTTGTTTTCCAAATAAAAATGGGAACAAATCTAGGCCGATAAAAAATTTAAAATTAGAAGAAAATATTAAGTACAAAAAGTTCCGGGAAGGCATTGTTTTCAAATTATGAACCCCCGAAGTTTTCATATACAAATGAGAATCACTACTATATTTCTGAACGCTTAAGGCAAATATTGGTCCCATTGCATATTACTTCAAAATCCTTTACCTATTAAGGACCGGCGATAAGTTTCTGAAATTAATAAAGTTTTTTCTAATTTTAAGCTTTTGTTAGCGAATCCGGTGTGTTATACCATAGAGCAGAAAATTCTTGCGGCCGGGCCGTTTTTATACTTTTTTTTGAAATGAACTTTACACCTATCTACCTAGCGCAACATTTTGATGTAAAATTATGTAAAAACTATATTAACACTTAAAGCGTTGAAAGTTATTAAATACACTTTAAGTATATGGGAATACATAACCAAAAAAATATATTTTTATTTCGATAATGTTTATGGGTAACCAAAACAGTTTTTATTTTTTTCTCTTTTATATTGGTTACGGAACCAAAATGAAATGTTTTATATTATTTTTTTATTAGAATTCTCCACTTTTAACGGTTAATTATAACTTTTTCCTCATTTCTTTATAACTGTTACGTCATTGTAATGAACAGCCATGAATTGAGTATTGTCAGTACAAAGCATTTCTAAATTAAAATTTTATAGCATAAATTTTGTAATTTTTGTCCCCATATCATCTCAATATCCAAATTTAATTATAATAATTTTTAACGTCAGTTGAAGTTAATTTCGTTCTTAAAATTATGTAAAACAATAAATCTTGAGTAGTGGTAAAATATATGGTTAATTTTTTATTGGGATTTTGCACATTTTACGAATATTCTTAACTTTCCATTCCTTCTATATAAACATCATCATCATCATTCTCAAAATCACTTGTCTCTAAAGAAGGCAAATCATCACTTTCTTGGTCGTAGTTGAATTGAAGACGTTCTAACAGATCAGTTGATACAATTGCGAAATTTTCCCACATTTCTCGAGTTGATTTGCTTGTATAGTTTTTAGAAATTTTTTCTTCATCTAAATATTCAGCTAATAAATCACTTAATTCGTCTAATGTTGTCTCCGAGTACAAATTTTCTATATGTTGAGTGTCAATAAATAAATTCCAAAATGTTTGAGATATAATGGTCGCTAAGAAGAAATCAGAATCTTGCTGCAAAGCATCTCGCAATAATTCTAATAGAATTTCTGGTCCCTTTAGTTGTATTAAAGGTAACCGATTTTCCTTATCACCCAACAGATTAACTAATATTCCAATTGTACATGCTTTAAGGTCATAAGGACTTGTAACGTTACTGTTGAGAATTTCAGTAACAAGCTTGATTCCTTTGGCTTTGCAAAATGACTTTCTAGCCTTCTCGTTTCTTGTCAAATTGCCCAAGACACGTGTGATTTCAGTAGCCGTAATTTGTTCAAGGTTTGTTTTAAGTATCGAACCTAGAAGAGTTGCAAGTTCTGGCAAAATAGACTGTAGAGTGCCTTTAGATTCAATGACTTGGCCTGGTGTTATTGTCATATTATCTTGGTAAAAGCAAAGATTGTGTAACGCACCCAAAGTAGCATGAGTAAGTTCTTGCAGTTGTAGTTTCTTAAATTATACAAAAATATAAAAATATTATTTTCGCAAACTCATTTTAGAGTTACGTACATACACGTATAACATACCATTTTTATGCCTTTCATTTGATGTGAACTTTTTAATAGTGACAATAAAATACTACCAAGCGATTGCGTATGCCCTAGCCCAAAACCAACTTCGGAATTAACACTCATATTGGCGAGAACCCTAGTCATTTTAATCAGAACATCCACCACAGTGTCTCCCAAAGAATTATGCAGAGTCAATGGTTCTTTAGAATATATTTCTAGAACATTCAGTAAATATTCCATTGCCACATCATTGTTATAGAACTAAAAAAAAATGTATTTGTTACAAAAGCAGTTTGCTCTAATTTTAATAATAAAGTTGATATTACTTACCTGTATTCTGGCATTATCATATTTGGCCATGATATTGCCCAATATGTAACCTAAACGACTTATGACTGATAGAAGTTTATCAGCTTGATTGCTCTTAAAATTTGCGCAACATGGTCCCAAAAGCATACCAATACGGCCAGCAAAATTTTTTAAAATATAACAACAATTTGAGTCTTCAGAGAGAACGCTGCAATTGACAATACACAATTCGTATGTAATACTGCAGTAAACCTTTATAACAAATAATTTAGTATTTACAGTTACCTTAAAGTTCGTACAATATTGGCTTGAACTTCTATTTCGCCTATGGTAACCTCTGCAGCGCGAATTAGATGAGGACAAGCCAATTCAAGTTGTATACTATTTGTGTCGAAATTTTGATTTGAACTTTCTCGTCCTTCAAATGAAGAAGAAATTTGCCTCACATCAGCCAAAGCTCTTAAGGCGGCTGAGAGTTGATATAATGAATGTAACGGTGGGCCACTTAATTTTTGTGTTGCTCCTGCTTCATTCAATATTTGTAAATGTAATACCATCAATTGAACAGCACCGTGTCGTGACAAACGAACTACAAGAGCATCTTGCCGACATACTTTTTCAAAGTATTCCTGTTCTTGTTTTCCGGATACTAGTGTCTGGCTTTCTCCGAAATTAGGGGCTGTACTTGGCTTACGTGGCAATTCAAATCGTTCAGACCAATTGCGATCGAAATCTTTAATAATCGTTAATTCAGCTCTCTCTTGTACTGTGCTACAGGTAAGAAAGCGAATAGAACCATAACCGTAAATGCAAGCTTCAGGATCTTCCACTGGGCTGGCACGCCCTAAACCATCAATAAGTAATTCCAACAGATCGCTGTCGTAAAATAAATTATCGTTTTGTTCATTACGCGCCACTTTAAAAATAAGTTTGCATGCTCCAGTTAAATTACTGCCAGAAACTCGTAACTGTACAAACAATTTTTTAACCAAATAATCAATTTTTATAATATATTTTTTCTGTTCTTTGACACTTACCGCAAGAACAACTCTAGCGACAGCATGTAAAATTTTAGCTGAGGATGATTCCACTAATCCGTAAATGCCTCCTAATATGAATCCTTTTTTGAAATGTTTATCATTTTTACGCACTCTCTTGTACAACTCGATTAAAATCTGCAAACACAAATATTTCACAAAATGGTTGAAAGAAAAAAAAAAAAATACCGAATTAATGTGATTTGCAGTCTCCTCAGTGCACTCTTTAAGGCCCGAATGTTCTTTTAACATGTCTATCAGTTTTTCTGCAGACGATTGTCCCAACAAATCGTTATTTTGCGTCAAAATTTTTCTTGTTTTCAAAAGGTCAATGGTACAGTTATCTTTCGGAACAGATGACTCATTTTGTTTTGCAGTTGTCTCGTTGTAAGCTGTCTTCACCCGCTGCTGGGTATGCTTAATACTTTCTGATTAATTACAATAGAAAGCAAAAATAAAAATAGTGTCAGCTTTCGAACATGCTTACTGCATATTACCTTTTACATTTACTGTAACTCTTTTAATTTCGAGGGCAGGTAATTTGCGTCCCTGCTGTGATTTTGTTTGCTTATGAAGTGAACTATTTAATTTACCGCTTAATGCATTGTTATTACTGCTTTTATTTTCGTAGAATTCATAACGCGAGTCAAGAGACTGTGAGCGACGTGAAAGAGAAATATAATTATTTCTGTCCCCACTGTAGCTATCAATCTCTTTGTTTAGAAATGATTGGTTTGGCGTGGATAGTATTTGTGCTTCACGTTCCTCAGTAGCTGGCAATGGTTCCAAAGAGGGAATTTTTGGTGTGGAACCTCGTGAGTTCACATTTTGCAAATAACGTAAACTGGAGTAATTAAAAACGTATTAGTTCGCAGTGTCAAAGAAATTAAAGGATAAATAAAATCTTACGAAAAAGCACTGGGTGGTCTTCCTGGCAAAGTAACTTTTCCGTATAAAACTCTGCCAGGCTCTCGTGGAGTTATGGGGCGTTTTGTACTCACAACTCTAACACCAGCAACTATTTGAAATATCAAATAAATAATACATACTCAATATTTTTCGCACTTATTTTAAATAGTATTTACAACAAAATTATATAAATATGTACATCATACCATTTGCCACTTGTTTGCAATTTATGTTCTTCGCCGAAGGGCTGACATCATTTAAAAATGTTTTTGCTTCACTTATCATTTCTGCCGAAGTTCTACGTCTACATAAATCCAACATTCGGTCATCCAATTGAGGAAGTTGAATATTTTTACTAGTATAATGTGTTCTTCCTGCATTTTTTGAATATTCTTTAGATTCCATTGTGGTGATATTTTAAAGCAGAAAAATTAAACACATCGAAACAATTTTATCGATAGCGCTTTGCAATACACAGTTAATTTAGTTTCGAAATCTTTTCACTTTGAAGGTATATTTGAAATAATTTAGCGGAACATACTAAATTTACATGGAAGCTGTTTGTTGTGGCTTACCGACACCATAACAACCACCACTAATTCTGTTAACCAAACAACAAAGTAAAAAACGCACTCTTTATGGTCGGTAGAATAAAATACTATTTTATGTATTCGCAATTGACAATATTATACACAATATTCAAGAAAGTATTTTAGGTGTTAAGTACTTTTGCAGAATAGATAATTCATTTAATATTTAATACGGTTTAATTTCATATATAATAAAAATTAGTATATATTTGTCCAAAATATAAAAATAGTGCGATATTTTGCTTTCAAAAACAAATTTTTATTTTTGAAAAAAAGAAAGAAAAAATAAACAACGGCATAATCTTCGGGAATAATTCGTACATTTAAACTTTTAATAATAAAATTAAATGATTCCTTCTACTTAAGTTAGATAAAATACCATAAAATGAGTAGGTAACCTTGATATGGCATGTAAATGGAAACACGCCAAACTATTGGTTAAGAGAAATTTTTATTGTTCATGTTAACTTTGCGTTTGCTAATAACAAGTGTTGTAAAATAATTTCAACCACCAGAATTATGTATATTGAAAACAAAATTGTGGATATGTAATAACCTTCACAAATAGAGCAAGCAGTGGGCAATTGTAATAAATTGAATTGCTTCGTCTTTATATCATCATCATTAATATCAGTATATTAACTCATCAAATATCTCAAACTCACCAGTGTGCATGATTTGCTCGTAAAAAGACATTTAAATTTCAATAATGCCAAGTTTTAGTAGATATGGTAGCGAAAGTTCCTCCGAAGAATTTAATGTTTTTCATTTATTACGGCGCTGGGGAGTAGTAGTTAAATATCATTCATCACAACAACAAACTTTACTCATCACTACAATGAATCATCTAATAAAACAATTTTCGGTTACAGTCAGTATTTCAAAGAAAAAGGCCACTTATACAAATAAATAATTGTCATGCTTTAATACCGTTCGTTAACAACCGATTATTTACGACCAGTGGTATTTATATGAAATCCAAGAACAAATTTATATTTATAAAATATAATGTATAAGTACATAAAAAATATGTTCTTTGTTCTCTGCTGTTGGTGAGTGGTTAGCGTGTTAACGCTGCAATAGAAAATCCGTGGTCCAAATCACCGTCAAATGCTAACGGGACCCACCTTCGTCGGTATTTGAACATTAAATACCTCGGCAAAGTAAAACAATGAAAAATGGCTTCTCTTTAGCTTTAGGAATTAATGCGACAACCATCAGAGGGGCAGGAAATTTGCTTTATAAATTCCCAAAAACGCGCAACGGCGTAGTTGTGCACGCATTAAGGAATCTATCCTTAGATATACATATAGAAACACCCAGCGGTCTAGGAGGGAATCGAAACCGCAACCTACATATTGATAGACTAATGCTCACGCAGTAGGCTACCGAAGCACTTCACCACTTGTGTCGCCTCTACACTATCTCTTTCTAATTAGTTCCGGTGCAGCGAAGTGGTCAAAGAAAAGAAATATGGGTATTAATGCAGCCTAAAAGAAAATTATTCGAATTTGTATGTTATTAACATTGATTGGTATACGATAATATTTTCTTTCGATTCGAATTAAAGAGCAACCACCCAGGTTACAGATTACAGATTACATTTGGTTATAATGTAATTTCTAATAATATATGTACATATGGACATGTGCCTTAAATAACAATTTCATATGCTTTCAGGTCTTCAATATTAAGTGAAGTACAAACACAAGGCAGCACAAAACTTCCGTCAAATAAATCTGTATTAGTATTGGGTGATAACGCCACAGGGAAGACTACATTGGTGGCCAAATTGCAGGGTGTTGAAAATCCAAAAAAGGGATCAGGTTTAGAATATGCCTATATAGATGTTAAAGATGAATACAGAGATGGTAAGCAGAGAAGTGCTTTCTATTTAAAATTAATGTATTATAATTCTTCATCTTTCATTTTAGATATGACGCGTTTAAGCGTTTGGGTTTTAGATGGTGATCCAGGACATAAAAATCTATTACATTTTGCTTTGAATGCAACAAATTATGCACACACTCTGGTTATACTTACAGTGTCTATGACAGAACCGTGGTATTGGTTGGAGCAACTGAATCACTGGATAAAGGTTCTATCCGACCATGTTGAAACATTGAAATTAGAACCTGAAGAAAAACAAGAAACCCGCCAGCGTTTGATAACTTCTTGGCAAAGTTATTGTGAAGTAGGCGACGACTTAGAGCCGAGTACTCCTGTGAAACGCACGATGAGAAACAATTCGATAGACGATGATGATTTGCTACCGCTTACTGAAGGCGCATTGCTAACAAATCTTGGATTAGATATTGTAGTCGTTGTCACAAAGGTAGATTTCTTAATAAGTAAATCTATACATATGAATTTCACGTTTTCAATTTTTTAACACATTTCTAAAGTGAAGACTAAATAATTTTTAAATACATTGGAAAGGAGCAATTGTCAAATATCAGCAGATTCGATTTGTCTTGAGTTTGTTAGACATCATATACGAATGTTGTTTATTTCATGTGAAATGACCTTCCTTAAAAATGCTCTAAACTAATTTTAACTGAAAATATGCTCAATAACAATAACATTTAGGCATTTCAATGGCGTTAAAACTGTTATAAAGGTTTATAATTGTAATAAATTAATTTAATTAGGTAATATATTATACATTTTTTTTTTATCTGGGACCAGCACTCAGGAGATGACTCTTACACATGCGAAGCATTGTGCTGGAACTTTAGGAAAGGGATAGTTAGAGTAACGACAGGAGGTGAAGCTTAGTTAATTATTTTGCAGCTCTGCTTTTGCACGTTCTTTGTTTATACTCGTAGCAGTGCTGAAGTTTCGGTTCAGTAGCCATTTTTTTATTATTATTTTACTTCGCCGGTGCTACACAATACCGACAAAGGAGGGCGTTCTGATGCGATTGTGGATTGCTACCAGCTTAAGCCGGTATTGTTCAGTGACCAGTGACTATGCCTTCGCCACTGAAACCTTCCGACAACAACTGACACACAAAGACACACTATTGCACATCAGAAAAATGCGAGATGTTTATTTTTATTTTAAAATTTTAGTCTGAAACTGGGGTTGACCCACGTCTGTTTTTGGATTTTTTATTATGCATAATATTATATTTTTAATTGAATTTTTTTTAGACTGACTACATGACAACTTTGGAAAAAGAATACGATTACCGGGATGAACATTTTGATTTTATTCAACAATGGATAAGACGATTCTGTTTGCAGCATGGCACATCACTTTTTTACACAAGCGTTAAAGAAGATAAAAACTGTGATCTCCTCTACAAATATTTAACACATCGAATCTATGATCTACCATTCCGAACTCCTGCCCTAGTCGTTGAAAAAGATGCGGTTTTAATGTACATGCATATTTTGTATTATAATTTCAACAATAATTTAATTATTTATTTTTTTCTTATTGCTGTTTCAGTCCTGCTGGTTGGGATAGTTTAAAGAAAATAAGTATTTTATACGAAAATATGCAGTCTTGCAAAGCTGAAGATTATTATACAGATATTATTACAGCACCACCTACTAGAAAAGTAATTGTATTTTGTATATATTTATTTTTCATTGAAAACAATACATATTAATTTAGGCTGTTTCGAACCGTGAAATTGAGATTCAAACTGAAGATGAACAAACATTTTTGGCGCGACAACTAGAAGTCCTTAAGGCAGGTGGACAAGAACGTAGTGAATCCCCACTACGTTCCCAGACTAGTAAATCTTTGCCTCGTACGCCAGGTTCGGCTAATCAGAACTCGCCAACTAGAAAGGTAAGATCATAATTTCAACATTGTGTTGTGACAATTTTAGTTCTGTATTTTTAAAAGCTTTTCTGTCCTACAAAAAAAATTACATGTCGATTTAAATCAATGTAAATGTAAAACTTCTGAAACTGAACTAATGGCTTCTATTGTAAATATTTGTTTTACTTTAGCTTGATGCTAAAATGAATCCAGTTACACCTGGAGGTGAAGGCGTTCTAGCAAATTTCTTCAATTCGTTGTTGCACAAGAAATCAGGTTCACCATCAACACCACCTAGTGCCATGAGTACTCCAAGAACTAATGGATCTGATAGTATGCTAACGCCTGAAAAATTATCTGTGCGCTCAGATGCTGCCGCTGAATTGGATCGCCTCGCGAGGAGTGTAAAAAAGGATGTCGATTTCTCGCAAAGTGAATGTTAAATAACTAACATTACTGTTATCACATACTACAGGCACTTCTAATAACTCTTGAACTGTAACCATTGAAATTTGTAAACTATTAAAACTGAATTTGATTATGCAATTTTTAAAGAAAAAAGGAGTGCGAAAAATGGAATACTAAAATAATTAAGGCCTCTTTATATTCTGGCTTTAAAAATATTAGAGAAATTATTATTCTTATATACAAATGTTTATAAAATATTTTTCATACAAACAAACTATTTTCTCTACCTGGCCTCCATGTATCTATTCTTTTTTTTTTTTTTTTTTTTTTTTGTTTAAAATAATTCACTTTTAAAGTTGCGCTCTTCTTTTAACTTACTAAATTAATTTTTTAATTTTTAATTATATTATTAATTTTTCAATAATTTATGAATTAATTTTTTAATTATATTTATTTTGAGCGATGGTCTTTTTTATGAAACTTTTTTTTCAATTATTTATTTTCAACATTTCGCAGACAAATAGGTAGCATCGTCAGGAAATAATAATTTGTATTAACAAAAATATTTTTTAAAAGAAGAAGAAAAAGAAAATATTTTTGAAAGGAAATGAAAATTTTTTTTCATTAATATTAAAAATATTTTTTATACACATGTATAAATGTGTGTACATACATGTATACATAAATAAACATGTTTTCAAAATTATTTTCTTTTGTACATACATATGTGTATATACATGTATATAAATAACATATTTCTACAATGTAATATTAACATATCGACCTCTGTGCGCGAAATTATCGTATGCTACACTTTTTTCGAAATCGACTTTTTTATGCAAAATGGTTCTAAATCTATTAATGCATCTGCAGATAAAGTATTATAGCGATAATTGTTATAGTTATGGAGATAACACCATGTACATTTTATCGTATGTGACAGTTAGTTTGAAAAATATTTTCTTTTTCTTCTTTTTTTAAAAAATATTTTTGTTAATACAAATTATTATTTCCTGACGATGCTACCTACCTATTTGGTAGCGAAATATTGAAAATAAATAATTGAAAAAAACGTTTCATAAAAAAGACCATCGCTTAAAAATTAATATAGTTAAAAAATTTAATAAAGGTCAAAATAAAAATAGAAGTGAGACTAATATTATTAAATTAATTTTATTTTTATTTAATTTTTGTTTTATTTTTTTTAATAAAAAACAGAAAGTATCAATTATTGTAAACATCTTTATAATAAAATTAATAATAAATGAAGTAAATAGGGGATCAACTCTTTAAACATAACTTTGTTGTTAGTATGATTTAATAATTAAAAGTATTTTTTTAGCAGACATTAATTTTTGTCGTTTTAATTTGATTAAGATGTTCAAAGATTTATACGTTTAAATAAAGAAAATGTTATCTAACCATCGTAAGTTTATAATTAAAATAAAAGGCACTCCATAATTTATAAAATAATTCTTAAAGAAAAAAGTCCCCAATTATAAAAGAGAAATATATTTTTAACTATATGGTTATAGTTTACTTGAATACAGTAATTAGCAGTCATTTTATCTATTTTATAATTTTTTATTTAAAAAGCAAATGCAAAATTAAATGCGGAATCTTTAGTTAAAACGGAGCATTAAAAAAATTTCAAAACATTTTTTTCTATATTTTGACTTTTTGAAAATTAAACAACAAATATCGCCTTAGCATAATTAGAACGCAAGGAGTTCAAGGCCTTTTTTTACGTTGAGATGTTAAGATGACAAAATCCACTTTGACATTTTTGTGTAAAAACAAGTTTCTTATTTATTTTTTTTAATTTTACTTAATTTTTTTTTAACAATAAACAAAAAATTTCTTAACTTAATATTTTAAGTAAATTTTTTTCGTGTTCTCTTTATATTGTAATGAATATAAATAATAATAAATATAAATAAATAATTATTTATACATATAACTTTAATTAATTAATAAAAAAAATTTCAACTTGTTCTTTTGTAACTAACAAATTTATAAAAATTAACTGGAATTTTTATTTTAACTTTTGAACTTTTTAAAATTTCATTTATTTTTTATGGAATTGTTAGAAAATGATCAAGAACAAAGATAATGCTCGTTTCTTTAAGAATATTCCAACAAGAATTAGTGTAAATTAACAAAATATAAATAAAAATTTGAAAATTTAAAGAAAAGTAAAGAAAACCAATTTTTTTATTATGACCGTTATTCAGAATAGGACATTTTTTGATTTTTATTAATTTATCAATAATTTATTACCATACAAAACTCTTTCATAATACAGGGTTTTTATACTTAATACATAATATAAATTTCAATTACTGTCTCTAATATACAATTGTGTTTTCTATTTCATAATCTTTCAACCCAAAACTTATCGATTTTTTAATTGGTTTAACTATTAACCGTCGTATCAAAAAATATCACTTTGGACTCATCTGCCAATCAGTGGGAATTCGTGGAAACTTAATTCGATTGCGCAGTTGTCTTGAGTTCAGTAGTGGAACTTTCCTCCTGCAGTCCTGCACATAAAAATTAATTCATGGGCAGATTACCTGAATACTGTATGTTGTGTTCTTAAAAAGCCAAACATAAGAAAAGGTAATCTTCTTTTTTTTGTTGGTTATAACTTGGTTATTTTTGATAGCAGAAGCTTAAAGTCTGCTTCCAGGCACATATCAAAAAATCAATTAAAATCTCAATTTCGAATTTTTTGATGATACGGTTTTTTGTCTATCTTGATGACGATTTATGTACATAAATAATGGTATAATAAATATTTTTTGGTCGGTAAAATTAATGTAGAAGGACACAATCCAAACTACATGATTTCTACTCAGCTTTTAGGAAATTTATAATTTTTCATTCAGCCCGTGGGTCAATTACTGCATTCCGTATTAACGATAAAAATGTTGTCTGTATAAAGCCTTGTTTCATTAAAATATTTTGAACAGAACGGGTTTGTTTTGTCATTAATTTTACATCATCAAAATATCCGAACCTACCTATCGTCATTTGATTTAAAAAAAAAAAATTGAAATCGAATTTTTGATTGATAATGAGCCATGTATCAAAATACATGTGCTTGCAAAATTGTACACGCCTGCAATTAGAAATAATAATGCCTAAGTTCAATCATAGAAGTTAGTTTGTAAGTATTTCGTTTCTCCTGTAAAATTTGTTGAATGTAACTTAGGGCTTTTGTGAATTCCTATGACGATATGTACATTTGATTTTAATAACATTGAACGATAAAAAATTTTTTTTAACATCTGATGCAGAAATTTTCAATGCTGAAAAAAGCTTTACGCAAAGCCATACATAATAAGGTTAGTAGAGAGAGGAGTTTTGTTGTCATTATTCATTAAATATGAATTAGAGAGAGAGAGAGAGAGAGAGAGTAAATAATTAATCATTCTAAAATTCCCAGCAGAAAACATGCAAATAAAAAACAAGTTGGTCGATATGCAAACAAACATACCTGTTTTAATATACAAAATGAAAATATTCGTAAATATTGCTGTGTGAGTCAAAATAATAAGTATTTGTTTGTTTTCTTGGTAAAATTAATATATTGAATGAATTTGTCAACACAAACAGTATTTTTCTGAAACGAGTGAATTATTTAACAAAATATGTATGTGCTTATGTATGTATATGTATACATACAAGTTTGAGTAAAAAATACGAGTAATGTTGGCCATATCAATACATTCTCAGTAAATGTAAGAGAGAGAGAGATCTTTAATTAATGCAAGTATATAATTTGGCTTATTGCGTGCGCAGTAATCTCGACGTCTAAAGTTTTTATACGCAACATTAGTAACTATACGTGCGTCATTCAAATTGGTTGTTTTCAAAAGAAGCGGAAAATAAATAAAAAAAAATTTAAAAATTATAAGTTTAATTAAACGTAGAAAGAAGTGGCTAAATATTTGCACTTTTTACAAATTACCAGAATAAAAAGCAAATAAATTTTATAAAAATTTACGTGCAAACAATAAAAAAATAAATTAATTTAAAATTAAATTGAAAAAAAAAATATTCAACTAAAACAAAATGGTTGAAACCGTAGTAACCGTTGAACATACCACAACTACAGCACCCACAACAGGTGGCGGTTTAAGTGCTATTAGAATAAATACTGGATATTTCCAAACTGTCCCCGGGATAATAAAAATAGTACAACTAGTAAGTGGTTTTATTCATATTATGAGATTACAAATTTATTTTCCTTTCCAAAATATTGAATAAGAACATTTTGAACAAGTGGCTGGTGCATAAACTCACACCTGTGTGTTTGAAGTTTACCTATTAGTCATATATGTACATATGTATGTATGTGTTTGTTATCATTCAACGTCGAATAAAAATATATGGATAGGGATGTACAAATGTATGCATGTGTGTGGACGTATGAATGTATGCACGTATTATTATTATTTTGTACACTGAAATGCATACACAGCAGCGTGCTGAAAAGTTTGATAAACAGTGGGAGAATTTGAATTTTACGATTGGCCGAGGCAATTAATTATAACTATGCATGGATGTATGTATGTATGCACAAATATTATTTGTCAAACTAATCGATCGATTTTGTTTATCATTAAAATATGAATATGTATGTATGTACATACATATGTATATATGTATGTTGGTATAATTGCTTGGTTATAACGACAATTTCACAATTCCCTTGATAACATAAAAATGCAAATGATTAATAGCGATTTTATAAGCTGATACATATTTGTTCGAACTGGACAAAAATTAGTTTACACATACATCCATACATATGTTCATACTCCTATCGTGATGATAAAAAAGTTGCACACATTAAACTATTTATGTATGTATGTCAACAAAGCTTAAAATACGCTCGACAAAATTTGGAACACTTTTTAATTCATATTCGTTTGAATATTTCGTTTATAAATGATTTGAAAAATGAAAATAATTTTTAACAGTAAGGTCATTAAATTTTTTTTCTATGTTGAAAAAGCCCATAAATATATTTCCGCTTGTCGCGAGAAATCTTTATGTCACTCAAGGCTTTTTTTTTATTAGGTCACTGCCAGCGTCCAGGTGTCAAATTATTTAATTGTGTATATTTTTTAGTAGTTTTTTTCTTCTATAAGTTTGTATATATGTATGTAAGTATGTATATACAGTCGACTTTCGATATTTTAAAATTCAAGGGAGCAAAGAAAAAGTAAAATATAAAATGAGATTTCAAATTTACAAGAGTTTAATTGAAAACAAAGTGCATAGTAAAAGCAAACAACAAACACATTAAAATACAATCACACTACGAGTTCAAATTATAGTTTATAGAAAAACAAAACTTCAAATTAAGGACGGCGACAGAAATTACATTTCCATATAAGGTGCAAGGCGTATAAAGTAAAATAAATTATTATTTTGTAGAGGCAAAAATTCAAATATGACCCCGTCAGCGATCATGATGCTATTCAAATAATTTAAAATTAGGGTACCAAATTACATGGATCTTTTTTTTCAATTTATTGAATGTTTTTCCAGGAACTGGAAAAAAATTCAAATTATCGCGAGATTCCAATTCACGAGATTCAAATTATCAAGAGTCGACTGTAGTTCGTAGTGTGATAGTGCAAACACTTTTAAAATATTTGGACAATAAAGATGATTTTTTTTAGTAATACAGTGCAAACTCGGTTAACGCAATGAATAGAAATTTTGGGCTGTTGCTAAAAACCGAGCCAAAAATGTCTATGCCTGTTTTTCCATTAAAAATATTATTTGAAACCAAGTAAAAAGTTTATTTAAATAAAATGCATTTATTTAATTAAAATAAAGAGTAAAACAAAAATATATTTAGAATAAATAATATACACACATTCTGTGTGAATTGGTACTAATAACTGTTATCAAGTTGAAGATTCATAGTTTTAACGATGACATATTTTTCATTTATAAAAAAATAAATTTAAAAATAAAACTACTCTTTGTTTGCAAAGTTGCGTCAATTGAGGTTTTGTTTTTCGAAAAGTTACGTTAACAGATTCACCAATGTAAAGAATATGGGTGTTGCGATTATCGAGGGTTGCGTTAACCCAGGTTATTTTAATTTACATACATATGGACATAGTTTTTGTTTTTGTTGAATAAGCATAGGAACACAGGTCTTTTCTCAGTTAATTGAAATGGAGCAAAAAAAAATGGAGGAACAATTCTAAAGGTTTTGACATTTTTTGTACCTTTAAGGCTTCTTAATTTTTAGGAGGCTTCATGATCTGCTGAAAGTACGAATCTGCAATAATCAATACCGTAGCTTCGTGCGTGATTATTATTATATGAAATTTCATTTCTATTTAGGGAAGCAGATAGGGCCACATTTTTTGACTCTGGTGTTCTTTGTGTGTCTCAAAATCTTATTACGTATTTGTGTATATTGCTTTTGTTGCTGCTAAATAAATTCACCTTGAAGTAGAAAATATTTTTTACTCATTCCACCTACTTAAAGAAACGAGTCTAAAGTAAATTAATTTTTTAATTACTTAAAATGGCTAAAAGCTGTTGTCATTATTATTATTGTATAAAATATTTATCCAATACATGAATTTATATGTATGTATGAACATTTGGATTTAAAGTCGTATCAGCTCATATAGATATCTAGAAAATACGACATCTGAACCATTGGTTCAAAAGGTATTTCAGGTAATCATTGTTTATTAACAAGGCGATTTAATATTAGTTAAACTTACTAGTACAACAACAACCAGTAAAACTAATGTACCTTGTCAACAATAATTCATTCAATTTTGATACCCAACCATGATAAAGAGTCGCCAGCTGGGCTTATAAGTTCAACTGATATGAATTCGCCTTGTTTATTGTGTTACATTTTTCATTTTTTAGAAGTACAAAATGTAATTTCCTTTAATAATCTGTTTACACCAAAAATTCTGCTTGCAGCCAGAGTCAGTGATATTCGATTTATCTTAGAACTTAAGCAAGTTTAGGAAAGACGATTTGAAGAGTAGCTTAAAACTGCTAAAGCTGGTAGATGAGGAGTTAAGATTCCTTAAGAATAGAGCAAATTTTCAAACTATAATTCATAATTAGTGGTATGCGCATGCATGGATGGGTATAGAGTGAATGTTTATAGAAATGAAACTTGTAAATCCCTGCAAATAATGTGACTAGTCCACACATGCATGTATAGTGCAGAGTCTACAGAAGACTAAGGTTAGTCCAAGCCTAACCAAATTGCGTGGATGAAAAACGAAAAACTGAATGAAATTTATGAATGTACATATTGTTACCTTAATATAGAGAGGCCCTAACTAAAATTTTTCTTACTATACAGTTCATAAAAATTTAAGTTTTGTGGGCGCGTTTATTTTATGGCAGTCTTTTATTAAATTACCTAGGCAATGGTTACTCGTAGCACACTAGTTTTTCTCATCAAAGCTTTTTTCGATTTATTTGTTATTATACGTCGAAATACGACACAACTAGATTTGAAGAAATATTCGACTTAGGGCCTATATTAACGGAACAAAGAGTGCTGAGCTGCTGTTACCATAATTGTAGTTGGATTTGAACCAATTATTAAATATGCGCGTATGTACGTATGAATGTAAATAAAATAAATACCGAAAGGTACTTAATATTATCTACTATCGATTTTTTTTAGCTAATGGCGTACTATGAATATAATAATTACTTTTAGTTTAATATTTAATAGAAAAAACATTTGCTTCTCATGCAATATCCAACCCAATTCCCACACACTGATGCAAAATATTTAATTTAAAGTAAACTGACTGACTAAGTTCACCCTCTTTAGGATATACTCATTACATACTATATATATGTATATACATACATACATATGGCTGTATATATGTATGTATGTATAAATATATATATTGGAATGTGTCTTTTTATTTTGCAGTCCAAAAAGTAATCAGTAAAATTAAAAATTATCTGTTATCGTTTTTGGCGTATTTTGTTTGTATATATGTATGTATGAATGTACTCGTATGTACATACAGTCGAACTTCTCTATAGCGATCTTCTCTATAACGAAATCTTCTCTATAACAAATAAAATTCTTGAACACAACATTTTTGTGAGTATTTTCATACATTTTGATCTCCCTATAACGAACTTCCCATTAGCGAAGTTCTCTCTGTAACGTACAATTTTTTAAGACCTAAATAGAATTTTTAACACTAAATAATCTCTCTATTGCGAAGTTTTTAGCAATCGATTTTTTGCATCAATTTAGTCACATATGTATGTATGTATTAATAAAAACAAAATTAATGTGTTCATGTAAAAACAATTTTTTTTTGTCTTAATAAATATATTTTATACATAAAAAAAATGTAGTCAAAATTTTCTGCAGTTTCCCTATAACGAATTTTCTCTATAACGTAGAAATTTGACGGTCCCCAACTGCTACGTTATAGAGAAGTTCGACTGTAGTCTGTTCAAAAGTAAAGGAGAATATTGAATTTTGGTATTGTCCCCTTCAAAGTAATCCTGCTCAGATATAATGCACTTATGCTAGCGCTTCTTCCAATCCTCGAAGCACTTCCGAAATGCGCTTTTCGGTATGGCCATCAACGCGTTCTTCGATTTTGACTTTATCTAATCAATTGTGGCAAAACGCTTTTCTTTCATTAGTCTCAGTTTTAGGAATAGGAAAAATGTTGCAGGGAGCCAATCTGGTGAGTAAGGTGGTTGAGGCATGATTAAGGTGTTGTTCTTTTTGGCCAAAAAATCACAAACAAGCATTGATGTGTGAGCTGGTGCATTATCGTGATGCAGAATCCATGATTTTTTTTCCACAATTCCGATCGCTTGAGGCGTATTGCTTCACGCAAACGCTTCTTAACTTCTTTGTAGTATTCCTTATTAACCGTACGACCTGTTGGCAAGAACTGATGATGCACCACGCCATAGTAATCGAAGAAAACAAAATTCACATTTTCTTTTGAACAGACCTTGTATGTCGGAGTGACTGTATGTTGTGTATGAATATGTTTATTCACAATGAGCTCACTGCCAAATGTTTCTTCAATTTAAATTTTTACGAAGTTTATTTACTTTGTGACTTTTATGCCTTTAAATTTTTTGTTTTAGTCGTGGACACCTTTTTTCATTTAGAACTAAAACACAAATTTTACAGCAGGTTTTTTCCTTTTTTTCTTATTTTTCTTTATATTAAGCATGACTTACGATCAAATCGAACAACTTATTATTAAAAATTTTCACTTTTTTAAAATTTTTAAGTATGGGAGGCGTCATAAATGTTTTTTTTTTAAATGTCGCTTACGATTATTTTTTTCTCTTTGCTCCTACATCAAAATTAATTATGATGACTAACAAGACCGTTCATGTACTCACATCAATGTTATTTTATTTATTTTCACAACTTGTTGTTTACTTTCATTTCCTCAGAACTTTAACCGCCTAAGCGATTAGAATGAGTGTTAACCAGGGTACGCTCCCGAAATTTAGTACCCTGTTGCTGTTAACACCTTTGTGGAATATCTATTCAAAGATTTACAGTTTTTGGTCAATATTTATTAAGCCGCACAAACATGAGACATCTATACTTATGTATGTACGAAAGTACTTTTGTGTGCATGTGAAATGTCTGTTCAGCTTGGGCAAAATAACTAGCGTCCCTTAAAAAAATTATTCAGACTTTTGATCATAAAGGTAAATTTTCAAGGAGCGTCTTTTGGTCTTACAGGTTTGTTTTTTACGATATATAGTTCCAGACATATTATACACGTAGATATATGAAATTAAATACGATTATTTAGCTATGTTTGTTATATATTTTTCTTTTTATCTTGGACCAGCACTCAGGAGATGTGCCCTACATATGAGGTGCGTTGCCGATGCTACACAATACCGACGAAGGAGGGCGTTCTGATGTGCCTGAAGCCGTTACTGTTCAGTGACCAGTGACTATGCCTTCGCCACTGAAACCTTGCAACAACAACTGACACAAAGTCACACAAATGCACATCAGAAAAAATGCGAGATGTTTTTATGAGTATGAAACTGGGGTTGAACCCAAAAAAAATTTTTCGTTTTGTAGTCCAACGTGCAGATTTTTTTGGAGTTCTTTTATAAACAAATGAAATTTGTTATTTTTTTTTTGGTTAAAAGTCTAATAACGATTTGGGTAGTAGCACCAAATGAAATATACATATAGACCAGCTAAACCATATAAAAAACATATGTAGATAAATAATCTATATTTTAAATATTTTTTATTTTTCTTTGAATGTAAATATACACAAAAAGCTTTAGGTTTCGGTTTAGATTTATATTACAGATACATTTATTTCAATACTTCGTAGCTTGTTCAGCAAATAAGAGAAAATAAGAAAGATATACAGTCGAACTTCTCTATAACGTAGCAGTTGGGGACCGTCAAATTTCTACGATATAGAGAAAATTCGTTATAGAGAAACTGCAGAAAATTATGACTGCATTTTTTTTATGTAGAAAATATATTTATTAAGACAAAAAAAAAATTGTTTTTACATGAACACATTAATCTTTTTTTTTATTAATACATACATATGTGACTAAATTGATGCAAAAAATCGATTGCTAAAAACTTCGCAATATAGAGTTATTTAGTGTTAAAAATTCTATTTAGGTCTTAATAAATTGTACGTTACAGAGAGAACTTCGCTATTGGGAAGTTCGTTATAGGGAGATCAAAATGTATGAAAATACTCACAAAAATGTTGTGTTCACGAATTTTATTTATTATAGAAAAGATTTCGTTATAGAGAAGTTCGCTATAGAGAAGTTCGACTGTACAAAGTAAAATATGTACATTTACCTAAAAACGTCGAAGAATTTGTATTAATATATTTATACAGAAAAAGTTATGTTCAGTATTTTTAAAGCACTTTTGGTCTCTCGAAAAATTTTAAAATTAGACTTAAGTTCTTTTGCCAAAAGTCCCCTGCTATATTGCTGACACGTAAACAATATCGCTCATTTTGGATGCCGCGGCAGTTATTTATTTATCAAATCATAAATTAAATAATAACTAAAAAAAAGTTTTCCCTTATTCACAAAATAAAAGAACAAATAACGCTCCTTATACGTCCTGACTCTACAAGTACTTTGTGATAAAAAAATAATTTGGCCTCGTCTTTGGTGTTCGCGGAAATTTTTTAACTTAATAATCGAAAGATAATTTCAAGCTGAGGGACAAAAACTTTTCAAAAATTGTTTGATAAAAAATACGAAAAGTTTTCATGGCAGTGCCTACTGTATCAGCATTTGAATTTTTCACTGCACATTTGCCACTGGATGACCTATCAAATTAACAAATATTTTATTGAAGTTCATCCAGCTACAGACGATAATATTCAATGATTACAGAGGAGAATTTGGAATGTGCTGCTTTAATTAACGATTGTTTAATGAATTTACAAAAAAAAAAAGGTGCTTTAATTAACCCCAAATATTTATTTACATATATTTTATCTTGGACCAGCACTCAGAGGATGACCTCTACACCTGCGATGCATTGTGCTGGAACTAGGAAATTATGTAGTGGGAAGGAGGATAGAGGGAGTAGTGTTTATGGACATGTGATTTGAAGCTTCCCACGTCCGTAGTCTAGTGCATGAGCATTAGTCTTATCAATATGGAGGTGCGGGTTCGATTCCCGCTTAGACCCTGCGTGTTTTTACAGACAAGCTTAAGAGCTTCGTAGTGTTTGTGTTGTCTAAAAAAAAATGGATCTATTTTTGTATTTTTAGTTACTTCCTTTCCATATGTACATATGTACGAATTATGAGTATTTTTATTACAATCAAGTGTGATTTATTTACACATTTATACACCGAGGGGAAAATTACGTTCGAATATCAACGAAATTACCTTGACTTTTGTCAACGATATGGAAGAAAAAATTTACATAAAAAATTAAAAAATATATTAGTGGCTTCCAAATCTAGACTATTTTTTGCTGGGATATACATATGTATGTAAGTATGTATTTATTCTCTAGACACCCACTTCAAAATATAGTTTGTGCCACTATTTACTTTTGCTACACATGCATAATAATGATCATTTATTGTCCTACATTTTACAATGAAAAAATAACCGAATGTTCATACATATACATATATGTACATATGTTCGAATGTGTATGTACATACATTTGTATGTACATTTTCATAATATTAAAAATTTCTATGACAGCATAGAAATAAACGTATGGAGATTTTTTCAAGATTTAATAGCAATAATCAAATGCCAAGAAACAGACAGCAGAATCACGTTTTATTTTAATATGCACACATACATACATACATACCTATTTATATATGTATTTTTAAAAATTATTAAATTTTTTTATATTTTATTTCTAAAAATATGTGATTCGTAATAGTATCAAATATTTACATGCATACATACATATATAAAATCTAAAAAATAATTAATTAATATGTACTTAATATTGTGGTTAAAAATTCAAAATTCAGAACTCAATACTCATCACTCATGCATAGAAAGAAGTATGTATGAGTTGTGTTACACATACAGGAACAATTTAAACGCCAATCTCGTAAATAACCTTCTCAAGTTGATTTAAGTTGTCGCATCGTATATGCTTGAAAATTGCTAACCTTCAGCTAACTTCAAGAATTCCTTACAAATTATGATAATGTGAACGTATTTATTATTTGCAAAGAATTTGACACTTTGCAGCCAATTTGAAAATTTCGATGAAGAGCTTCACATTGGCGTATTCTGTGCTCAACTCTTGTATTATTTCATTTAACCCCACTTTATTTAATGTCGACTTTGTTAGCTAATTTGTTGACAACTTTCATTATGAATAATTAATTGAATTAATCTAAGCAGTAAAAAAGAGAAATGAAAGAAACAACCCAGTGATGGGAAATGGCTCTTTCGTTTCGGAATTAAAAAAAATTTTTTAGTACTTTTTCATGCAATTGTATATACATACATACATACATACATTATATTGTAAAATGTATGCACAGTCATTGTAATATATTTTTCTTTCTCACAAAGTTATACAATATTTAATATTCTGACTGAACCCAAGTTGGTAGATCAATTTACGTACTATCTGCAGTCCATTTGCCTTCGACCTCTTCCTTGATTGCAAACAATCAATATGTAAATATATGGTATGGTATTGGGATGTTATGTTATGTTGTTAGGGTAGCTTCAATGTGCATGGACCTTTTCATTTGGAAATATTTTAATCAATAAAAAATATAATGAGTTTCTATTGGAATAAACAATTAATTAAAAGGAGCACATTCTGCAAAAAAGCAAAAACTACAAGAATTGGAATTTTTTAAAGTCAAATAGTACTCGTATCCATAAAAGTACGTTCCCATCAGTCTACGAACCAGAAAATCAAAAGAAAAAGAGCGGTAACAATAGATGAAATGGGAAAGTCACACAATGTCTTCATATGTACATAAGTATGTACAAAAGCATTAACAACAAACCGTAGTTATGATTGACAACAGCCACAACAATAAAAATTGCTCGCATACTTCCATACACACACACATATCCATAATTTATATCCCATTACTATCATTATTGGTAGTTAATAATTTGTCCTCATGCGTACAAGTAAATATTCAGTGCGTTGAACTACCACATACATACGGTAACGAAATAAAAATAAAATAAAGAAAAATATAAAATATGGGAGCAGGCATGCATGTTGAATGCAACATTATTATCATTTGTCAAAAAAAAAATATACATACATACATATGTATGATAAAACAACAAGAACTTTTACACATTTTCAGCAAGTCAAAATTAATATAGAATTTTCTGAATATCAATAAATAATTTTATGCGCATAAATTTTCTTTAACAGATTACCCGATTACTTCCTGTGCGAGTAATTAAAATTTATCATTTTGATTAAATCGTTTACATTGATGTTGATTAAGCGATTAAATGAAATTTTATGCCTTTAAAAAATATAGTATTTTAAAAATATAGTTATTTGCTGGACAATTCAATTATTGAATTTACAAGATAAGATTAGGGAAAATTCTTTCTGAAATATTATTTTCAACATTTTTTAACTTTTTTATTTAATAAATCTTCTTCAGGCCTAAGGTCTTGCAGTTGATATAAAAAATGGTTTATTTAATTCGCTGGAGTGTGCCTCATGAAGAAACTATTTTTTAATTAAGCAAAATTAAATAAAATTAATTACATGATAAGATAGGGAAATACCATTTTTTTTTATTTATTTATTAATTCCAATACATAAGAAGCCTAAAATGGCCAATAATACCCGTATTGTTAGATTAATTGCCATGTCGATAGAGATAAGAACATTATAACAAAAATTTAAAAATTTAGTAAAAGAAAGTATAAAATTATTAGCTGTTACGTTTACATTCACATTTTTTCGTCGAATTTCATCGTATCTTAACCTCTTAAAGTACTTTTTTGCATTTGGAGATTTTTTTCTCTAAAATTAATAATATATGTATGTATGTAATTTGTATTGGTAATACTATCTAAATAATTTGTATTTTCTATTAGTCATGTAATTTTTTAATGCCAATGAGATTGATTTTTTCGCATTCGAATTTTCATGTTCAATTCTATACTCAGAATTGTGCAGAGTTAAAGGATTAATAGTTAGTAATTTTAAAGTTTTGATATTTATCTAATAGCATGTGTGTATGTATGTATGTATATGGAAATGTATTAAAATATTCATAACTTGATGGACATATGGAGATATGGACTACCTAGTAATATACTATATTATATAACATTTCATTTTGGACCAAAGCCACAAGGTGACATACATAAGAACATACATATGTATGTATGTATGTATGTGCATAGTTTATACATGTTGTTATTGGTTTGTTTGATTATAAAGCTTTTCAAAACACATGCATATGTATGTTTATATAAAAAATGAAAAATATTTATATTTCGTATAAAAGATTCTTTTATAAAAACTGTCTCATTTGCACAGACAAAGTTAAATACATTAATATATTCCAAAATTACGTCATATCAATTTCGATACTCGTACATTCCAAATGTGTCGCAGTTTATAGAGTTTTCAAAGGCAAATAGAAAAGCATAAGAAAGTGTAAACGGTTAAGTAATTGAAACTGTACTTACATATGCCTCCAAGACATACCAGACACATACGTTGCAAATTTGTTATGTTTGATTATTTTGAAAAATGAGGATTTAGAAGTGTCTCAAATTACTGCCGAGTTAAAATATTTTCTAGAAAATTTGCTTGATTAGCAGACCATAACTTGTGATTACCAAGCCTTCTTTTATGCGCATTATTTTCTTATTTCTTATATTTTTCAAATCTATTTCTTTTATTGAATGAAATTTATTTATACTACCTATGTATGTACATACATACATATATGTATATACTATAGATTCAGTGCCAACCCAAGTTAATAAATTCATATACGAGTTCATAGAGACAGACAAACTATGTAGTATGTATGTAGAGATAGTACATACTATGTATGTACTATGTCTTTGCCTTTGAGAGATGAGCTCCATCAGAAAACTGCATATTTGATGAAAGCATAGTCAGAATATTTCAAAAAATAAAGAAACGAAAGCCGAATAAAAATAAATAAAATTCGAATAATAAATATTGAAAATTTATCCGAAGTAAGACTCTGGCAATTAAAGTGTCGTCCAACAAATTTAAAATAAAATGAATTTAAATATCTCAGATATTTTAGAAAATTATATGTCTTTAAATTGTTAACGTTCAGTTAAATTGCTGAACATTGTTTAGAGTGTATGCACGCACAATCACCAGCACATATTTGTCTTGTTCCGGTGCAAAGCATTGCATACGTAGGGGACATCTGAGCACTTGTCCAAGAAAAATAAAATATATATGCAGTATTGGGACGAAAGAAACATATTCTTTAAGAATTAAATTTCTTTAATTATGACAATGATGAACGATATGTATTTGTAATAATTTGCAGAGATATACTATATTTTTAACAACGTGTGCTACAACGTGGGCTTTTTAGATTTGGCAAGGCTGAGTTTGTAAGAGAGCGGGGAAGAAAGAAAGAAAAGGGCTACACAATTGCTTGTACCGAAAAGTTAATCCAATTCCCGTTTGTTATTTCATTCTCATTCTTTGAGTTGTTATTGTCTTCATATATTTTTTTGGAGCAGACAGTTTGCTTCTAAACACTTCGGCTGTTGTAAAAGAGCATTGATGAAACTTGCTTCAACAAAAATTGCGCACTGTAAAAGCAGTAAAATCTAGTAAAATCTAGCATGTTCGCTTAAAGAACTTTTGTCTGATTAGAGAATTCAATTTCAAAATCCTATTTACATTTGGAATAAAGTTTGAGAATTACATTTGAATTCAAAATATAAACCCATTAAATATCAAACGTATGACCTTGTATTTGTTTGAATTATGTGAGTGCTTATTTATTTATAAGAAAATTAATAATACTCAAACAAGTGCTAGTTTTTCTTCATGCTGAATTTTTTATATTTAAACTTGTTTTTCAGTTGTTTTTGTTAAGGCGTCTACTACAAAATTGTCTACGAATTCCAATATGAAGCAAGTAAAACAAAATTCATTTACCCTTTAACACAACATACAATATGTATGTGAATATATGTAAGTGCATACATACATATATGTATGTATATATATATTTATGTACATGTAAAAGAATTTAATAACGTAAGAGCTGGAAAGCAGAATATTTTATTTTCTTGCTATTGTATGAACAAAAGTTACTTAAAAATGTCAAATTTCAATGACGTTAATTTTAATTTTGCAAAAATGTTACGAAAAGCAGACTATTAAAAAATATTTTCTTATACAAATATTTTTTTTTTGCATTTAAATATCTGCTGTTCGATTTTTATTGTATTAACAAAAGATAAATAACTTAAATTTCTTTAAATAAATCTGAATCGTTACAAAAATAGATGATGCACAATTTAATCTATTATTATTATGTATGTATGAATGTGTGTATGAGAGTGTAGGGCAGGGTTACAATTCAATATCTCTTTAGTATACATATATATACACATGTATTGTACTCTTAAAGATACCCCACAGGAAATGACAATTGTAAAACTGTACTGATTTGCTAGTGACTTAGTCATCAGTACTAGTGACTTGTTATACACCAGGCAGTGTAATTTACTATAGACAATTAACATGTGCGTGTCGTTGAAAATCTACTACTAAAGTTTGGTTCTATGCAGTCAATAGAGCAGTATGTATTTCTTGTGGGAAACTGAGAGCAACCGCATCTATTTTCACTACAACAAAATGAGGCAAGAAAAACTGTTGCAGCTGTAAAGAGAAAGATACATTCTCTTTTCTTCTCATCAAAGGCAAATGAGAAATCAATGACAATGTCATCAAAAAGTCACCTAAACCAATCGTAAAAAAGTGTTCACCCATGCTTCCTACAGGGTACCTAGCAGAGAGAGAGAGAAAGAGAGAGAGAGAGAGAGAGAGAGTTTGTTACTGGTGTGACGTTAACCTACACTTTGTTTTCGTACGGTCACTCATACACTGATAAAATAGAACCCTCCCAGCCCACCAAATAATCCGATGTTTATCAGATATCTGAGAGAAACGTCGACAAAAAAAGTCAGGAATACGTATTCGACTTCTAACCGAAAAATGTTTGAAGTGGGTAGCACGCATTCTGACCGACATGTCTGAGTTCTTTTGCCGAAATCTGATGAAAATTTGTGGGAAATTCTGATGTGTTATCCGATATTCATATTATTTTCTTACATAATGCTGAAAGAATGTCAAAATACAATTCTAATTCATTAATCGTACAGATTTCTCACAAAAATCTTTGCGTAGGCCTAAGGAAAGTCCAACAGATTTCTTACGAACTCGGAAACTAAATGAAACTCTGAAAAAATCGTATAGCAAAAACGCAATCTACACGAAATTGTACGAAAAATGTTCCAAGAACCATGAGTGTATGATCAAATCCTATACTGCGGAAATTGACCTAAAGATATTCTGCTCCCGTTATTCTATAAACTGTACAGCTGTATTAAAAGACACTGTCACATTATTAAAAAGTACAATATTTTTAACCAAGTGCTTTTCTGACTTCATTTGTTAAAGTCGGTTGAAAGTTGACGAAGTTATTATACATATACAGAACCGATTATTTCTCTTTATCTATGTGGATTTGCGCAGAATAGGATTTTCTGAAATTTCTTACGATTTTTCGTAAGTTTTATTTTTGCTATACCACTTTGCAGTTTTTTTTCATCCATACAATTTGACCCACCCTATATGTATGTATGTATATATAAAAAGTTATAATAATTTATTTCTAAATAAAAGATCACTCAAAATATGAAATCTTCCTGATGTAATTTTTAATGTTCCACGTAGTATGTATTTACAAAACCTCAGGAGAGTGGTTTTTTTTAGATATTTTGTATGAATGAATCAGGCCAGTAACCCAGCGCGCACATCCTATTTTTTGTTGCTCTTAACATATGCATCTTGTGTACGTTATATTCGAAGGTGGTACAATATGATTATTACTGCAAAGTAGTGCAATATACTGTGAAATGTGGACTATCGCACTTTTTAAGCACACAAAATTTTTGGACAGAGCGCATTACGAACTGTCTGACCCCCGACGTCGAAAGAATTTTTCATTCATACAAATACATTTTGTAAATAAAAACAAATTAATTAAATTTTGTTTTTGTTTTAAATATTGTTGAACGAATGAAAAAATTCTTTCGATATCGTGACCCTGGCAGTAAATGTTTTAGTGAATCACGGAATTTAATATAAAAACAATGAAAGTAATATACATGTATATTCCAGTGGTAAATATAGTGCATTATCTTTGTCATCATGGTGGATAATTATATTATACATACGTTATGAAGAAAACAAAACCAGAAAAAAAAATAACTATAAAAAACGCTATGAAATCTCAGAAATATACGAAAAGAAACCAATATCTTATATCGAACGTTTGTCAAATTTGAATCAAACCGTTTTGTTTGCTGGGTATGCACGATCGCGCACACATCCAAAGATGAAATTTAATGTAAACAATTACAATGTATGGATGCATGTATGCAATGCAAGCGCAAATTTTAAACGAGTGAACACGAGGTAAATAACAATGCAACAGGTTTCTTATACTAAGCAAAAACAAATGCATATTCATACATACATACATAGATATGTACATATGTACATATTTAAAAATGTAGGTTTCAATGTGAAAAAAATAGCTGATGTTTTGTTTATGTCAGACGATGAGTTCATCTTTTGGACAAGTTTCTTTCCTTCGTTTATCTATAAATAAATTCATTTTGTGAAAAGAAAAACAAAAAACGATAGATAAATTAAAACTAAGATAAAACAAATTTTAGAATAAACGTATTCGCAACATTATAGAACATTTAATAAAAATAAACGTCCACATATGTAAATACAGTAAAAGCTTGATAATCGGTATAATTGATTTCACGCCCAAATGCGGATTACCGAATAAAACGTTAAAAACGTTGTTATTGCATTAAAAATGCTCTTAAATCAAATATCGAATGATATATTAGCGGAATTTACGGTTCGTAATAAATACCTGTAGTATAACCACTACTGCTGATGGCGAGTAGTCAGCGTGTTGGCTCTGCAACCAGAAAGACCCAGGTTCGATTCCCAGCCGGGTCAAATCAGAAAAAAAAAATTTCTGAGTTTTCTGTGCTACAGCACCCTCCTTCGTCGGTATTTGAGCAATAAAACGTCGGCGAAGTAAAATAATAAATAAAATGGCTCCATTAGCTTAAAAATAATGCGTCAAAAAACATCAGAGACGCCGCAACTTTGCTTTATAATTTACACGCAACTGCAGAGTTGTGCAAGAATTAAGCTCTATCTTTCTACAACTTTCACCACCTGTCTATTTCTTCCCTATCCTTCTCTCTAGTTCCAGTGCAATGCATTGCATATGTAGGGGATAGCCCCTGAGCAATGGTCCAAGATAAAAAAAAAAAAAAAAAAAAAAATTTTTTGATTTACTAAAGCTGCAAGATCTAAAAATTCTTTACTACGATCATTCGATAGGTGGATTAAAAGCATTTTTAATACCAGAACAATGTTTTTAAAACTTTATTCGGTAGTGGGGATGAATTATCCCGATTTTATTACACCGTGCCACCTCACGGGCAAACAAAATGCTCCGTACACTTCCTAGTATAAAGTATTTCGCCATTTTCTGACATTAGGATGGTCCAAACAGAGATCTGGTGGAAAAATACTAGAACCGGATACTTATATTTAATGGCCATTGCTGCAAAACGTTTGTTCACTCGAGACAAAAACACTGACGTATCATTCTTTAAGATCCAACTGCAAAAGCCAAAGATATAAAGAAAAGTTTAAAAAGGCGACACAGGGTATGTATTGATGTACATATGTACATACATACATATTTTGATTGTTACTAAACCTGAAATTTTGTATGTTGAAGTCTTATAGCTCTGTAGTTTGGTTGACGCTTTCGCGTAACAATGTTTACGTTTTGAGATGTTGACGTTATCCCTAGAGCACTTTACTTTTAAAATTCGAGAAAGAAATTCATATTTAAACACCTACAGTTGCATTTTTTAAATATCCATATTTACATATAAGCAGTGGCAATGACTTAAGTGCCACCTACAGTATCTCAGTTTTAGTATTAAAATTAAGATGTACATATCTAATTCTTCAAATTAGCATGTATGTACCTATTGAATGTAATTTTTTAACACATTATGTACATATGTATATTGTTGAGATTCAGTGCTCTTAAAATTTATATAAAACAATAAGAGATCTTTGTTAATTAAATATGAAATCATATGAATTTAAAAATGTTTATTTTTGCAGTATGAAGTCATTCAAAACCGATACTGAATTACTACCTCAAAAACAATTTGTCTCATTTTCAAAATATTATGTAAATTTATTAAAAAAATGTTGTCTGCTTAAAATATTTGGCTTTACATTGTTCTAGCTTTAAGAGAAAACTTTAGATTTCTTTTTATTTTCAAAATGGTTTTTCGTCTAATTTCGAAATAAATATGTATGTATGTATGTATGTACAAATGTATGTCGTTAGTTGAAATGGAAAACCACGTAATTAACAAAAATTCGAAAAATTTCAAAACAGATTTCTCGATTGATTATGATGCATATCTGAAAAATAAATGTAATCGCAAATGCTTAGGTTTGTATAATAAATATTAGATATTTTATAGGCGCAAATCAATCTAGTACAGTACAACGTATCGAATGTGTAGGGGCCATCTCCTGAGTGCTGGTCCAAGATAAAAAAAAACATGTGCATTATATTAAAAAGTTTTTTTTCCTCCTGTACAAAAAAGTAAAAATGTTAGTTACGTGGTTACGCGGAAAGTTTTTTACATGCTCGTGACTTTAGTGTTTCAGCCTATATTTCGTAGCCGTATGCTACGTATGCTGTTACAAACCTCCATCAGTAGCTTCCACTTGCATGGAAGGGCCCCTCCAAGGTGCCTAGATGTAATAACCGCAGCAACGTGTTGTTGACCTTCCAGATCTAAAGCCGTGTTGCCAGGAGGAGAGTCGTCCCCCATTATCTATAGCCTCGTATATTCGCGACTTTAATAATAACTAGATTAAATTAGTGCGCTTCCCTGCCTCAAAAATTCTTTAAGAAAATTTCTTTTAATTTTACTACAAATTTGTTAACACTTTTATTATGCACGCCCGCATAGCAATTAATATTATGCGTACATACATACATACGTACATATTCCGTTTTTATTTACTTAAAGAGAGAGAAAACACTCTTTATATTTGATTCACTCAATTTTTCTTTTGTTTTATTTCTGTTTTTACTTGCATCTAATAAGAATACAAGTGTTTTGTTTAACGGTGTGAGTAATTACTTTAAAGTCATACTAAACCGATTTGAATAAATAGCAATAATAATAATAATAATTCGATTAATTTACTTAAAAATTTACGATTAAATAATGTAATGAGAGTTATAAATCATCGATTTTGATTTCTTTTTTTTAGGTCTTGGGCATAATTTGTCTGATCTGCGCCTCACCTGCTTACATCGCAGCCACCTCTTTCTTCCTCTTTGTTGTGATACTTGCCTTTATAGCGACAATATTATGGATCTTTGCTTATCTATTTGGAATTAGAGAGGCTTTAAATGTTGCCATAAATTGGATATTTACAGTGAGTATATTATTTTTTTTTTCATAAAAATGTTTTATCTAAATAACTAATTAATTTATTTACCGGTAGTGCACAGTTTCAAACAACCAAACAAAAATTTTTCATAACATACATAAAACTTTATTACAATGTTTAGGGTTTTAACTCGATTAATGGAATCGAAAATGGAATCTTTATTCGATATTAGATTGAATACCTTTGCGATTATACCCTAACAAAAACAAAATTTTTTTCAAGTTCTCTACAATTGACAAGATATATCTTACAGCAATAAAATTATTTATCGACACAAAAACAATCCAAGACTGAGTTGATTGCAGCGTTCAGTTCCGGAAGTGTGGAAAAAAAGAAAATTTCGATTTACTAAAATTTGTGTTCAACATTTTGGCGCTTCAGTTTTCTTACAGAAAGTTTCTTCACTCGTTGTCGATAAGGAATTGAACAAGTATTCACTTTCATTTCGCAATACAATGTGCAACCTACCCGTTAAAACAAATTTTTAATATTCGTAATTCGTCGGTATTTGAGAAATAAAATGTCGGCGACTCTCTTTTAACGTAAAAAAATTAATAACATCATAGAGACAGTAACTCTCCATTACAAATTCTCTAAAAACTCCCAACTCCAGTTTTGCAAGAATTAAGTTTTCTATATTTCTATCACTTCACCATGTGCCCCCTATCTGCACTCTCCCTTTACAACTAGTCTCAGTGGCATGCATTGCATACGTATGTGACATTTCCTGAGCACTGGTCCAAGAAGAAAAATTTTCGTAACTACAAAGAAGACATTTATAAGTAGCAAAAAAATGTTCCCATATTTAATATCGTATCTTTTTTTCTCTCTCTTCTTTTAGGAACTTCTCAACACTGGCATTACAGCAGTTTTCTACTTCATTGCCTTTGTCATACAATTAACGAAATGGTCATCATTCCCGAGGTCATATGGCTATGGTTCAAATATTGCCGCTGGTGTCTTCGGATTGTTTAACTTTTTAGCCTATGCTGCCGGTACATATTTTCTGTATTTGGAACACAAGAGTGGAGCCACAGTCTAATCGAGACGCAAGCGGGGCAAAAAAAAAAGTTCAAAAAAAGAAACTACATACCAACCCAGCAACAAATATTCATAAGAGAAGTGTTGGCAGGCATACATATATGTATACAAACATATAAACTTGTACACCGAACATTTAATACCAACGAGAAATCTACAATTTCGGATCCCAGAAACTAAGAAATAAAAATCAGTTGTATTTGTAAAATGAATCACTATTTAGACGTACTGTCGAATTGTGTTTATTAAAGTCAATTATTACAAACTTAAAGCTAATAAAGGAAATAGTCATTGATACAATTCAAATTAAATTAAGTTAAAAAAATCTAAAACACACACACTCAAACATTTAATGGCAAATAAAAATTTTAAATTAACTACTATGCACTTTAGTAATTTAAGATTTTTAACAATTTTCGTAGATTTTTTAACAATTTTCGTTTATGTTTGCTACTTGGATTTGATTAAAAACAAATATTATTTTTAACAAATGTCTATTAAGTTATTAATTTAATTAAATAAATATTATTTCTTTTTTGTTTTTCTTCTACATAAATATTTTTGTTATTATTTATTTATATAGCTACTTATAATTACTCCCATAAATGATTTAAAATTGTAATTTATATATTTTACTTTTTGTAACGATAAAATAAATAGTTTAAAAGAAAAAATACACAATTTGCTCTATACAAAAATGTGCATTTATTGCAAAATAAAAACAATTTTTAAAATTAATTGAAAAAAGAAAGAAAAGAACAGCTAAAAAGCAGTACACTCAAAATATGGTCATCATTGAACAATGGAAACACTCCAAAACATATGCACTTAGATGTGGGCAGTGCAATAAATTTTGATAGAAATCAGCATTGCAGTCCTACCACTAAAAAAAATTGCATAAAATTGTGGTAGTAGCAAAACAATTATTTTAAAATTAGAATCGCAAATTTTAATCCTTTGAGAAGCGTCTACCATTGCGCTGCATGAAAACAAGCTCAAATTTTGCACTAATTGATTGAGTGAATAATTTTTACACTAAATCAATATTGATTGGTAGTGAAAAAATTTTAAACACTACTAAACTATTTGATTGCTAAATAAGAAGTCGTACCGCTGCCTGGTCATACTGGAGACTGCGGGTTATTTATAAGTTACATATGTACATATGTATGTGTATTTAAAAAGTTTTGAATGAAACAAAATTTTGTTACTCCCAACTCACACTACCAATTTGTTAATTAGCATGATAATATATTCCGTTTTTTTTTAAATTACACATTTTTTCATGTATTCATTGCTTTCTAAAATTAAAAGTATACTTCGCTTTCCCTATATGAGAGTTATTTTTATGCACTGGCAATACTGAAAAATAGCAACTCTTAAATTAAATTTTCACACATAGATGGTACCAAACAGAACAGCTGTTTTAAACCAAACAGTGTCAAAAAGCAGTACTGACAACTGTAACGACGTAAACTTCCTCTTTTCCGATACGTTCGCGTTAGTGTAAAATTCTTAAAAAATTTTCACAAAATAAATCTTAGGTAATCTTTGTGAAAATCCATTAAATTTAAGTGAAATTATGAGCAATATCATTAACACACTGTGTTATTTAACGTATAATATCAATTTCAATATATTTGCGATAAGATGAGCAAATAAATTGGATGTTTTCAAATCGAGTCTATACCATTGTGTTTTTTTAATGAATTTGATGTTTCCAATTGGAGTCCTATATACCATCGTTTTTTTAAATCAATTACTTTTGCTTTAGCAAGTGTGATATGTGCTTTTTCCAGCAATCAATTAATACGATAAAAGTATGTGTTAAAATCTATAGTAGATGACAGCCTAATATTTGTTTACATGCCATTGTAATAAAGTTGTCAAGATCTCTTATATTACATATTAAATAATGGTATGTAGGGCTTTTTTTTAATGTTTGGAACTTGCAAATAGTTTTAAAAAGTGGAAAATTCTAAGTTTATTTTGTGGAAAAATTTACAATTGCATTCCTAATAATATTTTCTTTGCTTTTACAGTCATGGTGCGAATGAACGTATTGGCGGATGCCTTGAAATGCATTAACAACGCTGAAAAGCGTGGCAAGCGTCAAGTGCTGCTTCGGCCTTGCTCAAAGGTAATCATTAAATTTTTGACGGTGATGATGAAGCATGGTTATATCGGCGAGTTCGAAATCGTGGATGATCATAGGTCAGGAAAAGTTGTTGTAAATCTTACTGGACGCTTGAACAAGTGCGGAGTGATCTCTCCACGCTTCGACGTTCCCATCAATGACATTGAAAAGTGGACAAATAACTTGTTACCGTCTCGCCAATTCGGATATGTTGTATTGACAACTTCGGGCGGCATTATGGATCACGAAGAAGCCAGAAGAAAACATCTGGGTGGAAAAATTTTGGGTTTCTTCTTTTAAATAAGATATCGCCACCATGCGACATTAAACAACTGTGTTGTTTATTTTGTTAGAAATAATAATTTTATAATACATATTAATGAAAGTGATTTTGCTTGAATTAAAGCAACAATAAAAATATTACACGGAATCAATTTTGCATTACGTTGTTCCTTCAGTTGAGCTAGTATCCCAGGTTTAGATACAAAGATTGGGTTCAAACAAATACATTAAGTACATTTGGAAATTAAAGAACTTGTTTTTGTACATGTTTGTGGAAATATTTGTTACCGCTGTACGATTTCTTTATTGCGCTAAGCTGTGATTTGTATATGGACTCCAAATTCAGGATCAATGTATATTAAAACTAAATTGCGGAATTATGTAACTTTTACATCTAAACAATCCGCAACTAACGTATTTGTAGCAAAAGAAGTTCGGTTGTAGAAGAATTGCTTAAATTTCCTTTTTGAAAAATCGTCAATTTAATAATTTTGTATGAAAAAATTATTTTTCTAATTTTTTGACCTATTTTTATATTAATAACACTAATTATTCAAGCTGTAGGTCTTTTTTAATATATTTAATATTTTCAGAAAATTTTTTTTATGAAGAAGCTACACAAAGGAGTAGCGAAATATCGAATCAGAATAAATATTAAATATATTAAAAAAGACCTACAGCTTGAATAATTAGTGTTATTAATATAAAAAGAGGTCAAAAAACTAGAAAAATTATCAAAAAAAAAAAAAAATTTAAATTAATATCAGGGCAATCAAGCTCTACTCGGAGCATTTGAACGTTTTTACTTTTATCAAAACCGGACGTTGTTATACAGGTATTGTTAGAAGCGAATCTACTTTTGCTAATACCTCCTCTTTATATTCGCTGCTTTTCTCAGACATATAATATCTCACACGCACAACATGTGGATTATTATCAAAATAATACTCTGACGATTTATGAAAAAAATGTTCCGCTATGATTCTATTTTTTCAAAAATATTCTCCGTATGTGTTCACATATATTTTAACTTTCATTAAAATCGGTAAAATAAGTTTCGGAGAGGCAGAAATTGTCCCCTACCTCTCGGTGCTATATCAGAAATTTCAATCTATAGAGCAAATGCTCGGGTAAAGATATTAGATAAGAATAGAATTAGAACTGCTGTATTTCGCAAAATATAATTAAAATAGGTAACAATGCTTTAAGTTTAAACAATATTATATTTTCGTATAAAAAAGGAAAAACCTTACATTAACACATACATTCCTTCAGGTAAATTGCAGTTGCCGTTCCAATATTTTATTTAATATGCTTTATGTATGTATATTTTTTTATGCATGCATATTTGCTTGCATGTTTTTCTTCATATATTTTTTATGCATGCATATTTTTCAACACACTTTCACACTCTTTTGCAAGTTCTGAAGTTAAAAGAAATGAAAATTTAATTTCATAAATTATTTTAAATTAAATTTCACGCGACCAACTTGATCAAGTGGAAAAGTAAAACTTAAAGAATTAAGATTATTCACCGTTATAAATCAGTTGTTTCGAAAATCTGAGAAATATTTGATACTGACAATACTCAATTTGAGAAATTTTTTGTACTGGTAACACTTAATCTGTGAAATATTTCGCATTTTCATTAAGGTAGTACACACGATTGTCATTTACTACTATATTGACAGAAAAATTGTTACAAAATGTGCAACAACCGTGTGAACACACAATTTTTGTGTGGAAACATCGTCACAAAATGTATTGTCGGTGCATTGTATGCCAATAATATTGTCACAATTCTGACAATCGTGAGAACACCCTTCATTTCTTTTGACACACAATTTACAGTCATTTGTTATTGTCGCATGTGCTTCAATAACGCCATTGGCAGATAAATATTTCTGTTGGCAATGCTGCCCATAAATAAAAGGTGGTTAAATTTCAAGGGCCGATGTTGATTTTGAATAAAACACAAACTATTTAGGAAATTATTGTAATTTTATTTTATTATGATATATTGGTATTACTCAATTATGTATGGAACAAAATATCGGCCAAATGGGCGCCGCGACCACGGCGGCACACCTCCATCCGATGGTCCAAATTTTCGATGACCCTGAGGCATAATGGAGGTTCTATGCCGTTAATGTGCCGAATTATCTCATCCTTTAGCTCTTGAATTGTTGCTGGCTTATCGACGTACACCTTTTCTTTCAAATAACCCCAAAGAAAAAAGTCCAACGGTGTCAAATCACATGATCTTGGCGGCCAATTGACATCGCCATTACGTGAGATAACACGGCCATTGAATTTGTTGCGCAAAAGAGCCATTGTTTCGTTAGCTGTGTGGCAAGTGGCACCGTCCTGCTGAAACCACATATCGTCCACATCCATATCTTCCAATTCGGGCCATAAAAAGTTCGTTATCATCTCACGATAGCGAACACCATTCACAGTAACTGCCTGATCGGCCTTATTTTGTAAAAAATACGGCCCGATGATGCCGCCAGCCCATAAACCGCACCAAACAGTCACTCTTTGTGGGTGCATTGGTTTTTCGACAATCACTCTTGGATTCTCATTCGCCCAAATGCGGCAATTCTGTTTATTGACGAATCCACTGAGGTGAAAATGTGCCTCATCACTGAAGATGATTTTCTTCGAAAATTGATCATCCACTGTTGCCGTGGTCGCGGCGCCCATTTGGCCGATATTTTGTTCCATACATAATTGAGTAATACCAATATATCATAATAAAATAAAATTACAATAATTTCCTAAATAGTTTGTGTTTTATTCAAAATCAACATCGGCCCTTGAAATTTAACCACCCTTTATTTAGTTAAAATGTTGAAAGTCGGATCTGGTAACGTTTGCCATACAATAATGTGACAACAGTGTGAACACACAATTATTATTAGCAGAAAAATTTATTGTCGCAGAACTGTGTGCCAATGAAATTGTATGGTTTTCTTTCAATAGTGTGAATAGACAAATTACCAGACGATAACAATTTTTCATTGTGAGTGCATTGCCACCATATTGCCGTATCCTACAATATTGTACAATATGACAATCGTGTGAACATAGCTTTATTGCCCAAGGACTCCTTTAGCTGACTTAATTTTTAATGCCATATTAAACGTCAGCGAGATTTTCACTTTAGAACTCATGCAAATCGCATTCAACTCTGCGGAATAATACATATGAACAACGGCGTAGTTGTAATTATAATTTAAATAAATTTTTAAATGTGTTTCGGGAAGGCATTAATAATGCATTTAAGAAAACATAAATAAATTAATTTCACAAACCCATGCTAAAATGTAACCAAATCAAGGAATTCAGGGCTTCTAAGCACTCATTGAAATGACGAGCATTAGCTATTTCTTTTGCATTTGCTGGGTAGGATACATAATTTATGTGCTTTTCGTGTCAAAATTGTTCATGATTGAATTTTGTTATAGAAGTGTATAATTTTTTTGTAATTATACTTTCGATGTAGCTTGTTTTGTATAAAAGGTTGGAATAGTTCGTTATCATATTCGTATTAAAATATTTCCCATCATTGTATTAATATTATTTGTTGTTTAATCTAAAACTAAAAAAATTTTCACTTAAATCAAACATATGTATGTATGTATGGATGTATGTACGTACTTAAGTTAGACGTAGCTTGTAATTCTTAATCTTTAGATGATATCCATGATAGATTGATTGCCATTGTAGAGTAAAATAGAATCTGTAATTAATGTTTGTAGCTATTAGGGCGTTCGTCTTTGGGATATGTATTAAAATTTAATTTCATTTTTCAACATATTTATAAATCTAATTTCGAATAGTTCCTATTAATATTTGGAAATCGAAAACATGTAAACATGCATACAGTTAAAAAATTAATTGCAAACATTTGAATCAACTCATTACTGTCTTAATTTTGTATTCCCATTTATTGGATTTTGTTTATACAAATACCTACAATTCAATAAAAAAAATTTTCAAGTTTGGTGAATTTGAACATTTTTGCTCAACAGTGTACATATGTACATATATACTTCCGTTACAGTGATATAAGGGCTTCGGTAAATGTTATTGACATTTCAAATTTCCCGCCAGATCATTATTAATACGTAGATTATGTCAAGCAATTAGAACGAATAAACAGGTTTTCAAGTCTCTTTTTTTATAATTAATTACTTATTTATGCAAAAAAAAAAAATCAAATAGGAAAAGCAGTCTGCTTTTACTTTTGCCTTGAAAGCGTGTTCCATTTTTATAAAAAAAAAGTAAAAGTGAATTAAATATTCAATCAACATTTAATAAACAATTAGTGAAACAATTGCGAATGCAAAATAGTTCCCATTTAAGATTTTATATCGATATACACATGTGAATATGTACATATGCACTTCTATAGTACGTACATATGTATGGATGTGTATAAACCTCGTTCATTTAGTCGAACAACGTCACGACAAGTAAATATTCTTTATTCAATAATGCAAAATAAATCTTCATATCGCTTTTATTTGAGCATTTAATTTTGAATTTCGTAATGAAATGCAATTATTTACTGATTCATTCCATGAATCGTCAAAGGCAGTATATAAAAATCATATTAATTCTTCAAAATTAAGAAAAACATTTCTTACAATTTCCCTTAGCAACTACAAACTAAAAAAAAACCATTTTATGTACATACATACTACTTATTTACATCTCCATGTCTATAGAAGAAGTGTTAATAAGGGAAACAATACAACGAAATTATGAACTATAGCTATGTTCACACGATTGTCCGATCGTGCAATATTGTAGGATACGGCAATATATAGTGGCAATGCACTCACAATGAAAAATTGTTACCAGCTGGTAATTTGTCTGTTCACACTATTGAAAGAAAACCATACAATTTCATTTGCACGCAGTTCTGCGACAATAAATATTTCTGACAATAATCAGGTATGTGATGAAAATCATTAAAACGTTTTGAAATCGACAAATAGTGTGATGAATTTGTATGTGACGATTTCATATTCTATCTTTTTTCATTGAAGACGTTTTTAACATGTTTTCGACGACATTTCGACGCCAGGTAAAATTCGTTTTCAAATCGTTTAATTTTACTTGAACAAAATGTAAGGAAATATACAAAAAAAAAGTAAAAAAATAAATAAAAAATTATAAATCCGTCCTTATTTTCCAACAAAATGTAGCTTCTTTAATCTATGGGAAATTGATTCGTCACAGGCAATCAGTAAATTATTCTACTTATAAAAATCGAAATAAACACACAACGCGTTTCAAATATGTTGATTTTAATACTTTTTATTTGCGTTTTTTGGTTGAAATTTAAATAAAAATTCATGGACAATTTCATGCCTTTATTTTATTCGTGTTTGAATATTTTTAACAAACGTGGAATAAATATTGGAATATTAAAACAGTTTTTAAAAGTAATTTAAACTGCAAAACCTAACCAAAGTTACATAGGAATACTAATAAACTTTGCATAGGGCCTCTTCTGGGTTTAATACATTCTTACAAAGTTATTTATGTTAGATATAGTAGTAATTCGATAGGATAGAAAAAAAGGTAGTAATTGTAAATATCAAATGTATCAACTGCTAGAATCGTACACTTGAAATATAAAGGGTATGCAATTGTGTTAATTAATGTAAATGTTGTTCATCATAGACTCGATTGTTGCAGCAACATTTATGAAGCTTCAGCAAAATATTCCTTAGATTTTTTTGGGTCAGCGACCATGCTTTTTTGTCCGGGCTTCCAGTTAGCTGGGCAGACTTCTCCGTGTTTGTCGGTGAATTGAAATGCCTGCACTAAGCGAAAAGTTTCATCGACATTTCGTCCAACGGGTAAATCATTTATGGTGATCTGACGTAGGTTTTGTTTGTCATCAATGATGAATAGACCACGGAAGGGAATACCAGATTCTTCATCCAAAACACCGTAATCGCGCGCGATTTTCATTGATTTGTCGGCCAACAGTGGAATGTCCATTTCTCCTAAACCACCTTGCTTCCGTGGTGTATTGATCCAAGCCAAATGAGTGTATTGGCTATCAGTTGAGCATGCAATTATTTCGCAATCAACTTTACGGAATTCCGCTGCACGATCGGAAAAAGCAATAATTTCAGTTGGACAAACGAAAGTAAAGTCCAACGGATAGAAGAACAATACAACGTATTTTCCCTTGTAGTCATCTAAGGAAATCTCTTTAAAAACACCTTCTACGACGGCTGTACCTTTGAATTTAGGTGCGGGTTTTTGTAAATGGATCATCTAGAAATGAAATAAGTTAAAAAAAATCATCATATGTGCGCTTATGACGAAGAACGGTTCATGGCTGATTTAAGAGCTTGGTAGAAGAAAATTTCTGCAATCAAGTTATCAAACATAAGTCGATATCAAAAATTCTTAAACTGTTGCAATTTAGTGCATAAGAACTAGACAAACATTATTTTCACTAATGTCATTCCTTAATTTACATATGTATGTACATACATACATTAGTAAAAGCAGCATCTGCTGGTTTGCATATTGTTTAGTATTTAGAAAAAAATTTTCCGACTACTTCAGATTGCGTAAACACAATTCACTTTCCAACTTTTCCATATCATTCCAATATTTTTTACCGTAAATTTATTTACCGTATTCTTAACAACTCGACATACAAATATAGGGTACTAATCGTAATGTAATAATTTAATGCTCATACAAAATCTCCTTTAATAAATTCATTATATTTAAAGGAATATGACAGTACAATGCAAGAAACTCAATCTTCCTTTCTATTAAAAATGTAAAAGAACTGAAGCAATGGGGAACACAGTACCAACACATGCATTATTTTGTCTTAATAAAGAAACCAGTTTACATACAGGGTAAATTCTTATTTGTATTAAAAAATAAAGTTATTTCAAACAAAATAACATTATGTATGCGGAAACTTGTAATTACATACATATTTATGTATATACTTATTTACATATGTATATACTTGGATAATACATATATGAACTTTTGCTTAATTGATGTGAGCATCAATGCAATGAATAGTTAGCAAAACCTTGTGCTGTTATTTTCTGGGAATCTTTTATAACCTTTTAATTTTTGTCGGTCAAATGACAAAGCAAAAAAAAAATGTACGAGCGGCATATTAAAAAATTCTAATTCCCATACACAGAAAGAAGTAAATCGTATAAATTTTAATTCAAAAACTCACAAACACCAAGTAAATATTTCACAATATATCAGTAAAATTACAGCTCATTACCAAATGCCATTCAATAAGGCAATTATTGTTTTCCGGGTTTAAATAAATTAATTTCATCAAAACTTACCTTTAGATTATTTTTTTCTGATGTTAAAGGTTTATTTGACTTTTTTCTAAATTACGCGACTACGAGCATACGCCCGTCTCACACAAATGAAATTTAAAGAATAATGTTTTTGTTGGCGGAAAGCCGGCTAGAAAGCTACTATTTTTTACAGCTTTCGTCTTTAAGAGAGAATGAAACAACCATATGTATGTTATTTCATAAAAAGCTTTTTACAAGGTGCCCAATAAACTATTTAAAGCTAAACCCACTCTTGCCGGACTTAAAATTATATCGTGGAGCAGCTACTTTGTCCATTGTTTTTAGCAGTTTTTTGAAGTGCTAAAAATTTGTCTATTTTTTTTTTGTCTAAAAAAAAAGATTTTTACAATTATATCAAGTGTTTACAGTTTTCTTCTGCGTAACTAATACTGTATTTTTTTTGCCCTTGTTATGAGTTGCATTCGATTTTCCATCTTCGTTGGCAAACGAACAATTTCTCCCTGTGGCAAAACATCACAAGTGAAATTTTAAAATTTTTCAGGATTAATTAATTAATGAATTAATTAATTAATCAGTTTCGTATCATTCTTTTACGTCATAAAAGGCAAAGAAAGATCCCAGCCCACTGTGGTTCAATTTTATTATGGTCCCATTTTGTTACATGTGTGTGAAAAAACTTTTACATGTGTAGGGACACAGACCAGAGTTTCTGCTAAGAATCGAACTTAGACCTCGAACTGATAAACTAGCGCACTGCTCATAATATTACCAAACAGTTCACAAGAATAGCAATCAGCTGCTTTCACACACGCAATGTTAAGCCATCAAACTTTTTAGGTATGTATGTAATTTTTGACAGATCTAACAGCTGCAATTTTTTTTCATGGTCTGAAAATGAGAATGGCTTGATATCCGCTGATATGGGATGTGAATTTTCATGTACTTGGAAATTCTTTGCGGTTTGTAATTGATACCAAGTGAACTCGTCCCTACAACAACAGGATATTTTGTTCATAAATACAACAATTTTATGCAAGTTGTCAAAACAGTTTACGTATTAACATGCTTTAAGTAGAACACAACTTTGACAACTTAACAGAAATCAGCTGATGAGAAATTTAGTTAATGCAGCCACTTGGTATCACTTATTGTAAGTAAAACGACAAATAGTTTTGATAACTGACACATTTGCTTAACACCTAAAAGTATGCAAACATGCTGGAAATGTTATTTATTTTCTATTTTCTAAATTATATATTGGTCGCTCAAATTTAACGCACCATAAAGCCAACTTGCTGGCAGTGAATTTGCCTTGACTAAGAAAAAAATTTATTTGGATAGATGATATGTAAATAGTTTAGTGGTAGGAAGAATATATTTCACATCGCCTTTTTAAAAATCAATGGTTGGTTAATTAATTTTGCGTTAATTTTTAAGCGATAATTTTTCGACTTGTTAATTTTCTTTATTAGACATTTTTACTGTGAATATAATTTCGAAACTTATGACGCAACTGGTAATGTCAGATTGAGCAAATATTTGATGAAATAGAGATCAATTGAATGAAATAGAATCGTCCTTCAAATATTAATTATATCATTTCTTTATATACCATGCTTATGCAGAAAACTTTGTAAAATAGTTGTTTTTCTAATTGTGTCCTTTTCAATGTGCTATAAAGAAACATTTTATACAATTAAAAAGTATCAGTTTTATATAATTTTTCAATTACAATTTAAAGGTCAAAAGAATGTAGTTTGTAAAGAGACACAAAATAATGCTCTTTAAATTGACATTAAGATACACGAAAGCAAATGTCAAGAACGTTACAAACAATGAATACGGAATAAACTATTAGATAACGGTACTCTTCATACATAAAACCAGCTGACAGCGGCATTTTAAAACAGTGATGGGATTTTGAAGTTTTGATTTCGTGCCGAGTTTGCATCGACAACGTAACAAAATAATTTAAATTGGTACTATTTTACACAGGTTATCAGTTTCATACAATTTAACTTTTAAATTATACTTTACGGTGATTATAATACTTAAAAAGCCACAAGTATATTTCATGGGTATACCAATTTCGATGATACTTCCTTCATTGGTAAGCTGGTGTTTACAGTGTGATCCCATTTTAATGGTTGGAACATTGGGGAAACACAGGCCTTTTTACTGGGTGGACCGATTTTGATGATCTTTTTCATTGGAAAACTAGTGGTCCCATTTTAAATCGCGGGCGGATCGGTGGAATACGTTAAATTTGATTATTTTTTACGTTTTAGTTCTTTTTTTAAATCGGTTAAATTTTTTACAAAAATTTTTTTTAAATAAATTTTATATAAAAAAAAAATTTCCGAAATATTTAAAATTATATTAAAAAATTTTCTTAATTCTTTTTTTAACATTTTTTATTATTTGAACAATCTATTTTTTTTAAGCTTTAAGGTTTTTTCTCTTTATATTTATTATTTCTATATATATTCTTGATATTTCGTTAACCTTCGGTTAACATCTTCAGGAAATTTTTATTTTTAAAATTTTTTTTTTCCTTTTTTGAAGTTTATATAAAAATTTTTCTAACATAACATGTCTCATAAAAATTGTGAAAAGAATATGATTCAAAATATTTTAAAATTTTTTTACAATATTAACAAAATGTATAAAATTCAAAAATATTTTACAATATTTACATTTAAATATACATTTAAAATATCTTTTTATATATACTTATAATCCCATATATCCATATATATATACATATATATAAATATACACATATATCCATATATATATATATATATATATATATATATATATATAAAAAATACACATATATATATATAAAATTACATATACACATATATACACACATACCCATATATATATATGCAATACTTAAAAAATACTTTAAATTATTATTATTACATTAACACAATATTAATTTTAATATGCAATTATATGTTAAACAACTAACAAAAAACAAATTAAACATTAAAAAAAAAAAAAATATATTGTTCAAATTATATTAAAAATTTTAAATTTACTTTTTCTTTTTCTATTTACTTAAAGCGATAGTTATTAATCAACAAATCTTAAGTATACGTCTTGCTAAAACCGTTAAAAAGTTAAAAATATTTTAGTAAAAATCGTATGCGCGTGCCATAGAGCCGCATATCATGAAATAATGCCAAAAAATGGCAAAATTGTGCCACATTTTCCATCATTGCTTTAAAGAGAAACCAACAGCACAGGAAAGAAAACAATGTACTGGATGTTGTTGTTACAGTTGAAATTCAGTAATAAGGCAAAACTTCAAGATAACGGTCATTGGAACGGAGAATAATAAGACAAATGTTGACTCGCTTATTACAAACAGAGTAAAATGAAGAAAACAATACAGATGGATAATTTCATCAGTTGTTCTTATTGCTTAAGTTGTATTTTATATTGCGGTTGAGAAAGGATATCATACGTACAAATACATACAGAAAGGTGCAAAACGAAGAATACAGAAAATATCGGTAGTCTATAACAGTTGTTGTGTTAATATACAAAATAAAAATCTTAAAGTGAAAAAGAAATTTTTGTGAAGACAGATAATTCAATAAATTTTAATTAATTACTAATTAATTAATTAATTTGAATGTATGCACGAAACATATATACATGTGTTTAAACAAACTCAGCTTTAGCACTTTTTTCTTGATTGAAAGCATACACGGGATATTAAATTTAAGTGCAAAATGTGTATATTGCGAATTTGACTATTACACAAATGTTTATTGAAAATTTACATCGAATAGCAATTTCTTTAATGCGAATAGTTACATATGCTTGCATGCATGTAGTATATTATATAAAAGATAATAAAAAACAATAACTGCGTATGCAATTTGTTTGGATAACGTGCTGTTGAAAAAATTTACAAAATAGGTATTTTCAATATGAATATTATGAATTCCTTCGGCGGCGGAGACGGTGGTAAGTTTTAATTAGTAGAAATATATGTAGTACGTACTTGGCTATAAAACATACATAATAATTTTAATTGTTTTGAAAACTATAGGTACAACATCCTTACACTATTGATATGCGAGAATTTAGGTACACATCTATGTATATACATATGTACATACACAGTTATATACATATGGCTGGAAATATGTTTGGAATATATTTTAGTTACAAAAACTAAAATAAAAACTAAGAAAACTTTTATTTTTTACGTATGTATGTATGTATATAAATATAAGTACATACATTTGATTCTGTAAATGTTGTGTATGTATAACAATACGTAACGGTTTTTAATGTCAAGCATATGGTCGTATGCCAGCAAAGAATAGAGAACAAAACATAAATAATTGTTTGTAAAAGCAAGCAAATGGCGTATATAAAAAAGAGAATACAAATCCATGTATATATACATACATATATATGTATACATACACATACTCAAATAAAAGTGAAGCAATGCAAATTTACAAAATATCTATAGAAGTGTCAGCTGTTTGAAACCGCTCTCACGACTTTTTACAGTCACATATATATTTTAGTGATGCCCAATAAAAAAACAATTTATAAGGAGAAAGATTGGCTGGAGTTTGGAGTTCGAGCCCGCCAATGAAATGTTCTTTCTGTGTTCTTGATTTGGAGAATTTTAGCTTTTAATCGAGTGAAAAAGAAATTAAAATCAGTATCAGCATAGCAATACTTTTAATTTTTGCTGAACTAAGTCTGTTCTGGAAGGAGGAATAGCGTGTCTACAATAATGAAAATCGGTTGAGTCGTTTAGTATTTACAATGACATCGAAAGGAAAAAACTGCGCCCACAACTAAGTGTGCTGTTGATCGAAATATGTATTAACATTAGTATAGCATGGGGAAACGGAAATGGAACGGTGGCATCACTCGCCCGTAAACACAAAAAATGCCATTCTGTTTCTCTTTCCGCAACACTCTCTTTTCATTATTATTTTTCATATTACAGTTTTCGATTCAAGGGAGTTTATCAACACGTTCTTTTATTTGTTGCGAAAGTCAAGGTTTTCCATACACACACACATGCGACTATTTGCATTTTTTCCCTAATGATTTTTACACTGATTTTCATTTGCACAGTTTTTTCCACATTTTATTTTTGATAAAATTTTCCATTTCTGAGTTGGAAATGGAATTTTACATACATACATCATATGTATGTATATACGAGTATGTAGTAACTTCTAAAATTATTTTTTAGAAGCAAAATGACAAAAATAAATTATCGTTTCTTTAGCGGCTTCAAAAGTGCCAAATGTGTGGAAACTAAATTTTACTGAAGTACAATTAATTAGCTTCGAGTGGGTTAATTAAGTTATATCGTTACAGTTTTTAACTTATTTTAATTTATTTATTTATAATTTTTTCACACATTATTCAATCCTGTGCTAAAAATGACCTTTAAAAATTTAAGATTATTTCTTAATAAAATTTACGTATTGAGAAATATTTATGCATATGTAAGTAACCCAGTTGGCCAAGTATTTAAGGCATCTTTAACGACGTGTGAAAAGGAAATAGCAAATCGTTGCTGATATACAAGACCACAAAAGTGATAATTGCCAGCAACTTATCTCATTGAAGAGTCAACACGCTAACTATTCAGTCAACGGCACACCATAAAAACAAAAGAACGACACAAGCAACTAACATCGCCAAATCGGCAAGAGTTCCTCATGGAATTTTTGGAGACAGCGAAACAGTTTCTTTGTGTGTGAAGGTTTCTTAATTAAATTGTCATTTGTTGCTATCACCATTAAAAAGGCTTTTTATATTCAGTTCTAGACTGCAACTTTCAAAACTAGTCAAAATTTAATTAATTATATGCAATATTCCTATAGAGCAGCTAAACCATAAAACAAACATAGATACATAAGCTTTCAGAATTGTTTGGGAATAAACTTATTTCTAATAAAATAAATAAATATTTCTTGTCAAGGTATTTTTCTAAAGATTTTCTATTTTTGATTTTTCTTCAAGTATCGGTTAAAGTCTTCTGGAAATCTAATTTAATTTTTAATTTTTTATGAAGGTTGCAAAGAAGATGTCATTTAGATTGAAGGATTAAATTCCATTTCTGTTACATTTGTAGTGACGTTGACAAGATAAGCAATAAGAAAGAAGAAAGAAGAAAACCAACAGCAAACAAACATACATATGCACATATTTACGGACATACATACATACATATATTTTTTCTAATTACAGATGTCGAATTGAAGGAAAAACTAATTGCTTGCGTGAAGAAGGAAGTAAAACAGCTGATGGAAGAAGCGGTAACAAAAAAATACATACATGAAGAAAGTAGTTCGATTACATCGCTGTGCGGAGCTGTGGAAGCTTGTCTTAGTCATGGTTTACGCAGGCGTGCATTGGGTCTCTTTAAAACTTCATCCACAACTGCGCTCATACAGAAAATAGCTAAAACCTGCCCGGAGGCAGACTACGTGAGTCAACGTCTGTTGGAAATCGATATTGTCAGTGAGAGCAACGCGGTGGTTGGTAAGCGTTCATCTTCAAGTAGCGATAGTATTGTTAAACCCAAACTGCTGAATAAGGGCAGTAGCAATTCGGTTACAACGATTAATACAGTGTCCATAAGTTCAGCTTCAATTGGCCCTGTTGTCAAGTGAGTATTACAAGTTCAAGGATAGTTCTTTCACACCGATAGAGAATTGCAATAAAATAAGCTCGTTTTACTCAATAGATATCTGTGGATACGTGTGGCCTTGTACGAGAAACGTTTAGCCAAAATCATTGAACATTTAGTGACTAATGCCAATAGTTATTACGACCGAGATGCGCTGGTCGCTGATCCCGATTATGGTTCCATATTGAGTTCATTACTAGTGGGACCCTGTGCTTTAGAGTTCACCAGGGCCAAAACAGTAGACCACTATTGGTCTGATCCCCCGGCTGACGAATTGGTATGTCGTGAAACCTTTTAATAAACACATTTTATTTTCATGTTGGTTTTTTTTTGCAGTTGCAGAGACACCGCATCAGTTCGGGTAATCGTACACCGCCAACATGCCATCGTCCAATAATAAACTACAAACGTAGCCTACACACCAGCTCCGAAGATACTAGTAGTGGTTCCTTCAAGGCCAGTTCACCGGCTAGTGTGGCCAAGGACTATGTTGAATCGCTACACCAAAACTCACGAACTACGCTTCTCTACGGCAAAAATAATGTCCTCGTTTTACCGGTGACTTTTTGTTATTTTTAATTTAAAATTTTTATAATTTTTATAATTTTTAATTTATTATAACAATTATTATCTTTATGTACTTGCAGAAGGATGTCAGCGGTCCGATGCCGGGTTACTTGAGCTTACATCAGACTGTGCAATCTCTGACTATTAAGTGGACACCGAATCAATTGATGAACGGTTACACAGAGGGTGATGGGAGCGATCTGAACGCCTATTGGACGTATGCTCTTAATATTAATGTAGATGAGATTGTGTATGTCCATTGTCACCAAAATCGTGGAGAAGATACGGGTGGCACAATTATATTGGTTGGCCAGGATGGGGTACAGAGGCCACCCATACATTTTCCCGAAGGAGGACATATGCAGTCATTTTTAAGTTGCTTAGAAACTGGTCTGTTGCCACATGGTCAATTGGATCCGCCCTTGTGGTCGCAAAGAGGCATTGGTAAAATGTTTCCCTGGCCAAGGAGTGTAAGACGTCGTATACTGCCTTCGGTTATGGAATCCGCCGATGAAACACCGATAGATTATGTCTTCCGGGTTGTTAGCAAAAGTCAACATGAAGAGTTTTGTAAGTCTTATAGTTCTCGATGGAAAACTTTTGCAAATGAAATAATCTCATGTTGCTCATTTGCAGTGGCTACACATCCCATCTTAGAAGTGGGTCGTACCAGTCCCAGACGCAAACATTTGGGAAGTTGTTCAACAACAGGCAGTAGTGATTGCTCTAGTAAAAGCCTTTCGATGGAGCAAAGTACTATGGAACCATCACTGGTAAGTTTGAAAGGGACAAGTAAAATATAACGAGTCTTCACACCATTTATGTATTGGAAAAACACTGCCTGGGCCACGCTTAATTGCACTCAAAATATATTGTGTGACATCGTGCAGCAGGCATATATTTTCTGCTGTTTTCATAAAAGTATTTCTGATTTTCAACTGTTCCATAAACCGTTTTAACGAAAATCAGTTTTTTTTAATGAATTCTGCACGAGTTGTAAAAGTAAACTTAATTAAATAACCTCTAACTCCATTTGAATTTCATATACGAATGCATTTGGATAAAACAAGTTTTTGAAAATTCCACATTACTGTGATAAATTAAGTAGGAACTTAAACACGACCAAATATTCATTCCTTCAATTGAAAATATATTTAGAATTTGGATAGATATCACATGAAAGTCCTATATAATTTAATAGAACTTTGTTTGAAATTCTGATTCGAATCGAATGTTGTTACAGGCATACGATGTCCCATGGCTACAAATGCCAGCTGCACTCGTCGCTTTGTACGCGACTACTTAATTGCTTTTAATTCGGCAGCTACACCGCAAGTTTTTTGTTCGCAAAGATATATAATATTGCCATTTGAGAATATTCTACTTTCGAAGAAATAATATTCATTATTCGAAATTAATTTATGCGCATTTCCACATGTAAGTAATTACTTGCAAGTAGCAAATACGTATTATCAACGAAAAAGTAAAAAATTAATTCGAATGTTTGGTAAGACGGTTGTTTCTTTACACCCTTGCGTGTAAGTTCATTTGAAAAATGCCGTCAACAAGTATAGTTCTAGCAAAAATTGTTAAATAACTATACGAGTTCAGTATTGTTGTATATTATATTTTTTTTCAATAAACTTTAAATTGTTATTTAAAATTATTATCAGAAAGTGCTCTTGTATAGTTGTATAGTTGTATTCCTTTTATTTCTTATTTTTTTTACAAATCCAATCAAAATCAAACAGTCAACACTTCATTCATCATTTAATTCGTACTAGTAAATTAATAGAAAACTTACTTGGTAACACTGTTTCTTCATTTGGCATTTTACTTGCCGCAAGTGCCAAAAAGTTACTTGCTAGGCAATTTTCTTGGAAGTAGACTGTATTGGTGAGGCAAATTCTTTACCAGGTGAACTCACTAGCTAATTCGCCCGTTAGCTGATTCAACGATTTGGAACGTATTTTAAAGCCGAACGTCAAAGTTTGTTAACTTTTGTGAAAAAGTTAAGAAAAGTGGTTGTAAATAATTTAATAATTATAATAATTAGTCTCACTTCTATTTTTATTTTGACCTTTATTAAAATTTTTTAATTATATTTATTTTTGAGCGATGGTCTTTTTTATGAAAAGTTTCTTAACAATTATTTATTTTTCAATATTTCGCTACCAACTAGGTAACATCGTCAGGAAATAATAATTTGTATTAACAAAAATATTTTTTAAAAGAAGAAGAAAAAGAAAAGATTTTTGAAAGGAAATGAAAATTTTTTGTCATTGATATTAAAATTATTCTTTATACACATGTATAATATAAACATGTTTTCAAAATTATTTTCTTTTGTACATATATACATGTATGTAAAATAACATATTTCTACAATGTAATAATAACATATAACTATAACAATAGAACATAATTATTAAAAATTATTTAATAATTATTATTTAATAATAATTATCTATTATTAACTCTATTTTTTCGCATAAAAATATATATATAATACATAATCTAAATCTAAATTCTATTAACTAAATATCTATAATTTTGTGCTAAATTATCCACATCTGATTTATAGTTTATTCTATTGTCCGCAGGTATTTTAATTATCTGTAACATTTCCAACAAACAAAATTACGCAGCTATTTTAATTATCTGTAACATTTCAAAAAAAAAATATTTGGTAGCGAAATATTGAAAAATGAATAATTGATAAAAAAACTTTTCATAAAAAAGACATCGTTCAAAAATAAATATAATTAAAAAATTATAATAATTTATTATTATAATATTAACTGAATTTATTTTGGGAATATTCATTTATATATATGATTCTAATTGAGCTTTTTCCCTTATAAACTATATGTGAAATTTATTATTACATACCCTATGATATTTTCATACAGTATGAAAAATATCATAAAGCATTTTATTACAAAAGCAACTCAATAATTGAGGAGGAAAGCATATCCATATAGTACTATTTCGCTAACGCTTACTTAGCTCATCAGTGGATTTTCCTAATTTCTGAATACAAACCTAAGATCTATATGTTTAAAATTCAATTAATCAAATGAGAATTTTAGAATATTAAACATACAAACCAAAAAATCTATAAACAAAAACATAACAATCCATGAGTTTACTTTTATAACATACACACATTTCTATTTTTAGTTTTTTATTCTCATCTACACTAGGCTTGCCATTGGCCAGCATAACTAATGTATTTTGAATCAAATGAAAAAATTAAAAAATGAAACAAAACAAAAGAAACAAAAGATATGGATATGCTTTCCTCCTCAATTATTGAGTTGCTTTTGTAATAAAATGCTTTATGATATTTTTCATACTGTATGAGAATATCATAGGGTATGTAATAATAAATTTCACATATAGTTTATAAGGGAAAAAGCACAATTAGAATCATATATATTATTATAATAATTAGAATGCATAATAAATTGCTATTTTAAAAAATAATTAATTTAAATTTTACTTCCATTACACTTATTTAACACGTTCTTTTTAGGTTATGTTATAATTAAGAAAACACATGTATGTATACAAAAAATTTGACGTTCGGCTGCAAAGCCAATTGACGAATCTGCCTTGCGACAACCTTGTATTAATAAACCTTGGTATTGAGTTTTTCGGACTTGCACTTGCATGTGTAAATGCTGGGTTAAAACTTATTGCTTGCTAATTAAGGTGTAGTTTTTATATAAAATTTTTTTTAGACTTTAGTACTTTTTGTGTTGGAAAAACTGCGCGTAATTTAAGTTTTTTACGTTTGTGCGGCTATTTTTTCGTTAAGAATATAAAATATACTTAAGCTCTTATTCACATTTATTGATATATTGGCAACGCTGAATCTTCTTATTGTCGCTTGATTGGGGACAGCTACAATAGTACTCGGGTAGCCTGTTGTCTGAGCCTGAGTTCTACCCCAGACACACATGTGGTTTATATACCATGGTATACATACTACGGTTATTGATAGTTATACAGTATGCCAGATATGTAGTATGTATACTCTCTTTTTGTTTTTATGTTCTAACTGATAAGAAAATTAGGAATAAATACGAGTAGATGCATTATTGTTGCTCACCCTAGTTTTTTGGGGTGTCATTAATAAGATATTAGGTTAATATTATGTACATGTTCGTGGTATACCTACCAGCTATAAACCACGTCCTTTGATGGTTTAATTGTGGTTTTGGTTGACACACATGTAGTATACGAATCCAATGTCTGTCAGGGGTATTCCCCGGCATTTTCAATGCTTTAATGTTCTCAATGTTTAGGAATAAAAGTATTTTTAGTCATATTTGAGCAAAATTTTTGCCAGGGTTCCTGATGCTATCTAGTATACTCAGCGACATTTATTTCTTCATATTTTCAGATTCAAGGTAACCAAACGGCAAGTATAGAGCTCGTTTGTTCTACAATGCGTCGCCAGATAATATCGCGAGCATTTTATGGCTGGTTGGCATATTGCAGGCACTTATCTACTGTACGTACTCATTTGTCAGGCCTAGTAAATGGCCGCATAACACCAGACTGTAAGTCAATAAAACAAAAACAGTGATTAGATTATGAAAATAATTAATTAAAATATTTTTAGTGGCTGCAAATGAATCAGGCTTAACAAGAAAGAAATGGGAAGCTTTACACGAAAATGGTGTAATCACGAGTCAGGATGAACTATTTCGTTTAGTATACTTTGGCGGTGTAGCTCATGATTTGCGGAAAGAAGTCTGGCCTTATTTGTTGGGTCATTACAGGTAACAGTAGATTATTTCTTATTTACGGAGAAGGCGTATTAATTCGTTCAATTTACTAGTTTTGGTTCCACTAAAGCGGAAAGGCAAAAACTAGATGACAATAGCAAACATTGCTATGAAACTGTTATGGGCGATTGGCTGGCTGTAGAGGCCATAGTACGTCAAAGAGAGAAAGAGAAGCAGGACAAGGCCTTAGCAAAAATAGCAGCGGAAAATAAACAGAACGGAGCGAAACATGTTTGCCGACACACAGAATTGGATAACGGTCATGTTTATAACGATGTTTTTGAAGATCAAGATTTTTCCGATATGTCTGATCCTGGTATGGACTTTGACGATGAGATTATGATGGGTCTACAGGAAGAAAAGGACTCGGGCAATTGTGAAGACGAAGAGGATTTGTTGGATGAAAGAGAAGAAGGATATTTCCATATTGAAGGATTAAAAAAGAGTATAACAGACAAAGTTCACGACAAAGGACTTGAGGAGGAAATCGATGTTAAGCAAGCAATTTCACACTATATTTCCGAAACTGAAGTTCCACTTGTTCAAGGAGAAACTTTTGCAAACGTTAATAGGGACCATGTGGATTTAAGTGAAAGTGGAACTGCAAGAATTAATAAATGCGAAGAAGCTGCCAGAAAGGAAATGCAGATTATATGCGAGCAGGGTAAAGTGGCATTGGAATTGGATGAGAATGAAACACTTTCATTCCAAGAACATTGCTTTGCCGAATCTGAAGCGGAACAGGATGCTGGACTAACACCAGAACAGGGCAGCAAATTATTATTGTTAAGTATTAAAAGTTCTCCCTCCACATCATCTTACGAAACGGTGGGTAATGAATTTGCGGACATTTTGGAAATGGCGCATGATAACGGCATACCGGTTGAAGAAAGTCTAGCTGAAATCGGTCAAGAGCCTCAAGACCACCAAAAACAAGAAAATGACAACATGAACGTAGAGGGAGATGAAGCAATAGAAGCTTTGGAGCTTACCGAAGTCAATCAACACAATAATAGAAACGAGACAATTGAGAACGCAAATAATGTGCGTCAATATCACAGTGTCGAAGATGTCAGAGACTTGAGCAATGTGACGCATGCTGTAATAATCACTGCAGCAGCATCAAATGATGCTCTAGAATGTTCTGATGAACCCACCGAAGATGCATCGCGTAAAACGACTTTAATATCACCATTGAACGAAGACATAACAGTAGTGGCATCCTTGGATCCTCTACAAGATCCGAAATCGGCTTGCGCTTCTCCAGCAAGTTCAATTGGAGGCGTTATCAGTGTATGTTAAATAACGATAAATTACGCTTCATTCCTATACGATTTCAATCAATTCTATTCTCTTTTCGCTGCAGTGTGAATTATTAGAAGACTTCGCTTTAAATTTACATCGCATTGAGAAGGATGTTCAGCGATGCGATCGCAACTACTGGTACTTCGTTCATGAAAACTTGGATAAGCTTAGAAATATTATAACCACGTGAGTATATTTGCCACTTATTCTTTAAGTTATGTTTTTGTAGAGTGCATCGACAGTCTGCTTCTTTCCGATCTGCAATTCTATATACGTAATAGAGCAATTCTAAGCCGTAAAGTGCCGTTCCGTTCCATTCCGTTTCGTATTAGAAAATTATTTATTATTTTAAAGCGTCAATATAATTTTCGAAGCAGTTTAAAGTTATTTTAAAAACTCTATACTCTATTTGAAGCTACGTATGGAAACATTTGGAAGTGGGGTATATGCAGGGCATGTGTGACTTAGTGGCGCCCCTGTTGGTCATATTTGATGATGAAGCCCTAGCCTATGGCTGCTTTTGTAAGCTTATGGAGAGAATGATTGAAAACTTTCCCAACGGCGGTGCTATGGATATGCATTTCGCAAATATGAGGTTAGTGAAAATACGACCACCATGTCCATGACATTAATGATAATGTCCATTTTAGATCTTTAATACAAATTTTGGACTCAGAAATGTACGATCTTATGGATTCGAACGGTGACTATACTCACTTTTATTTTTGCTATCGTTGGTTTTTGTTGGATTTCAAACGTGAGCTGGTATATGACGATGTCTTCTCAACTTGGGAAGTTATTTGGGCTGCCAAGCATGTTGCTTCAAGTCACTTTGTGTTATTTTTAGCTTTGGCATTATTGGAGACGTATAGGGACATTATATTATCAAATAGTATGGATTTCACCGATGTCATCAAGTTTTTTAATGGTAAGCAAGCAGATATTTTTCCAAATTATAGCACAGCAAGTAATTCATCTTTTTCTATAATTATTAGAAATGGCTGAACGTCATAACGCCCAATCAATTTTGCAATTGTCACGCAGTTTGGTTTTACAATTGCAGACAATAATTGAAAACAAATAAATATTCCGTAATATAAAAATATATATTTATTAATATACTCATTATAAATTTATAAAACACAGTACGAGTAGATGCCACAACCAAATAGAATTATTTTACGAGAAAATGTAGACTCAACGCTGATGAGAAAAGCACACATTAAGCGCCGAGAATTTAGTGAACAAAATAAACTGTCTCTCACGTAGTACGAAGCATAATACAACACGAAATCAATTTCCATTATTAAATTACGAATATATGTACATATAAACGAGATAATAACAGTTGTTAACGATAATTGAGCGATAAAAAGATTTTGAAGTGAAGCGAACGGCTTGACTTGATTTATACTTATTTTATTAAAGTTGAAAAATCTATGTTAATCTAAAGTTACCTGAGATCTTCTTCAAGTCAATATGTAAAATACAATATAACACTAGCCAACAATGTTCTTCTTGCGCTACTTAAACAATGTCCATGCAAATATTGTTTCGAAAAGTGAATCTTACCACTCTACGGAGACATTTTTAATCACCAATTCACAAATTGCTTGAACCTTTACCCTTTTGTTTTACAAAGAGCCATCGAATATTTTGTACGTTAACAAATATTTGGAAGGTTTCGCGGTCGAACTGTAAGAGGGCAGATGTTCTAACGTTTCTTTATGAAATTACCAGAATCTATTTAAAATTAATTGCCAAATAATAAATTTAAGGGCAAAAACGCACAGTATACAAATTTAAAAAAAATAGAAAGTCTTTTCGCTATTTTTTAAAAGAAAAAAATTAATTTAAAATTCTAAAGAACATTAAAATTTCCTGAAGATGTTAGATTGTTAACGAAATATCGAAAAGAGAGAGAAAAGCCTTAAATAAAATCAAGAAGTATTTATACGGTAAAAGTTAAATTTTAAAATCTTTTGGTTTTATTGGATTTAAATTCAAAATTAATTTCAAAGTAGTTTACATACCAAACCAAGAATTTAAAATCAATGTTTACCTGAAATAGAAATAATACCAAAATCTCTTCATAAACATACTACCAACTGCTACTATTAATAGAAGGTTGTCGCAAGGCGAATTCGTCAATTCGCTTTTCGTCCAAACGTCAAATATTTTGTATACATGTGTTTTCTTAATTATAACATAACCTAAAAAGAACGTGTTAAATTAGTGTAATATGAGTCAAAATTAAATTAATTATTACAAAAAGTAATATATTTTGCTTTCTTATTATTATAGTATCTTAACTTTCTCACAAAAGTAAACAAACTTTGACGTTCAGCACAAAAATAAGTTACAAATTCTTGTATCAGCTGACGGGCGAATTTGCTAGTGAGTTTATCTGGTAAAGAATTTGCCTTGCATACCATACTGCAGTTAATTTAATTCCTTTCTGGATTTGTTATATATAACACCGACTTGATTTTAAAATTTATCAAAATTAATCCAAACATTTTTACCGTGTATTCAAAAAAAGGTTAAAAATAAAAATTTCAAAATTATTTGTTGATTCTGCAAGCATACGGAACCGCGTTCAACTCCCCGCCCCGTCAAGTCAAATTTTTTTTTTTGATTTTTCTCTGCTACAGCTCCCTCTTCCGTCGGTATTTGAGCAATAAAACGTTGGCGAAGTAAACTAATATATAAAATGGTTTCTCTTAGCTTTAAAAAAGAAAATAAAATTATGCATCAAAATTAAATAAATTTTAATTTTTATCCTCTAAAAAGAGTGTAAATCTCGTTGACTGTAGTTTAGCAAGACTTTAAAAATGTGTCCTTTAAGCAAGTTCTTTAAGCATACACATATATGGAAATATTTAACTTGGCGATAATCTTCCATTTTTTTGAGCGTTCTAGTAAACCAAGCTTACGCCTACGTAAGGTTGAGGTGCGTTTGATAAATATGAAAACATTTTACACTATCATTAAACTCACATCTGCCAACAGAATTTTATCTACACATTGCAACAATGTGCATGGCAGCCGCTTAAGAAACGCTTTCCCTTTCATTCTCATCTGGCAATCAAATTGCAGTTGTGTCAAATACTGTACAAAGTACTAAAATTTTGTTGACTAGTGTAATAAATAATAAAAATATGATAAAAATAAGAGAATGTGAAAACAATTATCAAAAACTACTTAAATAGTCAGGACAGAAAAAAAAATCTATTGAGAAAAATATATGTATTTAGATATAAATTTTTATGAAACACACACACATATGTACATTAGAGCGTACCAGCAACTGTCTGCTGGAATTATCGAATTTCTTGATGACATGTGAAGGATAAATACTAGCACGGACGTCAATAGCCCTTAGTGAAAATATTGTACTTCTCGAAACAAAACCATTGATATCTCATAATTTACGATCCCAAGATAGAACCCATACCTTCGGTAAAAAAGAGGGTGTACGAGGATCTCTTTTCTTCAAGTACAGTCCAATGTACACATTTGTGTGTTTCAAAAATATTTTTTTCTCGGGCTCAAGCATAATTTGAAAGCTTTTGAGGTCAAGTATGTTCGAGATTTTTTCAGATTTTTAGAGGTTGCACAAGTCGAATTTTTGCTTCAACCGTTTGGTTGCTTTATTTATAAATCGTTTATTGGAGTTCTTACGATTTAGTTCTATTGGCACATGGGGTATAAACCTTAAAAATGACGTAACTTAGAACCGACAAGTGCAAATTCAAAAATTATTCCTTCCAAATTATTTAGAATTATTCATCTTTCAACTTAGTTTTTTTCATTTTCATACAAATTTTGAAAGTTATAAAGCGTTATTTTTAAAATTTATGGAAAAATTACGAAAAATTATAATTTAAGATACCAAAATGAGCAAAATTATTGCCAGAACATATAATTTTTTCCACACAGAAATAAAGCGTGGTTATTTTTTTGTTTAAATTGTTAATTCAAAAGTGAATAAAGTCGTAGTTTTTGACGAAGAACGACCCGATTTTTGTCAAAAAATCGACTTGTGCGACCTCTTTCGAAAAATTTAAAAAAAAATCTCAAATATACTTGACCCTTTAGGCTTTCAAATTAGACTTGAGTACCCATGAAGAAAAATTTTTTTTTATTGGAAACACTAATACACTTACGAGTAGATATATATACATATAATTGTTATTGTTTGTTACATACATGATCGTGTACCTTGTCACTTTACACATACATATAGCTTAACTAAACTAAAAATACAAATCTACAATTCCGCCGAAATATATCACATATGTACATATATATATATACATATGTACATACATAGCTACATTACTATATACATAAGTGTGAAATCTGTTGCTTTTTTTTTTACCAAGATGAGTAAAAGTAGTCGTAAAGTATATAAAAAAAAATAATAGCTGTCTGTTAATTATTGTATTTAGAAACATAAATTGAAGAAAATGTCATATATGAAATTAATCGACTAAAAATGAGAAATTATTATATACATACATACATACAATATTTATATATTAAACAATTTACGAAGTAAAATTATATATCTTTATATACACAAAAATATTTATGACTTTTATATACATAAAATTTTTATAAGAAAAGACGGAAATATTGTAAAATGATTAAAAATATTCTTTAATTAAAATTTTATTAATTTTAGAAACGCTTTTCTGTGAATTCTAACGAAACTAGGAAATTTTTTTTATAATTTTGTAAAACAAAACTAACATTTAATGACGCTTTAGTTGTTTGTTTCAATAATAAAAATTATTAGAACATCGAAAAATGTAATAATTTTTTTAAAAGAAATGGATTGAAAACACCTTGTTAAAAATCTGTGTAAGTAAAGTTCATAGTTAGATTATTGAGTCCTTATTGCTAAAACGTATATTTTTTCTAACAATCAATGAATCATCTCTGAAATTGGCATAATAAAACGTGCCAAGCAGATTGCCACAAATTTGTAAAATATAACAATTTAATTGTTAAATAAGAAAAACATTTTCCTCGCCACAACAAAGTAAGACTTTCTGCTTCGTCTAAATAGTTAGTGAATTAAAGTTGTATGAAAGCTATACACATGTTGATAAATACATTAAAAATTTCTTGCTTGCATTTGTCAATTTCCATGTACATACAGGCCTCGAAAATATAAGTCGGTTTATCGGTAAAATGCAGCCATCGAATGGCGTCCAATTCCAAGCATAATGTCAAGTACACGATGTAAAAGTTATTGAGAATACATTGAATAATTTTGCAAGTAATAATTGCATGTGCAAATACAGGTACATTAATTTGCATCTTATTGCAGATACAGGCATTGTTTTGAAAGACAATTAAAATGCTTTTATTTCAATTTAAATTTATCCTATGCAAATACCCAGGAAAAAGATTTGGAGACTTATTCGAAAATTCTGTTAATTAAATTGGATGAATTTAAGTTAAGTATTCCATCGATTCTCCTCCGTCTTTTATGTCATTGCTATTCATCTTCTAACATCTTTAGAGAATTTCATTTACGCACACATGTGCATTAAATTTTAATAGAAAATAATAGACGATCCAAAGAAATCGCCGGGAAAATTTCTCTTTCATTTAAATTATAAAAGTTAATATTAAAATTTTTATATAATGTTTTTTTGTGTAAATATAATTTTATTTTTCAGTTAGAAATTTGGACAATTATTTACATTTTTATATACGAGCAAATCAACTGAGAGTTTCACTAGTTCTAAAGAATTAAAAAAAAAACGGGTCCTCCAATAAATTTAATTTGGTTTTTTGTTGCAATACGGTTAATAAAAAATAAAAATGAATTAAAATAAAATAAATACAAATAAGTAAAGGAAAATTATACAATAAATATTATACAACAAATATAAAATGAGTAAAGAAGGTATTTAATACACGTATATTTACATACAAACATATGTACATCAAATAAGCTAAATCTATTTTCCCAACAAACACATACATACATGAATCACTAGTAATTGTTTGTGTAAGTAATTGCGTTAGTTGAAACACACACAAAATATATTTACATATTTATTATATTGTATAGTAAATATCATACACGAATATGAAAAATCATAAAAGTTTAAATAAAAAATAATGGAATACATTAAAAAAAAAATTAAATATGTATGGAAAATATATGTTATTGTTTATAAATAAAAACAAAATGGCGTTTAATTTTTAAAAGATCAAATAAAAAATCTCACCCCTGCTCACACTCATGTTAACACAATTCCCTGTTGCAGAGTGCGCTTGAGGCAAAAGTTTTACAATTTTGTTTTGTACATTATTAGATTCGATCAGAATGTTTGCTTGTCACTTGCACACATCGAAAAACATTAATATCCGCATGAAATTACACTGGCGCGTTTACTCTAAAACCAGAATATCGTGGGTTTCAATATCGCGTCCAGATAAAAATTCTTCTGATGTATCCATGCTAACAGCACCTTCCTTTGACGCTATTTCAGCAATAAAATATCGGCGCATTAAAATATACATAAAATACTCTCCTTTAGTTTAAAAATTAATGTGTCAAGGTGATACCAGAGAAGCAATTACTCTGCTTTACAAATAACAGAATGCGCAACTGCAGCTCTATATTCGTTCCTATTATTCCACCATCTGACTCTTCTCTACATTAACCCTTTCCAACTAGTGCCGGTGCAATGCAACGTACAGAACATCCCCCTGAGAACTAGTGTGAAAAAAATAGTCTGTATCCAGAAAAGACAAACCTTATTGAGAAGATTGCTACTTCACATGCAAGAGAGACGAGAGATATAGAAACGCGTAAAATCTTTGATGTAGTGTCAACACGTTTTGTCAACTTGCATTGTCTGAACACGGACTAAATTAGCGAAATAGGAGAGTGAAATATTTCAAATAAACAGAAACTTTAGCTACAAATAAATATAACTTTAAACTTTAAACTTTTGACGGAGTTTGACTGTTATTTGGAAAATGGTGTGTATCAGTGATGTTAACCGTACTGTAACTAGCGTATTGTACGGTAATTTTAAAAAGTTTAACTTTTTACGTATTAAATACGGAAAGTTAATTTTTCATAATGTGTCTACACATGACACATATTTCTAATAAAAACAAATCAATAAAAATATGGTTTCATTACAACTATTAAATATAAGGCCTGCTAGTAGTTAAATTCTATACATTTCTGTCACAAATTTATAACTAACACGTTCCAGCTTTAATAAATGAAAAATGCATATATTGCTTTTACTGAAAATACAAATTTTAATACTTTATTTTACGATTAATACTTGTGTCCGTACGTTTTTTAAACAAATATATTGAATTGAATATACATCTTTGAATACAACAAATTTATTATGTTTGCACAAGTCTTTGCGTCCGGGAATTTTACGTAAATACGGTATTTTTTTTTGGAATTGTACGGAAATCCAAATAAAAAAGTTAACATTACTGATCAGGGCAGCGTGACAAACACTGTACATACATAGCAGCTGTTTCCTACTACTGACTCTTTTATTGAATTTCATATTTATTTCTGCATGAAAACGATAATTACGTAAATTTCTGTAGAACAGAAGAAACGGAGAATTGTACGCCTCTTTTTGGAACTTAATCTGAAGGCAAATTACGACATTTGATTCAAATAAAATTTTATTAAATTATTAAAATATATTGGTCGTCGACATCAAATGCCATAATATAGAATCTGATTATTTGTTGTTATGGGAACGTGAAATACGGCTTGAAGTCAGGGATGTTAATTTTTTTACTGTTTTTTTATTGCAAAACAAAAAAAATATACACAAAAACATGTGCTACCCCACTGTAAAATGCATAAAAAAACTAAACGGAGGATCTATGCCTTAACATACTTAAAAAATCATTTAGTTCTACATCAGTGGAGCAACGGAAACACTTTTATTTGTCTACATTTAGAAACGTAAAATAAAAAGATATTTATGGGGTCTCAAGAATATCGTGAACAAACGTAAACAAACTGGAAAAACACCAGACCACTCTAATGAAAATATTATTGACTCTTCAATGAAGTTGGTTTTCAAAAAAAAAAAAAAAAAAAAAAAAACACATGCCCGACGCAGAACTTGCAAAAATAAAAAAGTAAAAATCTCTTCTTTGTTAACCTATTTTCAACAAAATGAGTGAAAACATTAAAAAGCCGAGTATGCGTTAAAATAGTATACCAAACGAGAATGAGAGTGAAAAACGAAAGAAAATAAAGTTAAATAATGAAATAAGAAAAAGGAAACAAACGCAGTGAAAACTTCAAAACAGAGTTCACAATACGGTAACTTTACAAACGTTCCTAACAGTTACTGGCGAGAGTTAAAACCGTTAACACGTACAAATTGTCTAACTAGAGAAGAGAAAAGAAAAAAATATTTAATTTTAACTTGCTAATACTTTTGAGAGCGTGTACTTGTGTGTGTGTGAATTGAAGTGTGTAATAAAACATTTAATGATTTTATTTAAAGAAATAAAAGTTAAACACTTTGTAACGATCTAAGTAAAAATATTAAAAAATAAATAAACTAGTCATGAAAATGCTTCAAACTAATAACTCAGGTAATACAATTTTCTGGCATTTATTTGTTCCTTTTTTGAAGATCTACTTCAGTGTGAGTAACATGATGGTGCCTACTATTGGTATACTTTAAATATTTATACTCCATACATGTAAATATGTATTTATGTATGCACGCTTATACGCACGTACATACAAATGCATGTACATATTTACGAATGTAGCGTAACATTGAAATCGAAAGTAAACTTTCTGTAACCCAGCCATAAAGTGCCACTTTGCTTTTGTTTTTTACAACTTTTATGTTTATAGAACTTAATGGCGACTCACACATTGTATTCTTGCTTCTACCCATATATATATGCTTATGTATGTATGTACTTACTGGCTTAGACTCAATTACGGCCTTCTAAAAGGCCCTGCTTATAATACAGTCTATAACGTTCGCTCAAAAGTAATTTCCTGCAAATACAATGGAATATTTAATTTGTTTCTTGAACATAAAAAAAATATATCACAACAGCACCACGATTTATAAACTTTGCAATTCTCTCTTTAAATCTGAAAATTTATTTATAGACTTAAGAAGGCCTTAAAGTCTCTTCTGAAAATACTGTGGAGAATGTAAAGCATAATTACTACAGTACCTTAAAACCATTTTTTTTATTTATAAAAGGTTTAATAGACAAAATTTCCCATACAAAATTCAATTAATATATGTTTTATAAATCGAAAAATTTTTTATGAATGCGGCAGTTAGTCAGTCTTTACTTTTTGTTCTGTTATGAGTAATTTTTTTTTTCCCGGGAAAGCGGATTTTATGTTACAATTTCATGGGAATTCCCGAAAAATACAAGACGATACAAAATATGACTTAATTTAGTTTTTATGAACAAAAATGAAATAAGAATTCATGAGATGTATTAAAGTTTATAAACGTATTATATTTTAAAAATATATACTAAAATTGAGTTGTCTTTATAATAATAATGCAAACAGAACACACAAACATATAAAGCAAGTCACATTTTGGAAATCTTACCGGAGACCGCAAAAACCTTTTGAAAGTCACAAATGCTTCAATCTCTTCAATTCAACATTTGCCCTACCCCAAATCTTTTTTTTTTGATGATATGCTTCATAAAATTAGGCAATATATTATTACCGTTACATAAGTTAGGTTAGGTAAGAAGGTAAGAAGACCAAGATGGGTTGACGGTAGGTGACACCGTAGGTGCCGTTTTGTTACCCTGGCCCCGGGAAAAGCCCAGGAGTACGGTTACTTATTAAAACGGTATTCGTGGGAGGTTACATGGTGGCATTAGACACTGTTCAATATCTCGAAAATTACATTAGAAAACACTTAATGGAGTTCACCGAACGATAGAATAAAAAAAATTCTGATTCCAACTGTATAAGAAACATAATTTAAAAAAAAAGTGACTCGGTGTAGTTTACCTCCCACCTACATATACATCTGTATATTATATGTAAATGTAAAACCAACAGCATTGATGAAACGCAAACAAAAGCAAATTAAATTATTGAAATAAAAATATTACAAAATATTCCTTTGAAAATAGAAGTCTAGTACAGAATAAGAAGCATTAGCAGAAACGTTTGACACCCGGTTTCTAATTTTTATTTCATTTATTTTATTAAATTTTCTTTGAAAAAAGTCCCTTCAGCGATAAAACACGGTCAAAAGAGCACTTCGGAAACTGTTGCTTTTTTCACCACTTCCTTCAAAAAAAATTTAGATTTCCTTTTTAAAGCAAACTACTCGTATTTTCATATAATTCTGGTTATTATTAACTCCAAATCAGGGTAAAGTTCGTAACGTTTTTAGGCAGAAGAAATTAGACAAGATACTGCATTCCTTGATTCGAATCAGCGCTTTCTTTACTAATTGCTACATTCAAAATTTCTTCACTTTTCTCTTCATATTTCTCATAAATAGTATTTACTAAATTTAATCGACATTAAGATTTTTATACAGCTGATCTGAATAAAAAACCATACACTTTGAACGCATTCATAATATTAATAAGGACAAGCAATCAAGCAAAGTGTGCACATATTCGGGAAATACCGATTGAAAAACACTACTTTGAATCAGCTGATCGGTTTTTGTAAAAAGAAGTCGTTCGATTTGCTGTAAATAATTGTGACAGCAAAATACAGCTGGTATAAACTGTGTAGAAACATTTTGATATCTGTGATTGTGGATTTTGATTTTAAATTCATCCCTAATTATATTGTACACAAAAACCAACAGTGGATGATGCAAAACTCATCATGTTAGTGGAAAATTTTGAATCTAATTCACCATCTGATGGAACTTTAATGCTGTTGCTTATTTTTTATATTTGTGAAACTTTGTGTCCATAGTGTCCATAGTTTGTTTTGAGTTTATTTTTTCTTTGGCGGAAAGTTACTGCAGAAAAAGTAATTAGTAAAATTTAGCAACACCACTGCTCAGAAGAGAACAGTGAGACCAAAAGTTAAGACCAATGAGGTTTTAGAAGCGAATGAGAGAGCAGATGAGAGATACAGAATAATAAACGAATAATACAGAGTGGAACAAAATTAGCGAAGGTGTTTGAATTCCTTATAACTTTTTTATTCTAATTTTTGCTTGTTTTTTTTTAGAGAAGACTTGGGGAATTTAAAATGGAACAGTACACAATTGAACAACGTGCCAAAATCCTTGAACTTTATTTCTCAAATCAACGATTCATTGTTTTTATTTTTATTTTCGACCAGCATTCAAGAAATGACACCTACACATGCGGTGTATTGTGCTGGCACTATAGAAAAGAGATAGTAGGAGAAATGATAGGAGGTGAAGCTTGACTGTCTTACAACACTGCTTTTTGCACGTTATTTGTTTTTATAGCAATGTTGTAGCGTCTCTGATATCAAGGAGATGTTTTTAAATTTTAAAGCTACGTTTTTAGTAGCCTTTTTTGGTAATTATTTTTAATTCGCCGATACTACACTATACCGACGAAGGAGGGCGTTCTGATGTGCGTGTAGATTGGATACAGCTGAAACCGTTACTGTTCAGTTACCAGTGACTATGCCTGCGCCACTGAAACCTTCCGACAACAACTGACACAAAGCCGCTAAAATGCACAACAGAAAAGTGCAAGATGTTTTTATGAGCATGAAACTGGGGTTGAACCCAAAAAAATTGTTCGTTTTGTAGTCAACGTGCAGACTACTTCGACGATCGCCACTCTCACTCAGCGTGCATATCTTCGATATTTAAATGTGGTGGTTGGACCCTCAGAGTCAACAATAAACTATCGACAACAAGGGACAGTAAGGAACCCTCCTTCTGCAATATTGAACGGGTAGAGGAGACTTTTCGGGAAGAAGGAGAAACATTAACCACAAGACGTATCGACACAACCGCTCACGAGAGTCGCAGCTAAGAATTTTGCATACAATAAGACTGTTTCCATACAAAACTCACACTGAGAGAGACACAATGGCTCTTTTACGCGACATCTTTGGTGAACGAAATACTTCCCGTACAAGTGATTTTAATTGGCCTCCTCGTTCACCGAACATAACCGCTCCAGATTGTTCCCTTTGGGGTTATTTGAAAGGAAAAGCCTCTATTAATAAGCCTAGAAGCATACAGCAATTAAAAAATAATATGCGCGATAAATCAACAACATAACACCTGAAGTTTTGCGAAATATCATAAAAAATGTTTTGAAGAGAGCAAGAATATGCGAAGCAGAAAATGGCAACCACTTGCAAGATATAATTTCTCATAATTAAATTAAAAATATTCTCCATTACTAAACTCTATTTAAAAAAAAAATTAATAATAATGCCTTAAATAAAAAGTTATAATGCGACTCAAACAACTGCGGTCATTTTGGGCCACCCTGTACATTTACGGAAGACCTGTCTAAATGAATTCCAGCAAAAATTTAATTTTTTACGGATTAAAAGCTTTTATGTTTAACGGCGCGTTTCATAAGATTAGCAATTCGACAACATTTTGTTCGTTCCTGATAGTACGACTGCTTCGATGTAAGAAAAAATTGCTTTTATTTTTTGGCGGTCAAACTCCAATATTTCCATATGCACATAATGTGTTGAAAACTACTTCGCAACCGCCTTCATAAGCAGATGAGATAAATTATATCATTCAACAGTTTCAAGTAATTTTCAGCGACCTGAATTTCGTCTTAATGTGGGCGTTTGTTTACTAATTTTATTTTTACTTGGTATCTGTAGACAAACACATGCACAGACTCACACGCACATTCATCTAAACATTAATACTGCCGAAAATGGATTTTGGGAGCAAAGTTTTTTACTTGTTGTGCTTCCGCTTGTTTAATAAATTTACTTGCATTTATTGGGGTTTATTTGTAGAAATAACTTTTTCATGTTCAAAAGAAAGACAAAATTATAACCTTGAAATTGTTCATGAGAATTTTGTTTTGGCATAATTTCCTTCTATAGAAAGCATGGGCGTTATATTAAAGGATAATACACTGTATAAATGAAAGGAAACAGTAACTTATAAGGAAACTTTTTGACTTGAGCTTCAGTATATTTTCAATTAAAATTAAAGTAGAGAAACACTCAAATTTAATTGTGTCTGCATAATTAAGGTTTTATATTCGTTGTGCTGGTATTAAATGTGACCTTAAATGTGATCTGCAGAGTCCGTTGAGAATTTTGAAGACTTGAAATTTCTTTAAAATGTTGAGGTTTTTCTATTTCTATCAATTCTTTTCCGTTCGACCACATAATCATGAATTTTTTTTATATGTGCGTTACAAGAGTGCTATCCTATAAAATGATGAAAAAAGTCTTGTCCATGACTTGTCAGAAATAAATTTTACAGCTTCTACTAAAGCATATGGATCCATGTACTTGACAATATTGTAAAGTAGTTATCTTCCAGTTCAGTAATAAAACAATCAGTTGGACTAGTTGCGTGATTTACGTCAAGTGTTGTTGTTCATACGCTTTCCACGTTGGCCACTTTTGTGTTATTTTTGACATGTAATTTCCATCAGCAGTGTTTTTAACAATATTTGGTGAGAATAGGATCTTAAAGCTTTCCTCTTGTATATAGAAAAATACCCGCTAGATGCAATAGTTTCATTTACATCAAATGCGTCAAATATCCCAGCAAAAAATTAGATATTAACATCTTTTATGTTGCCACAAAATTACTTACTTTGGTAATTGCCAAATTTAACTACTCGATTACTAAATACATTACACAAAATTATAAAAATCAGATGCATTAATTGAACTGGTTTTTTTTTATTTGTATTAGAATGTCTGAAAACATTTTTAAAATATATAGTTAATTAGAAAAATATATGTACATTTTATATAAATGTCTAAATGACATGCTTAATTATTTTAAATTAAAAAAAAAGTAATTCTTCTAGTTTTTTGACCTCTTTTTATATTAATAATACTAATTATTTAAGCTGCAGGTCTTTTTAATATATGTAATATTTATTTTGATTCGATATTTCGCTATTCCTTTGTGTAGCTTCTTCAGGAAAATTGGTTTTTGTTTATAATAAAAAAATATTTTTTTTTTAATATTTTTTATTATTAAATTATTAGTGTTATTAATAAAAAAAAAAAAGTATTTACTTTTTGGAAAAATAAAATAAATATATAACCAGTTTCAAAAAAATACATATTATTTTATTAACTGAATGAATGAATGTATGTATATAATTTTTAAATTGTGTTTTTTTTTTGAAAAATTATGTGAAATGTATTATTACATACACATATATTTTTACTATATCATATCGCTTTCCTCCTCAGTTATTGATAAAAAAAAAATACTTTATAAGAATGTCATAAATATTTCTCACATATTTTTTTTGGGAAAAAGCACAATTTTAAAATTAAAATCATACATATTATTTTATTTTAATTTTATGTTAACAAAAAATATTATTCCTTACAGTAAATAATTGAACAACTATTGGCATCTTTAATTTTAAATAATTAAGTAAAATATTTAATACTATTTAAAAATATATAAATATTTATATTCAAAATTGATCATTTATACACATAAAATTAAACTATCTCGAACATTATGTTTGCAATTCGAATTCGCTTCAGAATACTGAAATAGCGGAACTTTTTCAACTCAAAGATGAAAAAAGTAAATTTATTTAAAAGAACTTCAGGCGTAAAAATAACCATTTCATACAATAAACAGTAATGACTCCTCAATCATTACGTTGGTAGTCCAGTTAGGAAGTGATTCCATCAAAAATGCTTCATTCCAAATTCGATTACTTTTTGTAAAGTTTTTTGCTGGGACATATTCTATTGGAGAGTACATACGAGCAGTAGTAACTTTAAATAACAAACACTGGTACAGTTGATATGAATTCAGAGTGGTGACGTATGCTTGTTTTTTTTTTTATAAAATTATAAAATAACTTATACGCCTAGAAGCAAATTTTACAATTAAACAGGGAAAGAGTGAAAGAGAGAGACTTTGTCAATATAATTGGGCATTGTGGCGGGAAATTGGTATTTTGTTTCCGTATTATAAAACTTTTTTTGATAATTTTTAATGCCTCCCAGCGTAACAAATTAAAATTTGATAATGAGTTTTAATTAACAAAACAAACTTTTTAGAAGATACTGTTGAATAAATCAAAGTTTTTCTTTTAATAAGACTTTTGTATTAGAAAATACTGTCTACATTTCCAGTGGAGTGCGTTATATGAAATGCGAAACAACACCATCCTTATAGAACGTTGCGGAGGGAGGGTGGCGCCCTTGGATTAATCGATTGTGCGGATTGTCGCAGTGGTCGAATGAGCATCGCGCGTTCGCTGTAGAGACATTTCTTAAGAGTAATGATTCTTATGTAATTGCTCGTTGACAATTTTGTTCAAAGTTCGGTATTCGGCGAATAAGTGATGGACCGACTGTAAATTTAATTCGTTCGTGGATGCAGAGATTCCGCGCAACTGCCTCGGCTTTGAATGCCCCACAGCCAGGACCCGGTCGATCCGAAAACATTGAACTGGTTGAAAGCACTTTACGTGAAAATCCGCGACTTTCAATACGGAAAAGATCAGCATCACTTGGACTTCCAAGAGCGATTATTCATGAAATTTTAGAAAGGGATCTGGATGACATACTCCTTAAAAAATAAAATCCGCATTTCCGTTCTATAGTTCAATGCTCTTAATAAAACTTTGTGTCAGTTATTACGTTTTTTTGTTTAAGTTTGAAAATATAAATCTGCTACCAGACACCGTTTATTTACATACCCGCACCATGCTTAAATATTTGGTTTTTTGGTTTTTTAGCGTGTGAGGCAGGGTTGAAAATGCCTTCGCACTTACAGCGGCCGTCGTCATCTAAGTCGAGTGGTATTACCACTCCTCTTCCTCCTCTGGGTAGATTTCTTAAGTATTAATTTTCATAATTAATTACAATTTTCAATTCAATAGTTTCAATTACGAGATATTCCCTGGTATGGGGGTAGTAGAAATGTATTTTTCACCATTCTTTTTTCAATTTCTGTTACAGCTTGTTACGCAAATTGTTCGACTAACAACCAAACTCATAACTATGTACAACATAACATATGGCAATAAATTAATTTCGAAAACACATACATATAGATCGACATATAAATATTCAAATGTATCCAAAGGACGCATATGTAGTTTAATATCGTAAACACACTCGTATGTGTGTATGTATGTAATACATAAAAATATTTGTCGAATTCACAACTTCGTTGTATTATTGTATCGGGTGTATTAAATGAAATCTCTCCCATTGCTTTGCTTTTCCAAAATTGTTTTCTGCACATTTTCGAACAACGAAATAATAGATAACAATTATTTTATATGCAAATATGAAAATGTCGAAACATTTTTGACTTTAGTGAACACTCGCCTATGCATGGGCATTAGGGCGACCAAAAATTTCATATTCACTTTCCAACTCAGGGCACGGAACAATTTTTCTACTGCAGTTGATAGCAGTACAGTTCAAACATTTCAATGCCTTAAGTGGAATAGAACACAGTGCTCAACGTCTCCAAAGTATTGAAAATTTTAATGCTTTCTTCCTTTTTAAAAATTTACTTCTGGGTTTTTCTTTTTTTCCAGATGCTGTTTATATGAAAAAATACAAAGAAAAAAGTGAAACAGTAAAAAGTGTAGAAATTGCCAACGAAAAGTGAGTTCCAACCGAAACTACAAAACAAGCAGAAGTTGTTGAAAGCTTGAAGCTGTCAAGTTCAAAAGATTAAACCTTGTTTATTTACCCCACTCACCAGTTTCCTACATGATGTTTGAATTATTCATAAATTTTGTACTATAATATAAAGTAATTCACTACTTCTCAACTCAATGGTACTTAATATAGATCAACCGCAAAAGTACCGATTGTTTTAAATTTCATTGCCTTCCAATTGCAATATTTTTTTTCAAACTTTGCGAAAATACTTGTTTGCTTGCAATTAAAACAAATTTGTTATTGCCCTGATATAAATATAAATCAGTTTTGAAAATTTTAGTGTATAATATGAGCCGCGCTAATGGGCATAATCTGAATGTGTGTATACGAGTATGTTTCTATAACACTCATTTAACATTTTTCGTATTTACAAGCTAGTTTTATCATTGTATCGGTTGTATTAAATTACAATAGCGTAAAGTTGTTGTTGTTGGTTGTTTTCATAAGAAAATTAATAATATATACATATGAATAGTATATATGTACACATATGTACATACAGACATATTTGCAAATAATTGTCTTTATCAAAATACAATTAAAAAAAAAAATTTAAATAAATGTCTCGTAAAGAAGTTATAGAACTGAAAATTAACTGTATGAGGATGGTTGTATAAATGCATCAGAAAGTTTACGATGAAATATCAATGGAAAAACGCCAGTCAACCATTCCCCCTGCACACAAATAACTCAACATATTTTCCAGTTATCAAACATTAAGTCCGTCCATTTACTTTCCTAACGGAAGTTTTTAAAAAGTTTCATTTAATGGAAATTTTTTTTGTTTTTTAGTAAATTTCATTGCTGTGAGAAACAGTATCAGTTTTTCAACAATTGAAAAATTATTCGAATTAGCAGGCTAATAATTGTGTGTCAAAAGTTCACTTGTGTCAAAAGAGTACTATCGCACTGTACCAAGCTTTGCAACAATCTTCCATGGACTAGGCCATAGGCCAGCGGTTCTGGACTTCTACTTATATTTTTTGTTGCTACTGAGAAGAATCACTTTAAATTTCTGGTTTCGTGGTAAATATTCTTTGTTATGCGTTGAGTTTCTATTCTAACAGCGCAATTGCTAGAAACAGCCAAATCGATTAACTACGTTTGGAAGTTTTTTCGAAAATGTCTAAGACTAATTATTATTATTGTTATTATTCAAAACTAATTTCTCTCACCTTATTAACAATTTAGTTTCAACGTAATTTGCTTTCAATATTTTGTTTCGTGGAATAAATCGATTTGGCCAGTAAAAAAGAAAAGTCGTATTTTCAAAGTACCTTCTGGCAAGGTAACAATTTATTGAAGTTAAAAGGTTTTAAATAAACCTTCATTGAATTTATAAATGTATATTTTAATCTAATGCTACTTTTTTCATTCTTTACTTAAGCCTTTTACGTCGTGAACATTATAAATAGATTATGGACACAACAATTTAAAGAATTTTTTTTGGGAAAATCTCGTAGCCAAATTACTTACATGCACGCGCATACACAACTACACAAGAGTGTTATTTCGAACATAATATTTACACTAGAGCCCTGATTTGCGTCGTTAATGGTAACGGGGAAAATGTGACACAAATCGATTCATTTTCTTCTATAAAAATTGCACTGATTTTTTGTTGATCGAGTAAAAAATTAAAAAAGTTTAGTGCCAATTAGACAAATTTCTTGAGATTGCACCCAGTGTTTGGTCCAGGTTTTTGACGATAAGCCAAAGGAACTGGACATGGACTCTATGTCAGCTATCTGTTGCCCACCGCTGTCACTTCACTCCACTAACTCTTGTCCGTCCTGTCATGTGTAGAAACTGGTACGTACTGCGCTCACGACAATATAATATTTAGGAGTTCTGAGATGAGATGCGAACATGAGGTAGTGAGACTATCTGCCTGTTTTTAAAAAATGCAAGCAAAAGTTCGTTCCAGACTTTATGTGGCAAAGAAAAATGTTTTTCTTTTTTCTTTCCTTCATTATTTCATTTCGGAATACTTAAAATATTGCGTCAATAAAAAAATTAAAAAAGTTTAAAAAAAATTTACCAAATTGTAACAGATTTTGTGCGCGATTTTGGTGCTTTACTTAATTTTCTAAATTGGAAACCTAATTGATGGGGCCTTCGTATTTTTATTAATTAAATGCTACAAATAAAATATATATTCTGCTGCAGCTCTGTACCTCGAGTACCTACTAACTTAAGGGCGAATTAAATTTACCAGCTGTTTATACAGCCACAACAAGTTCATGGCTGACAAAAATTTATTAATTTGTATCCCTGCGATTTTCTCAGAATGTATAACAACTATTTGATAGCAGTTTTCCAAATGAAAAGCGAACACCCTTAATACTAAACGTTTGAATAAAATTCTGAGCACGTGAATACCTTTAACATTTAAATACGCATTTTTCATTATTGTGCTGTCAGTTTTATGTTACTCGCATTGCTTTGGAAATTATGCAAAGCTATAAAAACTCTATCACTATATTGATGGCAGGTAATAAAATATTTTGATGCTTCTATTTACTAAATGAATATAAATGCGAGTATATTTATTTAAAAATAGTCTGAATTTTTCAACCTTCATTATTAAAATGCTGGAATAGATTTCATGCAAAAGATTTTACTCGACAAGGCGATAAATGACTTTGGGGTAGCCTGTATTTGTTGACGACGTAAACCACCTCTTGTTGCTTTTCTTTCTGCTTGTTCGCCTTTTTAATAGTCCAAGCCAATCATAACAAAAGCCAAAGTTCATAAAGGTACATTAAATTTGTGCTATTCTTCTCTCAGACCATTTTCTATGTTCAACGAGATTCCAACAGGCAGTGCAGAGCGTAGGTGAAATGGTACAAGAAGTTGCGTCATAAACGGCAAAAGTGTGCAAAATATTTCCATTTTATCCTCTTCCTTCTGCTCTGCAACACGTAAAAACACTTTTCATTGCACTCAAACACTTGTTGTGAATGTTTCCCATTGTGTGCAAAGAGTATTTAATTTTTCTTATGTTTGTAGAGGGTGAACCCATCTAACGATGTAAACTTAGGTTAGTTAGGAAACGAACGACTGTATTTCGCTGTAGACGACTTTGTTTGAAAACTCAATCGTTATGATTAAATATGGAGGACTATTTCATTGAAATGACGGAGCGTTTGCAAGTGTAATTTATTATATTTAATTGCTGGCTGTAGAGATTTTGTTCTTGAGAGCGCAATTGATTCTGTATGAAGCGCATAACATGACTCCCAAGAATTGCTACAGCCTAGCGACCCATTTCCTAAAGCACAGATGTCAACAATTTCTTAAAATCATGAAGCAAATATATTTTATTTGCCATGTCGACAGCAATCAGTAGTTACAGTGTCATACGTTTCACCCTGTATACTAGACCAAAGTATTAAGTTGATTTCTTTTGAAACGTTCCATTCTTTTGACTCATTCCATTAGTGTAAAACGCAATACAATTTATTAGGTTTCCCATTCAGTTTAAGTACGTCTTTTTGTTTTATAAAATCTCATTAATTCTGATGTACATCGTGCGAACTTTAAGTACAAAACAGGCGTCAATTTTAATGGCTGCCGGCTTTCGATTAAAATTTTCATAAACAAAATTTTTCGTATATTTTTAGCAGATGCTAAATTTTTGATTTTTTCATTTTATATTTGTAAATAAAAAGTGAAAACTTCGAAAGCAGCTTCAGGCAATTATGATAACATTTTTAAATTAAAATTACTTTACGCCTTTGGTAGTGTTACAATATGTACGCGATATGCCACATCAGGTTGCTGATAAAATTGCGATAATCAATAGAAGTTGGGACAACTGCTCCGCATTTACGGCGATTTTGTTTATAAATACTTTTCTAAAGAATTTTAATCCTCTCTCACGTTATATATATATATTTTTTTTGATTAAGTGCAATTATTGAATTACTTTAAACATATAGAACAGTAAAACAATTAACTTGAATTTTAGAACAAATATTGAAAGTTTTGCGACTCATTTCAATGGAAAACTATGGAAATGCAAATTGCCAAAAACTGATTTTGTTGTTGTTGTAGAGCTTCAAAATAATGCATTTTGGTTTATTTTAATGAAGAATGTGACAAAAACAATTCTAGGCAAATTTACTAAATTCATATACGTTTAACATCACTGGTTCGCTACAATGAAGAGCTGACACTATTGTCTCCTTTCTTATAAACTTTTTTAATTACACTTTTCTTTAACAGTTTGATAATAAAAGTTTTTTTTTTTTGATTAGTATCCTGATGCAAAATTAATTACGTCGTCATATCAGAAACTTATAAAAAAGTTTCAATGGGAGAAATTATTTGTTAACTTGTTTAAATGATAAATGAATTAATGATTCAAAATAACCTTTGTATATAATATTGGAGGATTCTGTGTTATGAAGTAATATTGGCATAATGTCGAGTATTCATACAAAAAAAAATCGAACAAAAAAGACATGAAAATAACACTTCTTGAACTATTGGGCGATTCATATTGTCGTAATGTAACAATATTTTAATAGAGTTTAAAAAAAAGGTTGCTGTACTTTAAGCAAAAAAGTCATAAAATGATCAGAATTAGTGAACTAGGTTCATTGGTTTGTACTAAAATAACAGCAGGAGCCGAACGGGTGAAACTCTTTAGTCGAGCCGGCGATAACATTTACAAATAGCCGCTACTTATAAATGATACAAGAATAACAAATTGTTCACACTTCTATATATCTTTTTCTTAACATAAGTATGAAAGAAAGAAATTGCGACATCTACAAAAATATACAAGTGAGAAAATTTTGTTTTTGTTTGTCCACCTTTTGCACGGAATGAGGAGGTTCGCATCAGAATACGAATCGTTCGAATAGCAGTTACAGCGATCTTATCGCAAAACGATTTGTTCGAGTAACCGTAGTTACGCTATTGAGCTCCGAAGCATTCTTAGTTTAATTTAAATGTCTGGATTACTTGTACAAAATGCTGTAGAGTAAATTTTACCTTATTATAATTTAAAAATAACTTTTGCGAAAATAACATTCTTACTGGCACGACAAAATACAAATTACAATATTCCAATAAAAGACACACAAAGCCCACTAGTAGAACAAAATAAAGAAAGAACTACAAACGTTAATGACTGTAAATGAAGCGAACATTAGTTTATAATTAAAACGGATGCGAGCAATACTTGATTGTGCAAACATCATCGTGTTTCAGCATTTTATGCAAATTTCTGTATATAAAATATGCTTGTGTATGTATTTGAAAGAGGAATAAGCAACAACATTTTCAGATGGCAAAGAAGAATAGCTTAACTGCAGTTTGTTAGAAATAAAATGCATTTAAGGAAATATTTGTTGTATTTTGAGAGACAATCTTGGCAACTGCGGCAGAGGATATAATGAGTGACACAGTGTAACTGGGTATTAAAAATAGAGTAGTTAAAAGTAACAGATAAAAGAAAGCAAAAAATAAACATAGGAACACCATATGTACACAATATGCATTTAATAATAGCTGGCGTCAGTCTAGTATTATTACACGAACATACAATATTCTAAGGCCTTGCAGAGTCTCAACAATTAGAACGGGGGTTATCCAACTCTAGCAATTTCATTGAACCCTTTAAAGTCATTCCATGCGAAATGTTATAGAAAAAGTTGTTTGTCTTAAACTAAACAATAGATAAATAATAGTGTTGTACAATTTCCAGACATTTGACTTAACAAACAGTAACTTTTTAAAATACACATTGTTTCAAATCAGTCGTATCTATTTATAATGAAAGTAGCCGTACCCGGTGTGCTTTACCACAGACACCTGCCACCTTATTTCTTATGTAAACTAAGATATATTTCGAATTATAGTTCTATCTATGTATATTAATTCCGAAGATACTAGATTACTAAATTTACCTTGTTTTATCCCCTTAACATGAGTTTGGGCTGGGCGATGATGCAACAGTCGGTCAGTCACCCAATACACTTACTGCCGTACCATAAACATTTTTTGGATATATAAATTGATTGAATTTTGTACGGAAATTTGTTTATTTATAAAAAAAATAATTACACTAATTATTTAAGCTGTAGGTCTTTTTTATATATGAATATGTAATATTTAATTTTATTCGATATTTCGCTACTCCTTTGTGTAGCTTCTTCAGGAAAATTAGTTTTTCGTTATAATGAAAAAATATTTTAAAATTCACAATACAGAAGACGTTCTATAAGTTCTATAAGTATAAACAAAATAATTAAGAATACAGCAGTTACTCTGTTATGTATACAGTTAATATAATGAGAAGATATATTAAGATTTAAAGTTATAATGTTTCTACAGGGTGGCCAAAAATAGCCGAAGGGGTTTGAGTTCAAAGAATCATTGTGCGTTGTGCCTCCATCTTGTTGGAAGCATACTTGCGGCGGGCCTTAAAAAATTTTAGAACATTGTCCGATATCTACCACAAACGATGGAAACGACGACACCGTGTTCATTGTGAAAAAATATGGAGCAACTATCCTTTGCGACGAAACACCGCACCAAATGGTACACTTAAGTGGGTGTAATTCTCACTGTTGAAATACTCTTGGATTTTACGTAGCCCTTTTTGCCTATAAACGAACCCATTCAATTGGAAATGGTCTTCGTCGCTGATAATTAAATTATGATTGAAATCTGAAATAAAGTTCAACGATTTTGGCACGTTGTTCAATTATGTACTGTTCCATTTTAAATTCCCCAAGTCTTTTTTACAAAATACTGGTAACAAGAAACAATTATAATAAAACAGTTATAAGGAATTCAAACACTTTCGCTCATTTTGGGCCACCCTGTATTTGTTAATTCAGGTTATTATATAATCGTATACCAAATTTAATCCAATTTAATTAATACTTTTTCGCGTTCATATTTTTTGTCATATCTGGCAACACTGCTCTATAATTAAAAAAAAATTTTTTTTTGCTTTATGCACTGCAGTCAAGTAAGCGAATGTGACAGCCAAATTTCCTAACTAAATTCTCTAAAAACTAAAATGTGTTTTTTTATATCTGGCAACATTGGTCTCCACCTTTCTAAATTTCTGCAGCTAAAGTTAGTCGCGGGCACCGAATGAAAATTGAAAATGTATAATAAGTTCAAAATAAAAACCGGTGAAAAGGTATATGTATTTCACTTTTAGGGGCGTGGCAAAGAAAAAAATGGGGCTTAACTTGATTCAAACCTAGTCGATAACAAATTCGCAGAAATTGAAAAAGTATCAATTTCGGACTATATTTCGATTCGGATTTGGATTTAATAATGAACCACAAATTAGCACAATCGCATCAGAACGCCCTCCTTCGTCGGTATTGTGTAGCACCGGCGAAGTAAAACAATAATAAAAATGGCTACTGAACCGAAGCTTCAGCACTGCTACGAGTATAAACAAAGAACGTGCGAAAGCAGAGCTGCAAAAATAATTAACTAAGCTTCACCTCCTGTCGTTTCTCCTACTATCCCTTTCCTATAGTTCCAGCACAATGCTTCGCATGTGTAGGTGTGATCTACTGAGTGCTGTTCCCAGGTAAACAAAAAAAAAAAAAACTAATGAACAAAATATAGTTCAACAGAAATTCTGTAAATGATTTCATTAGAAGTTCGAGTTATCGCCAAAAAAAATGCCCACTTCCAAATCTTATTAAATTTTATTAAGTTGATAAAATTAACTAAAAATCTTCAACAATATTTTGCTTCTCTTCACTGAATGTATAAAATTACAACACTTGTGGGTGTAATAAGCCACAGTAAAAGATTCGAGGTAACCGGCTGAAGAAGATGTGTTTGATATCTCTTAGCGGTTTAATCTTGTTGCACTATTAAAATAATCAGTTTATATCGAGTCAGTTCAGCTTAATGGTCATCGATATTAAACTCAATAAATTAATGACGACATCCGGCATTGCGGTATGTCTATTCAGAACACTCAGCCACATATTGCAGAGATGTTAAAGGAATGATTTTTTTTAATAAAGCTTCGAATCGGTCAGGCAATGAATAGTGAATGTGTTTTGTCCAAAGCAATGAATTGAATTACAAATTTTTTGATACGAATGTATTTTTCAAGAAATACTGACGTATTCATAAAAAAATTTTGTTTGAGTTATTTTTTTTATCTATTTTTTTATTTAATTAATTAAGTCTATGGAATAGAAATCGTTACAGACATATTTTACAATTATTGCAAATGCAAATGATTATGTTCTGTTGTCGCCCATACAACAATGATTCTAGGCAAGCACTAATTTTTGCTGGGTAATTAAACTGTATGCATATTCTTCGGATCAGTATAATTTGTTTGAACAGCAGGAAGGTATGAAGATATTAAGTGACGGGTGGGGCCACGTGGAATATTAAAATTTATGTTACGAAGGACAGGAAGTCAGAGACGACATCGCCGATAATCTAGTTTATTAGAAAGCCTACATTTAGCATAGTCATACGGCTTTTTAAAGTTGCTAGTTCTACTAATGATAAGAATAAGAATAAAAATAATTGTTTCTGAACAGCTTCGGTGTGGTCTATTTACGTATTAATATTGAGATTCCACACAATTAAATCATACTCCAAAGCAATTTCGTTATGTTAGTACCAGCGAACTCCATAGCCCATCGTTCAATATAGCAAGCAGACCACTAGCAAATATATAAAAGGTTTCATAAGCAATTTTTCTTACAAAAATTCAATTATTTTATCTTTTAAAAATCCAACAAAAATCTATCCGACACATTCATAAAATTAAAATTGAATTTGAAATGTATTTTAGATTTTTAGTAAAATCTATTTGTTTTTTTTACTAGATTTCCCATACAAAACAATATCTACTTTGTCACTAGATTTTGGCAAAATCTACTCAAAATCGGATATTTAATAGTGTGAGTGTAATTTGACAGCTGTACGTACACAGTCAGCTGGCCTTGCGAGACTACCAGTAGAGAATTGTAACATGTTATGTATATTAATGTGAGAGCGTAGTTGTTACAATGTCAATTACTATACTGAAAAATTGTTCTCATAAAATGAGTTAGATTTCAAATCAAATCTACAATATATCATGCCAATGTAAATGTTAATAGCCCATTTACATTGGGATTTGAAACACATTTTGTTTTGTTATGAATATGAGCCCAAATATATGGCAGTTGGGTTTTAATTTTTATGTGAGAATACTTTTTAAAAACTTTAATTCTACGATTCATTCCTTTTCATTTCTGCAACTTTGGCAAGCAGAACACACAATCAAGTACATAGAAAATATCTATGGAATAGAAGCCACTACATTTGGAAATGTGTCTATAAGTACACTGCTTGTTAACTTGTTGCATACTCTTTTTCCTTTTTGTTTAGTTCAATAAAGTTTTGTTAAAAATCTCTACATTTTCATGCAATACACAATTATTTACTTATTCCCTCATACACTAATCCGTCATTATTATGTACATACATACATACGTATTATGAGGACACATGTGGGTCTACTTCAATTCACATTCAAAGGAACAAAAAAAAATATGTTGGGTTTCATAAAATAAGCGAGAGTGAGAGAGAAAGAAGGAGGAATACAGACGTGAGTTATAGGAAACGGATGTACTTAGGAGCACATTGTCTATTTAACAACTTCATGCAGTGCTGCACATGCTTTTACGATGGTCGTTAAACATATGGTTATTAAGTGTTCTCTGTTCGATTACACGAAGGCAGTCTGAAAAGTTCTTAACTTTTTTTTTTAGATTTTGGAAACACCTGGTTCACTCGTATGTTATTTTCTCAGAAGTTGCATATTTATTCACGTTGGAAAACTTCAAAAATACTAATTTAATTTCTACATCTCATGATTTCTATTCTTAAAAATAATTTTTGCTCATGGAATAGCGCATTTACCATCCAGTACGCATTATGATGCTGGTTTTGAATGCTTACAAGTAACTGACAATAATGAACAAATTAAAACGACATGCAGTTGGACAACTGCAAATTATTTAACCATTCAATTATTATGAAACAAACTCTTTCTAAGACAGCCCTCGTATAAATGTAAGTGCTTTGGCACAGGCATAGCAGTAGTTGTTCTGGGAGTCTGCTATCTGCTATGTTACATTGTAAATTTTACGAGGCGACACAGTACACATATTGTAGATAGTGACGAATTATTGTGTGACTCATAAATAAATATTCTGGTACGTGGTATTTCCTCATTGTTGCTATTTAATTTCTTTTTTTATTTGTTTTCGGCTTTCAACAGTCTTACAAAATGAATGACAGCATCGTATGGCTTGAGCGTGGCTAAGTGTACGTCAATCATGAGCACGATGAATTCGTCATTTCGTTTACTCACTTGAAGATGAAACTTGCAAATGAAGTTTTCTTTTTTTTTTGTGAAATATTTAATTCACTTTGAATTTATATTGCATTTACTTTGTAGAGACAGATTTCAAGGAGCGTTTAATATCTGCAGTTAAAAAGGAGGTCAAACAATTGATGGAAGAGGCCGTTACCAAGAAATATGTACACGAGGAAAGTGCAACAGTGACTCAATTGTGCGCTGCCGTAGAACTTTGCTTAAGTCATGGTTTGAGGCGGCGTGCTTTGGGTTTGTTTAAAACTTCTTCGACGACCGCTTTGTTGCATAAAATAGCGAAAGTTTGCCCAGATGCCGAACACATAAGCAGAATGGTGCAGGACATCGAGGCAAATGATCCAACTAAACGTTCATCATCAAGTAGTGACAGTATCAACCGACCGCCAATAATGAAGAAGGGAAGCAGCAGTTCTGTTACCAGTACAATAAGTACAAGTGGTTCAACTGTTTCAATAGCAACCATGAAGTAAGTTTTATTTAACTTTTTTATATAAATTTTTATTTTCATTTCTGATTTCGACGTTACCACGAACAGGTTATAACATCCTTTGATTGTTGTGCCCCACAGATAATTCCATCCATCCATAAATTCTAAAAATTTATATACACATTTTCATTCAGTATGAGTAAAGATTTTCTTGGAATTCCTACTTTGTCATGCATTTCCTTTCATTTTCAATATATAATTCTTCTAGTTTTTTGACGTCTTTTTATATTAATTACACTAATTATTTAAGCTGCAGGTCCTTTTGATATACATATTTAATATTTATTTTTATTCGATATTTCGCTACTCCTTTGAGCAGCTTCTTCAGCAAAAATGGTCTTTGTTTTTAATGAAAAAAAATATTTTTTTAAAATTCACAATAAAGAAAAAGTTTTTGTCAATGAAAATTCGAACGTGTTCCACAACTTCGAAATAAAAATATTAACAGGACCTGCAGCTTAAATAATTAGTGTAATTAATTTTCTCAATATATAATTTTCTTTCTAGATTCTTATGGATTCGTTTGGCCTTATACGAAAAACGTCTGGTGAAAATCATAGAATTTCTTGTGGAAAACGCCACATCGTATTACGAGCGCGACTCGTTAGTTGCTGACTCAGATTATGGGTGCATTTTAAGTTCGCTATTGGTGGGACCATGTGCCCTGGAGTTTACAAAAGCTAAGACAGCTGATCATTATTGGACAGACCCACATGCCGATGAATTAGTTCAACGACATCGCATTAGTTCCGGCAGACGATCTTCATCGGTCTCTTCGAGAGCTCCCATAATAAATTTCAAAAGAAGTTTAAACACAAGCACAGATGAGGCTAACACTGGCACCTTTAAGTCCATAGCGACTTGCACAGTGGCTAAGGATTACGTTGAGTCCCTGCACCAGAATTCACGGGCTACTTTGCTGTATGGGAAGAATAATGTGCAAGTGTTGCCGGTCAGTAAAAATTTAAATTAATGTTTTCGTAAATCGTTTTTTTGAGTTTTTATAATTTTATTTATGACTGCACAGAAAGATTGCAATGAGGCGATGATGGGTTACTTAAGCCTTCACCAACATATACAGACTTTAACCATTAAATGGACGCCCAATCAATTGATGAATGGTTATCAGGAATCCGAAGAGGAAGAAGAAGTCGACAAAGAAAGTTACTGGGCGTATGCTTTGAACATCAATGTGGATGATATAGTATATGTGCATTGCCATCAAAATAAGGGGGAGGATAGTGGCGGTACTATAATACTTGTTAGTCAGGAAGGCTTGCAACGTCCTCCTATAATTTTTCCCGAAGGTGGACACATGCAACAGTTTTTGAGCTGCGTAGAAACCGGTCTGTTACCACATGGCCAATTGGATCCTCCTCTGTGGTCCCAAAGGGGCATTGGAAAGATATTTCCTTGGCCGAAAAGTGTACGCAGACGTATTTTACCCTCCGTAATGGAGTCTTTCGATGAGACACCCATCGATTATGTGTTTCGCATTGTCAGTAAAAGTAAACACGAAGAATTTGGTAAATTGAACTCAAACAGTTCAGAATGTATTAAGAAATTAATAAGTTACATTTTCTAGCGGCAGCACATTCTATTTTGGATTTCGTGCGAAGTGCACCACGACGCGCTCAACTGAGTAGTTGTTCTACAACTGGCAGCAGCGAGTGTTCGAGTAAAAGCATTTCAATTGATCAGTATCCTTTGGAGTCCCCTTTACCGCAAACGAACCAAAATGCTAGTATTGAAATGGTCTGTTCTACCATGAAGCGGCAAATAATTTCCAGAGCATTTTATGGTTGGTTGGCCTACTGCAGACACTTGTCGACGGTTCGAACTCATCTATCGGGATTGGTTAATGGACGCATCACGCCAGAAAGTCAGTTTAATAAAATTTATTTTACTTACAAGCACAAAATTGTAAATTCTAATATTTTTAGTGAAAGCCGACGAAGATGGGTTAACGCTTGAAAAGTGGCAGGAGTTAAACAAGAATGGCACAACGGACAATGCCAATGAAGTGTTTCGTTTGGTTTATTTTGGCGGTGTTGAACCCAAACTGCGAAAGGAAGTCTGGCCATTTCTTCTGGGACACTATACATTTGGCAGCAGCAAGAAAGAACGCGAAAAATTTGATGAAACATGCAAACAATACTACGAAACCACAATGAGCGAATGGCTGGCCGTAGACGCGATAGTACAACAAAGAGAAAAGGAGAAAACAGCAAGTGCGGTGGCGAAACTAAGCTCCGGCAGTAACAGTGGCCAAGAGAAAACAGTACGTCATGTGGATGTTGATACTGGAGACTTGGAAAATGAGGTATTCGAAGATATTTCTGATACATCGGATCCTGGTGATTTAGAACTTGAGGAAGATCATGGACAGGCCTTAGATGTTTCAAATACCAGCAATACAGGCCACTTAATGGTGAAACCTATACCGAGGGCAATGAAAACTAGTACGGACTCGGGCAATGTTGACGATAATACAGACGATTTGAATATCGACGAAGAACGGGAAGAACCAAAATCTTCTGTCACGTCCCATCCTGTAAAAGATGAAGCATCTTTTAAAGATGAATCTTCAGCCCATATTAATGCAAGTGATAAAAGCACGACTTCCAGCTCATCTTACGATACAGTGGGCAATGGTTATGTCGAATTAAAAGCAGATGCAAAATCAATTACTAGTCCTGAGTACCTGAGCGCCGATGACTTTCAAATGCCCGTACTGGATGATGCTCCAGCTGAAGTAGAGAAAGAAGTGGTGAATAAACAAAGCGATTTCCCAACGTCTGTTATTGTAACAAATGCTTCCGTGGATGTTGAAAATTGGGAAAATAGCGCCAAAATGTCTACCATGCGTATGTCACCTCTAGAAGAACAACCCGTTCATAAGGTGTTTGATGCTTTGCAGGAACCCAAATCCACTTGTGCGTCACCGGATAGTTCAATTGGTGGAGTTTATAGTGTAAGTTGGCTCAGTTCTCAAAAGACTCGTTTAACATTTTAATATTAAAATAATAATTATTAGTGAAACAAGGTTTAAATTTTTTTAATTAAACACTTTATATGTTCGTTATATTTTTTTTAATTCTATTTTAATCAAAACTAAAAATGTCGTTAATTGGAAGAAAAATTTAATTTTTTCAACATTTTTTTTATTTGTTTCAATCGTTTAGACAAAACAATTTTTTAAATTTTTTCTACGTATATGTACGTCGAATAATAAGTGTCAGAAATTACTTTCAGCACAAGTATGTTCTTTAATAAATCAGTAAATAAAATAATAAAAAAATTTCCTTATAAAATTGAATTTTAAACCTCTTGTAAACGTCAGTTTGTATTCTATTTGATAATGTTTTCTATTAAATTTGTTCGTACATTTGATGTATTATAGAGTGAACTATTGGAACAGTTTGGATTAAACTTGCACCGCATTGAAAAGGATGTGCAACGTTGCGATCGCAATTATCCGTATTTCGCCAATGAAAATTTATATAAACTACGAAATGTTATATCAACGTAAGTACGCGTAGTATAAAAATTAATTTTCTTTCAATATAGAATATCATTGTTGCTAATTGTTAAGCTTCCAAAATATACATACAGATGAAATCAATTCAAATTTATAATTTATTTCTGTTCTAAATTTAACTTTTAGTTACGTGTGGGAGCACTTGGATATTGGCTACATGCAGGGCATGTGTGATTTAGTGGCGCCACTGCTAGTCATCTTCGATGATGAGTCGCTGACATACAGTTGTTTCTGCAAGTTAATGGAGCGTATGATTGATAATTTTCCGAACGGTGGTGCTATGGATATGCATTTTGCCAATATGAGGTAAAACACTGTAAATTTGAATAAATGAAGTTCGAAGAAAATGTTAAATCTCTTACTCTCTATTATAGATCGCTCATACAGATCCTCGACTCAGAGATGTACGATCTCATGGACTCGAACGGCGATTATACACATTTCTATTTTTGCTATCGATGGTTCCTATTGGACTTTAAACGGGAGCTCGTCTATGATGATATATTTTCAACATGGGAGGTGATATGGGCGGCTAAACATATAGCCTCAGGACATTTTGTTTTATTTTTGGCATTGGCACTATTGGAAACCTATCGCGATATAATTTTATCCAACAGTATGGATTTTACAGATGTCATCAAATTCTTCAACGGTAAGCAGAGAATTACAGTGAACAAAACTGTAGCGAAAATTACATTATTGAATTCAATTTTACAGAAATGGCTGAGAGACACAATGCACAGGCTATTCTACAATTGGCGCGCAGTTTGGTGTTGCAATTGCAAATGATAATTGAAAATAAGTAAATTTGAATCTTATGCCCATAAACAGATATGCATAAATACATACATATATTTGAATATATCAAAATGAATGCATGATACATACCTATACATATATTTATACAATACTTTAAATTCACAATCAGAGGCCAAAAGCAAAGAAATTTAGTACTTCCTGTCACTGTAAGCAGTTCAAATAAGAAAAAAAAATCTGTTAGAGCCCTTTTTACTAATTTTTCTTGGTAGTAGGAAATTTATATACATTTTTTTAAATGTCTTCATTAAATTAAATCATAACAATTTTAAGAAATATACTTGTAATTATGCTCGTAGTTACATCCCTTTAGTTGTAAAAACAAAAAAGAAACCGAAAGTCTCGTCTTTAAACTAAATACTTACATTTCAATGGGAAAAGAATATTAAATTAAACGACTTGCTCAGTATTGGTTCGTCACAAAGGCAGCTTTCCATATCAAAATATAAGGGAAAGAAAAAAAGAATTTATTTTAAATATACTACAAATATGTATGAATAAAACTGAAAAAACAAAATAAATACATAAATAAATACCTTTTGCAATCCAATGCAAAATCGATACAACAACATTTACAAATAAAATCAAACTTAACTAAAAACTATCTACTATGTCTGTAAGAATGTATATTTTAAGGGAGTCGATCATCAACATGTATTACAGTCTATACCATTCACATATGTCGAATTCACAAGCTCGTTGTATCATTGTATCTGTTGTATTGAATACAACTTTTAACCTAAAGGTCCATACCTGGCGTTCTATTCTTTTTTTTTTTTTGCATTTCGTAAATTGTACGTGTACGATGCTTTTCTATGCTCAAGTTACATGCAAATTTTTCATGTGTTTGGTCAAGGTTTTCATGTGGTGGCAAAGGTACGGTAACATATGGTATTTATTTGCCCAAAAAACGTAACCACTGTTTTCCGCAAATGATTTGTTAATATTTATTTCATGGGATATGAAAGTCAAAATTTATTAAAATCAAATGATATTTTATTTCAGATAAAGACCAGTTTCAAATCAAAAGTCTTATTAAATAATAAAATAAATTGTATAGAATTAGTGGTTACGTTTTTTTTTGTGTAACTATTTTTGGCCGCTTAAAAATAAATTTTACAAAAATAGAAAATGAAATAGAGCTTCTTAATAGAATTAACTAATTTTCCATTGCAATTAATATTTTTATCAAATCAAAAAAATCATTACCAAAAGTTTGCATGACGCTTCTAACTCGTACAAAAGTAGAAATTATGCCTACTTCATGGGTTCTATGCGTCCTACTCTTTGTGCGGGTTGTCAACTTGAAACATGATTCTATTTTTTTTGGCCAATCGCGTGAAACCCGTTGAAGTGTAGAACGCGCAGTTTGGACTTTCGGCAGTAGCTAATTTGTTTTTGAGGAATTCTAGTGGCTTCTGTGCTATCAAAATAATGTGAATGCCAATTATTGAGAAGAAGAGGAATAAATTAAACATTTTTCTTAATCAAAAAATTATTAAAAAAAGAAAATATCAAGGGAAATGATCGTATTTGTGATTAATATCTCCTTCTTTTTTGTTTTTTGACATTTAAAACACGGAATACATTGATACAATATACACTAGCTGGACAGGTACACCATGGTACACATTGTTGTGACTTCGATAATATTTATCTTATGACACACATGTACGTATTAACGAATATCTGCTCTTACACATGTATGAGTATGTACGGTTGTAATGCGTTTTCATTTTCCGTACCCAATAATACACTTATGAATTCCTAAGGAAATACATGTTTAACTGGATAACATGGGGGGTTTTTCTTTTTGATTGACTTGAATAAATACAAATAAATAAGATGTTTTATTAAAAATAAAACCTTTTGGAGAACAACTGTAATCCTTGACTTTCAATACAAAACTTAGAAAATCAATATCCTTAAGAGACTGTTACCGCAATTCCTTTTTATTCTAATATATTGTACCAAATATAATTATTTTAATATATATATATAGAAAATGTAGTGAAAAATTATATAATAAATAAATACATATTATGTCCTTGTGTACCTTGTAGAACAAAGATAAAAATTAGTCTCTGAATATTTTTTGTACCCTAAACTTTCAACTATCGTACATTTCTACAAATTAAATTATAAATTTTTAAAATAAAATCCTCGTGTATTTTATAATGAACTTAATTTATGATTACATGGTTTTTACCTAATTTTTGATCAATTAATTTATTTTACTATTTTACTTAATTGTAATAAACTAAACAAAATGTTATTTATATTGTAATTAGACAATTTTTTAATAAATCACAAAGAAACTAGAAAATTTTAGTTTAATTGTTCTGGATCTCAACAACTAAATCAGTAATATTTTTTAAAAGATTCTCCAATGCTGTTCAACCGTGAAGGGCCACAACTTTTTAAGCTAAAAATTTCAGCTTGCTGCACGAATTGTGAAAACTTTCCAGTAGAATCTTCTGTTAATTTTGGTATAGCCAAGATATGTAAATCGAAAAGAATAATATTATGTGTTTAATGAAGTGTTATAGATTAAGGCAACTAAATGCAGATTTAAATTCTTATGCTTTTGAAGTGAAGAAAAATAAAATATAAAACTCTCATGGAGAGCATAAGAAAGAGAAGAATCAAATCAAAGCAATATTATTAGAAAACTTATACGATTCATACAGTTTATTTTGCAGGGAAGATTCTATCGCTTTCGACAGTGATTCCACTAATTAATATGCTTAGGTCGAGACTCGATGCGAGTAAATCAGAACTTTGACAACATTAAACTTTAAGCAAATATTACAAATTATATTAATAAATGTTAAAAATCTACATTCTAAATGTAAAAGGATTTTCAACGACACTTCAACTCAGTTGCTTGAGAATTTCTAGGGGTGCCAGTAGCTGAGTAGTTAGCGCTTTACCTTTATTACTGTAGAAAATGAAATAATACCACTTGTTTGGTTGGCCTTAGAACTTCTTGTACAAAGCTCGCTAAATCTGATTTATTATTGCTTATTATTTGAAAACTTATTGTACTAACATTGTACTTACATATACATATGTATATTAAGTATGAGAATATTCTATATTTACAATTTAATTGACTTTTCATAATGCACTCCATTTCTTATTCCTAAGTTTTCTTATAGCTATACTTATAAATTAACTAACTGCCTGTTCATAGAAGCCGAGTGAAGAAAGTCGTTCGGCCATTAATAATAATAATAATAAAAACAATTTGAGTTTTCTTTATTATCGTTTTCTATATAAATGGCAGAGGGAGTATTTTCTCTCGTCTTCTATGAACAGGCAGTAAATAAATCCAGCAGGCAACCATGCATTTTGAGTGATTTCCACAATCATGATTGAGTGGTTTAAAATTATTAAATGTAAATTATTAATTGCTTGTTCATAGAAGCCGAGGTGAACATAATCGTTCGCCATTTCTATTGAAAGCAAAAACAATTGGAGTGTTTTCATCGTCGTTTTCAATATAAATGCCGAACTATTATTTTCATTCATGGGAATTATATTTGTAACATTATTAGGGAGAAGTTATTTTGGTATTTTCAAGTGAGTTATGAAACGTGCCGCTTGCCGCTAACAGCATCATAAACACAATGTGAACCCATATGTAGTGCAAATGCAATGCACACATTATCTTATATTGCAGTAAAGAATTTTGGGTTATTTGACACTTCTTAGTTTTATTTGCATAAATGTGTTGGCAATTACCGTTTGTTGCGTGACTTTTGTGTCGGCTGTATTGACATATTGTGCACACTACACTACCAAAAAAATATCTATTTCTATTGAACTGCTACATTTATGCATCACTAAAGTGAGTTGCATCATAATTAAATTTACTTCCAGATCACAATATTAGGAATCAATCATACTCAGTCATAGAACCGATTAGAGTCCTGAAAGAGGCTTTTAAAACAACTTTGATATGGATATATTTTTGGTTTACAAATACTTGATAAACTGTTTATTATGAATAGTGCAGTTAGTGATGCGGTAACATTTTTATTAAGAAAAGAAAAAGAAATGCTGAAAACTTGAAAAAACTTTGCTGCTTTTACCAGTTTGTTTACAAGAAACAATGTTGAAGGAACATTGTATACAAACATCTTAATAATTTTAAAAATACAGAAGAAATACAAGCGCGAAAATACTTCATTGTATTAAATAAACAACAAGTGGTGAAAATAAAATTCATTCAAATAAAAAGTCCGAAAAGTTGCCAAGAAGGACGCATGCGCTTTAAGCAACCACAACATAGCAAACATAACATTCATTGGCAGAACATTTGTATATTTACAATGCGAAAGTAGTTTCAAATCAAACATCACGTTGTTAACAAGCATTTGGCGCTACTGTAACATACTGCAAAGCCACATACATAAACGGTTAAAAAATAGTTTCAGGAAAGTGGAAAATAAAGTTTCCGAAAAAAGTCAAACATTAAACATATTTTAAAAAGGCCACAAAAGTGAATTGTGCAAACAAAACAATGCAAAGATTCTAATTTTTATTATGTAATTTCCTAATCGATTAGAATCGATTTGTAATCGAAACTATGCAACACTCCCATGGGATATAAAAAAAATAGTTAAGTTCCTCATGTTCTTCTGATGAACAGAGAATAAATAGTTTCAAAAGAAAATGGTTTCCAATTAAAAAATATACGAATGTATTAAAAATATCAAAAATGACCACAACATCTAGAGAATTAAGCAATTTAAAACAATATTTTTCAGTGGAACAGCCAGCCAATGACATCGCATCGTTGGCTTTGGCGCTTAATGAATCTTTCAATGCGGTAGTTAAAAGACAGGCCTTCGCATTCGAGTCACCATACTGGAATTTGTACGATGCCGAAAACTCCTCAACATCAACGTATTTCACACAATTCGTTGACAATTCCTCCTCCCTTCAATATGCCATTAATGATACTTTATCGAATCGTACCAAAGTCGCTGCTATGCCACGCACTAGTACGGAAATACCCATATGGTTGATACCATGCTACAGTGTCATTCTGATATTCGCTATTGTCGGCAATTTGTTGGTAGCTTCGACAATTTTTCAAAATCGACGTATGCGAACTATAACGAATGTGTTTTTAGCCAACTTGGCAATTTCGGATATACTACTTGGCGTTCTCTGTATGCCGATTACTTTGGTGGGAACGTACTTACGTCACTTTATTTTTGGTGAACTGGTGTGTAAATTTATACAATTCGCTCAGGGTAAGTTTTTTTTCTTTAGCGGCAAGAGCACTGCCATTATATCTATGTTACTGTGTAAAATTTGGAATTAACTACTCGTATTATTTGTCGGAAAGTTGTACACTTATGTTGGGTTTAGTAGATATTACCGGTCAACATGGCCTGGTTAGTTAACCATCTATGGATCTTCCAAAAATGGTGTTACACCATACAAGGCATTTAATACAGTGCAGTATGGAGTACTTCTGCCAACTGTTCGCGTTTGATCGTTTACCTCAAAGTTCTGTACTTTACCATAGACTATTCGTTATCTTTCTTTCATATCCATTTAATAATAAATATACCCAGCCAGTCTGAGACTTTTATTGAGAGAAAAAGAAAATTAATGATCTGCTGACAATATTTAAATAGAAACCTGCTCCTTGGGACCGATCTTCAAACGAGCAATCTATTGATGAAAAAATGGCAAAACGATATACTGCAGAAATTATTGTTCACGCAGCTGATTCTTCAAAATTAAAAGGGATCCTTCCAACAAGCCAACCATACAGCCAACTAGAGGATGCGTAGATACAGTCTGCCATTTACTTCGGGAACATCATTTGAACATCAGTTAGCAGTAGTCCTGGGATTGTTCAATTGTTGTAGTAAATGGAAAAGAAGAAAGCGCTTTTCTTCGTTTGTAAGACGACTTCCCGATGTAGAATACAGTTCATAAAACACGAAATTGGTAATGGACATGCATGGGCTTGTCATATTACCGATAAGAGGGTTATGTGGACATATTCAATGGATATGGGATACAGCTTTTGTAGAAGAAGTGTCTTGGGTTTGGATTTTCAAACATACTAGTGGAATAAATCGTTAGCTGGCCTGCACACTAACCTCAGCTAACCCAAAAAAAGAACGTGTTTGATTCAAAACCTTATAGAAAGTAGTTACAGTTAAAGCTTTTTAAATTTTAACTTTTGATTTTACATTAAGAATGGTGCTATTTTCGCAGAAAAAACAATTATTAAATTTTTCCCAATTAAGACTTTGCTAAGAAAAAATTTTTTTTTCTTAATTCACATTTTAATTGATATTGGTGTTCTCTCAATACAGTGCACTCAAAATGGCATATTTTAAAGTTTTTTCCATTAAAACTCCTAACTGATTCTGCATTTTTCGTAATAGTTTGAAACCTAATTATTATTTTAATTGAATTGAATCTTTGTTTTTTGAATTGAATCTTTATTTTACTTTTTTCGGCATTGTTGAGCGTATTTTGAGAATTATTTTTAAGAAAATTCGACAGGAGCCCATTCATCATTTGTAGCAAGAATACTTTCGTTATTAAAGCGAGCGCAACTGAATACAAAACTATTTTGCTATTTTTTTTAACGCAGCTGTACATTTTATTGTTATCGCCATTCATGCCCATTTTTATAAAGTTAATCAAAAGGCATTAATAATTTCATGATTTATCTGATTTTAGTTTTTAATTGTGAAATTATTATGCCACAAGGGCACTAGAAAATTGTTAGAAATATCAAATAGCCATAACTGACTAAATATTTCAACAAAAATAACCGAATTTTATAGTTGTTTTTCAGTTATAAATGGTCCATTAGAATTTCAAATCCTTTTGTGTGATTTATTGTAAAGAAATTGCTACAAATGATTTGCTGTTGGGCATTGGGTTGAGAGAATCTTTGTACGATGAAGTTTTTATTTTCATAAAATTTACTTTGAAAAATAACACAGCAAGGGAAATTTGTACTGTGGGCACAGTTTTCAATGAAAGTTGAAATTTGCACCAGTGGCGAACACACAGTTCTGCTTTAAAAAATTTAATTACGGATGTTATTTAATTTAACATATTTTTATGGAAAAAAATTTTCGTTCTTCGATTTCCTTATTAAATATATGGCGACCTTTTCGAAGTCAAACTATAAAAACTTGTATCTTTCGCTTTTTTAGAAAATAAATATGGAATTAAATTATATACATTAAATTAAAATGCCCACAACTCACAATTTTATGTGTTGTCTGCCATAATAAATGGTCAAGTGCAAGTCACATCACTAGTCACAAAAATGAAAAAGCGATAAGGAAAACTTATAAACGGTCCTATAAGTCGGTTCGCACTATCAGCTTATTTCTCTATTAAATTTAATGTCCAATATCATATGATAGTTTGGATACGTTGTTAAAAATATTTGCAATTCATCAGGCATTTTTTGCTTTATTGAAAGAGTGAGTGAAAGAGATAAAGAAAAGTAAAATACCCAGCAACAAATACATATGTACGGGCTAGGAATGAAATACTGTTGTCATGCTTTCTTAAGCACTGGTGTGATTAAATGAATTCTGAATATTGAACTATCTTAGTTCATTAAACTAAAAATATTAGATTAAATACCCATAAAAAGGCATGCAGAAGTGAGTTAAAGCATGTGTGTTATCAGTGTGACCAGATATAAAAAATATTATAGCTAAATAGACTTAATAGACATAATGCTAAAAAAACTAATAAATAATAACTAGAAACTTGTGCTTTTTCCCTTAAAAAAAAAATATCTGAAATGTATTATTACATACTTTATGATATTCTCATAGACTATTTTTTATAAAAGTAAAACTCAATAATTGAGGAGGAAAGCATATCCATATATGTAGTACTATTCCGCTAAAACTTAGTTTGCTCCGCGGTGGATTTTTTCTAATTTCTCACTACAAATCTAAGATTCTTAAGTTCAAAATTGAACTACTTATTCGAGAATTAATAGTTGAAGGTCGAACACAAAACGAAAAATTTATAAACAAAAACATAACAATCCATGGGTTTACTTTTCTATTGCACATACATATTTCTATTTTAAAGTTTTCTTCTCATCTATTATTATCTCATCTCAATTATTAAGTTTGCGTTCATAAAAAATACTTGATGAGAATATCATAAAGTATGTAATAATACATTTCATATATTTTTCGGGTAAAAGCAACATTTTGAAATTAGAATCATATATACAAAATAAATTCACTTACTATATATATGTAGAATAATAATATTATTTAAACAATTTTTCAATCAATGACTTTCCATAACTTTCTGATATTCTACATTAAAAATATTTCATCTTATAAAAAAATAAACGTCTGGTTATGCAATAGTCTTTCTAAAATTGCAAAATTTGGAATAACATACTGGCCTCTTCCAGTAAATGAGACCGAACGTCTCTTTTGCCTATTAATATTGAACAAGTAAATTAAAAAACTTAAAAAGTCATTATACACAATACTGGAATAAATCAAACCAAAACATTTTGCTCAAGTAGAACGCAAAACAAACATATGTCCACATTTAATAAAGGGGGGAAAAAAAACTAAAGAATGCCAAGGGCAATTGTAAGTTAGAGCTTCATTACGATATATTGCCAATTCTCGTATGCTTTTAACTAAAAATAACACATATGAAAGCCTTATATCTACTCATAATCACATACACACTGGGTGAAACACGAAGAACCCTGAAGATGAAGTTGTAGCAGTCTTCGGAAACAGCATGTCGTTCTGTTCTGCTAGTGTTTGTCAGTGTGATTTACAATTCCTTTCTATGATTTAGTTTCTTTCTTAGTACATGTAATTTACCACATGTAATTTTGAATGCTTGTAAGTTATCGATCATTAACCTATTTAAAATTGGACTAATTGCATTTTATTGTAAAAAAAAACCTTTTATTCTTTTAAATCTAAATAGTTGAAATAAAAGTTTTTTACAATTTTGTGGAGAATGAATTATTTATGTGTTAATTATAAATTGAACATGTCCTCAAATAAATATTCCTTCCTTTCTTAATATACGAGTACATATTGTTTTCTCGCATATTTTAATGAGATCATTTGGAATTTTAAAGCTTTGGCAATATATATTTAGTGTTATTAAACTGCTGCTAATATATGTACAAACGTATAGCAGCAACTTCTGGGTATTCAGTATAATTCTGTTTCTAATTTTAGTTTTCATGAGATTCCTACTACTTCATCATTACCAAATGGTCCCCCAAAATGTATTGAAATAATAAATTTTTAAACATTTTAGACATTTTTTTACTTTGGACCAGCACTCAGGAGATGACCTGCTACATATGCGATGCATTGTGCTGGAACTAGAGGAAAGGGATAGTAGGAGAAATGACAGGAGGTGAAGCTTCACTATTTTACAACACTGCTTTTTGCACGTTATTTGTTTTTATAGCAGTGTTGTAGAGTCTCTGATGTCAAGGAGACGTATTAAATTTTGAAGCTTCCTTTTTAGTAGCCATTTTTAGTAGTTATTTTACTTCGCCGGTGCTACAAACTACCGACGAAGGAGGGCGTTCTGATGTGCCTGTGGATTGGATACAGCTGAAGCCGTCACTGCTCAGTGACCAGTGATTATGCCTTCGCCACTGCAACTTTCCGACAACATAAAACACAAAGACAACGAAATGCCCATCAGAAAAAATGCGAGATGTTTTTATGAGTCTAAAATTGGGGTTAAACCTTGGAAAATTTTTCATTTTGTAGTCAACGTGCAGACTACCTCAGCCATCGCCACCTTCGTAATAATGCTACAAAATGCTAAATTTGTTAGTGAAAAATTTAGAAAAAAAGCTAAATGAAAAAGTTACTGCTAAATTTAGCATAAATTTAGCTAAAAATTTTCTAAAGTGGCCACACTGGTTCCATAATGCTGATTACTTATAAAAAAATTTAAAAAACCTATAAAAATAATTTGTTAGATCGCGTCCACACTTTGGAAGTTTTGAGAATTTGGAAATGAAAGGCGCTAGAGGAGCAAGCTGTGAGACGGATACCGAAGCAAAGGCAATGCCATCAGCGATGCAAAAATCTGTAATTATCTATTTGTACATTACACGAGATACCTTTCCCATTACCTGAAATATTACTCTTTTTAAAGAGATTTCTGCGACACTACTTTATGAGAATTGTGATATATTTACAAGGACAAAATGTGTTTGTTTCAATTTTAAATCTCTTTTTCCATTTTTATTTACACCAATTGAAATTTCAAAGGATAAAAAAATTCTATTGCAAATTTAGTTGGGCTATGAAAAAAAAAAACAAACATACATAAATATAGAAAGCAAATATTAACAATTTTATATTTTGTTACATAAATTTAGGACAATAAAATTTTATAGTGAAATTGTAAACAACGTGTTAAAACTTTAACATGTCAAACTGGCGCGCTGCTACATAGAGCTGATGTAATGCTTTTGTTTCACTTTATCTTATTTTCGAACTTGTATATTTGGATGCTGACTCGCATCACATGACATTGGCTTTCTATTTTGCCGCTTCCATTCACGATGTGGCCAGTTGCACTAATGCTACTTCTAATAGCACTAAATCGCATACTCTGCAAATACACATGCATGCAATCGTAATTCCTATTGATAGAAGTGTGCTTCAAAAATTATATGGGTGTAAAATGATGGGAGAAGTTTGTAAAAACGGCAATAAGTAAAACGTATATGTGAACACATGTATTATTTTTCTTTATTTGCAAAGAACTAAAAGTAAAAAAAAAACAAAAATTAAATAAAATAAAGCTAAAAGCAATGAAAAATAAAAGAAAAACTTAAATCGGATCAAAAAAGTTATTCAATATTGAATGAATACTTGAAACACACAAATAAGAAAATAATAATGTAGGAGTACGAATTCAAATATCGTGCAGCAATAAACTTTTATTGAAAAAAAAAAATTTCGCTCCCGGGTTCAAGGCTTAAGAAGTCCTTGTATTCTTTATCTTTCTTATCCCATATACAATAGATTCATGGGAAAAATATAAAATGTTTTTTAATCCTTTTTCATATTGCTGTTTCATGTCTTTACACAATAAAATCAAGATTCAATTAAAAAATACGAAGATTCAATTAAAATAATTATTAGATTTCAATCTATCACGAAAAATGCAGAATCAATTAACAGTTTTAATTGAAAAAATTTTAAAACTTGACCATTTTAATAGCACTTTCTTGAGAGAACACCAAAATCATTAAAAATAATTGTGGATTCAATTAAATTTTTAATTGAGAAAATAAGTTTTTCTCAGCAAATACTTAATTGCGAAATATTTAATTATTAATTTTTCCTGTGAAACAATAATAAGGGTCCGCAACAAAATGCTTAAAAGCTGCACAAACTTCTCGTAAATAAACTGTCAAAAATTGTATGAAAACTCATTTGTGCAACTTTTGTAAATTTGCCCAACAATTTTGACTCGTTCTATTGTTCTATTGTGCATTTAATAACACAGCATAATAAAAGGCATCATTAAAAGAAAATTGCCCTTTTTAGGCACAAATTTTTTATTCAGGTTTCTAACAAACTGACACTGACTGTGACAGGTTGCGCAACAGTTTAAAGGGGGCTTCATGATACAAGTCGGGCATATATAACCAATTGCGCAAATGGCATTAAAAATTTATGAAAATGGAAAAATGGAAGATTTTTTAAATAAATTGGCAGTTGTTAGTACAGATATTTGTGCATATTTGTCACTTTATTTAATAAAAAATGGCATTTTAAGCGTCTAAAATCACTAAAATCACTTGAGAAAGTAAACTGCACTTGTTTTTCAAGATGTTCAGTTGTGGTTTTTGCGTTCCAGCAAATTCGGTCAACTTTGTCACATTCACAGAGTAACTTTCTTTTTACAGTCAAAAGTTTGGGCACTTCAGTTATGCACCTGGAACAGACCTAATATTTACAAAATATCGATGACAGAATGAATGGAAGTTAAAGAATAAAAGGAAATGGAAAAATTTATTTCCTACCAACTTCAAGTATAGTATAACTTTTCGAGTACATTCCCTCGCACTTTCCCTTTACTATAAACTTAAGACTTGCACAAGTGAACTTGCCTGGTCAAAATCTAATTTCACCTGTTTTGAACTTTTTTTTTTGAAAAACTCCATCTTGTACAAATGCAGAAATCAGGAGGGGAAACTATCTACCCAATTTCAGTTTGTCGCTTCGTGGATTTGGGCTGGGCCATGGGCGTTCAGTCACTCAGTCAACGGACTTACTCTTTTACATCTGTGTATGTAGATTTCATTATAGCATGAAACTATTCTTTTAATTTTCCAATTTCTTTTATATTTTCCAATATGTAAACCACAATATTAAAAATAATTTGAACATGAAATGCTCAAGATTAATGAATACTTGCAGAAATGCAACTTATAGATTTAAAAGAATTCAACCTGCAGATTAAAAAAAATATGAAAAACAAAAGAGTTACAGGCAAAAACGAAAACAAAAAAAGAAAAGACGTAAGGCGGCAAGTAACTCATTAAAACATGATTACAACTTTCTATTATATTTCACTTGGAACAGATTTATGACTGAGAAATTATATGTTCGGCAATGATTCTTGCAAATTCTTATTTTAATAAATTAACTGGCATTTGTTCTTGTCTAAAATCACAACGTGTAGTAGCTGTAGCAGCTGTAGCATTGTAAATGTAAATTTTATAATGATGATACTGCAATGAGTGGCACGGCTTAATCTTAGGCATCAGCATAAATTTTTATAATACGAGTAACTAAAGTGCCATTAATTAGGATAAGAATTACTTGATGTATAAATCCCAGTTGGAAGCAGTCTGCCTACCAGATTCCCATTCAAATCTTTTCATTCTTCTTTTTCATTTGATTGAGTAACAAACCTCCAACCACATACGCCCACAACATAAATTCACATTTAAAAGATGTGTGTGGTACATACTCGACTTGAAATTACTGAACAATTTATATTTCTATAACATTAATTATACAATTTAAATTTATTTTCTTACAGACGGCAGACGAAGTTTCAAAACAGTAAAACAGTTTGTGTGCTCAAACTTATTTTGTCTTGCCTCAATGTTTCGCATGATTATCAGGATTTGAAATCTTTAATAAGTTTCTTAGTCGTAACACGTTCTTGTAATGGATTTTTAACTGCAGCCAAAAGGCAACCAAATTAAAAACCACACTGAATTTCTAATAATAAAGAAATGAAATAAAATGAGAAAGTTAGTAGACCTTTAATTAAAATTGAATGTGTCACTAAAACGGTATATGAGACGCATTCAAATTGGGAATGTTTTCTTTTTCGAGTTAATTGATTGAGGCTTCATTTCTGAAATGAAGAACATGAACCAGAAAGTTAATTTGCAACTATTTGTCAAAATCTGTTCAGTGTTTTGTTTTCTTATTTTTCGATTTTGTAACTTAAGGCTTGAACTTTAAAGCCAAATGAGTTCATTAGAAAGAACAAAAAAAAAAAACTCTCAACCAAACTAAAATTTATATCTGGCAGTGGTAGTTATATTTCGATTTAAGATTCCACAACTATTATTATGCAAAACAAATACAAATGAATTCAAGATATAATACGATATAGTTAGCGTATTCATTGTATATCCCAAAGGACATGGATGCAAAACCTACTCAACGTACAAACATTTCTTCTGAACTAGTTTAGTGCTAATGTAGTCAATTCGCTTTCCGCCGATCCATTTCTTCAAGTTTGTGTACAAGAAATAGGGAGGAGGCAACTACGTTGTCCGAATTTCATACGGAATTCACTTATGGCCACAACAGACATATTGTGCGCTCTACCAAAGATTCGGGGTAGCTCCCGAACACTCCAAAAATTCAGTCCGCTCTATATATACTCTCTAAGGTGGTAAAAATCCGAGCCCCTCTGACATTCCAAGTCCGGTATGTAAGTCCTTTGGAAAATCCATCTTCTAATAGAACTAAACGCTGGACAGTGACACAGTTGTTGTTCCAGTGTCTCGCCCTCTTCCCCACATGCCTTGCATGTAGTGTCCACTGCACTGTAATGCTATATAAAGTTGATGTCATCCTGCTAAGACTGTCAGCTTCTTCGTTGCCTATTGTAGCTTGTTGTCCAGGTATCCACATTATTCGCAGATCCTCACAGATGAGAGAGTAATTCGTAGTCCTACTAATCAAGTTCTGCTACGAAAAGAACTGTTTTCTAAAAAAAAAAATATGGCCGTGAGATGCAAATGGCTTTCACAATCTCTCTCACTTTCATTTTCTCCTCCAATCACGAGGTAGTCTTTTATCAAACCCTGTCTAAATGACCCATCTTGTTCTTATTTCGACAGGTGTCAACTGGCAGATGACTGTTGAGAGGAGAAGTTTTATTTTATTTATTTTTTAATTTTTAATAAAATTTTTATATCGCTGTTGCTACGCAGTACCAACGAAGGAGGGCGCTCTGATGTGATTGTGGATTCGATACAGCTGAAGCCAGTACTAGGCAGTGACCATTAACAATGCCTACGCCACTGAAACCTTGCGACAACAACAGACAGAAAAACACACTAGTGCACATCAGAAAAAATGCGAAATGTTTTTATGACTTAGACCGAAACTGGATGGGAACACCCAGCTTTTTGGTGTTGTAGTCAACGTGCAGACTATTTTAGCCATCGGCACCCTTATTGTTCTTTTTCGGTTAGGAGGCGGAAAATTCATGAAGTCACGGAATTGTTGATCCGCCTCGTATTCGAGTGTTGAGTTGAGTCAATCGATTAAATGCTGGAAGAAACCTTCATAAAACTTAGTGATTAAAAAAAGTATTCGTAATTAATTATTATTACTCATACGTCCATGGGATTCAGCTAAAACAACTAATTCTGTGGTTTCTATCTCTCAGATTGGAATGTGTATTTTTCATACGCATTTGAAATTAGTTCGTATTTGAAGTATAAAACACCCATCATGGCTGGAATTTCTTTGCAAATTTATTATCATAAAATTTATGCATAATTCCTCTGATATTTTAGTTATTTATTTTTTTCTTTTTGTTGCTTCACTTTATGTACAGCGAAAAGTAAAATAATCTTCGGTTGCAGCTTTGATCACTATTTTTTCGAAGAATTCTTTCTCATTTAGAGGCGCTTTTAATACCTTCCAATGCATAAAACAATTCACGGTGAGAATTCTTACTGTTTTTTTTTCCAATTTTAATATTTCCGTGACCTAATTTTTTTTCATTCTTCAATACAAGTTTGTTCGCAAAATGCTGTAGAACTGCTGTAGAACAAAGTGATAATGCAAAAAAGGAAAATAAAACTTCGCAAGGAATGCAATATGTTTGTGGAAACATGCATACGATTAAAATTTATTAAAAAAAATGGAACAAAAAAAAAAAAGAGAAGGAAAATTTAATGAACAAGAGAAAACAAGCGTGAAACTCAAATAAACGCGTACGTGCTAATATTGATTAAAATAGTTTTTAGGTTTTGTAGCCATAAAAACTCGTTATTATTTTAGAATTTGCACAAAAATAAAGAAGTTAAATTTCATGTGTAACATTTCATAATTATGGAAATAGTGCTTAAACATGTAGTCTTCATTAATGAAAGAACGTGAGCTCATGCCTGGCGAACTAAATCACTTAATTACGAACTGTGCTGGTAAATCTGGTATGTGGCTGCATAAATGTTTTGAACTCAAGGCACATCTCATTTGGTTACTAACACATACATACGCCAATTTCAGGCAAAGTGGCTGAAGTACACTGAAAGCTATTATATCAATGTATCGAAATTAATTAAATATTTTGCAGTTTATGGGGTGGGTCTAGTGCTGCTTTTGGAGAAAGTCTGTCCAAAGTAGAATTAATGCAAAGGAACTTAAAATTATATACTTGTTTCAGCTCAGATAGTGCTCAAACTTCTCATTTATTTAAATGAAGGTTTAATATAATATCTATAGTTATTCTAAGAAAAAGTTGTGTAAAGGTTCCCTGAACATCTGCATTAGCAACAAGGAAATGCGCATGGGAAGTAGCTAACCCGCCATAAATCAATTTAAATGTATTTTCTTTTTGTAAAAATATTTTTGTGATTGAGTTAAATATTTTGGGAACAGTAGTGCGTAAAATTATTATTACAAAAATATATATTTGCTGATGAAATACAAATCTTATTTTTTTGGAAGGGATAAAAAAATCAATTTTATCCAAACACATGAGTCTCATGCAAAAAGTCACGGTCTTATTGAACCGCCCTTGTATTGTGCAGAAAATATTAATCACGCTTAATTCATTTGTATGAATTAAAAGGTTCAGCATGCCGAAATAGTATGTGCATATGTTTATGTGTCGATTATTTCATTAAGGAGACCTACAAATGGTTTCTGAATATCTTTTTCGTATTTAAATTTTACGACTAATTTTTAATAATTTTTTTTAATTTAATTACAAACAAACTCCTATAAATACGAGTATGAACAGAAAATGAAGTGCCACTCGTAATTAAAATTATGTATTCTGCGCATCAGCTTATTTCCTTGTCCTTCAGTTGCGTATTCTCCTAAAAAATGTCAACACAGTTTCGTTTATTTTTTCTGACAAGTTCTCATTAGTCGCTGTTATAGTGTGATGCGATCTCAATACTTTTGTGCCTCATTATAATCACATTATTTTATTTTTGTTTACCGCCATTAAAATTTAACATTCTAAACGAATATATTCAGTTAAAAATTAACTGCAAATAATTATTCAATTCAATACAAACAAGTTGCTGGTAAACAATCCTGTGTAGATAGTATCTACTAGATACGGCCACTGTAGTGTTCTTTAGATAGAACACGAGTGCCGATAGCTGAGATAGTTAGCACGTTCACTACAAAAACCAAAACTTTTGGGTTCGAGCCCAGTATCGGACTAAGTCCTAAAAATACATTGTGATGTGCATTATTATGCCTTTGTGTCAGTTGTTGTCAGAAGGTTCCAGTAACGAAAGCTACAGCTGATACTAATCCACGGGCACATAAGAGCATCCTTCTTCATCGGTGTTATGTAGCATCATCGGCGAAGTAAAGTAATTATTAAAAATGGCCACTAAATAGAGCTCCAAGAAATTAAATACGTTTCTTTGATATCAGAGACGCTGGAACACTGACATGAAAAACGGAAGACGTGCAAAAGCAGATTAGTAGAGATAATGAGATTTCTCTATGTCTTTTCATACCCGAGTGCCGCGATACCTACATCAACTCCAGGTTCGAATATTTCCTTCATTTCTGATCGCGGCCCTATTTTCAGGACATATCCGAATATCCTTTAGTAACGCAACCAGTTAAACGCCATTCTATTCGCTTAGATCTCAGTCTGCACTACACTGCGGCGATCGTGCAACATGAAATAGTCCTGCATTAAAAATGAGAAATATTTACTGTTTAATGTGAACGAGTGGTGGTCTTTCAAAGACATTTGCCGCGTCCCAAAATCTTCAACAATGCAGGTGATAGGTAGAGCTGTGTCGTTCGCAAACGAATGGGTTCAATTTATATTGAAGATTGCAAATATTCTACCATGACACAACAGTAAACAAGGTAATCGCAATTGTACAACACTAAAAAACACACGCATTTTGTTGGTAGAAATATACAAATTCATGTCAACTGCATTTGCCTGTGTACGTAAAAATAACAATAACAGCGATGAGCGTAAATTCTCAATATTCAGTTGTATGTGAATATGTTGATTGTATCATGTCTTCTACCGTTCACAGTTATCTCATCTCGTTGCTTTCAGTTGTATCACCGCATATCGCATTTAATTTTGTATTTCTGAGGCTTTATCAGAATTATCCAGTAGTATTTCTTGCACAAGATTATTGAAGGCAATACAATTTTGTGCAAGTTTTATTGTAATTGATTTAATATTTTTCTTCTTCACACACTTCATATTATTATCCAGGAAAATAGATTTTGTCAACGCTGTCGTATTGCTAACGCGAAGTTTTTTTTGCAAGAAATGCTTTTTACCCGCGTTATAAGTAATTCATACAGTTTATTTATTCAAACACATTGTAGGGATTCTACTTGTTTTAATTTTAGTTTTTTTTATACTGTAAATCTTGATAGTTATTTAATCAGAATTGCATTGGATTTTGTTTTGGAAAAAATTAATATTATTATGCATTAGTCGTAATAATTGTCAACTAGTAAATTAAAGATTTTTATATTTTTTTATAGGTAATTGATTCGTCTTATTGTGTATTCAGTCAAAAGAAAGAATTGAACGAACTGAACGAATGGGTTCATTTTGATTTGTTTTTAACGAGATGGAGCGCTTTTTAAAATGAACGGTTTTGCACAGCTGTAATCACAAGGGTTATTTATTTGCAGGCTTCCATTTCACTAAAACGTTTTGCAGCCCAATGTTGCTTGTCAAAATCACGAATGGCTTTATTATTTTTTTTGCTCTTCTTAAGTATCGTGAAGCTAACATTTCGAGTGCCCACCGTATAACTGCACTTCATAGATATAATTTTGATTTTGTTATTTAATCGCTTTTACTTTTATTGCAGCCGCCTCCGTTGCTGTTTCATCTTGGACTCTGGTGGCCATATCGTGTGAAAGGTACTATGCCATTTGCCATCCCCTACGCTCGAGAACTTGGCAAACCATAAATCACGCGTATAAAATAATTGGATGTATTTGGTTTGGCAGTATCATCTGTATGGCACCAATTGCCATCTTTAGTCAACTCATACCCACAAGTCGACAGGGTAAGCGACTTTCTGTTTCAGCATTTCAAAATAAGCACTTCCATAAAAGTTTATGTCAACTTTATATACAGCACATATGTATGTATGCAGGCTTATGACAGCAGGAACATAAACACTTTCCATATTTATTTTTGTGTTGTTTGCTTTCACATTTAGAACACTTGTTAAAAAGAAAAAATGTTAATTTAACTTAAAAGAAATTCTTTTATTGTGCAAAATGATTTACACTCATGATTGTGTAATGTTTTCGAGTAGCTATTTGAAATCCTTGTGTTGCGCAATTTGTTTATTTTTCTAAATATTTATGTATATCTGAAGTTTGGGTTGGGTTGAAAATATGTATTTGTGTAAAAAAATGTTGTCCTGCATAAAATTTCTAGTCGATGATTTGTTTTCAATTTATTAAAGTACACAAAAACAAATCGACCTAAAATCATAACATTCGAACTTAAATTAGACACGCAGTAAAAATCTGTTCACGATGTAAGAAGATTGTTTTTCTTTCAACTAAATTTATTTTGTTTTAAATTAATAAAAGAAATATTTTTCCTCGTTTTGCCAAACTTGAGCATTTTGCATTTAGAAAGGTTCACTTAGAGGTGACTTGCAATATTGCCAAATCAATATCCAATATCGAATTCTAGAAGCACTAAAAACTGTCGGAAGGACTACATTTTGGATATTCACAAGGTAGTCATAAAGTCATATGTTTTAAAATAATAACACGAAAAATTATGACCGCTACGAACAACCCGTCATAATTTAGTGTGTTGTTTCAAAAAATTCATTCACATGGTAAGAAAAAAAAACACTTTTAATGTTTGATATAAAAAGGTTAAAAACAAGTGAAGAAACTAAAATAATACGCATTTTTAATACAGTAAATAAGTCTTGCAATAATTTAATTTTTAATTGAAATTATATAATTGCTGTTTTTGGCACATAGAATTGTTGAAACAAATATAATCGAAAACAGCTGTTGCCAGTGATATGCGCTAAATAATTTTTTGGACGGCGGCTAGTGGCTAAATGTTAAGTGGCTGCCAACCAGATGAGTTACACAAACAAAATTTGCTCACCTGTCTATCATTATATATTGTGTTTTTTTCTTTCTTTCTTCTTATAAAAATTATTTAATATAAAGGTATAAAAATGTGCAGAATTTTCAAACAATTGTTTATTTTGATATCATTTATAAGTAGCGGCGGCTTGTAAATATTATCGCCGGCTCCACTGAAGAGTTTCAGTGCTCGTCTCAAATTCCACGGTTGTTTTATGACAAAACAATAAATATAGCTCGCATACACTAGTGCTTCCAAGTAAGCACTAATTTTTTTTCTGTTATCGACAGAAACAGCTGTTGCCTTTTCTTCATTATGTATTTGAAAAGTACGAAATTAATATGGGCAGCTGAGTCAGCTGTTTACGGTTACGGTAGAAAACCAAAATGTAATCCATATCTATGGATACGGTGTTGAGGAAAACAGTGCTGTCTATAAGTTTGGTTCGAACAGCTGCTTTTATGGTTACGGTTATGGCATGTCTAATAGAACCTTAAGAACCATTTGCAGATCCCGATGCGCCGGGATTTTCAAAAAGAAAAGTCGATTGTTGCCAATGTGACTAAAATCGGACGATTTGTTCGAGTGATATCGTCGACGAAAAATTCCGAAAAAAATTGTTTTTTACTCTGATAACTTCGAAAGCCTCCATCAAAGCGATTTCGGATAATCACTGAGTTGTAGAGACGCCAGTGGAAAAAGATCATAATTGTTTAATCCAAAGGATTTTTACCTACCCACTGGCTGAATTTGATATCCCTCTTACTTTTCGTTAGCCTTGACATCCCTCGAATTACATACAAAATTATTAAAAAATGCACAAAGTAAATACTCTTTAAAAGTACAAAGAAATTTCTTTTTTTTTTCTTGCTTTGGTTTAAAAACACAAATGATACCCCCCTTAAATAACTTAAGTGTCGTTAAGCCCTGTGATGCTTTTTTTGTAATAAGTTTTCACTTCTTAATGCACACGATTCCATTCCACAAACTTGAAAATTTCGTTTTTCTTAATTGTATTTCCTAATATTTACTTTTAATACCAGGTCTGCGCAAATGCCGCGAACAATGGCCCAAGGAAACAGTTGGATATGAACGTTTTTACAATATATTTTTGGATCTGGCTTTGCTAGTATTGCCGCTGGTCATATTGTGTGTGGCTTATGTTTTAATAACACGTACATTGTACGTAGGAATTAGGGATGAGAGGGCTCTAATATTTGGTAGTAAAAATAACAATACAAGCAAAAGTGCAGGCAGGAATTGTGGAACTGGTGATGCAAAAATTTACACACAAGTCGATGCTGAAATGAAAACACCCTCTGTATTCCATTTGAACATGTCATTTCGTTATCACACACGCAAAAGTGACACCACCAACAAAGCAGCATCAAATGCTTTCGCTAGTTCCTTTGACAATGGTGAAGCATTGGAAAGAGCAAATGAGACAAATAATCAAACCAGAGGCACAAAGTATTGCTCAAACACTGCTGTAGCAAATAAGTATTCAGCTATTGGTACGGTTTCATCGGTAGCAGCGGGAACAACGTACACTAGAAGAGGATTGTGTTACAATCCATCGGAAGAAAGTCCAGCGGAGAGGGAAGTTTTATTTAAAGGAACGCCAGAGCGGAGCAGAAATGAACAAACACATGGAACCGGTATGTATATTTTTCGAGTACAAATATATATTTATTTATCTATTTATTTATAACAAGAACATAAATTATTAAAATATAAAAAAGTATACAAATTTTGAATATTTTCACTAGAAAAAGGATAAATGATTTCTATATTCCCAAGTGTTATGAATTTATTTAATTGAAATTATTTTTGATTAAAATTAACATACGTATATTAATTTTTACATTCTGATGTTCATTTGTTTTTTTTCTCTAACACTGCTGTGGTATCTCATCATCAGGCCTACCAAATTTACATTGATTCCCTTCCACTACACAGAAAAGATCGGAAAGAAGCTTCAATTAAAAAGTATATTAATAAATTGTTCATCCAATTAATATGTTTACGATTTTTCAGCCAGCAAACAATTTAATCATACTGGTATCAATTAACATATTTATTTTAATCATGATGTTCTTCATCATTTAAAAGCCAATTAAAATTCTTCTTCTAGAGTGGGGGGAAATTTGAGGTTAGGAAGTCATTTGGCTGTTAAATGAAAAAGAACTGAGCTGTCATCCCTTGACATTTATTTATTAAAAATTTGGGAATTTTTAACCATGGAACGCTACACCCTTAACATTTGCTCGACATCATATTTCATTATTAATTCCCATATTTCTTTCTACTTTATCAATAAATCTGAATTTGTCAAAAAAGCATGTTTTGAGCCAATTTATTCCTAACCTCAAATTTGCCCACTTTTTATATTCATATATAATGCAAAAACTTGGAATTTTTTCATTACTAAGGAATATAATTGCCACAATTAAAAGATTGTTGGATAAAAAAAAAATTGGAAATAATTTTCCTTTAATTGAATTCATTCCCGTATAGAAGAAAAAGTGAAATTAAGCTGCAATAAAAACTGCGAAGATTCAATTAAAATAATAATTAGATTTCAATCGCAGAAAAAATACAGAATCAATTAACAGTTTTAATTGAAAAAAATTTTAAATTTTACCATTTTGAGTGCACTTTCTTGAGAGAACACCAAAATCAATAAGGGAAAAAATTTTTCTGAGCAAAGTCTTAATGGGGAAAAGTTTAATTATTATTTTTCCTGTCTAAGAGGGAGTATCGTTTTCAGTCTACCGGATGGTGCAGCATTCTCCAGTTAAGCTTGTTTTACCTGGCAAAATAATCTTTTTTTTTAATTTCCTGAATGGTTTTTTTTTATTTTTTTTTTTGTTTTTTTTCTAGACGACATTACTCTGAATGCAGCTCCTTCTGCAGAATCCATAGCAATGACCACAACAGCTAAACTTCGTGCATTAAAGACCAAATCAATTCATGGTCATCAGCCACAAATGTACTGCTTGCGATCAGCATCTATTAAATCGCTTAATCAGAATTGTATAGAAGAAAACCAGAATTTACAGAATACAGCATCCACATCACTTATTGCATTAAATGCGATGCCTACAGTCGATTTTAATAAAAGTTTACAAAGACAGCAAATTAATAATCAAAAGCATCCCACCCAGCAGCAACACCAATTGATGCATTTCCGTAGGCAGCAGTCAACAACAGAGAGTGCTGAAAAGCAAACATTAAATCCAACGCACAGTTTAAGGATCACAGAGTCAGTACTAAGACGGTAAGATTTCGATTTTCCGAAAAAGGTTTTATATCTTTTAGCTTTACAAGACATATTGACACAATTCCATAGCACAGAGGATCAGATCGCTAAGTGAACTGATAAGCCATGTAACTAACATTTTTACTTCTTTCCAATAGGTAGTAAAAAATTTTTTCATATAATACAGATATTTGTAGTTATATTCTTTTGATTTTTGGTTAGAAAATAAACAATCTTTATTATATAAATGTAAAAATTTATGATCAAGAAATCTATTTCGAAATTTTAATTAGTTACGTGCTTTTGCATTTCAACTAACGATATGGGCAGTACTTCTATTAAAATTAAACAATTTGCATTACTTTAATTGCAATCGAATACCATGTAAATGGTGCTCGTAATTGATGTCCGATTAAAAAAAGAAAATTCACATAATGAATGCCATTCTACTTTTTTGTGGCATCGGTCTATCCGTTGAATTAGAATACGAGAATTATCCGAAGTTTTACATACTCAGTTTCAAATTTGCTTCGTGGCAGTTGTTCATCTTGTCGCACTTAACTAGTTTAGATTTCTTAAAAGCAACATAGATGAGAAATGCTAATCAAACTACTTGAGGAAAATAATTTTCAATTAATGCTGATATTGATTCTTAAAAAGTGTATTTAATTAATGAAAATATTTACACTTTATTGTTCTTTTTTAAAATGATTCACTGCTTTTGTAAAGTGGCTTTTTAGCTGAGGAATAAAGTGCAAGTTTTGAAGCAATTGGGCAAAATTGGGCACTAGAAAGGCTACTCACGTTGCTTGAAAAGAAAACACCTTAAATTTATAAAAATATCATCATTAGAATTTTCAATTTCCAGTTTAATTTGCCCATTACTAATGTCTAATTATTTCTTAATTTAATTTAATTTTCTTACAGGTCAAATCTTGAAAAGAATTTGGAAAGCAAAAAACGTGTCGTTAAAATGCTTTTCGTTTTAGTTCTAGAATTCTTCATATGCTGGACGCCCCTGTATGTCATTAATACGGTGACCTTGTTTATTGGACCCGCCATCTATGAGTATGTGGACTATACAACGATAAGTTTTTTCCAGCTGCTAGCCTATTCATCCAGCTGTTGTAATCCCATCACTTACTGTTTCATGAATCCCAATTTTCGTCGGGCATTTGTCGATACTTTCAAGGGGATGCATTTATGTGGTGGCAGCCTTTGGCGCGAAAGTACAAATAATATGGAAAGGGCTTATTCGGTGGCAGGCAATACAGTTGCTTTGGCCAACAGCTGTACAGTTGTGACAGCAAACACTGTTTTAGATAGTCCAAGACTTTGAACTTTTTTGTGGTTCCAAAAAGGCAACGATTTAAAGTTGATTAACATTTTTATTTAAACGTCTTCGTAAAGCACAGAAAAAGTTCTCCAACCATATGAACAATAACACATAACAATAAATCTAAAGAGAAAGCAGATCGAAATATTTGAGTGCAGCTTTTAATTTTGAAAATCTCCTCCAGGCATGTGAAGAGGTGTCTATTGGACTTACGTTCTGCCATTTTTGATACTTATTGCAGGAAAACTTTTTTTATTCGTCAATATGCTATAAAATGGTATGCAGTCTATAAGAGGAATTAAAAAAAAATTACGTGCAATACATTTTTTGTTTTCAATTTAAATATATCAGCTGGTCAATTGGAAAGTACGTCCTGACAAACGGTTAAAGAAAAAATTGGAAATTGGAAATTTAAATTTTAAAAAATTTTCGTTTTTCATTCAATTTAAGAAAATTAACTCAACACTTGTAAAGTATGTAAATAAATTTGAGCAATTAAATATTTAATTCTATATGTATGTATATAAAATATCATGTTATTTAATCAATAGTCTGTGTATATTTTATTTCCTTCGAGAGCAAGACAAATTTGATAGACGACAAACGATGGAAACCATGAAAACCACATACGATCAAGCGATTGTAAATAGATTTGGATGTGTGTTATTGTGTTTCAATCTCCAAATCATGAAAAATTTTATACAATTGTTGAATAAAAAAAAAAAAAACCAATAAAACAATAAAAATGATTATTGAATGTGAAAACTATTTCTAAACGTGTTCTTAATGATTGAAATTTATTTAAAGATAAAAGAAAAATTGAAATACTCTATAAAAACAGATCAATTGAAATGAACATAAGCTGTTTTATGATTTCTCTATACATTTTCTTTAAAGTTCCTCTTCCACTCAATCTAAAATTAACATATTTCGGCTTCAAGCTGAGTTCCTTGATTTGTAAAAATATTTCAATGTGCACGTGTGTTTGTGCTCATAAATATTTCATATAAACTTTTTGTGTCATTTTCCACCTGTGCAATCCTCACGCACAAAATATGTATATAATTCTCACAAACATATGTACATATCGTTCATTTACTCAAACAACGTCATAACTCAAAAAATACAATTTTAAATTTTATCAATAGCGCGTTCATAAATGCTTCTGCTCGTGTTGTGTGCTGATTTAATTGATTCCCACCACATTTTACATCGAAGTCGCAGAGATAAAATAAATTAACGAATAATGTGCCTTGTATTTAATTTTATGGTACACTTACTGTATGTAGCATTTTGAGTAGAATGGCTGCGTCACTGGAGTGCTGCCTTCGATAAAAACGTACTTTTTCTTTAAAAAAAAATTTCACTTTTATTCTTCGTGTGCACGCACATTAAGCGTATAAGTACGCATGGCACGCGTGTCAATATCTGCATTCAATTTATGAGTTGAAAAGAATTATTTTTTAGATTTCCTGTGATTAAAATACAATTTGGTACTTAATTCTTTGAATTTTTTCCTTCTTTGATACATAAAAAAATGGTTTCTTAATTTGGATTTATTAGCTTTTCATTTACATACTTCTGTTATCGCTCAAGCATTTAAAATATTTCTTTTTGATAGGGGTATTAAACAAATTTACTTCTAAGCCACGAAACAATCACGTGTATGCAGGAGTATTCCACGTTGCCTGTTTAATCGCCAAACAAATGAAATACTCCTTTGTATGTATGCAAGAGGTGTCTCAAAATTAACGCATGATTTTAATAAAATAAAAAACCACACTGTCCGCTATTAGAAACCCACAATATTTAGTACTAGTTAAAACCCGGCGTGCTTCGCTACACCAATATGAGCTATTGTATTCAACTCCATAAGATAGTGGCAATAGCACTGTTCGCATTGGGATGGCCAGAGGAATATAGAACTGTTTAGTTTACACTTCGTTTCTTTCCCTGGGAAACCTTAAAATGGAAAAAACGCGTTTGAATACGGGTGTTTATATTTTTATTTATTTTGCTAAAAACAATTAACCCATTAGTTCATACGGTCCCTTTAAAGGGACGTTGGTATTTTCTCACTTTGCGTCTACATGTTTGAATAAAAATTTGAATCAAGTAGGCCTTGACTTTTGTGTACATGTGTTTCGGTATCCAAACATGCATTCAGTTGAAATAATTTGTGTTGTGTGGTTTATTTTGTGCAAGTAATGGAACACAGTAAATATAAAAATCTAAAATCACGTGGAAGGTAAGTAAAATTTAAATAAAAGCTATATTTTTTAATAAATTTATTTTTTTTTGAGCGAATATTTATTAAAAAGTGCTTTCATTTTAATAAAATTCATTAATAAGTTAAAAAATACTTTTGAAATTTACGCAATATGGAATAGTTTTCAAGGTCCCTTATAAGGGACCTTATGCTCACTGAAAAGTTGTCGTGTATATTTTGTTACAGACTTACAGTAGCCGAAATATTAGAAGAATTAGAAGCAATCGAGATGTTAATATTTATGCGATTCCTCCCATAGATGGAAATGAGACGGACCAAGATTCTGATTCAATTTGTATAAATTAATTTTTACCGTATCGCAGAACTCACGCACCTAAACAGGACCCAAAGAATCCAAAATCATATTCGTTAAAAAAATGTTATCAAAAATTGCGTGCTCTACGAGAAACAGTATCGTAACTGACTTTTTATTGAAGCAGCAAGTCGACTATTGGGGAATTAAAATAATATTAAAATTTTAATAATATTTTTTTTTGTAAATCTCTCAGGTCACTCAATTCATTTTAGAAACTTTGTTGAGTTTCCTTTTCTCTTTGAAGTCATTTTGATTATTTTCCTCATACATAAATTAATTGTGAATACAAAATATGGGTATACAAACTCTGGCCTTAAACTTTTCCTGGCATATTGAATTATATTATTTTCTTAATTAAAGGATAATCAATATATCTTCCATTTTATATGAACTTTTTTACAATTTATCTTATTATTTAAATATTACGCTCAAGGTCGTTATTCGTTTAGAATTATACTTATACTTATATTAGCAGTGTGTTAACATCATTAGGAAATAAATGATACAAAATTCAAAATATTTTCAAATGAATTTACTTTGGATTAATTTGGTTTTTTATTCAAAATTTTTTCTCGAAAAAAATATAAGAATATATTATTACATATGTTATGATATTATCGTAGAGTATTTTTTTTAAGTAAACTCTTTAAATCAAATTGATTATTGGGGAGGAAACCATATCCATATACAGTGGGATCTCGATTGTTCGTAATGGTGGGGACCGAATGCTTTTCCCGCTTCATTTAGTATAAATTTTTAGTATTTTTCAATACATATATAAATATAAAAATATTTTTATATTTCAAAGAATTATAATTTCCTATTATTCCTGATGATGTTAACAAGCTGTTAACGAAATATCGAATAATAAAAAACAAAATAAGATAAAAAAAGACCTCAGGCTTAATAAATATATATCAAAAAATATAATAAAAAAGGTCAATTACATACAAATACAAAATTTTAATATTTAATAAAATTTAATATTTAATAATTAAACAAAATATTAAAGGATTTTATGTACATGTTGTAATAATATAATACGCATACTAATTTAGATAGAAAACAGGATAAGGATAAGGACGTACGTCATTGTAAATGTAAACATTTATCCACACTTCTCAAGATTTTTCAATTAAACATCTGAATATGTTTCCAGCTCATCGTATGCAGTCGAGGAATTCCCCTTTTTCGTTTTATTGAAATAATGTTTGATAATTCAAAAATAAAAGTAAAAAACGTATGGTTATAATACCGGCTACTGCTTAATTCAGGCAAAAAATTTAAATTCATGCAAAAACGTTTTCTTTTTCTTTGTCATTGATGAATTGATGTTAACCGGTTAATCGAATCGCGGATAATCAAGGTCCCACTGTAGTACTATTTCAGCGGATATTTGCTAATTTTAGACTACAAACGATGTGAGGGGTTTAAACTTGTTTGGTTTGCAACCGATGAGACGGGATGAGGACTGATCTCGGTCAGGCGACACATTGGGACCCGGGAGGACCTATGTGATCTGATTCCCTTGGGCCTGCTAACCTAACATAACCTAAAACCAAAAATTTTAAACTGGAACCATAACGATCTATTAGTTTACTTTTTACACATACATACATACTCGTATTTCTTTTTTTATATTTTTCGCGTAATTAATAAAATAATCAATTTTATTGAGGTTATTAAAATAAAAACATTATGAGAATATGTGTATGTGTTGTATGTAACAATTCATTTCACTTTTTCTTTTTTGCGGGAAAAAGCACAATTTTGAAACAAGAATCATATAAATATTTTATTATGTTAAATATTTTCATTATTTCAAGTAAGCAATAAAACAAATATATATTTTTTTATTTTATTAATGAATTGCAAAATTATTTTTAATATAAAAAGTTATATTGTATGTTTTGGAAAAAAATTGTTTGTCATATAAGAAAATGCTGCACTGGTTCGATAGAGAGAAAAGTAGTAACGAAATAAAGAATTTTTCCACGAATTTCAAAGGAAATTCATTTGTTTCAAACGTGGAGAAAAAAAATACAAATGGAAATTTCCAAAGCTGGAGAAAGAATAACATATTAATTAAAAGAATTTGTATATGATGGGCAGATGGGCAGATGGACAGGTGAAACATAAAAACAACAGAAGCACAACAACATTGAAACGCATGCACATACAAATAGAATTTTTAAACACATTTTGCTGGAAAAGGTCTCCGAAAAATTATTACTGATACACACACAGCCATTCACATATTGGGGGAAGTGAAACGGTATGCTGCCAAGTCATATTGCCATAATGTCTTAATATTAATAGTTTAATAATAATAATCGTTCAAAACAGTTGTTGTAAATTTTCGAATTAAGGTTATTGTGTTGTCTTAAAGTAAGCATGCAGATGCATGCACTTCTTAGGGAGTCGTACCCATCGTACGTTTTTTTTATTTTTTTTTAATTTTAAATTAATTTCAATTCAAAATTCAATTTAATTTCATAAGGATAATACCTCCGTGTGAAGACACTTTAAAATATTATTTTTCATTTTACTCGAAAATCGTGTTGTCTTGCCACAATAAAATTGAAATCAAAATTCAATGAAATGAAATTCAATTAAATGCCACATTTCATTTTCTTGCCTAATTCAATTAAATTTCAGCTCTGAATCGCAATTCAATTTAGTTGGATTTTGTAACACTATAAATGAAATTTTTCGATTTGGCAAATGAATCATTCATATTGAGTAAGAAAATTTATGTGTTTAATTCAATTTTGTATTCTTCAACTTATTTGAAATCTATTTGAAATTTAACTTACAATTTGCGCTGAACTTTCAGCTCAATTTCAAAAGGGATTTGTTGCTTTATATTTCGCCAATTCCCCGAAGGTTCATCATAAAATTTATACAATTTCGTGTTCGACGTCAGAATTCATTTCAACGTTGGTGTGTAAATAAAAGTGGTCGTATATTATTAAAGTTGGTATTAAAATAATTTGATGGAGCAGTAAGAAGTTCACGAATAAAACATGACAGGTTGCAGATGGTTTTTTTTTGACTTTTACATGTAGATAAGGTTAGCAGTGTAAATAGTTTGAACTTTTTATTATTAAAAAAAAAAGGAAATTTTCTCTGAAAATCAATTATTCTTTCATTTACTGTAACTTCACAAGTTTCGCAATTTAATTTTGTTAACAAGTACAGCATCTGTTGGTAAGTCTATTATTTCGTGTAAATAAGATAATCATTCAATATGCCGCCATGCATTCGTACTACACGAGATGAACTCTTTCATTTACACGTGCCCACTCTAATTTTTTTATTTGAAATAAAAAAGAAGATAATATTAATAACATGCAGCCAACTATTTCTATCTTACCAAGGATGCTTTTATATTCAAATTAATTAACTCATATATTGCATGTTACTAGTCAATTGAATAATTTCAAGTACTGTTTCATTTATTAAGTCAGCAGTAATTTGATCAATTAAAAAGGCAACTTGCATATTTTATTGCCAGTGAAATAATACACTGAAAGAAATCATTTTATTTTAAAAATAATTTCGCTAAATGTAGAGCGATTCATAATACTGATTTCAATAATGATTTTTTTATTGAGTCAATATTCAGTTTATTGACACAATAATTTTAGTCTTCAGATATACAAAATTTAGCTAACTCAATAAGCATTTGACAACGTCGTTACCATTTGTCAAACATTATTTGTGAACGTCGTTACCATTTGTAGATCATTTTGTTTCGTAAAGATACTTTTGACAGTGTTGTATTTCAAATTTTAGTTTATATTGCTCAATGACGTAATTAATATTTTGTATGGAATATTGAGCTCAATAATGGCATTTATTGTGTAAATCTCAATAAACGTGTATGTCTGAACACCGTATAAGTTTTTCTATTGATACCGTATGGTGCCTGTCTGGATTCAATAACGATGTTTGACAAAAAGTTGGGTGAAAACTTTGAAAATTTTCGTAAGTTATTTATGAATTTTACCACTGACATTTTCGCCAAATATGGACTGATTTACAGATTTATGGAGTTTGAACCAACGACTTTCGCACTAACTAGTTTTTCAAAATGTAGTCTGAGTCTGAGTTCCAAAATATTGTTTATCATGCAAATAAATTAAAAAAAATTAAGCCTTTCTGAAAACAAAGCTGGCCATTTAATTAATATTTTATGTATGTATGTAGTATGTCCCCACTGTGGAGTAAGAATTAGAGTTGGCAACGAAGTTCTTTCCAAGCAGGGGAGTCAAACGTGACTATTTTTCACACCGTTCTCCCCAGTAGAGCTTCTCTAAAATGTTTGCTAAGCCTACTCAGTTGTTTTTTTTTTGCAAATTTCCCAATTTTCTGAATTTTGTATGGATTGCTTAAAAGCCAATGTAAATCATCCATTAAAAAAAAGACGGAATCGGATAAGTGGGCAAGGTACCTTCCATGTAAAGTAAACGATTAAAGCTGCAGTTTTTAAATTTGGTCTGAATGACTTACGTGGGTTTGGACAAGTGGGCATGGTGCCTGTCATATAAAGTAAGCATTGCTTTTTGTATATCTTGAGGACTGTTAAAGCTAAAGAGGCTGATTTTGGTCTGAATGACAGAGCTGAAATTCGCTATACGGGGGAGTTAATAATGAAAAAAAAAAATATGAAAACTGGCAATTTTTATTGTGGGGACTTCGCTGACCCTTTTCTTGCTCAGGGCACTCCCATTTTATATACGGGTGTGCACTCTTAATAGCGCCAGAGAGCTGAAATTGGATATACTTCAATGAAGGGAATTAAACCGATTGCACCCGCGATTGACATACTTAATTTTTACATAAAATCATAAATTAAGTTCAGCTAATCCGTAACATGACATTCATTGACTCCATTCAGCTATTGTTTACGGAAATTAACATTAAGAAAATTTCTCAGGAAATTTCAAAATTTAAAAACCCTTAAGGACTATTATCGAGTTTTCACTTTGTTTTTAAGAACTGTGATCCGACGGTCGCTTTCTTTCAAAATTATAAGAGTTTTATATACTAAACTATTAAGCCAATTTTGACTTGAGCAAAACGAAGATTGCCGCGTCCTCAAGTTATTCATATAAAATACTTTCGTGTTTTAAAAGCCAGTTAATTTTTCGACGGTTTTTTCCCTGCATGCATGCCGACAACGAATTAGCTTTTTAGCAGAGTTGGAGTATCAATTTAGCATGAAACGTTCCAAACTTGAGCATTAGTTTAACAAAGCTATTTTTAAGCGTGTCCTGTTTTAATTACAATTCCCAGTATCTTGTTGAGCAGCACCGCTAATACAGTTCAAAAATAATTTCATCAATCATTATGCCTGATGAGCAAAAATTTCAATACGCAACAAAAATTCTAGTTCACAATGACTTTTAGTTACTGGAGTAACTTGTATGCAAGATACATATGTACATACATACATATACTCGTATGTATGTCTGTAGTATTGTTCTACTTACATCTAACCATGCTGAACAAAACATTGATGTCTTACCATCTACAGAGCATGCTGTCTGAAACTATTTAAGTAGAAAAAGATTTATGGCCCATTACAGCTTTCTTAGCTAAAGACAAGAAAAAAAAAATCGTTACGAAAGGAAGTCAACTAAGTAAACTCGCATTTAATTCAATAACTATTTGCAGCTGCTTTAAACGTACATACGTAGTATATCCGTTCAACGGAAAAACTTTTCGTTATTTTGCAACTTGAAATTGTTTGTATTTAAATTAAGAGTGGCGCAAAATATATTTACGAATAATAAAGTATCAAAGTACCCTTCGAAAATTCGGTATTATAATTTAAAAACACTTTTATGAATACGTAATGCGTTTAATTTTTCTAACTTTGACCCTAAATTCTTTCGCTTGCTTTCATGTTTTCCCGTTTAAAATATTCACCACATCATGACGGTTGAGAAACCACTTTTTTACTTTTCAACATGTGTGAACACTGAAGTTAACTCTGGCGTATGGGTAATATTTAATTTATTATACGACTACATGCACTCTTCACAAGCCCACGCATCAGTGTGACCAGTTTAGAATTTTTCTTTGCCTTACAACACATTCCAAACCAATGATGCATTTTGATTTTTATTTTATTTTGGGCCAAAGTGACAATTTAAAGGTGCCAAAATACCTTTGATAGGGCGGTTTCATAAAAAGAGTGTTGCGACCATCACCAAAGCGACGCCCTTGTATCCCAATGGTTGGGCGGTTCAACCAACAAGTGACAAACCCATCAGCCATTGAGATCGGCGCCAATCCCAGCTTTTACTCTAGACTTTATTGACGTCCGGCTGTCGACTCCACTTCCAACTTCATCTCTGAGTCCTTAGTTAACGCAAGTATGTCCGCCATACAAAGTTCCACCATTGCACTCCCATCGGGAATGCTACAGGCTTTGGCCCTTAATCTGGCATAAGCTAGACATTCACACACGATATGTGCCGCCGTCTCAGCCTCCTCCAGGCCGATAGCATCATATTCGACGCCAATCCGCCTCAGGTTATACCTGAGATTGCCTTACCGCGTTACTAGTGCACAAGGTTCCTCGGCCATACCCCAGTACCCCTCCCGCTCCCCGACCAATAGGTTCCTTAAGCCTGCCTATAGGTCGTCCTCCACCTATTATGGCCAAGGCAATACAAACACCGCACGATCTCAGGCCTGATCATTGTTGCACTTAATAATTGAAGATGGACGAAAACACGTTTTGATCAGTTCAACCGATTTTGTTGAAGAAAAAACAATTTCCTTTTATTGTAATTTTAATACAAAAGTTGCAATACAATTTAGAATAATGTTAATTCAAATGACAGGGTGTGTTATAAAATCATAAATATATTAACACATAGAAAAATACAATAGTAAAATAAATGTTCATAAAAGTGAATGTTTCTATTCCAACAATCATCCCATCAGCCATCGATGTACAGAACGCCGCCGCGGATACCGCCCTCCCTCATTTATCTGCCGCCTCCTTCCCCCTAATGCTGGAGTGCCCACCGACAAACATCAGTGTACGCTTATAGACTCACATAGACATAGAATCACACATAATGAGTACGTGAACAGTCTCCAGCTCCAATTCAGAGCACACGTTCGTCTTCTGCATACATGTAAGCATAGACACACTGTGAAATGCAATGTCAGTCTACTTGCCTTCCATCTGAGCCTCAATCAAGTGATGCAATGAGGTGCACGGAAGAGGGACATCTCATCAGAGAAGATGCTCGCGGCCGTGAAAATTCTGATGTCATACTCCATGCACCCGAAATCCTTGGACTGCCATCGGCAATGAGAGTCCGATGTGACTTTCGTATTGCACCCCCCAGCTATGCGTCTCATGGGCATATGTGACTCCAAACGCATGCCGCACGAAATTCACGATACACATATGTCCCACAGCGGTGCTATGTGGCATTATTCTACATCCGTAATACCGCCGTTTTATTCTGTGCCCCATCCAGCTAACGCTATCAAGTTTCAGGCTTTAGGCCACCACACCATCGATGCGTAAGCCAGCGCCGTGTAAAGCCAGTGTGTAACCTCAGCTGTTTCAAAGTAAGTACCATATGTAATTTTGACTGCCTGTTAGTTCACAAAAATTAGCCAACTCAAAATAGAAAAATTTTAACCAACTGCAAAACTGATCGCAAATTGTGTTAAATTCTTTTTTTAAATCTTATTTACGAGTAGCATTTCACTGCATTATTTTAAAGTATATTACGCCGCAAAGTTTCTTCCAGGTCTGGTCACACTGCCACTCATACACATGTCATCCATAAATGTCCGCACACTTTCTATGCTCGGCTCGTGTCTAAATGATAGCAAATCCAAGAAAGAAACTGAAGTAGGCAAATGATAAACAATTTCTAAATTGTTTGATGGCCTGCACAGAGCCGCAACTTTGCATGTTCGTTTATAGCAAAAATTATTGTAATAACGCGTACTTATGCAATGGTTGTTTCTCAATTTTAGAGCACACTTGTCCAACGAATGTTGTTTAGAGTGCAAATATGGGATTGATTGCACTTGAAGTGCAAATGATACAAACAAACAAATGGAAATTATCATTCTATGCTGTGCTCCATAGCACTCGAATGTAATGGAAAATGGCTGAGTTAAATGAGAAACATTACTGAAAAGCATTAATGTGGAGATTAAGGCTTCTTGGGAACACTAAAATAGGAAGAGAAATGCATTTCTTCAAACAAACATTCATTATTTATGCACATAACTAAATGATTTTGTAATATTTTCCTTCTTACAAATTATTCCTGACTGATTAGCTTGAATAGACAATAAATATAATTTTAATAAACAAATAAATGAGTGATAGTGTCAATGCAGGAAGAGTAATTCTATTGGGAGTATTGGGATCGAAAACAGGAATGAACAGCCGCAGTTTTAAATTAAATAACGAAGGCACTTTTAATTCACTGATTTATTTACAAGCCTGTAATAAAAGACTTTTTAAATTTCAATGAGTCTTGTATGTTTTCATGCATAAAATTAAAATCTGGGGGCAAACTACGGCATTCGATTCGAAAGGAAATTTCAAACAAAAAACTATTGAAATGTACTATTTCAAATTCGTTCGATATCGAATGCCCTCATTTGCCTCCAAAGTTTTATTTTAAGTATGGAAACATATCAGACTCAAGATAATTCTGTTAAACAAATTTTTTTTTTACAAAAAGAAGTAACACTCCGACAATGATTGACTATTATTAAGGTGTGACTTCCCCGATACTTCTGTTAGACAACACTGATGAAGAAGGACGCTTTTACGTTACTTGTGGATAAGTATCATTCAGGCGGTGCTGTTGTCTGACCACTGACTATGTTTGTTGTCTGGCGTATTTTGAAACTTTAAATTATTTATTACAATTTCCTAACACTATCAGTTGTTCTTTAGTTAAGAAATAAATAATAAATTTAAACCCACAGCAACTAAAAATAGCATAGAAAAAGAAGAAAAAAAAAATATTAAATACATGCATATATAAAAATCCAAAGTCTACATATTTACTATTTTAAAAAAGAACAAAAAAAAAATATTGAAACAAATTATAACGAACTTCGCCTATAATAAAAATTATCCAAAATTTTCTTATAGTGAGCACCCAAGAAAACGTCCGAAAAGGCCATGAAAATAAAAATTTAAATATTTTCGAAAATAATTATGACTTCGAAATATGGTAACTTTCGAAAATATTTGATTAGAGAGGGGGAGGGTTTATCAAAAAATGTGAAATGGACAGCGTTAGCAACAGGGACCGCTGCACCAAGTTTTTGGATTTCAGCACAATTTTTTTTATATTGGACCAGTACTCAGGGGAAATCCCTTACATATGAAATGTATTGCACTGGAACTAGATAACGAGAGAGAGAGTGAGAGAGGGATAGAGCGGGATAGTATAGCAAGATAGTGAAAGTGGTAGGAAGAAAGAGTTTAATTCTTGGACAATTCTGCAGTTGTGTGTTCATTATAAATCAAAATTGCGGCGTCTCTGATGTTAATTTTGATACATTATTTTTGAGCTACGGGGAGCCCTGTTTTTTTTTATTATTTCACTTCGCAGATGTTTTATTGTTCGAATGTCGACGAAGGAGGTTAACGGGGCTGGGAATCGAACCCAATCAACACGCTAACTACTCGTCACCACCTGCCTTGGACGCATACTCAAGTATGTGAAAAAAAAAATGTTATATAAAGTAGAAAAAAATACTGTGCCAAATATACTTATTTCTTTTATTTTGAACTGCTTTATTAGGCAAAATGGGCATTAACATCAGATTTAATTAAACTCGACTGTTTTAGTAGTTTTAATGTTAAACCCAGATTTAAAATTTATTTGTTACTTGTCTTTAGAAAACTAAAAGCAGTTGCATAAAATTTCCCAAGGCTTTTCACATTCAAAAAAAAAGTCTTGAAAGCAGAAGGACCAAATTATTTCTACGAAAGAATTTTTAATAAAGTATTGAAAAATGTAAAAATGAAAATTTAAATTTTGTAAAAAAAATTATATACTGCTCACTTTGCCAAAAATCTTGCGCACTCTGCAGTTTTGTACTCGCTAAACAAAACTCAAACAAAACAGAGAAAACCGTAGCATTAAGGACTCTTGTAAGTATTTGTGTACCAAAATGCTTGCCTTTTCTTAAAAGTTTTTCCACAACATATAACAGACAATTTGCTGAAATGAAAAATAAAATTATAAATCTATGGCCATGATCTTTATCAAAGTGGAAACTTCATAAATTTCAAAATGTTACTGCTGCGAACAGTCGACCTGCCGACCTCCTTTGAAAATCGTTTTGCAAAAATATGCGGCTTAAAATTTCCCTAATAAAATATAAGTCGAAATTTGGCATAATAAACGACTATTAGATTTCTCAAATAAATGCTGGTGTTAATTTAATGTTAAGTTTTTTATTACCATATGAATGTGCTTACTTGACTTGACTTGAGGCAGCGTTTAGAGAGTCAGATGAGCTTTCTGATAGTTGCCAATCAAATAAATTATAACAATTTCAGTCAATTTATATTCAAAATAGGAATACGAGTACCAGTGCGAGTATGTTAAGAATTAACAGTTTGTTCGGGGTTGAAAATTTATATTTGCAAATTCATTGGTTGCTGTTTGCAAGTGAAGACCATAAAAAAGTTGCGATTTTTTATTTCAAAAGGGATCCCACACTCCACTTACGGCTACAAAATGTAGCGAAAATATTTTATAGCAAAGCTGGAGGGTAATGATGAAGGCAGGTATGTTGTATGTTGTATGTATGTCTTTGTTTTTATATGTATTATATATTTATATGTATGTATATTCAGGGCATTATCATACATTCATGCGAAAAATATAATGGAACGGCGCTGCGAAATAAGGCCCCAAAGCCAATACAAAAAAAACAAAAACACGAATATTTTGAGGCAGTTTTTTAAAATTTTGCGGCTGTTTTTCATTTTTTATTTGGGGTCATATTTTTAAATTCCCAATGTGAAATATAGCCCCAAAATAAAGAAATGAAATAAGGCCCCATAAAGTAATACTCTTACCTTTTTTTCTTTGGCTTTTTCTCATTCTACAACTCTGGAACAATTACTAAAATTTAAATAAATGAAATAACTCCCAAAAACAGTCCGCTGAACAGAAATGAAACAAGGCATCACTATTGATCTCGGCCTTTGCTAAACCCTCCATTTTGACCAGCATTTTGACACACATGCTAAGAGTTTCTTGGCATGGCCGGTCTGCGGGCGGGCGCAGGGTTTTTCTCCTCTATGGTGTAACGAACAGCGGCTTCGCGAAATGAAGCTTCTTTGCATGACCGGACTTCGATGTATCCAACTTTGGAGCCTGATTTCATTAAAGTTTTTGGGGCAATATTTCATTATAGATATTGGGGTTAGTTTTCATAATGAAAAAAGGCCCTCTGGTTGGGTCCTTTATTTCATTTTACACTTTGTGTCCTTATTTCGCAGCGCCTAATGGGACCAGCCACGTCAGGGCATTTTGCATTTTGTTAACTTTTAAATTAAAGTTGCTTGTAACATACTGTGGCAAGAAGCATTGTCACTGCCGTTTAATGTGTCACGTTTCATTTATTCATATTAAAATTCAAGCGATTGCGCAAATTCTGACGTATGTTGAAACGATTTCACCAATTCTAAGATGAAATTAGTTTCTTTAAATAGTTGTTACTTCGCAAGAAAAGCTGAACTTTAAGAAAGAAAAAAAAAAAAACTAAAATAAATAATAAACAGTTTGCCGTTTCTACTCTGTGAAAATAAGGGAGAAGGGAAACTTTGGGGTCGTAATATATTTTTTGTTAGTTTCGAATTTTGATACGAGTATTAAATAGATAAAAATGAAGAGGTTTATTTTAGTAAATAAAGCTTCGTACAAAAAATATGGCAAAGCAGGAATAATGTGTTTTACATTTATCGCATTTTTTATTTAAATTTGGTTTCGACAGAACATTTTTGTAATAAATTATGCTGCAGGATAAAATATCAATTTAAATAACACGCGTGGTAAGGGATTTAAATTTTTTTCCCATTCATAAGGGAACTCATTGCCAGGCAGCATTGCAGGTTTGACTTCAAAGTAAAACACAACGAGAAATTTCACTCGCCCTTTGTAATGACAAATAAAGGAACGTAAAAGGAAAAGCTTCGAAAGCTTTGAATGTGTCATTCCCCAAAACAAAATTTGTGTTGCACCGGCATTCCTTTGCCACATTTTTAATACTTCATGGGTCTTTGGGCTACATTTTTCTTTTCAAATTGAGTTACGTTTTTATATCGCTGGTCGTGAAGGAAAAGAGCAGGGTTTTTAAATTTTTCATTACCATTCTTCATTTAGCATTCATTAAATTATAAAGAAATTCGTGTAAGTTGGGATTCATGGAGACAGTGCAGTCTAGTGATTCCATTTGATTGCATTCGAGTAGCATGCAGCCGCCTAAACTATGTTTGCAAAACTTTTTTGTTTATATTTCCTTACGATATGATCGGTCATGTACAACGTGATGAGAAGAAAAATACAACTCGAAATGATTTCATTTTGATTACAATGCCTTCATATCTGCAAGGCACACCATGATGGCGACTTCCTGTTTCCCACAACTAAAACGGAAACTTTTTGTACGAATTAGCCAACTATGGCTCAATTTCGAATGCCAATAGCCAAGACCGCAGTTGATTATTTTGTAAATAAAAGAAAGAAGCCACAGAAAAAAAACACACACACACACACATTTACAGGTTTTATGTGCCACAACAATAATTACAAGTTACACAATTTTTCAAATTGCCCTCCTTTTTTTTTTTGCCGAACTACAAGTTTCATGAGTAGAAATAAAGCAACAACAAAGGAAGCAAAACGTAACAAAAATGTTACATCCGGTTATTCTCTAAACAAACAATAACAACTTGTATTCCATGTAAATTTATTTATATTCTACATTCGAGAAATAAAGTAGGCCTGCAGCTGTTTCTGCCATTAAGACAATGGAAAGGCAAAGCAAGCCTGAACAATTAAGTGAAATAATTATTGTTTGATGAGCACGTATAATTTGTAAAATTAATAAGAAATAAACGCAGACAGAAATACATATGCATTTTAATTATTGAAAATACTTGTAAACTGATGAAGGTGAGTACGGGTTCGCTTAGAAAATAAACAAAGAAACAAACTGCGTGGCGACAACTGTCTTCTCTAAATTTTCTACGGTGTGAAAATTTCTCACAATTTACAGAAACCAGATACTAATTTCAATTATCGTTTTTCTTAGTCAATAAATTGTTAAAATTGTTTATGGAATTATGAGAATAGAGGATGTTTTTCTAAAATAACGCAAAAAAGTTTATATTAAAACAAATTTGTTTTTATTCCAAAAAACAGTAGCTGGTATCTTTTCGAGCATTGCTGTCCGTGTGTCAAGAACAACACGAAGAGTAAAAGCCACCAAGGCGTCAATTGTTGCTGATTTATCAGCTTAAATAAGTGACTTGACGTGGCCTCACAGAAGAGCATCGACAAATAGAAAACTGAAATGTTTGTACAACCGCAGCCTTAGTTTTTCAACTTCGGTCAGGAGCCAAAATGTTTCTCGGCGATTTTGTTAATGCGAGTATTTATTTAGCAAAATATATATGTAGCTTAAGTTTTTGTGTGTATCTGTGTAGAAAGTTAATCGAGAATAAAAATGGCTGAAAAAAAAAATAATTAAATTTGCAAGAGATTACGCGTGAACAAAATTTTAATCCTTTTGGAACAAATACATCCCTCGATTTAAGCCTGCTATTAATCGAAAACTTTATGCGAAATTTTTTAAATATCATTTCATTCAAAAAAAAAAACAGTACATGATTTTGTTCACAACTTTTATTTAATTTCTCTTTCAGACTAGTTTTGTGTAAATTTAAAGAAAGAAACGAAAGAACCAGTTGTTCCTTAGTAATTATTTTATAATCCCGAGTTGTTTTATTGAGGCGAATGTTCAGAAAGGAACAAGTGAAAAATAGAGACAGTTAATTCTAACCTACACACAGCAGCAGATAACACAGGAATACCTCGTTAGTGTTTGTGTTCACTTGACGTTAAATAAATACATAATCCTGCTGCGAAGAATGATAAATGTAATCGCAAAATAAAAATAATAAAATTAAATATAATATCAAGTCAGCCATTTCTATATTATAAAATATTTCAGGGGCAGACAACAATGGGACAAAAATGAATAATAATTTTTCACATGAAAAACTAACATTGAAAAAAACGTATAAATTATGATGCGGATTTGAAAGATTTCCTTTTATCGTTTGCTGGCTTTGCTCATGGTATTTTAATAATATTCGCTACTGGCTTAACCATTTTTTTTTTGCGCTACATATGCACGTATTCAATGCCTTCAGCTTTTAGATATGTATTTGGGGTATTCACAAGCTGTGCTATTACGTCATATTGCCATAATGTCTTAATATTTTGAAATAGTTTAAAAGAATTAATTTCAAAAGCACAACAAATTGTAACTTTTTGTGGATGTAATATTTGCTCTAAGATAACTCAAGCCAAATGCAGCAATTATGCTTGTTGACGCAGCGATAGTGCGGAAAATGGGCATCGTCGGTGACTATTATTTTTTTTTATTTTTTTTTTTTTATCTAGGACCAGCACTCAGGAGATTACTTCTACACATGCGAAGCATTGTGCTGGAACTATAGGAAAGGGATAGTAGGAGAAACGACAGGAGGTGAAGCTTAATTCGATATTTTTGCAGCTCTGCTTTCGCACGTTCTTTATTTATACTCGTAGCAGTGCTGAAGCTTCGGTTTAGTAGCCATTTTTATTATTATTTTACTTCGCCGGTGGTACACAATACCGACGAAGGAGGGCGTTCTGATGTGATTGCGAATTGCTATCAGCTGAAGCCGGTATTGTTCAGTGACCAGTGACTATGTCTTCGCCACTGAAACCTTCCGACAACAACTGACACACAAAGACACACTAATGCAACATCAGAAAAATGCGAGATGTTTATTTTTATTTTAAAATTTTTGGTCTGAAACTGGGGTTGAACCCAGGTCTGTTTTTGGATTCGTAGTTAACGTGCAGACTACCATCCATCGTGCCATCGCCACCCGATTTGGAATGTAAAACGTACACTGAAAAAAATCCATCATTAATTGCAAGAACAATCTCTGCTCTTCAGAAGTTTTTCATAGTTCTTATATCAATGAATATATTTTCACGGCATTAAATAAGATCAGCAAGATTTTTTTTTCTACTTAATGTATACGATTTGCTAAAGCTAATTAAATTTGCGGTTATTTTGCTGAAAAATATTTTATATTTGTAATTTTATGATCTCTCAAAAATGCAAATTAAAGTGTCACAAATGCAATGAAAGTACAATGAAATATTCTTCATATAAAAAAATTTAATTATTTAGTTGTAATTTGAAATGCCTCAATTTCGTATGTTTAAATACGCCGGAGTGATTGTGCAGATTTTAAAATATTTTAAAATATATATTTAAAATTAAACGAACTCCAAGGACTCTGCTCGTAAATCCAACAGCTACTTTCTGTAGGAATATTGTTGCAGAATTTCATAAACGAGTTTCAGGTATTAAAAACAAGAACGAGTGTTTATATTTGTGCCTGAGACAGTATCATTATGACTTAATGTCATGTAAAAAAACATTCATTAAGTGTCGCACGACAAAAGAGAAATACAATTAAAAACCTGACTGTGTACCAGTTAAGAGTCTAATTAGCAGAAATTAAAATTTATTGCTTTTAAATCCATAGAAAATTTAGTTCCTTATTTTTATTTCCTTTTAAGCCTTTTTGTTTTAGACACGCAAAAAGTAGAAGGATTCGGTGCTTGAAATTCACGCTGCGGTAACAATGAAACGGCTAATGAGAGCAGGATGCTAATTATTTTTTTTTCTCTTCCAACAAATGCGACTCTATTATATTTATGATTTTCAAGTTAGGGAAAGCATTTCGTTTTACGTCGCAGTTAAGGAAAATTACCGAAATAGACTGCAAGCGCAACAGTGTTACTACTGCCTCGTAATTGGCGGGAAAATCGCAACCATGTGAAGAAACTCTTGCTGCATGGGAACGTGTATTGGTTTTGCAACCCATTAGATTTATAATTGAATGTAATTTTCAAAAGTTAAAAGACGTATATTTCTATCCAGCGCTCATAATATGTGACTGTTCTTTAACTTGTTAGAAGCAAAGCAGTTACTGAAAATATCATTTAAAAAAAAATCAAATTTCGTAAAGATCGTCAACTAGTATTTTAAAAATTGATTTAAACTTATTTCAAAAATTACTTGGAGCCACTTTAATGTAAAAAAAATAAAAAAAAATTATTTGCCTGGCCAACGATGTCACATGATATCGGTCGAATAACAAAATTTTAAATAATGTTTTTTTATTTTGAATGCAATTAAAGCGGGTAAAAAAGTTTAGTTTTTCATTTTTCAGCTTGAACTAGAATAATATTTCTGCAATTAAAAGTTTAATCAATTCAATTAAATTTTCAATTTATTTTTTGCTTCAATACTATAAAAATAAATTATATTTTTTTCTGTGAAATGACGGCTTCTATTTATTTCAATGCTTATCTGATGGTTCTATTTCATATATGCCACACTCTTTATACAAATAGAAATTAATGCCCAATAAATATTAGAATTGAATTTTTGTATGTTTTGTTTGAAACTTTCAAAAATATATAATTAAATTTTTAATTATTATTATTAAATTATTAATTGAAAATTAATTCAGTTAAGCCAACAATAATGATTTACATAATACTATTAAGTTCTTTAAAAGTGACATTCTAATAAAATTTTTAATTGATACAACAAACTGTTTAATTAAAATTTCGTTTTATTTTTTTCTGTGAAACGACCCAACGGTATCGTGGCCTAAATAGTAATTTTGAAAGAAGTGTGCAATGATAAATAAATAAATCTCTGAACGTCTGAATTTTTGTTCCTCAATATACTGCAATATGTTTTCTGGATGTTCTAATTCAAATTAAAGTCATAAAGTCTCTAATTTAGGTTCGCTTATAATTTATATGAATCAACAGGATAAATTACTTTGAAGGATAAATTTATTTACTTGGTTTATTGCTGCAACTGTCGGGAATAACTCAGTGTTAGAAAAAATTTGTAAATGAATTTTATTAGGCAGGGCAGCAAGGTGTGAGGAAATTGCTGTAAATTTACGAAGAACCGGTTAAAGGGCAGGGGAGACATCAACTAAACAGGGGTTTGTGAAGGAAGTAAAAAAAAAATATACCCCAAAAATATTTGATTCGTTTGTTTAAAATTAAAATTAAAATAATTATGGCATTTTTTTTTATAAATTAACACAAATATTTGAAAGGGAAAAGTGACTGGGTAATGAAATAAAAGTTCCACTAAAGAAAATACCAATTAAAAACATGCCTTTCCAAATGGGGGGAAAAAAGGAAACAACTGCCTTGAAAACTCAATTATTTTCTAGAAATTAATGTAGATACTGTTTCATCAGAATTAAACGAGTGGTTGAGTCCATCCAACATTTTCCCATTAAAATATTGGTTTTTCTTTTTATAATTTACACGAGAACACAAATGACATCCTAATTTCAATCTATCACATGAATATTTCTTTTATTACTGCTACAAAAAACAGATCACTTATAATTAACTGTAATGCTTACTTAACAATAGCTAATAATAATAATAACTTTAAGTGCCAGAAATGATATAAAAGAATAATTGTTGCCTTCCTGTTAATGGCAGATACTTGTCCAATACATACACAATTATACACAAGGTAAATATATATAGAAGATGTCATAAACTCACACACATACATATGCACTTTAACAAACTGGCTAATTAACTTGATGAACAACAAATGTATGTTTAATTTGGATACTGTAATAAAATAATAATTATAAATATTCTTAAGTGGACAAATTTGTCACACCTTGTTAAAAAAATATATAAAAAATTTACACAAAAATAATTCCAAATGAATACAAAAAAAAAAAACAATTATGTTCTATGGCCATTCTGTACACCATTGTTGCCAGCAGGTTATTCTCCTGGAAGTCAATCAATTAGAATCAACTAAACAATTCGGAGAAGTGATTGCGATATGCCTTTGGTATTTGTAAAGAATATTGCTAAGCTACGCTTAAGCAGCTTGAACTCAAGCTCGCGTACGTGCACCAAAATTCAAAATTTTTGTGATTTTCCATCCAGCTTACATACAGATTTTCACAAATGCAATCACGATGCTTGATGTTTATTTTGAACGTGTTTAGGCCCCTTTATGTCCAGTTTTTGACTTGTCATTTAAATACGTATTTAGTAAATTTTCATACAAATTTAAGTAGCATTTAACTACAGCTGCAGTTTTTCAGTGGTAGTTAAATGTGCGTAGTTAGTCCCCGTCCATATTGTGAAACATTTGCTGCAAAACTTTTGAGTTTGTTGACGAGAAGGGGAAGAGGAGTGGAAGTATGTACGCTGTTTCATGTACATGCAGCTTTTGTTGAATTTCTTATTTGCATCTTTTGAGATGAGGTGTATTTGACGTTTCATTTTATTTCTTTTCGTTTGGTATACTGTTAACTTCTATCATAATAATAGTTACCCTGTTTTATTGTTAATTTTTTGTGAAATATAATCAAAAATTTAAAAAAAAAATATAAAATTATATAAAAATTATTATATAATTTTTCTTCTTAGCGTCCATTTTGCTTCAAATTATACCTTGTGCTTCAAATGTCTATCCAAAAAAAAATATTCACACCTTCTATCACAGGGTAGTTATTTTATATTTACATTCGGTATTGAGAAATGTCAAAAAAAATTAAAGAAAGAAGATAGAAGGGAGGAATAAAAAATACTAAACATGAAGCAAAAGTTTCATGTATGGACACTGTTGAAGCTTCAAAAGAGAATTCAAAAAAGTTTTGCAGCAAATGTTTCACAATATGGACGGGGACATAAATACGACAAAAGTATGGTAGCGCTATGAAATTATGTGTTGCTACACAACAGTATTGTCTGTACGCTTTTAGGTGCGTATACATATATGAAATTTAACAAAATTAACCTCATGATGTTTGTATGTTGTTGTACTTTGCGGTACTCAAATTATATAAATCGTGGGAGGTGACTTAATGATCAGGCCTTTGAGGAGGGGAGCGAAAATCCAAACTAGTGCCCGGTTATCAATATTTAATTAAAACTCATGTAAATTAGTAAAACTTAAATGAGAAGATCTCTTTCTCTACTTTCAGCAATTTAATTTGTATTTTTCTACTTATGTGGGATGTCCGGACGGTGAAGGACGTCCTCTTTTGTATGAGATTGAAGAGAAAATGTAAAAAAATTAATTTCACAATAATGCACCACAGTGAAGGAAGCACGTTTTACAAAACAAATTCAAATATTCTATTTTATTTGAACTTTTTCAATTTATTTAATTATTTAATTATTACGCTCGAGGTCGTTAATCTATCATTATTTATTACCATTTATTTCCTGATGATGTTAAGGAAATATCGAAAATAAATAAAACCAATACAATTATAAAATAATAACGACCTCGAGCTTAACACTTAAATACTAAAATAAAATAAATTCAAAATTGAAAGGTAATAAGTAGTTGTTTCACAAGTTTAGAAATTATTTAAATTATTTTAAACAATGTTTGTTCAAAAACAACAACAAGTAGTCGAAATCATATGGTAACTTAAATAGAACTAAAATACGCGACATTTAAGTACAATTTAAATATTATACAGATGAGCAGTGAAAAACTGAAATTCGTATTTAATTAGAACTTAAATATAAATACAATTTAAATACGATGACAACAGTTGGCCCTTAAAGTATGTACACACGATTGTCAGATATGGCAATATGGTGGGAATGCACTCACAATGAAAAATTGTAACCGAAGTGAAAGTCTGTGTTCACATGATTCATGTCTTATTGACAGGATTCTTACTTTTTCTTCTTTGAACTCTAATTGGTGTTCACACAATTCATGTCTTGTTAACGACATGTACATATAGTTTTTGTGTATCTTAAAATTGAGAATGTGAAAGCAAAACGTACTGACAGTACATGAACATGACTACACGTTACTTTTCCCCTCGTTACTCTCGCCTACAAAGTAGCAATCATGTCTATAAAACTTCAATCGTGTGAACACAGACTATCTTTATCTGTCAACAAAAATTGTCTGTTCACACGGTTGTCAGATTATTGTATGGCAAAAGTTGACAGTTCCGATGTTTAACATTGTATCTAAATATTTATGGACAGTGTTGCCAACCGAAATATTTATCTGCCAATGGTGTTATTGTACGGTGCACTATATTAAGCACATGTGACAATAACAAATGCCTGTAAAATGTGTGGCAATTACGTGTCAACCGATATGAATGGTATTCTCACGATGATCAGAATTTTGACAGTATTATTGTCAGACTCGTACAATGCACGGTCTATACATTTTGTGACAATGTTGCCACACAAATATTGTGAGTTCACACGGTTGCTGAATGCTTTATTACCATTTTTCTGTCAATATTGTAATATATGGAAATCGTGTGCACTTAAATTTAGAAGCGTAAATATTTTTTAAATTAAGCATCCTCGTGCGTCATGCATGACGCGTTTGCTGCATTGCACTGTTGTTTGCAAATAATTTTCTTCTACGTGAATTTGCCGACGGGTACGTATGAGTAATATTTTCACGTCTATAAATTATATGCCTGTTGGTTGTTATGTTACAGTGCAGATATTATTAGCGAGTCCACAGATTAATCGCAATTGTGCAAGTTACCCCATTGAGCCAATTGCTCCGAGCCACCCCTAGAAAATGCTCATTTAAGCGTGTCCAGCATGATGTGGGAATTCAATCACCAAAATCATTAAAAAAAAAACAACTGAGACTTTGCCGAAGAATTAATTACTCCAGCATTTTTGGTTTTTTTGTAAACCACTAGAGTAACTACACTCATAAAAATTGGCATAACACGGAAATCTATAAGAAAGTTAGTGTTGTTGAATTAAATGTGAAATACCGCAAAGTTTTTTTTTGTTTTGAGTGACATGTGAAATTTATCTAGAGTATTATCTTCTGTTGTTTATACTTTCAAACTTTTTTTGAAAATTTAGTAATCAAAATGATTGCCAATAAATAGTTCTAGTCTCGTGTTATGTTTTCATACAGTTATAAGAGGGAGAGTTTGTTTACGTCTAAAAAAGTATTTCGCCTTGTTTGCTAATAGCAAAAAAAAAAATGAGATCAAAACAAAAAAAAAAAAAAAAGATAAGAAACAAATTCAGAAGCAACAACAACAGTAGTTGACTTGCTTGCATAGTGAATGGGAGTGAAAGTGTTTGTGGCAAAGGGATTTACTTAACTGTGCGTTGGTTTATGGCCATAAACTGACATTAAAAATTGTTGTCGAACAGTTCTGTACTGCTTCGATATTCTCTTACACACACACACACACACACACACGCACACGAATATAATATTAATAGTTTAAATCATTTTAGAAGCTGATGTAGGTGGGGCAGATCATTTCTTGGTAGTGCTGAGTATTTCTTTTTTCTTAATTGAATTGCAAAATATTGTATACGTAATATGGATTTTTTTCTACCACCTACATTTACTAGCAATGGGAAATTAATTTAATATTCATAGAATCGAATCTAATGCGGAGTACACACTTGGCATTTTGTTGTGTGGTCATTTAGTGACGCCATTTTTGAAATGTGTGCAATCCGTGCAATGCCGTTCACATTACGACGTAATGCGACGTAATGCCGAGTGCCACCGTATATTTGACAATAATAAGAACAAGAAATTATGTCAGCCACGAAAAAAAAGAAAGCGGTGGGTAGGATAAGGACTTAATATCGGCGCCACCAATGGATTCTATACCACCCTCGTTAATTCAGTTTTCGAATGCACCATTCAATATTTACGAGTTCATGTCGTCAATTTAATTATTTGTCTCAATTGGTTAACTTTTCTTTAAATTTAAATGCAATAAAGCAGAAAATTATTCTTTTCCTCAATTCATAATGTTCTTATACATACTCGTATATTAAGTAAATACTTAAAATTTTTAATAATTTCGTATTCAATAATTGTATTAAATTTTATTATTAGTCTGCAAGGATTTAGTCAATTGACTAACAATAATAATAATTATTATTTATAAATATTTAATACTTAACATGTTTTCATTATTTATCAAATGCAACGCCAGGCCAACACACGTTGTCAATTCGTTTTTGTGCCTGCAATGCTGCCATATTATTTTGACAACCGTCTACATTCGAGTTATAAACAGTTTGCAAAGCAATGAAACACAACGAAACATTTTGAAAATGACAATCGTACACATTATTGTTGGCTTGCGATGTCAAAAAATGGTATAATGTATACGAGGCTTAACACTTAACACAATGCAGTGGTTTTTTCTGATTGTTATTATTAAGTGTCTTGATAGAATTTTTTTTATTAAATTTATATCTATTATTGACTAACATTATGTAAAATTCTTAGCTGCAAATAGTTTAAACAGTTTTGCAGTTTAATTAAAAACAGTTTTCGAAATGAAAAATGGCTGCAGTCAAGTGGCTTCGAAACTTTCGATATTTCGAAATGGTTTAAGGTGAAAGAAAGAAAAAAAAAAAAAGTTAAAAATTCAAAAGTTGGTGGAGAGCCGTAGGTACCCTGCAGTGCCGTATAGAACAGCTTTACTTGTTTTTTTTCTACAGACATGCTTAATTTTGTTTCGCTATTTGTCATAATACCGCCTGTCGATTTCACAACGAGTGATTTCTCAACACCTAAGTATGTGTATTCGTTTTAAAAACGAAAAATTTTTGCGGATTCGGTTTCCAGAACATGGCCGTATGTCAGCGTGTTATGTCAATGGAATAGACACAATAGAGCCTGTAAAAATTTCGCAGTCAGCATACATTAATTTATATACTGGACCCTGCTTTAAATATGGAGATTTCACTTCCAGTAAAAGGTCACATTAATATTTAATTTTCAGCCAGATTCGGCAAAAGCGAATATACAAATGAAAGGAAGAGCTGTAAAATTCTTTTACGAAAGTGACCTCCTAATGAAAACTAATGCCATGCCGTTTCATTAAAATGCGATAAAATAGCTTCATCGTATTTGCAAGTAATGGAAATTGAACTGATAAATTTACTTAATATTCCATTCAATTACGATGGACATTCTTGTGGGCATTCTTATCTTTGACTTATTTATGTTTTTGTTTTCTTGTTTTCTTCTTAATTGTTGAATAAATTGTTTTCCAAGAGTTAAAGTGTAATTTCTACTGAATTTCGCTGAATTGATAATTTTCGAAAATATTTTCTATAGCGACGCATAGCAGCAGTGCGGCGCTGGTGGTCGCATACTCGCCATATGAAGAAGTCTTGACTGAAAAAAAAAAGTTCTGTTTCTTGTGTTACCGAATTTATTTTATAACGTGGGATGGAAAAAACTTGCTGTAAAAAGTGAAACTTTTGATTTTAATATTCATAAATTAAAATTATTATTTCTTTTTTGCACTTCAGGGAATTGTGGGGAATTGAAGAAAACTACAAATAAAATTTTGCTTTGAAATAAAGAAAAACGCCTCGCAGTGCGAAATAATATAAAACAAACTTTCAAATTAATTTCAGTGGTTTCTTGCATCTGTTAGCTCGTGAAAAACTTGATAACCATTGATTTTTTTAATAAAGATATGAATTGGGATATTACAAACTGAAGTGGTTGCACGCTGGCTTCTTTTTTCTTTTTTTCTTGCTTGTGTACGATTGCTTATTTAAACTTCTTTAAATATTGAATATTAAACAAAGTTGGCCGTAAGTTAAAAAAAAAGGAAAATTTATTTATGAGAATATTATGCAGGATTTTCTCTAGTCTTTCATTTATTTACAATAATTTTTTTTTGTTTCCATGAATTCTGTTACGCTCCCAGTCTACTGGAAAGTTTTGCCACAATTTTATTAAATGTATTCGTTTCAGGACATTTGCAAAATATAATAAAAATAACAGATTATTTACTTATCATGTATTCATCTTTATTTTCATTTCCATTTACATTTACTATTTATTTCTTTTCATTTGTATGAATTACAGAAAACCAATTGTTAGGAAATATTTTGCATGATTTACCAAATGCAAAGGAATTAATATTTCCAACGATATTTTTCTGCACATCTCTTTGTTCAATTTTATCAATAAATCAAATGAAATTTTACACAATTGGTGTGTATTAATCGTGATAATGGTTATTGCAAGGACGACACGAACAATGTAAAAAAACAAATGCAGGAGAAACAAAACAGCAAACAACAAAACAGTTGATGTCTGATTGCATGTCTCTGTGAGATACGCGGTTGGAAATTAAGAAAAAAATTTCCAATTAAAATCATGAGTCTGCAATGAGTGAAATAGTGAAACGGTGACTTTTAAACATTTATATTTTAAAGTGCGAAGTACTGTGTGTTGTACTCAGACCAGTTGAGTTAAGTTTGCTGCCCCGCCACCAAAACATTTTAGAAATTCTTTCAAACTTATCATGCTGCTCGAATTGTAAGGTAGTCTTTTCCCATGTTCCTTTTGTCTTTATTCTTTTAAATGAAACTGTTGTGAAATACCTGTGTGCCATTGATTTAATTTTCGCCTTTGCTTTTTAAAGCGGTAACAAAAAAGCATCAGCCTTTGACGAGAGTTTTGTTTGGAAAGAACATTTTCGCAATTCCGCTTCATTGTTTTAACCGCAATGCGAATTACATTTCATCAATTTCCGTTAAGTATTCTCATTGTAAATTGAATTTAATATAGAACAGGAATTACAGTACTCAAATGAATACCTCGTTAAAGGAAAATAAACATATAAATTATGAAACGTTTTGTAATTTTACTTATGCAAATGCGATGGTGGACTTCTCGTTAGCGGGTTCTCTGAAGTGATACATTTATGACAAGCAGCCCTAAAAGAAATGCAATCAAAGTGATGAAAAGAGATTCGTTTGTTTCATTAATGTCGGGAAAATAACCTCTGCCCGACGTGTTACTTCTTGCCTAACCTTTTCATGTGCATTTTAGCGTTCAGTAAATGTGAACCAAAAAAAAAATGCTTTTTGTTTTTAATTTTTTCAATTTTAATTCACATCACAATTTAATGATTAATTATTCCGCAACTTAAATCTTTAACAAATTATGTTTTATAACATTCGAAAGTGCACTTAAATCATACTAAACACTGTACAAGTTGAAGGTATCTCTTCTCAAAGACCAACCAAATTAATACGAAAACACGTACGGATGTAACCTACGTCTCGCAACATTTGCCCAGATATAAAATATTAATTAAATATTGAAATAATCTTATTTCTAAGAGTGGTACAGCACCAGAAGACCACAGTGTTGACGACTCTTTTGCGTATACAACAACAACTGAGAAAATGTTCACTTTTTCTGCTGAAGAGTAACAGCAGAATTTAGTTCCAATGGGTGTGAATCTTAAAGGCGGATCACAATCACTCAATGCAGTTCTCACTTTAAGGCACAAAGCGATGAACAGAAAAAATTATCGACATTGCCGATTTAGCCGTTCTCCGGAGATGCGTACAGCAACGAACATCGTTTCATTTCTACTTATATTGATGATTAACTCGTTCCTTTACATGGGAAAAATATCAATTAGACTTGGTGAATTATCTGACTTTTCCCCTAAATTTTCCAATATTTTTTTCCTAAGAAAAACAATTTCAGGCTAATGAATTTAATTATTATATATAAAAACTGTATAAGAAAAAGCTGTGGTTTTCTTGATGTTCTTAACAACAGTATTTATTTAAAAGCAAAAAAAAAAGATTTTCTACTTCTTTAAAGTTGCAATATTCAAAAACAGTAAATACTACAACAACAAGTATGTGCATGAAAAAATCACTCAAACAATATCGAATGATTGAACAGTTAGTTTGTTAAAAAGCAAAATAATAATATTAGGGCCGTTCAAAGATGTAAATCATAAGTTCAAAATTCATGAACACATACATTCTTACATACATATGTATGTACATATATACAACGGATAGATAAATTTAAATATAAATTTGAATGCGAAGCTCAATTCAATACCAGCTTTTTGGTAAAATAAAATTTTAAAGCAATTACGTTACAGGCTGAAACTCTGCAAACTGCTGACATTTATCATGCAAAGTTTTAGCAGAAAACTCTGTCAGGAAAAACGAAAACCTTGTAAATCATTATCCATATGTCAAGTGCTGTGAGGAAACCGTACCTCCGTTTTACTTGCCACATTCCCCTGCGTGCTGTACGTGCAATCATTATCTTAAATACTGCTGGTTACAGGAAAAACATACACTTTTCAAATCAAGACGACAGCAAATTAAGAGAAGGTTGCTTTTTACTCAAAAACAAAAAAAAAAAGGTTAAGAGGATAACGATGCCAGCAGGCAAAAGAAAAACAATAATGATAAAAATGTAACCATAAGAGAAATTTTGAAAAAACAAAAAAATTAACAATAGAGATGAATATAAAAATAAAACTGGGCTACGCTCGGGTGAGGAATTAGGAACAAATATCATAAATTACTTTGACATGAAGTCTGATGCCATGTAAAAGTCTACAAAATATTTAAACGTTTTGTGTTTCCTTTGAACTGTAATTTCACTTGACATTATTTGACTTCAATTTCAATACCACAACATTAATCTCTTCCCGTTGTTTTGCAAGTGACAAGAAAAGACTTCAAACTTCAAACTTCTTAAGTTCGAAATTTGTTATTTGTCACAAAAACATAAGAATAATATTTTAAACTTTCAGCTCAAGTCTTATTAGTGAATTTACCTACAGAGTATAAACTTGCATCATCATCAGCATCATTTTATTCATATTATGTTTCAAAATTGAAATTTTATCACTTCAGCTATTGCGATTAAAACGTTTCAAGTCGCTCTGTAACAAGACAAGAAAAGAAGACAATGTGCATAAATTTATGGCACTACAAGAAGTTGAACAAAAAGTAAATAATATGCAGCATTTTCGAGCAAAAAATATACAAAATGTTCTCATGGCAATCACTTGTTGCACTCATGTTTGTGGTACAATTATTAGGGCATCTATTCGTGAGGCATTTAACAAAAAAAAAAAAATCTGCTTCATTAGTTAAAAACAAACTTCCAATAAAAACTATTTCTTTCCGGTAGGGCTTATTTATTAATACTTACTCTTTTTCCGGATCATGGCCAGTTTTTTTTATCTTGGACATGCAATTCATTTTAGAGGATCTAGAGGAAAGTAATAGCAGGAGAAATAACAGGTGGTGACAGCTTCACTATCTTAGAACTCTGCGTCTGCTCGTTCGTTGTTCTTTATAGTAGTGTTGCAGTGCCTCTGATGTCAAGAAGACGTATTCGGGTTTGAAGCATTAGTAGCCTTTTTTAGTAATTATTTTACTTCGCTGGTGTTACACAATGCCGATGAAGGAAGGCGTTCTGATGTGCCTGTGGATTGCTCTTTGCAGCCTGACTACTTCAGCCATCGCCACCTCAATAACAATAACTCTGCATAACTTTTCACTATCGGCTGTGCTCATGGTATCATCTCAAATGTGAAATAGAAAGAAAAAAAAAACAACTAAAGCTTTTATTGCCTCATTCGAACATTTTATTCAAAAACTTTTTCCCACTGGACTTCAGTCGCCACATTTGAATAACCAACTTCATTCACAACTAAACGACATTTTGCCAAATTTATCTTAATTTTTTATTTTGGTTGCTGAAGGCAGTTGTTTTGTTTTAATTTCATTATCCAAGCATGCCGACATTTGTTGCTCACTTACAGTACTTTTGAAGGGCATTGAAAAAGGGTGGACGAGTTTAGCAGGAAACCAATTGCAAATTTTATAAATTTTATTTTCCGTAAAAAATAAAAAAGTAAAACTTTTTTTAAAACACTGATTTCTGGCCAAATTATTTATTGTATCTTCAATTAAAATTTAACCAGCCACAACAAGTATTCATTTAATAAATATAAAGTATTAAACATATAGACCACAGCAGCCTACCGACTACAAGTTGACAAAATGAAAATATACAGTTTCCTATTATTATTACCACAACACAGTTACATGGCGACAATACTACCGTTGTAGCTGTCGCAAAAGTTAGGCTAATTCCTATTACAGTCAGCGACATAAGTCGATTTAGTGCGGCCTGTATTAGAAACGATAATGAAAAATATTTTTCAATAAATCAACAATAAAGGAGTTTTATTAAATGAATTGATTGTTTTCGCATTTTTGCGCCATATGAATTCACATATTTTAAATTACTAAATTCATTTTAATAAATGTAAAATACTTTATTGTGGCTATGATGGAATTTGTATTGTTACAGCAAACAGCTCTCAGCTGGGAGCTGGGAGCTGGTCATGATGTAGGCTTTCCGCCTGCAAAATAATTAAGTAGCCAACTACAAGGCTTCAGATACTGTACAATTGGTAGTGGATTGGCCTTTCTTTTAAGAGACTGCTAGAGTAGTTAGCGCATTAGCTGTTCAACCGAAAAGAATGGGGATTCGATTCCTTGTCCGGTCAAGTGAAAAAAGTTTTTTTTTTTCATTTTTCATCCTCCTTCGTCGGTATTTGAGCAATGAAACGTCGGCGAAGTCAAACAATAAAAAAATGGCTCCCTCTAGCTTAAAAATAATTTGCAAAAATTAACATCAGGGGCGCTGCAACTTTGATTTAGATTTAACAAGCAACAGCAGAGCCGTGCAAGGATTAATCCTACCACTTTCACCACCTGTCTATTCTCTACACTATTCCTCTCTCTCTCGCTCTAGTTTCAGTGCATTGCATTGCATATGAAGGGGATTTCTCCAAGATAAAAAATATAAAATAAAATTTTACTAAATTGATACTGCCTGTTTTTCGAAAACGAAAGAAATAATTCGTTCGTGTACTTTTATTGCAAACGAAAATAAAATTCATTCATAAGCAATGAATTTTTTTAGGCTGGCGATGGCTGAAATAGTCTGCACGCTGACTGCAACACCACAAAGTCCTGGGTTCGAGCTCAGATTCAAACTAAATGATGAAAACATCTCGCATTTTTTCTGATGTGCTTCTGTTTGCCTTTCAGGGGCGAAGGCATAGGCACTGGTCACTTCAGCTGTAAACAACGCACAGGCACACTAGAACGCCTTCCTTCGTCGGTACTGTGTAACACCAGCAAAGTAAAATAATTACTAAAAAACATTCCTACTACACCGAAGCTTCAAAATTTAATACGTCTCTTTGACATGAAAGGCGCTTCAACACTGCTATAAAAAAAACCAAGAACTTGCCAACGCAGAGTTTTAAGATAGTGAAGCTGTCACCACCTGTCATTTCTCTCAAACAATCCCTCTCCTCTAGTTCCAGCACAATGCATCGGGTCATCTCCTGATTGCTCGTCAAAAATAAAAAACCCTGTATAAGACTTCAACCGTTATTTTGTGCAAAAATCCTTAAAATCTTTATTCTATTCTTATTTATTATTTTATTATTTCTATTATTATTTTACTTATTCTTATTTATTATTTTATTTTTAAAGCTGATGCTGTGGGTCCTGCCTTATCTTCACACTCACGCCGTGAATGTGTGTTAAAACAAAGTCCGTGGTTGGAAAAAACTGTTTCCATATTTTCATTTGATCAGACTTGACCATCTATCTTTATATCAAATACAATGGCAAGGATTGTAGTAATAAATTTAAAGTTTGTGTTTAGACTTTGCCGTCATTTTAGATGTTACAGGCGTCAGCTGAGTTTTAAATAACTCGTGCTTAAAATTGATTTACCTTCGCTAAGAACGCACAGTTGGCAATAATTTTTGGAAAGTTTAAAATAAGAACTTTACAACTTTTGTAAAATTTCAAACATAAAACCATTGTTGAAAGTTTTCATTAATAACGCTGTCGTGAAAACGTCAAACGTGCAAAAAGGGAAAAATAAATTTAAGTTTGCAACAATCACGTCCATATTTACAGAATAGACCTGGAGGGCTGAATAAATTATACTCGCATATTAAAGTGTAGAACTGTGTGAATAATTATTTTTAGACAAATGTATTAATATACAGTGAACTCTCGGTAAGGGGACACAATAAAACATGATATCTTCCCCACACGATGATTCAACTGGACACACCGTCATACCATCTACAAGCAGCCCATCGATTACATGTTTTCTCCCACAATGAAGTACAGAATCCATTGTGAAATAGTTGTGAATGTATGAGGCGAAACAAATTCGTTTGAAATTGCACTTAATAAATTTCACAATGAATTTAATATTCCTGAATTCCATGAACTTTTAATTAAAATTTATTGTTTCCTTTTATTTGTTTGCAAAACTCACACCCATCGAACGATGGCAAATGAATTATGAATGCAGCACATGTTGAACGTTCTTTTTTGATTTTATTTATTTAGTTTTGTTAATTTAACAACAACTTAATCAAAAAATTCTTATCAATCGACAGCAAATAAAAATTTGCTACACATGGTGACTGAATTTAATGGAATAAATTTTGTCAGCAGCGGTCCAATGTTGCGGGGAGTATTTGGTAAAGAAAAATAATAAAAACAAATACCAAGTCTTTGGTGTATAGTTGCGTGTATGCATACCCTGAACGAAACCTGGCGTAAAGTATCTCCTAGTCACCACTTTTATCGCATAAATTGGTGACATTGTCATCAAATCGTCAACACTTTTGTCTTTGCCGTTTGTGTGACAGCTGAAAAACTACGCTCTTCTTTTTTTTTAATTGTTAATTGTTTGTTGAAAATAAACAACGTGATACGCGCTAAATTAAAGTTTTTTTTATTAAAAAATGTCACAAAATTTCTTTTTGTATACAAATAGAAATAGTGAGAATGATGAAATAAATTTTAGTGAATGTTAAAACTTGAGTGATTTTGTACAGCCTTTTAAAGATTTGTCTTCTACAAAATTCATTTTGGGCCTAAGTGTATCAATCTTACCCCGCTTATTCGTGGGCCGGCATCCTTCGATATCGCAGGAATCTGTCTGCTCAGCATTGCTGCTGCTGCTTGTTTCTGATTTGATTGAACCCGGTCTGACTTTTAACTTAACTGCTGATTATGTGCTATTTATTCGATATTTCATGGCCTGTCAATTGTTTACACACGAATTTCATATTTAATTTTTCTAAAGAATATTTTAGTTTCGTATAGTTTCATTTAATTGTAATAATTGTTTATGTATTTGCAAGGGAATCCATGACTTCCTTATAAATTGATCCGCTCAAGTTATTGACAATTCTACTTTGGACATTGTCATGTGGAATTTATTATTTGTTGATTACATTTTACAAACTTGTTTCTGTCCATATTATTTCACAGAATTCCATTTCACAGAAATATATGTATTTCGAATGAAAATGATAAAATAATATAAAGGAACAATATAAAGGCAAGACAAATTTTAACATCAACTAATTAGAATTTATGCAGCAGGGTGGAACGTTGATGTCTGCAGAGGCCGACATGTCTCTTCATGAGTGTTCATGTGTATTTTGTATTTGATTTCGACAACAATGCATGATTAATGTCGCCATTCTAATTCTAATATGGCAGACGGACAATCATTTCTTATACATCGACATAATAAGGATATCAAATGGAAAACAAAAAGGACCTCTTCATAGATTCGGGACGTTCGGACATGACGAAACAACTACTTTTTATGCAAACCCATGATATGGGTATCAAATGGGAGGCATTTTTGAGAAGAATACGAAAATCAAGACGGTACATGGCTGACAAAATTTTTTGTATGACTGACTTCAGACGAGAAAACATTTGGAAGAAAAACATTTGTAATTCTCTTGTGTTTTTATTCAATCGCTGTCACACAGACGAAAATGTTGCCGGCGACATTCTATTATTATTATTATTATAATATTGTTCCATTATTACTATTATGTCTGTAAGCAACGAAAATGAGAACAAAACGTGTCGCATTTTCTTTCCAAATGTTTCCTCGTCTAAACTCAGTCTATCCGGCCACATACTATGGCCAGCAAACGAAAGCATTTCTTGTGAAGAATACGAAAACAAATCCATATTCTCTCTCTGTCATTGAGGTTCGCAAGGGGACTTCCTGCAGCCTAGCTAATTGAAATTACGGCTGTGGCAATATCGTGGAAGTTTGGTCGGAAATACAAGGATTTTGCAGCAATACCTCCTATTTATATAACAAGTACGAAACATTTACATATTATTTTCTGTAAATTTAAAACCTTGTAATTTGCAGTAAATGTGGAAAGAGGAAATTTACGTGAAGCGGGAGAACCACTTGGGCGGCTTTAAATCTGTGTGAGGCGAATTAAATTAAAATAAATTAGAAAAGTAATAAGAAAACTTTGATTAAATTTAAGTTTTATTTGTTGCCTGCGTATAAATTATATTCAAAAGCCAGTAAATTGTATTCTGTTCCACTAAAACTCAGCAACATTGATGAGGGGGATGCCAAAGACTGGGATTACGAACGAATACAGTCACCTGGCTTGTCTTATTGAATTTATTTTTGGCTTGAACAACAAATACAAATACACATTCGCACATGCCAAAATCATACAAAAAAAAGAACACAAATATATTCACGATACAAAATTTATGAGTTTCCTGTCCATGAAGTTGAGTGCAAACACTTTGCTGGTTTGGAAAAAGTTTCCTTATTATCTTTTCGCATCCCAGGGGAATTGAAATATTTAAATCGAAAAGTTATTTAAGTGCACGATATTGATAGATTCGAGTAAAATACTACATATCGGTTCTTTCTTTATTTATCCATTTATTTTATTTATGTATAACCTAATTACTGTTCAATAAATAAATCAATTACTGAATAATTGTTAATGGAATGGTTGATTTCATTTTGTTTATTTTGGGGTTTAAAGCACACACAAATTACAAATTTTTATTTCTCTTGCGAACATCCAAAAACCACAAAACCAAAAAGCAAATTTATTTAAATTTTGTGGCTAAAAAGCATTTACGACTGCACACGAGAAAGTTTTTAAAATAAGAGAGAGAGAGGAAAAAAAACTATTAACTTTTGGGCTTGCAAAATTTAATTCTAAAAGGAATGTTGGGGGAGGGTGCTGTAGAAACAGAAGAGTTTTTTTAAGCACACAACCAGTATAGCAAAATTTTAAACTACTAAACTTAATTGAGGTATTCACAAAGTCTCTTATTAAGTCATATTGTCCTAATGTCTTAATATTTTAAAATAGTTTGAACAAATTGTAATTGTGCTTCACACAAAAAAAGTCATAAAATAATACAACCTTTCGTTCTATGTTTATTTTGTTTTAATAAAATAACAGTGGAATCTGAGACGTATACTGTAACTTTCAGTCGAGCCGGCGATAATATTTACAAGCCGCCGCTACTTATAAATGATATAAGAATAAAATATTGTTTAAAAATTTTGCACATTTTTATAACTTTATATTAAATTATTTTTATAAGAAGAAAGAAAGAAAAACCACAATATATAATGATGGACAAGTCATCAAATTTTGTTTGTGTAACTCATTTGGTTGGCAGCCACTTAACATTTATCCACTAGCCGCCGTCCAAAAAATTATATAGCTCATATCACTTGGCAACAGCTGTTTTCGATTATATTTGTTTCAACAATTCTATGTGCCAAAAAAAGTAATTATATAATTTCAATTAAAAATGGAATTATTACACGACCTATTTAAAATATTAAAAAATCGGATTATTTTAGTTTCTGCATTTTAGTTTTTAGCATTTTAATATCAAACATTAAGTGTTTTTTTTCTTACCATGTGAATGCATTTTTTGAAACAACACACTAAATTATGACGGGTTGTTTATAGCAGTCATATTTTTTCCTGTTATTATTTTAAAACATATGACTTTATGACTACCTTGTGAATACCCCATATAATTATAAGAATATAATTTGTATTTTGTAAGTTCAGATTTATTTGCAGCGATTTATATTTTTCTGTTCAAGGCTACACACATACTGAGTCAGAGACTGATTAAAACAAGGACTACGATTCGAATAATGCCTTTGTTTGGCTAAAGTTAATTCAGTTCACAATTTCCACAAGTTATTATTGCTTTAAATGCTTTAAGATGTACTTTTGAGAAGGCTATCATAATTTAAATTTTGTGGCATCATAATTTTCCATTAATATATTAATTTAATTTTATTAATTTCCATATATATATATTCTTTACACTGGTATCAATAAAACTGAATTTGTCAGAAAGAAAGTGTGCCACCCTTAATTTGCAATTCTTCGAAAAGCCAGGTATTTATGTGAGAAATTTGTTGCAGAAAAATTTTATAAAAAATCTTTTGGCCAAAATCACAAGTAGTGACAATTGAAACACTATAATATTTTAAGCAAATAAGATGATTCATGTTGAGAATTAAATTTTTAACGATTTCAATATTTTTAAATCACTTTAATATGGGCATTCAAAAAAGGTGAGTTAGCCTGCCGATCCTAAAGCCGAATAAAGAAGGAGGGTTTCACAAAATAAAATCGTTCTTCAAGCTTTGTAGGAGATTATCTGTAGGTATGATTAGTTAAGGTTGAGAAATAACCTCGAAGTACAAAGGAAGCGATATCGCTATAAGCTTCTTCATTAAAAAAAATTATGCCCTACAAAATAAGGTCGTGCATGATTGATGTGCTTTTTTAAGAACGTATCCATGTTGGATTCAATCGATTCATTTAAAAATTTGCATATTTTTTAATGAAAGTTGTAATGAACTGGTAATTATTTCTTTTTTTTCCTTTGACGTGTTTTGCTGCACATATTTCGTGCGGATTTTTTTATCTTTTATGGCTGTTTTGTTATTAAAAATAATTTATATTTTCAATCGAAATTGTTGTGACGGGCTGTGCTGCAATTAAATATTTCAGTTTAAAAGGAAGAAAAGGTTTATGTGCGCATTTGTGGACAATTTTATGAAAAAAGAAACAGAAAAAATATTTCTAGCAACACGAAGCACAATTATTGAAATTTTGTTTTGAACTTTGTCACTCACGCACATACACACCAAGAAAAAAAATTATTAACATAATTGGGTTATTACTTATAAAATGCTATCCTTGCTGAAGAGATAGTTCTGAAAAAATTTTAAACATTCGAAGTATTGCTGTTGCTTTCAGCGTTAATTTTAAGTTTTTAAAAATTATTCTATATTTTTGAATTTTTTTGTTTCTTTTAATATGGTGTCTCATAAAAAAAGTATTAAAAAAAAAAAAAAGTATTGTTGCGTTGGCGATTCCACGAAATCCAATAACACTTCTTTCCAGGAAAGTTTAGTTAATTTCTTTAAAATAAGTTCAATTATAACACTGATTATATGACTCTATAAAATAAATCCTAGTTGGTCCAAAAAGGCAAATTGCTTCTTTAACATGCTGGTTTACTAATAAAGTGCAAACTGATGTGATATACATGGATTTTAGTTAGGCGTTCGATAAAGTTAATCATCATCTTCTGTTGCACAAACTATCACATATTTTTTTTTTATCTGGGACCACCACTCAGGAGATGACCCATACACATGCGAAGCATTGTTCCTGAACTATAGGAAAGGGATAGTTAGAGAAAAGACAGCAGGTGAAGCTTAATTAATTATTTTACAGCTCTACTTTTTGCACGTTCCTTTTTTATAGCAGTGTTGAAGCTTCGGTTCAGTGGCCATTTTTATTATTATTTTACTTCCCCGGTGCTACACAATACCGACGAAGGGTTTGAGTGACTCTTCATTTTAGAAATTTGATATGTAAAATCATTCAAGTATATTCAGGTGTTCCTCAAGGTCGAATTTTGTTCACTCTGAGTATCAACGATTTTCCTACTGTACTGATGCATGCTGACGATGTTCAAATTTTTAACTCATTAAATGGCGTAAATGGATATTATTCCTTACGTGCTGCTTTTAAAAATTTTTCTCCATGGTGTAGATTCAATCTAGTGGAATTAATTGTTAAGAAATGTAATTTTCCAGAAACGACCTGATTGCATTGATACTGCTGTTTTAGAGAAAGTTTAAAGCATATTGGATCTTGGGATGCTGTTGCATCACATACTTGCATACCTTTCGCATTCATATTTCATTGATGGTAAGCAAAGCCTGGTCTAAAGAATTTCCAGATCGGTATATTACAAAACTTTTATTTACATCACTTGTTCGACCAATTCTGTAATATGCATCTATTATATGGGATGCTTGCTATTCTATTCATATCAATAGTATTAAACCAGTTAAAAAATAATTTTTAATCTTCTATCTCTGTGGTGTTGGATGGAATTTCAATATTTTACCGCCGTATCATTCTCGACTTGCTTTGACACATTTGGCTACTCTAAAAAGTCGATGATCAATGTTTAGAGTTTTATTTGTTATGATCCTAATACGTAGTAATGTTGATTCCGAGCACCTGTTTAGACATATAAACTACAAAGTTCCTGTGAGGCCGACCCGAAATTTTCAACTCTGAGGAATGAAATACTACCGATCTGTTTATTCTAATAATGATTATTTTCGTCGTCGTCACTAAATGCTACCATATCATTGACTTGTCCGAGACCAAGCAAATTGTAAGGAGGAATTTCACTTCATATTGAAATTGCTGAATTACTTGTAAATAATACACGGTTTTTGTAATAATCATTTGCTCAGTAAGGATATACAAATCTATTGATGTTGTTAAAATAAATAAATATATAAATAAAAAAAATAAATACTTGTTGAGAAATAGTCTTTTCGTAGCTCGAACGTAACTGACCCATTCATAACAATGTTTTGCATTTAAAGAAGATATATTTATTGAATTTTATATGGAAATTTTTAAAAAATTAAAATATTATGATACGGCAGTAAATCTTGAAAGGCTGCTTTAAAAAAATATCTCCAATGAAACATTCATTATATTCATAATTGTTTGGCAACTTTTCGGAATACACAGAAACATAAATGTTTATATACATTGTATGTTGAAAATAGCGTGGTGGGGTTCTATTTGTGTGAAAAGTGCTTTTTAAGTGGAATTATCATCAACAGCAAACAGCAGTGTGTGTGTGAACAGACAACCATTGATAATGGTCTGTAAAAGAGGAAACACAAAAAATATGAATGAAATGTACACACGTCTACAAAGAACAGTCAGTTGTAGTTTGAAAATATAAATGCCACTCTTAAATTCGGTGAACGATGAAGTTATGTCGGTTAATACGAAAAGTTTGCCATTTTTGCACCAAAAAAACAAAAAGATTAATTTTAGAAAAACACAAAATTCTTAGCTGGGGAATCAGAAGTGTGGTAACGGCACCGTATAAAAGTTTATAACAATTTTCGAGATAGTTCTCACTGTATAGTATTTATTTATTTCAGAATTTTGTAATAATAAAAGCCCTCATCTGGCCAAAAGAATATTACAATAGGTTTAAAACATAGATTCTTAAAACAGTTAAAGTAACCCTAAATTTTATAACTAGATAACAATCGTTTTAATATCAGCATAGAATTTAAAAGGTAAAAATCATATTACGGCATCATAATACGGTATGTCCAAATAAAAATTTTTATTTTAATTTAATGAAAAGCATGTGAAGTTCCAATCAGTCTAACTATCGATTCCAAAGTTCACCCATTGATAATTGAATTACTTGTATTCGGTCAATATCTACTCATGATGCGTGATGCATGAAATGAAACAATCTTGGATGTTTTATTCTGAACACTGAAATACGAAAGTCAGCATTAATTTGCACAGTCGCAGGTGAAACACGTCGGATTCTATATCCGATGTTTAAATGAAATTGAAAGCCATTCGAGCATTTATCTTAAGCTGTCTTGATCACAACAACTTGACAGGGTACTATTGCATGGGGGGGTTAACGGCATACTAAATCCAACAACAAAACGTCATTATGAATGTACGAGCTGTCATAATCAGCAAAATTGTTTGCTGTCTGTGTTACCGTATAAAAAAAATATTTGAAAAAATTAAACATTGACAAAACAAAAAACAAATTTAATTTAAAAAAGCAATTCAATGGTAAATAATTGTGTATATTCAATTTAAATGATTTATTTGAAACATTTTCTAATACATTCAAAAACTAAAATGCAAAGCGGTAACTCTGTACTAATTTGTATGTCGGCGTATGAAATAGAAATAAATTTTTTGGCGAGTTCGTCACGCACGACGAATTTCGTTCCTTAATTGTTATACGCACAAAAGTGTTGTATTTCTGATGGCAACTAAAGATACGTCCTTCGTGCCAATTGTGTTCCCAGCATTATTCGCGGCGATGTTTCTACTGGAATAAGGCTAATTGTTAGTTAATCCATATGTCATCGACTCAATTTGTTTCCTGAGCGCACGGAACGGAATGTTTACCAAAACAAACAAAAAAAAAACAAGAAAAAAAAATTAAAAATCCAGCCTTCTTTATTTATAGAAAAATAAATCAAACGTAGCGTGCATATTCCGCGAAATGTTCAATATCCACGAAACTTCTTTTTGTTTTTAATTGGGCGGCACGTAAGTAATTAAAGTGCTTATTTGCTTTTATAAATTGTTGTTGTTGTTGTTGGATTTCATGAAAACACCATTAATGAAAGTGTGCCACTGTTAATCAAGATACAAAATTCTACCCGCCTTGAAGTTTTTGCGTTCGCCTTTGTTGGTTATATTCTCGAAATACCAGAGCTTATCTAAGGAAAGGCGAAGTGTTCTTCAAATGAACATACAATGTTTATGCATAACAAATCAATTTCCTTTGCGACATGCTCTTTGGGCAGCAGTATTTTATTGCGGTTTGATATTTTAATCGGAAAGTGATGACATTTTTCATGCTTTTCTATATTCCTGTGTTTGTTGTGAAAACTAATTGAAATAAATTGCACTGCGCTAAAACTTAATTTATTAGAAAATAGAAGAGAATCAGGAAAATTATTTTTGTATTGATGTTGTTTAAATGACAAAAATAACGCAGCAAACAAATTATAAAGACAGCGCAGATAATATGAAATACATGTAAAATATAGACAGACGAGTTGCAGGAGTTCACATCACACGCAGTCTGTTAATATAAATGGAATTTTTGGTAATAATGATATTTTATAAATAAATTGTTTTTTTTTTAACAACACAAACTCTACGAAGCTCTTATAAGATTGTCTGTAGAAACACCCGGCATCTAAGCGGGAATCGAACCCGCACATCCATATTGATAAGACTACGGAGGAACCCAATTTATTTAATTTAAATTAATTAGTAAAATTATTTAAAAAAAACTTTAATTGTTCTATAAAATTATAAATTTTTTTCGTGCAACATTAGAAACAAAAAAAAATACGGCGGTGAGTTTTGAATTTCCCGTCTGAACTGAACTGAACTGAACTGAACTGAAAGGGAACACTTGGTAGCGCCGGCTGAAATATTCTGCACTTTCACTACAAACACCAAAAATATCCTGGGTTCGACCCCAGTTTCAGACTCATAAAAACAACTCGCATTAGTGTGTCTTTGTTGTTGGATGGTTTCAGTGGCGAAGGCATAGTCACTGCTCATTGAACAGTACCGGCTTCAGCTGCAACCAATCCACATGCACTTCAGAACGCCCTCTTTCATCGGTATTGTGTAGCATCAGTAGAGTAAATCAATCACTAAAAATGGCTACTAAAACGAAGCTTCCAAATTTAATACGCCTCCTTGACATCAGAGGCGCTGCAACCCTGATATAAAAACAAAGAACGTGCAATACCAGAGTTGTAAGATAGTGAAGCTTCAGCTCTTGTCATTTCTCCTACTGCCCCTTTCCTCTAGTTCCAGCACAATACCTTGCATGTGTAGGTGTCATCTCCTGTATGCTGGTCCAAGATAAAAAAAAATTACTTTGAATTGAATGAACCGGCATCAGAAAAAAGAACTTCCGGCAATGACAACTTTAGGGAGAAAGAAGTTCAGAATCTTATTGACTTCTTTGGAAGCACTTTTTTCACTGGGAGACTAAAGGAACTCAAAAGAAAATTCACACACAACTGGTCATTCTGGTTATTTTCTCTATTCCGCAAATACTTCAGCTGATTATTGTTCCTCAAATACACAAAATGCTCAGCTCATGTTTCTACGCCAAGAATAGCAGAATTAAAACAAGCATTTGCATTATAATGGCAGCATTTACTATTTTGCAATTTTTATTTTAAAGAAATTTTTTCTTAAAAAAAAAAAACGACATTTATTTTTTGCTCGTAGGTGTGTACTCGTTCTATAAATAACAAGGTCTCGCAACACATCTGTAAATTTCTTTATCTGGAACTTAACGTTGCACAAGTTTTGACACCATTTCAGCCTCTGAGGTGTTTTCTTTTCTCAAGCTAAGTGCAGCACTACGTGAACAGTTGAAAGTGTGCCACTGTAGATGGATTTAAAAAAATATGATTTTTTTTTTTTCAAAATCATCTAAAGTTGTGTACAAAAGAAACGCAACAAAAATATTCCGTTGTCTGATGGCTGAAAACAAAACTAGTTTCATTCATGAACACGCATGCACGCTTTTGCATAATTAAAAAGAAACAAAAAAAAAATAATAACAATAAGTAATGAATAATAGCACACGGTTCACTAGAGTTTCCTTTGCATATGACAAACAGTTAGTGAACGTTGATGGCGAAGACTTCAGCTAAAGACTGAATAATTAAAAGAGAGTGTGTGTGTTTGTGTGTGTGTGAAAGAATCCTTCACATAAAAATATGCACAAAGGGAAAGAAGACAAAACAATTGTAAACGAAAACGTTTTGGCGTGACTAAATTAATGATGGTGATACTTTAAAATCATAATAAAATTTTGACCAACACCCAAAATTAGTGCGAAACTGTGACTGAATGGAGTTTTTATGGGAAAACAAATTTAAATTAAAATAAAAAACAACTTAATCAAATGGAAACCATTGACATTGTTTTTATAGAAATTAAATTAAACAAAAAAAATAACAAGGGCACAAACAAAAAAAAAGGGAATTCTCTGCGATGAAAAAGAATGTGAAAGGGACGACACAGCAAAACCGTGAAATGTGCGACAAGACAATAAAGTTACGTAAATAGAGAAAGGCCCCAAAAAAAAATTTTTGTCTCACTTTATTGATGCGTAGGGAATTACTGATTTTACGAAGAGCGCGTGCTGGCTGCTGCATTGTTCGGCGGCCTACCGGAACCGTCGGAGATGGGGCTCAGGGAGCTGAGCGCATTCATCGGAGGCAGCAGCTAGTTTTCGCGTTAGCACAGCCATATTCACTGGACCCTTAGTTTTCTCGCTTCCTACTGAACTCTTCCCACTCTATCGAGCCCCCTTCCAGTGATACACATCTTTTCCGCCCTATTCATTCCTATCCTACGTGTGTGTGTGTCTGTGTAAACATCTCAGTGTCGGCGGATAGGAAAAATTTCCGCATACAAAATATATTGAGTTCACTTAGATTTCGTGATGTCGGTTCGGTAGATTTCAAAAATTTTCTGAAATAAAATTATGGAGAAATGGATTTCTTTTAATAAATTTTCAATCGAGTTCAAAATGTAATCAGATTTCCCAATTACGGCTTTCAATATCGGATGAAATTTCTATACATTTTAATAGAATTTGTGTGAAATTTCTATTCGAATTAAATGCTGTAATTTGGCATTAGCTCTTAACCTAAAAATAAAACTTTATTGCTGCGAATTTTATTAATCGGCTGATTCTTTCGAGAAATATCGTTGTCGAAACATACAGAAAAAATCGTTTTCTTCTTCTACACAGAAGAAAGTAAAATCAATCTTCAATTAAAAAATGCGAAGATACAATTAAAATGATAATTAGATTTTAATCAATCACGAAAAATGCAGAATCAATTAAAAGTTTTCATTGAAAAAAATTTTAAAATTTGACCATTTGGATTGCACTTTTTTGCGAGATCACCAAAATCAATTAAAATAAACGTGAATTCAATTAAATTATTAATTGAGAAAGAAACTTTTTCTGAAAAAAACTTAATTGGGAAAAAGTCTTTGTCAAGTCGATTTTAGATATTTATTGATTTTTAAGGATTGGAAAAATGTATCGGACGCCGTAAATTTGAACAAAATCTGTAAAATAGTTCGAGAGTTATCGGTGTTGAAAATTCTGTTTCTGTGTGCGCTTTTAATGACTCCGTCAGTTCAAGTGAAAACGACTTAAGCTACGCTTTTGGGCTCAGCTGAGCAGGAAGTTTTAAGGATGGCCTGCAATCTGCCCATTCCCATATTTTCTTTTCGCAATTAAGTTCTCTAATAAATAATTTACAATTGCAGCACTGCAATTTTTTATCACTCGTTTAGACGGTGATCTTTCGAAATTCTGTTGAAATTCTGATAAAAAAAAACAGTAGTTAGGTCTTTTGCATCTTAAGGTATCAAAGCTAGCAATCCCTTTTTGTTAAATCAAAATAAATTCTAATTTTGAATACACTTTTTAAGTACGTACTTGGTCGTTTCATTGTAATTTTATTTTATTTTCTCGGTATTTTTTCTTAACCAGGGGCAAGCGAAATATAAAAATTACATAAAAATAATAAAAAAAAAAAAAAACAAACGACCAAGCACTTGACGAGAATAATTATAATTGAAATATTAAAAGGTGAAATTAGAAGAAATTTTATCGGAAATAAATTCATTAAAATTTTGCGTTTCTTTTTGTTTATTTCAGAATTAAGTACGAGTAGGGGCCAATATGAACATGATTATTTGCATGCGCCAGCGCTTAACTGAAAGTGCAACATTGTTCTTGCCAATAGACAACTGTTAGTTTACAGCTCTTGAAACCTTCGTCATTTAGTTTGTATTTGGCAGCCATCGATAGCAGACTACCGCGTGATTTCAGTAGAAAATTAAAAAAATAAAAAAAAAATAATCTCTTGTGCTGATTAAGCATTTTAGTCAGATCAAGGCAAAATGGCATCAAATTCACGATATGAAAGTGAGAGAGATTGTGAAAGGAATGGGCATCTCACATGGCTCAGTGTTTTCAAATCTGAATGATCACTTGATCATGAGGAAATTCACTACGTGATGATTCTGGTGCGTTGGATGAGAGCGACAACGTGTGAAAACTTCGTAGTAGTTCAAACGCAATATGTCAGCCAATAGAGTCATGGCGAAAATCCACACTGACTAGCTTCAAAAGTGTAAACCATTCAATGGCGAATATTGCAATGCCAACTTCATTGAGTCGTTTAATGACGTTTAAAAAAGCGATATCGCATTTGGCTACGAAAAAGTTCTGTTCCAGCAGGACAATGCCAGGGTGCAGACATGTACAGTTTCCATGGTCACGAATTAGTACCTGATCTGCGTTATTTAACGGATTTAGCACCGATATCTTGAGCTCAAACCTGATGACATGGCAAAAACAAATATTTATTTTGATGAATATAAAATTTGGAGAAACGTGGGACAAAGGAGGCTACATTGAAAAATAAAATGATTTTTTTTATTAAAAATAAAAGACACAGACTTATTAAACCGCCCTCGTACAAAAGCATTCTTCATATTGTTTTATTTTTTTCACAATTCAAATTCCCATAAATTTTTGCCTTAAACAAAATAAGAAACGAAAACTATCAACGGGTTAAGACAATATGAAATCGATAAAAGGAAAATGTCAAAAGTAATTAATTGTAACTTGCTCAGCACCACTCGTTAATGGCAATAACAAAATCAGATACAGTAGCAGGTCGAAGAAGTTAAGTAGTGTGTTTTGAGGGTGCTTAACGTTTTAGAGTTCTTAACTTTTCCGTGATATGAAAACTGCATGTGTACGAGTATTTACACATTTAATGCATATTATTTAATAAAGACTCTTGCACGATCGGAGCAGTACAACGGGAGAAACTGTGTCGTGATGGGGACTCTTCCACATTTTTTTCTTTTTAAGAGAAGTAACACGCAGTTAATGTTTGCCTACTACTAGTTGTTCACTTCTATAGGAAAGGAAGAGTGATAGTGATGAAAAGTGGTGAAGGGATAGACAGAGGAAAAATCCATTATTTTGCAGCGTTTCTGATGACAATTCTATTAATTGTTTTACTTTGCCGATGATGCTACACTTTACCCACGATATAGTGGATTATTATCACTTGAAGCCTGAAGCTGTTCAGTGAACAGTGACCGTAACTTCGTCACTGAAACATTCCGACAACAACTCTCGCAAAGGCACACTAATTCACATCATAACATTGCAAAGTGTTTTTATGATTTAGTAGGATAGTGGGCTCGAACCCAGGACCATCCAATAGTGTCAAGGTTAAAGGAATGGATATCCCCTTCGCACTATTGGCAACTGTGTGGGCTGCTGCCCAATCACTGAATTGGCGCCAAAGATGAAAACATACGTCAAGGAAAAGCCCAAATAAAACTAATTGGGAATGATGCCCATTTGCACTACTTCCGTATTACACTTCTTTGGAAGTAATTTTTTTGGTTTTTCGCTGGGTTAGGAACGATGTCACATGCCAATGTTTTACTACAAATTTAATAGAATGCGCTCAGCAAAGTTTGCAGCGGAAATGGAAATGTTATTCAAAGAAATCAAAGAACACACACTCAATGCGAGTGTTTCCGTTTCATGGCTTTATTTGTTTTGCTTGTTTGTTAATCTAATAATATCGAGAGCAATGAAAATGGGAAAGAACAAGTAAAAATAAAGGAAGACATTTACATTTTCGTATTTAAAAATTCATATTGACTGCGGAAAGTGGGCAGAAAGTACATTTGTGTGGTAGTTTTATTGCTTTTCTTTTTCCTTTTTTCAAAGTATTCTTTTTCTTCAACAACATTGCAGGAGTATAAAATAAAATTCTCGTTAGTAGTCATATTGCTTTCTGAGGAAATTTGAATAAATTTCTACAATGACGCACATTTAAAAGCAGCATAATGAAAAAATCTACTCTTTGAAATCTTATTTATCTCACGCAAGACGTACAAATTCTATTAAGTGAATTGCAAACAGCAACTTCTATGTGGACCTATTATTAAGCAAGTAACACTTAGTGAATCTCGTTAACATATCTGTGGCTTCTAGCTTTAGAATCGGTGTTGAAAGCATGCCGAAATTCTGAATAGATAAGCTTATCCCTCTTATTCCGCACTCTGGTATTCCAGCAAGTCACCGCAGAGACGGGAGTTGCAAGAGAGACGACACAATAGGGCACAAATGGTCCCTTTCCATTGCTGCAGAAGTTGGTGTACGGAAGATTCAATCTCCCAGCATGTAGAACAAATGACAATGGTCCGTAAGCACCGCCACTGTCATTCTCAGCAGAAAGGCGGCCAGCTTAGCCTGCAGATCGAGCAAGTGGTCTCGTTCGAACTATTTAGCCTACGCAAGACCGAAGATCGGATGCACGATCATGCCAGTCCTTGGCCAGCATGTTCGTCACTACGTTGGCGAGCACACCAGTGTGTCCCGGTAGCCATGCCAACTCTACGTTCGAATATCTCGCCTTATCGTTCCGATACACTCGGCATTCATGAACCAACAATGCCTTAAAAACAAACAATCATTAGATTTCTAAGCTGATACTTTTAGACTGCAATTGATGGCTCTGTGCTCCAGAAGTAAGCAGTAAAACTCAAGTGATTAAAGACTCTGCAAGGTTAACCAATGGCGATTAATTGAAAAGTTTTTTTTGCATTTCAATAAAAAAAAATAAAAAAATAAAAAACTGGCCACAAGTGCTTGTTGCAAATGATCCAGGAAACAGCAATTAAATGTACATTAATATAAGCTGAATGTTAAAGTATTATTTTGCACACAATTGACAACTAAATTAAAGTTTATAAATTGTTTTACTTTAAAAGGGATTATTGAGTTTTAATCATGTGCAAATGGCACTTAAGCAGCTTTTAGTTTCATTCAATTTTAATACCCCACAAAATACGAGTAATAAAAGAGCTTTTGCAGAATTGAAAATTAAATTTGTCGAGCAGCAACTATAAATGCAGCTGTAGAATACTTCATTTACTTGCAAATATTTATAAATAAAATTACTATTTATTACGGGGATTAAGGAATAAAATTTAAATTTAAATGTTTTTTCAAGTTCGAAAACTAATTTTCTTTGTAAATAAGTTTTATTTATTTCGAATATTTGCCTCGTCTATGCGCATCAGCATGAAAATAATGAAACTAAAATTACAAAAAAGAAATACAATTAAAATAATCATGGATTAATTTTTTATATTTTTATTTTTTGGCAGAATGAGAGGGTAATTTTTTGGCTTTAACCTCCTACCACCTACTCGTCTGAGTTCTAACTTATGGAAAAGATCAAGATGCAATTCAAATAATGATTGGATTTCAAACTATCACGAAAATCGTAGATTCAATTATGAGTTTTAATTGAAAAAAAATTGTACGATTTTTTTCATAAGAAGTGTACTGAGTGTATTTGTTGACGACATAGTAGGTTCGCAAAATATTTGCTACTTACCAAAAGTTTAAGCCATAAATTTCTTTATATTATTCATTTGTAGAAGAATGAAAAGTAAGTACAAGCAATAGATCACATAAGCCTTTAACAATAAAAAATAAGTGTGAACAATTGGATCAACTTGACGCAGGCAAATCAATAAGATCTGTTGCACGCATTTTTTAAAGTTGCAATTGAATACATAAAAACCATACATACATACATATGAATTTCCATTTTTTTTTTTCGGTTCACATATACATAAATGTAAAATTTATTGAACTATTGTTTTTAATAAAAAACAAAAAAACTTAAAAATAAATGTAAAATTTAATGAATTTCGATTTCTATAAAAAAAAAAACTAATTCAAAAAAGTTTGCTTTTTATGCACAAAGAATGCACGTAATATGTCAGTAACAAAATAAAAATTAACATCTGTAATGCGGACACTGAAGTATGGTATCCGTATTATCGAGGGAGTACTGTATTCCATATCCTCAGCCTCTGCCGCCGTACCAACAAAAACCACAACTGCTGTATTGCGTTTCTATTACATTATTTGTGCCATTTCAAGTAAATCAATCTAAAAATACAAACTCTCAGAATTAACGAACTGATAATGGTGAAACAACGAAGGAATGAATAAATTTAACTTTTGACTTTTTCTTATCTTCAGCTTCATTTTGACGAGTTCTCTGTTTGCTTTTCCCCTTCAATTTGGCAAATACCAGCAAACCAAGTTACTTAAACACTCGATAAGAGAAACATTTTAGTAGGATATTTCATCATTTTGGTCATGTATTGATTGACATACAATTTCTGCTGGAAATAAATGACAATTAATTATCATTTAGTACGTGACATGTATCTACTTTTACACTCTACTTCGCACAGTTTGGTAGGAAATTGAAATAGAATTCATCATCATCATCATCAGCATCATCGTTCGAGACTACGTATAGATGTGAAAAGCCAGTCATCAGTCAGTCTGGCTACTTAATTTGCAATCGAAGTTGATGAAACTAAATGTTATGCGGAATGCGAGCATACGAATTGAAATGTACGAGTGGACATGGTTTATTTCTTGTACCTGACAATGAGTCTTGAAATCTAAAAAGAAAAAGTATATCAATCGGTTTACCTTGGAGTTCATACCGGAAACTTCCCGCTAAGCCGATATTAGAATGTGCATCGAAAAACGATTTGACAAGAAATCATGGAGTAATTTTGTTTTGCGAATTTTCAACATCGATATCGCTCCACCCTTTTTACAGATTTTTGTACAATTTACGGCATCCGATACATTTTTCAAGTCCATCAAAATCGGTGAATACCAGAAATCGCTAACTTTTATTACCATAAACGCATCGTTAAAGTAAGTATAACAAAATTTAAACGCATTTGCAAATCAGTACAATTTTTAACGATATTCGCTATCGCTACATGTCAGCTGTTATCGTTATCTGTAACCGAGTCTGTAAACCGAGTCGATTTAAAAACGAGTGATTTCTCAATACCGACGTATGTGTATGTATGTGTAAAAACGAAAAATGTTTGCGGATTCGGTTTACAGAACATACCCGAATAATTTATGTGCTGTTTATTTAGTCGACAAAATGTGTGTCGTTTTAAAATATCGTTGTTAGAATATTTGGTTGTGAACCATTAAATCATATACCAGTATATTTGCCACGTATTTCCAAAAACTGTTTCACATGTTGTGTATAAAAAATATATGGAAATGAACATTTTAAATTACATTTTGCAAACATAGTGAACAAGAAAACACTAAATGAAATAAAAGTAATAAACAAAAAAAAATGTAATAAACAAAATTAATAATAACAAAATAAAAAATTAAAAAAAAAATGTAATAAAAAAAAGTAATAAACAAAAAAAAATGTTCCTTTTAAGTACGAAGCTTTTCGTATATTTTCACAGAGATGCCACTTGATTTCAATGTTTATCGACTATTGTTAATATCAAGTTACAGAATCGCACAATCGTTAGGGCAAGCAGCTTCAAACGTCGTTACTGAAGTTACTGAATTGCACTACAGAAGTCACAATATTCATTGGGAAATATTTAATGTGGCGCGATTGCCTTGCTCGCAATTACCGTGAATTTATATTTCACGCACACCAACAACAACTCGGGGAAAATTGAAAATAAAAATTTTCCCAACTTGGAAAAAAAAAATGCAAGTCAACTACAACAGCCCAAAATGCTTCATTTGAAATTCGAATTGAAAAAAAAACAGAACAAATGAAAAAGTTTAAATTTAAATTCAATACTTTCGCAAACTTCATGAAAATATCGCAAGCGAAGAAGCCAATGTCGAACCATAACTTTCTTCGGTATCACACTGACTGTTCTCAGTGGTTGAGTTGACATGTCATCATTTTTCACGAAACTGAATTGTGGTGGCTTTTTTTTTTTTTAATTTAATTTTTGTTAAATAAAAGACTTGTTCAATATTGATGTACTTGAAGAGCCTTTTGTTTGACTTTTAAAGTCTCTTTTGCTGATTCTATAAATAAACATTTGAGGGAATCAATGCCGTATGACCACTAATTAATGTGAAAAGTTCTGTAAAATATATTTACTTACGACATTGTTTCGACATTAAATGTAGAGAAGTGACTTATTTTGGAAACAAGAAATTAAAGTGCTGAAAGTAAAATAAATTTCCCGCATATTCAATGGTATGCAATTTGAAAGATTCGTTCACAATAATTTAAAAGTAATTACATTAACGACTGCATTGCTACTTCGCTGCTTGAATATGAAGCTCAACTGGTGGCTGGTGTGCTTGCTGGTCAATTGTGATAATATTTACAAGCATAATACCAAAAATAACTGCTGCCAATGTCTTAAGAAAACCTGGTTTTAATTTTGAACTTTTAGCAACCGGCCAACGGCAAATGAGAACTAGAACTCTTGATTGCAGACTACGAGTATTTATGAAGTGTTCTGCTGCTAATTTCGACATAATTTCAATTAGTAGAAATACAAATTTATTTTCCACAACATTTTATTTCAACTAAAACGCCATTGAAAAATGTAATGCCTGCAAAAGGAATATTTTATTCAGAAAAATTTAAATTAACTTTTAACGTCTTCGCTATTCCTTTGTTTTGCAAGTATCTGCTCGTTCAATTAATATCTTGGTACTGTTAGCAATGTTAGCAATAACATTATTATGAAGAATAATATTCAGCATCAGCTTGAGAAAATCTTTTTTCCATAATTCTTTTTCTTGCGAGGATCAAGTAGTTTTCTTACGTTTGAACTTTTCACAAGAATTACTAAAAGAACGCAAAATGATACTTTCTTAATACATTGGCAAGATTTTCTAAGAATACAATAAGTAAAGAAGAGGAAAAGTAAAGAGCAGACGAAGGGTTTGGTTTTTAGTTAATGAAAAGGATTACAGCAGAAGTTTATCTGGGAGCAGCACTCAGGAGATGCATGCGATGCATTGTGCTGCAACTATAGGAAAAGGATAGGAGGTGAAGCTTAATTAATTATTTTACAGCTCTGCTTTTTTGCACGTTCTTCGTTTTCATAGCAGTGTTGAAGCTTCGCTTTAGTAGCCATTTTTTTTTTTGTTCTTATTTTACTTCGCCGGTGCTACTCAATACCGACGAAGGAGTGCGTTCTGTTGTGATTGTGGATTGGATGCAGCTGAAGCCATTACTTTGCCACTGAAACCTTCATACAACAGCTGACACAAAGACGCACAAATGCATAGCAGAAAAAATGTGAGATGTTTTTTTTTTTTTTTTTTTGGAATTGGACGAAATGAAAAAAATATGAAAAAGCATGAACTGTATTATAATTGAGCAATGCAGAATAAAAATATTCTTTCAAACTCAATGTGCAGTATCGTACCGATTATTGGAATTTTGTTACCTGGTAGGATTTCGTTTGATGGGATGGTACACAGAAAAATATTTGACTAAATTTTAATTAAAAATTTTCTATTATCGATTAAAAAATTAATTCGATTTTCACCTGTAAAGAAAGTAATAGTAAAGAAAATGCAGGGTGGGCTAAAAGTCAGTTGTTTTTAAATTTTATTAATCGAACCGTGTTACACCAACGACCGAGCAACGAACCACAAAGTGGTAGAATTTTACTTTTCCACACAGAAAAAATCGAAAATTAACTTCAATTCAAAAGATTCTTAGTAAATTGTTCTTCCAATTAAAATGTTTGCCAAACAAATTAATCATATCAATTAATATATTTGTAGTTATGAGGTTTGTCAACATTTAAAATTCAATTAAAATCTTAATTTTTTCTTATGTATTCAAATGTATGTTCATAGACATAAAAACTTAAGAATTTTTTCAACTAAAGAATTTAATTGACCGAATTAAAAAATTGTTTGAAAGAAAGACTGAAAATAATTTTCAATTTATTCCAGGGGAAATTTTTTCTGTGCAATGGGCATTCAATTTCACTGATGCCACGAGCATATCGAATTTATTTCAACACACCAGAAATGCAATGAATCGTTTAATTGCACGGTTCCGACAACAAGTTGCAGTGTCAGACTAGCCACGATCAGGAAGACCGAGAACAGTACAGAACCAAGTGAACTTTGATCGTGTACGGGACAGTGTTGAAGAATATTCAGAAACTTCAAGGCGAAGACGTTCTGGGCAACTGGGCATCTCTAGAACATCACTTTGACGCATTTTAATAGGTCATTTACACATGCATCCATACAAGGTCCATTTGGCCCAAGAACTTTTACCAGTTGACTACCATCAAAGACGAATTTGGGCAACACACTTCTGGGAGTTGTGTGCAGAAAATAACGAGTTTATTAACAATTTAATAATGACCGATGAAGCTCATTTTCATCTTAATGGAGATGTAAATAAAATAAAAATATACGATTTTGGCGTACTGCAAAACCCAGGGTTATTCACCAGCGCCAATTGCACTCGCTCAAGTGTACGGTATGGTATGGAGTGACATCAGAAAAATTTATAGGGCCCTAATTCTTCGAGAATGAAGTTGGTTATGCAGTAACAGTGAATGGGGACAGCTATCGTACTGTGATTAATAATTTTGTACGCCCTGTGGCAGTCAACAAGTAGTTCCAGAAGCATAGAGCAACAGAACACACGGCCCGTGCCCACAATTTTAGTCTTTTAAATGAAATTTTTGAAGACCGAATTATCTCAAGAAATTCAGAATTCAATTGGCCAGCACGTTCACCAGACTTAACTGCCCCTGATTATTTTCTATGGGATTATCTCGAAGAACGAGTGTATGTTAACCATCGCCCCGCTATAGAGCAGCTAAAGCACAACATTGAACCGGAGATCAGGGCAATAGAGCCTGAAACTTTGCGTGTAGTTATTGCAAGCGGCTGTTCAAGAGCCCAATTGTGCATCGATGAAAATGTGGTCATCTCTCTGATATTATTTTTCATAATTAAAATTTAGATCGTACGAAGCTCTTATGATATTAAAAAATAAAAAATAATAAACAAAAAAGTTATTCAATACTACTTTTTTTTTAAACGCTACTTTTCACACCCCCTCGATCATCTAAAGCGATAAACATATCAACAGAATTTTAATTACATTATGTCTCATTAAAAACAAACACCCAAATGTATTTATGATGTTTTAGAAGTCATGGAAGTGTAAGAGCAAACAAACGACTTCGGTTACGTTTATTGTAACTATTGTTGCGGATGTACATTTATGTAAATAAGAAAAGTTTCTCTTAATGTTATTTGGTCACCCTCGAATTTCTAAAGTTCCCAAAAAAACACATTACACAGTCACACATCCACACAAGGCTGAAGACATGTGAATACCCTGTAGGAAACCTGGTACCAAAACTTCTCCAAGTCAACACTTTTGTCGATTTGTTTTTGTTGACTTTTTGATGACATTGTCAACTAATCGTCTACACTTTTTTTTTTTTTTTTTTTTTTTATCTTGGACCAGTGCTCAGGGGCTATACCCTACATATGCAATACATTGCACTGGAACTAGTGAGGAGGATAGGGTAGAGAATAGACAGGTGGTGAAAGTGGTAGGAAGATGAGCTTAATTCTTGCACAACTCTGCCGTTGCGTGTTAATTATAAAGAAAAGTTGTGGGGTCTCTGATGTTTTTTTTTGACGCATTATTTTTAAGCTAATGGAGCCATTTTATTTATTATTTTGCTTCGCCGACGTTTTATTGCTCAAATACCGACGAAGGAGAGTGCTGTAGCACAGAAAACTCGGAAAAAAACTTTTTTTCTGATTTGACCCGGCTGAGAATCGAACCTGGGTCTTTCTGGTTGCAGAGCCAACACGCTGACTACTCGCCATCAGCACCCTCTTTGTCTTTGATGAAAAAAAAACATATATTTCTTATTACAGATGCAAAACGTTGTTCTATTGTCGTATTTTGTTGTGGTGAAAATACATGCCGTCGCTCTCACTTACCCACAAGAACTACTTACTTCTCTAGTGACGCACACGTTAAATGTCTGTAGTAAATTTCCATTACTGGGGTATGGCAAGTCACTAGCAAATTGTTACAGTGTTACTATTGTCATTTCCTGTAGGGTACCTACGGACCAGACACTTCCAAATAAACAAACGTGCGTACGTATAAGACAATGTAATGGGCAAGAAAAATTGTACATTTGCTTAGCTGGGGGCGACAAGTATGCATTACACAGAAAAATCCAACAATTACGGTACCATTGGTTTTTTTTTACATATTTAAGTGTGAAAGCAATAAACACTCCCACACACACACACACACAAATCAATGCCGTCAAATGGAGTGGCAAGATTTTGTAACACGGCGAAGGCGTAAGAAACCCAAATGTAACGGACAAAAGTTACACTTGAAAAGTGATTTTGTTTTTCCCAGAAATACGATACAACAAGTTTCTAAGAAAATATTCTAATGACGACAAAAAGGGTGATTGCGTAACAGGTAGGCGGAGCCAGCCTTGAGTGTTATTGCTCGTAACAATGAAGTGGACATTCTGATAAAGGGCCAAGAATCAATACGATAACATTGTGATTGTGATGAAAAACGCTTTTAATAGGAAACCTCTCAATTATTGTTGAGTAAATAAAGTATCCTTTAATTGAAGTGAAACTGTATACGTGTGACTTCTGTGTGTTTTGTTTCCAATATCTCGAGCACGTAGTGAAAGAAGAAAAAGAAAACAAATACTTTTGTTGATGTTAATTGTATTTCTTATGAGGCCATGTTGGCGAAATTGAGAGCCATAAGGTGTTGTTGTTGTTGTTGTTTAGTTCAAATTTCCAATAATAGACTGGAGCTCAGGTTATATATTGCTTTAGCATTGACATTTTACTGTACGTGTGTCTGTGCACTATGATGGCCTTATTAACTGCGTATTGGAGACATGTAAATATGCTGTCCTTCATTCATAATAAGTTATCAGAGAACGAAATGGTCGGCCTAATTTGTAAAGCATCAATCATTGACAAGAAATACAAAACAATAAGAAAAATAGATAAACAAAATGAGGAATTAAATTGATATTTTAACGTGCGTTCTGTCTAGCTGAAGAGCTATTTTCACTAAAGCCGTACTTTAGTGCACTTTAGAGGCATTTTTCAATGTTTGAGTGTTCAAAACATTGTTCTTGTCTTCTACACTATTGCAGCTGCGAAATGTCTTCTAAAAATTTTGTGCTTCCACCAAGAAGATTTGTATTCAGCATTTATTAGGGATAATTTTGCTACCGCCGCCACTGTACTTTGTTGACCCTCCTTTATGACATACCTTATGCGACTATGCAATTGAAGGCGAATGTGTTGCGCACACTTTTTTTTTATCTTGGACCGCTACACATGCTGTGAATTGTGCTGGAACTAGAGGAAAGGGATAGCAGGATAAATGATAGGAGGTGAAGCTTCACTATCTTCCAACACTGCTTTTGTACGTTCTTTGTTTTCATAGCAGTGTTGTAGCGCCTCTGATGTCAGGGAGACGTATTCAATTTTGAAGCTTCGTTTTAGTATTTACTATTTTACTTCGCCAGTGGTAGGCAATTAGCGACGAAGGAGGGCGTTCTGATGTCCCTGTGGATTGTTATCAGCTGAATCCGATACTGTTCACTGACCTCTGACTATGCCTTCGCCACTGAAACCTTCCGACAACAACTGACACACAAATGCACATCAGAAAAAATGCGAGATGTTTTTATGAGTCTGAAACTGGGGTTGAACCCAGAAAATTTTTGGTTTTGTAGTCAACGTGCAGACTACTTCGACCATCGCCAGACTCACTTTGATCCCCGCCCAACACAGTAGTTACGCTTCAAAAAAGTCATATGTTTTGTGCGAAAACGCGTTATATTGGGTGGCTGATGAATTTTGCTACATTAAGAAACTGGAACGACTTCTTTTGTAATGCATGGAATATTTTCAATCTCTTTTCATTTGCAAGCACATTGAATTAGTCTTAAAGACAATCTAAATTTAAATGCCAGCCCTGCTCATGGATGCAGGTAAGGCATCTTGGCAAAAAATTTTTCATTACTGCCCGCAAAGTTAACGCTGGAACTATAGAGCTATTGTCGCTCGAATTGATTGTCTTAGTTGCTACAAATTTATGTGTTGCGATTTCTACACTTCCTGTTTACAATAACCATACAAGAAAAAGTCCGGTGGAGTTACGTCAGGCGATCTGGGGGGACAACGGGAGTTTGAGTTTCTTGAAATGAGCCTGTTAGTTAGTTGAACCAAAACTACAGACTCCAATGCGTGATAGTGGCATTCTTTTTCCAGTGTCCCACTTTTAATTTTCATTAAATCTAAGGATCAATCTACAAAAACCAAAACAAAAAACTCTAGATTACTCAGATAGAAAAAAGTTACCAAGTTTTCTTTTGGTATCGGCTTTCATCAGCCACCTTAAATGAGACAAAAAGTAAAAAAGGGACATGACGTTTTATTTCATAATATGACATAAACATTGTTATTATTATTTGCATCTGAGCACATGAGCATGCTGTGTAGAAATGCTTCGCGAAATCTGCTAATTCAATAACATGCACTTAAACGGACATTGCTTCCAGATACATTTAAAGTCATTTGGAGAATTAAAGCTGAAACTAATGATTTTGCTTTTCTTTTTCTCTTTAGCATTCGTTAAAAATGGCGTTAAATGAGTCCACCGTTCGTAATATTAAAGGTAGTTAATGGAAAAATATGCTCTTTCGCTATATTCGATTTTCGGTAAATGGCGTGTTTGCTATACCGGGCGTCGACTGTACAAGATTATTTATTTCATTTTTTAAAAATTTAATAAATGTCAAATACAAATAGAAGTAAGACTATTTGCAATATTGATTTTTTTACTATAAATAACTCTATGGAAAAACATACACAACGATTGTCGAAGAAAATATAGAAAGTTATTTTAACAATTCATATTTTTACACTAAATCACATAGAATATGAATTCAGAATAAGTGATCAAAAATTTCTAGTATTTTTATAACAAAATCTATTCGAATTTAAAACGATTTAAAAAGTTTTAATAATATTTGACTCACCAGAAAAATGTTTTAATTACTGCAGCATAAATATCTGTAAAAAGGCAGAGAAAAAAAGTATTTAAAAATGAGTTTTAATTTGCGTTGTAATAAAATGAGAATAATAATTTTGATTTAATTGTGGATCGAAAGGAGGCGCTTTAAAATTGATTACAGGTGAATCGGTTAACTCGTTTATCGTTGGAATGCTGTGCAAATTAACTTATGAAATTTCCTAGTACGGGGTGTCTGGTAGCAGATTTATATTTTCATGCTTAAATAAAAAACGTAATCATTTTATTAAGAGCTTTGCACGATGGAATGGAAATGCGGATCTTATTTTTTAAAAAGTATGTCATCCAGATCCTTCAGATCCTTTTTTAAAATTTCATGAATAACCGCTCTGGGAAGTCTCAGTGAGGCTGCTCTTTTCCGTATTGAAAGTCACGGATTTCACGTAAACTGCTCTGAACCAGTTCAATGTTTTCGGTTCGACTGGGCCCTGGTCGTGGGGCATTCATAGCCGAAGCAGTTGCGCGGAATCTCTGCACCCACGAACGAATTAAATTTCCACTTGGTCCATCACTTATTCGCACGAATACCGAACTTTGAACAAAATTGTCAACGAGCAATTACTCTTAAAGAATCATTACTCTTAAAAAAATGTCTCCACAGCGAACGTGCGATGCTCACTTGACCCCTGCTGACCACTCTTGACTGCAAAATCCGCACAATCGATAATTCCAACGGCGCCACCCTCCGCACCGTTTATTACTTTTTTGAAATAATCGTATTTAAAAATATAAATTTGCCACCAGATACCACTTGAACGCCGCAGGTACGTGTGGGCGATATTTATTTTGTGGCATTGCGTATGCGTCAACATTTGAATCGTTTATTTCTCACAAAACCCGCCAACTGCCATTTCAAATCAAATATCAAAAATGACATTATTATAGATTATGAATGGCATACTTTAGTTACACCGTCTTATGCAGGAATCCGTCAATTGTCAGGCCCTTCAATGGGTTGGATTTTGCTTCGGAATGTCTGTTTAGTGCAGAAACCCGTCAACTGAAATCACTTGCCGGCTTTTCTGTTCGTTTTGGCAAGCTTGCCGATTAACGTTTTTTATGGTTAATGTTACTGTTCGGTATTTTAAATTGGTAAATATTTTATATAGTTATTTGGTTTCAAAAATGTACAATGAAAGTTCTGATGATGAAACTGAAATAAAACGAAGACGTGATGGCGCTTCAGGACAAAGTAAAAATCTTTGTATGGTGCGATTCTTGATGAATTTTTTGTGATAGAGGAAGATTCGACACTATTCGTCACTACTTCCCAATCAGGCGTCATTCATACTTACCCGGTGATCGAAATTTTGATTGCATCAAACGCCTTGTTCGAAGAGTTGGCAGACAGAGTTTTTACACACCAAAACAGTATGCTGACTTAATTCTTAAATCTAGTAAATCGGGGCTCTTTACTGTTCACCAAGTAAAAATCAGTATCATCAATGCTCTCAAACTTGGTGGCAACATTTTTATAAGAAGACTGTCAACTCAGAAGAAACTTCTTGGGGGAGAATTCGAAAAGAAGACGGGATTACTTTTCCTTTTAAAGTATTCACTTGGAAAGATTTTTTTTTTTATAATAAGACTGGCCAAGGAAAAGTAGTTGCCAAGCACTTCGATCACACTAAACTGATATTCAGCAGTTCCAGAGCTCCCAATAGCGATAGCATGAGCGTCAGGATAGAGATCAACGCAAAGGAAATCAATGACCTGAAAAAGTTGCCCAAGTTTACTACAGGCCACGAATATTTTTTTGATGAAATCCTCCACTGGCCTACGACGCAAGCCGACTGCAGCATCGATGTAGAATATGACGATGAGTAGAATAAAAATGCAAACAATACGCCGGACCTGTACGCACAGACAATATGTTTCATTATTTGAACTTTTTTCTTTGAGTGTTAATAAATTTAAACATAAAGATAACATGCAACTTACAACCATTTTGGAAACTCAATATTGTAACCAAAAATTTTTTTAAAAAAAAACTTTATTTTTATTGCAGAAACCCGTCAAGAAAAAAAATTTAAAAAAGTTATTTGTTATGCAATGAAATAAGAAACCCCTAAAATTTTGCCCAAGCCAAAACCTTTACTAATTTTAAAATTTGGATGTTTTTTCTAGTTTTCCGATGATTTAGAAACCCAAACGCACTTGACGGGTTTCTAAAATAAACGAATCATTCGTTTTGACATAAAAATACAAGTGTGTCTTTTAGTTTAATAAAAATATTAATAATAAAATGGTCTGTAAGCAAATATTATAAATATGGACGGTCACATATGATGGAAAGGCATTAATCACGACAATAAATGTCAGCAGTTGGAATTCTGGTATCGCCAGCAGCTGTTACGGTTTCAAAGGTAATAAAAATATTTTCGTTTGCCCAACTAAGACATCCTGAAAAGTTTAATTCCATTTCGGAGCAGTCTCAGAGGAATGTACACTTTCTGTAAATTGTTTGCAGTGCCTCAGCTGAACTCTTTTCTTCCATTCGTTATTTATTTTGTTATTATTCTTCAGCTTTCATATGCTCCGTAATTTGCCATGCGAATCATATTTCTTTTTTGTACAACAGCATACGAGTAAAATATTTATTTGCCATTTACAATTTACTTACTATTTTTGTTATTTTGTTTTCTTCTTTGATATCAATTTGAATTGCTCGTTATGTGTATTAGAAAAGAATATTTATTTAAGTAACGGGGGCGTTTTCGTGCTCGAATAACGACGAAGGCGGGTATTGTTAACATAAACACTTTACAAAAAAATTGTCCCCTGTAGTAATTAAACACTTAGAACTTTACGAAATACGAGAGTATAAAAAGTGCAAATTATACAGGGTGGCCCAAAATGAGCTATATGGTTTGAATTCGTTATAACTTTTTCAATTATTATTTTTTCTTCGTTTGTTTTTTCAGCTTTTTGTGAAGAAGACTTGGGGAATTAATTATGAATCATTGCACGATCGAACACAGCACATGCTGCAGGTGCCTCAATGGCTTTGTTAAGGGACATATTCGACGAATGCTTTATTTCGCGCACAAGCGATTTTAACTGACCTCCACGTTCACCAGCTTTAACACCTCCTGGCAATTTTCTTTGGGGATATTTGAAAGAAAGAGTGCACGTTAACAAACCAAGAACCATACTCCAACTAAAAATTAACATTCGAAATAAAATCATGTCCATTGCACCCGAAATTTTGCGAAAAAAGGAAAAATGGAAATGGAAATGGAAAATATATTAAAAAGCGCACGTAGGTGCGAAGCAGAAAATAGACATCAGTTACAGGATATAATTTTTCAAAGCTAATTGCAAAAAAATTCCCCAATAATATACTGTATTTAAAAAAAAAAAAAATTATAATAATCGCATAAATAAACAAGTTATAAACCATTTAAACCATATAGATCATTCTGCGACACCCTGTAGTACCCACAGTATTAGTATTATAGCCAGATGTGTTCAAAATTTGCTTGGACACCTACGCTTAGCGTCTAATTCCACGGTGCTCTCAACACTGAGAGAAATTAAGACGATCAATACCGCCCCCCATGGGCAGTCGGAAATACAAAATGCTGTACCACTACCAGTGCATACAGGTTGCAATCCAAATTTATAGTTATCCCTGGTCTATAAATTACACCTTGCTAAGGTGTTTCAAACTGTCCAAACTCTGTGTCACATCAGAATGTATTTGAGTCAATAACGCTTAAGCCAGTATTACTACTGTTTGTTCAAGACACATTCCGGTGACTGACTACTACTGTTGAATGGCAACAGCACCTAGTTAATTAAACGTCAAACTCACACATATCCCGAACAGACCAAAACCTTATCTCCCAGCGTATTTTCTGGTGGCCAACACAGCCACTACGAATCCTTTCCCAAACCAGCACACTGACTCCAACTTTGCGGGCTGGACACGAAGTACTCACTTAAGAGTACATCAGTCATTAAACCCTTACTGAGCGTTAGAGCTGTGGGACTTCGCTGGCCCCGTACCACTAGATTAGAATTGCACTGTATTTATACAGTCATACGGAATTGTAAGCATAACCTTCTCAATCTTTCGAAGAGTCGCCGCTTCTGTCATCTTCAAACTCCCAGGAAGTTTAAGTCGATGATAGACCTTTAGCTAGGTACCGCGGGCTTGCTATACACCCGTAGGTTTGGCAACTTGTCCCAAACCCCCTGCAGGGAATTTTATAGACAAGAAGAGGGAGAGCGAGAGGCTGCAATTTTACCTTCGAGATCAAATAATGAAAAAAAAAAATCTGAAAACGGAATATTTTCACCTGGAGGAACTCGATGCCCCCCTAATTTATATGGGGCACTTGAATTACAGCGAGAGAGCTGCAAAAGAAAAAGATGTGAGATTCGCATAAAATTAATAAATATACGGGTGTGTTCTGTAAACCTAATCCGTTTTTACACATACCTCGGTATTGAGAAATCACTCGTTTTTAAATCGATTCGGTTCACAGAACAACTGGTGTTCTAGATTTACGTCAGCACCTGCCCATGGGGCCTTATCTGACGGTGGTCTTAACACCGAGTAAATTTCTGTAACGATTCACTAGCGCCCCCAGAGCACTGATAAGCAAATGAGCCCGTAGGCCACCTACTTCCAGAGTTGGGTAGCAAATCATGTATAGTTATCTCTGGTTTCTATAATGCACCTTGTTGAGGTGTTCGAGCGGTCTAAACTCTTGTCACATCAGAATGTTTTTATGTCAAGACCCATTTAACAGTAATACTGTTGGTTCGAAACACATTCCGGTGACTACTGTCGAATGGCAACAGCACCTAGTAGAGTAAAGGTCATATCATTAATATGCGTGTTACGACTTTCACATATTTACGATTAGACCAAAAACTCCACTCCCTGCGTAACTTTAGGTAGCAACCACAGCCACTACGAATCCAAACCCATACCAGCGCACACAAGCCAACCCTTCGGGGTAGACACGAAGTCCTCGACTCGAAGTACCCGTAGTACTAACCAAGGAAGACATCAGTCCTTAAACCCGTACTTTCGTCAGCAGTGTGGGGCCAAGCTGGTCCCGTAGTACTAGATTAGAATTGAACTGGTGTTAAGCAGTCCTTCATCATTCTCTAGTGAGATTTCGAAAAGTCACCTCCTCTATCATTTTCGAACCTCAGAGAGGAACAAGGTAATGCTGCACCTTGAGCTCGGGACCGCGGGCTCGCTCAGACCACCTGTAGGTTCCGGAATACAAGATTCACAAGTTTCCAGAACCCCCCTGCGGGCTCGGTTCACAGAACAGGGGGGCATAAAAATTCGACCATTAAAACAATTGAGATAAAAAGAGGACCAAGTTCTTGAAATATGTGAAAGACCATTTCCTTTTTAGCCAACCTTCAAACTTGGCAATATTTAAACACTAAAGAGCCGCTGCCTTGAAGTTAGAGGGAAATAGGAATTTATGTAATTTATTGATTACACACGAAATACTTATTCCTTGCTGAGTTTAGTTTGTACGGCGACAAACCAAAGACACAACATTCAAAACTTGGCAACTGAATACACTGAAGAGACATCCATCCATTCATTTCCATTAACTTTTAAAGACGCACAAAACTTTTTCGAGTACCCAAACTTGCGTAATAAAATCATGAAAGTAAAAAAGATACAAATTAGAATGTAAACAGATATGCACTCAGTAAAGTTTTCTATTCCCTGCAGTTAAACTTTCATGAAGAAATATCATCGTTAACTTGTTGTGTATGTTGTTTGGAAAACAGAATGTCATTTATTAATGTCATTCTGAAATGAAAGTCTCGTGGAAAGCCATAAATTATATTTAATCATTGAGAAAAAGAAACCTGCTCTAATACCGTCTCTCCATCTTCTTCTGGCGTATATTCTTTCACTAAAACTGAATGTGAATTTAGTGCTGATCACATTTTCTATCCTGCGCCTTTTTAAGGTTTAAATGCAAAAGAAAAGAGATTGCAGACAAAAGCAAGCCGAACACTTGTATTAATTGTTTATTTTGTTATTTCCTGCAAAACTTTATCGCAAAAGTATGCAAGTGGCGCGGTATTGGAAATTTATTAATGCTTTCGAATTACAAGGCCATTAATTATTAACATGAACCCCCCCCCCCGGCTGTAGTTTTTGTTTAATAAAATTATCACTATTTGGAATTTTTAAGGCATTTAAAACATTGAAGCAGATGTGAAAAATTAGTTCCCCCAATATTTTTTTTCTTTTAAAATTTGTCTGTAGGAAGAATATGAAATTATTTTTCGGCGTTTAGATTGTCAAACAGAGGACAAAATATCTACAAACGTGGCTGCCGCGCTAATGTAGCGGTGTGAGAGTTGCCGGTACGATTTCTAACACACACTCCTGCCTGTTTAATTTAGCTGGAGTTAAGCCAAGTTCATGTACAACTTGTATTGTCAACATATATCGTTGCCTTAACATAGGATGGCTCTAACTAATGTTTCTTTCACACTTTTGAGTGGACACGGTGTTCGATTAAACTGGATTGGTATCCAAAACCACAACAATAATAAAAACATACGCTTTTGTACTTGTACGAATATTTTATTAAATTATATTTTTCTTTCATTCTATAGGCACATACATTTATTTTTAATTATTAATTTTTAAAAAAATTTTTAATTATTAAAAAAAAATACTAAAATAAAATTAATTCTAAAATAAAAATTTCCATTTTATTTTTTTAATGTTAAACTTATCATCGTTTCAATTTCAAACGGGAATACAGACGATATTTAGTCCAGCAGACGTTTAAAGGCCTGTGTGCAAAAGCACACAAAACATCTTTACAAGCAAATAAATTTTCAAATTAATTACAGCAGTTTACAGTAAATTTCGTTCGGGAACAATTTTAGACCTGACTGACTTCAGTCAGTAAAATTTGTTTATTTCAGATCTAGTTTTCGAGATATCAGGGTTTGTAAGCCACTTTCACAACATATCGTCGTATGATTTCAAAGAAGCCCTAAGTTAAGTGGCGATGGTCGAAGTAGTCTGCAGGTAGACTACAAAACGAACAATTTTTCCTCCGTTCAACCCCAGTTTCAGACTCATAAAAAGATCTCGCATTTTTCTGATGTGCATTTGTGTGTCTTTGTGTCAGTTGTTTTCGGAAGGTTTCAGTGGCGAAGGCATAGTCACTGGTCACTGGTCACTGGTCACTGAACAATACCGTCTTCAGCTGATAGCAATCCACAATCAATCAGAACGCCCTCCTTCATCGGTATTGTGTAGTACCGGCGAAGTAAAATAAAAATAAAATGGCTACTAAACCCGAAGCTTCAATACTGCTACGAGTATAAACAAAGAACGTGCAAACGCAGAGCTGTAAAATAATTAATTAAGCTTCACCTCCTATCATTTCTCTAACTATCCCTTTCCTATAGTTCCAGCACAATACTTCGCATGTGTAGGAGTCATCTCCTGAGTGCTGGTCCCAGATAAAAAAAAAAAAAACAAAATAATCTTAAGGCCGTGCAAACATTGTTCCTAAGTTTGTTCAGTAGTTTTAGAGATATCGTGAAATTTTAAACGAAAAAAAAAATTAAATTTTATGAAAAATTTTGAATTTTTTGTTTGCAAGAATGGAACAAAAAAAATAAAATTATAACAATAAGTTTATTTTTGGTTTAGCATCTTGTATATAAATATTTATATTCCAAAGAAATTAACTACTATTTCGTTGAAATTGCTGCAGCATTTTTGATTTTATTCACAATTTAGTGAAAAAACTCAATTCAAAAAAATTTACACTTTCATACATCAGTACAATTTTTTAATTTGTGTTTATTTGTTGGTGGTACGTATCTGAAGCAAGTGAGTGTTTTTTTTATTTCTAGCGAAAGGAAAATTTTTTCCAATTGTGTAAACTTGTGTAATTAATTTTTAAAAGACAAAAATCGTAAATTCTCAGACAATCTAGACAACTAATGCCCAAATTCACAGTCAATAGTTCGCTAATAGCAATAGTTTAACCAATAATACTTGATTCACAGCTGTTTGTTTACTATTAGTTAAACCGCCAAATATCATTGGTTAACCAATAGTTAGACAACAGCTGATTAGTAACTTATTATTATTAGTATTTTTGTTTTGATATCATCTACCATAATCTAATTTATATAATACTATCAGTTTTTTATTTTCGATGATATTTTTATTTTCCCGAACCAATTTCAGCAGCAATTTAATATCTTGTGCGGTAAAGTTCGATGAACGTGCACTTGTTTTATCCATTTTTAAGAAATAATACAACAAATATAGCAAAAATCATATGCTATAACAGTGCTACCAATATTGAAAATTAAATTGTTAGGGTTACCATACTTCGGTTATACTGAGAATGTCAGTTAAACAATACACTGTGTATATGAAGTATTAGTTAAACAATAGTTATCAGTTTAGTTTACTAATAATTAACTATTGACTATGAATTTCGGTCTAAATGTTGTCGATTTGTACAACATTCGTTGTTGATTTGCAACAACGTTTTTCCCTCAGTGTATGTCTTTTTAACGATATGATGTAATCGAATTACCACATCAGTTTTTTTGTCGACCACATTGCTGTTTAATATCAAAAAATTTAAAATATGTTAATATCAGTTGGACAATGGAACACGCTTTCCGTTGTGCAATTATTCTTCTGCTTCGTATACTATTTTCTTCAATTTACTTTTGTAATTCTCTTGCTTGTCACGTCATATGCTACACTGATGTTCTACATGTGCAGCATTCTTTGGATAGAATGCTTTGAAATGCTTTTTATGGCAGTCTTACTGCCCGTTTGTACTCAAAACAAAACCCAAAAATATTGTTGGTGTTTTCCATACAAATGAACGAACGGAACGAACGAGGGAATATCGGTAAACCAACCGACAGTTAATGAAATATGAAGAGCACTATTTGAGAGCATGGCAGCATGTGTCTGTGTATCTGTGTGTGTGCGTTCTTCACACTTCACACTTCAACTTCAATAAATTTATAGTGCAATTTAAAAGATATTGGATAAATATTGAATTGGAAACTTTTTTGTGCAAAAGAAAATTTTGCTACTACACGATGGCTGATGAATTTCGCTGCATAAAAAACTCAAATAAATTTTATTTTAAATCATTTTTTTTTTATTTTGGACCAGCACCCAGGAGATGACGCCTACAGGAGATGACCCCTACACATGTGATGCATTATGCTGGAACTAGCGGAAAGTAGCATATGTACACAAATTGACGAAGAAAACTTAGGCCACGCGTTTCACGTTGTGCTGTGTTATTGATCGTTTTTTTAATTTGCCAGCCAGTTTTAATTTATTAAATATTTTTTAATGGTTTTTAGGATCCGTGTTGAGAGACTACCGTGTGTGTGGCAGCTGAACACAATATTGGCGTTTGATTGAAATGGCCCTTGTCTGACATAAAGATATCGTTAAGCATAGCCAGCACTAGCAGACTTCTCTGCACGAATGGATTGGCAATATTTTAATTTGTTATGGGGTGTTTCCCTATAAACTTTGTGCAGAATTGTCTGCACGATGTGTCGCCTGATACCCCGGTGATCAGATGAATTTCTTACAGCAGCACTTGTTTCTTGTATGCGAAAGAGTTTACCAAGTTTATTATTTTCCAACTGCTGAGAGCCGTGCCTCCGCGAGTACGGCGAAACTGTCTTCATACGGCAATTATTGACTCCAGTGCGTGGAAGAGGCGCATTCTTTCTATTTCGTGTTGCAGCATACCAATTTTTGTTTTGCAATAAATTTAGACAACGATCTAAACTTAAAATAAAAATATAAAAACTGATAGGTCAGGTCGGCGTACAGTTTGCTCTATGTAGAGGTAAATAAAGGTCCCAGTGCACTTGGGTCCAATTCATTATGGCCCCACAGTGATATTTGTTGCAAAAAAAAACTTTATCTTGTTATAGTGATGCAGACCAGAGTCTCTGCTAGCAATAGAAACTAGAAACCAGAAACTGATAAACTAGCGCAGCCCATTTTAAATCTTAACTTGCTTAGAAAAAAGTTAGTACATTTAATTTTGGTAGCGTATTTCAGCAGCCGCCCTGTATTTCAGATATTTTGAGGCATGTTTGTGACATAAATTCGGAATGAAATTAAAATTTCCCAATCGCTTCGCTGACGACCATGAAGAAGCCAGCGATGAATATGTTTAAAGAGAGCCAGCTAAAAGCAATAAGTTCGGGTTCCAAAAAGCGGCTAAAAGTAAATGTGTCGTAGAAGGATTGTATTTTGTGTAATCGAATGAAGTTTTATTCTTTTCAGGACCTCATGTTTATTTATTAATTAATTTTTTTTTGTATATCACTGTTGGACAAGTTGTTTTCCAACTTAAGTATTTCTAATGGTATAGAATTTTTTTTCCTGGGAAACATTTCATGATTAATTTTTTTTTTACTTCCACATTGAAATCCCTTTGACTCTCATAATTCTAATATTGAATTGATTTAAGAAAAATATCTCTTATGGGAAAACAAGCCTCTGGAGTCAAATAAATATTGCAAAAAAAACCAGTAATTTCAAACGCCTGCTTTGTTAGCAAAACGTGTAAAATTTTTTTTTTTAATAAATGAAGCCAAAGCAGCGTGTCCTGTCTGCATAACGATAACATTTTTCTATATTTTAAAACATTTCTACTTTTCGAAACTCAGCAAAATAAATAAATTGTTTTTGCAATCATTAAAATTGATTTTTGTGCACGACATGAATATAAACTCCTGTATGAAAAAATGAATATTGAAGTTGAAGTGCAGCTTTCTCATTCAAAATTCCAACATCCAGCTGCCTGTAACTTTAACATTAAATTTTTGCATAAGAGGAAAAATGTATAAATCATCAAGGGTACAGTCACAACAATATTGTCTGCCATTTGAATAGCAACTTAACAACCTGAGACACCTTAAATGTTTCAATAGTCATTAATAAAGAAATAAAAATAAAAAAAAATAACATAATGAAACCGAAACGAAAGTGAAAAGGAATGAAAAAAGGCGTGCATGTATTGCAGAGTTCAGCAAAGAGTATTGCAAAGTTAGTCGAGAATCAACATGATTTGTAATTTCTCGTACTTCTACACATTCATACATTAAAGTGTAAAATACTCATCCCACTCTCAATCATGAGTATGAGTACTTCAGAGTAGTTGAACATCAATGATGGCACGATTTCAAGCGTGGGTATGGGTAGAGATGCACTGCTGAACTCTGTTATATTGAGGGTGTCAATTTCACTCGAGTATGTTCAGCTGGTGTGAGAGGAAGTATTAATTTCCGATAAAAAAGTACAAAATGACATGTGAAATATAAAAATGAAATTAAAAAGTTCAGTATCGAAAATGCCTGAAAACTGTAAGTCCATATTTACACCTTGCAACAAACGTCGCGTTTGTTCTATATTTTCTTTTAAAGTTGTTTCGAAACATTTGTCCTTTAACCATTTGAATTTTTTCAAAGGATTTATTTTACCGTTCAACTTTTAAACGTGTTCAAAGTAAAATATAATAATCAAATGGAATACAAACAACAAGGCTGTGTTGCCTACTAAGCGTGTCCTGCTGCTATTAAGCGATTAAAATTTCTTTTAAATACTACAGTCGAACTTCTCTATAACGCAGCAGTTGGGGTCCGTCAAAGTTATAGAGAAAATTCGTTATAGAGAAACTGCAGAAAATTTTTACTACATTTTTTTTATGTAGAAAATATATTTATTAAGACAAAAAAAAATTGTTTTTACATGAACACATTAATTTTGTTTTTATTAATACATACATACATACATATGTGACTAAATTGATGCAAAAAATCGATTGCTAAAAACTTCGCAATAGAGAGATTATTTAGTGTGAAAAATTCTATTTAGGTCTTAAAAAATTGTACGTTACAGAGAGAACTTCGCTATAGGGAACTTCGTTATAGGGAGATCAAAATGTATGAAAATACTCACAAAAATGTTGTGTTCAGGAATTTTATTTGTTATAGAGAAGATTTCGTTATAGAGAAGTTCGACTGTAATTGTAAGAAAAAAAAGAATTGCAACGCAACTTTTACAATATGCAAATATTGCTTTTGAAAAATTAACTGTTCGAAAAACTTACCTTCGTGCAGTACTACAACGATTAGAAGAAGCTTAAGATTTTATTTAGAAAAATTTATCAAATTCGAGTTAATTTTTATAGCTCGATAGTGACAGTTTAAAAAGTACCAGTAACTTTTTTCAGAATAATGCAATACCAGCCTTATATCTTTTCAATGTGTTCTGTTAATAAAATGCAAAGAGTTGCTGCATTAAAAATAAATATTAAGATCAGTTTTCTCTTTTCACAACCTTAGAGTAGATATTTAAAAAAAAAACTTACTAAACACTTGTCCGTTTGGTAGGATGTCTACATTAAAAGTTGTGGCAACTTGGTTTAAACTTTTTAGCTTCTGTCGTTTGGACTGGCCGTTGATATATCAGCCAATCACTTAATAATAATTATTATGTTATTATTATAAATACTAGTGTTTATTATAATAGAAGTTATATAATTTTTATAAATAAATAAAACCGAACTGAAAAAATAATAATTTTATACTTTTGTATGAATACAAACTACATCGATTATTTTAAAGAATATTTAATTCAAATCGTATTTAATTGTGATTCCAAAAAATTTCTATACAAAAAAATTAAATGCTTTTTCTTGAGTAAAAAAGCTGACAACACTTTGAATTTGAAAACGAAAATAGAGCAAAACTAAAACGACACGAAAAAAATGCAAAAATTACTTCGTCAGGCGTCGGTCGCTATGCAACTTTTTCACCCCGATTTATTCTCTACACCGCTCACTGTCAAACAAAAAGTTGCGGCATTTATTGCCAGTTGTAAATATCGCCCATGTTAATTTCCATTGTTGCCTCAAAACGGTGCAATACATTTCAAAAGGTTTCTTTCTTTTGCCGAAAGAGATGAATTACGCTGCCACTGTTCAGATATTTATAGAATAAATGTTCTAATGTTGGCATTTTTACGTTCGCAAACCCATTGTGGCGTAAAATGGAATTAGAGTATTGGAGGGGGATGGATAGCGGGAAGTGGGAACTTTTTCAGTTTCAATAGAAAAAGTTTAACTTCAATAGAGAAAAGTGATTATGAATTTTGCATTTGTCTTATCGGGGTATTATAAACAGAGAAAAAATATATAAAAATATTTATGCAGCGTATCCGGTTTATTAAAACTTTTTCTTATTGAAATATTAATTTCCCCCCGCGTAACCTTAAAAAACAAAACAGTATATTTTTTCATAATTCTAAAAATGTATTCAGATTTAAATTTACACATCGCAAGTGTATAAAATGTTTGAAGTACTTGCCTTCATTAAAGGTCATTTGAAATAAAAATGCAAATAAAAATAAAAGAAGCCAGAACTGACATTTAAAAATGAAATGGAAAAGAAAAGTATTTCGTTTGGATCATGTCCGTGTTGTTATTTCATGCAAATCATATTTGAGATTTATTTCACTTGGACACTGTTGTTCGTTATATTTTTCCTTTTCTTTTTTTTTTTGTTTTGCGAAAAAGATAAAAGAATAAATTGTTTGTAATTTTGTTTATCTTTTGAATTACAGAAGAAAAAAAAATATTTGAGAAAAGTTAAATACTTCGCATTAAATTTTAAAAGTTATTTTTTTTCTTTTTTTTTGCCGCCATTAAAACTTTGAAAACGTGCTGTATCAAATATGAGTGTGTGTGTGTGTGCTGTTGTGCTGTATGTGATTTGTATTTGTGTTTCGTAGTAATTTAAAATACTGAAGCAACATAAAAGAAGTAAACATGCTCACGTCTGTCAAGAAATACGTTTTCGGGCGTGCATTTTCGAACACCAGCAGCAACGTAATTTGAAATTAAAAACAAGTCGCCGATTTCCCTTCACGTATTAATAAATTAAAAAGGGGTGGAGTAAATAAATACAAAACGTGGCAAACTTTTAAATATAAATAAATCAATATATCTGTGGCAATTTTGAAGGGCAGATTAAGTCGACTTAAGCACTCAAATTAGATAAATGCGAGCAAGTAGAATGAAAAATTTCACTTTTAGTAGGGGCGGTTTTTTTTTGAATTTTCTTCCTTTAATTAGAAAGTGACCAGCTGACAAACAATGGTATTAAATTTTAGCTACTCTGCCATATGGCTGTGACATAAATTTTAAAATATATCAAGCTAGACACAAACTGCACCACTTAACTGAGCTCTGTTAACGTTACCCGAATGCATTGCAAATGGTGCAATTTACCAGCAGTCTGATATTATAGCGGTTTTCACAGAACCCATTTGCCAATTTCAGAAACATAATATGCAGATAGGTGCCTTGGGCCAGTGCTCAGGGAATATGTGTCCCCATCAGCGTTGGCGTTCTTCAGTTTTATTTGTTTTTAGCAGTTTTTGGAAGTGCAAAAAAGTTTTTCAGCTGTTTGTTCAAAAAATAAGTATTTTTACAATTATTTAAATTATTTCAATTAATAATATATTTTTTTTCAAACATCGAAATTGAATTGGCTTTTTCTTCAAAATTTTTCTTGTGCATCGAATATTTTATCGAACAGGACTTTGGTTTAAGAGGAAATACTTTCGTGACTCACATGGGCTCCCTTGGCAAACTACAGAAAAAAAATTTTGTAAGTGCCCATCAATGTTGCCAGACGTGGGAAAAATACTTTTTTTTTTTTTTTTAGTAATTTTTAGCAATTCTATTGAAACTGCTCACACACATTGAATCGTTTGAGTGCATCCAGCAAAAATTATATTTGAAAAGTTCACCAAATTGTTGCCAAATATGAAAAAATATATTCTTACTTTTTTGCTAATTGTTAATTTTATTTTTAATAAACAAATGAAACAATTATTGAAGAAAAATTTTTTTAATCAATTTTATTTTATCGTTTTTTTCACTTAAAATATTTTTGTTCTCCAATTGCAATTTGTCCTAAAAAAAAATGGCAACACTGGTTCCCATGCGCTGCCCTGAAATAATTTGGGAAAGAGAACAGTGTGAAAGTGATAAGCAGTATGCGAGAGCAGAGTTTTTGAGTGTCTGATGTTGACGCAATCAATTTTTTTTAAGCTGAAGGAGCGTTATTTTACTTCTTTTACTGCTCAAATAAGGCCACAAAATTAACATGTTTTAATCCAGAAGTGAAATTTTAAAATTAAAAATAGTTTTAAATAATGTGGATTATTCTTTGTTGGGCTTGAATTTAGAGTAGAAGATGTAAAGAAAAAACTCCGGCAAGAAAAATAAGAAAAGAAATGAATAAATGCAAAATTAATTCTGCAAAAGATTCGTGTAGCACTGCTCTCACATATCCAGCTGAGTGTTACAAAATTTGTTGACGTTATTATGACTGAAATACAATATCGAAAACGTTGTGATATTTAGACGAGTTGTTAGAAATATCGTGTTGGCCTGTCACTGCCTGTCCAAAACAATTTCAAAAAGTAATTCGAAATTTGGAATTTTGAAATTCATACTTGAATGCTACAGCGTGCTGTCCTGTCTGTTGTTCTTATCTGTTGCCAAATACATCCTCCCTTTGTTGCGTCGCAAGTTGGAATTTCTTCGAAATGAGATTTCAAAGACATTTTTCGTTTTGATAAACTCTTGTAGTTCTGTAGCAAAAAAGGGAAACATGAATTAATGCGCTGCAAAGAATTGTTCAGGAAATAATGTTCCCGGGGCATATTTTGTAGATAAATATTAATATTTATTAAGTAATGCCCGTGCCCGTATGTGTGTGTGCTATAAGGACTTAATATTTGCAACCTTTTTGCCAAAGATATCTATGTAATTGAGTGTGGAAAGTTGAGGGACAACGTGTGTTGATTTCATATTTAAATTGCCAGCAGGGAGGGAAATGTGAGAGAAGATGAAAGTGTCTATTTCAGAACTTATGAAAAAAATATGAATTTTAATATTTATTATTATTCGAGAGAGTTCCTATAACAAGGTTTTGACTCGTTAATGGAATGAGTTTCCGTTTTACTTCAAACAGCCATTGTCAATTAAGTTTTGTGAATTGGAAACGACATCGAAAGCATCTTGACAGGGGGAGATTTCGCTGTCGCAAAAATAGTTATCAGTGGATATGAAAGAAATAATGTTAAATTTCTAATAACATTAGTGGATGATATGAATAGCAACAACGCACATTGGTACTAATGTTGAACGCAGCAGGACAAAAGCCATAAATATTAGCGTTTCCAAAAAAAAAACAGAAAAAGTGGATTTCTGGATTGGTAAGACCCTGCTCTAAAAGTACTGTACCAACTTGTATGTATAGCTAAACGTGCATATAATTGATTTGTTTATTAAAATTAAGTAATTAAGTTGTTCATGTCGAAGATTATAAGTTACTAGTTTAACCCGGTGTTCATAATAAAATGAAATAAAAAGTGTTTATATAGTCTAGAAAAAAGGGCAAAAGGGAGAAGAAAACAATCTACTGGAACCTTCCTTTCCACTTTGTTTTAATCACAGAGAGAATTTTATTTCCTAAATGTTTCAGTTTTTTACCCAGTGTAATTTTTATAGAAAAAAAAAATGATTCGATGTGCTTCATTTGTGTGTGCGCTGCCTGTTGGGCTGTTGTGTATGTTTCAATATGCCAGCGAAGGTAATCTCATCTATAAATTAATTAAAACAACTTTATGATGCATAAAACTCGTAAAAAGAAGTGCTAATTATGTAATTGAACTACAAGCATATAATCAACACATTTTATGAGAAATAATAACAATGAAAAACTCTGTACGTTGCCCAAAAATAAGTAAAATAAAATAATTGAATCTTGGTCGTACTCATTCCTCGCATTCCCTATTAAGTTCTATTAAGTTCTATTGCTCTTCCATTTTTTTTTTCTACAGACTAAAAAAAGAATTTGCCTTCTCATATTCTCAAAGATGTACTTGTGACGTTTTCGTTTCGTTTGTACAACACATTTCGATTTTACTTTAAAGCACAAATGGCTCGAAGTTGGGTTTAATTTAATTATGAATTGCATACTTAACGAAACATGTAGTCTGCGAATGTTAATAAAATTATTTAATTAAAAATATTTAATATTTTCAAATTTACTCTACAACGTCAAGGAATTTCATCGGAACTAAAGTTTTTATGATTTAATTTCTGTTTTGTTCTCTGCCAAAAACTTTTTCCATAAAAATGCTGATAATAAACATTGTGTTAAATAAAGAAAAAAACTCATTTTGATTTCACTGCGTTGAACACATGCATGTCGCTATAAAGCGATATATTAAACAATTCCATTGTCTCTTTAATGTTCCTTGAAATGAAAGCAACATGATGCTATTGAATTTTGCTGATGATTTGTCAAAGAAAAATTCGTAAATAGACGAATGAAACGAAAGAAAAAAAAACCATCAAGTTTTACGCACAATAAAAGGTTGTCCACTGTAACAGTTTGTTTGCAAATCGAATATCGGAATAAGAATGAAATTAAAATCAAATTAGGTAAAGAATTGTTTAACTTTCTTTTTATCCAGTAACTTTTTTTTGTTCTTCTTTAGAAAGTTTTTTGGAAATTAGAAAAACGTGTATGAGGACGTATGATTTACTTTTTTATGACGCACAATATTTATACGCCGTGACGTACCAACAAAATAATGAATTTTTATCCCTCGTTTTATGGCACACTTTCCTATAACTACTCGTATTTACCAATTCTTTTCTTATCCACAGCATTTTACTTATGAAAGATTAAGAAAAGACCCACTTGGAAAAGTTTATTAATTTATGGAACGTGCACTGTTGAGCACACTTTTGAAAAGTATAATTTTTTTGAATTGGAATTGAGGTTTTCGTTTGTGTTTGCCTTCTTCTCCTGTTTGTTTCTATTAATAAATTAATTAATTAATTTCATGAACTTGGCAATTTGTTTTAATTCAATATTGATTTATACAGGGTGGCTCAAAAGAAACAAAGGTGTTTGAATTCCTGTTAACTTTTTTATATAATTTTTGTTTTCAGTATTTTGTAAAGGCTTGGGGAATTTAAAAAGACCAGTACACAATTGAACAACGTACAAAAATCGTTGCACTTTATTTCAGAAGAAAATTGTGATTTCATTCATAATTTCATAATTAAAGCGATGAAGCCCATTTCCAATTGAATGGGTTCATTAATAGACAAAAAGGTCTACGGAAAATTCAAGAGTAGTTCAACAGCGTGAATTACACCCACTTAAATGTGACGTTTGGTGCGGAGTTTCGTCGGAACTGATAATTGGCCAATATTTTTTTTGGAAAATGTACAATATGTCGCCGTTTCTATCACTGCTGTTAGATATCGGTAATGGCCAGCAGTAGAAAACCAGCCGCAAGTATGCTTCCAATAGTATGGAACCACAACGTACACTGCGAGAGAGACAATGTCTGTTTCACGCGTCATTTTTCGTGAACGAATTATTTTCCGTACAAGCGATTTTAATTGGCCTCCGCGTTCACCGGATTTAACCGCTCCAGACTGTTTCTTTGGAGGTTATTTGAAAGGAAAAGTATATATTAGTAAGCCTAGAAGCATAAAGCAATTAAAAAAATAATATACGCGACGAAATCAATAACACAACACCTGCAGTTTTCCGAAAGTTTATGGCAAATTATTTATGGAAAGAGCACGAATATGCGAAGCAGAAAATCGCCAGCACATGCGGCATATAATTTTTCATAATTAAATTAAAAATTTTCTCCATTAATATACTGTATTTCAAATAAAAAAATTTAATAAAAAAGTCTTAAATAAGAAGTTGTAATGAACTCAAACTTAATCCGTCATTTTGGGCCACCCTGTATACTGAGCGTCGTTCTGAACCACTGTACGTTTTATATACAAAGTAAAAAAAATGGATGTTTCGTTTGTGTGAAATATGCTTGAGATGTGAAAGGCATAATAGAGCTGCTCCAGCAGTTTTTCGAAAATTGTGATGGCGTGCCCAAACAAATATAACAAATTTCTAGCGAATATTCGCAACTCTAAATAAGCAAATTGGAAATTGTTTCAGAACTTATGCAAAATATATATTAAATTTTGCAAAATATGTGCACTAAATAAAGAAATCGTTACACTGTGTGCTCAACAGCTTGAATAATTTCTATCCAAAATTTGAAAAACTTTTGTCTAAACGAATTTCACCTGTAAAATTTATCACTTTTTAAATTCTAGTAGTGTTTTTCAAATTTATATTAAAAAAAAATACCAATAGTTGGGGGACCCTTTCACGCTCGAGTACAAGACAATTTTTTTATTTGTTTTCTGTTTGTAGCACACGGTGCGATGTTAATTTGGTCTGAAATGTACACAGATTTGTTCTTGTATTTTTGTATTAGAACGTTTGGCTTTTAGCCAAAGTAAAAATTTTAAATTAAATTGAAATTTATTGTTACTGCATATTTGTTCATGTATGTTTTTGTTGTTTTTTTAAATCAATATATTGAATAGCAAATAGGTATAAACCAGTTTTATTAAAAGGAAATATTATTTTTGTACAAGACTTTGCCTGCGGTAATTTTATTTAAAAACTGTATTTTTTTTGGGCTGTACGAAAATCAAAATAAAAAAGTTAACATCACCGATACCAGCACAATTGTTCTCGTGGCGTATGATAAACATGCAATAATTTTTGTTTTTTTCATATGTACGTGGGAAATGTGTATTTTTGAATGCACATTGTGATGTCAGTAGACAGAGTGGGTCAGGCCTACTGTGCAATATATATTTTAAAATATTTTTTTTCGGAAGCAGCTTGGCCACACATCAACCTGGCTCGTCATACTCAGGTTTTAATGATTGGGTTATCAAACTCACCAGAATGACCCAGGTTCGATTCCCAGCCAGTTCAAATCAGAAAAAAGTTTTTCCTGAGTTTTCTGTGGTACAGTATCCTTCTTCTTCGGTATTTGAGCAATAAAACGTCGGCGAAGTAAAATAATAAATTAAATGGCTCCATTAGCTTAAAAATAATGCGTCAAAAAAAAAACATCAGAGACGTCGCAACTTTGCTTTATAATTAACACGCAACTGCAGAGTTGTGCAAAAATTAAGCTCTGTCTTCCTACCACTTTCACCACCTGTCTATTCTCTACCCTATCCCTCTCTCTAGATCCACGCCACACATCTGTTTGTTTTTTTTTTATCAAAATATTTATGTTCTTTATTGTTTAGTGTTTAATTTATGTTGAATTTGTAAATTAATTATTTAAATTTCAGGAAGGTTTGCGATAAACAAAACAAAAAATAACTGGATAAATTCTTCTATTCCCCAAATTCTTTGCTTACGACTTGCAGCTGCAAAATAGTTCGACTACATTCATTTCATTACTCAATATTTTTGAGAATTCATTTCGATTTCTTTAATTTGTAACAAATAGTTATTATCTGCATGCTAAAGTAATTTCGCCTTTAAGTTTAAAAAAGGCTCTGATTCTGTTAGTTTTATATATGTATTTTACTTTTATTAATTGAAATTAAATTGTACTACTTTTCTTAATGTTTCTGAAGTTTTCTTGCAGTTTTATTACGGGTATTTGTTTAATTTTGTAATTTATGCAGAATTGTAGTTTCCTCGTTAAATATTCCCTTTAACTCGATTATAAAATATAAAGTATCCAAAAAAGAGTGCAAATACCCAGTAGTACAACTATTCAAACTTTGACAGCGTCATTGCAAACGAAAAGTTTAGTCAACAGTTGTGGTACTGGATTGGAAAGGTGGCCTTTACACTTTTAATTGAATTGACTATTTGTTTGAAACATTAAATATTTTGAATAAAAAGATTTCGAATTAATAGAAATAATTATCTGAACTGAGGGACAACGAATTGTTGTAATGAAATTCTTTTCATGGTTTTAAAACGATTTAAAGATGATAAATTCCTCTGCATGCGAGACATCCAAGCACAACGACTGAAATTAAGCTTTTAATAACGCAATAAGGAATTTTACAAGATAAAAATTATGAAATCACATCTTAATTTTCTTTTAAATACCGCAAATGAATTATTTTATTTATTTTTGTGTTGAAATATGCCAGAAAGACGTGCCTGTGTATGTCTGCATTTGTTTTTTTTTTTTTTTTCTTCTTTTGACTTTTGTTTTGTTTGCCGTAACAAGAAATTTAATAAGATTTAGCATTTTCTTGTGTTCAACATTCTGTGACAAAAAGAAATAGAAAAAGAAATTTAAAACGAGTAAAAAGAAATCAAACGAAAATTTAAATGAATTTGTCATGTGTGTCACATGTTTGCAAGTGCTGAAGCGGATTTGTTTTCGACACCTTAAAACTGCCTGTGAAAAATTAAATTTTAATCCAAGCAGGAAAACGGTTGTAATATTATTGGAAATTGTTGTCTAGGTTGGACAGCTGGCTGTATTGTATTGGTATATTTAGCAATTGGTGTGTCTATGCCCGCCCAGCTTAAACAATCTACAATTATAAATTTAACCATGTAATTAAAACACGAATCCCAAGGGAAGATAAACAAAACAGATGCTTTTTTTTACAATTCACAATAAATTGTTTTACAAACTTCTTCCTGACTGCGTTCAACCAATAAAAAAAATACACTTTCCCAATCAATCAATTAAAATTGAGGCAGTTACTGTTGTTACCCAAGTGAATTGAAGGGTGTTTGTTTTTTACTGTTTGCCAGCAGAAACAAAATATTGCTCATACGCAACCAAAGTAAATTGAACTTCATGCGGGTGTGTTGTTGTTGCCAGTAGAAACAATCAAACGTTGCTCATACGTTCCCGTATTGTTGAAGCGTCTGTCAAATATTTAATTAAGAGGAATGCCCCAGCATTCGTTTAAAGTACATAAATTGTTGGGAAAAAAGCATTGAATATTTTTCTTTAATATTTTTCTCGCCACAACAAACAATTGAAAGAAACATTTGTTCGAAAACCACACGAAGAAAGAATATACAAGCCAAACAGTGGAGGTCATAAATTTAATTTTTCCCCATTAGCCGTTGGTTGGAGAAAATATTTAAAGTAGAGTTTAAAAAATATTTTAATTTAAAAATCTTTCACTTTTAAGGAGCATTTGTCTTAATTTTTTAAAGAATTGGAAATTAAAAATATTAAAAATCGTTTCTTCTTTCCCAATTTTCTTTAGGGAATTCATAATAGAGAATTTAATTTCTGAAAAGGTTATGCCTTTTGTTTATTGCAATAAAATTTCTAAATACAAGTGCCACATACAGTGGAGAGCATAAATAAGCACATGTTTATACTTCGGAGATTTAACTTTTAAATGAGATGAAGAACAAATAAAACAAATAATGTTAGACTTTGTACTATTTTTGCGTTGATGTCAATATGGATGTGTGTGTGTTTGCGCGCATTTGTTGGTGAAGACCTCATAACCTAAGAACGGGTAAAGGGATCGGAACCATATTCTCTCATTCGCATGATATTGAGTTCATTTAGATATCCTGGCGTTGGTTCGGAAGATTACGAAAATTTTGTAAAAAGTTCTTGTTTCTTGTTTTAACAAAATTTTAAACTTCAATCAAGTACGAAATCTAATCTGAACTCTGAACCTAAAAAAAAAACACGTCGATTGCCGATTTCAATGAAATCGGGCGATATCGTAGACGTCGTGAGACATGGCGAGACAAAAAATTAAAAAAAAATTTTTTTTTTAACAATTCCAAAAGCCTTTGACAAATCGATATTCCTTGATTTTTATAGACCTAAAAACGTATTGCAGCCGTAAATTTCAACAAAAGCTGTAAAATAGTTCGAACAATATCGGTGTCCAAAATTTGCGGAGAGTATTCTATTACTCCGTAATTTTGGGTAAAATTAATTTTTGATATGCATGAGTGCAGCTTTTCACATTTAATTCTCAAGAAATTATATTGTGACAACAATGCTTAAAACTTTCTAATAGAGTAAACGAAAACACAACTGAGTTCATTACTTGCACAATTTATAAAATGCCAGAGGAGAAATGAAGAAAGGAAAACTCTGCAAAAGTTCAAATTACGTGACATTTTAATTCGGCATATTTTTACTTGCTGAATAAAATTTTCTTTCAGATGTGCCGAAACGTAATTAAGTAGTGAAAATGCGCTTAATTAGAAATTTTTGGGTGAACACTTGTTAAATTAAATTCCTTAAGTTCCAGTCTGCTATGCCGTCTGTTCATTGACAATAAATATTTGACTGACATTGAACTCCAAAATTTTTTTTTTATTTGCAGGTGGGAAACTAAACAACATAATTATAACTGGAAGTTAGACACATCTTGTTGTTCAAAAGAAGGTTTATGGAAGTGCTGCATTATGTAATGCGATTCGTCTTATAAATTTTATAATTTATCACACGAAATGGTTAACAAAAAGGCCCTCCGCAGAAAATATCATCGAATTAAATATGAACTTTGTATGCAATTAAATTGCTGGATTCGCTATCGAAAGTAATTTCTGTTCTAATTAATTTAAATTAGATTTCACAGGCAGACTGTGGGAAGTGCGGTAGAACTATAATCCGTGAGAGACAGGTTCCATTTCCACGAAAACAAACGACGTGGGGAAGAAAACTTTCTTCGCTTTTTGCATTTGTTTCCAGGCAGACAATAAGTAGATCAGAATGCCTAACGAATAGTCTGAAGTCTTTTAGCGGGGTTGGGTAAGTTAGGTAGGTACGTCTCTTGGGCGCAATTAATCATGGTCCCGTTGTGATACCTGTAAAAAGTAAGAGAAGGGCGATAGAGTAGAGTAGAATTGGATAGAATAGGTCAGGAAGAGATGCATCACTGGACGACGGTGCAACCGATTGTGAAGTGTCCAGTGGTAACCGACGGTCCGAGAACTGCGGCGGGGCTAACACGAGAACCAACCGCTGTTCCCAATAAACACGCTCAACTCCTTGAGCTCCCATATCCAACAGCTCCGCTAGGCCGCGCGAACGATGCCGCCCCCGGTACGGGAAGACGCAGTGCACTCGCAGAGGAAGTGAGCAACACTCTCCTCCTCCTCCTCCTTATCATTGCACCCAGAGCAGAAGTCATTGTACGGCAGACCCATGCGCCTGGTATGATTCTCAAGAGTCCAGTGTCCGCAACAGCAGCTTGGGAAGTTACAGCAGCCTCATAGACCTTTGCCAAGACAAATGTGCCGGCCTCATTGAGCCAGCTACCCTGTCCCTCTCCCGGGAAGTGCTCTTCCAAAAGCCTCCAACACGACGCAAGAGGAAGCCCGCAGCGATGTTGAAAATTATTAAAATGTATTCCTTTATTCTAAAATCACAAGTAATTATTAAAACTACAAAATACAACAAAACTTTTATTCATTCATCGGTAATAAGTTCAAATAAATATCACTGATTCTAAATATTTACCCTCAAATTCATTAAAAATGTTGAATGGGGGCTTATTGGACAATTATTCCATAGAAATTTGTCAAATTAGACATTCAATATTTTTTATGAATTTGTTGATTAGATTTTTGTCGATTTGATTTATCCTTGAACATTTGTTAAAATATTTTGGCCGTAGAATGACAATTGTATCAGTTGTTTTCCTTCCCTCGTACAACAACAATTGGCGTTCTTGTGACGACAGCATATAAATGGACTGCTTTAACTCTTGTGAGACTCATTGACGAAGTTATAAATCGTTTGAAGAAAATCTTTACCACCTTTGATGACATTGATTTGTTCTTTGCAACAATAATGATTGATTGTGTCTAAATTTAAAATTTCATATCAATTTTCAATTTTATGAGTCCCTAAAGATGAAAATAAAAAATGAACATTTTTTCGCTCCAGGCGTATCTGATGAGAGAAACTTAAATTTTATTGGTGTCGTTTTGTTTTATTTGCTAAAATTGCTAAATTACTAAAATTGCTTTCTTTATAGGCCGAGGAAGGAAGCCATTAAATTTTCTTTACGAAACAGCTAATTTTTTTCATGTTTAAAATTTAAGGAACGTGAAATTCTGACGTGAAATTTATTTTGCAAACTGAAAAATGTTCACTGCTTTTCTTTTCTATCGCAGTTCAGTGCATTATTATATGCTGTGCTCAAGTATGTAGTGGTGAAAAGCAAGTCTTTCTTCTTGTTGTTGTTGTTGCTATTTATTTCAATTAAAACCGGCATTCACGTTAAACTGCTTTTTAATGTTGTTGCAAAAACAGTCTTGTGCACTTGAGGACTTTTTTTTGTTGTTGTTGAAGAACTCATTAAGAAGAACATTTTTGTGTCAACGTTTAATTTTCTCTACATCATTTTATATATTTTTGACTCAGGTGATGAGTTGACTTCAGTTAGAAGAAGACTTTGGCGAAGGGAAATTATTTAGATGTTTAGGAAATAAATTTACTAAATTAAAATGTTACTGCATTGTTTTCACTCAGCAGTGCATTTTATGCGCACTCTACTTCTTTTCATGAAAACAAGATATTCGAGCGCGTGGAAACAAATGTTAACAAAATACACTGCTACAAAATAAATGGTATTTTTTTAAGACAGGCCAGTAACAAATTGAATTACTCCACATTTCGGCAATTTCAAATTCTTCTAAGCAATCTGATCTTATAGTTTAAATAAAACGCTCAATACTCACAAGAACACTTCAACGTAGATTGACACAATTCAATTTCGCTGAACTGATAAATTGTTTGCTCTGGATCTTACAAGCCACTGAAAATACTACAAAATTATTGAACATATTAGTCTCACTTCTATTTGGTAGCGAAATATTGAAAATAAATAATTAAAAAAAACTTTTCATAAAAAAGACCATCGCTCAAAAAAGAAATATTTTTATCCTTAAACCTATTTTTTTATAAATATTTCTATAATCTCTTTGCAGCTTAAAGGTTTGTTTCCTGAAAATTTCTTGAAGATGTTAACCGATGGATGACGAAATATCGAAAAAAAGAAAAAAAATAAAAAATATAAACAAACCTTTAAGCTTGAAAGAGAATATAGAAATTTTCATACATAATAACATCACACAAAATTTCTGTTTCCCCGATACAATGCCAAAGATTTGTCTGTAAAATACTCTCTAAGTCATCACTCAGATTCGTAAGTAGCGAACTTCTAAATAATAGACAGTGTTTAAGTGAAAGCAATTCTAAATAAAAGAACAATTATTTGTTTATAGCGATCTCATTCGTCGGTATTGTGTAGCACAATCGTCGGCAAAATAAAATAATTAATAGAAAAAAAAATGGGTCCACAATTTCACAAAATTTAATGCGTCCACTCGACATCAGAGGTGCTAGAATACTGCTTTAAAAACAAACAAAAAAAAAACTGCAAAAGTAGAGTTGTACAAATAATGAAGCATTGCTCTGTCTATCGCTTCAACGACTGTCATCTCAATCAATATCATTTGGTAACACAATCATTGCTTGATTGTTACTTCTCCAAAAAAACCTTTTAAAAATATACTTGCTACCGCATCTTTCACGGCAGGTAATTTGAATACACGGTCGTTATACAAACATATACGCGGTTTGTTAAAAAGAAAAGGTGAATTTTGTTTTCTTCGATTATAATGGCGTGGTGCTTCATGAGTTCTTGCCAACAAGTCGTACGGTTAATAAAAAATACCACAAGGAAGTTATGCAACATTTGCGTGAAGCAATACGGCTCAAATGATGTGAATTGTGAAAAAAAAATCATGGATTCTGCATCACAATCAATGTTTGTGCGTAATTTTTTGGTCAAAAACAACAACACCTTAATCATGCCTCAATCATCTTATTCACCAGATATGGTTCACTGCGACTTTTTCCTATTCCCAAAACTGAAGAGACTAATGAAAGGAAAGCGTTTTGCCACACGAAGAACCAGTTATTGGCCATACTGAAAAACGCATTTCAGAAGTGCTTCGAGGATTGGAAGAAGCGATGGCATAAGTGCAAAGTATCTGAGCGGCATTACTTTGAAGGCGACAAAATCGATATTGATGAATAGATAAATAATTTTCAAAAAAAATTCAAAATTCAACTTTTCTTTTGAACAGATCTCGTATATGATTGAAATGTTCTAGATTTATTTCTAATCGACTTTAAGGTTTATTTTTACATAAAGGATTAAATAAATTCATACATACGAGTATGTGCCTTTGAATAAATATAAAAAATTTATGTTTGTAGGAAAGAAATTGGCCGGAAGCTTACGAAGTTTTATAGAAAAATTATGTTAATAAATATTGACTGGTTATTGGCCTTTATTGTTTTTAATGTTTTAGGACTTCCAGTAACTTTTGCTCTGCTCTGACATGTGAACATTCTTAGAATTTTTATTTTACACAACAGCTGGAGGCAGCAATATAAATTCCGTTTTAAGTTATTTTGTGAATTGAAAACAAATTATTTGCATTTAAATTGATACAGGCAGACACACACACACACGCTTAAACATTAGGACGAACAAAGACTGCCATGTTTAAGGATTTTTCGTAATTTTGATGATTTTAAGCGCCTAAAAATAGTATTTCGATTCCAGGTATTAATTTTACAATCTTTAAGCTGCTTCCAGACACATCGAACTGTCACGTCAACCTACAATTTTTTTTTATTGTATTGAGCTCGTGAACTCACCTCATATGTACAGGTTGAGGTGAGTTTGACTTATGATAATAGAGCACAGTTGGTCATGTATTTAAGACATCTTTAATGACGGGCAGAGAGGAATATAGAAAATTCATTGCAAACATATTGAGGACAGCTGAAGCAAATTGTTGAGGCACTATTCGAGCAGATTGGGACGAAAATTAAACATTACACAAGTGACGATAAGTCGGCGATTATACAAACGGCAGTTTTTTAACTGCAACCAACAGGAGAGCGACTAGATTAAAAACAGTGTGGCCAACAGGATGCCCCCGTAGCACAGCATTAGCTTATCAATCTGGATATTGCGAATTCGATACCCGCCTGGATACCGCCTGATTGTTTCTGCACACACACTAGGAAGCTTAGCAGAATGTGTTTTTATTACAAAAAGACTACAGATGTTCAACGTTGTTAAATATTTTGTAGACTTTTCACCTTTATGCAAAAACATTTTCCAATACAAAATTCCTTCTTCTAGCAGAAATTAACTTTAGAAATCGTTTTTGCATAATAAAACAACATATCGATGGCTTAACATAAAAAAGAAGTGCCTAAATTTTCGAAAAAATGTTGTCTAAAAGTTTCTTACGTCCACTTCGAGAAACCTTTCCAAAAAACACTTTCAATATTTAATTTTATAACATATTTTATGTTTTATTGTTGCCTTTCTCTCTTCTGTAAAAAAAACACAAACTTTAGATACGTCCTTTTAATATTAAAATAAAACATCGATATAAGATATTGCCCTTCACCATGTCATCAAAAGGTTTAACCCGAACACAACATTTAAGACAATGTCTTTATTGCTGTAATTTACAAAGTTTATTAGAAAACGGTTTAAAAGATGTTGTCGCTCATGTTGTTGGAAACCATGATTTATCGTGCATTATCTTTGGAAAAGCTGAAAGTAAAAGAGGACAAATCGTGCATTCATCGTGAAAGACTATGTCGTCTGGGATAATTTACCAACAGAATTTTACCAACACATAAATGAATGTGATCCAATTAGTTGGAGTTTTTTACCAGTCGCTTAGGAAATTTACAATTTACACAATTTCTAGAATACTTTTAAATCAATTTGTCAATTTATCGGAAATGTGTTTAAAAATTAAAGCAGAATATTCTTGCCTTTTTATCAACCCGGAACAACTCTAATGAAGAAATTTAATCTACAGCAAATGCAGAAACAGAAACATATGAGAAGAAAATGAATCGAAATGAAATGAAACGTAGAAATGGCCATGACAAATGGTCTGTGGAAATAATATAGTACGACTAACCTTAAAGTGGATTTAAAACAAAGCAAACTCCAATGGCTGTAACATTAAATTGTACCTGATGTAATGAAAGTATTCTTTGATATTTTCAAACTACAATTGTAGAGGGAAAGAAAATTTAGTTTTTTTTTTCAATTAATATCGTTAATTAGAATAAAATATTTTTCAATGAAAAGTTTAATCAATTCAATTAAATTTTTAATTACATTTACATAATAAATAATTCTGTTTTGCTATGAAGTTATTATTAAGTGATTATCAGTTTGTTTTATTTCACACATGCAACACCTTTTATACCAAGAGAAATTATTGTCCATATTCGATGCCTAGAATAGAATTTTAATATTTTTTTTTTTGTATAAAAAATTTTTTTTTAAAATTTTCCAAATATTTAATTCAGCACTGCTATAAACAAAGAACGTGCAAAAGCAGAGCTGTAAAATAATTATTTAAGCTTCACCTCCTGTCGTTTCTCTAACTAACAATGCATCGCAAGTGCTGGGCCCAGATAAAAAAAAAATGCTAATTTGGTGTTCTAAAAATCACACTATTTCCAACATTCGAACTTGCTTTCGAATAAGATTTTTTAAACGTCAATATTTCAATGAAAACATATGTTACCAAAATGTAGTATTGCCATAACATTAAACGCCAAATAATTGCATGATGTAACTTATTTTAAATGTATTTAATTTACTCAAAAAAAATTAACAAAAAAACACGTTTTTAAAAAATTTAAAATTTTAATCGTATTGTTTCTTTTTCTTTAATTGATTAATTCAATTAAGTCAATAATAAGAATTTAATTGGTGCTATTAATTTCACTACAGGTGAAAATCGAACTGATATAACAAAATGTTTCATACAAATTTAGTTTTATTTTTTGCTGTGTATTTATGTTTAAACACCGATGGAATATTTCACGTATAAATTGCTTTCTAATAATTTATAGACTTGATTTTTCTTTTTAATTTTCGCAAGTTTATTCGCAATTTTGCTTAATTTTTTTTAAATATTTGATTCACTTTTATAGAAGTATTGAATTGATTAATTTACACACTAAATTAATTTCTGTGATATTTCTAATATTTTACGATATTTTCGTCCATGTTGAAGACGATTTCACTCTCAATTTATCTGGCAACCATTCAATAGCCGATACTCTCTATGACAGATGGCCGAACTCACAATTTATTTGATGCTGATGCTGGTTTGTGTTTTTTAACAGTTGATCGTAAATAAACTCATAATAGATTGGCAATAGAAACCCATTTTGAAAAGTAATATTTTATGCAAATTTAAAGGGCCTCTACAACCCCAGTCTGCAGTCATGTTAAATTGAGTGGATATTTTTTTATGTTTCAAGAAGTTCCTTCTCATGCGGTATGTGCATTTTATTTGGCCTTTTATTGCATGAAGCAGCAGTATGGGGGTCAGCATTATTTAAAAAGCAAACGCTTGAAACTTATGGTATTTTAATTCTATTAAATTTTATTTCAGAAAAAATATTAAATAAAAAAATATTTACAACTAAAGAAGATATTTCTCCACTTCAGTTATGCCATTGATCGGATGATGTGTTGATTTTTTTACAACGTCACACAAACTGGCAAAAAAAAAACAAACAAATGACATCCACCACCCACCCATGTGTCGTTAAACTAATTTTGTAAATTTCCATATTAAAAGGAAGTTTTTTTTTAATAAATTAAAACACAAACTACGTGGTGTAGACATGTTATCACGGTTGCGCCAATTCTTGTTCGAGTTAAATTTAACCCCATTAAAACTTTTTAATAATGAAAGTTCTTTATCGGCCGCAAACTTCAAAATTAATTGTTTTAGTAAATTAAGTACAACTTTATAAAATAGAATGTTGTTGGCCTTCTTACGTTAAGAGAATTTTAATTATTGTGTTTATTACACTCATTTTTCTCAGTACAAATAGCATTTTCACATTCTTGTAAATGGAAAAAATCAAGTTCCTTCTTTCCACACAACACAACGCACAACATTATTTTTGAGTGTTGGCTTGTAAACATTAGAAAATTAGTTTTATGGTTAAAATGTTCACGCAAAAAGAAAAACTTTTCCAATGAAATTCTTTATTGTCTTTTAACTGGCACAACTGCAGATGTATTTATAAAGCATTGGGTTTCAAGGGAGAAAATAAAATAAAATAGTTTTCATTTGAATTTTTAAAATAAACATTTTGCTAAATTGAAATTTATGGAAATCGAGAATTGCCATCATACTTTTTTGTGTTCATATGTTTATAAGAAGGAATGTTAAAGTATTTAATCGATTAATTGGCTAATCGATTAACGTGACGCTTTTAAATGAACTTGCACCGCTGGAGCGATTAATCTGTCAAATAAAATCTTAAACGTTTCATAAATTTTAATATGTTTTTCACACGCAGAAGTGATATCACAAGTGCAAATAAAACTATTAATTATAGAATTTTATTTAGTTTTATTTAATATATTAAAAATGTCCAAGCGTGTGCGTGTAACGGTGATTGTAGTTTACAAAGTTTTTTAGTAGTCGAAACACAGTAGTATAAAATAGTATGTAGCTTAGAAAGGTAGTATGAATACGCAGGGCCACATTCTCAACTGAGAAATTACAACATTAAATTGAAAGCATTATTAACTAATTAAATAACAAACTGAAATACTTGATTGCAAAACCTGCATGTGTGTGTGTGTGTAGCATCTATGGAAACATTAATGACCGCACCACAAACGTTATATGCCTGATGCTCAGCCTTGGTGAAAATATTTCTTCACATGCTGCATAATTAATTTTACTGTCAAAAAAAAAAAAAGAAAAAGGACATTCTATTATATTTTACAAGTAAAAATGAATTAAAATTAATCCAAGTAATTGTAAAGGAGCAATTTGATATCAGTAACATGTGTCTTCAGCAACATATGCAATTGGAGAGATTATAATTCGAAAAGACTATTTGAAAATATTCATCTGCATGGTGGTTCCTTTTAAGCTGATAGTGGAAGAAAATTCAAAGTTGATATTATTCTCGTAGGCTTTTAACTAAAAGTAACACATATGTGGCAAAGAACGCTAAAGCTGAAGCTGTAGCAGCCTTCGAAAACAGCATGTTGTTCCGTTCTGCTAATGTCTGTCAGTGTGATTTATAATTTTCATCTTTGATTTAGTTTATTTCTTAGTAATTACCACATGTAATTTTTAAAGCTTGTAAGTTTTCGATCATTAGCCTATTTAAAATTTAAAAAGACGTCAATTGAAAGCACCTGTAATTTTCTGCAAGGAATATGAAAAGAAGAGTTCAAACTTTAATGCAAAAGCATTTTTTTTTTAATTTACCACAAAAAAAATCAATATTTTGCAAACAGAATAATTACAATGCTGCCGAGGTCATGTACCTTTAAGGGCAACATGGTTTATTAAACAATTCGTATGAAATTCAATAATTTATGGTTTTGCTTTCTCTTGCTTCCGGCGAAGGATACTCGAACCTGTGTTTATTTAATATGTTTTTGTTCTGAACGTGCATGAAATATTAATTTTAAGTAAACAACGCTAAAAACACAGAAATTATAAATGCAACACGGCGTTTCGTTAAGAGATGATGCCAATTGTAAGATAATTTCAATCACATTATGGAAGTATTTGACGAAGGCAAAAATAAAAACGTGAATTAAATTTTTGCAACGTGTTTGTTTTTTTTTTTTAATAAAACACAGCACTCTATAGGTTTCAGTTTATTTTACTCTAAATTGGTGTTAACAGTGCGTATTTAAATAAGTTTATTTTTAGATGTTTTGCCATACATTGTTGTTACGTGTTTAGAAAACGTACGTGTTTCAGTATTAAACTCTTTCGAAAACATTGAAATTGAAGTGGGATGTGTTCAGTGTTTTTTCATACTTTGGTATTTCACTGAACGTGGGTGTCAATGACAACATGTCATAAATTTGATTTCATTTGCAAAGTTAATCAAAAAATGTTCTTCTATTTAAAAAAAAAAATTAAATTAAATGGTGCATAAGCTGTTTAAGCATCTGGCGTCATATCAAATTAAACAAAATAAACTTGCAATATGAATATTTCGGTTTGATATTTTCAAATATTTACTTAAACAATTTTATGTTTGTGAGCCATGTTATATTTTTTTGCTATAAAAGCAAACATATGGTGAATAAAATATCGCTGATGATATTTTTGCAAAAAAAATGTCTTATTCAAATTTTTTTTCGATATTTGTATCAAATGTTGTGTGACAATCGTTAAATACGAACTTGCTTATTTGGAAAAAATTTGCTACTTCTTTTTATTTATTAAGACCGCACATGAATATTAAATTATGATGTTTGCCACAGTGAAGTGAAGTGAACGCGATCGGAATTATCGGTATTGCGAAACCTAAATTGACACACTCCACTCACTATTTTTCCTTTGCGCAGTTTTTTGTCGGCATCGCTCAACAAAAAAAAATATAACAAAATTTTTTTATAAGATCTGTGTTGTAGAATCTGGCACAAAAAGTCAACTTAGTATTTCATTCAAAGACAATGTTTATCAAAATTGCAACTTAAAAAAGACAAAATAAATAAAATTTAAGTTTGATTTCCACACAACTTTTATTTAAAGAACTTTACGAAACACCAAAAATCGTTGTTGGATATAAAATTTAAATCAACAATTTTTTTCTTTGGTTTAAAATATTTCTTTATTGAATTGAAATGGAAATATTTTCAATAAACGACGTTACAAGTTTGTTTATTAAATAAATGCAAAAATCGTCATGACAGAAAATTAAAATTTTTTTATTGAATCAATGATTTTCGTATTTCAATATCAAAAACATTTTTTTCTGTGTACAAACTTTCGCAAACGGTATGTTTTTCTGTTCTGCCAGTGTTGTCAGTGTGACTTACAATTCTTGTCCTTGACTTAGTTTGTTTCTTAGTTTCTTAGTATTTCTCACATGTAATTTTTGACTGCCTGTATGTTTTCGATCATTAGCCCATGTCAATTAATCTTTCACTAACATTTTTTTAAAGGAATTTTTGTATATTTTGAGCATCTGGCTAATGACAGATACTTCACATTAATAAATAATATTGCAATATTAAGAATAAATAAAATGCAGCATGTCTCGTGCGTGGCTGGACTATAGATAATAATAAAAATTTAAGGATTTACTATTCACATTTGATGTCCTTTTGCTGATCTTGAAACGAACACACATTGGTATCTTTATGTATTGAGTCGTTTTCATGGAAATTGTTAAGAATTTTAACTTTTATTTCTACACATCAACATCATCTAGAAAGAAAATGTTTGTCTGCAAAACACTCAACACGTGCAACAGGCTGTTATTGGCATTTTTTATTTTGCAAAAAAAAAAAATTAACAATAAATAAACCAGCTTAAAAGTTTTATTAGTTCAACTACCACAACAACAACAATTACAAATGTAAATCGAACTTAACCAAAATCAACTGAGCTGAAAGAAAAAATAAAACTGTTTGCCTGACTTGATGTTGGCCATGGCATAAAAAACTTGTCACGAGTCTTTTTTGTGCAAAAAACTTCCAAGATTGGGAAAAGCAAGCACATAAATTAGTTCACGACAAACACAGATATGCACTTTATATCTTTCGTAATAGAGAATGTAAGTTCAATGAAACATGATTTGGAATTCGCCATTATAACTTCCGCAAACAATTCATGCATCAAATTTCTTTTGATTGATGACAACAGCATTTTACGAGTGAACACATGAGCGGGTGTAAAACGTAATAAAACACACATACTCTTGGTTGCGAATGTTTACAGATAAGTTTTGTAACAACATTTAATTACAATCAAACGATTTATCTAAGAGGCACAGCTGGCTGCCCTTAAGATGTGTTTCTCGTAAGTCTATCTCATGCTGGATTGCATTGTATATTTAATACCGAAAGCAGTTTGTAATCGTTTTTTTCACAGCTGCTGCTGACTGGGGTGTCGTCATCTTTTATTTGTCAAATGCAGATATATTTCTTTGTAATGTTATTGTTATTGGTGTGAGTCGTGTGCTTAAACTCTGTCTATAACTTCACCGCCTGCTTTGTCTCTACTCTATCACTTTCCAAAACAGAAGGTAACGCTCAACGTTCTCTTTGTTAGTAGACATCTGAAAGATTGCTTTAAATTTCAATCAGCAACAGCGATTTCTATTCTCAGAGAGTGCATTACACTTTTCACTTTATTTATATTGAGAACATTTGCACTTTATTATTCGCTTGTGAAATGCTCCGGAATAATTTTACAGCGGAACAATAAAGTACAGCATAATTAAGGAATAAGTGCAATGCACCTTTTCTTTGGTTTTCTTTGGTTTTTTTTGTTTTTTTTATTTTGGACCAGTACTCAGGAGAAGACCCCTACACATGCGTTGCATTGTGCTGGAACTAGACGAAAGGGATAGTAGAAGAAATGATAGGAGGTGAAGATTCACTATCTTACAACTCTGCTTTTGCGCGTTATTTGTTTTTACAGCAGTGTTGAAGCGCCTCTGATGTCAAGGAGACGTTTTAAGGAGACATACTGTTGCAAAGGAAACAATGTAACTTTTATTCTTATATTAATTTAAATATATAAATAATTTTAAAAAATTTCTTTAAACGAGTTTCTTTAAACATCTGAGCAACATCATTATGCTTCAGACGAGGTCTACCTGTAGTTTTTTTTCCAGTCAAAGCAATTTTTTTTTTGGAGCAGTAAAAAACAAAATGTTCATCATAATCAAATAAACTGTCAAAGTTGTAATTGTGTGCGTGAATTTATTGAAAAATTATTATACGATTATGCGAACCGTAATCTGTTTTATTAAATTTTTGTTTATTGTTTGGTTCAGCCAGTCTGTATGAATTTTTCAAATTAAGAACTCAGCTCGCATTGAATAAATATATGGAAATATTAAAGGTATGTGCATATGCATGTATGTATATGTGTGTGTGTGTACTTACAGTGTATTATTTTGCAGCTTATACATCACAGCTTCATATATCGCTTTTAGTCTGATGAATAAACTTAATGGCATTTGGTTACACATTCGTTCTTTGTATTCGAACCGTCAATACAAAATTTACACACACACACGCAAACACATCAAAACACCAATACATACCCATGCGTACATAATTTAACTGTGATTGTGCTTTTAATGTGTTGCAACTAAAAATATTGTTCAGAATGAAATGAATTTTATTTTGTATTTTGTTCTTTTCTCGTTTTTATTAAATCTGTTTAATTGTCAAGCCTTAAACACATCGGGCCACATCAGGCTACCGACCACAATCTGTACAAATTAAAATACTCAGTACTATTAGAAAATTGATTAAAGGCAGCGATAGCCGAAGTAGTCTCCCGTTGACTGCAAAACCAAAATGGACTGAGTTCAACCCCAGTTTCAGGCTCATAAAAACATCTCGCATTTTCTCTGATGTGCATTTGTGCGTTTTTGTGTCAGTTATTGTCGGAAGGTTTCAGTGGCGAAGGCATAGTCACTGGTCACTGAACAGTAACGACTTCAGCTGTATCCAATTCACAAGCACATCAGAACGCCGTCCTTCATCGGTATTGTGTAGCAGCGGCGAAGTAAAATAATCACCAAAAAACGAAGCTACAAAAATACGTTAATACGCCTCTTTGGCATCAGAGTCGCTGCAAAACTGCTTTTAAAAAAAAAGCGTGCAAAAGCAGAGTTGTAAGAAAATGGAGCTTCACCACCTGTCTTCACCATCTCCCCCACAGGCCCTTTCCTCTAGTTCGAGCATAATACATCGCATGATGTAAATTAAAAAATTTCTATTTTGCCAGAAAACGCGCTACAGGTGCCTGGCTGCACGAACTTAGAAATCCCTTGAACTACGCAAGCGGCTTGGCAAACATACTTTTCTTCATTTGCACCAAAACTCATTTGTATCACATAAAAAACATTCTTTACAAAATGCAGTCTCCAATTTTTTAAATTGGTTTTCTTTCAGTGATCACTTTTTTTTTTTTGTAATAAAACTCCTTTAAAATGTCAATTTTGAGAGATACAAATAACCCAAATCACGTAACGTTCGCTATACATTTTCCTCAAAGCAATAATTTTCTTTATTAAATTTATGCATTAATAAAATTTTTTATGCGAAAAAAAAAATAATTCTTCTCTTGGGTTTGCGAGCGCCATTTAAATTTTTATTATTTTTTCATATAATTTTCTTTTCCTGGTGATTTCAGGCTGTTAATTAACAACCAATAAAGATTATTTATTATCCCGTTATCCCGAAAATGTAATTAATTTTCAATTAATCGAATTATTTAACTGCCAAAGAAATAAAAACAAAAACTTTTACGGCAAAATGTATTCCATCATAAAATTCATCATCAGATTTATTGTGATTAAAAAAGGTGCTGAGAAACTTACGTGCCGTATAAACGAAGACAGTTTTGGAATTTAAATTTCTTCCGAAATAAATTTGCATATTTATTGCTCCAATTCTCGGTCTTAATAAATCTTTGAAATAGTTATTCGATATAGAAAGAACATACATATATTAATTTTAACAAAACAACAATCAGCTTCAGCCTTCAGTTCTTTATAAAGAAAAAACGGGTCAAGGCACGTGTGCCATTTTTCGTATGAATATCCATCAGTAGAGCTCTTGTTGCGCTTTTTTGTCATTTCAAGAATACGAGTGTATTGCTAAACATTTTGTAGCGTGGTTTTGTCGCCGGCTGAGGTACTACCCCAAATATACCAACCAATAAATTTATTTATGGAAAAAAATTTAAATTTTGCAAAGTGGCTTATTTCTACTTAACAGGCCAGAACTAGAGACAATTTTGAATTTTTAAAATGTAAGACAGTGCTTCTGCATTTTTCGAATTAATGTTGTCTTGTCATGTGTTATTATTTTTTTTTTGATAAATGACGGAACAAACTGTCTGTGCATAAACAATCGCCAAATTTTAACAAAGAATAGAAGAAATTGGCTTGAGTTGCCTCCATACCCTCCATTAATCTTGAGGTTGCGGGCTCGATTTCCGCCTTGATCTGGGCGTTTTTTTTTTTGCAGATAACCGAAGAAGCTTCGCATATGGTGTGTTAAAAAAATGGAAACATTTTTCACATATAAAAAAACCAACAAAACTGAAGAATGTAAAAGCTAAAAAAAAGTATTTTTAGAGATCACTTGTGTTGGAAATCTTTATTTATATGTTTTTTAAAATATTTAATATACCTGTTTTTATGTTTAACAAAAACTATCTAGTTACCATTACTTTATAAATTTTCACTCTGATAGATTGTCAAATAATTTAATTGATATCCATATATACTTTTGAACATTGAAGAACGACTTTTATTTTTATCAAGGAATGAAATAACGTTTTTGGCCTTTTACTTGTTTATATTATTTATTTACCAGTATGTATAGTCAACACAGAGAGATGCTGCCAGTAGAACTGCCGCATTAATATTAAAGCTACTTATCATGCAACAAAAGTTGTTTACAACAAACAAAGTACGAAATTTTTTGCCGGGATTCCCAAAATTTTTAAATAAACTTATAAAATTGAATTTTAACGTTCGATAAAAAGTTCACGTTTTAGAGCCTTCAGCCTTTGTTCACGTTTTAGAGTAGTCAAAGATAAAAAAGAAAAAATGTTCATGTTTTTGGGTAGTTCATGTTACTGGATGTTCACGTTTCTGTGAGTTCACTCTATATACATTAGAGTGACCACAAAAAATCGATGCCCAAATGTTTTTGGTCTTAACCCCACAAAACGATAAAACAAAAAATAAAATATGTAGGTACTACGTCTGTACCTTTTCTGTGTCAGTTTTGTATGTATTAAATACCTGGTTTTTATATTTTAAAATAAAATATGTCATTACCCTTATCAGTATTACTTGTTGTTGAATCAAGTTCAACAGTTGATCGTTTATAAATTTTTATATTTCAATCGAATTAATTTTTCTATGAATTTCCCTATTGTTCAACATTGGCTGTGAATGGCCCTTATTGTTCCATATGATCTTATGTATTTACAATTCGCCGAAAACGGCGAATTGGGTTTTGTTATACACACTTTTCCTTTTTTTTTCTATATATACTTATGTATTAAAACACTCATTATTATATCGTCAATAAAGCAAGAAGCTTTTTCCAAAAAAAAGGAGTTTTACTTTCAACAGAAGTACAACAAAAGGAAGAAGCAAGCACTTGTTTTTTTTATTATATTTCCACATATGATTCTAATTTTAAAATTGTGCTTTTTCCCTTAAAAATATATGTATGTCAAATTTATTATTACATACTTTATGATATTGTCATAAAGTATTTTTTTTTTCAAAAGTAAACTGAATAACTGAGGAGGAAAGCATATCCGTATAATACTGTTTCGCTAATGCTTACTTAGCTCATCAGTGCATTTTTCCTAATTTTTGAATACAAACCCAAGATCTATATGATTAAAATTCAACTAATCAATCGAGAATTGAAATTGAATACCAAACACAAAAACCAAAAATCTATAAACAAAAACATAACAATCCATGGGTTTACTTTTTTATTACACACACGTATTTCTATTTTTAGTATGTAATAATAAATTTGACATATATTTTTTTAAGTGAAAAAGCACAATTTTAAAATTAGAATCATATATAAAGAGATATTCCCAAAATAAATTCAGTTAATATTATATTTCTACTTTAAAATGTATCACTTAGAAAATATACGAAGAATGCTCCTAGTGGTACCTGGTCACGTTATTTGGGGCTAAAAGCTGTTGTAACTCGGTTTGACTTAAAATAACAACAATTATGTATAAAATATAAATTTTAAAGAAAAATATTAGCTTTCATTTGAGATATTAAGCGTGTTTTTATTATTTACAGTTCTGGAGTTATGGCCCAATATGTCAGATTTTTGGCCAAAAATATCGATTTTTTCAAATTTTGAACGACGAGCGGCATGGCTTAGCGTTGTTTAATAGAACTCAAATTTTAGCTATCTCAATATCTGGAAAAGGGGAATCGTTTCCGACATTTTTATCCCCCCATAAAAGATTCGGTCACTCAAATATACATATGTAAGTATATCGACCCCTGTGCGCGAAATTATCGTATGTTACAAAAAGTAAAATTTACAGCAGAGCGTTTTTATTTATTTTTTTTTATTGTCCTGGCAGCATTAGCTGTTACATACGATAAAATGTAAATAGTGTTATCTTCATAAATATAACAACAATCGCTTTAATATTTGATCGAGAGATGAATTAATGGATTTAAAACAAATTTGCATAAAAAAGGCGATTTCGAAAAAAGTGTAACATACGATAATTTCGCGCACAAGGATCGATATGTTGAATTTCATTAAAATCGGAGATGGTTAAAATATAAAGTCTTGATTGTGTTTCGGAATTTTTTTCAAATTTTATTCTACAGAAGTACATTTATTAAGTTGTTTCCGGGCCCTTAAAAAGTGTTATTAGATTTACTGCAAATTTAATATAAATGAACCAAATTTCTGCCCGACTAAATTTAAAATTTTAAAACAATTTAAAATTTCCCATAGTTATAAGAACACCTTAAATATACATACAGCGATGCCCTAAAGCAGTTGCGAATTTATTACCATTTATTTTTGCGAAATTTTATCACACAGTAGAACAGCGTTTAACCACAAATAAATAAGTACAATAAATATGTATTTCGTTTTCATCAGAAACACAAATTGTTCATCTCATCATGCTTAGAATGGAACCACACAAATTCCATGTTAAAGACTTAACAATACAAATGATGATTCTAAACAAACGTCTTAGAATCTGCACTGCGGCAGAACAAACGTTCTGAGTATATTTAAAAACGACTTGCGACTTGTGTTCACTGACGTTGTTGGCACTCTTTATGTTTCATTTAAAATTAATGCAAAATTGGAAAATAAAGAAACTCATTTATTGTTTTCAATCTAGAAAGCGAAACGCGTAAAAAACTTTCACAAGAAAACAAAAAATTGTGTTTGAAAAAGGAAAAGAATGCGTGTCTGATAAACACATTTGGCAGCTGAACATTACAATTATCATTTTATAAAAAAGGCATACGGAGAAACGTAATAAATCTAAATGGTAATAAATGGTAATGAATTGCATAAATGAAACAGAAGTTTTTTTGTTTTAATCATTGTAAAATCCTCCACGATTGATGTTAAATGTCCCTTGAATTCAAGATACATCAGGTGAGAAAATATAACTGCGGCCAAACGTATTATGGTTTTAGGAGAATTGCAGCAAAAACTATGCATCAACACATAGAAATTGACACCAGCCTTTGAGGAGAACAAATCGCTTATGAAAATATCACATGATCGGCTCGTTTAACCGAGTAATTTTTGTTCGCATGACGATTAAGCTGTCCACCTTCGAGGTTCATCCGAATGTCTTTTACAACGTCTTGTCGAAATTCTAAGAGCGTTCTTAGGACAAGCATCTTTCTTTCAAATTAGATATGACTGTAGTTTATTGCCTGTTCATTGAAGTCGAGGTGAAAATAATCGTTCGCCAGTTATATGGAAAACAAAAACAATTTGTGTTTTTTTATTGTTGTTTTCAATATAAAAGAAGGGCGCTTCGCATTTTTCGCACTGACACCCTATTTGACGCATATTTTCCCTCTGAAGAAACAGTTGTAGGAGAGGCGGCCCCAATAAAATAATCCTGTAAAATATTTGTAAAGCAAAATACCCAAAAAAAAGGGAGGCAAATTTACCCCTTTATTGTTTGAATTCCCAAAAACATTTAATATGCTCTCAAGGAGGGTAGAATGTAATTTAAATTCCATTTACAAAATAGATGCGCTAGAAAAAGTACCAAAACTTACTTTTTACCCGTTAATATCCCCTAAAAGATGCAAATATCCAAAAACTGCCAGACAGCAGTCTGCTTATTTTTTGTGCTGATTAAGATACAATTCCAATTTTAGTTATATCTACAATATACAACAGTTTCGCAGATATTTTTACTAATTTTACCCTCTTCTTAGCCCCTTTCCTTTCCTAGCGGATCTACACGGTGGTAAAAGAAACTGCTCACCAAATTTGAAGTCGTCAGCTTCATGCGTTCCATGCCAGTTCGTTAATACATTTGTTAAATTATATATGTAGATATGCATGTGCATATACATATATACTCGTATATTGAAAGTAAATAATGGTAAGCAATGCTTTTCAAATCCTTTATTTCATTCGCATTAGCGGATAATGAATTTTTTTTTGGAATCACTCATACGCCTCAGGAACCGCTTCAAATCAATCAATTCAAAATATTGATGACACCAGCTGGTTTTATTGAAAAAGGAATTTTTTTTTGGCTAAACTGAGTTGAATGCAAATTTTTAAGGATGGAAAAACCTGTGTGAATGAGAATGTGTTAAAAGGTCGGCTCACGTTTTCAAAAAAAAATTTTATTTTTCAATTGTGGGTGGGTGTTTTTTAAATTGGTGATTTCATATTGAAAAATTAGTAATAATTGAGGGTCTGTTTCCTTTTTTTAATGCATATTTAATGCATTTAATGATATTTAGCAAAATTGCTTTTTGTTTATAATGAAAAACATTTTTAAAAAATTTTGTGAAAATCTGAAAAAAAATTATTAAAATTTTTCTCTTCAGCCTCAAAAAGACAGAAACCATTGAGAGAGTTGAATTTGCGTTTGTTGTACTTCCGCACGTAGTCCCTGTCTTTCTTTCAGCTCGATATGTTGCATTTGAAAAATATTTGTGTACCTGTTGCTCATGTTCTTTTTTTTTTTAATTTCTCTCACTCAGGAAATATTTTTAAACTTTTTTCCAACTTCCTCCCATTAATCACCAAAATCAATCAATTCTTAAAAATGGGCTGTATTTGAGATTTGTATAACGTTTTTTTTGAACCGACACTTGAAATGAAATTCTAATTTCATGCTGTGCAAATATATTGCGGCTTTTTCTTAGACTCGTTTTAATATTCTCGTCACTTTGCTAAAAACTATTAATCTTTTCGTTGAAATGATGCGCGATAATGACAGGAAAGCGACTGCTAGACTAAATAATGGAGAGAAAGTTTTACTTTTTCAGACGAAATAATCCAGCAAAAATGTTCAAAAAATGTAATCGAGTTTGGAATTAAGAATTTTTGCGGCAATCACTTCCCACCTGGATTACCAATTTAATGATTTTAACAAGGTATGAGTGTGAAACTAAAATAATCGATTTTTGAGAACTTTATTAATTGTGTGAAATGATTATGTTTTTATATGGAATTCTAAATCCTACAATTAAATGAAACAGTTCAGTTCTTGCTTCCCTTCTTGGTAATTTTTTTGTCAGGGAGTAATTACTGTTGGTAATTACAGAAGTAAGTCAGTCATTCTAGCGCAAATTGTCTTTAGGTCAGTGTGTAATTATTGCCGGGAATCTGTTAGTTTCCATGTACAATAAAATGTTTAATTGTTAATTGCATTTAATTTCTTTTCCCATTTTCTTCTAATGTTTAATGATTTATTGCTTTATCTTTTAGTAATTGAAATAAAATAATTTCATATGAAACATGTAGCGAGGGAGACGGTTATGACACCCGTTGCATGTGCGCCAAGAATAATCGATAAAATAAATTTATGGAGCAGCAAATATAGCGAAAGATAAAATTGTCTAACGAACTAAATACCATTTTTTTTTTATAATAAAGAAAGGAAAAAACTAACGTATTAATATCAGGTTGGAATTTTAGTTGATGACAAATAAGGGAGGGTGGCGATGGCTGAAGTAGTCTGGACGTTGACTACAAAACCAAAAATTTCCTTGATTCAAAATCAGTTTCAGACTCATAAAAGCATCTCGCATTTTTTCTGATGTCCATTTTTTGTGACTTTTTGTCAGTTGTTGTCGAAAGGTTTCAGTGGCGAAGGCATAGTCACTGGTCACTGAACAGTAACGGCAGGACGCCTTCCTTCGTCGGTATTGTGTAGTACCAGCGAACTAAAATAATTCCCAAAAACAGCTGCTACGAAGCTTCAAAATTTAATACATTTCCTTAACATCAGACAGCCTAAAAACAAAGAACGTGCAAAAGCAGAGTTGCAAGATAGTGAAGCTTCCACCTTCTGTCATTGCTCCCACTGGCCCTTTTCTCTAGTTCCAGCACAATTCATCGCATGTGCAGGGGTCATCGCCTGAGTGCTGGTCCAACATGTGTCAAGAAATCTCATTACACTGGTCAGCAAAGAACAGATTTCTTATTTTATAATAAGAAAACTTTTGTCTAGTTATGCTTAGCAGAAGGATAAGGATAACAGAAATGCAACTACAATGTTTTAAATACGAATAGTGTTTTTTTTTTGTTCTATTTTTTGGTAATTTGATTTTATTATGTGTTAGAAAATGTCAGTTTTTGTCAACAAAATGAAGTTATTTCGTAGTGTAGTGTAATGTTGACGTCAATTCAGGCTTCAGGATTTTAATCTTTTTAATGTCCGACAGTAGTTTGCCAGCATTTGTGGACGCCACTTTCCCTGATGTCGTTGTTTCTCTGTTGTTTTAATACAACGTGTAATTTATTTTCACGGTCCTATAATTTCAATTTTATTTTCCATAAAGCGAAAGATACATACTTGAAAAAAACTCATTCAGATTTAATTTTATAGAACCTTAATTTCTATATTACGAGTATTTAAGGCATGATTTACTTTATTTTCTCTTCACACTGGAAAACTTTGTGGGTGCTTTGCAATGATTAATGTCTTCCCGCCAAGTTGTCTGCTGTTTATGGAATTCTCTTTGAACAACACATCATGATGCTGATAATGAGAATGGAACTTGAAAACTGTTGAATTATGGGCGATACTTATGAAAAAGTTTTATTTTTAAGGAAATTAAATTGCAAAATTACAAAATTTGTCTCGTTCTTTAATTTTTGAAGAGTGTTTCTTTTATTTGTATTGTCTTCTTTCTGTTACTTGATTGATTTGCAAAAGTCTGTATAATTCTTTAAGGAAACAATTGATAAATATTTTTTACTTAATTTTTTGGTTTTGCGGTTTATTCATTTTGGAATTTTGTAAGACATTTTTTTCGTTAAACGGCGTTGCCGCCTGAAAATGTAATCAATTAACGAGAATGTCGCATATATATTTGTCATATCAATGGACTGTCCCACTAGTAAAACGAATACGAGTACAGCTCACAAAAGTTATAAAGTTAATTTTGTTTTTGTCTTAAATCATGCAAAAACTGTTGAATTCTAATTTCGAAACTCTTCAATTTGTTTAAAGTCAGTCCTCTTCACAAAAATATTGTTTCCCCGTTTTATGGCCCAAATAAAATGCTGTAGACGAAACTATCAATGACTTTTTATAAGTTAAATTTGAAATTTTCAGTTGCTTGCTTCTGCATGCACATTTCTGTCGACTTCTACGCACATGAAAGATTTTCAATGGAAACAAATTTATCAAATGCTTGGGCTTTTATACAGTGCTTGTCATTTTATAGTCTTCGAACGTGTTCTGTACCCACTGCTTGTCAACAAGTATTAAAAATTAGCAAGATGTGAGTAAAACCGATAATCCGAATTAATCCTGTGGATAAATACTTTTGCCATTAAGAAAGCATTTCAGACAGAATACTAAAATTGTGCCAACGTCGGCCAGCCATACAGAGCTGTCATACCAACAGCAGATGAGAAGAACAACACTTTTGCAAATGAACTTTAAGAAATTTTAGCAGCTCTCAATCGAAAAGAATGCAGTACCGTCACTTGCTTCAAAGTATCTCAATGTGATCAAATTACTTTTGGCATTTTTAGATGGATGTGTAGTGGGTCATCTCCCGAGTGCTGGTCCCAGATAAAAAAAAAAATATTTTAAAATTTTAATTATATTATTAATTGACCTTTTTTTATTATATTTTTTGATATATATTTATTAAGCCTGAGGTCTTCTTTTATTTTATTTTGTTTTTTATTATTCGATATTTCGTTAACAGCTTGTTAACATCATCAGGAATAATTTTAATTTTTTTTATTTATTTTTTTTTTTTTTATTTTATTTATTTAATTTAATTAATTTTTTTTTTTAATTTTTTTTTTTATATTTTATTTATTTAATTATATATAAAATATTATAAAATTTTTAAAATTTTTTTTTTAATTTATATATAATTTTTTTAATTTTTTAATTTATATATATTTTTTTAAATTATATATAAAAATATAAAAATATAAAAAATAAAATATATATATAAAAATATATATTTTATTTATTTAATTTAATTGTTAACATCATCAGGAATAATTATTCCTGATGATGTTAACAAGCTGTTAACGAAATATCGAATAATAATTAACAAAATAAAATAAAAAAAGACCTCAGGCTTAATAAATATATATATTTTAAAATTTTTATAAATTTTTTACTAATGTTAAAGTTAATTGTTTTTATTTTTTATCACAAATTTTCTTTCTTCTTTGGCTTTTTCGTTCTTCTTCGTTTAGAACTGTTTTACACATATTAACGAAGACGGTGAAAAGGGGAATGGAAATGCAGTACAAAAATTTTACTTTTTTATTTTTAATTAACACATTTAATTGGAACAATATATTTTTTCAATTAAATGTTTAATAAATTTAATTTTAATTTAAGTTAAGAACGGAGACCGCTGCATACTGCTCATTACCTGTATGTGTTTTTATTGCACTAGTCCTGTGTTTCTCCAATCTTCTGATTTGAATTGTGATCGGTACAAGACCGAAGTTTGCCGTTGGCAATATGTAATTGCTACTTTTTTGTTGCTGCATGGAGAAAATCATATTTCTTTTTTTATTTTATTTTTTTCTTTCGTAGGTATTTGAGCAATAAAAATGCAGCCGGAATTAAATAATAATTAAAATAAAGTAGAGCGATTCTTTGCAACAGCAGAGAAGCAGCAACTCTTCATTATAAATTTTTGAAAAGGCGCAACAGCAGAGTTGCGTGAGCTCAATATATCTCTTCCTTATGCGAGGTGGGGCAAAAGTAATCACGTTAATGGAAAATGCTATAACTTTTGCAAATGGCGACAGACGTCAATTCGGTTTTGACATTTGTGAAGTAAATAAATGGAGAATATAAATCGATAAGCCATGAATCGGTTTACTCCGCAAGAACGCGGAATAATTAGTTGCACTTTTTTGCACAAGAATTTGTTGGTTGTGTTGGCGCAGCATTAATTTCGGCGCAGATTTCCTGCCCGCCTTGATCGCCTTAAAGAGAGTGGAACAATACGAGAAATAATCCAAGGCTGGCCGCCCCCAAAGCTGCCGTTCTGTTAAGATTATGAGAATATAACGCCAGATGTCGTAGAGCAGGCGGGAACTTCGACCAGACAATGTACCACGCAATTGGGCATTAACAGGCGGTCGCTACCCAGAATTGTGGTGAAACTTTTGAAGGTATTTCCTTAAAAAAGTGCAGACCGTTCATTAGCAAAAGAACATCGAGTGATAACTTTTGCCCCACCTTGTACTGATTCCATTTCCGTGCATTACATCCGCAGGCGACATCGCCTATAAAAAAAATAAACCAACTTATTCTGCAAAGAAAAAAAAACAAAATGACAAAATATTTTCCAATGTTCTTCAATAGTGAACAGTTGACTTTGTGTTAAGAAAAATGTTTGACAAATACTGAAATGTTTGTGCGGTTGAGAATCTCTGCCCTGGTAGCTAATCTGCTTTCATTACATCTTTGTCACTTCCTTAGCTTTTTATTTCAATATCGCATTGTGAAAAATATCAGCATCATGAAAAATAACGAAAGTGAAATCTGCTGAGTTGAACACTTGACTGTTCTTTAATTCTTTCATATTTTTTTTTGGAAGTTCTGTAATAAAAACAATTGTTAATGTGGCATTTGTGCAGAAAAGGTGAAAAATAAGAAAAGAAAAAAAGGAAATTTGGTCGAAATGTCATGTTAAGTGGCCTTTAACATGTTGGCCAGCAATTTATAAAATAAGAAAAATTTTTTTTTTCTTTTTTCCAATATTTCTTGCTTTTTTATGTTCTGTTAATTTAGGCGCACATCACTGGTATGTGCGACGGACTGAATGCAATGAATTTTTATTTTATTCAATACGAAAATTATGAAAAAATTCTTGTTATAATTTTCAAATTAGACGCAATAAAAGTCCGAAATCACACAACGTGTGTTCTCATGGGCTAAGGGCTCTGAAAGTATTATGTTTATGTGCAGTGCACCATCACCCCGTTAGGAAACAAACTGGGTAACCTTGCAAAAGAACAAGCACGTCATCAAGGGAGAAATTATGCTTAAGGCGTAATATTTATTGCTATCACTCATGGTCCAAACAATGTGGATTTCTTTTTCAAAAAATAAATAAAAAAAAAAAAGAAATAAATTCTAAAGATACGGTTCAAAGAATGTCAGCTTCTGCCACAAATAGAAGACAGTTTTCTAACTTGTTTATTGGTTGTCTGTATCAAAGGACAATTCATGTAAAACACAAAATAAATTTTACTAAAAACAAAATATTTAACTTTTTTGCCTTTAAATCAGAGAATGATAACAATAGACAGTAAAGAAAATGAATCAGCTGACTCAAACAGTGTCAATGTCGTCGTAAAAGTGTTACGGAATACGATATTGACAACGCCAAGTAAAATAAGGCTGCATTATTTGACAATCGAAGCCTCAAATTATGTTCTTCGAATGGCAATATATACCACCATCAACCCAAAATTCCTGCTCTACGCCTTCTCGAGTATGTGTGCAACATTATCATAATATTATTTTCCAGCAACAATAAAATATTTTTAAGAAGTTCTTTAAAATTAATTAAAATTTCGTTCTTATTAATATTTTCCAACAAACTACTGTGTCACGTCAGAATATAAAAAAAAAATGCTTTTGAGCATGCTTCGACACATGTATTATAAAAGAATGTGTATAATGATTTGAACTAATACGATTTTAATATATGTATCGCACGACATGCCTCAGCATGCACTCATTCATTGACTTCAAATGCCAACGATAACAACTTCGGTGGTTTCATACTTCCAAACACGTACACCACGTAAGACATTCAAATAATTTCTTTTACGATAAAGTTTTGATATTTTTGCAACTCCAAATATATGAAAAAGTTTCGCTCACGTCTGCTTACAAGTACTTCGGAATATGATTTTTGTTGAATCTAAAATTAATGAAATAATAGACCGACCAAAACGGAGAAAAATAACCAATAAACAATTATTGGCAATACAAAGTTTGAATTATTAAAGAAAGTTTTTAAATGATTTCATATTTCACATGCCATAATAGAAATCAACAATAAGTTATTTTGGGCTTCAACTTTTCTTACCGCTTCTTCAGTCTCTGGCTTTTAGTAGAAGCTGTCAAGGCAGGCAATGCAGGCAATGACGTCAAGGTAATTGTTATGAAGAGCAACCGCTACGAATTAAATGAACTCCTTTTTCATTCATCAACACAATTTTTTTATTTATTTTTTTTTGATTTTCCTCAGACTCCTCCAAACGAGAAAAAATAATATGGAAATGGGTTGACCTTGCCGGTCATCACTGAAGATTCCCGTCTCGTCTCGCAAAACGAACCATTTTAAAGGCATAAACATCTTTGACACACACGCACTCGTAATCATACAGAGATCATCGCGAAAATAGTCAGAATCGGCTCTTATGATCTCAAAACGTCGAAATATGTTTTTTTTCTTGGACCAGTGCTCAGGGGATGTTCCCTACATATACAGGGTGTCTGGTGGCAAATTTATATTTTTAAATACGATGATTTAAAAAAGTATTAATCGGTGCGGGGGGAGGGTGGCTCCGTTGGAATGATCGATTGTGCGTATTTGTCAGTCACGATGTCGCAGTGGTCGAGTGATCATCGCGCGTTCGCTGTGGAGGCATTTTTTACGAGTAATGATTCTTTAAGAGTAATTGCTCGTTGACAATTTTGTTCAAAGTTCGGTATTCGGCGAATAAGTGATGGACCGAGTGTAAATTTAATTTGTTCGTGGGTGGAGAGATTCCGCGCAACTGGATCGGCTATGAATGCCCCACTTTCAGGGCCCAGTCGATCCGAAAACATTGAACTGGTTGAAAGCAATTTACGTGTAAATCCGCGACTTTCAATACGGAAAAGAGCAGCCTCACTGGGACTTCCAAGAGCGATTATTCATGAAATTTTAAAAAAGAATCTGAAGGATCTGCATGACATACTCTTTAAAAAATTAAATCCGCATTTCCATTCCATCGTTCAATGCTCTTAATAAAACTTTGTGTCAATTATTATGTTTTTTATTTAAGTTTGAAAATATAAATCTGCTACCAGACACCCTTTACAGTGCATTGCAACGGAAGTGATTGGAACAGAATAGTGTAGAACAGAGACAAGTGGTGAAGGTGAAGGTGAAGGTGAAGAAGGATAGAGGACTCAATTCTTGCACAACTCTGAGTAGAGTTTCTGCGTCACTTGTGTTACGTTGACGCGTAAATTTTTAAGCTGGATGAGAGGCATTTTATTTATTATTTTACTTCGGCAACATTGTATTGCTGAAATGCCGAAGAAGGAGGACTCTGTTAGCACAGACACAATAGAAAAATTCCGCCATGAGAAAAACTCGATTTGTTAAAGTTTGTGGTAAAATTAACTACTTTTTATAGCGGGAAGTTAAAACAATATTTTTCGTTAAAAAAAAAAAAAACAACGAAATGCATTTCAATTGCGAAATCACAAAAATTTCATATGAAATTGCAATTGAAAAGTTATGAGGGGTTTCAGATTTAATATTTTTTCCAAGTATTTAATTAATTTTTCAAAATCCCTTTCGCATCTTTTACTTAAAAAAATAAATACTTTTTAAGTTGATTTATTATTTATTTATTATGGTTTCAGTTCGGTTACTTCAAGTATTTGCTATTCAACTGAGAAGAATATTAATGTGAAAAGAAAATAATGAAATTATTGATTATGACTTATCTCTGCGAACTAGTTTTATGCCTTTTAACTGCATGGAGGAGTTTCTAGTTCGAATTTATGCAGTATGTGATGTTATGATTTCTCTACATTTTCTATTTTTTTTTTTTTTTTTTTGCTTGGTAACAGTTACAGCCACTTGATTAGCTGCCAGTTGTGTTCACCTTTTTAAAACTAATAACATTAGCAACAGCCGTTGTCACGCAAAGTAATTAAAGTTTTTTGCTTCGCATGGAAGCAACGCACGTCCAAATCTCAACGATGAAAATCGAATTAATCAATAAAAACACGACATAGTAGAGCGAACAACTTTAATCGAAATTATGCAAATGAAAGTCATAGATGGAAATAGTTCGACTAAATGTGACACTTGCCCAAAGTAAGAAAACCACACTCACATGTATCACATACTTACACGTGTAGTCCGCTGCTATTTACACGTGGATACGTGTGCGGAAGAAATATTCTACAAAACTGCCCAGAAACAAAGAAAACTCCAGCACATGACGATGAGTTACGCAAATCGTGAAGGTCTGCTGAAAATAAAAATTGCAAACCCAAATTTCAGGAATCAAAATAAATTAAAATTGTTTTTTTAGTGCGTAAAATTTGGCGTGAAACAACACTCATGCCAATCAATAAAAAAAATACACACTTTTTCTAATGCCGACTATAAAAACTTTTTATTTCGCATGTGGTTCGCAGCAATACGTTTTTGTGTGCGTGTGTGTGTGTGTGTGGGTATGTCTTTAACGGAAGTCGTTAAAACAATTTAACGTTTATGATTAGTTGACCCATGTCCGTCTTTCAAAGTGGTAAAGCATGAACAAGGAACAAGGAAGAAATAGAAACGCAATGAGAGGCAAACCAACTTCATTATCGCTATTTTCGTGAAAGGAAAAACGATTTATTAAGTTTTATTATCTCAAACTTCAAATTATAACAAAATGCCACCATAATCTCTTGTATTTTATTAAAGCAATTTTTTTTCTTTGCCTTTTTGCTAATTGACCAGAAAATTGTTTCACGCAAATAAAACAATTTTCAATTTACAGTTTTTACCGACGTTTCGTAGATCTTTCTTTCGACTTTTTCATGGTATCGTCTATTTCAATTAATAAAACAGTTAAAGTGCATTGTTTTTTTTTTTAATCTGGGACCAGCACTCAGGAGATGACTCCTATACATGCGAAGCATTGTGCTGGGAACTATAGGAAAGGGATAGTAGGAGAAACGACAGGAGGTGAAGCTTAATTAATTATTTTTGCAGCTCTGCTTTCGCACATTCATTGTTTATACTCGTAGCAGTGCTGAAGCTTCGGTTCAGTAGCCATTTTTTTACTTCGTTTACTTCGCGGGTGCTAGACAATACCGACGAAGGAGGGCGTTCTGATGCGATTGTGTATTGCTATCAGCTGAAGCCGGTATTATTCAGTGACCAGTGACTATGCCTTCGCCACTGAAACCTTCCGACAACAACTGACACACAATCACACACTAATGCACATCAGAAAAATACGAGATGTTTATTTTTATTTTAAAATTTTAGTCTGAAACTGGGGTTGAACACAGGTCTGTTTTTAGATTCGTAGTCAACGTCCAGACTACCATCCATCGTGCTATCGCCGCCCACAATTAAATGCAATACTTCCAAATTTTTAAAATTGTTCTACATTAAATTAAATTTGAAAATTCTATTTCTAAATTCTTTTTCTTCTATAATTTTAAATTAAAATTAATCAGGAATGTGATGGAAATCGATCGATTTGAAAAGTAAATCGTCTTTTGAAATCGAAATATTTGTTTCGTTTCCACGCATCTTCTCTAAATACAACTGTATAAAATTTAATAATACAAGTGTAAAATATGTCAACATATGTGTATGTGAGTGACGTTTGTAAAATATTTAAACAAAATAAAATTTGTATCAACATATTTAATCATTTTTATTTATAAAATGCCTTTTTTTTTTGCTGCGGTTTCGCTAATTCTCTTGGAAAAAAATAATAGAATGAATAGCGAAAATATTCAAAAAAAAAAATGTTTAAGAGATAAATCGGATGCCTTAAATTTGCCAGATGCAATGTGGGTATTTAAATTTTTAAATTTCACTTCTATATTAACTAGTATTTATTTAATTATTTTTATTGAATATTTCCGTTTAATTAAGGACGGATTTATAATTATTTTTTATATTTTTTTTTCTTTTCTATATTTCGTTAACAGCTTGTTATCATCATCAGGAATAATATTTTTTTTCTTTTTTTTATATTTTGTTCAAGTAAAATTAAACGATTTGTAATCGAATTTAAACTGGCAGTATCGAAATGCGTCACATGTTAAAAACGACCTTTTTTCAATGAAACAAGATGGAATATGAAATCGTCACAACAAATCGTCACATATAAATTCATCACACTATTTGTCGATTTCAAAACGTTTTAACGCCGAAAACGATTTTCATCACATATCGGAATATAAAAAAAATTACTTCAAACACATTGTTGTTCACGTATTGGAGGGTAATTTAGACCTGCGAACGGTAGGCAGGTCAGTTCTATATTTGTACGGTAATTTTAAGAAGTTTTTATTTTTAAGTGTTAGAGCCATAGTTAGAGTCAGTGTTAGATATACATATTTGTCAAAAAAAAAAGCACAATTGCATTAGCACAATAAGGCCAATTATAGTTAAATTCTATACGTTTCTGCCATATATGTACGAATAACAATTTAGCTAAATTTTAAATATTATCAGATGGTTTGGTATTGCTGAAAGTGGATACAAATTATTTTATTGTTGTTGGTTGCATCTTTAAGATTTTCAAATATAAACCTAGTTTAATACGGGAATGTTATTATTATTTTTCTAGAAGACTTTGCGTACCGGTATTTTTTTGTCTCAAAGACGGTAATATTTTTACGGCTGTACGGAAATTGAATTAAAAAAGTTAACATCACTGGGCAGTGAGCTTAATTCATGCACAACTCTGCAGTTGTTATGTTTATGGGAATTTGTAAAACAGATAGATGTGCTGGATCTCCGAGGCATTTTATTTATTATTTTACTTCGCCGAAGGTTGGGCGAAGGCGGACACTGCTGGCATAAACTTTTTCGGCTGACGGGGATTAGAAGCGCGGATCTCCTGGTTTCACAGTTAACGAGCTAACAGCATATAGTAGGAGGGAATAGAACCCGCATCACCAGATCGATATGAATAATGCAGATTCACGAGGGTACGGAGGCACCTAAATGGAAGAAAATTTTGTGTGGAAGCAGAATTTTCATCAAGTCTCACGAGTTGTGGCGTTGTGATTTTCAGCTGTGTGGTATTGTTTCAGCCAGAATAAAACATTAAGTTCGTATATAAAAAATCCAATCACACACAAAAATCGTCCATCTGTTAAAATCGAGACCCATGCCCGTAACATGCTGATTTATAATGGTCACGCGAGCACAGTGCTGCTCTCTTCATCAAAGGAAAGTATTATAAGAACAGCGAACACTACTTGTATATCAGCTACAGACGTGAATACTGATTTTTAGTTAAATTATTATTGACTTGGGAATTTCTTCGTGTTGGATTTATGTGGTTCTGCATGCAAATCCCAATCACACTGCCACGTTAGCGTTCTTGCACAATAAGAAACCGAAATGTACGAGTTTTGTCATAAAATGTGCACGTGTTTCCTTCGAGGAAAAAGAAATAAAGCAATTTAATTGATTAAACGCTTCTATGCAAACACAATTAATGCGAAACAAACTAACAATGTCAAGCACATTGATGAAATGGTGAAATGATAGCAATTTTATTCCTGTAGAATGGAATACACGAGCACAAATGAAAACGCAAGGAGAGTACAGGGATGTAGCGAGGACCAGGAGCAAAATCTAATGAATAATAAAATGGAAACTTGAATAGAAAGAAGCACTGCTTTCTGTCCGTAATTACCAGAATCGTAAAAGTTAAAAACAACTTTCATAATACGTTTTTATTTTCTAAATAAAAATAATTTATTTTATTTTCTTCTTTTATTGCAATCATAAAGTGACAGAAAATTCAAAAAGCCTCATCTGACATTTTCAAAATTTTACAGGAGAAGCAAAAAAAAACCTTGTTTAAATATAAAATATCTCCATAATTGCCAAAAAAAAATTTAAAATTAACTTTGCTATATAAATAAAAGAGGATAAAGCAAATTAATGTTTTGAAAAATTTTAAATTTTGCGACGTGACCGACGTATTTGGACCAGAACCGATAAAAAAACTTTTAATTTGAATTTTTTGTTAGACAGGGCTTCTGCAACCAGCAGATTCTCTGTTCAAGAGCCGCTTAGAGCAAAAACTTTTAAATTTTATCTTCATCGTCCGTATTTGAGCAATAAAACGTGTCTCAATTTAGAAAGATATTTCGTTTCCAACTTAAATGGAAACTTCTTGTCATAATAAACATATCAATAGAAACTTTCTGCCTACTCCAAATTTGTCTACTCTCTGACATACCAACCCAACTCAGCGCGTCAATTGTATGTTTGCTCTCAAACATAAGTAATTTGTTTGTGCATGAGAATCGAACAAAAACAATTTGTAGAGGGATGAGAGCAAAAATATGTTCGACATGCTACTTCCAACTGTTTGGTTAGTGCAAACATATGAGAGACTCATAAACGTTTTCATGCGTTAATTGTAATAATTAATATTTTATTTGATCTGAAATTAGAATCTAATTAAAATGTTTGCTGTAATAACTAAAATGTAATCAAAGTGTATTTTCCTCTATGAGGCTGGAAATTTGGCTGACGAATAGCTTTTGCGGTTTATCAGAATATATTTTTAGCGAAAGTAGTATCAAAAATACTGAACTACAAAAATATTTCTTTAAAGAAATTAATTAATCGGAAGAAGCAAACTATTCCTCTAGGATTGGAAATACACCGGTTTTTTTTCAAAAGTAGTGCTTTGCGGTGAAACAAGAGATATATAGAGAGAGAGAGAGAGAGAGAGAGAGATAGTGGAGAAAATAGACAGACCAGGGGGTAGGAAGACGGTTGCCAAATATGACGATTTATTGCCATTTTGACAATTTTGGGTGCCAGAAATGGCATTTTGAAGACGTGACGATTTCTGCCTTAAATTTGACGATTTTCAAATAATTCTAAGTTGACACGTTTTTTTTTAGAACTTTTAGTACAATTTTATGCTTGATCAAGAATATGGCAGCATATGAAAGATAGAAAATGGAATCTGAATTTAGGCAAATGAATTAGCTGAATACAATACATTTATTTTAATGACTTCTATTTGGAGAATCGATTTTAATTCGCTCAATTAAAAAATTAATTAAAAGTTTTTAATTTGTCTTTTTGGGTCAGTAGGTCATAAAAATAATAAAAAAAAAAATACAATGCCAACCTATGAAATTTTTAATTGCCGTAATTAACACTTAATCATATATTATTTGAATTAATTTAAGTACACAAATTTAATTGAAATTACTAATTTGTTTACTGGTGAAATTTTAAACAATTTTTTAATTGATATCACAAATATTTTAATTGAAATTTATTTAAATTTTTTTCCGTGTATCCAGATGATGTCAAGATTAATAAACCAGGGCCAAAATTCTTTATAAAACTTTGCAAAAGGTACAGTTTTTATTGGTCAACTTAGGAGAACTTTGTCAAAAGAATTCATTTCATTCATTCATTCATTCATTTCCGCCCCTTTCACATAAATTATTTAATATGGCTGAAAGAAAAATATACAAAATTTTCCACCAGTTAATTTGCAGTTAAATTTAACTTGATTTATTACGAAAATCTATTAAATTGTTTGCTGTCACACATCATTCACAACTGCCAGAACAAATGGCCAGAAGAAAGTATGTTTTTAATTAGACTCGTACACATCATTGCTCATCCTTTAATACGACATGAATTAACACAATCCGAATGTCATAAACGACATGAACATAATTACGGACTTGCAAGCGTGTGCAAACAGAAGGAAACTGTTTGATTAGAAAGGAAACGTTTACGTGGAAGTTGGGGGCAAGCAAACACAAAATCACTTCTTTGTCTTTCTAAACATTTTCTCATTTTCAAATTTAATTAATTAAAATGTAAGAATAAGTAACGATAATAGGCGTCATTTGATTTATATCCAAACTTGATTAATTAACTCCTCAAAATAATATAAAAAAAATTATTAAAAATAATTATCCTGGAAATCATATTTCGCAATTAAGAAAGGATGCCAACTGTAATTGGTACGAGCCAGCATTTGTTTTACCTTCACAGCTCATAGAGTTGCAATAAAACATTTACAATACTTGATGCTGGGGTTATATTGCTCAATATTATATTAATAGAAATCTTAAGTACAATCTAGCATTGAAATGTAATTGGAAACTAAATAATTTCCACTTCTCTTAAAGTCCATCGGTATAAAACTTATTTTCACATTTACATACAAATAATAATGATATTCTAATAATAATAATAATAATAATAACATTGATTTATTATGTATTAATATTTACATACTCGTATGTCTGTTTGTATCCATAATATTTCATCATTCATATTTCAGGCCATCAGCGCAAAAGTTGTGTAACCCAAATTTTTTGTTGGTTGCTGTTCTGGTGTTTCATACATCCATTACATTACCAACTATCAGTACAAAAGTAGAGTAAGCCACCGTTTGGTATTCAAAAGCAGATGGAGCTGAAAAATCATTTTTGCACAGACGATAATGTAACGCAGTAGGGGTACTCATGAAAACGCTTAAAATTGCCATTTGTGCAATTGGGCAAGTTTGCGAGACCTACTTCATGAAGCCCCTTTTTCAATTGTTGTGCAATTTTAAACAGTTAATCTCAAAGTAAACAAAAACAGCTGACTTATTCAATGCACAATTAAGCTGTGCAAGTTTACGAGACTAAATTGTTGGGCAAATATACGAGGTTTGTGTAAATGAATTTTCAAACAAATTTTTACAGTTCATTTACGAGAGCGTAAACTTGCACACTTTGCGCAATTTACAAGACTTTTACACGTTTTCATGAGGACCTTTAATAACAGTGTAAAGGCGGTGTAAGTTGAATACACCACCCGGACTTTACTATTGAAGAAATACATCACACATTTTTGGTCAGTGGACATTCATATTTACCATGTGACCAAGATTTCGGTTTAATAGAAAAAAATTAAAAATTCTTCCAAGAAATATACGTTCCGGAAAATTGGCTCGAAGTCATTAAAACAGCTCGAAAAAGGCAACCATTTAAGATGATACGAATGAGTGCAAGTGATATTTTCTCTTCTCAAAATTGCTGAACAAAAACATAACCAACAGAAAAATTTCGGTTGGTAACACCAAGGCGGAGTGGTTGAAAGTTCAGTGCTTAAGATTCCATAAATTTCATCAGTTTGCAATTTTTTACATGCATTGTAACAATGAAGATGTTGTTTTTAACGAAGTGAATGTTCAAAAACGACAGTCAGTGACCATAACACAACAACTATATGCATTGGAAAAACCAACTATAGCTGAAAAAAAGGAAAAAAATACCTTCTTGAATTGTTCCACTTCATGCCGCCAGTTCATCACACCTTTTATAACAACCTGGTTTGCTCAGTGTCAGCGAATGGGTGTATTATGATGAGACAGATGATGAAAAACTTTTTTTTTTTTTCTCAATTTTTATTGTTACAGTAACATTTACATTTTTACAATAATTTAATTTTAATTTTAAGAGATCAATTCTTAATAAAATTTTTCTACTTAATCATTTACAGCAATGTTTTTAATAAGTATATTTTTATTTTATCATTTATACATTTATTTAGGGAAAAAGGGATATCAAAAACCTTACAAGTAGAGTAGTAATGTCAGAGGGTAAAAACAAGGGATAAACGTTATCAAACTAATGCATTGATGTGTAGATAGCTAGAGTATCTACAACGATTTTTAAAGTTTTGAGACAATATATTAAGTTTATCTTTAACTAATTTTATGTTAGACATAGAGTGCAAAGTTTGTGTGGAAAAATGTATTGGCAAATTATATATCATTTTGAGTAGTTTATTTTGACATATTTGTAGTTTTTTAAGATGACAATCAGAGGTGACATACCAAGCAGGCGCCGCGTAAAACATTATAGAATGGAATATTGTTTTTAATATAAGAAGTTTGTTCTGTGTATTTAGTTCAGACTTTCTATTTATTAACGGGTACATTATTTTAATTGTTGTATTAATTTTGTGTACAATATATTTTATATGTTGAGTAAATAGTTTTTTATCCAGCATTATACCAAGATATTTAACCTTGTCATCCCATGGAAGAGAGTCGGTACCAACAATAATGTTGGTTTGTGGTACAAATAAACTTTTTCTTCTTCTTGTAAAGAAGATAGACTGCGTTTTTGAGGGGTTTATCATTATTTTCCATTTCTTAAAATAGTCGGTAACTATTTTAGTTGATTCCTCCAAAGTGTGTACGATATCTTCCGGTAATATTTCTGAACTAAGTATAGCTGTGTCATCTGCAAAAATAGATGAATTACATCCATGTAAAGCTGGATAAGCATGCGTAAAAAGATTGTATAAAATTGGAGATAGACATGATCCTTGTGGACATCCAGCAGGAATATCGTAGTTCTGTGAACAAATATTTCCAGTGTGAACTTTAAATGTTCTGTTTGATAAAAAACTTTTTATTATTTTGACAAGCGCAGGATCCAGTCCAATTGTATATAGTTTATGAATAACTTTAGTATTATGCATTTCGATTGAATTCGTAATAAATTTTTCTTAAAGTGCTGTAACTTGTTTTTTATTTTAGATTGGACAAAAAATATCAGAAATGCACAAGTGGCGTAACACACATTTTTACACACATATTAACTTAATAAATATTTAAATATACAGCTATTGCAAATTTAGACGTTGTTTTTATATATTAAAAGTAAAACAATTCAAATAATTTTTACAAAAGAAAGTATATTCAAAAAAAATTTTAACCAAATTTAAATCACCAATATCTCGAATTAAAAAGTTTGGGGTTACACACACCACTTTTGCGCTGATGGCCTCAATTGTCAATTTGTATGCAAAAACAAATTTATAAAAATTGAGTAATTTTGTTATTGTTTCCCATGTAAAACAAAAACATAGTTGCCATACATCAACATAAAATTACTACAAGTCTTCAATTGCTACAGATCTGTTATTGTTCGTGTAAGAAAACAACTTTTGAAAACTGATTTCTAAGACAAAATGTCTATGATAATTTTTGTACTCTTTAAAAACATAAAAGAAGAATTTATTATGAATATCGCGGTTAGACTCAACATACGGACAACAGTTGAAACGATGTACATATAAACAAAATATGTATATAAACATTGTATGTATATAAACATTGTGCACACTTCTGACTGCTTGTCAACCTTTCGGAATTGTTTATGTGTGAACTTGGATGGCTTCTTTTCCTTTTTTGCATTTGAGGTTTAATTTGTTTTTTTTTCTTTTCGAGTGGTGATTTCTTATTTGCTGTTGCGGCACTAAAAATTTCTTCAGTCTGTGACGGCAGGTGTAACAACACGCAACGATTCGAAATTAATAGTTCAAATAAAAAGGCAGCGTTGAAAGATTTAGTGAAAATTAAAAATAAAAAAAAATCAATTAATTAATTTCAAGTCAATAAAGTGAATAAGTGACCTGAGCCGCTTTCTTAAAAACAACAAATCAGAAAAGAATTTTGAAATATGTGTGTTTAAAAAATTAATTTAAAAAGCCACTGAACGATAAAATATTAATAGAATAAAAAGAACAGAAACAAATTTATAGGCCATTCATTGCATTGTAGAAAGTGTTTTCACCATTGAGTATTTAACGCCATATCCCGAACTACCGCCGACTTTAACGTCGTGGCCAACTGTGACCGCATTTGTTGCGACTGGTTATTTGGCAGGAAATGACAATACAACGAAAACAACAAGTGAATTCAATAATGCATATTTGGCCTTTACGAACTTGACCCCGAGTGACTTCATTGCACATTCTACAGCTGCAGCATCGAACAACAATGCCACCACCCAACGTCAGTCGGCGCGCAGTAATGCATTCGAAGTACCCATTTGGCTAATTCTGTGTTACTGTGCAATATTACTGTGTGCCATTGTTGGCAACCTGTTGGTCATATCGACGCTCGTGCAGAACCGTCGTATGCGTACCATTACGAATATATTCCTATTGAATCTTGCCATATCCGACATACTGTTGGGTGTACTTTGTATGCCAGTAACGCTGTTGGGTACCTTGTTGCGGCACTTTATATTTGGCGAATACTTTTGCAAGTTGATACAATTTTCACAAGGTCAGTTAAGTGAAACAAAATTGCAATACAATAACAAAAAAAAATAAAAATATATACATCTACTGACAATTTAATAGATAATGGTGCGTAGGTATCATTTTCGAAGAAAAATAAATTGATAATGTCAATTGGAATGTGAGAAAATTAGACTGCCGTATCGGGTTATTAAGAGTGCCGGGATGCAGATAAACAAGTTCATCACATTTCTTCAGCACACTTTCATTTCTGCAAGGGTCAAGTAACATGTTAATAAAAAGATTTAGAAGCACAATCGTAATCAATCTTGTCATGAAGTAATAGGCGGCGCCAAAAATTACTGTAACAGAAATTTTACTTGACCCCCAGCATAGGGACTAATAACTGTTGTCTGCGTCCTGCTTCCGCGTGCAGAACATGAAGTTCATATGTTCATGCGTCATATGGCGAACCGATTAACAATATTTTATAATTTTGTTATTCTCAATTGATTGTTCAAATCTAAAGAAAGTTCGAAGGTGCTATTTTGCTAAATCGATTTAAAAAATTATTTTTAGATTTCCAAACGGCCATGTTAAAGTGATGTTATAATTATTCATGGTACATCGCATGTAAAATACGGGAAGTGTGTTGTTATTGGCTGTCGCTAGTTTGACTGAATTGGTATGGCAAATGCAGTTAAACAATTAAATCGAGTGGAAAACTGAACGGAAAATATACACACTAGAGCCCCGATTTATTTACATTGTTTCGATTTGCATGGTATTTTTGTAAACTTGGTTCAATACGCTTTGCGACATTCTGATTTGCCCATGCAGACAAAGATCATCAACAATTTAATTTAAACGTAGGAATAATTAGTACCATCATCAAGACTGGTCACTACCTGAGTACTTCAAAATGTTATATTCGTGTGTATGCGTCAAATTTATTGCCAAATAAACAACGGGGAAATTGAGAGTAAATGTCACTTCAGAAAGCATTTATGGAAGGGGTCACCGTTTAAAGTACCAAATATTTAGATTTTCTACCAAATTGGGAACTGCTGGAGTGTTAGCAGATTTTACTTGTGTGAACTTGTGCAAGGGAACCTAGAAGTACAAAATCTTAGGAGGCCACAGATGCACAAAGTCTACGACCGGCATTTATAAACCTTATTTTAGTGCTGGGCAAAGATCTGCTTCACGTACAGTTGCAGTGCCAAGATATAGACAATGAGGGGTCGTTTGTTGGAGAATTCATCCAACAAACAGCTCATTTGGTAGATATTGATAGATTCATTTGATTATTCATATGATTTGGTATATTTGTGAATTTTTTTTACCAAAAACTTATTCGATTTGCTTTTGTTTGCGTTTTGTGATAATTTTTCCCAGTCCCCATTAACGACGCAAATCGTGGCCCTAGTGTACACGCAAATATTAACACTATTTGTCACTTAATTTACTTTGTCAACATTCTGTAATTAATTACTGACATATTAAAATAGACCACGAAGGACTTCAATGCCTGCCAATGGCCGTGCAAATAAACATTTTGGTAGTTTCAGATGCGCAGTTGCGATACGAGTATTTCTAGTGCCTTTAAGTCCAGGTATTTTATTAATTTCTTTTTTTTTTGCCATAAAGAAGACCCTTTTAAATCAATTTGTATATGAAATTTAAGCACAACGAAGTGCTTCATAAAACTTTCTAAGAATGAGAATATTTTTTTTTGTTTTGTACCTGAAATAAACATGCACGAGTATGTGAATTTGTCGCATTTATTCTTGCTTTTTGTCATTATTTCCGCATCTTTGCCAGTGCTTTATGTATGTATGTATGTATTTCCATGTTTAGTTGCAAACATTCGCATCCTTTATGTCTCTAATACAACAACACGGTAAATTACGTTACGAGTCATATATATTTTGCTTATATTTATTGTATTTGTGTGTGCATTTATTCGTATATTCTTGTATCATGTCTATTGTATATCCTCGTTGTATGTGGATACAATTCAGGATTAAAATTATGTGCAAATAAATAAGTTGAAGTTGGTGAAGCTTCGTACACATTTTTTTTATGAATACACAAGATAGAATATGATTTTGGCATTATTTAAGTCGGATGGTTTTTCATTTGCTTGGAAATCCTAGACAAAGCAAAAAAGATTCAGTTCACAAAGCAAACGTTTGTGATCAGCTTGAACAATTTTTGTTTTTTATAACGAAAGAAAGGAAAACAAAAAACGGTTGAGTAAATCAAGTGACTATTTAAACTCCAACAGCAACTCAAGCAAGGGCATGCATCGCCAGGCTCTTGCCGCTAGTTGTCATGGAACTAAGTGTGACATTAAATTGACAAACTATGCTTTGCTAACTTGCAATGGACTTTTTTTAACAACACTAATACTACACTGAAAAATAAAATCCATTTATACAATAAATTTTTACATTATGGGAGTATCCGTAGCCTGGTGCATGAGCATTAGCCGATCAATCTGGAGGTAGAGGGCGGAAAGATTCCCGGGCTAGAACTTCGTGTTGTTGTAAAAAAAAATAAAATTAAAATAAAACTTAATACAATGAAATTTGGCACCCCACATTGGCCCTGCATTGCATCAATGAAAAACTTTCATTACGTTCATGAACATAATTTGGGTGTGCGTTTCATAAATATAAGAAAACTATTGCTTTAGTTTAACAAAATAATTTTGTATATAAAATATAAATATTTCACTCATATAATGATGTTATTGCACAGCATAAACGAAATTAATTCATAAAATTGAAATATTCTTCAATAAATGTTCTATTTTAAATGAACATGGTCATGAGAATAATGATTTATGCTATAAACACAACTGGGAGGAACGACGAATTTTTCGTAACGAATATTCGTCGTTGTAAATAAAACACATTTGTGTAAATGAAAATACACACAATATGTACGTTGGACAAAATACGTCGTGCACAACGAACTTTGCGATAGGTTTATTTCTATTTCTTACGCCGACGAATGACGAATAAATTGGTGCAGAGTGGCCGTTTTCCTTTTACATTTTTTAGTGTATAGTAAATAAATTAACTTTTTGCTTTAAGAATTGTTTTCTTTTTTATTTACAGGACATAAATTCAATAACCACTTTTTTAATTATATACAGTATTGTTTTAATTCGTTTTTGTCATTATTTTATCTTCTCATATCAATGTTTTTTTTTTTGTTGAAATATGGTCACACTGTCACCTGCTAAATGTAAACAACAATGTATTAGAAAATTCATTAATTAATGAAAACTGGTGGAATTTAATTGAAATAAAAGTTTCTAACATCATGAACATGATGTTTATAATTTTAATAAGGCGCTCAAAACGTAAAATGTTTTTGTTCATGTTTTAACAATTTTTATTTATTTATGTATCTAAATAACATATAATTTTAAATGACATTAACAGCTGTTATTTTCCCTCTAATTGTGTCTTATTCGACGAATTTACGCAACGAATTCTTGATGATAAGTTCGTCGTGCTGTGCGAAGTTCGTCATTCGTCACAATTGTGTTTATACCATTACACCGAACAAATTTAGTTGAGCACCAGAGAACGGCAAAGTCCGATTGGAAACCATCACACTTAATCAACAGCCTAAAAATGTGTTTATCTATGCAAACAATAAAAAAAAAATCAAATCACACATATTGGCTGCTGCTGCTCCGATCATACGGTTGTTTTTGACTGTGTGATTTTATTAAATGATGTGTCGTATCAATTCAATCATTTCGGGTGTTTGGTGGTTTGGTTCACTGATGATTATTTTAATGAAGAATAAAATACTAAAACAAAACTTCAAAATTGAAAACGTCTCCTTGACATCAGAAGCGCTGCAGCACTGCTATAAAAACAAAAAAACAAAAAACGTGCAAAAATCGGAGTTTTAAGACAGTGAAGCTTCACCGCTCGTCACTTCTCCTACTATCCCTTACCGCTAGTCCAAAAAACAAAAAATTAGCGCGTACGAACGCCATGCCTGCAGTGATGATGCTAAAGAGGTGACCAATGGATAATGTGAAAAGCTAAATTACGTTCGACAAAGTGCTACAAAGAAGTAAAAAAGTTTATTTCCAAATAGAAAATGAAGCTAAATTTTTTAGCACTTAAAATATATATTTCTAAGGTTTTGCCAAGCGTCGATGGTTATATATTAAAAAAAAAGAAACTAAAACAATAAAAAACATAAAAAATAAAAGTCTTCAATCGATTATAATTTTAATAGAACAACTTTTTTTGTTTTTTCTTTTTCTCTTCTGTTAATATTTATAAATATATATAACATATATGTATTATATTATATGAACAATCGATGTTTTTGAAAATCCTTGAAAATATATTGTAAGTGAAATTTATATAGACGCAGATGTTGTTTAAACTATGAAAAAAATACGAAAGAGATCAGCGAAATTTTTCCTTATTTTATAATCTCAAATTAAATTTTTTACTTCTTTGTAGCTGTAGTTTGTTATTTTAGAACCTGATCAACTGCTCACAACAGAGCAAACCGCCTGCGGTCGTCATTACGATTGTGTTTGTATTCACGTTTACAGAAATAAAGCACGATTATGATGCTGATTGCATTCAATGTTGACTTTTGTTGCACGACGAAATGTAAACAAAAATTTCTATGTGTAATCAGGAAAGAAATAATTTTTGTCATTCTCTGGTGAGCACTCTTAACATATGTACACCCAATCCTGTTTTTACGCGATTTTCGTAAAAAAAACGTGTTTTTTCGCGATTTCTTTGAAACGGATTTTGCAATTTATGAACCTGTCTGAAAACAATAGAGCTCGTATGTTTTTCGTTTTAAGTCTCTGAAAATGAAGTGACACATCTCGGTATTAGATCGTTCCTTCCTGCAACGAATATATCGTCATTGAAATATTCTGCCCAACAATCTTATACTTTTCTGCTGTTCTTGTTTTACGTTCAGAACCAAGATTTTTTAGTATTTTAAGGAGCGTTAAGTTATGGCTAATCTTTTTATTTCTTTCTATTTTTCTGGACTATTTACTATCAGCTGGCAATAAGAAACAAACATTGTTTTTTACCCCTTATTTATGTTTATATGGCTGGGGGCCACGTTAATCACTTTAATTATTGATTTAATAATTATTTTCCTTAGTAATCAGTAGTATCTAAATTATAATTGGCCATTGGGCTTCCTTTGTATTGATGTTGATGCATAAATAAATAACGAATATATTTTATATTCGAAATTCTTTAATAATCATATTAACAATGATATTGTTTCTGAAGCAGCTTCTTAACAATTTCATTTGCAGAAAAATTGTGAATAATTTTCTTTTTTACAAAAACAACACTGCCCGCGAAGAATAAGAAATATTTTTGCGTAATTTTTAATCCTTTGAATATAGTCTACCGCGTTATAAAGGATTCGTTGTTTGAGTAATATGCTTTGCACACACATATAGAAAAAAAAAAAGAAAAAATGTTGCGCCTCCATTAATTTACTTGCAGTTAATCATTCTTTTTGTTTTGAACATCTTTTTGTTAAAACAGAACATTTGTTTCTGCCATCAGCAGTTATTGCCAGTTGAGTCTCATATCGTACATCTTTTAGGGTATTCTGTCATGTTTTCATGAATTTCAAGAACAATTCCATACCTTTAAGAGACAATAGTTAATGAGAGCTTAATTGAAGTTGCAACTGCACAGGAATATGTCCCAACAGGTTTTTAATATGCAACACCGAACACAAACAAAAGAATTTGAATATAAACTTTCATATGGAATTTTCGGCAAAAGCTTAGACTGGCTTCTTATCTTTTAGTAGTCTTTTCTAACAACAATATGCAGTTGTGGAATTCTATGATGGGGAACTGCTTCAGCTTCACAAATTTTTGAGCATGATTAAAAACTCGAACCATCTTAAAGATCCCTCCTTCGGTGATGATAAACCAGAAACCAGATGGAGTCCATTTCCGATGCCAACGCATACAAACCTAGAGTGAAAATTTAAAAGCGTTTATAAATTTCAAAATACCATAACAGGACCCTGATGCCCTAACAAAAGACTTCAATTGATTACATTTCATCGAGTCATCTTAACGAAAATATATGTCAGAACGTTTCATGGAGAAAAAATATTGTGCACAAAAATTATTTAAAAATAAATGTTTAATACTCATTTCATTTAATTTATCCATTTCAATTCTCTACTGCATACGAGAATTTACATTCGTGTATCAGCAGAACTTAGAATGAAGAAAATTCATCGCATCAAATGTTAAATGCTTTATTTTGAGATTGATTTAAAGCATTTCTTGGTTGTTGCTTTTTGCCATTTCAATCAAAATTCTATTCACAAATGAAAAGTGCAAGTATTCTTATGATGCACGACGATACAAGGTGAGCTAAATTAGAAGAATTGTTTTCCCAAACTCAAACTCGTAGCATATCACCACTTCCTTGTACGTGCATACGTATGTATTCGTACGTTCTTATGTACATATGTACACAACACAGACAAATGTTTTGCAAAGCATTATGCAACAAATCTTAATTTAGAAATAAACAACACATTTGCTAAACATCTGTAAGGAAAAATTTCATAGTCAAATTAAACGGGGTATTCAAATGGTGGTCATCAAATCATATGTTTTAAAATAATAAGATGAAATTATATGACTGCTCTGAACAACACTTTACAATTTACTGTGCTCTTTCAAAACTCATTCAGCTGATAAGGAAAGAAACATTTCTAAATATTTGATATCAAAATCCCAAGAAAAAGTAAAATAATTCAACTTGTAAATACAGTAAATAAGGGTCTCTTTCACCAAACATATTTAAACACAATTTAATTTAATTAATGATCTTTATTTAAAGTATATTTAAAAAAATTTTATTTTCACCAACTGAAATAATGAAACACAAGAAAGTATGGTAATGCTCTGATATTTAATATGATAGCGGCAACTTACAGCTTTTTAAAAAGCTGTTTAAAAGCTGTTTTAAAGCTGTTTCATGCTGTTGCAAAATCAATATTTAAGTGCAGAGTGCTGGCTACTTAAACAGTATTTAAATATTCTAGATGAAAATGAAAATCGACATTTAAATATGAATTGATATTTAAATAGAATTGGTGAAATAGGCTCTAAGACTTTACGTGTAAAATGTCTAAAAAAAAAAAGTCCACTTGCAATTAAAATTAGAAAAATGTTCTTTTGTCAGACACAATTGTTGAAATAAATATAAGCAAAAACAGCTGTTATCGGTGATAAGGGCGGAATAATTTTTCTTTTGTACGGCGTCTAGTGTAGAAACGTTCTGAGGCTGTCAGCCAGACTGGGATATTTTAAGATGTTGTGATGTTTTCTTACAAACTTATTTTTACATTACAATACAGAAATATAATTTAATGCAACCATAAATAAGTTTGAACAATTTTTTAAACAGATAACTCAAAAGTAGCGACAACTTGTAAATATTATCGCCAGCTCAGCTATAGAGTTTCACCTGTTCGACTCAGATTTCTACTGTTATTTTATTACAGAACAATAAACACATTTTAGAAAGTCTTATTATTACTCTGCCTTTGTCTGCAGCACAACAAATTGTGAAAATGTTTAAGACTTTATGACAATATGGCTGAATACAACACCCTTGGAACACCACAAATAAATAAATAAATATAAAACTGGTGACTTTTTTTTAGAAAAATAGTAATTTTATCTGCATAAAAATGCGCTACTAAATCGCTATTCGAAAGATATTGAACTCGCTTAGATGTCGTGAGATAATGCACCGATGCAAAATAAAATATGACTAAAACCGGGCGATTCGTTCGAGCGAAATCGTTGAGCAAATATTTCGAAAAAAACATTTCTTTCCAATAACGCAAAAAGTCTTCGTCTAATCGATTTCATATATTCACCGATTTTGATAGACTTGAAAAATTTACCGCATGTCGTAAATATAACAAAAATTTGTAAAGTCGTTCGAAATATATTGATGTCGAAAGTTTTCGAAAAACTATTTCCGTAATTTTTTGTCAAATGGATTTTCGAGACGCCTTAATTTTTGTGGACTTAAAAACCTCGTCGAATGCTGCAATAGGAAAATACAATAGATGAACTAAAAGTGTTTTAATATTACTTTTAATATATGAAAATTAGCAATAACAGGCTTACAATAGGCTTGTGTTTAATACAACAGATACCATGATACAACGAGCTTGTGAATTCGACAATCAATTTTATAGCCATAACAGGAGGTTCATGGCAATTCATGACATTTTCTTTATTTTACAATTATTTTTTTTGCTTTTAAAGAATTGTACAATATTTTATTAAGTAAAAGTAAAAAATAATTGTCTTGATTGCCGAAAGATAAATAACAAGCAAACGACAAATAAAAACTCCAATCTGCAAGTTGTTCAATTTCAATTGAAATTAATAGAAATTAAATTTTATTGTTACTAATTGCGTAGAAAAGATTTTATTTATTTGTGTGTGTCAACAAATTCTGGTAAATGACATTCTAGAGTTGCACGTTTGAATGGTAAGAACATGTCTGAAATATTCTTAAATCGATTGTAAATAACACACGCAACTGCACAAATAAAGAGAATTTAGTTTTTGGAAATTGTAAAGCAGCTTTTAAAGAAATTAAATATGTTTCAAGAAAATACGGATCGGCACTTGCAACAGTACTTTGAAACTTTTGGCCGGTATTAAAAGGAGTTTATTTTCTGCAACAAGATCGCAGCTGATTTAAGTAGTAAAGTTGCACGATTAGTTGTTAGAACTGGCTTATCTGTACTGAAATAATATTGAGAGATATTGAGAAAATTTTTATTATCGTTTTTTAAGAAAACGGGGCTGCTTATTTCGGCTTAAACGAATGCGATAAATTAAGTTGCATTAAGTTGATGCGATAAAAGTTTACACATAAATAGATACAGCAACAAAAGACACTTTTTTAATTTTCATTAACACTTTTAATTGGAATGATGTATTTTTCAATTAAAAGTTTAATCAATGCAATTAAATTGTTAATTAATATTCGATCAAAATACCTAAATACTTAAATTTAAATAAATTTAAATGCTTCTCTGATTGTTTCACTTCACACATGCAACACTCATTATACAAATAGAAATTAATCAATTAAATTAATCGAATTGAATTGAAATGTTTTTTTTTTATATTGGACCAGCATTACGAGATGACCCCTACATATGCGATGCATTGTGCTGAAACTAGAAGAAGGGGATAGTTAGAGACATGACAGGAGGTGAAGCTTCGCTATTTTACAACTTTGCTTTTTTGTACGTTTTTTCTTTTCATAGCAGTGTGGTAGCGCCTCTGGTGTCAAGTAGACGTATTAAATTTTTGAAGCTTCGTTTGAATAGCCATTTTTAGTAATGATTTTATTTCGCCGGGGCTACACAATACCGACGAAGGAGGGCTCTCTGATGTGCCTGTGGTTTTGTTACAGCTGAAGCCGGTACTGTTCAGTGACCACTGACTATGACTTCGCCACTGAAACCTTCTGACAACACAAAGACACACTAATGCACACCAGAAAAAATGAAAAATTTTTTATCATTTAATCTGAAACTGGGATTGAACCCAGTTTTGATTTTGTAGTCACCGTGCAGACTACTTCAGCCATCGCCACCCTGCTATTTCCAAAAATTTTTCAATAAATTTAATAATAATTAAAAATTAATAACACGAATTATTCAAGCTTAAGGTCAATTATATTAAAAATGAATAATTAGTGTTATTAATATAAAAAGTTAAAAAAAATAGAAAAATTAATAATTAAAAATTTAATTGAAATTTTATTCAAATAAGTCATCAGTAATAATTTAAGTGATACGATTAATTTTTTTACATGTGGAATTTTTAATTGATTTTATAAAATGTTTAATTAGAAATGTTTTATTTTTGGTGTGCGCGTTTCGCTGAAGAGATTAATTTTTAAATGAAGAAGTAAAATTAGATCTTCTCATGAGCTAAAAGTCATGAGAATGAATTTTGAACAGAAAATCTTAAAAAGGACAGCCCTCCACAGAGCCAGCCCAGACTTGAATCCGCACTTGTGACCGAACAGGGCGTATGTGGAATAAAAACTCCCTGCGGAGTTCTTTCCTGTCGCCTTGGACGTGGAAAAATTCAAAGCAAATGTCCATAAACACCATTCCTTCCATCCTCCTTCCCATAACCTCATTTCCTAGTTCCAGCACAATGCATCGCATGTGTAGGGGGCATCACCTGAGTGCTGGTCGAAGATAAAAAAAAAATCAAAATTACTCGAACAGAAATAATACAAAAGACGTTACGAGTCACTCTCAAAAAGAAAGTAATCGTCCTTATGAATACATATGCACGTTTAAGTACTCATATGCGAGTGAATGTATTAACTTAATGGAACTTGTGCTGCAGCATTCAACAACGACACATGTTGCGACAATTTATCGTGCATCTCTATACGCTTCAGTTGCTGTTTATTCAGTGGCATAAGGAAGCGAGGAAGATGAAGAAATCTCTATATGACTTTAAGTGTTGTTTTATTTCCACCTTTTTGTTTATCCAGCAAATATTGTATGAACTGATATTTCATAGTGATGCTCAATGTTATTTATGCCTGAGGTGTTTAGAGGTAAAGTCTATCTCACACACTTTACATTTTTAGTAAATGCGTAAGGCCCACAAAGGTGGTTTGCTATTTGTTTATGCCAAAAATTTTCTAAAACATTGAAAGACACCTGAAAAGTTTCATAAGTGACAGCCGATGATTTACAGACATCGTTGAAATCAACTAATCTTTCAGAACTATTTCATTTTAAAACGAAAGAAAAATATTTTTTTGGAAGAAACGGCATAAAAAACCATAAAAAAAAATCCTTTAAAAAATTGCTTTTATTTAAAAACTTAAATTTATCAACCAAGTTTATTGATGTCTTGTCATCTTAAGGTGACACTTAAAATAACTGTGACGAGTTTCAAAAGTAAATAAGTGTACATATGTATGTATATGTAAGTGTGTATGTATGAAACGAACCAGCGGTCAAGTGTTCCCACGTTATCTTTTTTTGTCGACTAGTTTGACGACTTTTTGATTGATGACATTGTCAACGAATCGTAGAAGCTTTTACCTTTGGTTTTTGACACGTGTTTGACAGCTGCACAACGATTTGTTTTTTATTTTTTTTGTTTTTATTATTTAATTTTGTTTCGTTGAAAGGAAAATAAAGTTTTTAATAGAAAAATCTAATTTGAGTGCTTTGTGCTGCAGCGAGTACATACAACCAGTGTGGAAATATAATAGAAATAATAATTCTTTGTTCATAAAGAAAAAAGTAAAAAATAAACTGCGAAGCTCAAAGCTTGTCTGCAGAATCACACAGTGTCAGGGTGAGAATCGAACCCGCAACTTCCAGATTGTTAGAATAATGCTACGATCAATTAGACAAATATTTGCCCCAAAAAAACCTAAACACTAAATTCTATACAAATTTTTATTTTGTTATAGTTGTTTGACCTCTTTTTATATTAATTAAATTCATTGAATTAAAAAAAAAAAATTTTTTTTTTCATTATAAAGAAAAACCAATTTTCTTGAAGAAGCTACACAAAAGAGTAGCGAAATATCGAATAATAATAAATATTGCATATATTAAAAAGACCTGCTGCTTAAATAATTATTGTAAATAATTTTTATTTTGTTTATTTTAAATGAAACACCATCGGTTCTCAATGAATTATTACCTCAATACATTTTGACTTTTGTATCCCATGAAATATTATCTCATTAGTTGCTGGAAATAGTGGTTAGGTTTTTTTGGGCAAATATTTGCCTCATGTGACCGTAGCTTAAGGCTCAGGCACTAGGTTAACGGCGCACCTAAAGTGCAATGTCCCATTATCATTGTCATTATCATTCGGCCCCAAGCACCGCGTCCAAGAAATTCTATTGCTAGTGTCCCTAACGAATAAAATTTTATGCACCCAGTAATTACACACACCCATACACACACACTCTCACCCACACAGTTTTCATAGGCGAGAAACAATAAAAAAAGATTCTGCTGCGATAATATATAGTTTTTAAATGCACTTTTCTGCGCGAAGCGATACTACAACAATTTAAAATCCTGATACTGTTGTTTCCATATTTTAAACAATAATCGAAATGAATAAATTACTCGTGCTGACATGTATGAACTGAATATTTTAACATTTATTAAAAATATTCATAATTAAATTGTGGGAATAAATGGGAAGTAAGGAAAAACAAGAGAAAAACACAATGACAACACAATACGATGGATGGATGGATGGAGGGTGTTGAAAAGTTAAATGGCCTGTCGAAAAGTACGAGGATTTTCATCTTAAAATTATATTATTAAAATCATGCATTTCATTTTTAATTTTAAATGTTTACGGACGTACTAAAAGAAAAACAATGAAATGAAAATATATTAAGCACGCGCTTCACCCACTCACCCACAAAAAAAAAAACCCAACGATAAAAAAACAGGCACAAGACATGACAACACGTGCCAGAGAAATTAATGCGAGTTCTTCTTTTCAAATGTGTTCATAAACAACAGAATATTTTTTGTGTTTGTTTTGTGTTTTTATTATTATTATTTTTTTATTTTTATTAATAATTCATTTTTATTATTGCACAATAAAGAAAGGGGATTTAAACAAGTCGGTAGTTTTATGGGAGGATAAGCACAGTTATAAACAATAAGAACGTCTCACGTGCTGTTCTGAACACCTTCGTTCCAAAAGAAAGCAGACGTTCATAAATGCAAAATTGCAAAATTTATTCAGTTTGAAAGTGCCGAGGGAGGCAAGCGCGTAAGTACTCTCGATTTCAAAATACGTACCATTGTTACTTGTTTTTGATTGTTTTTTTTTTCCCCCATTTTAGAAACAGTTAACGTGCCACTAACAATGTGAAATGTTTAGAAATTTCATTTCATTTATTTCTTTATGTAATCGAGCCATATATGATTAATCTTCTATACCTACATATACATATCGAGCTTTTGGTGCAATACCGCAGTAACTAAAAATTTGAATTTTTTATGAAGAAATCTTTGGGGAAATATATATCGAAAGGAAAAAAGAGTACGGTTCTATCTCTAACTGTTCAGATTCTACAGCTACAAATATCTTTATTGCCTCCAGCTATTTCCAACAATATTTATTTGCAATAATGAAATATTTCCTTTATGACAAGAAATCTACAAACGGAAAACATTACAAAACATGCCTCTTTATTTAAAAACTTTTAAAAAAAATAACTTAAGTAAACGAAAATACTATAAAATTATTATTGTAAACAAAAAACATGTTTTTGAAGTTCATAAATTTTTGCATTTTGCCATTGCAAAGTATTTAACGCAAAGAGTAATTTATTGTTAGAAAATTTTATAAAAATATATGCACAAATAAATTAATAAAAATGTAAACAAACAATGACAAGTATTACCGTCGCCGTCTTCCGTTGTATTATGTTTATTTTTCTCTTCCGCAACGAGAAATCGCACCGCACCGCACCGCAAACATTGTGTTCAGACTCTAAATTACTTTTTTTGGATTGACTCTTAATATAGAACAGAGCGGAGATTCCACCACGTAATTTGCAATAATTCGAGAAATAGATCTTTGATAGTGTCGTATTTTAAAAAGTCAATATCAAATAGCTTCGTCGTTTGTGGACCAACTCTGAAAATTATTTTTTCATATACAAAAAAAACAGAGAGAATAAATATTCAGAATGTTTTGAGAAAAAACCCCCTCTTTTCAAGAAAATTTGAAAAAAAAATTCTATTCAAAAGTTTATTGGAAATGTAAAATAAAAAGTATCTGAAATGTTGTTATTAATTTTGGTACTCGCATATTTATTTATTTATTTATTTACTTATTCAACAGTATCGTAATAAAAAGTCAAAATTTAGCGAAATTTAAAATAAAATGAACCATATTGCATCCATAAAATCAATTCATAAATTCCAATTTTATTCACACTTCACCTGGTAGCATCTATTTTATAGAAACATTTTGTGGATTAATTTTTTTTGTTATTTCAAATTGATTAACACAAAACTGAAGTGTCTGAGTCTTAATGAATTTGCTTTCAGTGGACAAGAAAATCGTTTTACGAGTGATTTTCTACTGTATGTTTTCGCAGGACAATCCCTTTGTAAGTTCCAGCAGTAGTCTGCCATCATCTGATGATCCCATCGGCCTTCATGATTTTGATATCTTGGCGGAATTGTTCTCCTTGTTCCTTCCTCTAATCGCCTACGTTATCAGGATATTTTCCTAAATGACCGTTCAAAAAGTTCAATTTGACACTCATATTAGCCGCCTTCGGAAATGTGGGAGCATATTGCCATTACTATTTCCGAATACTCCTTAACTTTATTAATTTCTAGAAAATTTTTAATTTCTTATACGAAGCTTGTCCAACTTGCTTGAAGTACCAACTGATGCATAGACTTTGTGAATTCTTCGTTATGAATTTGTGGCCCATTCAAAATGTCTGCTTTTCGATTTTTAGTCGAACCATTCGCATGTGAAATAAACTCCCTGGCAGCAGTCTTCCCTTTCAATGTTGATATTCAAAAGTTCAAGTTAAATGTCCACAAAAGCTGCTGCTTCTATCTGGCTTCCCAAAAGCTGTTTTCCGATGCAATGGTTTGTATATTTAGGAGGCATCCCCTGTGCACTTGTCAAAAAAAAACAATAGTTCAAGAATATGACATAGAAATTAATTGATGTTGAAGATGATTCCCTATTCACCATCTCGGAAGCACTGTGATATTAGAAATTTCCATTGTCCTTACTTCACCGTTCCATGTAACTTGTGCTGTGGAGTATTGTTTCGGGCCTAATGTCGGTCATGTGGTTTTAGAGCGATCAAGTCGATCAAGTGCTCTGTGTGTTACATGTTGGAGCAGTTTTAGCGATATTATTCTCCGTCCAATCCATTCAAACTTCCTTCGTAGAATGTCTTGTTCAAACGGCGATTGAAGTGTCAGAGTGAAAAAGCCGTTCTTACTAAAGGATCTGATTATATGGCGTAGGCAGAGATTGGCAAAAGTGTGTGCTGTGTTCTATTAAGTTTCTGCTGCAGACCCCATTATCATTAATTTTGTTTAATTTTAATTTTGCAAAAATTAAAATTTATTAACGCCTTCCTCATCTAACGCAGTCTTATTGATTGATTGATTGTCTTCAAATTCCCTTTTCAGCTGCCTCTGTTGCTGTGTCCTCATGGACTTTGGTCGCCATATCCTGTGAACGTTACTACGCTATATGCCATCCATTGCGTTCTAGACGCTGGCAGACACGCAGTCATGCATATAAAATTATAGCGTGCATTTGGTGTGGCAGTGTAGTGTGCATGTTACCAATTGCCATGTTCAGCCAGTTGATGCCAACAAGTCGACAAGGTAAGTAAAATATCAAACAATATACAGAAATTCATTTTATTTCATTTCATTTCATTTTCTTTTCTTTTATTTTATTTTATTTTATTTTATTCATTATTTATGTATGTATGTGTGACATGAAATATGAAATGACAGGCACTCTTTATTGACACAATTTGATAACAAAGTCGTTCCTTTTAAATACGAGTATTTCAAAAGGTTCAGCAAATGAAACATCATGACCTTAATTATTGTTAATATTTTCGAACAGTTACACAAATGAACATAAGTGTGTATGTCTGCATTATGTCAGAGTATTAAGACGACAAAAGATTTCTGCACATTTGTTTTGTCTACAGATGACATTATTACGTTATAACGAGGACGGTTCCATAAGTCCGTGACTTACAATGCTGTTTTCTATTCAAACAAAAGTGCATTGCATTATTTACCCAATTTTGCGCTAAACATTTGCACTTTATTGCTCCTGCCCTATAAGGGCATTTTGCAGTACTTGAAAAGATAAACCGAGAGAAACTAAATCACTATTAAGTGAAATCAGTATAAAAAGAAAATCGGTAATACAATCAGGGATACTTACTTACTGCCTGTTGGAATAACAACCCCCATAGAAATTTCCATCTTTCCATTATTTAACAATCAATCACTGCATTGTTTATTTTTCTGTTTTACAGGACTGCGCAAATGCCGTGACAACTGGCCCAATTATGCCAAACCGTATGAACGCTCCTACAATATATTGCTCGTCTTAATTCTACTGATATTGCCATTGCTGATACTGTCAGTGGCCTACATTCTAATAATGCGCACTCTCTATGTGGGAATGCGTATCGAAAAGGCAATGTTTTTTGGGGGCAAAGAAAAGCTTTTGAACTCCTCACTGCTGAAAAAATCCAATAGTGACAAGTTATTGAAAAAATCTTTATGCCTGACAACAGCTTCACGCACCGCGAATGCTGCTTCATCGCCGTCAAGTCTGAAAGTCAATTTGTCATTTGGTTATCGTGGCGAGACAACAACAAATACCGCTTCTTATAATAATAACAGCACAGCTGCTGCAACCACCAACTATCAGGATAATTTGGAAAGCGAGAACAATGTAGAGGAAACGGGCAGTTGCTTTCAGTACGACGAACAGGAAAAACAACAACTACGACAGTATAAGCAAACTTTTATACCATCATTTCAAAGATTACATCACCAACATAATTGTCATCTCATTGTGCTGCACGAACAACAACAACAACAACAACAACAGCAACAGCAACAACCACTTCGCCGTGAACAAGAACAGCAACCTTGTTGCGGTAAGTAACAACAGCAAATTGTTATTTCATATCTGCAACAATAAGTTCTTGCAACAATTCAACTATTGTTTCAATGTGTTCGCAATACAAGCGCCATGAGCTGTAGAGCCACCGGGTACATTCGTATTCATTATTTTTCTTTATTTGTGGCAGGCCCTCGAAATGCTTAGAAAATTATGCGAATAATAGCGTACATTGAAAAACAAAACCAAAATTTTAGTTTTTTTTTTTAAATTGTTTTTAATATTCGAAATTATTTGAAATATTTGTTGAGTGATGCTGGTACTAGACAGAAAAATTAAAGACAAGAAAAGCTACAACGCAAGCAATGAATCGAATGCAGATGGCCAGCAATTCAATCACACTTGAAATCCGGCAATCTTTCTGCAAAAGCAGGTGATAATTTGAGCTACAGCGACAGCCACTGGATACACAATACTCGCATTCATTGAGCAGCACGTAAAACAAAATTAATATTTTAAGAGATGCCTTGCGCACATAAACAATTCTGCACATTAAGAAGTTACGATCGGCACCATCGGTTGAAATGCAACGTTTTTAGCGGAGAAAACTTCCCAGCATCATTTCTTCACAACAATGGCCTGTCTGCGCTTTTAAAACCAAAGAATTTTTCCATAAACCGCATTCTAGCAAAAACACATTTTAATAGAGAAAAGCCTTTAACTTATTTTTGGCTTTAAATTTGTTTTAAAAAAATGTGAAAACAAAATTTAATTTAAAGAATGTTGCCGTCCTCCGACTGAGAATCGTATAAAAATCATTAAAAAGTTGCGACTACAAAAATTAAATTTTTTATGTCAAATTTTCCATTTTCTATAAAGTAATCATCAGTTAGGGCCGTTCTATATTAATTTATAATTACCCGACTTTTTTCAATAACCCGTTTGTGGTTTTTCCAAAATCGGTTTTTTAAACCCGGGTTTTAGTTAGGCATTTTAGGTCCAGTCGGGAAGAGCGACAACGGCGTTGACCGAATCCCATACGTGATAACAGCTATGCGCAATGGCGTTCACTCCATGAACATACTCCGCACATTTTTTATTTATCTTGGACGAGCACTGAGGAGATTACCCCGACACATACAATGCATTGTGCTGGAACTGGAGTAAAGGGATAGTAGGAGAAATGACACGATGTGAAACTTCACTATCTTACAACTCTGCTTTTGCAAGAAGACGTATTAAATTTTGAAGCTTCGTTTTTAGTAGCCATTTTCTAGTAATTAATTTACTTCGTCGATGCTACACAATACCGACGAAGGATGGCGTTCTGATGTGGCTGTGGATTGGCCGTTACTGTTCAGTTACGATTGAATATGCCTTCGCCACGGAAACCTTCCGACAACAACTGACACAAAGACACATCAGAACAAATGCAAGATGTTTTTATGAGTCTGGGGTTAAACCCAGCAAATTTTTGGTATTGTAGTCAATGTGCAGACTACTTCACACATCGGTATTGCGAAGTTTTGTCTTCAGAAATAAAACACATTTGTGTATATGAAAATATAAACAACACCGCCATCGAACGAAATTCGTCGTGAGCAACTAACTCGGCGATTTATTTATTGCTATTTGATATGCCAACGAACGATTTACCGATTTTTACTTTAGTTTTCAAATATATTAGTAAATGAAGTCAGTTTTAATTTTAATAATTCTTTAATTTGAATATACACAATTATTTCCCATGAAAATTGTTTTTAATTGTTTTTATTTGAAATGTTAAATTTTTTCAAGTAATTTTTATTATGCGGCAAGAATATCAGCTGTTATATGAAAACAAACTATTAATAACAAATCAAATAGTACGGATACAATTGAATTAATAATTGAAGACAAAATATTGCATTGAAAGATTACAAAAATATTGTAAGAAAGACTAAAATATGGAGATTATGGCAGCTGTGTTTTTTTTCCGTCGTTATTTTGCGCTACACGCCACATGAATTTACGCGGCGAATTTTTTGCGACGAATTCGTTGTGCTAGACGAAATTCGTCGTTCGCGCCAATTGTGTTGCCAGCATGAGTTATACCATTCTGCTTTTAACTCACTCCCATTCTCTATATCGTCTGTCTATCTACTCTCTGCGTCCCTCTCTGTATGTCATTGCGTTACAAGTCATGCAAAAAATCAATTTGCTGCATGTTCTCCAGCTCTGCACACATTTAATTATCGCACGCAATACTCTACTAATGACTAAATAAAGTATTTTTTGTTGTTGTTGTTGGAAAAATGTAAAATTTTCTAAATCCAAACTAATTATGCAGCACATCTACCCACTGGAGTGGAACTATTTTAAACGCACTTTTACGAATATTTTAGTTTTCTATAAAACGGCGAAGGCAGAGTGAATAAGTTTTCAGTCATGCTGAAGCAAACGTGGGATGATGAGAAATATCACTACTAATTCAGATTGGCAGAATGTTGCACAAAAACAATTCGAACTAATAAATTTTTAATTATTCTCGTATGCATTTTCCTACGCTCTGTCGGGTTAAATAGATGCTATTAATTAGTTTAGAACGAGCTCCCTGTTAATACAAAGAGTAATATATATTATATACGTGTTCTACTCCACTGGTGTTGGAGATTAATTGCTCTTCTTTCGTTTATTTTAAACAAAAAGTATAATTTTTCACAATATTGTGATAAATTGACTGTGAACTGGAACACGACAACAATTTTCCTTCATTTGTAATAATTATAGTTCGATTAAATTCTAAATATTCTAAATAATTATAAGGAAGATTTCTTCTTTGTGCAAAAATTTCTGCGATAATTTAATTTTTTATCATTAAAATGGAATAAATTTCAATAAAATTGGAAATATTTTTTTTGTTATTTTATTTTAAATTAAATTTGCCACAGTCTATAAAGAAGAAAAAAAATTAATAAATAAACTAGTCTTAAGGTGCATTGCACTTTCCACTTTACTAATAGAGAATATGTACGTTCCAGCTAAAACTCACTGGGTTCTGTATATAAATTAGGATCACTAAAATACCACTAACAGTTAGCAACTGTAGCAAATTGAATTTAAAACTTACTAATGAAGATCCTTTGCGAGCCCAAGAAATTTCATGTCCTCCGGTATTTGAAACCCTCTTCCACCTTCAGTTTGTGGCGGTAAACAAAACCATCATGGCCGTAACGTTTCTATGAATAACGAGAACCTACTTGCAAATAGTTGAGCAGACAACAAATTATTCTTTTACCGTAAAGCGAATCCTCCACGTACTATGTCATCTACTGCAAAGTCTCGTAGCACAGTTGGCTCTAAAACACCATTTTAATTTCGTTAAATACTTTATGTTGCTCCAAAGGCTTGCTGCCATACTGCATTCAAATCCCATAACACTAAGAGACTTTTGTTTTCCTTACAACTCTACATTTAATTCTCATACCTCATACATGGCAAAGGCCATCGACGACATAGAAGAAGTTTCAAAGCCTTCCAGCAGGAATGTTGTACAATGGCCAACAATAATGTCTCGGTCAACAGGTTCAATAAGTTTTTCATTGCTTTCCTTTAACCACTGAATAAAATCCATGCGGTAATTTGCAGCTCCCATTATCATTATTGAAATGTAATTTTAATATGGCTTTTATAATGGTATTTAGCCACATTGTAACAGCTTGTGGCACGTAACTAAAATGGAAAAGTCGTTACGCCAACAGGCGCTCGCTGTCCCTCTCGCACTCACAGATAAGCACATACTCGTCCTCGTCTCGTATGAAGCCATTGATTTGATTGCAAGTTACAAGCAAATTATCTCTAATGGCGTTGGCAATACTTGCATACGCATATTGAATAAGTTTGCCCAACATTGGCGAGAAGCGCAAAGACGTTATCTGAAATGGTTTGGCAAGAAAGAACTTCTCAACGAGGCGACTAGAAGCCATAAGCTGCTGCAGCCACGACATTGAAAGTGTGTTTAGAAAATAATTGCGTTGGGAAGAAACAAATTAAATCGTTTCAAATGACACCAGCGAGTGTGCTAAGGACTTGTGTACGAGTATTATACGAGCAGTCACAAAGTTGACACATTTAAAAACCACTTTCTGTTTTACTTTTAAAGTAAAAAGTTATTACACGTTCACTAGCAAGGCGCTCAAGTGTTGTGTTAGAGACGTTAAATTGGTTTTAAAACAAACAAAAATTGTTTTTTCCGTAATAAGCGTATGACTTTGCGGAAAGCTGTGACACGAAATTCCCATAAATTTGGAAAGAATTTTGTTTGAAATTCAAAAGTGACAGGAAAGACCTCTGAGGGAAGTCCATTCCACATGCGAGCTGCTCGGTCAAAAAAGGAATTTTCTCTGTAATGCGTAGTGCGGTTCGCTGCCAAGTTGACCACAAATGGATACGCTCTTAATAATGAAAGCGTTGTGCGCGTGAATGACCTGTTTTCGGGAACAAGTTCCCTGATTTCATCAGGGGGTGCATCCGTAGTCTAGTGAGTGCATGAGCGTTAGTCTTATCAATATGGAGGTGCAGGTTCGATTCCCGCTTAGAACCTGGGTATTTCTACAGACAAGCTGTAAGAGCTTCGTGGAGTTTGTATTGTCTTAAATACAAAAGAACACATTCCATTATAGTAACGATAGAACAACGAAATGATCAAGAGACTCAATAGAGTTGGCTACCCAACTGTCTCCTATGAGTTTCTCTGCCCTTTGCTGTACACTATCGAGTAATATTAATGTTTAACGCATCGGCCCATACATGAGAGTTCTCTTCCATTATTTGTCGGATGCAGGCGGTATAAATAGTGAGGAGATCAGATGGTGTGAAGTATGTCTTCCTTTGAGACCTGAAAAATGTGATCAGTTCATTCAACATCATATTGAATTTTCATGCCAAGAAGATCACGATTCCTCTCTGTTTATACCGCCCATAATTACAGATGAGGCAGCGTGCTGGGACATGTAGCATTTGGTCTGTTGATGGTATACGATTTTGTGGGCTGTATGAGCAATTATTTCCACACAAGTATCTATACTTCTTGGTATCAGTGGGCATGTATGTGGAAGCAGGCAGACGTGTAGGTATCTTTTGAGAGGGCTTGTGAAATGGGAAGAATAAGAGAAGTTTTAATTCAAATATCAGGAAATTTTATTCACTTTTTCCCCTTTCATCGCTTCATTCACTATTCATTACTTGCATTTTGCACTTCAAAATAATTAATGTCCATATTATTGAGAACATATTCATTCAACTACCTGCAAACCCTCCCAATATGGGGGAAAGACGATTTCACTTTTTTTTTTTTTTTTTTTTTTTTTATCTAGGACCAGCACTCCGGAGATGACTCCTACACATGCGAAGCATTGTGCTGGGAACTATAGGAAAGGGATAGTAGAAGAAACGACAGGAGGTGAAGCTTAATTAATTATTTTGCAGCTCTGCTTTCGCACGTTCTTTTGTTTTTATACTCGTAGCAGTGCTGAAGCTTCGCTTTAGTAGCTATTTTTATTATTATTTTACTTCGCCGGTGCTACACAATACCAACGAAGGAGGGCGTTCTGATGTGATTGTGGATTGCTATCAGCTGAAGCCGGTATTGTTCAGTGACCAGTGACTATGCCTTCGCCACTGAAACCTTCCGACAACAACTGACACACAAAAACACACTAATGCACATCAGAATAATGCGAGCTGTTTATTTTTATTTAAAAATTTTTTTTTTGTCTGAAACTGGGGTTGAACCAGTTGGTTGTGTAGTCAACGTGCCATCGCCACCCTCTTTAAACCCTCTTTAAACGAACACTCACTTTTATCCCAAGAAAAAATAGAAACAATTTCATTGCGCATACGATGCCATGTTTGTCCATTGGCTATGAAGGAATTGCAAGTCAACATCCCCTCAGCACATTCTGCATCGAACCACAACACATTATCTTGAAAATTTTGAGAGGAGCATATCAGCTCTTCTTTCCAGAGTTCACTGAACAGTATATGAATGTCAATGTCGGGCAAAACACGGTATTTACTTCACACAAGACACAATAAAAAGATGACCAAAGATCCTTCATACATTTTAGTAATTCATAATAACGTTGCACATACTTCTGAATCCTTTCATATGCAACGCCGTAATACTTTCGTGCCGTTCTATATTCCAGCATGTTGCGAACGACTGGCATGCCCAGAACTTCTCTTGTTTATTATTTATGTATCTTTGTACAATAGTAACTGAAATATTTACTTTTGTTTAAATATATTTCGCGGGAAAAAGCATTCACGGTAGTGGTGAATATTGGGCCATCTTAATAAGCACTACAGCTCGTACACAACGTAGTGCAGTCAGTGTTGTTAATTAATTTGCATGAATCAATATAGACGTTATTTTTGAAATATTCAGGCGTGTAGGGCAAATAAAATTAAACAATGACTGTCAATCATGCTGCTGTTTCAACATGACAAAATTAAGTGCAAAACAAATGGCATGAATTGAAATGCATTTAAATATTTGAACAGAAAACAAAAATATTACGAAATGCAAGACAACATGCACGCAACAATAGAAGAAATAAACCGCAATTAACCACAATTTGTTAAACGTCTGAATAAATTTGCACATCAAATGCACATTCTTTATTACTCGTATCAGGCAAGGGGGCCCAACTACACGATTGTTTCTTTCCTGGTCTTTCCTGGGGAAAGCATGAAGGCGGGAAAAATATATTTACACAGAGAAAATTATGAGTGCTTTTATTTTAAAAAATTAAAGCTGTTGTTTGATATAATATTGAAATTCAATTATTCAGTCAATTAATTCAAAAATGTAAAAATGTAGTTAAATGGGGAAAAAAAACTCGTTTTGTCAATTATTGCATTTCTGATTTTTTTCCCCATTTTAACAACTACAAATAAATGTAGTTGGTTATTTTATTTGGACATAAAAAATTTTACAAATTTCTATTTGGCCTCAGCGCAAAGAAAGCATTGGTATTGTCATTTCGGTGAGAGGGGCAAATTAAACAATTTTTTAATTGAGTCGATCATTTTCGGAATTAAAACCATTTTCTAATTTTTTCTGTGTAAACACAGCGGAACTATTCACAAACAAACAAAATGGGCAAACGATGCAGAGTGGCCTTGGAAATTGCCGCTACGTTCCAGCCGGAAACAGTAAAATATTTATAAATTTTCTTTTACTGCTTCGTTTATGCCGGAATCTTTGGAAGTTTTAAAAAAAAAAAAGTCTAAAACTTTTAACAAACTTTTGCGACAATGACAACCCTCTAGGCATTTAACCGATTTACAGCATTTGAGTCACTTTTAAAAATTAAAAAAAAGATAAATTAATTGTAAAAATCGATTTGACGAACACCTTCGAAGTTACTAAATCAAAATATATTCTTCAAAATTTTTGGATAACGATATTGTTTTTTTTCGACTATTTCGACTAGTGCTCAGGGGATGTCCCATTGTATTTCATCCGAACTAGTTGGAAAGGTATAATGCAGACATGAAACAGTTGGTGAAGTGATAGCAAGAATGATAGAGTTTAATTTTTGCACAACCCTGCGTTTGCGGAATTTTTTTGTTAATTTGTAAAGCAGAGTTGCGGCATCTCTGATGGCATTTTGAGTGTAAACGATAAATTATTGTGCTTCGTTGACGTGTTTATTTATTTATTTATAAAGTCTATGGGTTACGTACCCTCCTCACAGACCATTAAAGAAAAAAATAATGCATAATACATAAAATTTACATCAGCAAAAAAACAAAACAACGTTTTAACTTAAAACTTTTTAATATCAATTAAAATATTAATTAGATTTTCAACTGCAAAGAAATTAATAGTATGAATTAAATTATTGTTACTGACTTAATTGAATGAATTTGGAATTAAATTTATAATAATAATAAATAGTTCTATATTCTCCTTCAAGCTTAATATTAATATTTTTTTTATTTTTCCATCGGTTTGAAATATCGAAAAAGGAGAAAAAATAAAAAATATAAACAAATCTTTAAACTTGAAAGAGAATATATAAATATTTATTAGGAGAAGTAACGTTAAAGAATAAGAATTAAAAAGAATTCAATAATAATAATTAAAAATTTATTTTTTTTGCAATATATTTATTAAGCTTGAGGTCTTTTTCTTTTATTTTATTTGGTTTTATTATTCGATATTTCGTTAACAGCTTGTTAACATCATCAGGAGTAATAGGAAATTAAAATTAAAAATTTAATTCAATATTTTGAAAATTTCAAAGAAATTTTTAATAGCAGAAAAAATTGTTTTTAATTTAATTCAAATCCTTGTTGGGTATTCAGTATAAAGTGTGTTGCATTAAATTAAATAACTCTGTAAGATAAGAATTTAAATGAAAATAAGCCATAATTTAGTGCAATTCAGAGCAAAAAAAATTACTATTTATTGCATAGAAAAATTAATGAAAGCTTTAATTCAATTGATTAAACGTTTAATTGGAAAAATATGTTATTCTATCATCAGAGACGCCGCAACTTTGCTTTATAATTTACACGCAACTACAAAGTTGCGAAAGAATTAAGCTCTATCTTTCTACCACTTTCACCACCTGTCTGTTTCTTCCCTATCCTTCTCTCTAGTTCCAGTGCAATGCATTGTATATGTAGGGGATAGCCCCTGAGCACTGGTCCAAGATAAAAAAAAAAAAAAAAAAAAAAAGTGTTAATTGAAAATAAAAAGTAAAATTTTTTCCTGTGCGAAAATATCAGAAAGTTTTTTGTCCTGTTCAAAGTCACCATCTGCTGGTTGTAGCGTCAACGTGCTAAATACTGAGCACAGATCAATTGCGATTTATAAAGTTTGCGGTATTTGATGTTGTTTATGGAGCTAATGAGCTATTTAGATTTGGAATATTTTATCGCGCGATATCTAAGTTGAGCCAATTTCTGTAGAATTCCACAAATCTTGATGCGGTCGGTTGAGCCAGGCTTAAGTTTACACATATACGCAGGCACACACACACACACACACACACTCAAATCTATATGAATATGAACATCCATACGGATATCATAGTCAAAAGACATTCTTCTCTCTCTCTCTTAAGAAGTCGAATCGAAATTGAAAACAATATTTGAATAAAATGTATACAAATTCATTTCTCTCTGTACCTGAAAGTTTAAAAAAAACACGTGTTTCTAATGCAAAATAAATGCAACATTTAACAGCACACATATCAGCCTTAAAAGTTTACAATCTGTATGCTGTAACAAGTAACATTCGTTAAATAATTGAGTTCCTCTTCTTTTCTTTATGCAGAACCATTTTCACGTTTATGTTTTAAACGTTCCAATTCTACTTCCGCAGCTACTAACAGCGGACGTCCACATTTATATTGTATGCGCTTTGCCACTTTGAAAACAACTGCACCGGATAAAGAAGGATATTTTGTGAATAATTTCTGCATGGCAGAATGTTGCAGTGGTATAAGTACGAACGTGAACAACTCAAATACAATGCCAGCATCAGTATCGGCCTCCACTTCAACAACGTATCGCCACCAGATACAACAGCAACATCATAATCATCAACTACAACTTGATAGTGCACGTTGCTACTGCACGATGCAACAGATAGTGCCCCAACTTAATAATAAAGCGAAAGGAAAAAAGTCCTTCAGTAGCAAGAGAAGTCTAAAGACCACAGAGTCTGTACTCCGGAGGTAAGAAAACAATTTGCGTAAATTTTATACAATGGTTTTGCAAGAACATGGATAATATGGTGTTCACACTGACACGTTTAAAAAAGTTTTAGCTGTTTTGGAGCAAAATAAGTTTATTTTTTAGATGTTTCTCATACATCATCGAGTAGTTTTCAAAACACGTAAAATTTACGCGTTTAAAAATTAAACTCTTCAGAAAGCATGTCAATGGCGGGTGTTCAGTGTTTTCTCTTTTCATTTTCTTGTCGCACTGAACGTAGTTTTAAAAGTCCATACATGTCTGAACATATTATTTCCCTGGTTTCCATTTGCCACGGCAACAAGATCGAACATCTTTGTTCGAAAACAGAAGAAAAGAAAAAGCCATGGAGAGTGCAAGAAGGAGAATTATGTATTAAAAATTTGATCGCAGCACACACTTGATATTTTTTTTTTAATAATTTAATCTTTTTTCTTCATATAAACACTTTTTTTTATTTTATTTCTCCATCAGCTGTTTAAGCATCTGATGATATGTCAAATTAAGAGCCAATAAATATTGCCAGTAGAACACTTTTTTTAATGTTTAATATTTTCCAAAATATGTCTATCTTAAGATATTGTGAAAACTGCATATGACTTAATTTCTTGTAATTTATCCTCTATTGCGAGAGAGTGATGAAATCTCAAGGTAATCACAAGTTTTCTCTTATTCGTGGTAAGAGAAAAGCGCTGGTTTTAATCGGAAGGTATTTTTTTTTTTTATGAAAAGTCTTTTTTCAACGAAAAACATATTTGCATGAAAAAAAATAATTACTTCCTTCTGCAGTTTTATATGGTGGAAACTTTCTACAGAGAGAGAGAGAGAGAGAGATAGATAGAGATACACAAATTGAACCATGACATTTAACCTTCGCTTTCCCAAAACCCACCCGGGTGGCATTTTCGATTTTCAATCAGTGATAACTTTTTGAATTTTAATTTCAACTGGAAAATAATTTCGACTCAATGACTACTTTTCTTTGTTTTAATAGAAAATGCTAAAATATTTAACATGAAATGTTGGTGTAAATGCAAACTTTTTGGGTAAAAAATCCACCTGGTGCGTTTCGTGTCAATACGTACGTAAAGAGCTTTGGTAGTGCGAAGGTTAAGCTGATGAATAAGATTTACAACTCCTTTTGCCACTTATATTGATTTATTTATTTTTATTCTTCTTATTTACAGAAGTAATATTTCGAAAAATTTGGAGAGCAAAAAACGTGTCATTAAAATGCTGTCCGTTTTGGTATTGGAATTTTTTATATGCTGGGCACCACTTTACGTCATCAACACCGTGGCCATGTACATTGGCTCAGCCATTTACGAGTATATAGATTACACCTCCATTAGTGTGCTGCAGTTGCTGGCGTATTCGTCATCATGTTGTAATCCCATCACGTACTGTTTTATGAATGCAAATTTTCGCCGTGCATTCTGGGATACATTCAGAGGTATGCAGTGGTGTGGCAAACGACTACAATTTGGCAAACGTTCGTTCAAACACAATGGAGCCAATTTATATTTGGCGGGAAGCGTACGTGCAAATAGTTGCACGGTGCAAACAGTAATTGACAGTCCTCATTTGTAGAATAAAAAGGAGAGAAACGCAATTACCTGAATTACTTTAATGCAGAGCGAAATAGGAAATTAGAAAATTGGGGTGATTCAAACGGTGCGCTATTAAGTCACATTGTCATAATGTCTTGATATTTTACAGCAGTTAAAGAAAAGAATTATACATAAAAGTACAGCACTAAAAAACAGATGCTGAGTACCGAAATGTTCTCTCAGGCAATCAACAGCTGTTTCGTGTTTAAATTTATTTCAAGAATTTTGTGTGTCAAAAGAACAATTTTTTAATTTGAATTGTAAAAAAGGACTTTTTAGAACATTTACAGCTACAACCTGGTAATTATTTTAGTTTTAGTCTTGTTGTTGGCCTTTTGATATGAAATATTTAAAAGTGTTTAGATTTTTTCTTATCAGCTGACTGAATTTGGAAACAGCGCACTAAATTATGACGAGCTGTTTACAACAGTCATATTTTTTTTTGAGTTTTTTAGGCCGTTTTTTTACTCTAAATTGGCCAACCGCGGGATACCAATCTTAGCAGAAAGCATTTTCTTACATAAAAAGTGGGTAAATGAGAGAACCCGTACTTTTTCTGCTGGCTACATTGGGCAAGAAGAACAGACTAATGGTGTTTTCTTTTCTGACAAAAATGTTACATATATGCTACATTTTGTTACTATTTCTGTTCCATTCTAAAAAATATGTAACATTAAAAAAAGCTATTTCGTTCCTTTCTAAATATGTTGCACAAATAACTGGCAAAATATGCAACTCTCAAGTCGGGGTGATGAACTAACCTTTTTTACATCTTTGTTAAATACTTTTTTATAGTTACAAATAAGAATTATAAAAATCAATATACTCTTCACTTTGTTAGAGGAAGATTCTGTTTAATTTATTATTTATTTTAATGTAAACTTTGTTGATACATTTTTGGTTTAGACTTTTTGCAGTTTGTTCTAGGTAATAACAGCTGATTAGAAAACAATGTTGCTGACGATTTTTATTGATAAAATGGTGCTAAAAACCGTAGAAACATTGTTTTCTAATCAGCTGCTATTACCTAGAACAAACTGCAAAAAGTCTAAACCAAAAATGTATCAACAAAGTTTACATTAAAATACATTAAAATAATATGAAACGCTAAGTACACATTAATGTTAAATCTCAAATATTTTGTACCATTGTGGCAGCAAAAAATGTATCACTAAAGGTATGGGCAAACTGTAGAAAATGTTATCCAGCGAAAGGGCAACATTTTTGCTCAGAAAGGAAATCACCATAAATGGTTCCCAACATTGAAAAATGTTGGAAATTTATACAAAATATAAAAACTTAAAATAAACAAATAATTTCTAATTATACGAGTATTTCTTTTTTGAGCGATGGTCTTTTTTAAGAAAAGTTTTTTTTAATTATTCATTTTCAATATTTCGCTACCAAATAGAAAGCACGGTCAGGAAATAATAATTTATTACAATTTATTACAATTATTATTCCTGTCGATGCTACCTAAATTGAAAATAAATAATTAAAAAAACTTTTCTCTCAAAAAAGAAATATAATTAAAAAATTTAATAAACGTCAAATAGAAATAGAAGTGAGACTAAAATAATAGTTAATTTTATTTCGTGATTTACTTCAATATTATTTGGGTTTTCTTTAATTGAAATGTGTTTTTTTTTTATGTATAGATGTGTGTGAATTTGTATTTGTATGTGTAGATTTGTATTATACGTACATGGGTCATATACAAAGGCGTTTCCATTTTGTGTTAAATTTTATGGTTTTTGCAGTTTTCTTACTTTTCTAAATTTTTGTCTCTTATTTCGATAAATTATAGTTTATGGTATAAACACAATTGTGACGAATGACGAACTTTGCACAGCACGACGAACTTATCATCAAGAATTCGTTGCGTAAATTCGTCGAATAAGACACAATTAGAGCGAAAATAACAGCTGTTAATGTCATTTAAAATTATATGTTATTTAGATACATAAATAAATAAAAATTGTTAAAACATGAACAAAAACATTTTACGTTTTGAGCGCCTTATTAAAATAATAAACATCATGTTCATGATGGTAGAAACTTTTATTTCAATCAAATTCCACCAATTTTCATTAATTAATGAATTTTCTAATACATTGTTGTTTACATTTAGCAGGTGACAGTGTGACCATATTTCAACAAAAAAAAAAAACATTGATATGAGAAGATAAAATAATGACAAAAACGAATTAAAACAATACTTTATATAATTAAAAAAGTGGTTATTGAATTTATGTCCTGTAAATAAAAAAGAAAACAATTCTTAAAGCAAAAAGGTAATTTATTTACTATACACTAAAAAATGTAAAAGGAAAACGGCCACTCTGCACCAATTTATTCGTCATTCGTCGGCGTAAGAAATAGAAATAAACCTATCGCAAAGTTCGTTGTGCACGACGTATTTCGTCCAACGTACATATTGTGTGTATTTTCATTTACACAAATGTGTTTTATTTACAACGACGAATATTCGTTACGAAAAATTCGTCGTTCGTCCCAGTTGTGTTTATAGCATTACCCTCATTTTAACGAACTTTGCCGAAAAAAGTAAAAAAAAAACACACCTATTATTTGAAAACCGATGACTTAATGGCCACCATTTGAATCCCCTAAGCGAATCCATGAAATGCGTATCCACTGTAAAAACTTAAATTAAAACAACGAATGGAAAAAGTTGAAAATAAATCAATTTTTCATCTGTAGAAAAAAGAAAACTTTTAAAGGATTTTTACTTGTTAGAAATTCATTAATCAAGAAATTTACGAATAAATAATTTCTATCAAAATATAATGTTCAATTAAATGTATTTTTAAAAGTTTATTTTCTTCTGTGCGTGTGTGTGTGTGTGTGTGTGTGGGTATGTAAAAGCCTAAAGTAAAGTAAAGAGGTATTAAAATTTTCAAATTATTCAGGCTTAAGATCTTAAAGGTGCTAAAATGTAAATTTATTTTCAATGCTCAGGAGTTCATGCATTTGCGTTCTTAAAAAATTTATCAAGTTTGTGGAAAATAAACGTTGATTAATTCGTGAAAGCAGGTAAATATTGACGTATCGTTTTCTATTATAATTCAAAAACGTAATAGAACATGATACATTCCATTAAAATCGCGCTGTACGAAGTAAAGAAGTGGTAGAAAAAGGGAACTTAGTTCGCAAAGTAAGAAAAACGTTGGTTTCGTTGCCAAAGAAGAACCAGTATGAAATGGCAGTTGCGTTTCAACAAAAATATGTAATGCTACACGAAAAGGACACTTCCTTAATGTTAAAGAAAAGTTTGCTTTTCTTTGTACACGTGGCCTTCTTTTCGAATTTTTTTAATCTTAAATAAATAGAAGTTTTTATTTACGTATGACGACGATGTAATCCAACAGGTCATCCTTGTTATACAACCCTCGTATAACTGTATAAATAAAATCCTGATAAATGTCAAAGTTTGTACGTTTAGATGTTAATTTTATTTTATTTCACTAAATTCAGCTCTATTTCGTTGAGGCTGTGCTCATAAGTGGCATCGTTAAAATCTCAATCGGATGTAAAATTAAAATTGTCTTGTTGAAAGACGCCTTGCTATTCGGCAAGCATTAAGATCGATCAGGCACTCTTGACATCGTAAGTTTTTATAAAAATAATACTTTTTGTTTTGTGAAGAATCTTCAAGTAAATATTCCCCCAAAGAATTTCTGTGTGCTACAAAGTACGAACACAATGAAACAGTTGTTCTTCTTGCATTCGTTCTCAAAATCTTTGTGCATGTAAAATGTCCTCTTTATAAATATTTAATTAAATGTTTAAATGCTGAAATAAATATGTATAAGACACTGTTGTAAATAAATATTTAAATTGGTTTCAAAACAAGATAAAAACAAGTAAATAAAATTGTTGGTTAAATGGTCAAATTTGATTTAATTTGTTTGCGCTTGAAGCGGCGACGGGACGGGACATTCGTTGCAATTGACGAGGAAATATTGTGTAACAAGAAATTAAATTGGGGACAGTTTGTGAAGTAAATTCTGTGCGAAATGATTAAGATGGCAAAATAACAAGCAATGATATTTATTTACTAGAAACGAAGAAATCGCTATGGCAGCCGAAATATTTCTTTTTCCTACGTCGCTGTTAAAAAATGTGAAAAATCTTTTTTATGACCGAGTTATCTTGGATGTCTTAATCTTGATAAAAAGAAATGCAAAATACCCATCATTTGGGTTCGTTTTCTTTTTTTATTTCTTTGGTCTGAATAATATCTTTTATGCAACAATATTTTTTTTTAAATACAGATATGAAATTCTTTTTATTCCGGTTTTCTTTCTAAAATTACAAATTTCTTTTGAGTATTTTCTTTTTTTGTTTGTCTGTAATAAAAACTGATAACATGACAATATAGCAGCAGAGAAATACAAAGAAGGAAGAGCCAAAACGTTGTTGTTCAGGATGTTATACCTAAAGAGCCGGACGGACGGGTAGACGGACGGACGGCCGTTTTTAATATCGATTGACTGATATGCTTGTAAAATTGCAGAATGTGGGCGCTGCATTAATTTTGTAGAATTTCATTGGAAGGCATGGCGATAGACTCGGCCTTCCCTAACGGGATTTTTCCAGGAGGAAGGAATGCCAGTGTCCGGCTCTTGCCATGAAGCGGGTGTTCTTCGCTTCACATTTCCTCTCATCATTGTCTGAACTCTTTCGAGTGAGAATTTTCGCAATATCGGGATTCATACTGGAATCGGCGTCGTTTCGTGTGGCGAATGTCTGGCCGCTGGGTGTGAACGTTTTGTGGTAGCGAAATGGGCTTAAACTCGTCTGCTCAGGATACATTAATGCTCTATGCCCCACTTGCAGTACTCCACCAATAAATAAATATTTATAATTTGGATTTGTAAAGTTCCACTATTTTCTTTTTGTTCATTTATACTGTTATACTGATTTTATTGTCCCACCGTAAAAACTTATTGGGATTATATATACCAGTATAACGGATAAAACGAGAATAACGTTTTTGCTTTACAACAAAATGTGCCGTCAAAATCAAAGAAATAACCACTAGATTTCATGAAAAAACTCCGTGGTAAAAGAGTTAAGCGGTCAAACCAAAACAGAATTAGATACATTTTTTTTTTCTTTTCATTTATTTTTTTATATAAATTTCGATTTAGGCAATGCATGATGATAATCTCCTTTATTTCTCTACAGTTTTGATTTTTAACAGCAATAAACTTTTCTTATTTAATTTAACTAAAATTAAGAAAAAATATTTCGTTGGCATTACTCTCGTCAAAGAACATGAACAACAAGAAGCCCGCATGGATGTGAACGAACCTAATTATACACATTATACGGGGGGTTCTGTACAAACAATTTATTGATTTGCACATTTTTCATCAACTGAATAATAAAATTAAAAATAAAGTGCTCAGCATACAATTGTTACATGTTTGTCAATATTAACGCTCTGAAGTGGTAATTTAATTCAACGAGACAAAATAAAAAAGGATGCGAACGTGCTCGGTCGCGAAATAATTCGTTGTCTGTTACAACAATCATTACAAATAAATTTCTCTCCAGTTCTTTTTTTTCTTTGTTTAATTTAATTTTGGGGCCTTCTGCATAAAAAATTATCATTTTATTGTCTAAAATATTTTGTTTTCGAAGGATATTAATTTAGGCAAGTATTCATAATGTAAAAGAAAGAAACAAAATAATAAAAAAATATGTTTACTGATGTACAGCACAATACTTGAATTGTTTGTTTTAAATTTGTTCTCCATTATATTTTCATTATTCATATTTCAATCACATGTGGTTGGGTTTTTTTATTTGAATTTTGCTGCCATTATTATCCTTCAATGTTGGACATGCTGTATGAAGGGGAAACTTTAGCTATCTTTAAGGATCAAGGTACACAAAAATGATGATCTCTTCCCACCCGTAATATCCCAACAAAGTAAATGTTTCCCTTCCAAATCATCGCCGGTCCAAACGTAGACTTATTTGCAGAGAGTCGGGAACAGTGTTACCAAATGTGAAGATTTATCTTCTTCTCGAAGTTTTTTGGCATGTCTAAAAGATTAAAAGTTATTTTAGCTTTACTATATGCGGCATTTCATTTAGTCTTCAGTAGACGTTTAACAAAATTCTTAAAAAAAAAAGCTAAGAAATTTCGCATGTTTATACAAGAATTCCCAAAAAATATTTGAGAATTACTAAATATACAAACAAACTAACCAAATAGCTTCTTCAAAAATTTCTTTATACAACAAACATTTTATTATTTGATTTAAATTTATTTAATTGTTCTAAAGGTTTTCGAGATTGACCAGCTAAACCCTATAACACACATAGATAAATCATTGTAATGTATTTTGACTAACGTAGACTAATTGAAAGACAAATTAAAAGGAGATTTTTCAAAATATGACATTTTATACTGTTAATTGAAGTTCCTGTTCATTAAACCTGCTGATAAACGTATTTCTCAATTAGCAAAACTCTTCCAAATGCCATTGATACGAATCATATCCAAGAAACTGATGACGAATGGCGAGAATTGCATCACTTCCACTTATAAGAATACTCTTTATTGGGTGATTAGGATATAACTTTGAATGCAAATCGTTTCGATTGCTTTTGAAGCTTTTTGTTATTTAAAAACTAGTTTATGCAATATGCCAATAGCAACAACTAGCAGTGAAAAAATTTTGTATGAATAAAAACAAATAAAAAAAATAATTACAGACACCAATTCAGAACAGTATTTTAAGCACATTTTGCAAAAATCTGATCTTAAATGTAGAAATTTTTGAACAATAAAAAGAAATGACTCAAAAGTTTAATAAGCAAATTATAATGTTACTCCGAGCATAAATAATTTACAAATATAATGCATGAAAAGAAATATTTTAACTAAAAGTTGATTTGAAAAAATATTTATTTCAATAAAAAAAAAATGTTTGGTCGATATGAAGACTAAAAAAGAAAAAATTGGAAAACACGGGTCGAGAACAACTTCAGGATGCAACCCAACACATTTTAAATTAAAAAAAATAAAACTATATTGACTGTAATCACACATCCTAAAGTTAGGCAACACTTATTATATCAAATGCCGGAGACTTGTTGAATTAAAAAGCCAAGTCAACATGGGAAATTTATTTTCAACATGAGAGAATAGTTTTGTTCTTCCAGGTCATGAAGTCGTCCATAAATCTGCGGAAACTACGCACCGTAGGGGTGAATTTATATATTCGTTCTTCTCAAAATTTTACCATTTTTCACTGTGAATGCTAAACAAAATTCCCCTAATCGTAAACGATTTTTTTCCCTTTGATTTATTCACTTTTTGCCGGGAAATTTCCTTCTACTAAAATATTTTGATTAATATATTTTTTTTTTAGATCAAAAACAGTTGCTATAATGCATTGATTATGAGTACATACTAATAAATAAAATAAAATGCAAACCACCGGTCTAATTGCATGTGGCTCTTTCAAGGAAACAAAGTCATGGGAATATGAGTTGAACTATTTATTACCCGAACATCAGCTCATAAAAGTGCCACTGTCGCGTTGTCCCAACAATTCTATCTTAATTGTTTTTTTTTTTTTGGCGCAAAGTTGCTTTGTTTTTTTTCATTTCCAGTTTCTTAATAAAATTTGGGTTTTTATACAAAAGAAATGTTGATGTAAATATTTACTTACAAATATTTATTGTTCCCCAAATCTTTTTCTTTTTGTCAGAGTATTTATCAAGTATCAGAAATTTAATAGAAAAAAGAAAATCATAATCAATGTGCCTGTCTACTGGTGTGTAACAGAAGTTTTCTATTTTTGGAGTGATTTTTTTTTTGTGTTCTCTTCATATTTTATTATGATTGCGAACAATTGAAATCTTTTTTCTATGTGTTTCATATTTTTTTATTTTCTGCCAATTTTAGTATAATTTCCGGCGTCTCTTAGGGATAAATTTCGTATTCAAGGATATAGTACATTCGTTCGGGATAGAGCTGTAACTTGAACGGCATTCGTTGCTTCTTTGATAGAAACCCTTTTTTCAAGGCCGCAACTAATCCGCAGTTGTTTATGTTCTACATTTGAATAAGACAATAATAATAATAACAATTTCTGTTATTATGTTTATTTTTGCGAAGCATCCCCCAACATCCATTCCTACATATGTACATGTTATAATGAAAATAATACTGAAATTATTTAAAAAAAAAATTGCAATAGAGTTTATTTTGAAATTCAAGAATCAATATACGAGTATATAAAATATTTATTTATTTATTTATGTTTTTTCAATTTGTAATGTCTTAAGCTATTTTTATAAGACTAGTTACAACAGTATGTGTAGAATTTATGTGGAACTGCGAATAATACGAATTCCCTACATTTCACATATGAACACGAAACGGTTACACAGAAAAAATTATTATTTGTTTTTTTTTTTTTTTAATTATATTTATTTTTGAGCGATGGTCTTTTTATGAAAAGTTTTTTAATTATTATTTATTTCTCAATATTTCGCTACCAAATAGGTAGCATCGTCAGGAAATAATAATTTGTATTAACAAAAATATTTTTTTTTTTTTTTTTTTTTTTAAATTTATTTTTTTAAAAAAATAAAAATAAAAAAGACCATCGCTCAAAAATAAATATAATTAAAAAATTTTAATAAAGGTCAAATAAAAATAGAAGTGATATTATTTGTTTTTTATTAATTAAGACCCTTAATTAATTTTTATTTTTATTTCGATTAAATAGTTTAATTGTTGCAATTAAATTTTTAATCACTTAAAAACCATCAATAATATTAAACGGATTTTTTGAAAACAGCTCCCTGAGAACTAGAAAGTGAATCGATTTAATTCGCTCAATTAAAAAATTAATTAAAAATTTTTAACTTTTTTACTTCAGTAATTAATAAATATAATTAACAAAATAATTGTAAAAAATACAATAACAATCCATTAAATTTTTAATTGTTGCAATTAACATTTAATAAAATATTATTTCAATTAATTGACGTACAAAAATTTAATTGATATTACTAATTTGTTTACTGGTGAAATTTTAAATACAATTTTTCAATTCATATCACAAATTTGTTAATTGAAATCAATGTTAATTTTTTTCTGTGTCACTGTCTTCATTTCACTTCAATATGTTTATTTTTTTTTTTTTTTTTTTATTTCCTATACAAATTTATTTACAGAAACTGCTAATCCATGACAACACGTTTCAAGTCTATTCACTAAGTCGAAGCATTGGGGACGTGTTAAGGCATTGTTATTGATATTTTATGCTTCAATAATTCTTTTAGTATTTATTATTATTCTTTTAATAACGTATTTTATTAAAAAAAAAAAACTTTTTCAAACAATTTTCTTTCAGTTTTATGAAAAAATTACGCATTGTATTTATTTTGGTGTGTAGTCGCACTGCTGCCAAGAAATGCTGTCACACAGTGTAGTCAAAGTCAAACTGCATACTTGTTTTCTGATTTCCCCAGCTTTTGTCCTTTTTAAACAGCTTAACATTTCCTAAGGATGCTTATTTCAAATATTTTATTTTTCATATTACCCGGTGGCGTTTTTTGAGCGATTTTATCATATTGATATTTTCATTTATGATTCCTTTTTACAAACCAGATCTCAAGGCGTAGTTTCTATGACATAATCACTATAGATTCACCGTATAAAAGAAAGTTGAAAGTAATCGACATTGTCTGTTATTATTCGAAACAAAGATGAACTCTTTTGGAATTTGACTGCTAAAAGTATTCACCAACGGTTGAAAGAAAAAAAAAAGTAACAGATTATTAAATCTTTGTTTTTAGTTTGTCACCGCATTTTGAAACTTAGCTACATTGTCTGTTATGAGTGTGATGCGAAGCTGAGTTTGTCTGTTACGAATTTTTCTGATGGCCACGAATTACATAAAAAGTCATATATGAATATCGATGATATTGTCTGTTAGAACTCACTAATACTCGGACGCTTACCGAACAAAATCAATTTGGGTCATCTATGATGTTTTGGACAATTGCTTAAAAAATTCATGTATGACGCCAAAAAAAATTCAGCATCTGTCATTGATGATTTACCATTGTCAGCATTTTTCACAATGAATCTTCATGACATTCGCCACTGGGTAAGCTGAAATAGTTGTCCCGCAACACTGATATGAAAATAAAATGAAGACTCTATAGAGCTTTAGAAAAATATTCACTTTACTTCCCCTGAATAAAATATCAATAGAATATATTTTGAAAAAATATCCTTCTATTTAATATTTGAACTACAATTATTACAAATGAATAAAAGAAAATTTAGTTGCGTTTAGGTACATTCTTAATTTATCACAATAATGCGAAAATTACTTTCGATTCGAATAAAGGGAAAAAGAACAATTAATCTCCAATACGAGTTGAGTAGAACACGTATATATACATATATTTGCTTCGCCTCTACACACGTCATCAGTACGTCAACTTGGAGGTAGTTGTAACATCATTAACTTCAGCTATTAAACCTGACTTTAAGAAATGAATACGAGAATTAACAATATTATCCACATACTATATTGACAAACGCTCAAAGCTTTGTTCTTTCTGTTTTACTAGAAGTCAGAATTCATATATTCGCAAAAGCTCAAAGCTCTTTTTTTAGTACAGCTGAGAACGAAATTAGCTTTTACAACAAGTCCTCCACCGGATGGCATTGAAAAACCACTTGTAAGTTATTTTCTCCTTCATTGAAAGGCTACAGACGCCTACACATGCGTTTTTAATATTTAGAATTTTTGATATTTATTTCTCTTTTTAATTTAACTATAGAAGACTCGAAAATTTTATGATTCTATTTCTGTTACTTCGAAAGGTGTGACGTTTTTTCTCGCGCTACAACATGAATTTAAAAATAGAAATTTAACAAGAACTTCAAGAAGCAAAGCCAAAACGCACTGACGGGAGAACACAAACATTTTAAAATATTTCATGGTACAAAATATGTATTTTAAAATAAAATTTCATTTAGAAGGCATCTCTATTTCACACGAAAGCATTAAATCTATGCGAGACATAAGTATGTACGTATGGACATTGACACTCGAAGATTGTATGTCAATATACAGTCGCGAAATATATGAAAGTTATTTATTAATTCCACAGGTGAAGGGCATACAAAATCATATCGTCATAAAAATCTGTAAGTGAGAAACGTAGTTTCATTCAATTCTCGTGATACGCGTACTTTCTTGGAATTTTAATCAGTTCATGGTCAGCAATTGTGCAAAAACAAAATAAAATATATAAAATAAAAATAAATAAATACATTTTGTTATTGTTTTTTAACAACTCAAATTTCGCAACGTCATAGTCAACTTTCATTTTTAAACTGGTGACAATAAAAAAACCGATTGTCATCATGCCAATCGAACGAGCCCCTCATTGAAAAAATTTTAATAGAATTTATTTTTTTTATTTCTTTTTATTTAATTCAATAAATTATACAATCAAAATAATGGAATCATGTTTAATTACAAATGCGTTTTACAAGTTCTCTTTAAAATGGCAATTCTTAAGGTGCGGTCACACTTGGCAAATATTTGCCCAAAACAAACGCAACCACACTAAATTATAAAATAGAATGATAGCGGAATGAAAATTTCGAAGAAAGGAACAGGCAGGTTTATTTCATACAGGGTGTCTGGTAGAAGATTTATATTTTCAAAACTTAAAGAAAAAACGTAATAATTGACACAAAGTTTTATTAAAAGCATTGAACGATAGAATGGAAATGCGGATTTTATTTTTTTAAAGAGTATGTCAACCAGATCCTTTTTTAAAATTTCATGAATAATCGCTCTTGGAAGTTCCAGTGAAGCAGTTCAATGTTTTCGGAAGTCCTTGAAGATCGATCGTGTGGCATTCATAGCCGAAGCAGTTACGCGGAATCTCTGCACCCACGAACGAATTAAATTTACACTCGGTTCATCACTTATTCGCCGAATACCGAACTTTGAAGAAAATTGTCGACGAGCAATTACGTAAGAATCATTACTCTTAAAAAATGTATCCACAGCGAACGCGCAATGCTCATTCGACCACTGCGACTTCGTGACTGACAAATCCGCACAATCGATAATTCCAACAGCGCCACCCTCCCTCCGCACCGTTTATTACTTTTTGAAATAATCGTATTTAAAAATATAAATTTGCCACCAGATAAAAGAAAATTTTAATTAAACATTTTGTAATATCAATTAAAAAATTAATTAGATTTTAACCTGTGGAGAAATTAATAGCATCAATTAAATTCTTATTATTGACTTAATTGAATTAATTTTCAATTAAATTTTTAATACTAATAATAATAAATTTAATTAATACTAATAATTAAAAATTTTAACTATATTATTAATTGACCTTTTTTATTATATTTTTTTTTTTTGTAATATATTTATTAAAAATATATATACATATATATATAAAAGAAAAGAAAAAGACTTCAAGCTTAATAAATATATTTCAAAAAAAAAATTAAAAATTTTATTAAATATTTTGTAAATTTCAAATAAATTCTGAATAGCAAAAAAAACATTTTAATCCAATTCGAATAATGCTTATTGGGCATTCATTTCTATTTGTTTAAAGAGTGTTTTGCATGTGTGAAATAAATTAATCAGATAAGCATTTAAATAAAAATAAATCGGTATTTTGTGTATTTCATAGCAAAGAAAAATAAATTATTCACTTTTTTGAGGTATTGAGCCCAAACATTTATTAAAATTTTAATTGCATTGATTAAACTTTTAACTGAAAAAATATGTTATTCTAATTAAAGGTGTTGATTAAAAATAAAAAAGTACTAATTTTTTTGGGCATGATCAATCGTTAATTCAAACTTGTTTGATAGGTACCGTTATATTTTATTATTCAATTATCGGTTAAATCGGTTAATTTGTTTAATCGCTTAAATGAAAATATTTTTTAAGGGTGCTCAAATATTAATGTTGGCTTGAGGCGGAGGCCTTCAGCAGCGCGACCACAACTGATCTATTGTGCACCGCATACTGTCTATCGCCCTTCGAGTATGCTCATGAATACCGGACAGTTGATTGTAAAAAGATGCTTCATAAATTTCACAAACTGGCGTTAAACACAATTAATAAAGACTTCATACATGGAAAACCTTTAAAATGGGTATTAAACGAAATCATTTTCCCGCCAAAAATACACTACAAGCTTTTCTCGAAAAGCACTTTGTCTTATGTCACGCACTTCATTGTGTTTATTTTTCGCGCATGACTCATTAAAGAATTCAAAACAATTAAACAAATGTATTTTTTGAGGTCAGTAAAAAGTATTTTGTTGACCGAATAAAATATTATGGTTGGCAGCGGTTTTAAAATTAAAACAAACAAAATATATTTTTCCGATTTGGAACTCTCTTTATAAAAAAAAAATCACAAAATCCAATGCGCACACATGGATGGCATTTAATTAAACATTGAATGTAAAAATACACACACACCCACGCACATAGAAATGTTATATAAAACTATATTTTTGCATATTGATAACTGTTTATACGCATTCGTCCAATAAGCGTTGCTATTTTTAATTTGCGCAAAATAAAACACAAAAAATTTGCATCTTCATTCACATCAGTGATGTTAACTATTTTATTTGCAATTCCGTACAGCGTTAAAAGGACTATCGTTTTTAGATAAAATTACCGTACGCAAAGTCCTATACGAAAATAATATTATATTTTCATTAAAACAGATTTATTATATTTGTAATTTATTTGTTCAAATCAATCAAGCTCACATTAACGTCATATGCGCTGTGTAATAAATTTTTTAAAACAGTATTATATTTTTGTTGGCAATTTTTATGCCAAAGTGTGTTCTATTTATATGATTTAAAATTTTAAAATGGCACAAAAAGACATATCGTCTTTTTTTAAACGATAAACCATACAACAGAGCTTGTGAAGTGAGCAAAAATCGTTTATGGCACCAACGTATAGAACATAGAGGGCAAAACGCGCCTCTTGAAGTTAGTTGGAGCGGCTCTTATGCGCAGATTTAAATAAATTTATTCATACATAAAAAAGTGTGAAATGTAGAGTGGAAAAGAAAGTTTTTATTTTGTTTAAATTAAAATTAAGCAGAGTACCGTGCATGTAATCAGAAATTGAAAAAAAAAATTGTTTTCCTTCAATGCAATAGCAGCAATTCATTCTCATTTTTATTTCAAAATAACCAATACATTCTAATTTCTCTTTGTGGGCTTGAAACTGATTCATTTCAAAATTAGTTTACGAAGAAAAAAACATTTTCTGTTTAAATTTAAAATTTCAACTGATTCACTTTAAAATTATTAAATCAATAAAAAATAAATAAATGGCTCCTAAGTGTTACTTCTTAACCATGGCAGCCGAAGTTATTATAGCTGGCCACCACTGGTATAAAATTGAACTACAATTGGCATTATTTTGCTTAAGGTCCTTTTAGACATGTAAAAAATTCAAGTATTACGTGCAAGTGCGATAGTGTGAATGCAATGTGTTATGAAAATAACAAATAATACTGTAATGCATTTGAAGTCTCATAAGACATCATCGTTTTTGCAAATTTTTCTAAACGATAAGATTTTCAATTTTATCAGGCTTGTAGTATTACAAATCAAATAAAGAAAATAACAGAACAACAAAGAAGTCATTTGCTACTGAACCCGTTTTGTTCCTTCTACTTATAGTTGACATTTTATTTGAAGTGTGAAAACAAAATTTAATATTGCTTTAGATTTTTGGACAGTAGCACCAAATCTCATTAGATTTCTTGCTAACAAAGTATTATGAAAGAGTAAGACTTGTACTATAATCTGAAAGGGCCTTTAGTTGTGAGATAGTGAAGCTTCACCTCCTATCATTTCTCCCACTATCACTTTCCTTCAGTTCCGGCACAATACACCGCATGTGTAGGGTTGCTGATGGAAGATAAATAAAAATTAAACCGTACTTTTATGAATTGTTTTTAAGAGAAATATATATGTAAGTATATCGTGTGTCGACTCATTGCGAACAAAAAAAACTTTTGCGATTTAAGATTTAAAGATACAAATATCGAAAATACCTGCCTGCCGTGGGGAAGTTTAAATTACAATACGGTTAACAGCACTGATTCACATGATAATTATACGGCACTACCTGCCCTTAAATTCATGCCTACCTACACTCATGACAGATTATTCAGTTTCGTAATACAAAACAATAATAAAAACAACAATCGACCAGCAATCCGAGATTTAAAAACAGTAAAAACAGAGGAAAAAAATGTAAAAATATTTAAAAAAAACAATTAAAAATTTAATTAATAAATACGAAAGCAACCAGTTGTTACTGGTGCCGCTAAACAGGAGAGTAAATAGTGGTTTTTTTTAAAGACAGCCTTGACCAGATTATTTTTGGAACGTTAAATTTGTGTTTCGTAACTTTCAGCAACAATCAAAAAAAAAACGCCTTTGCATGTGTTTAATTCTATTTGTGGGTTTCATCAGCTGAAAGGGAATGAATACCTACTTGGAAATGTTTTGCTTTTTTTAACAGGTTTAAAAATCTCCTTTGAAAACAAATATTAAAAAGAAAAAAAAACAAACACAACAATTAGAAACATAAAAAACGCACAATAATGTGTGTAAACAGCATAAGTGTGCCGGTACATTTATAATCATCGAAAAAAACCAAAGTCAACTGTTGAATAACAATAACAACTCCGCCGGAAAAAAAATACAGGGTGGCCCAAAAGTAGCGTAGGTGCTTGAATTCCTTATAAATTTTTTATTAAAAATTTTTCTTTTGTCAATATTTTATAAAGAAGACTTGGGGAATTTAAAATGGAACAACCAGTACACAATTGAACAACGTGCCAAAATAGTTGAATTTTATTTCAGAAAAAAATCATGATTTTATTCATAATTCAATTATGAGCGACGAAGCCCATTTCCAATTGAATGGTTCCGTTAATAGGCGAAAAAAAATTATGGAAAATCTAAAAGTAGTAAAATAGCGAGAATTACACCCAGTTAAGTGTACCTTTGCGTGCGGTGTTTCGTCGTAAAGTATAATTGGCCCATATTTTTTTTTTTGAAAATGCACACGGTGTCGACGATTTCATCACTGGTGTTAGATACCGGGCAATATTGCAATACCAGCCGTGGATAATCATCCGCAAGTACGGTTCCCACAGGATGAAGCCACAGCGCACACTGCGATTGACACAGTGTCTCTTTGAACTAGAACCCCTACGGTCATTTTGGGCCACCCTGTACAATTGAGTTAAACTGGCGATATTTGTCGCACAAACTCGGCTGGTTTTTACTGTTTTTTATTTTATTTTTGCACACAAACATCACCAACGACAGAAAACAATTAAATAAAGGAAACAATCAGTCTGTGTTTGGCAACTGCTACTCACAGAAGAAACTGGTGGTGGTGCTCTTTTAAAATATTTAAAACACGACTTAAATTAAAATGTAAATTTTTTCGCGATTTGCAGTTGAAGGAATTCTCGCGAAATTTAAATACAGACACCAAATAGGCAGTTTGACGCGTCCGTCGTCTTTGGTTTTCTTGCATGTGCATACTTGAAAAAGCAGCCTTGATTTTGTTTTTGTTTTTGTTTTTTTTTTAATATTGTTTTCATTTCAATAAACAACTGCTGGAGGCTTCTCTCTTTGTAACTGTTTAATATTTCATAAAACAAACAGTTTATTTTGATTTGTTTATTTCTAAAAATAAAACTTTAAAAAAAAGCAGTCTCATCAATGTTAAATTTTCGACACGCGTTTAATTTTGTAAACAAGTTTTATGGCTTCTTCGTAGGTGACATTAGATTTTGTTTATATATTTAACACCTATAGTTTCAATTTTGCAATTTTTTTTTAGTCTTAAGTTTAATTTGATATTTATTTTTTTTTTCATGTTTATTAGTGCCTCCTGCTCTGCGGGCAAAAAGCTAACGTCCTTGCTTAAATTTTTGCAAGTAATTCTCACTTGACGGAAAGCAATTAACACGCTCTTGAAAGTGCATCCGTAACTGTGCGAAAAATATACTTTCGAGCTCGTGCGGTTGAAAGGATTTTAGCGGACTCAACATAAACAAGTCTTCTGTGCCAGATGGAATTCCAGCACATTTTCAACTTTGTTTTAGTTTTAAATGTTGTCATGCGAACGAACGAATTCGGGTGACATCGTGAGCCAGGCAGATTGTTCTTCGACGTTATCACATGCTTTAGCACATTAAAAAAAAAAAAACCTCGAATATAAATAATTTTTTATATAAAAAAAAATTTAATTTTTGAATTCAAAATTATTTGTAAAATACACACACTCACATACATCAGTTAAAGGGCACACTGATGCCAAACAGAGAACGGTTTGATTGCTCCATTTTATACTGATGTCAAATGGAGCAGAAATTTAAAAAAAAAACTGACGATTGATTAAATGAAATGAATTTTCATTTTTAATTTAAATGTTTTTTTTTTTGTTATTGTTTGTTTGTTATATGTTGTTTTTGTTAAAACAAAAAAGAAAACAAAATTTTATATCGATTTCAAAAAATAACGTTTTATATATTAAAACCAAAACAGCTACAGTTGAATAAAAATTAGCTGAGAACAGAACCTTTTCTTCTTTCCTTATTGTGAATGAAAGAATGAAGAAATACTGACAAATTAATCAGAATGAACAACAATAACAGGATAGAAAACTGGATAAATAAATACAATTGAGAATTTCCTGGACGTTATTTTTTGAAATAGTAACAACTTGTGTTTTATTTTAAAAAAATTCAAATTTAATTAATTTAATCAATCTTTGCGACAATTTAGCGAATTTCTTGTTTTGTTTCAACAAACAAATTTCATGTCAAGCGGTGTTTTTTCAATCGTTGAGCTCAAGGGAATTTTGCAAAATTGGTGGATATCTTAACTGAAAAATACTGGTTTTCCAATGATTTTTTCGGTTTATCTATCCAATGCATAAAATGCGAAATTAACCATTCTCTAGTTTTCATCAGTATAAAATGCAGCTCTGGTTTGCATCGGTGTGACCTTTTACTTATGTGTGTATTGATGGCTTTAACATTTTAATAATAATTTTAACGTCAAAAATGTTTAAATAATCGTGTTTTATAGAAAAAAACCATTTCTCTTAAATTTTTCCTCTTCATAGCCTCTTCATAGCAATAATCGTTCGACCATTTATATTGGAAACAAAAACAATTTAAGTTTTTTTTATTATTGTTTTCAATACGAATGTCTGAACAAGTATTTTCACTCGTCTTCAATGAACAGGCACTTAATTTTGTATTATACTTTTTTTTATATTTAAGTTACTCATATTTTTGATTAAAATAGATTTACAGATTTTCATCGAACGCACGTCTATCTTTTTTACATTAAGAAACTTATATAGCGAGCGCTAAATTCATTTTGTACTAGATATAACGATATACTACATATAAAAACAAAATGTTGCGCAATAAAAAATTGTGTCCAATTTGTAAAAAAGCAACAATTGTTAAAAAAATATTTCATTTTAAAAAAATAGCAAGAAATATAGTATGATATAAGGGAATGCTATACATATAGAACAACGATGTGTATGACTGGTTCCTCGTTCAAAGGAAAACATTAAATGGAATTTGGTTTTTTGATACTTGAATATGAGTACATGTTAAACAAATTTAAAAAATTAATATTTGTGTGCAATGCCAATAAAACAGTTTGTGTTTTGCGATCTTGCTTGCTAAATTATGAAAGTAAAATTTAAAATTGTAAAATTTGTCGTTGAAGTGATAACAGGTGAAGTTGTTTATAACTTAATAACTTTAATAACAAAGTATAAGAATCCCTCGATTAACGTGGTGCGGCGAAAGTACTATTTAAACCAAAATCACGTAATTTTGGGTTTTTATTCTTTAATTCTTGCGATACCCAAAATTGCCCAAAAATAGAGCATTAAGTATTTTTTATATAATTTTTATTCTACGTACGAGTTGCAAAGTTACATACTTACAACTTGATTTCATGCTGGTCGATTTGTGATAGTAAATCGCAAGGTTTATTAAGACAAAGTTGTCGCAAGTCGAATTTATCAACTCGCTTGTTTTGGTGCTCGAATGTCAAATTTTTAGTAAACATATGTTTGGTTAAATGCCTGCAACAAAACCAAAAAACAAACGTGTTAAATTATAAATATTTCTTCTGCACACTGCACATGTACGCCTTTTAATCATAATTAGTAACTTGTTGTTCACAACCAGTTTTCTAAACTTTTTCACAGAAAAAAAAAACAAACTTTGACGTTTGGCCTCCAAATACCTTAAAACCCGTTGAATCAGCTGATGAAATAGCTATCAAGTTTACATGGCAACAAGACGCTTTTAAATTGTGAAGCGAAAAACCTGGCAGGAGTTTTTACATTTTTTAAACAATAATTATTTTTATTCAAAATTCAAGCTTTAGATTTATTAAATATTTTAATTTTTTTTTTATTTTTCATTTAAATCTATCTCAATACATTAAATAAATAAATAAATATGTATTTCCTGAAGAAGCTATACAAAGTTGCAGCGAAATATCGAGATGAATATTTAAGAAAAATAATAAAAAAAAAAACAAAAAAAAATATATAATTAATAAACCTAAAGCTTGAATTTTTAAAATAATTAATTAAAAACGACTATTTATTTATGTTTGTTATATGGTTTAGCTGGTCTATATGCGGCTTTTCATTTGGTGCTGCTACCAAAATCTTTAGTAGACGTTTAACCAAATTCTTGAAAAAAGCTTAGAAATTTCACATGTTTGTACAAGAACTCCCAAAAAATATTCGAGAATAACAAAATATACAAACAAAACAAACGAAATAGCATCTTTGAAACTTTTTATTATTTGATTTTAAGTCTATTTAATTTTTCTAAACGTTGAATAATTAAAAGAATAGTTACATAATTAATTAATTACAAAAAGTAAAAAGGTCGAGTAATTTAGATTCACTTCTTCAACAATTTTATTTTATTTCTTTATATCAAAATATTAAATTGTAATTATTCTTGGGATGATTTTTATTATTTGAAAAGAAGCTGCAGCCATGTTAACTCGATAAGTTCACAAAGTCCACTACCCAAATACTGTAAAATTTCACTGAGTGAAAAAAGAAATATTTTTTTTGATAACGTTGATAAAAGCAGCAGCAGTCATTGCAGTCTTATCAACTTGTAGTTGCGGGTTCGATTCCCGCCTATACCCTGGCTGTTTCCACTTGTGGTATCGGGGAAGGTCTGCCTAACCAAACCTAAAGTTAATCAGAGAAGATTCTGTTGACTCGAAAGGGATTTTGCTTTTTTTCTTTTTTTTCCACTGTCTAACATTGCAGTAGTCCGCGCACACCCTAGTTATTGAGCAGCTCTGTATTATTGTAGTGTACGCATTATAGATGTTTATTTGTTTTCTTTTTTTTTTATATACATATGTAAATATAATTACGTAGATATGTACATATATGTACATTATGCAAAGAAAACCTGTTTTAAGAATTTTTTGTTAAAAATAGAAATTCAATCAATTTTAAATTTATTTATGAACATTTTTATTAAAAATAGTAGTTCAATAACTGCCGGTTTAGCGATATGCCCTCCTCGTTCCGTACCGTTCGTAAATCTGTATTGAAAACAAAAATAATTTTCTGGTTTGGTACGAACGGAACGACCGGGGGATATCGATAAACCGGCAATAAATTTTACATTTACGTAGATTTGTCTAAATAAAAAAAAAAAAAAATAATTGGAAATACATATTTACATAACTACATGTAACTATGTACATATACACAAATATCGCGGTACATAATTTTAACTGAAAAAATTGATTTTTTCAATAAAAAATATCAATTTTTTTTCCACAGTTTTTATTACAATAAAAATATAAAGATTCATAAGCAAAACGCAAAAAAACCTTACAAAAATATTCAGATTGAAATTAAAAATAAGAAATTCATAGTACATGCAGACGAAAGGAAAAAGTCTATTACGAAGTGTTAATACATGAGGCAGACAACATGCACGAATATCCCTTAACGGACACCCGATTGATCTGAAAATTTGATAGGATCCTTTATTTTTTAGCAACATTCACCGAAAAATAGCACCTTAATGGCCACCCTAATGTATAAAGGCATAAAGTTCCGTTATTATACAAACATAGTCCATCAATCACACGAAAAAAAAGAAAAAAAATTACTATCCGAATTACAGAGTAAACAAAGTAATAAATACTGTCTGGATTATAGATGTGCCCGACTAAACGCATCGTCCGGATAATCGATATACTACTGTATACTATTTTCTAACAAGTAGTTTTTAAACTTTGGCTCAGAGTTTGTTATTAAATTTCCTCACATTGGCCTCAATCGGTCTACTTGGGTTCTAATATCGACAATTTTTCTTTTTGCCTTAAAATGTAAAAAATTCTCACTTACCGGCTTCAGCTTTATTATTTTCCTGCTGGATGCTGTAAAAGAAAGAAACACAATTACTAAATCTTGCTTTAAAAAAAATTTTTTATTGAGAGTCTGTTTTTTTCATATAAATTTTGTTTGAGACATGTGTCATAGAAACTTCTCATTAATTGCCAAATTAAGTCTAATCGTTCATTAATAAAATTTTAAAAATACACCAAAAGCATAAACGATAACATTCTTTAATCTAAATTTTCTTATAATTTTTTTTTTTTCAATATAAATTTAACAAAAAAAGAAACGAATCTTTTCATGCAATTTCTTGGGAGGGATTTGGGTCAATGTTAAAATATTTTCTTGTGATCTCATTTTGTTTTATTTCATTCTTATTAATTATTCGTCTACATGTATTCAATAAATGAATGACAATTGTACTGAAAGAGAAGTGACAAATGAAAGAAACCGATAAGATAATGGCAATGTTGGGGGAAAAATAAAAGTGGAAATGGGCGAGTTTGAAAATATCAAAAATATATATAAATATATTGCTCTCGTTTTAAGACATTTTTCTAAACGATGTGAGTTTCGTAAGCTTTTATTATTATAATCTAAAATGTCCTTAAGAAGGAAGAACACAGCAGCTACCTTTTTTTGTGACATCACAACCAATCACGTACAGATTATGTGTACGATTGTCAAATTGTGTCATTTAGAAAATTCTGCTTTGTAAACTGTTTATAACTCTAATGTAGACGGTTGTCAAAATAATATGGCAGCATTGCAGGCACAAAAATAAAATCACAACGTGTTCGCAAATACTGAAAACATGGTAATTACTAAAAATATTTGTAAATATGAGGCTGGCGATGGATGGGGTAGTTAGCACGTTGTAAAGCACAGTTGTAAAAATAATAACGGTTTCCTCCACCTATCATTTCTATCACTATTCGCTCCTTAGTTCCGCTGCATCCATAGCATACGTTGGAGACGTGCCCTGAGCAATGGTCTCAGAAAAAAAACATTAAAGTTTATAATAATACGAAATTATACGAAATGGCAACAGCAAACTGTTCACAATGAATGCATCTTAAACATCAGACCACTTTTCCCTGCGCTCCTATATTTGTATCCAAAAAACCTACACTGGCAACACTGGTCTGAACAAAACTTTGGTTAGTTAAGACTTGGTGTATTTCCAGTATACTCAGTATACAGTAACAGTATACTCAGCATGTAACGGAGTAAATGAGAATAAGTGGGAGTTATTTTTTAAATTTTATTTGATTAAATTTTTTTTTCTTGTCTTCTTTAGGTGCCACCCTACTGCAGATACATGTTAAATTTTAATTCAGATTTCGTTGTAAAACATTTCTCAACATAAAAACTTATTCCCACAATTTTGTTTAATTCAAAAATAATAAACAGCAAAACATTTGATACTTTTTCGTTTTGACAATTTTATTAATAAAATTTATGAAGAAGGAAAAATCTTTTCCGCAAACGTAGCACAAAAGTCAACACATACAAAATGAGTATTTAATAAAGTAAAATAAAAAAATAAAGCAAAAAGTTGCCACTAAAATCTGTATTTAATGAAAAATAAAAAATAAAAAAATAAAATATTAAATTATTCCACAAAAGGGACAATCACATTTCACTATTTGAAGTGAATGACTTTTTTTTAAAACAAAAATAAATTTGAATAAAAATTAAATAAAAAAAAAATACTCAACTGCATGCGAAAGCATTTTCATTTCATTTTATTTTAATTTTTTTTTTTTTTTCTGACAAACTGCACAATTTTGTCACTTACAGTTGTTTGACATTGAAATGAAATAATAGACACTGGGAAAAAAGAAACTACAAAAATAAAATTGTCCGAAACGAGAAATTACTAAAAGAAATATTAAAATAAGGTTCACAAAATCGTTTATGCAGGGTGTCCGCCGGAAAGGTATCTTATGCACTTCGTTTGTTTATAGTTTTTGATTAAATGAAAGAGAATGGATCGTATATTGATATGATAAATGTTTTATTTAATGTCGGCAATTATGTATTTAATAAAATATCAGATATGTGTCCGCCACAAATGCGAGCCCCTGTGAGCACATTTTTCATTACATTCTCACACATTTCATGCGGTATTTCATTAATTTCATCACGAATATTTTGTTCGAGTTGCTCAAGCGTTTCTGGTTTGTTTGCATAAACCTGGGCTTTTCCATTGCCCAGAACCGACTATTCTGCTTATTCACATATCCATTCAAATGAAAATGTATCTCGTCACTCATTATGATTTTTTTTTTATCAAAATCGGGGTTGTCATGGGTGAGCTTTAACATCCTGTTGGCATATGTACGGCGGCGTAAATGACCTTGTGGAAGATACTCTTGTGTCAACTGAATCTTAAATGGAAACAAATGCAAATCCTTGTGCAAAATTGTGGCCAAAGTTGTTCTTTGAAGACCAAGCTGCTGAGCACGGCGTCGAATTGAGGTTGATGGATCGTTTTGAACCCTTTCTTGAGCAGCAGTAATATTTTCAGCCGATCTTGCAGTACGTTGTGGTCCATGCTTGGGCCTATCACCTACAGACCCTCTTTCTTCGAAATCATTCACTACACGATAAATAGTGCGTTTTTTTTTTGGCTCGTTGTTTCTCCCAAAAATTTCACGTAACTTTCTCAACGTCACAGTAATCGATGATTGAATTTGATAAAATGTTTTAACGATTAAAGCACGTTGGTTTATCGAATATTTTTCCATAATAAATTTGCCACGTGTCTACTTCACGACTGACAAATATGAACTGTCAAGACTAATGTTTACCAAAATAGCGGCAAAACAACGTAGTATACCTTCCCGGCGGACACCCGGTATATGTATATGTATAAGGCTTTTCCTTTTAAAAAGCATAGTCACTGGTCACTGAACAATACCGGCTTCAGCTGATAGCAATACACAATCGCATCTAAACGCTCTCCTTCGTCGGTGTTGTGTAGCACCGGCGAAGTAAAATAATAAATTAAAATATGCCAGCGACAAAATAGCGGTGTCCACTTGTCTTTGCATATGTATACTGGCTAAAGGCAGCCTCATCAGTATCAAATTTTTTTTTACATTTTGGAAACTGCTGCCCGGACAAGCACGTACAAGTCTATATAAAATTGATTGGGAAGGATCAACATTTGCACTACTTCCGGTTCACATAATTAGGAATTTTTTCACTTGATGGGCTGCCAATTAAAAATTTATTTTTCATTTGCATATTTCTTTATAAATATTTATTATTTATAAACCTTTTAACTTTACAATTTGTATTGTTTTTGTAAAATTTTTGTTGAAAAACATTTTTTTCAAGGCCCAAATATACCGACAGTTTTAAACACTGTAAATAATTCCTTGTATTTTTGAACTTTTGTAAAGAGAAACAAAATAATAAATTTACATAAATTGTAGAATTGTGTGGCAGAAAATTTCTAAGCTTGAACATCGAAAAATATTTTCCAAAATAATTTTGTACTATTAAAATAAAAATTACATAATTCTACAGAATTTTAAAACTTAAATCCATTAACATAGAGATCTACATATTCATTTGTATAAATTTAAATAGTTGAAATATTTCAAGGAAAATGGTATTAGGCAGCCGTACAAATATTCGAATATTCTTTAAATTCGATATGAAAACGTTTATGATGAAACTGTACATAGTTTTCGCATTCTCTACATATGGCTGTGTGTATGTAAATACCAAGAGTGACTATTTATACAGTCTAAGACTCTAGTCTTCATACATACCTAACATTTCAGCAAATCAACAATCCAAAAGTATAAGAGGAAAAAGGGATTGATTATGGGAAACCAGTTTTCTTTGCCGACGAAAGTAAGTTGAACTTGTTCGGAAATGGAAATGATGGTTGTACCAAAGTTTGGCGCAAAAAGAACACTTGCAATTGAACAAAAGAATATTGTCCACAAAATGAAACATGGCGGTTGCAACATGATGGTTTGGGATGGCAAAGCGGTGTTAGATGGTGTTATAAATGAATCGAAATTATTATATCCAGCTGCTGAAATGCAATTCGCAGCCATCAGTGGATATGTTGGGTCGTGGACTGCATTGGACTTTCCAACAGGACAACTGGTTGCTTTATTCTCCCCTTCCCAATCGCCAGATATGAATCCATTTGCGCACATTGAGTATATTTTGAAAGGAAAAATTGGAAGTGTTAAAGTAATCAATAAGGATTCTGCGAAGCAAGCCAGCTTTACATATATACTGGTCTCAAATTACTCCCGATATAACCGAAAAACTGGTGTCATCTATGACAAGCTATGACATATGCTAACGGTGGACATAAAAAATATTGATTAAGAAAAAAAAATATTGAAAAGTCGCTTATTTCTTAAATTTAATAAATAAATAAATAAATGAATATTTTTGTCTCTCCTCATTTTTTGTTTTTATTGCATATTCTGTTATTTTTTTGAGGAGAATTGCAATTTTTAGTTTTTTACGGCTATGAAAATGGCATAAAAACTTTTTTTCTAATATTTTTTGATTAGCGATTTTCTGGAATGTTTGTTTGTGTATGAAGACTTTAGTCTTCGGCTGTACTACATACAGAAATATTTGCTAGAAGAGTCGTTAATCGTACCAATTAAAATTTCTTAACGAAGAGCGGACGGTTCCTTAATAAACTTCATTTAGCCGATTGTGATCGACGCCATTCCTCAGTTAAGGATTTGCGACGAAGTACAGGGTGACCCAAAATAAGTGAAGGTATTTGAATTCCTTATAACTTTTCTATTATAATTTTTTTTGTTTTCAGTATTTTATAAGGAAGCCTGGGGTATTTATAATCGTTGAACTTTATTTCTCAAATCAACGATCCATTGTTTTGACTCAGCGTCCATATCGTCGGTAATTTAATGTGCGAGTTGGAGCCTCAGAATCAAAAACAAACCGTCTGGTTGTAGAGGCAGTAAAGAACCTTCCTGGTGCACACGGATGACAATATTTAGCGGGCCAATGGAGAAACATCAACCACACAGACGTTCGACGCAATTTGGCAGCGATTTTAATTGACCTCCGCGTTCACTGGATTTAACACCTCTAGACTGTTCCCTTTGGGTTTATTTGAAAGAAAAAATCTACAACTATACAGCAATTAAAAATAATAATATACGCGACGAAATCAACAACATATGTAACACCTGAAGTTTTACGAAAGATTATGGAAAATGATTTGGAAAGAACACGAATATGAGAAGCAGCAAATGGCCACCACTTGCGACATATAATTTTTCATAATTAAAATAAAAATATTCTCTGTATTTCAAATAAAAAAAATTTAAAAAATTATGTCTTAAATAAGAAGTTATAATGGGACTCAAATCCCTTCGGTCATTTTGGGAGATCCTGTACAAACGATCACATTTGTAATTTTATTTATTTTATTTTTTTTCAAATGAATCCAGCAGATCATCTTTTGGCTGATGTTACGAGCAGATATAAATATAAAAGTTTTACGTCGTTTTTACAAGAAAAATATTTAGAAATTCCGCGTGGAATTAAAGTTTTCTAATCTTTCATACGATTGTCATCATTTTTATAAATATTTATTTTTAAATGCGTAATTTACTCATTTGATTTTGTTATTTCCATACAATTTTCATCAACAGTGTTACGAATACAGACTACAGCAGTGTTGCCACGTCCAACAAGTTTTGCTGAACAAAATTAAAAAAAAAAAATTAAAATGAGCGAATAATCAAGATGTTGTTTTTTTGGGCAGTTACTGTTTCCGTGAAGACTGACTCTTCTTTTGTAAATTTTCGATTTTTTTAAAATCCACTTCTGTCAGTTGAAAATTTTCAATTTCTTATGATTCGTTCTGTTAGTGGTCTTGTGAGCGAACATTTGACAATTTTATTTACAGCGAAACATGAAAGTGTATCTATTGCGGAGATGAATAGCAGGCAAATATTATCCAATTTCTTTTTAATTTGGTTTTTTTACGAAACGTGAAGACCGCTAACGAAAAATTGAAAAAAGTGTGGGAACAACTACTATCAAAATATAAAACATTTTATAATAAGAAGGCCATAATTAAAATGGCAATATGAACAGGCGTCCAAAATTTGTATAGTGGTCTGGAGTTTTTTCCTTATTTTTAAATAACATTATATGTGAACGCCCATTTCTTCTTAAAATCCAATCTTTCCTCCATTTGATTCTTTCTTAATTTTCGTTTTTCTTTTTCTTGTGTGCTAAAAGACATTATAAAAATTACATTCTTCGCGTCACAATTCATTTTTTTCTTTTGAGCTTTTAGGTTATTGTGATTTGTTCGTCGTGTGTGGATAAATGCTACGCGAACAAATCACATGCAAAATTCATGCGTGTATGGCCAGATTTGCAAATTCTTAAAAAAAAAACCCCAACTGCAGAGCATTAAGCTCTCTATCCTTCTATCTATTCACCACCTTTCCAACTAGTTCCAGTGCATGCATTGCATATGTAGCAGACATATCTGGATCGCTCGTCCCAGAAAATAATACAAGTTTTTAGGGAATACATTACACGCGGTACTACCGTTACAGCAGTTTAGTCGCGACATTGGTTATTAATTAATTTATTCTAATTTTTAGAGAAATTAAATAACAATTGCTGATTGCGTATTTCACGGGAAAATTAATTTCTTTTTTAAATACAATAAAAACTACACTCGTAACAGTATTGTGAAATTACGAATGAGGGTGGCGATAACGATAATTAATAAGAAATAATTTTTTTTTTAATTTTACAGTTTATATTTTTTTTTATTGTAATAAAACTATATAAATATTTAAAAACAAACAGAATTTAAGTGTCTCTTAAAGTTGCAGGGCCAACTATAATTATTTTTAGGGCTTCATATTATTAAATTAAAAAAAAAATGGCAACGCTGGAATGAAGATGTACTGCCGATGTCACACGATATCGGCCGGTCACTTAATTACGTTCAAAACAAAACCGAAATTAAAAATGTTACTTTTGTTGCGACTAGACTGGTAGCGTGTGACATCGTGACGCAAACAGGTAATATCGTAAACTCGTATTTACGTAGGTGATAATTTAAGCAGGTTGTTGACGGCAGCACTAACAAATCAAAGAATGACTGGAAGTATTATTCAGCCCCATCACGAGTCTCTTTCCCACGACAAGTACATATATTTCTCGAGACAAAAGTTCCATTCAATAAAAATTCCGGCAGAACAAAACAAAAATTAAAACTCTTTTAATCGTGAATATTTAAAAGTTCGAAGAAAAAAAATTTAATGATTGAAGCTGTTCAATAGCAACGCATACGAAACTAAAATTTTTTTTTTTTTTAGTTATTAGATTCTTTTTCAAGGCACTGCATTTTTTTTTATTTTAATTTTATACTTTTTAGTGTCTTATCAGCCTTTTTTAAAATGTTTTTATTTTGTTCTTGAATCGCCTTTTTAATAAATACATTTTAATTCATATATTTTGAAGAAGGTCCTACGTTATTTTCCGAATGGAAAGTGTAGCGAAGAGGCACTGTGGTCAGAAGCCTTAAGTAGGACTTAACTATTAAGCTAAGGAGAGAGAAATTTGTAAAAGCTTTTGAAGAAAAATAACAAAAAAATATATGGAAATTGCTGCATCCGTATCTTTGCACTAAAACAATTATTGGATTCATCTTCATTACCTGCTGACGATTTATTTACACAAATTTTTATATATTTCAGATGTTAAAAGCAGGATCATAATAGAATTAACACAGGCGGCATGGCTACGTCAGGTGTTTATTTTCTTCTCTGTTTAACTTTGCGACATAAAATGTCGAAATTCTCAACAAACGCATTTGTTTAACAGTTTCTATTATTAACAAAACGTGATAAGCAATTTAAATTGCGTAATTTTATTGCAATCAGTATTTTGTTTAAAAAAAAAATATATTATTTGTGCTTAAATATTGTATTAAATATTATATTGAAAATTTTTCCTGACATTTTATGTCGCAAAGTACAAACATCGCAACGCCGGCAAAATTTTTAATGCTGCCACCTTAACGATTGCATCATAGTCAGGCCGTCCAATTTCTCATAAATTCTGTGTTCATTCTCGTGTGCACTTTTTCTTAAGATGTAATTTGTGCGTTAGGAAAATAATCTGCATAAATTTTGTGATTATTTCAAAGAAGAAGAAATGTAAAAGAAATATTGAAAACAAAAATTTTTTTCATGATGATGGCAAAACTTTTTTTTAGAAATAATTTATTCACAATAGAAGTAAACACTTTTGCAAATAAACAATATTAATTTTTAACACGCTTCGTAATACAAAAACCATGTCTTTAATATTTTAATTTTAATTACCAACTTAAAGACTGTTTTTCCCTTAAAAGTCGATCCGAGCTTGCAGCGCAAAAGCGAAACTTGTGTAAAACAACTGATTCAAAAATAATAAACAAATTTAAAAACAAACAAATAAGAAGTCTGGATTTAAATTATGAAAGTTCAAATTGTTCTTCAAGAAATTATTTTCAGAAAAAGTTTGCTTTTCCGGCATTTGACAAGCGAAATAATATTGAATCTGGCATAGAATTAAAATTTCTATAAACAATTTAATTTAATTTAGAAGTCCTGAATAAACCAAATATATTTGCATCACTTTTTGGTCTATAATACGGTGTGTTTCTCAGAAGTCAATCAAAATCAAAATAGAAAATAAAAAAAATTCATCTTTAGGATAAAGATGGAATACAATACTCTTGTATGCGCCGGTGCCTCAAAGTTGCTCGATCGTGTCCAGGAGAGGGAGAAGAAACTCATTGGAGACAGTGAGATAACCAACTCTATTGACTCACTTGAGCATTGTCGCAATGTGGGATGTGTTTCGTTACATAAAGGGATGTGCTCTAAAGAAGTCGGGGAATTTGTTACCGAATCGTGCTCATTCATTGCTGCGCACAACATGTTCAGCATTTAAGTCGTTGCATCAATTTGTGGTCGATTTGGCAGCGAATCGCACTACGCATTACAGTGTGAAGTCATATTTCGGCCGCACAGCGTGTAGCGTTAACTCTCTACAGAGGTTTTTCCTGGCACTTTCGACATGGAAAAATTCAAATCAAATGTCCACAAACGCTACGACTTTTGATGAAAATAATAAAAATTTATGTATGCACCTGCCCGTGGAGCTTAATCCCGCTGATTTTGTGACGTTCACCACTGCCCTGTGAGCACAAGGAAGGCAACTAGTGACTCACAAAGTACTCATGGGTTGCAATCTTTATCGCAGTTATCCCTGCCTATGATATAGACTTTGTAAAGGTGTTTCGGGCTGTGTAAACCCGGTGTGTCATCAGAGGGTTTGATGTCGTGGTCTTTAACATGCAGGCTTCCATTCACCATAAAGCTACCCTATCCGGAGAGTACCCATGGAAACTTCCACCTGCACACACACACAATACCCTCCGGTGACTACTGTCGAATGGCAACAGCACCGAGATTAGTAAAAGTCGTATCAGGGCAGATGTCATAAAAATGAGGATATGTCTTGAACAGACCGATATACTACTCTGAACGCGTGACTTTAGGTATCAACCACAGCCAACACGTTCCAAACTGCAAAAGCGGCATATAACTCCAACCTTTCGGGGCGGACACGAAGTACCACAAATTCGACAAATTTTCCGACTTGAAGACCAAGCCGCGTCAGTCATCAGGCTTTAAACAACATGGGGTAGCCGTGAGAGTCTGCTATACCAAGTTCCAAGCGTAGTTGAGAGGCGGTACATCAGTAATTAAACCCGTACTCAGTAAGAAGCTATCGGTATTTTGCATCTGGTTGCCCGTGAAGCCTGACCAGACAATGGCTGCTGTTCAGCAACCAAATACGGTAAAACAATCCAAGCCAGATGTCTGGTGTGATCTCGCAAAGTCGCCTCTTCTGTCATCTTCAAGCCCGAGGCGGATCAAGGCGATGCATCACCTTCCCTATTCATATTTGTTGGCCCAAGTTCCACATTGTATGTCGTAACTCAAAAGGCTACGCATACATTCTTTGTTTGTGAGAACGACAGAGCAATTCTCGATCAGAAGCTGAATAATCCTTTTACTTTATTAAAATAACGCTCCTTCATATCCAGAGTTAAAGAGATCCTTCAGATATTAACAAATCTTAAAACTATAGAAACTTATTGTTAACAATTTCCAATTTAGTGAAAATATAAATTAATTGTGTAAAGAAAATAAGAAAAATAGTGGTTTTATTCATCTACACATGTTTCTTATATCGTTTAGCTGGTCTATATGCGGCATTTCAGTTGGTGCTGATACCAAAATCTTCAGTAGAATTTTAACCAAATTTCTGAAAAAAGCCAAGAAAATTCACTTGTTGATACAAGAACTTGAAATGCCGCATATCGACCAGCTAAACCATATAACAAACATAGATAAATAATCGTAATGAATTTTGACTAACGTTGAATAGTTAAAAGAATAGTTACATAATAGTGGTTTTATGCAGTTGACTTTTGAAATGCTCTACAGCGGGAATCAGAATGCAAAATAAGATGAAGAACTCTGCGCATGCTTTTAGGGCCCAACGACCGGTATTTCCAAATTAATTCGCAGTTTTTATTAAGAAGAACGGCAGCGTATATTGAAAAATTAACAGAAATGGAGATTCTGTACTGCAGCAGCTCCAACTACTCTGGCCTCTACAATTCAAAGTGCTGCTAAAAACATTATTGAAAACAATTCATATTTCACATTTCATTAAACATACCAAAAAAAAAGTCCACAAAACAGACGCCAATGAACTAAATGGAATTTACAGACAAATTTCTATTTAATTATAATTTTGTTCACTTTTTCGTTTATGTTCACAAGAATCACGCTTTTGCTTCTTCCCAACGAAATGTGTAATACACTCGTGTTGTTTAGAATTTCATCATACAGTAGCAACTCAATAGCTGCGCATCTAACTGCTAAACATTTCTTACGGCTAAAAGAGTTCTTTCTGAAGCAGCTAAAATCCAATTTTGTATTATAAATTAGTTGAGTTTAGCTGCGATGAAATAGAGAACCAAAAAAACACATGCGTTCAGTATTATATTTGGCAGATAATTAACTGTCAAAAAACCGTGATAAAGAATTTTTTTTGGATTTTTGGGTGTGGGTCAATGGACAGTGCACACGCCCCCTTAAGTGATAACTAATCGTCACAACTGCAAAAAAATTAAAATTTTTTGTTTGTGTCAAGCAGTGATGTTAACTTTTTTATTTCTATTTCCGTACAGCCGCAAAAATATTCCCGTTTTTTTTAGGTAAAATCACCGTACGCAAAGTCTTCTAGAAAAAGTAATAATATTTTCTTAATGAAACCGTGCATTTTATTGCATTTTATGATTTTTTTTTATGAAATATATATATGTATATCATGTGTAGACACATTATGAAAAATTAGAACTTATTAATTAAAAAAATTATTAATTAAAAAATTATTAATTAAAAAAATTAGACTTAAAAATTAAAACTTATTAAAGTTACCGTACAAATATAGAAATTAATTGCCTACTGTTTGGAATTCTCAATTACCGTACGGTTAACATCACTGGTTTTAAGGGCAAATAATAGAAAGCAAATAAATCCAACCAACTTCAACTAGACGGCTCCAATGATGCCATTAGTGAGCATGACAGGGTAACTAAAGGACCCACTACTGAGAAACTAACGCTGTCAGAAGTTACATACATCAGCTTTACAGTATTCATTTACAATGGACGAAAGAACTGATACAGTTCTCGAAGGTATTGTGGCTCAGAATTGATGCGTCAGTCGCAAACAGAATTTGCTCAAAGCAGACAGAAATTTCAACGCATTTTCATTTCGCACAAATTTAAAAAAAATGTACAAAAATTTTATCAAAAAATTTAAATCGCAGTAAATAAAAATTAAAGTATTCGATATCAACAACATCCGCGAAATGTGAACAGCACAAAAAAATAACAGTTAAATGTTTCCCAATTAATGCACAGCATTTCTTATGCCATTTTGTTCACTAATGTTTCTTTTCTTCTCTCAATAAAGTGCAATCAAAATGCCATAAAATGGTCTAATGACATTTTTTCAATTAAAACTGTTAATTGATCCTGCAATTTATGTGATAGCTTGAAATCTCATTATTATTTTAATTGAATCTTTGTTTTTTTTTATTGAACTTTGATTTTTCTGTGAAGCCTGGCGCTCCAATTATGGCATTCAATTCGCCAAAAGTGTATCGATATCGAATGATATAATTTTAAGTATGAGGGATAATCGAGATGCTACTGCCTAAAATGGAAAAGTATAAATCGCGCGCAAATTAGCAACAAAGATAGTCGTACGACTATTCAGAGCCATTAACATTTCTACGTTTGCAAAAAATTTAAATAATTCTCGAATCAAATTCTTGACAATCAAAACAACACATGCTTCGGCCAATGACATTTTTCATTCATTGATGTGATTAAAAAAAAAGTAAATAAAAAGAAAACAAAAATATCTTGCCGTGATTAAGAGAATTAAAATACAAGAAACCGCTTTCGTGTTACGTAATTTACTAACGGTGGGAATTTATTTCAAAGCATGTGGACATGTATGTATGTACATATGTACATGCATATACATACATATATATATATCTATATAAGTAAATTTTTTTTTTTCATTTGCAGAGTGTGTACTGAAAAATTTTGTGCAGATTTATAAAATTCCTTTTATTAATTTCGTCGGCTCTACAACCAATTAGGGATGAATCGCCCGTCAACCCAAAAAAACTATTCTGATGTGTCCCGATAACTGATTTAGTTTAAAAAAATTTACGCTTCCACATAACATCAAAGAAATTTGCAAAAAAAAAATGCCCAACAACCGTTGTGAAAAAATTAGGCTCTACACGGTACATGTAGCTCTCCAACTAAAGGGTGGTCCAACCAAACGCACGATGTTAATTGTAAATAGAACATAATGTTTTCAGAGAATTGTCTTGATATTCTTTATTCTGATAGAAGGATCTGTGACAATTATGTGTGAAATAAAATAACTTCCAAATGTTCGCCACGGCTTCGGTGACATACATTTATCCGATGGTCGGTATTTTCAATGACTCTGAGACATAATGCAGGTTCAATATCGTTAATGTGCCGAATTATCTCATCTTTTAGCTCTCGCATTGTTCTTTTGCTTTTAAATACCTCCAAAACGGTGTCAAATCACATGATTATCTCGGCCAATTAACATCGCCACGACGCGAGAGAACACGGCCATTGAATTTCTCGCTCATTAAAAAAACATTGGTTTAGTTGCCTGTGTGGCAAGTTGCACCATCCGCATGTTCTTCAGATCCTTATCTTCAATTTCTGACCGAAAGATGTCCGTTCTGATCTCGCGATAGCGAACACAATTCACGATAACTGCTTGGCCGACCTCATTTTCCGAGAAATATGTACATCCCGATGACGCCGCCAAACCATAAACTGCTAAGCGAGCATGCCCAGGTGTTTTTACATTTCTTACAAATGTGCGCATCGATTGGTCGATTATGCTGACCAAAAAAAAATCACGAAATGCACAAAATGCATTTCGTTTTGAACGCCCATTTTCGTAAAGAGCTTCAACAATTGCGTAACTCTCCATGGTTGAGTTTGTCAAACATTGAAACATATGGTTGGATCACCATTCAGTTGTCGTGGGGTACAGCGATGTTACGAATATCAATTTTTTAATAATCGCGAATACGAATACGAATACGAATAAAAATCTGCGCCAATATTAATCGAATACTCTATTTGAAATTTAGCGCCACTTTATATTTCAAATTTATTTGAAAAAAGTCTACCCATTGCATCAATAACAATAAATTAAAAAAAAAAAAAAATTAATAAATAACTGTCACGCTACTGTAGGTGTTTAAGATTGTTATAGTGGTATTCCGGCGACGGAATTTGCGATTGTCAATATCACACCTGAACGCCACTATTGAGCAATAATAATGATTAATTCAATATGATATGAAGAAATAAAGCTTTACTATCATATGTTGTTGTATGTTGTTCACTTTAATAAAATAAAGAAGATTTTTATTTTAAATTAAGCCAAATACAATTTGTTCGAAATTGTGAAAAAATTTTAAGCAACATTTCATATGAACATCCACAGAACGTAATAATACGCAGCACAATTTAAGGACAAAACTTTCTACAACGAATGTATGTGTGTATGTATGTATGTATGTATGTATTCGATAGCATGTACTATCTGTTGTATTCAGCTCAACTAGGAAAACTACAACCACGAGTATTTTACAATTAATTCTCATTATAATTATTGTTATTATTATTTTTTATTTAATCTTAAGGTGCACAATTCTAAGACTAAATTTACTTAATTAAAGTAATAGTTATGTTTATATAATTCCGTTGTAAAAGCAATGTTTCTTAATGTGAAATTTATTCCGTGTACACACTTTACTTTTACTGTTTTATAGAATGAAGCCTTTTGCAAAACTTAATCGTTTAATGGTGTTTGCATAATTTATTAGTATTTCAAAAAGAGTTATTTTCATGTTGACTATACAATATTAACTGCTAATTAAAGCGTTCGTTAACATTCATAATTCATGCAAAATATTTACGCATAATTTTTTTAAAAGAAAAAAAAAATAAAACTGCTACTTTATGTATTTGGACATTTTTTTTATCCCATTAAGCAACACCGAGTACGAGTTTTATTTTAAGAATAGATTTTGGCATGAAATCAATGCTCTAAAAACAATACGAGCAGAAGATACAAAATAGTACACTCTAGGAAGTTTCAGGTTCCTAGTGTTCAATTTGACTGCCCCCAAGCGATGTAAAATACTTATGATATGATATGATAATGGTCCTTGACCATGTCTACATACATATCTATAAGACAGTGCTGAGTTATCTCATAGCGCTTGAAGTTTCATTTCAAATACGCCTCAATAAAATTGTGAATTAACAAATAAATGAAAATGCCGAACGAAGCTTTAAATTAAATTTAGACGTTTAAACTTTTATTCAACAGCATTACAGCCAAACCCAAATCATAATGCTAAGCGTTGCCTATCGGTCAAAAATTCTCATGTTCACTCCAAATGAATGAATGAAACCCAAGTGGCGCGGCATCAACGCATGAAAAGTAATGACAATTTAGTTGCTTTCAGCTCAATCTAACGATTTATCTATATTTTCTATTTCTATGTAGCGGGTTTTTAAAGTTGGCATATTTGTTCACGGCATTACGTTGACGTTTTAATTTGAGTAGGTCTTTGGAGCGTTAAAGCTAAGCGCTATAAAACGATGAGGTTGACGAACTGATTTAAGTTTGACTGTCAGTGACACTTTTGGCGCGAACCTGATTGTCCTCTATAGAAATTCGCAAAAATAATAAATTTTGAATTAGACGTGGCATAACCGTGACCATGTAAAACAACTGTTCCTATCAACCAATCAATAATAATCAACACTGTTTTCGATTAAACGTGACTTAGCAGAACCATGAATTTTGGTTTTCTGCCGCAACTATAATGTTATTTTCTCATTTTTGAAATAATAAACAAAAGACGACAGCTTTTTGTAGCTGTATGGAAGCACTAATTGATGATAAGAAACACGATTATTGATATGGTAACGGTGACACAGCATCGAATATCAGCTGTATTTCGATAGCAGGATTGTTAAAGTGTTTATGCCAGATGTAATTAATCATGCACGTTTCAGATCGTCTGCAAATTAAAAATGTTGTCAGATATGCGAAGGCATGAACCAAAAGCTCCCGTAGTATTAACTTTGTCAACAATGGGTTATTCGCTCGTTTTGTGGCGGCAATTGTCTGTACCAAAAGTTGTTGTTTCTATTCTTTTTGGCCACATGTATTTCTGAGGCATTTATTTCATCGCACCCGAAAATAACCATTTTTAATCAATCTTTCGGTCATTGAAATTTAACTGTTGGCACACGCTTAATAATATCGCCAAATTAACTACGCTCCTTACTCCTCTCACAGGTTATTGCTTCAAAGTTAACGCAAAAAAAAATTTTTGTTAAAAAGCAGCGCTATTTCTGCGAATTCTCTTTTTATGCAAAATAACCAGGAGTTGTTGACCGCTTGTAAAAATTCAAAACATAAACCCGTGCGTATTTTTCCACAAAAAAAAATCATAAATTTTTCTAATAAAACAAGTAAAAAAAAAAGAAAAAACAACTCGCTTACGTACAGAACGATTAAACGAATCGGCGCCATTTGGGTATCCATATTTTTTTTATAAGAAGTCTGCTACTAAAACGTAGAAATATTTAAGTTTTTTTCGGCAACATCAACAAAAATTCTGAAATGCGTATTAGAACAAGTGCTTAGTTTTAGATCAACTAACAAAGGGTATGGAGACTTATGCTTGCGATACAAATGCAAGTGCAACACCCATCAGCTTGTTGCATGGAGGAAGGCCCTTGCAAAGTTGTACGTTGCAGATTTGCACTGGAACCATTAAAGTTGGTTTGCTTGTCACTTCTTTACTTTATTTTAAAATTATTATGACTGCATTCTTTATTATTATTATTTGTTTTATTCTTTTGCGACCAGTGCTCCGGTGATGTAGCCTCCGTAAGCAAAACACAGCATCGGAAATAATTGGAAAGGGATAGTGTAGGAGCAGGCCCTTTCAGACTGTGGTGCATCGATTGTGCATTAACGCATTCATTTTTAATATGGAAGAGAACGCCTTTCGTTCTAATTTTACATTGCCGACGACGTATTATTGCTCAAATACCGACGAAGGAAGACGCTGTTAGCACAGACTTGTCAGGAAAATTGTTTGTGGTGCAGAGGCATCCCGCTAACTACTAACTCAACAGCAGTCCTTAAATTTTATGGCTGTATTCTTTATTAAATTTATTATAGGAAAAGCCTGCAACAACTTGAATTAAAGGATACAAAAAATACGTATTTTGTAAGACCTGTAGCTGCACTGTGAGTAATTAGGGCTACGAATCAGTTGTTAAGTCAAAGACCAGCCAAATTATCCCGCTGAGTGCCGACATACACATTTAAGTTTAGTCGACTCTTGATTATTTGAAACTCGTTAATTTGACGCTCGTGATAATTTCAATTGTTTTCCATATCCCTTGAAAAACATTAAATAAATTTAAAAAAAAAATCCTTGTAATCTAGTCCCCTCTGTATATTGAAATTATTTGAATTATTTTAATGTTATGTGTTTTGCTAAATATAAAATAAAAAAAAAACAAAATAATCTTTTATTTTACTTTGTACGAATTGTTCCATATACGGAAATGCCATCTTGCTCGCCGACATTCTATAATTTGAAGTTTGGCTTTTCTATACACAATTATTTGGAACTCGTAATGTGAAAGTGTTTCTCTTTGCTTTAGTATCACAATGATTTCAATTAAACTCTCGTTAATTTGATATCTCGATTATTTGAACTGTTTTCTCTGGTCCGTTGAGGTTCATATGGTTCACGTGGTTCTTTTTGTAAATTCTATAAGTAGCCAACTACCATTTTGTGAACAGTTCTAAAAGAAAACTTATCGTATCATTCACAGAGTGAACAGGGTGGGTAGGCAAAATGCCTTGCATGCATTTTATTATTTTCGATAAAATTATATTTCTGGAGTTACGGCGTTTCCACAGTAAATGAACGATACCTTCTATATAAGCACATAAAATGCATTGAGAATATGTTAAGGTTAAGTGGACTACGACGACGAATGGTGCCAAACAGACGAAATCTATTTTAATTATCACTTTCGACATACTACTTTCATTTTTGCAAGGCGACATCAATATCAAAAAAATCAGTCCAAACTGATAACTCGCTCGCTTCACTTTCCACTTTTATCCACAAAATATCTGTATTTATTTCCCTGTTTGGCTGCTTCCATTATCAGGAGACGCCATAACCATCATTAACCGTACATAACCTGTCATTGAAGGGACTAATTTGTGACTTTGCCGCCAATAAGATGAATAGATGATGTTTCTAGTCTTCTGAGGCCATTTTATTTTGACAAAAAAAAAAGAACAAAACAAAACAAAAACATTCATAAAAACCTCTTGTAAATAAAACCGCTTCTTTTTCAAAACAGAATTCTTGGAATTTTTTTCCCGCCACAAACGATTCATTATGATTTTTTTAATTCTTTGTAGTTACTTGCCTCCTTGTTTGCCTCCGCCATAAATTAAATGTCATTCACCCCTTGTTTTCAACACGAATGGAAAAAAATCACAAGTGTCTTCTTGCGTTGTATTATAATCCGTAAGTAAGTTTGTTTACAAACATATTTTAAGAAAAAAAAAATTGTTTTTTTTTTTTAATACGGAGTTTACAAAAAATTCTTTCTTTTTTTGTGGCTTTTACTTTCATGTGTAAAGAATGTGGTAGAGAGTGAGAGAATGGTAGAAAATTGTTAAATTCTTTAACCTTGAAAATGTTGAAAAATTGATGTGGAATATTCGAACGTCATTAATGCCCTACAGTCTCGCGACCGTTTCTTATTTGACAGCAAAACTCTTAGAATGGAATCTGTAAATTGTGGCATCGTATGTAAAGCTCCTGAATGTAAAGGCGATGACTGAGGTAGTTAGCACGTTGACTACAAAATGAAAAGTACTGGATTCGAGCTCAGTATCTGTCTGCCATTAACTTCCTTTTTAATGCTGATCTTATCAACACCAGGTATAACTTCGGTTCAGCTGGAGATAAATATAATGCTGAATATTTTTACATGTGCAGAAGGTATGTATACACGATTGTCATATAGTACAATATTGTCAGAAAAATTGTAATAAAATGTTCAACAAACGTGTGAACTCACAATCTTTGTGCGGCAACATTGTTACAAAATGTATTGTCCGTGCAGCATTGTATGGCAATAATATTGCCACAATTCTGACAATCCTGAGAACGCTCTTCATTTCCTTTGAAACGTAATTGCTACACATTTTACAGTCATTTGTTATTCTCACATGTGATTAATTTAGTGCACCGTACAATAAAACCGTTGGCAGATAAATATTTCTGTTGGCAACGCTACCCATAAACAAAACAAAGTTAAACATCGGATCAGGCAACCATTTGACAACCATGTGAACAGACACTTTTTGTTCACAAATAAATTTATTGTGTGACAATGAAATTGTACAGTTTTCTTATAATAATCTGAACAGACAAGTTACACTTGGGTGACAATTTTTCATTGTGAGTGTATTGCCACCATATTGCACAATATTGTCAAGTCTGACAATCGTGTGAACATTGCTTGAGGGACGTTGCAATAAAGGAGAGCTACAGATGTCCATAAGCCCGGCGATCTGCCTATGTATTTGATATAAATCGTAAGCGCAATATTACGAGTTTTGACTTTTACATTTCAATTCCTCTTTCGTTTTCTAGATTGTGTTCGAAAACAATTTTTAAGCCTTTTCAAGTGCATTTTTGTTTTATTTTACTTAAAGCCAGTTATAAATTCTAATTAAAATCTGTGAGAATCTGTGTCCTCTTATAAAAGCAAGTCCAATATTGTGCAATATTTTTTTTTTATAAATCAAATATCCGATGGTATTTCACAAGAATTGTAAATGAAAACTGCATTAATATTTCATTAATACAAAGTCCTTCAGTCGAATTGTACAATTTTGTAATGTTGGTTTCATTTTACGGTCTTTAACGGCCGTCAAAACAATTTAAAAAAAAAAGACAGCAAAACGGAAAAACTCGACCAGTGATATCCGATACCGTTTAAAGCAAAGTTTCTTCACTCGCTGGGTGCGTGTTCGTAACAACATTTTATATGGCTTTCAAACATACAGACATACTATAGTTTCAGCATAAACATTTCGCTTTTAAAGTTTATTAACTCTTTTCGGCACAAAGAAAACAAAAAGCAAAAATCAAATAAACAGCAAAAACTTTCATTACGACAAAAAAAGGACCAAAAAATATATTGAAAAAAATGCACATTTTGCATCACACACAATTAATAACTTTGTTGTCCATAAAAGGGAATAAACAACAACAACAACAACAACAACAACAACAACAACAACAACGACAATTAAAAAGAAAAGGCCACAAACAAAAATTACAAAACACACACCTTTTTCGTGTGAAAACGAACCCCCCCTCAATAACTTACACTCACACCAACAACAGCAAAAGCAACGAAAGGCACTCATGCAATGAACTTAAAAACAAAAACAAATTAATAAAATTAAAAAACAAACCTAACATACATGTGGACATGTATGTATGTACATATGTACATGCATATACATACATATATATATATCTATATAAGTAAATTTTTTTTTTTCATTTGCAGAGTGTGTACTGAAAAATTTTGTGCAGATTTATAAAATTCCTTTTATTAATTTCGTCGGCTCTACAACCAATTAGGGATGAATCGCCCGTCAACCCAAAAAAACTATTCTGATGTGTCCCGATAACTGATTTAGTTTAAAAAAATTTACGCTTCCACATAACATCAAAGAAATTTGCAAAAAAAAAATGCCCAACAACCGTTGTGAAAAAATTAGGCTCTACACGGTACATGTAGCTCTCCAACTAAAGGGTGGTCCAACCAAACGCACGATGTTAATTGTAAATAGAACATAATGTTTTCAGAGAATTGTCTTGATATTCTTTATTCTGATAGAAGGATCTGTGACAATTATGTGTGAAATAAAATAACTTCCAAATGTTCGCCACGGCTTCGGTGACATACATTTATCCGATGGTCGGTATTTTCAATGACTCTGAGACATAATGCAGGTTCAATATCGTTAATGTGCCGAATTATCTCATCTTTTAGCTCTCGCATTGTTCTTTTGCTTTTAAATACCTCCAAAACGGTGTCAAATCACATGATTATCTCGGCCAATTAACATCGCCACGACGCGAGAGAACACGGCCATTGAATTTCTCGCTCATTAAAAAAACATTGGTTTAGTTGCCTGTGTGGCAAGTTGCACCATCCGCATGTTCTTCAGATCCTTATCTTCAATTTCTGACCGAAAGATGTCCGTTCTGATCTCGCGATAGCGAACACAATTCACGATAACTGCTTGGCCGACCTCATTTTCCGAGAAATATGTACATCCCGATGACGCCGCCAAACCATAAACTGCTAAGCGAGCATGCCCAGGTGTTTTTACATTTCTTACAAATGTGCGCATCGATTGGTCGATTATGCTGACCAAAAAAAAATCACGAAATGCACAAAATGCATTTCGTTTTGAACGCCCATTTTCGTAAAGAGCTTCAACAATTGCGTAACTCTCCATGGTTGAGTTTGTCAAACATTGAAACATATGGTTGGATCACCATTCAGTTGTCGTGGGGTACAGCGATGTTACGAATATCAATTTTTTAATAATCGCGAATACGAATACGAATACGAATAAAAATCTGCGCCAATATTAATCGAATACTCTATTTGAAATTTAGCGCCACTTTATATTTCAAATTTATTTGAAAAAAGTCTACCCATTGCATCAATAACAATAAATTAAAAAAAAAAAAAAATTAATAAATAACTGTCACGCTACTGTAGGTGTTTAAGATTGTTATAGTGGTATTCCGGCGACGGAATTTGCGATTGTCAATATCACACCTGAACGCCACTATTGAGCAATAATAATGATTAATTCAATATGATATGAAGAAATAAAGCTTTACTATCATATGTTGTTGTATGTTGTTCACTTTAATAAAATAAAGAAGATTTTTATTTTAAATTAAGCCAAATACAATTTGTTCGAAATTGTGAAAAAATTTTAAGCAACATTTCATATGAACATCCACAGAACGTAATAATACGCAGCACAATTTAAGGACAAAACTTTCTACAACGAATGTATGTGTGTATGTATGTATGTATGTATGTATTCGATAGCATGTACTATCTGTTGTATTCAGCTCAACTAGGAAAACTACAACCACGAGTATTTTACAATTAATTCTCATTATAATTATTGTTATTATTATTTTTTATTTAATCTTAAGGTGCACAATTCTAAGACTAAATTTACTTAATTAAAGTAATAGTTATGTTTATATAATTCCGTTGTAAAAGCAATGTTTCTTAATGTGAAATTTATTCCGTGTACACACTTTACTTTTACTGTTTTATAGAATGAAGCCTTTTGCAAAACTTAATCGTTTAATGGTGTTTGCATAATTTATTAGTATTTCAAAAAGAGTTATTTTCATGTTGACTATACAATATTAACTGCTAATTAAAGCGTTCGTTAACATTCATAATTCATGCAAAATATTTACGCATAATTTTTTTAAAAGAAAAAAAAAATAAAACTGCTACTTTATGTATTTGGACATTTTTTTTATCCCATTAAGCAACACCGAGTACGAGTTTTATTTTAAGAATAGATTTTGGCATGAAATCAATGCTCTAAAAACAATACGAGCAGAAGATACAAAATAGTACACTCTAGGAAGTTTCAGGTTCCTAGTGTTCAATTTGACTGCCCCCAAGCGATGTAAAATACTTATGATATGATATGATAATGGTCCTTGACCATGTCTACATACATATCTATAAGACAGTGCTGAGTTATCTCATAGCGCTTGAAGTTTCATTTCAAATACGCCTCAATAAAATTGTGAATTAACAAATAAATGAAAATGCCGAACGAAGCTTTAAATTAAATTTAGACGTTTAAACTTTTATTCAACAGCATTACAGCCAAACCCAAATCATAATGCTAAGCGTTGCCTATCGGTCAAAAATTCTCATGTTCACTCCAAATGAATGAATGAAACCCAAGTGGCGCGGCATCAACGCATGAAAAGTAATGACAATTTAGTTGCTTTCAGCTCAATCTAACGATTTATCTATATTTTCTATTTCTATGTAGCGGGTTTTTAAAGTTGGCATATTTGTTCACGGCATTACGTTGACGTTTTAATTTGAGTAGGTCTTTGGAGCGTTAAAGCTAAGCGCTATAAAACGATGAGGTTGACGAACTGATTTAAGTTTGACTGTCAGTGACACTTTTGGCGCGAACCTGATTGTCCTCTATAGAAATTCGCAAAAATAATAAATTTTGAATTAGACGTGGCATAACCGTGACCATGTAAAACAACTGTTCCTATCAACCAATCAATAATAATCAACACTGTTTTCGATTAAACGTGACTTAGCAGAACCATGAATTTTGGTTTTCTGCCGCAACTATAATGTTATTTTCTCATTTTTGAAATAATAAACAAAAGACGACAGCTTTTTGTAGCTGTATGGAAGCACTAATTGATGATAAGAAACACGATTATTGATATGGTAACGGTGACACAGCATCGAATATCAGCTGTATTTCGATAGCAGGATTGTTAAAGTGTTTATGCCAGATGTAATTAATCATGCACGTTTCAGATCGTCTGCAAATTAAAAATGTTGTCAGATATGCGAAGGCATGAACCAAAAGCTCCCGTAGTATTAACTTTGTCAACAATGGGTTATTCGCTCGTTTTGTGGCGGCAATTGTCTGTACCAAAAGTTGTTGTTTCTATTCTTTTTGGCCACATGTATTTCTGAGGCATTTATTTCATCGCACCCGAAAATAACCATTTTTAATCAATCTTTCGGTCATTGAAATTTAACTGTTGGCACACGCTTAATAATATCGCCAAATTAACTACGCTCCTTACTCCTCTCACAGGTTATTGCTTCAAAGTTAACGCAAAAAAAAATTTTTGTTAAAAAGCAGCGCTATTTCTGCGAATTCTCTTTTTATGCAAAATAACCAGGAGTTGTTGACCGCTTGTAAAAATTCAAAACATAAACCCGTGCGTATTTTTCCACAAAAAAAAATCATAAATTTTTCTAATAAAACAAGTAAAAAAAAAAGAAAAAACAACTCGCTTACGTACAGAACGATTAAACGAATCGGCGCCATTTGGGTATCCATATTTTTTTTATAAGAAGTCTGCTACTAAAACGTAGAAATATTTAAGTTTTTTTCGGCAACATCAACAAAAATTCTGAAATGCGTATTAGAACAAGTGCTTAGTTTTAGATCAACTAACAAAGGGTATGGAGACTTATGCTTGCGATACAAATGCAAGTGCAACACCCATCAGCTTGTTGCATGGAGGAAGGCCCTTGCAAAGTTGTACGTTGCAGATTTGCACTGGAACCATTAAAGTTGGTTTGCTTGTCACTTCTTTACTTTATTTTAAAATTATTATGACTGCATTCTTTATTATTATTATTTGTTTTATTCTTTTGCGACCAGTGCTCCGGTGATGTAGCCTCCGTAAGCAAAACACAGCATCGGAAATAATTGGAAAGGGATAGTGTAGGAGCAGGCCCTTTCAGACTGTGGTGCATCGATTGTGCATTAACGCATTCATTTTTAATATGGAAGAGAACGCCTTTCGTTCTAATTTTACATTGCCGACGACGTATTATTGCTCAAATACCGACGAAGGAAGACGCTGTTAGCACAGACTTGTCAGGAAAATTGTTTGTGGTGCAGAGGCATCCCGCTAACTACTAACTCAACAGCAGTCCTTAAATTTTATGGCTGTATTCTTTATTAAATTTATTATAGGAAAAGCCTGCAACAACTTGAATTAAAGGATACAAAAAATACGTATTTTGTAAGACCTGTAGCTGCACTGTGAGTAATTAGGGCTACGAATCAGTTGTTAAGTCAAAGACCAGCCAAATTATCCCGCTGAGTGCCGACATACACATTTAAGTTTAGTCGACTCTTGATTATTTGAAACTCGTTAATTTGACGCTCGTGATAATTTCAATTGTTTTCCATATCCCTTGAAAAACATTAAATAAATTTAAAAAAAAAATCCTTGTAATCTAGTCCCCTCTGTATATTGAAATTATTTGAATTATTTTAATGTTATGTGTTTTGCTAAATATAAAATAAAAAAAAAACAAAATAATCTTTTATTTTACTTTGTACGAATTGTTCCATATACGGAAATGCCATCTTGCTCGCCGACATTCTATAATTTGAAGTTTGGCTTTTCTATACACAATTATTTGGAACTCGTAATGTGAAAGTGTTTCTCTTTGCTTTAGTATCACAATGATTTCAATTAAACTCTCGTTAATTTGATATCTCGATTATTTGAACTGTTTTCTCTGGTCCGTTGAGGTTCATATGGTTCACGTGGTTCTTTTTGTAAATTCTATAAGTAGCCAACTACCATTTTGTGAACAGTTCTAAAAGAAAACTTATCGTATCATTCACAGAGTGAACAGGGTGGGTAGGCAAAATGCCTTGCATGCATTTTATTATTTTCGATAAAATTATATTTCTGGAGTTACGGCGTTTCCACAGTAAATGAACGATACCTTCTATATAAGCACATAAAATGCATTGAGAATATGTTAAGGTTAAGTGGACTACGACGACGAATGGTGCCAAACAGACGAAATCTATTTTAATTATCACTTTCGACATACTACTTTCATTTTTGCAAGGCGACATCAATATCAAAAAAATCAGTCCAAACTGATAACTCGCTCGCTTCACTTTCCACTTTTATCCACAAAATATCTGTATTTATTTCCCTGTTTGGCTGCTTCCATTATCAGGAGACGCCATAACCATCATTAACCGTACATAACCTGTCATTGAAGGGACTAATTTGTGACTTTGCCGCCAATAAGATGAATAGATGATGTTTCTAGTCTTCTGAGGCCATTTTATTTTGACAAAAAAAAAAGAACAAAACAAAACAAAAACATTCATAAAAACCTCTTGTAAATAAAACCGCTTCTTTTTCAAAACAGAATTCTTGGAATTTTTTTCCCGCCACAAACGATTCATTATGATTTTTTTAATTCTTTGTAGTTACTTGCCTCCTTGTTTGCCTCCGCCATAAATTAAATGTCATTCACCCCTTGTTTTCAACACGAATGGAAAAAAATCACAAGTGTCTTCTTGCGTTGTATTATAATCCGTAAGTAAGTTTGTTTACAAACATATTTTAAGAAAAAAAAAATTGTTTTTTTTTTTTAATACGGAGTTTACAAAAAATTCTTTCTTTTTTTGTGGCTTTTACTTTCATGTGTAAAGAATGTGGTAGAGAGTGAGAGAATGGTAGAAAATTGTTAAATTCTTTAACCTTGAAAATGTTGAAAAATTGATGTGGAATATTCGAACGTCATTAATGCCCTACAGTCTCGCGACCGTTTCTTATTTGACAGCAAAACTCTTAGAATGGAATCTGTAAATTGTGGCATCGTATGTAAAGCTCCTGAATGTAAAGGCGATGACTGAGGTAGTTAGCACGTTGACTACAAAATGAAAAGTACTGGATTCGAGCTCAGTATCTGTCTGCCATTAACTTCCTTTTTAATGCTGATCTTATCAACACCAGGTATAACTTCGGTTCAGCTGGAGATAAATATAATGCTGAATATTTTTACATGTGCAGAAGGTATGTATACACGATTGTCATATAGTACAATATTGTCAGAAAAATTGTAATAAAATGTTCAACAAACGTGTGAACTCACAATCTTTGTGCGGCAACATTGTTACAAAATGTATTGTCCGTGCAGCATTGTATGGCAATAATATTGCCACAATTCTGACAATCCTGAGAACGCTCTTCATTTCCTTTGAAACGTAATTGCTACACATTTTACAGTCATTTGTTATTCTCACATGTGATTAATTTAGTGCACCGTACAATAAAACCGTTGGCAGATAAATATTTCTGTTGGCAACGCTACCCATAAACAAAACAAAGTTAAACATCGGATCAGGCAACCATTTGACAACCATGTGAACAGACACTTTTTGTTCACAAATAAATTTATTGTGTGACAATGAAATTGTACAGTTTTCTTATAATAATCTGAACAGACAAGTTACACTTGGGTGACAATTTTTCATTGTGAGTGTATTGCCACCATATTGCACAATATTGTCAAGTCTGACAATCGTGTGAACATTGCTTGAGGGACGTTGCAATAAAGGAGAGCTACAGATGTCCATAAGCCCGGCGATCTGCCTATGTATTTGATATAAATCGTAAGCGCAATATTACGAGTTTTGACTTTTACATTTCAATTCCTCTTTCGTTTTCTAGATTGTGTTCGAAAACAATTTTTAAGCCTTTTCAAGTGCATTTTTGTTTTATTTTACTTAAAGCCAGTTATAAATTCTAATTAAAATCTGTGAGAATCTGTGTCCTCTTATAAAAGCAAGTCCAATATTGTGCAATATTTTTTTTTTATAAATCAAATATCCGATGGTATTTCACAAGAATTGTAAATGAAAACTGCATTAATATTTCATTAATACAAAGTCCTTCAGTCGAATTGTACAATTTTGTAATGTTGGTTTCATTTTACGGTCTTTAACGGCCGTCAAAACAATTTAAAAAAAAAAGACAGCAAAACGGAAAAACTCGACCAGTGATATCCGATACCGTTTAAAGCAAAGTTTCTTCACTCGCTGGGTGCGTGTTCGTAACAACATTTTATATGGCTTTCAAACATACAGACATACTATAGTTTCAGCATAAACATTTCGCTTTTAAAGTTTATTAACTCTTTTCGGCACAAAGAAAACAAAAAGCAAAAATCAAATAAACAGCAAAAACTTTCATTACGACAAAAAAAGGACCAAAAAATATATTGAAAAAAATGCACATTTTGCATCACACACAATTAATAACTTTGTTGTCCATAAAAGGGAATAAACAACAACAACAACAACAACAACAACAACAACAACAACAACAACGACAATTAAAAAGAAAAGGCCACAAACAAAAATTACAAAACACACACCTTTTTCGTGTGAAAACGAACCCCCCCTCAATAACTTACACTCACACCAACAACAGCAAAAGCAACGAAAGGCACTCATGCAATGAACTTAAAAACAAAAACAAATTAATAAAATTAAAAAACAAACCCAAACAGAAAACCAACGATACCAACAACAACAAATGTTATATAACACTGCCCAAGAATAAAATATGAATGAATTGTTGGCCAAATAAGGCCAAGACACAACAAATGCAGAACAACTCGTCGAGGAATAAATCAAACAGAGCGCGTATTTAAAATCCAGTAGGCCTGGCAGGTATTATTAACTTAGTACAGTGAGGGCTCCCATAACCAGACGCTTACAAGATATTGTAAATTTGTTTTTTTTATCTTGTGCTTAAATGCTACAAATGATACTTCAACAGACGAATTTCTACATCGATCTCAATTTCAGACTCACTTCTCGCCGCACTAGTGATTTCTTTCGATGTTCAAATACAGACATGTTTAAATACCTTCGCAACACCAATGCTTCTTGTATCGCAACTAATTCTTTGTAAAGTGAGGAGGCAGCTGGTGAAGTAATAGAAAGGTATGCAGAGCTTAATTCTGGAACAACTCTGGGGTTGCGGGATTTTGTGGTTTTATAAGCTGCGCTGCGATGTTATGTTGACGCATTCGCTTTTAAGCCAAAGGAGGACTATTTCATTTCTTATTTTACTTCGCCAACGTTTCATTTGCTCAAATACCAATGAAGAAGGACGTTGAAAACATTTTTGGCGTGATAAGGGATTGAACCCACGATCTTCAACAGCCTTAAGCGAATGCTACACGATCAATGTTCAGCTTCAATATTTGTCATTGTGTGCGTTATTTAAAAAAAAAAAAATATCTATCTATACACTATCAAAGTAAGTGCTCACACTACAATTATTGCTGGTGGAAAGATATAATAACACAATTGAGAAAAAAAGTTATGTGCTCCACCAAAGTTCTTCTTCTTGCACAGTCCATGTGCCTTTTTTAATACATAAGACATTTTCTTGATGCCTGCAAAGAATTCTGTTTTTAGACATGTTATGCTGGGAACACATTTGGGATGAACGACGAATTTTTCTTTGCGAACTCTCGCCATCAGAAATAAAGCACATTTGTGTATATGAAAATTAACACAACACCGCCGTCGAATGAAATTCGTCGTGCGTAACGAACTCCGCTATAGATTTATTTCTATTTCATACGCCTACGAACAGAGTCACCGTTCAAAACGCAAGTGTACGTGCAAATAATGTTAGTTAACCTTTCAATGAAAGAACAAAATAACTATCGAGTGGTTTTTCATTGCCATCTGATGGTGGGCTAATAAACTAAGAAAAATTTAACAAGGAAAGACAGTTAAAAAGTTGTATAAAACAAATAATTTCGTTCTCATCCGTACTGAAAACAAAAGCTTTACCCTTTGGGAATATATGAAGTATGACCTTTATTAGAAACATAAAAAAACAACAAAGCTGATAACCTTTGTTAATAGTACATATGTATGTAGACAGTAACCATAATTCTCGTATGCATTTTCCTAAGCTCTGACGGGTTACATAGATGATATTAATGACTTTACAACAACTACCTCTCTGCTGACGCAAAGGGTACTGATGGCATGCGTAGTGGCATAGAAAATGCGTATTATACTCAACTGGTGTTGGAGATTAACTGTTCGTTTTTTCCCTTCAAATTTCCTTTCAAATCAGGAATGTAATTTCTTCACAATATTGTCATAAATTGACTGTGAACTTGAACACGACGAAAATTTCTTTAATATGTAATAACTACAGTTCGATTAAATTCTATTCTGGATGTTTTTCAATTTAGTTAAAAAATAATTTTTATTTTAATATTGTTAAATTTTTAAAATAAATTATTTACCATAAAATTGCATTTCATTATTCTTTTTTTAATGTTTAATTTTGTTCAAGTAATATTTTTTTTATACGGTAATACTATCAGCTGTTATATGAATATTCTAATAATTTAATAACAATTTAAATAATACGGATACCAGTGAATTAATTAATTGCAGAAGTGAAAAAATATGACATCGAAAGTATTACAACAAATATTGAAAGAAAAACTAAAATATGGAGTTATGACAGCTGTTAGTTTTTCGTCGTAATTGTTTGTGCGCCACACTGGAACTTTTCGCAACGAACTTTTAGCGTCGAAATTCTTCGTTCGCCCGTATTGTGTTCTTAGAATAAGTTCAAAGTGTTTAGAGAAATATTTAAACTGGTTTTACTCTAAAACACCGCCGTGTGAACACCATGAAAGCAATAAAATAAATTAAAAACTCAGCTTCAGTTGCTTTTTACACGAAACATTTCCTTTGCTGAAACTTGATTTGGCCTTGATCGGTTTTTAAAGCAAAGTTGATCCATTTTATTTATTATTTTACTTCGGCGACGTTTTATTTGCTAGTTTAAAGCAATTTCTTGCCGAAAATCTATTAAAATATTTTCCATTTAAAACATAAAATATTGTCGTATTCTTCTATAAATCTGTAGGATTTATTTTTCGTTACACTGTCAATAAGTCAAAAGAAACAACAAAATAAAAAAATGTTTAACAATCAACTTTATGCAGTTGATTTGTTGCAAAAAGTTTGAGCAATTAACAAAAAGGCAATCTAACTTGATTGTTTTAATTTTAATTAAAAAAAATATATACATACATAATTCTACATAAAAAGTCTTGTTAACTATAAATAGGTACAATATTTGTTTAATAGTGAATAATTTAGGTTCAATAAACTTTTTATTATGAATTTTTCTAATTTTTTTTTTATTGTATTAAATCTGTAGTGGAAGTATGAAAAAACATACATAATTGTAATTTCATACACACACACACACACACACACACAATTAGCCTGGAGCTGAAAAATACTATATAATTATTAAATAAATTAAAAAAAAAAACAGCAACAAATATGAATTAGTAACATTTATAGGCCATAAGGCGCACTCTACTTGAAGCAAAAATCTGAATGTGCTTTTCTTATTTAATTGAATTGCTTTGCCAGCCAATTAAGGTCGAGTTGAGAATTGAGAAAGGGAGAGCAATTTAGATAACCTGGGAGAATGAGGATGGCTGAATAGTTAGCGTGTTGGTGCCGCAACCAGAACGAGCCGAGTTCGATTGCCGGTCAAGTCAAGAATTTGTTTTCTCATTACCGTGTGCTACTGCACCCTCTTTCGTCGGTATTTGAGCAATAAAACGTCGGCGAAGTAAAATAATAAATAAAATCTCTTCTCTTAGCATTAAATGTAATGCGTGAAAATTAACATCGGAGATGCCACAACTTTGCTTTATAATTAACACGCAGCAGCAGAGTTGTTCAAGAATAGAGCTCTATCGTCCTACCAGTTTCAGCACCTCTGTCTATTCTGGACACTATTCTTCTTTCTCTCTCTCTCTCTAAACATTTAATAAACAATTATTTTATGTCAAAATTCGACTTCACCCGTTACAAATAGAGGCTGCTATAACGGTCCGCCTATTCAACCTACAGTGCGATTCACCATGCAATTACTACGATGGCAGCAATAAAACTTTTACAGGCGTTTGTGCGTTTGTGCTTTGCGACATAAAATGTCAGAAAAAAATTTCCCTGGCAATATTTAAGCACAAATAATATATTTTTTTTTCAACAAAATACCGATTGCAATTAAACTACGCAAATTAAATTGTTTATCACATTTTGTTAATAATAAAAACTGTCCAACAAATGCGTTTGTATAGAATTTTGACACTTTATGTCGCAAACTAAAAAATTATAAAAAAAAACGTCTCCCATTTTTCTGATGTGCATTAGTCTATCTTTGTGTGTCAGTTGTTGTCGAAAGGTTTCAGTGGCGAAGGCATAGTCACTGGTCACTGAACAATACCGGCTGCATCTGATAGCAACCCACAATCACATCAGAACGCCCTTCTTCGTCGGTATTGTGCAGCACCGGCGAAGTAAAATAATAATAAAATTAAATACTAAACCGCAGCTTCAACACTGCTACGAGTATAAACAAAAGAACATTCGAAGGCAGAGCCGTAAAATAATGAATTAAGCTTCACCTCCTGTCGTTTCTCCAAATGGTGTTATATTTTACACTATCGCTTTAATGCCATTTCCCTAGTTTGTTAACACTATATCACAAACACGACTTCGACTATAAATAGGCGGCTATTGTAAGGCTGAAAAGAAGAGGAAACTGTAGTGCAAATATTTCATACAATTCAAGATTCAAATAGAACGAAAAACCATACTGAACTGACATAAGCAAATGTGTTCTTCCACAAATTACCCCGAGATTAACTAAAATAAGGAAGTGACATCATGAATATGACTTTAACGTGTTGAAAGACAAACAATGCGAACGTTTATTAAAAAAAGATTATAATCGGTATAAGAATTCTTGTACTTGAATATTTAAGTATCTTTTGCTGCTAAAGCAATGTTGCGTATCGTGCTTTAATTGGTTTGGGATGTCATAATGTCCAATGACATAATGTCCATGGACATAACGTCACTGTCAATACAATTAAATAATAGTGGATATTATGTCACTTTCGAATGTTTTATTGTGTCCATACTTTTAGAGAATAAAAACTAAACTACTGGTTTTTAATTCTAATATCTGCTCATCACTCATTTTTCCAGCTTACACACAGCAACATATTCCGATTTAAAATTAACATGACTAGATGTTGATTAAAAGCATGTTTAATTTCTGCAAAAATGTGGGCCTGATTCAAATTTAACACTGATTCACATTAATTTGTATCAATTAAGTTAAAATAATTTGATTTTATACTTTTATTTAAATACATAAAATCCCGTTTAGTATTATAATGAAAGTATTATCATGTTAAAGCAACCTACTGCAATCGACTAAATCAGTACAGCAAAATTCAAGATTTTCGTACAAATATAGAATAATGTAAAAAAATAACATTGAATCAGGTAAAATTAACATTGGGCTGTGTTAAATAAAAAAATTAAAATTTTAAATCAGCTTGAAACTACTTAAAATATTTATTCTGTTTGAATACTGGTAATTCTCAAAGACTTGTAGTGAGTTTTTATATAAACATATGGAATGTCTTAACTTTTCCAACAATTTGGTTGTATGTAGAATAATGAATTGACATTTGCATCAACAAAATATACATACATAAAGACTAGTTTAGCCATACAATAAGCATAATATATACTCATTGTGACTCGTTTTAAATTTAATATTAATTAAAATAAGTTGCTGTTAAATTAACAACACAATCATATTGATTTATTATCAAAATCACTTTTTTTTTTTTTTAAGTTTGATGCAACAGTATGTGTCACGTTGTTGCAAACTTAATTTAATATTAAATCGACTAGTCTAATATATGTAATAATGTAAAAGGACAAGTGCTGGAAATCACAATCGAACTATGCGATTCATAATTGGGGGGACTTTGTCACTTTTGTGTGAATTTGCTGTGACTGTCGTAATGTCAGTGGACGTTATTACATGCCAGCGAGGAAAACCAATATTTATCGTAACAAAAAACTCTAACGAACTTAAGCATCCACTGTAGAGTGCAACATAGACTAGAATTTGCTACATTTTAAATGTAAACAAATCGTAGTAAACGTTTTTTTTTTCTTTTGTCTTTGTAAAATTTAAATTTACAATCGGTTGCCTCTGGCATTGCTTTGCCCCTGCGTACGCAGTTGTAGCCGTTAGTCAATATTTATAGTTGGCAAAAGCGATGTTGACAGCCCTTTCCTACTGATTCATGATTTGAACAGGTTATTTTGTTGAATCTGTGAAGGGTTCTGATGGGACACCAATTTTCTTTTTTTTTTTTTGTATATCAAATTAATTATCAATGGCTTCTGTAATTAAATTTAAATAACGAAAAATAAAGAAGGTACGTCCAAAGCATGTGTCAACAAACTCTTCTATTGTTTTATTTCTGATTTTGAATTAATTATGATGCTGCTGATCAATGATTATTATTGTTTTCGGTTAATTAACCTTGAATTTGTTTATTGACTTTGTGTTGTAATATTTTCTGTGAAGTGGTGATCGAATTAAAAAATAATCATTTAATTACTATACATACACACACACACACACACACACACATGCATACATACATACATACATGCATACATACGTACTACAGAAGCAATTTTTGCGAATGGAATTTGAAAAATGTTAATGGGAATGATGGAATTTTTATAAGCGCAAATAAAACTGGATGAGATTTTAACACGATTCAATTTGATAAGTGATCAAATACTAATTTTGTTTTAATTTGGTACTATTTTTATAAATAGACTTGACAAACTGATTGTGGGCATACCAATTCCAAGTTGAATTAAAATTCAAAATAAACGGCGCCGGCCTGTAAGTTGAAGTCAACCAGTAATTGAAAGTCTTCCATAGATGGGTGGTTGGAGACAGTGCTTCTTGAAGAGAAAAAACAAAAAATTTATTTAAATTAAAAAAATTTGTGATATAAATTAAACAATTATTTAAAATTTCGCCAGTAAACAAATTAGTAATATCAATTAAATTTGTGTACTTAAATTAATTGAAATAATATTTGATTAAATGTTAATTGCAACAATTAAAAGTTTAATAGGTTGTTTTGTATTTTTTTAACGAAATTTTTTAATTATTTTTAATTCAAATAATTGTTTTATTTAAATAATTGTTAATACAAATTATTATTTCCTGACGATGCTACCTACCTATTTGGTAGCGAAATATTGAAAATAAATAATTAAAAAAACTTTTCATAAAAAAGACCATCGCTCAAAAAAGAAATATAATTAAAAATTTATAATTATTTATACTACTGTACTAAAAAAAATGTAAAACTTTTAATTAATTTCTTAATTGAGCGAATTAAACTCGATTCTCTTTGTGGCTCTCAGGGAGCTGTTTTCAAAAAATCAAAAAATTATATTATACATGTTTTTAAGTGGTTAAAAATTTAATTGAATTAAACTATTTAATTAAAATAAAATTTAATTAAGGGTCTGAATTAATAAAAAAAAAAAAAAACAAGCAATAATTTTTTCTGTGCAAAAATACATTTAGACTTTCTACTAAAAGTTTTATAAACAACGTTAAGCCCAGCTCTGCAAGAACAGCATTTATATCTCTTGCATGCCACAAAGTCCAATTGAGTATCAGATGGCCTTATAGCTACAATACGATACAATATTATTGTTCTGAAGGCACCACTGAGGGTGCCTCCTGGCCACTGCAGATGCGTGTTCGATTCGCGCCGAGACCTTGAGTGTTTCTGCAGACAAGCTAATAGCTTCCCTACAGTTTGTGTTGTTTAAAAAAGAAAAGAAACAACCAATGAACCAACCTGTCAAAAAACTGTTGAATCGGTTATAATCAATAGTTGGAGCCCAGTATACGTAATATTATTAAGTACGCTGGAGTGTTCGATTAGAACCAGTGTGTATGATAAGTTTCGATGTTAAGCTATTTGTTTATTTTTAGTTGAATATGCTAATGAATGTAATAATAAATAAACTAATAAAAAAATTAAAACAAAAATAAAACGAAAATAAAACAAAAATAGATGGAGCCCATCAAATTTGAGTGAAAAAGCTGAGAAAAATAAGCAAAACTTTCAGAATTTTGGATCGTTTTTAATCGAAAGATGACAAGCACCAAATTTATGAATGATAATAAACAAAGTTTGACAGATTGACTTTAAACAGATGATAATCACCTGCGCTAATAAGGCCACCTGCTACTTACTCATGATACAATCGACAAGGCAACGACAGCAGTACAACAAATACAACAATAGAAAAACAACAAACGCCTGCTGTTAGCGTAAAAAAATTAATGTTTTCAAAAACAGTTATTACACACATCCATACATATTCACACACAAAACTGTACCATATTGATTGCTGCGAAATTTATTCCAAAAATTTTACTCCATTTTGTTCCTCTTTAAAGCGAATGCCAGCTACACTATCAATGTTCAGCTTCAATATTTGTCATTGTGTGCGTTTTTTTATAAACGTATATGTATATGTGTGACTATTTTTTTCCATTTGATAGTTTTATGGTGTCGTAATGGGCACAATAAAATCAATTAAAATAAACGTGCATGAAATTAAATTATTAATTAAGAAAATAACTTAAATGGTCAAAATTTAACAATTATTTTTTCAGCGTGAAAGGGTGGCGATGGCACGATGGATGGTAGTCTGCACGTTGACTACAAAACCAAAACAGACCTGTGTTCAACTCCAGTTTCAGACTAAAATTATAAAAAAAAAAACATCTCGCATTTTTCTGTTGTACATTTGTGTGTCTTGTGTGTCTTGTGTGTCTTGTGTGTCAGTTGTTGTCGGAAGGTTTCAGTGTCGAAGGCATAGTCACTGGTCACTGAACAATACCCGCTTCAGCTGATAGCAATCCACAATCGCATCAGAACGCCCTCCTTCGTCGGTATTGTGTAGCACCGGCGAAGTAAAATAAAAGTAAAAATGGCTACTAAACCGAAGCTTCAGCACTGCTACGAGTATAAAAACAGTGAACGTGCGAAAGCAGAGCTGTAAAATAATTAATTAAGCTTCATCTCCTGCCGTTTCTCCTACTATACCTTTCCTATAGTTCCAGCACAATGCTTCGCATATGAAGGAGTTATCTCCTGAGTGCTGGTCCCAGATATAAAAAAAAAAAAAAAAAGTGCTGATTGGTTATGTTCGTGTCAGCAAATCCAGGGCAACATATTTTTAATGATGTCAAAAAAACCAAGTATTGTTGAGATATTTGCAAGATTTTCAAGGTTTATCCTATAAGACATACTATGTACAATGTACATATTGTACATGCTCTTATATCCCTCAGGTACTGTAAAGGATTTTCCTTGAAAAAAATATTTTACTTTTACTAAATAAGAACAACAAATAGATTTGGTGTTTTTCTTTATAGAAACGAAAACATGCAGCGTCCTTGAACAGCAGATTTACCAAGTACAGTGATTTTTAACTGAGAAGAATAATGCAAGAATGCGCTTCGTTTGCATCATCATATTGAAAAGTCATTGGCTGCTACATTTAGTAACGCCAAAAATTTATTTGAAAAACAAAACATATAATTTTTCTACTAAAATTCATTTCATATACAAAATGAATACATTTCATTTGTGCTCAGAATTCACTCGTTTTTAACTATTTTACCACCTCAAACAAGAATTGGAAAAAAGGTTTTCTTTTGAAATTTTAGAAACAACTGACAAGGATCACATTCAAAAACACATTTCGCTTAAATGATTTGAATCCAAACACACACACACACACACTTTAGTACAGCATTTGTCAACAAACACTCTTTGGAAGCGGTCATTGCCATTTTATAATTTCAAAAGGATCAACGCTAAAATAATAATAAAAATTAAGAAAGAACTATTGAAAAATGGGTTTGTTCCCAAAAAAAAAACCAAACAAAACAAAACAAAACACAACGCTTAACAATTAGAAAAAAATTAGACACTGGGAAGATCAAAGCAACTACATACAGCAAAAAAGGTCAAAGTTCTTATAACAATTCATGGGAAGTCGCACAAGCACACCCATCAACACAGTCTCTATAGGAAATGCCGCATCACACAAACCACATGTTTGTTCGAAGGATGTGCCTCCATTTTTTTTTTCTTATTTTGCCTTCCTTAATAAAATACAACTTAGCCTTGAAATGGTCATTGCCGTTGATTTTCAAAGAGCAACTCTCAAAACAAACACAGGACATGTTAGAATTCATAAACACAAAAATGACAACACGTGATTTTGCCTTTTGGTGTCATTGATCCTTCCAAAAAAATACAAAAAAAAAACCTTTGTGTACATGTGAATACATGTGGCTTTGAATAGCACAATTTTGGATTTTGAAATCGTTTGCGGCAGCTCAATTCATAACAAAAATGCACAACAAAAACTATGGATTTAAAGAAACGCATTTTAAGAAAACAGCTTGTGACAAGTAATGGGCACCAATACGAATATGTCCCTTGCAAATATGTTATAGGATTTTTTTAAATCCCTTAAGTTGATCCTCTATGCCACATTCTGTGACGTTATCAGCACTTTTTTCTTAGAAATTTTTTTAGAATATTCAGCACCGGCTACTTACATACTAGATTACTGTGTGTGTTCACACGATTCATGTTTTATAGACATACATAATTGCTACTTTATAGGCGAGAGTAACGAGGGAAAGGATAACGCATACTCATGGTCATGTACTGTCAATACGTTTTGCTTTTTCATTATTAATTTGACTTTGTAAGTCGTAATCAAGGCGAATGCATAACATATAAACTTACTAGCAAAGTTTATTAAAACAAGGTTGTCTCAAGGCGAATTCGTCAATTCGCTGTTCGTCCAAACGTAAAATTTTTTGTATACAATTGTTTTGTTAAATATAACATAATCTAAAAAGAACGTTTAAAATTAGTAATAGTAATATGAGTTCAAATTAAATTAATTATTACAAAAAGTAATATATTTTGCATTCTTATTATTATATTATTATAATTATTCAATTATTTACAACCACTTTAATTAACTTTCTCACAAAAGTAAAAAAAAAAACTTTGACGTTCTGCTTTAAAATACGTTACAAATTCTTGTATCAGCTGACGGGCGAATTTGCTAATGAGTTTACCTGTTAATGAATTTGCCTTGCATACTAGTACAACAACCATAAATCATTGTACGTTGTCAAAAGTAATTCATACAATTTCAACATTAAACAATCATAAAAAAAATGTCGACAGCTGGGCTTATAACTTCAGCTGATATGAATTAAAGTTTTCAAAACATCAAAAATTCAGCACGAACTGTCAAAGCTTGCGTACTTTATCACTCACATTCATAAAAATACTTACATACATATATCGTGGCGGTTACTCTGTAATTCGAACCGAAAAGAAAGTTACTCGAATTTGTATGTTATTTACGCTGATTGGTATGCGATAATATGTTCTTTCGATTCGAAATACACACCAACCCCCCTTTACAATGTTTGACAACAAGAAAAAGCAATGTTGTTTTCTCTCCAATTGTAGTTGTAATAATATTGGCCTTGGTATACGCAATTGAAAGCGTTCAAAAAAAAATACTGGGAACACAATTGTCCCGAACGACATGTATCGTCTAGCACGACGATTTCGCACAAAAATTTCGACGACGAAAAAATTATAGCTGACATCAGGGCTGCCAGGTACTTTTTCTCGACATCCCCAAACAAATTCGAAAATATCCCCAACGGTACCCAAATATCAAAAAGGACGTTTCCTTAGTTCCGGTGAATGCTTTGTATTTGTAGGACACAACTCCTGAGCACTGGTCCAAAAAACAAATTGTCAATTTCGTATAATTTCATTATCTAATTTCCACAATTTCATCAGAAAGCCTTCAATAACAGCACCTTGTTTTTGTTGATTCTTTTTTTTCCCTCAACAATATTTTTATGAAATTTATAAGAAATTTCAATGCCATCAATAATCCTAAGCCCCTTCCTCTTTGCTGGCAGTGAAGAAGAAATTCAAGGCTAAACAAAACAACTTCTCTTCGCAAAAATCATCATCGTGATTATTATCATATTCATTAGTTATCGTTGCTTGGAAGCAGTAGTTTTCCACTTCATTCATGAGTTGTTGTTACTGTTGTTGTTTGCTCTGTCATGACAAACTGAATAAATGAATTGCAACAAATAATAAAACAAAACCAAAAAAATAAATGTTGCAAAGCAAATTCTTGTCTTCTTTGTCCTTTTTGCTTTTGGTCGTTTTTGTATCTGTTTCTTCCATCCACATGAATCATAGAATGCATTGGAATTAGCAAAGAGCCACGTGGTGTATACGTGCAAGCGGCCAATTAAAACTAAACAACGAGTATTTCGAATAAATGAGTTTCCTTGGGATGGCTTTTGTTGTTTGTCGAGTTACTGTCACGTACGCCAATACGCACTTTTATTGGTAAATGGAAATAAATCCCACATGTTAACGAATTACACTCAATTAGGCCGGCGTTGCTGAACTGAATAATTAAACAAATGAAAAAAAGTGTTCTCCAAAATTTAAACGTCTAGTAAGTCGTTAATCTAGAATGTGCTGCTTGCAATCCAATACGCCCAATACATCCCACTCGAAACACCTTTCTAACAATATCTGAATTATAAACTGGACACATTCGCTTGAAAAAGAGAGACACACTCTGCCTCTAAGCCTCCATGCAGAAGACATTAAGGCCTGCTACAGAAGAAAAAAGTTGAATCAGTAGCTGAACTTGCCGCAGCAGGATAAAACCGAAACTGAACCTTAACGACAGATTTTGTATGTCAATATGGTGGCAAGCACCCACAATTAAAAATTGTCACCGAAGTGTAAATTTTCTGTTCATTGTCACACAATAAATTTATTTGTGAACAAAAACTTTTTACTCACACGGTTGTCAGAAGATTGAATGGCAAAAGTTGCCAGATCCGACGTTTAAAATTGTATCTAAATATTTATGGACGGCATTGCCAACAGAAATATGTACTTATCTGCCAATGTTGTTATTGTGCGGTGCACTAAATTAAGCACATCTAAAAATAACAAGTGACCGTAAAATATCTGGTCAAGGACAATGTTGGCAGTTCGCACTATTGTCAGAATTGTGCACGGACAATATATTTTGTGACAATGTTGCCACAAAAAAATTGTGAGTTCACACGGTTGTTGAACATTTTATTAAAATGTTTCTGCCAATATTGCACTGTGTGACAATCGATGTAAATACCTGAAGCTCTTAAAAATTATACAAGAATGATATGTGAATTTTTAATCTGAATTCATATTAAAATGTACAAAAAATGCATTTCCATCAACATATCGAATACTTTTGTGAAATTTTATTATTGACAATCGGCTGACAAAATACTGTCGCGCTACAAAGTTCAAGAGTTCGAATCTTGCGATTCAACTTCTACTGCAATGACTGCTACAACTACACATTCTGTTCACTGACTTTTAAATCAGCCATTTTTAATTTTTGACAGCTTGTAGAGTTATTTTATTTTTTAAAATTCGCTAAATGATGTGAAAAAAACAAAAATAAATAAAAAATATATAAACGAAAAAGGTATTAAATTTTCAAGCCACATGGTGAGTTCTGGCGCACCCTGTATAGTGAAATATAATTGACAGTTACATTCTTTCCTGTATTAATTAATTTATAAAGTACTTTGAAATAAATAAATAATTAATAATTAAGAGTTACTTAATTTCATTTCGTTCGTTCGCAGTCGTTTCACTTATCAGACGCGTTCCATGAAGTTTAGGAGGCGACCAGAAAGGATAGGATGTGTTTGTACCTTTGTACCTTATGGACAGTTACTCCGCCGAACCGATTTTTTCTTAATTTCAAAAATTACAAGTGGGCGTTACCACGCCCATACAAATTAAATATCTATTTTTGTATATCTTGAGAACGGTTTAAGTGAAAGTTTCTGTATTTGATATATTTGGTGAGTAACTTAATTGTCAGTAGAAATAATCGGTAAACAAGTGGGCGGAATTGGGCAAGTGGGCGTGGTACCACCCATACAAACCAAATATTGATTTCTGGAAAACTGTTAAAACAAAATCTTCGAAATTTGGTAGAAATGACTTGTTAATTAAAAAAAAAATCATCAGTCAAAGATTGGAAGGTATTTTACAAGTGGGTGTGGTACCTGCCATACAAAGTTAATATTGTTTTTTAAGAGGACGGTTAAAGCTAAAATTTCTGATTCCCCATTACGAGGGGACGTAGGGGGCTAAGATATAAATCTCTGAAATCATCTAACCGATGGGGATAATACCGTGAGCTAAGGCGGAGATAAAATCTACAAATGTTTACCATCTAGTGTTAAAGTAAATATATTTCATTTTTTTTTGTGTGGTTTTTTTTATTTTGAACAAATGTCGATTTAATTTTATATTTTCATTCATTCAGTATTTCTTTAAAATTGAAATTTTATTGTATAACAATCACAGCAACGCGTGGCCGGGTCAGCTAGTATTTGCTCAATTGGAAAAGTAAAGCTTTTGTTTTCTTTTTTAATGGAAAATATATTTTATCCTGCAAAACAATAAGCCAACGGAATAGAAAAAACTCTCTCTACACGCTAACAGTGTCACTAAAATAACAACGCAAAAATTTTGCCACATGCAATATTATTTTGAATTTTGCCCATCTTTTTACGATGTTTTAGAATTTAATGTTTCTAAAAAAAAAAAAAAAATCATAAAATAAATGGGAAACACGCGACTTAATACACATGAATGCAAATCCACTAAAGATAATAATAACGATAAAGACATGAAGAAAAAAAAAATATAATAAGCAAAAACAAAACAAAAAAACAAAAAAACAAAAAAACATTAAAAATCAACTTGTTAAAGAAACAAACGTGAAATGTATGATTTTCGGGTGTTTAATTTTTATTTGCTTTAATTGAGAAGTCTTCATACAATTCAAGGTCAAGCGCAATATGCACGCAGGCAATTTCATTTTGAATCCGAATCTGAATCTAAATTTGTATATAAAAAGCGAATTTATTTAATCTTAAAAATTCATGGAATGGCAAAAGATAATAACAACCAACAATTGATTCGAATTTGGATTTGAACGTCTGGCCGCGAGCACGGATTCCCCTACAAACTGCACTCAAATTAGACACAATCTACAAATTGCTGATGACAATGTAGCGAACAGATGATAAACCGTGAAAATGAAGTCACAATTTCAATATTAACAAAATTATTTAACGAGTGTAAGACTAGTGTGAAACGTATCAGACAGCAGTAATCAGTAGCACTGTGTGTGCGTGCACCTGCAGGCACGTACTTATATGCCTGTGATTGGGTGTGTGTTCGGCAGTGTTGCCAATATGTATGCAATTACACATATTGTGCATAATTTCTGCAAGGTGGCCCCAAATGAGCGAATGGGATTGAGTTCATTATACATAACTTCTAATTTTTTTTTTATCTTGGACCAGCACTCCGGACATGACCTCTACACATGCAGTGCATTGTGCTGGAACTAGCGGAAAGGCATAGTAGAAGAAATGATAGGAGGTGAAGCTTCACTATCTTACAACTCTGCTTTAGCACGTTATTTGTTTTGTTTTACAGCAGTGTTGTAGCGCCTCTGATTTCTCAAGGAGACGTATTCAATTTTGATACGTCGTTTTTTTAGCAGCCATTTTTTTTAGTTCTGATGTGCCTGTGGATTGGACACAGCTGAAGCCGAGACTATGACTTCGCCACTGAGACCTTCCGACAACAACTGACACAAAGACACGCAAATACACATAAAAAAAAATTCGAGTTTTCTTTATGAGTCCGAAACTGGGGTTAAACGCAGGAGTTTTTTCGTTTGTGGTCAACGTGCAGACTACTGCAACCATCGCCACCCTCATTCTTATTTATTTATTAATATTTTTTTTATTTTAAATACAGTATATTAATGGAGAAAATTTTGAATTTAATTATGAAAGATTATATCTCGCTTTTAGGGGCCATTTGCTGCTTCGCATATTCGTCTTCTTTCCAAAACATTTTCCATAACCTTTCGCAAAACTTCAGCTTCAGGTGTTATGTTGTTGATTTTATCGCCTATATTATTTTTTTACAATTGCTGTACGGTTCTAGGCTTATTAATATAGATTTTTGCTTTCAAATAACCCCAAAGGAAACATCATGGAACGGTTGAATCCGGTGAACGTGGAAGTCAATTATGATCGCTTGTACGGGAAATTTTCCTGCGTTCAGCATTGAATCCGGTGAACGTGGAAGCCAATTATGATTGCTTGTACGGGAAATAATTCGTTCAGCAAAGATGTTGCGTAAAAGAGCTGTTGTGTCCTCTGCAGTGTGAATTTTGTACGAAAACATTCTAATTGTATACAAAATTCTCTGCAGCAATCTTCGTGAGAGGCCACATTGTGTCGCACGTCTCCAGCATGATGTTTCTCCATTTTCTCGAATACTCTTCTGTACCGGTTCAATATTGTCATCCGTTTGCATCATTCGTCGTCTGCCGGCTCCAGGAAGGTTTCTTACTGCCCCTACAACCAGCCGTTTATTGTTGACTTTGAGATTCCAACCCGCACATTAAAATAACGACGATATGCACGCTGAGTCAAAACAATGGATCGTTGATTTGAGAAATAAAGTTCAACGATTTTCGCACGAAATCAAACGCCTTCGCTTATTCTACGTTTATTCTATATCCAGAAAAACTATTCCCGTACTTCTAAGCAGCTTTTTGTTATTTTTATTTGTTTATCTTTATTTATTTATCTTTAAATATCAGAAACAAACAAATATACCACGTGTAATTTGGAACACAGTCATATGCAATTTGCAAATTCGTCATGGTCAACACTGGTGTGCAGCCAAATTTAATTAATCTATTGTCAGTATATGCTGTTGTTGTTCTATACAAACAAGGTCACTCTGGAACTCAGATCCTCAATGTAATCACAGGCATTGCATCACGAAATAATTGGTTTTGAAATACATACAATTAAGTTATAATTTTATTTGTTTATTTATTTATTTATTGAACATCGTAAAAACACAAATAATTATCAGCCAGTGAGGCAGTCATAATAATAATTCAATTAGAAATGCTCAGCGAGTTTTGCACTGCAGCGCCATAATTATTCATATTGGATTAGATGAGTTTTATTTCGGCTTTTTCAATTGGAATCCATAGATTATTTATGTATTTCACAACGCTGGACTAACAGAGATATAAATTCTAAACACGTTCATCGTATTGAAATTTATTTATTTGAATTTCATTTGCACACACCCACACACACACACACACACACACACACAACTTTAATCAAGTGCATAATTCTGAAAACGTAACATTCCCATGCCTTAAAATTTAAGGAAAATTTTTTGGGGGCATATGGATGGCTGCCAGTATAAATCATCTCCATGTTACACGATTTGCCGCTGTTGGGCCCATGTTAGATTGAGCTGAGCAAGAACTAACTTTTTTGCATGGGTCAGCCCTCAGGAGACGTCTCCCCTACATATGCAATGCATTGCTGCAGAATTAGTTCCTCGGGCAAGTGTAGAGAAGAGGTAAGAAGGATAGAGAGCTGTCTGCGGTTGGGAGGTATTTGGAGAATTTGTAAAGTTGTTGCTTCTGATGCATTAATTTTTAAACTGAATCAGTCACATTTTATTTAATTTTTTTTTTTATAAAAGAAACGGTTACTGATGTTAAACAATGTTGCATACTTTCGAGCAATAAAAGCGAGAACTTTGGCAAATTCGTGAGATGGCCAACATTTGGTACATATGGGAAATTTTTCGTATGAAAACGTCAATGTTGCTCAACAATTCTCGCATATTCGAACAGAGTACTACGACATAAAAGAAAAATTGTTCGTCCGACTGCAGAGTCAGCGCGGTAACTACTCAGCCATAAGCATCCCTTGTTCGTCTTCAGGTCGACCTGTTGGTCGACCACAGCTTTTGTAACCGCCTTCCTGTTCCACTCCAACGCCATCCTGTTGATACAATTTAGATCGATCCAGCTCCATTTCTTATTCTTTATCACCTTCAGTATAGTTTGCTCAGTGATCATGTTCCCCCGGTTCGGCGTTTCTTATGGTATTTGGCCAGACTATGGCAACACATCTGATTCTGAGGCACGATGATACACGATGCAAGAAGCCAGAGGTCAAATTACGGCATTCGCTTCGAATAGAAATTTCAAACAAACTTCTATTAAAATGTGCAGGAATTTCGCTAGATATCGAATGCGATAATTTGAGCCCTATTTTCACTACCCTACAGCAGAATTGCCTTAATACAAGCGTTGAATACTCTGAGCTTGGTTCGTAGGGATATGTGTCAGCTACTGCATACTGACTGCAGTGTCTGTCCCGCATAGATAGCAAGAGTAGCCATAACTCAGTCGCATAATCCAAATGCTCGAGTTGTCATGAGGTGTACTCTTCTTTTTACTCTTCTAATCACGATGGGAGTAGATGATCTGACAGTGGACATCCTTGTTTTACGCTTGGAGTATGGAATGTCTGGTTGATGGTGCCATTGTGAAGAACTGAGAGTTCTGCAGCACCGTGAAAACTTTTCTTACTCGATGGAGGAACGAATGTTCACACAGTTGTTTGTGCACAAAGAAAAAAATTCAACGGCTCCTTGGTAGGAGGCAAGACTATAGTTGAAAAATATTTTTGCAACTTCCAGGGCGAGAAGTTTTCAAATCAAGCCGAATTAAAAAAATAAATATATGAGTATGCAAAGCGCTACCCGCAACCCGTCCAACGCGTCTATGCATCCAGTTAGCACTTTATTTCCTATTCATAAGAAGAAATGCTGGCAGGAAATGTTGACATTTATTCCGAATTGACATGTCATACTTTTTCGCCTGACTTTTTCAGCTGACTTTTTTTGACTTTTAATCTATTTTCAGTTAAGCTTTTGTACGTTCATTTTATAATTTATAGAGGCAAATAAGTAGAAGATTTTCAGAATACTAAACCCAAAAGCGTTCGTTGGATATTGCATTCAGAGACGTGACTTTAAAGTCGTGGAAGACAGTCACAAAGTCAAGTACGTGTGAGACTATGCTGTGGCCAGTTAGAAATAACAAGATTTTATTGATACTGATGTGTGATTTTGGAATTATTTAATCTGTCATTATCAAGTTTATTGTATTAAATTAAATTAAACTTGTAGCAGTTTTGAAATTGACTGCAAGAAAAAAGAAAAATACAGACAATGAAACTCCAAAAATCATCTGCCATTTTGTCAAATAAACTTTCATAAACTCATGTTCACTAAATCAAGCTACAGAAGAAATACATACTGGTACTTTGTATGCAAGAAATATTATTCCATGTATGAAATTAATGATTTCTAATGTTTCGAATGAAACAAAGAAATGAAAAGAAACAAGTTGCACAAGTTCTAATTTGAGAATAAAAAAAAGTATAATAAAAATAAAATTAAATTTCTTTGTGATGTTTTTTTCCACATACATATGCTTTTTTTTCCCTGAAATTCAAGTACGATTTCATTAATTAATGATTATATTATTTTGTTATTTGGTGACCTTGGAAATGTGAAATGTTGTCACCGTCGGACAAAAAAAAAAGTTCATTTTTTTTTTTGAGCGTGCAAAATTTTTGTTATTGCATTTTGAATAATAATAGATTTAAAAATAACAATAATTTATCCAGATTAAAATTGAGTGCTTCAATTTGGAAAAGTGGAACAGCACAGTTGATGCGATTAGACAGGCGAACGTGGGTTGGTTGCATTGAACAATGCGAGAAAGTATTTTGAAAAAGAATTATCAATTCGCTTTTATTCCCCTATTTCAAATTAATTTGTTTAAATAAACACAAATTATTTGAAATTTGTTTAAAACAAATAAATAAATAAATAAATAAGCAATATTGTCTCTAACTGAATGCATTCCTAAAAAGTTTATTAACCTGAGCACACATGCGGATGAAATAAATGATATTTAAATAATTAATTAAACAAATAGAAAAAACAACTTTTATTTACATAAACAGCCGATGCAGTCTTTCAAAACATATTCATTAAAAGCCATGCTTTTAATATATCGAATATCAAGTTTACAAATTAGTGGATAATTATTGCAGGGAAAGGCGCGCTTAGCAACAGCAATTTGAAAATAAAAACCAAAATATCAAACTACTCCACGTTCAAATCACAGGCCAACTTCTTGCACTTTACTTTTGACCAAAAAGCCGCAGCAGTTGTTACAAAAGCCAAAACGTATGAGGCTGAATATTTCACAGTATGCTTTTTTTCAATTTGAAAAAGTCTAGTGATCGATAACATACAGACAGTCAAAATTACATATGATTGTTACTGACCAACAAACTAAATCAAAGACAAAAATTGTAAATTACACTGACAAACACTAGCAGAACGCAACAACATGCTGTTTTCGAAAGCTGCTACACTTTCATCATCAGCGTTGTTCATTGTGTGTGGTTGTCAGTATATGTAAATTATTAGCTTTATATGTTTATTATTTTCTATAAATAGAATACGAGAAATATTGCCCCGTTATTTTTTTTTTCTCTTCTAATGAAGCTCTAAATTTACCATCTCTAACTTAGAGGCCTTTTACATTAGGAAAATTGAAAGGCAGACAGACAAAGTTTGTAGGACAAGGGTTGAAGAAGTAAAGTGTGTAGTAAATGAGTCTCTGGACCGGAAATTTTTTATAGAATCGCAATTTTCATCTTGTTGTTTCATATTATTTTTCTCACTTGATCGTGTATTTACTACAGTTGGCTATATTTTACACAGTATATATACATACAGGGTGTCTGGTAGCAGATTTATATTTTCAAAGTTAAATAAAAACGCAGTAATTGACACAAAGTTTTATTAAGAGCATTGAACGATGGAATGGAAATGCGGATTTTATTTTTTAAAGACATTAAAAAATAAAATAATAATATAATATATATATATATAATATAATATATTATAATATAATATATTATATTATATATAATATAATATAATAAAATATAATAATAAGAACGAGTGATAGACCACTCGGTCTATCACTTATTCGCCGAATAAAGAACTTTGAACAAAATTGTCGAACAGCAATTACATAAGAATCAATACTCTTAAATGTCTCCATAATTCCAACGGCGCCACCCTCCCTCCGCACCGTTTATTACTTTTTCAAATAATCGCATTTAAAAATACAAGTTTGCCACCAGACACCCTGTACATGTAGAAAAAAATTTATGTCTGTCTATTGATTTCCACAATGTAAAAGCTTTGGGCAAGACCAAAAGAGAATTGAAAAAATTGCTGACTTTAAATTGCTTAATAGTCCTTGTCAGCTCTGATATCAAGGATACGTTTCAATTTTGAAACTTTGTTTTAGTAGCCATTTTTAGTAATTGTTTTACTTCGCTAGTGCTACACAATACCGATGAAGGAGGGCGTACTGATGTGCCTGTGGTTTGGATACTGCTGAAATCCTGTTACTGTTCAGTGACCAGTGACTATGCCTTCGCCACGGAAACTTTTCGACATCAGAAAAATGCGAATTATTTTTATGACTTGGTCTGAAACTGGGCTTGAACACAGGACTTTCCGATTTTGTAGTCAACTTCAGCCATCGCTACGCAACTTGAGTTTAGCAGTCAACAAAAAAGTCAAATATGAACTCATGGTTTTTAAATTTTACAAATTTAATAATTTCTGTAATTGGTTTATTCTTAAGCATAAATTGTAATGCTTGCGGAAGTTCAGCTTGAAAAGAAAACATACAACCAACTGAGCTTTTTAACTCCAACAATGAGTCATACGTAAATTGTCCATGCAATAAATTGTATCTTTCAAAATTATTATTATTATTACTTTTTTTTTGTAAAACGAACTAAACTAAAATTTATAAAAAACTATTAAGTTAATTTGCATTTGAGGTCATTGGCATAACCTTCGTGCAAATATTTATTTCTTCAAAAAAAAAAAACAGAAATGAAATAAAAAGTCAAATTAAAGTTTCTTCTGTTAAGTTTTTTTCTTCAACCAAAAAATATACTCTGTTTTCTTATTAAAAATAAAAAAAAAAAACAAGCTGTAAATTTGAAATTTTAAAAAAGATCGGCATCTGTGGTCTCATTAATAACATGCCGTTGTCCATTTTTATCTATTGATTTTATGCAAATAAATTATCAAATTTAAAATTTCAATTTGCAAAATAAAGGAAATATTGGTCTTTGTGACGAAATGGAACAGTTGATGAAAAACTTTCCTAAATCGCTTTATTCTTATATTTTATAACATGTGAGTATGACTTACAATGCTGTACATCCATAACTGTGTGTCTGTTTTTGCTCAGTTGACTCTGCGAAAGAAATTCGTTAGCGCACCAATAAGTATGGAGATGGATGCACTTCATCCCTAAATTTGTTTAGGAACGGTCTTATTAGACAATAACTGCCATAAAAATGCCTGCTTCGGCCGCAAAGCTCTTCATTTCAGTATAAATAAATATTTTTTAAGATCAAGTCCACAAATAACATACGTTCAGAAAGAAAAGCACATCTTCCGAAACGGAAAAGAACACAGAACTCTCATTTGTTTTTACCATTTTATATGTGACTATAATTTGTAGTTATTCAAGTGAATAAGGAAAAATAGAAAACGGGAATTATCACTTCAAACAAATGTTGCAATTAATTAGAGGTTTCTGTCATCTGTCATTCACCGCCATCTGCTGTGAAATAACGAAAAGTCTCATAACTGATATGTCACGCAGAAACTTAAACAAAAGCGTCAAGCGTGAACCCGTGAACAAGTGAAGTGGCTGGCAGGAGGTCAAAACAAAAACACTAAATACACATGTTTTCTCAATCACTGAGATAGTCGCTATCTTTAGGTATGCTAATGCAACGTTAGCACTAGGCGGCATAAAACGCAATGTACGTACATACGTACGCTTATTTGGTTTTTATAACTTGGAAATCGAAAACAATTTGAAAATTTGTGTGGACTAAGTTAATAAATCCACAACCATCTGTGAATATGAATTTTTATGATTTTGTTTTGAATAAATTTAATTTATGGTACACCTAATTGCAATATAATTGACAGACAGAATGACAATTGACAGCGCTCAAATAATAATAAAAATAAAATTATTAAAATGAGCTTTAATTACTACAGTGTTTAGAATTATAAATTTCTGTGTTTAAATAAATAAATTTATCGTATTAAAATTAAATTAAGAATATTTGCATAAAATTGCCAAACAACACGAGCACCATCATACTCAAAGCATATTAATAGGTCTGTTCTACGTGCATAACAAAAGTGCCCCAACTCGCACAAATTTACCTAAAAGCGTTTCAGATAACAAAATTTGTTCAATTTTTGGGAGAAAATGAGAGTGCAGGGTTCGGCTTGACACACTGCCGCACATTTCAAAAGCCGCACGCAAAATCCGAAGCACATTTTAAGAGCGGCACACAAAATGTTCAGCAGTATTTGGCACATAACCATGTGCTGCACACTCACTCTCAAATCCGTACCCTGTGAGAGAGTAAAATTTTCATTTGCTATACAAAGCTGCATCAACATATTTCTTTGCGTAAATTCCGGCTAGAATTATATTATCAGCTGTTTTTTATTTACATATGAAACAAAGAAATTGAATCCGAAAACTTGCAAAGAAACGAAAGAAGTTTTTAGTTAAAAATTTATGAAGAAGCAAAATGGACCCTGAAGTTGTAAGTGCCTATAGTTGGGCATATTTATCACTTTATTTAATAAAAACAAAAATGGAATGGCTTTTACATTTTTCCAGTTTATTTTCATTCACTTTTTACAGCTGTTGCCAATCAATGATGCAAATGTTTTGCAAACATTTTTATACAATTTTGTTTGAAATCACTAAAATAAGATTTATTTAAGAAAATAAGCAACACTAGTATTTCCAGATGTACAATTGTGGTTTTTTGCGTTCCAGCAATTTTGGACAACTTTATCACATTCAGAGAGTAATTTTCGTTTGACTCTAAAACGTACGAGCACTTTGGTATAAATGTGGAACAGACTTAATTTTACAAGATGCTACTCGAGATGCTAACTCGGCCAATAAGTCCATTCGAACATACTATATTTGCGATAATTTGAAAATAGAATTGAATCTGAAGCTGCAATACAATTTCAGAAATGTTACATTGAAAACTCAACACAATGAGAAACTTGAAAACGTGATGATTTTACTAAAAATATTTGCATGAGACGTGGTTTTATCAATTAAAATTGTAACACCTTCGTCAAGACATAGACTGACGGCTGATGTTTAAAATATTTAGAATAACCGTGAAATAAATGAATTATAAATTTGCAGTAATTGTGCAGTCAGCTTAATAAAAATAAATAAAAAGGTCAAAGAGCAGCAGTTGCTGCAAAGAAACAAAAAAAATCATAACAGCTGTGACCTTAAGCATGAAACACATTCACATTTGGCATCCGTATGTCATTATCGGTCTTATATACATTCTACATATGTATATAGCAAAATTTTATTTTTGATATTTAATGTTGATTTTCGATTAAGAAGTGGAAATAGAGCTCTGCCACATCTGATTGCTTTTGTGCATTGTTGCAAGACATGCTTCTTAAATGACAGTTTTTCATCAAGTCAAGTATTTAACGGAGTCTGTAATACGTATAATTTTTCCCTTAATAGAGAGCGTATTACTAGGTATACGCTCCGGTGATTTGTTAAATGGGGATATGAATATTTTAATACAGTAAACTTCAATTTGCCTCACACACACTTTCTTACTTCATCCCACATCCAATATGGCACAGTGATTTCATAATTGCAATTAACACTTGCCGGTCACTTACAGCTAACGATATAATACACATACATACGTACATATGTATGTATGTATGGTTGCATGTGCGTATGTTTGTATTTGCAGTCAAAGTGTAATTGACACCCTCTAAGTTTGACATACTCATACGAGTACAGTAATTAAATAAATATTTTTGCGTAACGAACACAAACATCTTACGCACGAGGCACAAAATTAAATAAACATATGATAGGAATACACGCACACCAACAACACAACACCAATCACTATTAGCGGAAAACCATGCAAAAGCAGGGGCCTTCAGTGTTCACGCGAAGCGAAAACATGGAAATTAATTTGATAAGCAAGCCCCCCAATAGAGTTGGTGAGAAGGAGAGCCAATTTAAAGAGCGAATTAAAATCATTAACATTTATTTGTAGGAATCTTCTTGAAAACGTAAACAGAGAGTCAATATAGTTTGAGTTAATTTATGCCACAAATCCAACAACAACAACAACAACAACAACAAAAAATGATTGATTACATTATATTAAGCTACATGTCCATACATATGTATGTATGTATGTATGCGCAAGCAAAGCCAACAGAATTTACTTGACTTGTTGGATGTTGCATACAACATGTTGCTGGCAAGCAAACTTTAGTTGAAAACGAGCTGTGCTTCATAACCGAGTGCTTTTGCTGGCATGAAGAAAAATACAAAAAAAATAAAATGACAAATATGAAAAGACCAGTTTGAAGGTTTAAAATTAAATAACTCCTCTCGCTCTTGCTCACTCTCTTGCAACATCTCACTCATTCACTCTTTTACTACTGATTGTGTGTCGTCTGTATGCTCAGTTGCTGGAAATTGATTTTGAATGGGAACTTTTTTCGTCGACCGCTGGTTGGATTAGGTATTCGAAACTGAACTCAAAAATGCTGAGAAGCATCGGTTTAAGGTTTGCTAAGAATGACTTGTGCTAAGATCGAACACTTCGCACGATCAACGCGTACAACATCGGTCGTGTTATCGGTTGTTATAAAAGTCGCAAGGACAATACCACGAGACATTAGTCGAAATCTATAAACGCAGCGTGCGAAGTCGTCTACTCTCTAACTGCTTAAGATAAATTAAAACTTAAAAAAGTTTTTGAAAAAACATATTTTTGAAGAAATATTCAAAAATTAAAAAATAATTTCCATTAAGAAAAATTAATGCAACACAGAAACAGAAAAGTTAACAAACAATACATTTTTAAATAAATAAATATATCTGAACAATTGTTTAAAAAATACAAAGAATCCTTGAACATTTTTGTTAAAAAAAAAACCGAAGATCAAGACTTGTATTATAATGCAAGCCAACAAAAACTATTAAAGAAGAAAAACATTTTAAGGAAAAATAAAAATACATATAAACATTTAAAATTAAAAGAAACCCGTTGAAATTGACAATTGTTTTAAAAATGATGACCGATTCGTATTTAATAAAGCTGTTGGTGCGCCAATTTAAAACCAATGACATGCAGCATTTATTAATGGTTTTCATAACCATTTTATCTGTGATCAGTTGTTTGCAATGGCTGATAAATTTGTATCGCGAATCGCGAAAATTGCCACCAGGTCCTTGGGGCTTTCCCGTCATCGGTTATCTGCTGTTTATGGGCAATGAAAAACATACACGCTTCATGGAGTTGGCCAAGAAATATGGCTCGTTGTTCTCCACCAGATTGGGCAACCAATTAACCGTTGTAATGAGTGATTATAAAATGATACGTGAATGTTTTCGCCGGGAAGAGTTCACCGGTCGGCCAGATACACCGTTTATGCAGACTTTGAATGGTTTTGGTAAGTTTTATTCTTTTTTATTACGTTAAATTTAGCGACTTCACAATACGTTAATAACTACAGAAGACTTTTATCTTTTTATTTCCAATTGTATTACAAAATTTTACAAAAAAAAACGGCCTCAATGGTTCCTACTTTTTTTTAAAAAAAATTTTGTTCAACTACACAGAAAAAACTAAAATCAAGGTTCAATTTAAAACAACGAAGATGCAATTAAAATAATAATTAGATTTCAACTTATCACAGACTCTATTAACAGTTTTAATTGAAAAAAAATTTTAAAATTAGGCCATTTTGAATGCACATTCTTGAGAGGAAACCAAACTCAATTAAAATAAAATTATTAATTTAAAACAATGTTTTTCTGAGCAAAGACTTAATTGGGAAAAATTTAATTAATATTTTTTTTCTGTGTACTCCTTGCGCATTTCACTTCAAACCATTTAAAGAAATTTTCTTTTTTTGTAACTTAAAATTTAAAAACAAATATTTTAAATTTATTAATGATTTCTGATTTCGGCAAATAATATGATATTTTTTTATATGGTGTAATTTCCTTTAATAAATTTTATTTATTAAATTTACAAACTGGAAGTTTTTCAAACCTAAAATCCCAAAAAAAAAAATAAAATTTTTTCCTCCTATAACACCGGCAATTTAAAACTTTATTAATCTTCAATATTATTTTAAGCAAAACTGAGTAGTTGAATTAACATTTTTAAATAAAAAGTTTTAGCTTGGTCCATGCTGTGCTCTTACCGTGACCCATAGTGCAATATAGTCACACAATCTCTCCTCAAGTGGTTTTAAATTGCAAAAAGTTTTCTAAAGGATATTTTTTCTTTTTACACAAAATATAATATTTTAGCAAAATTTAAATTAATCAATAGTTGTCAGAAATAACTTGGAATTGTTTAAGAAAAATTTAATCGTAAAAAATATTTGGTGTAGATTTTTGGCAAAAAAAAAAACGTTTAAAATTTTTTTTATATTTTCGTCAATAAAAAGCTGTTAAAAAAAATAAGCTAAACTGGCTCCAAATTATTTAAACAATCTTGTACCACAACGCACAATTTTTTTTTTTTAATCTTGTACAGCAAAAGACGGTTTTTTTCCTTGAACTATAAAAATGAGAAAAAATTTATATAAAAAACAAAAAATAATCACAACTTTTTGCGACTTAAAAAAAAAATGTTACTTTAATTAATTTCTTTCACATTTTTTTATTTCATGTTATTGTCGTTGATAAAGTTTTCTTTAATAAATATAAAAAAAATATAAGGATTTTTTTTCGCTTTTTATTTGCTTTAATTGCTGTGTAAAAGTATACAATTTTTTAAGTAGGTTAATTTTAAGATTTTAAGCGCAGCTTTTTATTTAATGTTTTTTTTTTCCTTGCACTCATTATTTATAGGTACGAGTAGGTTTTTGTTGAAATATTTTAAAAGAAGAAAATTAAACATGTAAAATACAGAAAGCCTACCCCAATTAAAATTGAAATGTGCGCAGAGATAAAATAAATGCATGGCATGAAAATAAATATGAAAAAGAAAGAAATGCCCAAAATGATTCAAATTTATTTGAAAATTATTTTTCTTCACTTTCTTCGCAACGGAAATGGGAAACATAACACTGCAACATTACTCAGCAACATTTTTGTTGTGTAGCTTAAGCTAAGATACATTGTTGCTAGAACAAAATTTTATAAAAAAAAAAAAAAACATATAGTACTTAAAGAAATTAAAAAAAAAAATAAATTTCTATTTATTGCATCGGGTAGATATTTTTCGGAGGCGTATAACTCTTAAATGGCCCCATTGTTGTTCAGTTAAAATCAACTAGTTGCCAGGACAGACTTTCTTCACACAATATCTTTAATAATAAATATGTACAGTCCTCAAATCGTAAATAAAAAGTAATTTTACGCATTACTTTTCCCAAAATATTTAAAAAAAATAAACAAATAATGTTGCACATACTTGTTGCAATCTTGTTTACAGCTTCTCAATTTTATAATAAACAATTTCAACAGCAAAAAACTTATGTATATACATATGTAATGGTCGAAAACATACAGGCAGTCTAAATTATATGTACAGTTGCTAAGAAGACAAAACACGAAGAACGCTGAAAATTAAGGAAGGTGTGGCAACCTTCGAAAACAGCATGTTGTTTCGTTCTACTAGTGTTTGTCACTGTGACTTATAAGTTTTATCTTTAAATTTAGTTTGTTATCACAAGTAATTTTGAATTTTGACCATAAGCCCATTTTAATTACATACGAGTATGTATACATACTTATATATAAAAATGACGTTCGAATTAAAGCACTATTTGAACTATAAACAAAAAAAACTCATTGTTTTTATGACTTGCAGGTATTATTAACAGCACTGGGAAGTTATGGAAGGACCAAAGACGTTTTCTGCATGAAAAACTACGACAATTTGGCATGACTTATATGGGCAATGGCAAACACGTCATGGAAAAAAGAATCATGGTAAGTCTATCGAGAAGAGTTTGAAAAGCTCTCGAAATCACAAACTCATGCGTTCACATCATTCTTTCAATAGATCGAAGTAAATGAATACATACATAACTTAAGCATTGCTCAAGGTCAACCCATGGATATGGTGCCAGCCATCTCGGTAGCTGTTAGCAATGTCATTTGCAGCGTAATGATGTCGGTGCGCTTCTCTATCGATGATCCCAAATTCAGACGTTTCAATTTCCTCATTGAAGAAGGCATGCGTCTATTTGGCGAAATCCATACAGTCGATTATATACCCACTGTGCAATATTTCCCCAGCATATTGACAGCCAAAAATAAAATAGCGAAAAATCGCGAAGAAATGCAAAAGTTCTATACGGATGTGATTGATGATCACAAGAAATCCTTTGATGGCGCGAACATTAGGGATCTGGTCGATTTCTATTTGGCTGAAATTGAAAAGGCCAAACTGGAGGGCAGAGATGAAGAACTGTTCGATGGTAAAAATCATGGTAAGTTAAATTCACTATTCAATTGTTAATTCTTAAACAAAAAAAGTAGCTGCTCTTTGTCGGCAAGTTCTCTTCTACTACTTGATTTTCATTTTGCATTTCTTTTTTTATTCTTGTCGTTTTAGAAGAACAAATTGTGCAAGTGATAATCGATTTGTTTTCGGCGGGCATGGAAACCATTAAAACCACTTTGCTGTGGATAAATGTGTTTATGTTGCGCAATCCCGAAGCAATGAAACGTGTCCAAGATGAGTTGGATCAAGTGGTCGGCCGCCACAGATTGCCTTCCATTGAAGATTTGCAATATCTGCCCGTCACCGAATCGACCATTTTAGAGTCCATGAGACGTTCCAGTATTGTGCCGCTGGCCACCACTCACTCGCCCACAAGGTAAGATTTAATTTTCTTTTGTATACGAAATCGAAACGACAATCTGTGTAAAATTGCCTTCACTGTGGGAAAAGTTCATTAAACTTGCCGTTTTAGTTTAACGTCATCACAGTGCTTTTTTTTTTCTTTTTTGCAAATTAATCTTGGAACAAAAGCAACAACTGCAAAAAAATCTTTGTTAATTAACTTTATTAGAAAACAACACTATTCTAATATCAGTTTTTTTTTCTCGGCTGGGTGTGTGTAGAGCAGCTCAATAGAAATATGAAAAAAAAACCTTTTACAAATATACAAAATCGCTTGTGCGTACATGAGACGCACATGTTTCGGTTTCGATCTCGGTCTCAGTGCATTTTACAAGCTGGCATTTTTTAAGATGCGTCGTAATTTGTCCCAGTTTTGCTTTTAGATGGTTTCCAAGATTAAGAGCTTTATTTTTCACACACTCTCAGCGCGGCACACACCAGTAATACAAATGCATTCACCAGCCAGGCAAGGCAAGCAGGCCTCTAATGCACTTGATGTGTTTTATTGCTTATTTTTTTTTTTCAATTGTTTTGTGTGCATTAAAATAGCAACAACAACAACAACAACAACAACAACAACAACAACAATGCAATAGAAAACAAACAAACACACACGCACACACACACACACACAGAAAAATTTATAAATGGAGATTTTCAAATGTGGAAACAACACGTGAAGTTGCAATTTATCAATAAACATTTGCAAAATTTTTTTATTATTATTTTTCTTCTGTTTTTTTTTTTTTGTAATACTTTGCTGCTGTGCAATTTTTTTTTTGTTTGTTTTCTTCATTCAAGTTTTCACAAGCTTAAACCGGCCGGCTTTTAACGACACGATTTTTTCCTACAAATTATTGTGGCTCAATTATTTATATCGTACAAGTCAAGTTTATTGAACTCAAGTGCCATTTGACAATAAAAATGTTCGCCATAGAAATAAATTCGTTTGTTCTTTGAGGGAGAGACCTCGCTTAAAATAACAAAATGAAAAGAAAAAAGAACTCCTGTTGAGCGTTTTCAATATTAATAATTGATTTCTCTGTTTCGGTTTAATTTTTACTTGCAGAGATGTTGAGGTGAATGGTTATAAAATTCCAGCCGGCTCGCATGTCATACCGCTCATTAACAGCGTACACATGGATCCAAATTTGTGGGAGAAACCCGAAGAGTTCAATCCGCGCCGTTTCTTAGACTCCGAAGGCAAAGTGCGCAAACCTGAATATTTCATACCGTTCGGTGTGGGACGTCGTATGTGCATGGGGGATGTTTTGGCCAGAATGGAACTTTTCTTATTTTTCGCTTCGTTCATGCACTCTTTCAATATAACACTGCCGGAGGGCCAGCCGATACCGAGCTTAAAGGGTAATGTGGGCGCTACCATAACACCGGAAGCTTTTAAAGTGTGTCTAACAAGCAGGCCATTGCAACAGAATAGTTCAATACCAGAGTCCCATCATATGCGCAATGTAGGATCCAACTAGATCTAGAAAGAGCAGAGATCATATTACGACAGGCCTAAGAAAAGCTCAAGTCTGAACCCATGTGAGACACGTAGCAGCCAATATCAGCCAATATCAGCCAAGAACTTTTTATTTAAAAACTTAGAGCTGTGAAAGCCGTGATGAATGATTAAGATTGGAGAGAGAGAGAGAGAGAAAGAGAGGAGCTTTTTCTTTGTTGCATATGACTGAGAGCATTAATGAAAAGAGCATATTCAGAGCACGGTTTTGTTCCTCAGAGACGTTTCAACATCAACAACAGCTCTTTGTCTTACCAACTGAGAAAGAAATAAAAATAATATAGAAAAACAACAAATACAACTGCCGGAGAATTTAAAATTCTTTTTTTTTTTTTTTTTGGCACAGGCAAGAATGTTTTCTTTTTCCATAAAATAGCATATTCATAATCAATTGCAAAAAGAAAAAAGGAATGAAATAGTTCAATACGTACATAATTTTTTTTTTATTAATCCTCAACTAGTTCAAAATATCTTAAAAAACAAATTCTATTCTTTAACCCCGTAGAAGCTGTGTTCAACATTTAGCATGTGCTTAATATTTTTATTATTGCACATGTGAAAAAAACAAAACAAAAACTGAAACAAAAACAAAAACAAAAATATTTATAACAAGTAATAATTAATTTAAACAAATCTGTGGTTTAGTTTTTATAATAAAAAATAAATATTTTTTATTTAATTAGCAAAAAAAAAGAACAATAAAAATACATATTTAGCATGAGAGCGACACAAACAAATCAATTGTAATAATAATAATAATAATAATAATAATGCGGAGCAGCTTATAAAAAGCTCCAAAGAAGCTACTTCATGTACGCTTTCATATACATTTAACACTTTTGTCTTGTATATAGTTTTCATTTACATCATTATCATTCGAGAATTATAAATGTATTTCTTTTTATTTTTTATTCAAATTTTAGTATATAATTTATTATAAATTTCTCTTCATCATTTCATTAAAGTTGAATTTGAACAAAAAAACAAAACAAAACAAAACAAAACAAAAACAAAAACAAAAAACCAATTTTTAAGATTCATAGTGCCAACATTAATTACCATTTAATTTCATTTAAACAAATAGTTTTAAGTAAAAAGTGCAAAAAAAAAAACAAAAAATCAAACCCATTGAAGCACAAGATATTTAAACAATTTCATAAACATTTTGTAAATAGTACGAGTATGTTAATTATTTTTTTTTTTAACAAATTATTCGTGTAGAAGAAATGTAGTATTTTATTTATGTTGTTTTGTTTGTTAAATAGTTATTAATTAATTACTGTAAGCTTTTTCCGCCTCTACGTTTTCCGCAATTTTCACAAAAAAATAAAAAAAAAAAAAAAAAACAAAACGAGAAAACGAGTGCGAGGAGAAGTTTGTATATTTAAGAGAAGATGAGAAAAAGAAAACACAACACATACACACATGCATATGATAATATAATATTTTTATTAAGAAAAGAAATACAATGTTTTTAATATAAAACTTCTCGAATAGTATTTTTATTGCTGTTGATGGGTAAATTTCAGTTTGTAGACAAAAGGGCTTAAGGTAATGCCACATTCGCCCTGCATGTCAATATGCTCACTTTCGGGGCTTAGAGAAACTTTAAAGTTTCTTAATATGAAGCCGGTGTACAAAAGTAAAAGCATTTTGGCCAACTCATCGCCCAAGCACATGCGCTTGCCGCTTTGAAAGGGTATGAAATTTTGCGGCTGATTGTATTGGCCCTCCTCGTTAAGAAATCGTTGTGGTCTAAATTCCTCTGGCTGCGGCCATACTTTCGGATCCATGTGTACGCTCCATTGCAGAGGTATTATCATGCTGTTTTTCGGTATGTTAAAACCATTAACATGCAGCTCCTTGACACAACCATGCGGTATGCCCAACGGCACCACTGACCTGATGCGTTGCACCTCTGCTATGCAAGCTTTCAGATAATCGATATGTTCTAAATCATTAAGGGTTATACTTTCTTTTGGCAATTTAATCAAGTGCTAAAAATAAAACTACAAAATCAAAAGAGCATAAATGCTTGTGGAAAACACTAATCATACTTCTCTAAGCTGCTCTTGAATGCTCTGCTCTTTGGCCATGTACAGAAAAAACCATCTCAATGTTGCCAGTGTTGTATCTACGCCGGCACCAAACAGATCGGCCAGCAAATGTCTGAGTTGCTGATTGCAAAAGAACTCTTGGGCAATTTCTCTTTGTTTGTTATCCATGGAATGCCTGAGCTTTTCCTTTTCCTCAAGGAAGTGTTCCAATATGCAAGTATTTTTCGACTGATTCACTTCTTCACCCTCGCCAATGGTTTGCTTTTCGGCGCGCACTTGTTGGCGTTTTAGCAGTTTCTCTTCGCACTTTCGAATAATGTCATCATAGATTTGATGAGTCTTCGTTTTGCCATCGAGTAAAAATCGTATGCTTCTTTTGTTTGAGGGTAAAAACCTTCAGAATTTGAAAAAAAAAAATCGTGCAAAATTCAATGAATTTACTTTTGGAATAGCGGAAATATGCCTACAATTGCTTATGATTATCAATTTTAAGAACTGCAACGAATGCGATAAAACTTAGAGACCGTCATTCTACAGTCAGATCAGTTGCGCGGAATAAAACAATTTTAAAATTCGTTTGAAATCTTTGACGGCATTTCTAATGAGCAGCCTGGTTCTGTTCCCAAAACCAACAGCAGCAAATGGTGATCAAAAGAATTCGTGACACGCGGACAGGTGACCACAATGAATCACTAAGAATTCTCTTTCAAACACAGTTAAATATTTTTACAAGTTTCTGGCTGGTTTCCACTCACCTTAAAAATGGCAAAAAGTTAACAACGCCTGACACGCCAATTAGTTTTAAACCTTCTTCCTGCAGCTCTTGAAAATAATGCCAAGTGACATCATCGCGTGCATATGTGATGCCAAACACCAGGTCGTTGATAATGTTGCCCAAAGTGTGTTGCAAAGCGGGCAGCGGATTTACTACGCCATCTAATGAATTGGTAGAGTCATTAAGCAGCATCTTCATAAACGAGAAACCACAAGAAATCAGTTAGAAGAGACAAATGTGAACACACAACGGCAGAGCGGACAACAGCAAAACAAAAAGGAAAAAAAGTATAGGAAACCCATGTGCACATTTTATTTATTTATTTAGTTTTTTGCACTTGAAAAAAAAAATGTGCATGGAAAGCAAAAGCGAAAATAAAACGGAAAGTAAAATGATCAAACATACAACAGCAGCAGAAAAAAAAAAGAAATAAACAAAAAAGGATGACCGAAAAGATACGGACAAATTATCAGATAAACAACAGAACAAACAAAAAAAATGTGCAATCATCAACTTGCCAATCTGGCTGAGCGTCTGCCTGTGGCTCCTTTTATCGGCGTGTCGTTCACTCAGCCAACGGTTAGCAAATGGAGTTGGTAAGAAGTAAATGAGTTTAGAAGAAACTGAAACGGCATGAATGTGTGACGACGACTAAACAGATTCCGAGTTCATTGTATAGCAGGACATTCACTTTTCTTTACGCCAGACATCAGCAACAACAAAGCCAGAGGTCTTTTTTATGTTTTATTTTCTAAAGTCTCTGCAACAATGTTGCATATTGAGAATGTCAAAAATTAATCATTCAAGTTTTACGAGTCAAGCAGATGACGGGGACCAGCTAACAAAAGCGAAAGATAGGAGTATGTGCATGTATGTGGATGTATGTATGTATGTATGTATGTATGTGTGTGCTTGCTTATACGCACCTGAAGGCATTCTCGTATGCCTTTTATAATGCGCTGTTCCAAAGTACAACGTATTTCACTGAACTTCTTAGACATGCCCAAATCTTTTAGCCAATTAATTGTGTGTCGTCTTTGGTCCTTCCACAAGGCACCTTCAGCACATATCAAACCTGTTTTCGTAGCGAAAAATAATACGAAAGTAAATTACGCAGTTCATTTCTCAAGTCTTTTTGTTTGTTTGTTTGTGCTGATACAACAACTATTTACAACACCTACCATAGCCACCCATTATGCCATGCGTTACATAGAGCGGTGCCCTTGCCGTGAGCTCTTCTCGCCGGAGAAAATCACGTACTAACGCGGCATTTGTCAAAACAATCGTATTGATGTTGCCCATTTTCAATGAATAGATGGGTCCATATTTCAAGGACAGCTGATGCAGAGTTTTGTAGGGTGCCTTGGCATTTAAAAATGCCAAATAACCAAGTATAGGCAAACCAATAGGACCCGGTGGTTGCTGCCGCACATGGATAAAATACTGCAACAGGCTGTAAACGATGAGGATGACAAAACATGTGCTGAAAATGTGCTAAAAAGATACAGTGGAATATTTCTGAGAACATCCAAGAACTGTTTAAAAGATTTTCTGCTAAGAAAATGTCTAAAATTTGTTTGAGTGGTTAAAGTGTTTGTTTGCATGTCTGCTACCGTCCTGCAGATGTACTGGCTGCCTGAAATAGACTCGATACACATGCAACGTTTTTTTTTTAAACATTCTTCTCAGGCAATAAAGTCCGCTTATAAGCAAATACTTACCAAAAGAGTCACTTCCATGTTGCTAATAAAAATTTTAAGCCCTTCTTATGCTTCCTTGTATTTGAAAACTGCTGAAAAGTAACACGTTTTATATTTCAAAACTACAATTTTCCATTTCTTATTTAAATTACTCACATTTCCCTTCGTAATATTTCACTAGAAAAACTGATAAAGCAAAACACTTTCGAGCAGTACTGAATTTGAATTCTAAAATTACTACGGCCGACTTTAGTTGCTGCCTCGACACGTTCACTTACCGACTCGCAAACAGACTGATGTGACTTTAAAAATTCACAGCGGGTATGTGTACTTCATGTAGTTTTCCGCAGTACCAATAACACGAACAACAATTACAATGGCGGGAATGGAATTAAGTGTGGGTAAATGATTCTCTACTTATCTTACACTTAGAGAAATCCTACAGCACTTAAAGAAGATTCAAAAATGTAACGCCATAAGGAAACCGTAAGAAAAATCGATGCACATAAGAAAGATAATTGAAAGGAGATTTGAAGGCATTTGAAACTGCTAAAAAATTTATACTATTTGAAATTTATTTCATTCAGTGTAGTTTAAGTTAAAAAAAATTGTGTAAACAAATTATTCTGCTCTAAACAAAATGAATAGAAATTGAATACGTTTAAAGAAGGCACTCTATTTTTTACTTTGCGAGTATTCACCGTCACATTATTTATCAACAAGAATAACTCGAGTTGAAGCAGACACATGAAGAGTGTCATGAAAGTCGTTTTAAACTCGTAATTTTTCCTGGAGATTTTTTTTAAAAAAAAAAAGTCTTTTAAAAATGCGCATTTTATTCTGTCAATGCTATTGCTTATTCACGAATTGCAGATGAAGCTTAAGTTGGACAATTTATTATGAATTCTCTAGTTCCATAAATAACAGAATCAGCATTTTATTCAAAACGCTTCAGAAGACGAACGCGCTTAACGAAACGTATTCGTATGATTATTTTCAAGAAAAGAAAAAACAAATTGTACATATGTAGTGAAAATCATTTCCACATTCTAGTCAGAGCGATGGAAAAAAATAATCGTTAATTAAAAATTTATTTAAATCATTCAGGGACTAGTTACGTCAAGGCTTTTGGGCCAAATTATAATATTTGACAAAAGCACAAGTAATGACTTCGTTCGTAATGAAATAATTGAAGTTTGCAAATGTGCTAAACGTAATTTTTGGCAAAACAATTCAACGACACATTTTCAAAAGAGATCATCCAGTGCCTTACCTAAATCAGGTAGAGTTTCCCACAGAAAGGACACACACAGTTCTAATTGTCGATTGGAACTGAATAGGCAACTTCGGACTAAATTTTCATAATATGGTGGCGATGGCTGAAGTAGTCTGCACGTTGACTACAAAACTAAAAAAGACATGGGTTCAACCCCAGTTTGAGACAAAAAAATTATAAAATAAAGAAACATCTCGCATTCTTCTTGTTGTCGGAAGGTTCAGTGGCGAAGGCTTAGTCACTGGTCACTGAACAATGCCGGCTTCAGCTGAATAATAATAAAAATGGCTACTAAACCGAAGCTTCAGCACTGCTATAAACGTGCAAAGTCAAAGCTGTAAAATAATTAATTAAGCTTCACCTCCTGTCGTTTCTCTAAGTATCAGTTTCCTATAGTTCCAGCACAATGCATCGCATGTGTAGGAGTCATCTCCTACAATGCATGCGGTGCATTGGACTGGAACTATGAATGTGGGTTACGGGAGTGAGGGATAGAAAGAATAGAGTTTATGGACATTTGATTTGAATTTTCCCATGTCAAAAGTGCCAGGAAAGACCTCAGCTGCTAAATCGATCACAATTGAATGCGCCCTTAATGATGAATACGTGTCATTACAGCACATCCCATTATAGTAACGATAGAACAACGAAACGCTTCCAACATTGCAACAATGCTCAAGAGAGCCAAATAATTGGCTACCCTAACGACACCAATGAGTTTCTCCGCCCTCTCCTGTCACGATCGAGTAACTTCAAAATAGTCTTTGAAGCAGTCAGCATGATCGGGCACGTCGGTGTTAAATTCAATTGAAAAAAAACGAAGATTCAATTAAAATAATAATTAGATTTCAACTTATCAAAAAAAAACGCAGACTCAATTAACAGTTTTAATTGAAAAATATTTTAAAATTTAGCCCTGTTCGAAACGTGGATTCAATTAAATTATTAATTACGAAAAAAAATTCTTATCTGAATTGGAAAAAATTTAATCATTATTTTTTCTGTGCGCTAATTTTGTGAGGTCACTATTCCATGAATCATTCATGCATAATGAGTAACTAAAATTATATGAAAACCAGGTGAATAAAATCAGGTGGACCAAATCGAAAAAAAAAATAAAAATCACGTTGAAGAATTTATTTTAGTTTAATAATAAAAATCTATTAATTAAAAAGAATTAATTAAATTAAAATAAAAGCGTTTGAGAACGGTGAACATGAATATGAAACGAAACAGATAAACTCTACTGATGGCGATTTCTTTTCTACCACAAAAAATTATATTTCGCCAAAAAGCTGCATATACACACGCTATTTGTTATGGGACGACTCAATTTTAGCATCTGTAAATTAAGATTTCTGCAATAAATCTTCTTCTTCCTCCTCAGATAACGAGGATGCAGCTTGAAACACATTCGCCACTGCAGGCTACCAGCTACAATCTGTCAAAATTAAAATACATACGTTAATATGAAAACGATTATTTGGACGACATCACTGCTACACGGCTACACGATCACTCTTGTAGCTGTCTGCAACTTAGGATAATTTCTATTTTGACTAGCGACAATATGCAATTGTAGTGATGCCAATGTAATGAGAAATTATTAATATGGAAGAGTTTAAAAATACTTACTTTTATTTGAAAAGAAAAGAACAGAAAAAATTAATACACATATTATATTATTAACTCATATTGGCCTGTTGTTAAATATTTAAGTGGAATGAGGATATTTGGAACAAGTGTTTTTTTTTAAGACTGAACTGAACTGAAATGGTTTAAAGTGGCACCACTGAAATATACGAAATACACATTTCTGTGGTGAGCATTTGTTCATAGCTGCCGTCTTCAATATAATTAAGTAGCCGGCTACAAGTAGCTCGTAGCCTGCTGTGGCGAAAGTGTTTCATGCTTGAATCCAATAAATGATGCATTGCGAAAAAATCTCACATCTTTATAGAAAAACATAGAAGAAATCTTTGAGAATTACCGATTATACAAACAGAAAGAAGCAAGTAGCCTTTTCATAAATTATTTTACACAGCAGATATTTTTTATATTTTTTTATAATTTAAATTTAAATCAATTTCATTTCTCTAAATCATTTTATATTTTTGTATTTCTCGAAGAAACTACGAGGGGTGTTGAATAACTCCGTGACTTTACATATTTCCTTCGCAGTTTAAAAAGAAAATACGCATTTTTGGTAGAAAAGAAAACACAATATTTGCAATCTATTAAATTTATTACAAGAATATATACAATATATGTACATACACACAATCATACATACTTATATTAAATACTTTTTCATGTGCAGCAAAAATTTTTTTCTCTTTCGGAAGGAGACAACGAGTCGCCGTTAACTTTAAATACGGAAATTGTTCTCGTACTATTTTTGAAAACACTTTCAAGGTTATTGTCCTCTGTAAAGCTGTAAAATTAAATTGTCTTTAACTTTATCATGTTTAAGAACATTTTTTAACTTGATCCTAGAAATATTTCAAGATCAAGTTCAATGGCGGAATAAAAGGAAATTCTCAAAACTATTTCACATTTTATTACAGAACATAAATGCCACAATAAAAATGCCTTTTTAAGATCAACTAGCAACTGTATACGACTGCTAAAAATCTCATTTAAAATTCGTAAAACAGAGAAAAAGGTACGCATGGCATGGCAACAATAGCAGAAAGCTGCTACGAATATTTCTTGAGCTACACGACGGTAAAAGCATCGCTCAGTAACAAGCATTTCATAACGAATACGAATTTGTAAAATTATTTCTAGCAGCAAAAATAATTCTCACTCTAAGGGAGACTTGGACTTGCTATAATTTTCCAATTTAAGGTGACTGTGGACTCAGCAGTTGGTGTTCTTACACTGCCCGCCTCTCATCAAAAAAACTTCATCATCACTTACTATACCTCTGTACAAAATACAGTATAATAATTAATTTACTTGTTAGGCGCCATACGCAATGTGAACTTGCTATTGACTGAGTAGTTAGCGCGTTTGGTTTGCAACTAGAAGATGCTGGGCTCAAGTCACGGCCAGGCCAAAAAATTTTAAATTGTGTCTGTGCGAACAGGGCCCTCCTTCGCCGGTATTTGCGGAATAATAACTTGAGCGAAGTAAAATAATAAATAAAAATGGCTCTCCTTTAGCTTAAAAATGTATGCATTAAAATAACAGCAGGGACCAGTGTTGCCAGTGTAAGTTTCATGTGCTGTCTGTGTGTAATTTTACTTAGAGTGCTCTTTTGAAAATAATTTTTGACAGTTCGCTGATTTTTTCATATAAAATTAAATTGGAATTAAAAAAATCGTAGAAAAGAAGGCAGAGGCCTACTGCATGCCTCGTTGAATTATAATTTTTCGAAAATCTAAATACGATTTTTAAAACTTTCATTTTATAATTTTCGTGCATTTATATTTGTGAATTTGTAATTGTTTTGGTGGCTGTTTGAAAGCGAACGCTTACTTTCACACACGAAGTAATGTCGTGCGTAATAACGAAAATTCACTAAAAACTGTGAACGATGCAGTTAGTTGTGCATATCGATTCACCAGTGCAACCGAGACGCCAAACTATCGAAACCAAATATCAAACACAAGCGTGACGGCACACACAATAACGCGAGAGCTGTTCTCCAGCCCAGAGCTGTTTTATATGTACGCAGTCATGTGCAATTTCGGAATTCTTCAGTGGCAACAAGCCTGCTTTAAAAAATGTTTAAAAACCCATAACTGCAGAGTTGTTACAAAAATGTACTTCTATCACTCCATCACCAAGCCGTCTCTTCTCTGCTCGATCCCTAGAGGACATCCTCTGACACAATGTTATTTTATGCGCAACTTTGTTTCGCATTTCGTAGCCATTTCTCATTAAACATTTCGACTTTGAATTGCACATTGCCAACCAGTAAAAACGTTTAATTTTTGCTTTAGTTTGAAAAAATCTAAAACAAACAAAGGAAAATCATTAAATGTTTCCAAAGCTACACAGAAGCAATGGCATCAGCATTAAGGCCATTTCATACGTATGACTGTTTCATGTTTTACTCGATGTATATGACTGACTAGAAATGCCGACTGACTGACTGTTGTTCAATATATTTTTAGTTTTCTGCAGCCAGCAAAACACAATGAGAAGAAATAAAAATAAAAAAAACGATGAGGAGGAACTACAATTTTAAACAAAAAAGCGCCTGTTGGTTAACGATCGGTGCGTTGCTGAGCTCTGACTAGTAGTTCGTATTGATGCCTTAAACTGCTTTGGAGGATTTAATGAAGAATTAAACGAGATTCAGCAGCACAAATATGTTTTTGTTGCTAAGTTTGCTGGCGATTGTTGCCATGAAATCTTTCAGAATGTTGTAAAAATAAACTACAACAAGCTGAGCAATATAAAAACAAAAACAAAAAGAAAGACAGCGAGAGGGAAACAATGAACCTTCTAAGAAAAAGAAGACAATTGACCGACCACCAACAACAACAACAACAGGCAACCAGATCAAGCAACTCTATAAAACTTATATCCGCACATGCATACATGCATCTATACACACTATTTATACGTATGTACATATGTATATATAACAGTCATTCCATACGTACCCTTTCGCATGTTAACAATTTTAGAAAAAGGAATACTGCTGCATACGCAAAAAGTCAATAGCCCTACTGCCAGCAGTGAACAGTGAGCAGCGAGCGGTGCGCAGTCGACGGTGAGCAGCCAGAACGTCATTCGTTACTTTCTTATACCTCCGTTCATTGACTTTCGAGTCTACCCCAGACAGTGACCGGATGGCTGGCTGACTGGATGTGGCTCGTAGACTTTTTGATAAGTGTGGGAGTGGTGTGTGTAGCATTCTGTAGATCCTTCACGAAAAAACAAACAGCAAAAAAAAACAAATTCAACGAGTTCAATGTCTTGCCCCATGGATATTAGAACAAGGAAGGCGGCTGGGAAAGGGATACCAAGGAAATAAGAGTAACGCACACCAAAAAAAAAAAAGAATTAAAAAAGAAGCTGTTCGGACAGACGGTCAATAAACTATAGAAGATCAATGATCCTGTCGAAGACATCGGCAACCTTGTTTGCTATTATTAGACACATGATAATTTAATCACTTTTGCATTGGATAAGAAAAAAAAATGAGATGCACGAGTCATTTTTCCTTCTTTTATTTATTTATTTATTTATTTATTTATTGTTGTATTTTTTATTGTTGCTCTGTTAGTTAGACTTATCATATGAAATCTAAACTTCAAGTTGTTACAATTCAATTGGTTAAGCCAGTGTGATTTACCAGCTTCTAATCTCTCTAAAATAGCCACTTGAATGTGGTCACAAATAATTCTAAATTAAATAGTATGAGCTCAACTGAATGCATGATTTTTGCAACTTGTTTGCATTTGGCTTTGTATGAAAAACAGATACTTTTTTTTTTTTTTTTCAAAATGTAAAATACAAATGTTTTTTTTTTGTTTTTGTTTTTGTTTTTCTGTTTGCTTCTGTTACAAATTGAGTTCAGTGAACGTTCTTGAAATGCTTTTAGTTCAATCAACTTGCTTAAGTTAAACTTAAGATCAATGTCCTGTTCATTAAGACAGAAGAAACGGCAGCTGAAAGAAAACTTTAATTAAGGAAAGAACTGAGCAAAAGATAAAGATGTGCTAAATATGAAAAGGATGTGATCACAAGCTTTAAAATTATGCTAGAACTTTTGTATTACACACACGAACACTCATACACAGAGAGAGTGAGAGAGAGAGGCACACACTCTTCTCCTCCAAGATCTATTTTTATAGGTCTGCGCAACTCGCCATTTGTTTTACCAGTCTTTTATACTTGACTGTCAGAATTTCTTTACATTTTACTCATCTGTTTAATTTCAGAGAGCACGCAAATAACATTTTTACACTTTTCTTTAATTTGAGAGACGGTTGCAAAAGCAATTAAATAAAATGAAATTAATCTTTTTCTTGTTATTGTTATTGTTATTGATATTAGGCTTAAAATAATTAGTGTTATTGTTATTGTTTACTTTGGAGAGAGTTGTAGTCTTCTGTTTTTGACATCTTAAAGTTAATTTGCACAAAGAAAATGTCTGTTGTTTTTTGCGTTGTTCATTGTTGTAGAGGTGCGTATAATTAATAAAATAAAATGCCTTGCATGCCTTCTCCTCTAATGAAATCAAAGCTACAATAATTTAAACCTTGACGCCTCATTAGTCAGTCCTCTCTGTTGTTGTCCTGTTATATACCCCCCTTCGGTTGCTGCAGTAACGTATCAGCTGATTTTGACAAATAAACTTAAAAAAACAAATAAATTGGCCACAAAAAACAAAGTTTTCCACATGAAGTTTCACCAATTCATGTAAAAAAAACAAATTAAACAACATTATTATTTTCCCAACAGATTCTGAATTCTATTCAAATGTTGAAGATGCATTTATTACGCGTTTTTTATTTACTTTTCCACTAATGTTGCCATCTATATATAATATACTAGCGTTTACCCGCGGCTTCCCTCCCGTTATTATCTCCATCGGTTATACAGTTTCGGAAAGGCATAGCTTACCCCTACGTCGCCTCCTGGTACTACTTAAAAAATATATGTGTATGCAGCACAGGTGTCCTTCTAGATGCAAAAACATAAATACATTTAAATTTCATTAAAATCGGTTAGATGGTCTCGTTGGCGTGGAAATTGCCCCTACTTTCCCTCGTGGTCTTAGTTTCAAAGAAAGCAATAGCCTATAACCATCCCGGAGTTGCACAATTGCCAATGTATCTTTTATACTCAAATATAGCCAAGTTTTAAAGTTCATCAAAATCGGCCATGTAGTTTTGGAGAGACCGAAATTTTCCCCCTAGGGCCCCTCTGGTCCTAGTTTTGAAAATGTGTATAGCCTATGTAAATTTTTAGATGCAGATTTATACATGTTCTAAATTTCAATAAAATCGTTTTGAACGTTTCGGAGGGGCAGAAATTTGCCCCAATCGCCTTCCCGATAATAGTTTTAGAACACAGTAATACGCTACAACCTTCCCGGAGTTGCACAGAATAAGTGCACCAAATTTCATAGCGATTGTTCCACAAAAGGCGAAATTAAGCTCGTTTATATTATAAAATCTGTTTAAACCATGTGGAAGGAGTAGCATAATTAAAAAAGTAGGCGTAAAAGTGGGCGTGATTGAAAAAAAAGTAGCCTATAATTCATTCAAGAGTCCCTTTTTAAAATTATGTTACTTCTTCCATGTAGTTTTTAAAAATTTTATAATACAGGGTGGCCCAAAAAGACCGAAGGGGGTTGCGTTCAAAGAACTACTGAGTTCCTCGCAGTGTGCACTGTGGCTCCATTCTGTTGGATGATCTTCAAAAAATTTTCCAACATTGTCGGATATCGAATATCAGTGATGGAAACGACGACGCCGTGTTCATTTTAAAAAAAAAATTTGCCAAACGGTGCACTTAAGTGGGTGTAATTGTCGCTGTTGAAATACTCTTGGATTTTCTGTAACCCTTATTGCTTATTAATGAACCCATTCAATTGGAAATGGGCTTCGTCGCCACATAATTAAATTTTTGAATAAGATTATGATTTTCTTCTGAAATAAAGTTCAACGATTTGGCACGTAGTTCAATTGTGCACTGTTACATTTTAAATTCCCCAAGTCTTCTTTAAAAAATATTGACAACAAAGAAAAAATTATAATAAAAAACTTATATGGAATTCAAACACCTTCGCTTCTTTTAGGCCACCCTGTGTAAATCACTACATAATTTACCATCGGCATATTGTAGGGAACTATTACAGGTTTTGTCACATGTGCGTAGCAAACCAACGTGTGAACAATGAAACTTATCAACGTTTTGTAAAACACAGTTTGTTTTTGACATGCACACAAAATCACTTGTGTATAAAGCAATGACATGTGCCCTGTGACAAGTACGAGTACATATAATGGGAATAAGTATTTAGCGTAACCCCGGAGAAAAGTCATCCGTTTTTAATCCATTTCCTAAACACTCTTTTAAGTGACATTATTATTCTAATTTGTTTAAGAAAGCCTAACACCTCTGGACTGAAATAGCACAGCTGATTTCTCCATTTCTTTTTTGTTTTCTGCTCGCATCAAAAATCTCACGCATGTCATTTTAGGATATTTTTACCACTCTCGTGTAAAGGAGATGATTTATTAGTTGACGTTGTTATCAGACCTAAATCTTATTCCCAAGCTAAGTTCACACACACACACACACACACACACACACGCACAGTGGCTTGAGTGTGTGCTTTAAGTAGCAGCAGCTTACAAATTTAGAACATTCAATTACTTGTGTGCTCAAACGTTAAGAACTTTTCTAACCGCACGTTGTTTTAATAAAAAAAAAAAAAAAAACAAAGTCCCGAGTATTGCGCAGATTAAAAATAATTTAGACAAAAATCTCATAAATTAATTTAATCTTTCAGTTAAATGCAAAAAAGCACAGCTTAATTAGTAAAACGTATTCATTTTAGAACGTCTGAAAAAAAGAAAGAAAGAACACAAATAATCAACGAAAAACATGTTCAAAATATGTTAAAAAAATAAAAAAAAAAAAAATTCAAATAATTATGCATCGCGAAAGACAATTTTATTTTATTTTATTTTATTTATTTAAAAAATTTATTTCGTTTTTGTAATCATAGTTGTGTTGCAGTTGCAGTACGGCTGTTGTTGTATTTTACAATTTACTATACAACGTAGTTCAATGGCTTTTGAGCCATTTTGAGATCAATGCACCTGAGCTCAACTATCTTACACATGTATGTATGTATGCATGTATGTATGTATGTGTGTGTGTATGTACATATGGCCACACGTAAACATACAAACACATTTACATACATATCTACATGTTTTGTATGACATGATCATATTCGCAGCACTAATACACAGTGGTCATAAACATTAAATCGTGCGAATGTGTAGCAGCCAGCATATTGCACCAGCAGCAACAAATAAATATACAAACATAATCTAGTTATGCTTTGTGGCAGTGTGTGCTTGTTGTTAATGCTGCTGCTGTTGTTGTTGTTGTTGTTGTTCTTGGTGTCGCTAGATTTAAAAAATCTTATCTTTTTCTGTTTGTAGTGCAATGAGTTGTTGCAACAGCAACAATAACAGCTTAAGAATCGCACAGCAGCAATTACAACAACAACAGCAACAGCAACAACAATAACAATAAAACAGCAGTTTTTCTTTTCGAAGGCAGCAATAGTTTTCGTAGCTATTTCTATTGCTGTTGTTGTTGTTGTTGTTGTCGGTTTTAGTTACTTGTTTTGTTGCTATTGTTGCATGAAATGAAACGCAGCATTAGCAAATTGAAATCGAGATCGTGTAGTGAAAAACCTTGCGCATGAACGAATCCATGGACATTTCGTTGATTATTATTGTGAATAGTTTTGAATTCGATTTTGTACAGGGCCGTAGTGTGTGACTTTGCTTTTGGTTAGAGAAAGGCGTTCAAGTATTTCAAGGCCCATTTACTGTCTTTGTGCTTTGGGGGTTTCAATTTGTTTGCTGCAGCAAGTCGTTGCATTTTATTTATTCACAACGAACAAACGAACGAACATGTTGTACTGGAATTTATTAAAGTTGCCTTTTCGCTTGTTTCGCAAAAGCCCAGAGAATTTCTTAAGCATTTGAATGTGGGACTTTCGCAAATTTGATATGCCTCCTTGACATGAGCGGCGCTCCAATAGTGCTATAAAACATAGAACGTGCATAAGCACAGTTCTCAGATAGTGACCTTTCACCTCCTGTCATTTCTCCTACTAACCCATTTCTCTAGTTCCAGCACAATGCATTGCATGTGTAGGGGTCATATCCTGAGTGCTGCTCCAAGATATAGAAAAAAGAAATTCTCCTCAATTGAGTAAGGATAACGAGAAATACATTCCAACTCCGAAAAGTGATTATGAGAGATTCTCCATTCCCAAAATGCGGTTGGTTTTTATAAAACTACCAGCATAAACCGGTACCACTACTGAAATGAATATAAGTAAAAGCCGCAGAGTCGTACCTCCTTCATAAAGTCCATGTGCCCTCTATAATTCCATACATTGCGGCCGTCTTAGTTGATTAGTGCGGTTCTCAAGTTTCTCAAGTGATTTCAACTATATTGCCACATTTTCAGAAACTCTGTTTTCACAGGTGGCAAATTTAGATCTTCTTGAGTGTTAGAATTTTTGACACGCCTGGTAGCGAATGTTATTGTATTGTTTTGTATTGCTTTACCTGATAAAAATTTAATAAATTTGCCTCTTATCGCAAATGGAAACTCAATACTATCCGTCATCCAAGGCTTAGGGAAGCGTCGATGAAGATTGCAGAACAGTGTTCTCCGAAAACTAACAACATTCATTCCTCAACTATTGGAACGATCACTTTAAGCCTTGTGCAGGTTGTTTTTATTGTAAAACAAAACAGAAGCAGCTTTGGAAAGATGTCATTTAATTTTTCAACTGTTTACTTTGGGCTTTTGGGCAGCATCTATTATATAAAAAGTGGGAAAATTTTAAAAATTTCCAATGAAAACCTAATCAAATCAAAGACTGAAATTCAAAAATGAAGCCGTTAAAGAACAATTTAGAAAATAAAATTAAATGAAATGTTATAAAATCGAGCAGCGCAACACTTTATCTGAAACACAAAACAACAATAACATTAAATAATTGTGGCTGATCAACCAGCTCTGTAACATAAAGGTCTGGCACCCCTTTTTCAATTAGACACGAGACGTCAGATTTTTAAATAGAAAAACGATTATTCATTCCTTCGTTCGCTTCTAAGCAATCAATACAATCCTTTTGTTTTTTCTTTAAAGTAATTTATATTTAAGTTTTGTTTAACTTTAGCAATACAAACTTGAATTAATAAAGGCATTGCTTCTGTTAACATTAATCGCTAAATAACGTTAACTGAGTTTTGGTTCTGAAAAAGTATTCATGAGACATGGATCTCCTCGGTTATACACAATTATTATTATTCACTGTTTCTTAATAATTACAGTGAAACCTCTCATAAGCGAACACTCACCGTCGCGGTATTTTTGTCCGGTTATGAGAGGTGTTCGCTTATCTGAAGTACACATTTATTATTTTAAATATTTTCTCTATTTTATAAATCTAGACTAGTGATTTGTGGTTGAAAAAATTTATTCAGAATAGATTCCTTCAACTTAGATCGGTTATATTTTAGTTGCAAAATGGTTTTGAATGACGACGAAATCGTTTCTAATAAAATACTTTAAACTGGCAATTTCGGAGAATGCTTCATCTCATGTATTCAAGGAATCAAGTACATGCAATTTCCTTTTTTTTCTTTAATTGACAAAATGTTTTTTTTTTTGTGCCATTTTGTGACTCACAAGATGACAACACGAGCTAAGCAAACAAAATTCTTCAAATAAGCAGCATTTTCTATGCAATTCCCAACACATGAACATGTACATTCGTGTTAATAGGGGAATCACAATTTTCAATGGCATTAAAACAAATTGAAAAATTAAAAAATACTACTGCTAGTGTTGGTGAGTTTCAATCAAGGAGAATTAATTAAAATTAACGCTTCTGTTCGCTTACGAGAGGCTTTTTGCGCACAATTTTTTAAAATTTTATGTCCGCGTCTGTTCGGTTATGAGAATACATTTTGTACTGAAACACTGATAAAAATCTCGGTTCTACAAAGTTTGTCCGGTTATGGGAGGTGTCCGTTAGAAGCGGTTTCGCTGCATTTGAGCGGGTACACGGTCATTTTCATTTAGCGGCACAAACACAATTGGAACGAACGAAAAATTTCGCACAGTACGACGAACTTGATAAAATCGGCGAATAACACACCTTTAGGGCCAGAATAACAGATGCTAATATCATGTGAAATTATTCGAAAATTATATACATACATACATACATACATACTTACACACACACACATAAAAAAACACATGAACAAACTTCGGCTCTCGTGCACATTATTAAATTCAAAACGAATTCATACCAATTAAAATTACTAGTAGAACAACAACCACAACAAATCATTGTACATTATCAAAAGAATTCATACAATTGTGACATCAAACCAGCTGGGCTAGTAAGTTCAGCTGTTATGGATTCTTGAGTCTTGAGTAAAATTATAAACATCACGATTCAGATGTCAAATTAGAGGGCTACAGAAGCCATATTCATTGTTGTGTAGAAATTGAAAATATGTAGCCGTATTCGAAATCACTTTATAAACAAATCTTGTGCCACATAAAATAAAATAAAATGCAGCACGAGTGTGAAATAGAAAAATATTGTCATAAAGTTAAGAAATTCTCTAATTTGCCAAGTTGTTTTTGCATTTTTTATTTCATTATTATTATTTAATTTTTTTTTTTTTGTGTGATTTTTCTGTTTTATTTATGACACCTGCCATACAAATGCATTCAAGCGCATTCGAATGTACGATTTAAAATGTTGTATTTGAATTATCGAGGTGTTGTAATTAATAAATATCACAACCTGTAGAAGTAGAGGTTGGCTCTACGAGTGCGACGTGCCGCGATCATAAGAAGTTCTGTATTTCGAAATGTACTTTTTTTTTTCTTTTTTTGCCCATTTTGCGAGAAGCTGAGAAGCTGTTAGAATTCGGTTCTAGTTACAAGAAATTTACTAAATTTCAGCGTATTAGTATGAAATGGCTGTTGTGTGGTTTTTTCTTCTTTTCTTAAAATAGAAATATACAGACTTTAAGAACGTTTTGTATCATTTATAATTCACACTTATTCAACAGTTTTGTTTTAGATACGTTTTTCGTTACTTCTAATTCAATGTCATTTACTATAAAAGTCACCGACATTTTACTCTTATTTATTATATTATTTTTTACAGAATGTGTTAAAAAAAAAATTATTTTTTAAGGCAAAACTAATAGTAATACTAAATGCATTGCCAATTGCCAGTAGATGTAAATTTTTTTCTACTTTTCATTGTTGTACGTAGACATGTATTAATTACACTCTAGAAAAAAAAATTGGTAAAAAAAAAGGGAAAATGAATTTTTTTTATTTAAATATCATCTATACACTTGAGGAGGGTGGCGATGGCACGATGGATGGTAGTCTGCACGTTGACTACACAAACCAAAAAACAGACATGGGTTCAACCCCAATTTCAGACAAAAAATTTTAAAATAAAAATAAACATCTCGCATTTTTCTGATGTGCATTAGTGTGTCTTTGTGTGTCAGTTGTTGTCGGAAGGTTTCAGTGGCGAAGGCATAGTCACTGGTCACTGAACAATACCGGCTTCAGCTGATAGCAATCCACAATCACATCAGAACGCCCTCCTTCGTCGGTATTGTGTAGCACCGGCGAAGTAAAATAATAATAAAAATGGCTACTAAACCGAAGCTTCAGCACTGCTACGAGTATAAAAAAAAAAAACAGAAAAAAAAAGAACGAGCGAAAGCAGAGCTGCAAAAAATAATTAATTAAGCTTCACCTCCTGTCGTTTTTCCTACTATCCCTTTCCTATAGTTCCAGCACAATGCTTCGCATGTGTAGGAGTCATCTCCTGAGTGCTGGTCCTAGATAAAAAAAAAAAAAAAAAAAAAAAAAAAAATTATAAATATTTACATTAGTCTCACTTCTATTTTTATTTTGACCTTTATTAAAATTTTTTAATTATATTTATTTCTCAGCGATGGTCTTTTTTATGAAAAGTTTTTGAATAACTTTTCAAAAATAAATTAAAATATTTACATATAATAATAATTTCACGCTCTGTATTCTTTTCGCCAAATATTTAACTTTTTCAGGAAAATATTTTTACTAAAAGAAAACACATTGAAATTGATTTAGAAGAGTTTAGCAAGTACCTATGCCCATTTCACTGTTGTTTATGCAGGGAGCCTTTTCCCAATTTTTTTTTAGAACAACTACAGATATTGTATTAAATCTTTATTTAAATAAACGAGAAATTTTAGCAATAACAGAGCTGAAGCAGGAACTCTCATTTTCTAACATTTCTTACATTTATTTAAATGAAAGTTTATGCCACATCATTCCGACTAAGGAAGGCGCTTAATGATAGTTGTTAGATTAGTATCAAAGCTGGGGCTGAGTGCTTTCGTCACTGAAAACTTCCTTCCAATAATGACAACGGAGAGCAGGGGCACTTTAATTTTCATACACAAAAGTTAAAACCTGATTTTGACGTTAAAACCACAAACAGCTGATTTTGTGTTCTAACTATAATCAGGCTTTAACGCACAGTTTGTGTAATAAAATTTTAATTATTTACTCCTTCCACAACTCGATGAAAGCATTTTCATTATGTTCTACCCAATAGCTTCATTTTCTCTTGCACTTTTTTTATAGCACTTCTTGCTGTGTCCATGGTGACTTTATTTACCAAATTTTCCTTTATTTTTTTGGTTCCATTGAGCGCCATTTAAATTGCCTGCTGTTTTAAATGTTTAAACTTGGTAGCACTGAATTTAGTACATAAAAATCAAGGTTGTATTTCATTAGATCAACTTAAAACCAATTCAAAAGAGGTTTTAAGGAAATATTTTTTTATAGTAAAAGTAGGTTTTAATAGTTGGTTTTAACGTAAAACTAATTTTTGCTTTAAAACCAGTCAGTGTGAAAACACTGTAATACCAAGTTCACATGGATAGCAATATTCGTGGTACGTACCCCAATCGTGATTGAAACTACTTGGTTCGCCATACAAAATTTTGAGAACGAACCATGTTGGTTCATTCTGAAGCAAGTATGAACCACGAAAAATTAGTACAGGGTGCCTGGTAGCAGATTTATATTTTCAAACTTAAATAAAAAACGTAATAATTGACACAACAAAGTTTTATTAAGAGCATTGAACGATAGAATGTAAATACGGATATTATTTTTTTAAAGAGTATGTCATCCAGATTTTTTTCAAATTTCATGAATAATCGCTCTTGGAAGTCCCATTGAGACTGCTATTTTTCGTATTGAAAGTCGCGGATTTTCACGTAAACTGTTTCAATGTTTTCGGATCGACTGGGCCTTGGCCGTAGGGCATTTATATCCGAATCAGTTGCGCCCACGAACGAATTAAATTTCCACTCGGTCCATCACTTATTCGCCGAATACCGAACTTTCAACAGAATTGTCGACGAGCAATTACGCAAGAACCATTACTTTAAAAACTGTCTTCACAGCGAACGCGCGATGCTCACTCGGCCACTGCTGACCACTCTTGACTGACAAATCCGCACAATCGATAATTCCGACGGCGACACCTTCCCCCGCACCGTCTATAACTTTTTGAAATAATCGTATTTAAGAAATTATCGCTAGTTTATCTGAACTAACTGAAACAAAACACAAAATAGTAATAAGATAAATAAAAATCAAAAATTAATGTGTGTAAAATGAAAGCATTTGCAAAAATAATAAATAATACACATATTCATATGAATAAAAAAATGCAAAAAAAAAATATAATTGAGAAAACGAAATGCTAACATGAACCAAGACCAGTCGTCTGAACACTATGGTTGGCAATCGGTTTCCAGAGAACGAATCAAGTGGTTCATATAGCCATGATATAGAACATGGTATAATGCACATCAGAGGAATGGAAAATGTTTTTAACACCTATTTGGGTACTGGGCGTACTGAGCTCGACCCCACTATCTTTGGTTTTGTAGTCTGCCATGCGCATATCAACTGAACCGATTATTTTGGTATAATAAACCGCTTATTATTTAATTTGTGTATGTTTTTCTTACTTTTTTTTTTTTTTTTTTTTTTTATCTTGGACCAGTGCTCAGGGGCTATCCCCTACATATGCAATGCATTGCACTGGAACTAGAGAGAAGGATAGGGTAGAGAATAGACAGGTGGTGAAAGTGGTAGGAAGATGAGCTTAATTCTTGCACAACTCTGCCATTTTATTTATTATTTTACTTCGCCGACGTTTTATTGCTCAAATACCGACGAAGGAGGGTGCTGTAGCACAGAAAACTCAGAAAATTTTTTTTTCTGATTTGACCGGGCTGGGAATCGAACCTGGGTCTTTCTGGTTGCAGAGCCAACACGCTGACTACTCGCCATCAGCACCCCCCTTTGTTGGAAATATAGCCATTGGTTAAGTATTTTTCTAATTGTAGTACTGAGCTGCGTTGTTTCATGGAGAATGTCAAAACCAAATGTAACAAAAGTCAAAAAAGCGCAATGAATGGTGCAAAAACGTGCGTTCGTATTAAGAAACAACACGAGAAACCATTGAAAATATTACAAAAATTTTGTCAAGTCGCGATATGAATAAATGTTGTGGAGATATGAATTAATCCGCTAAAAGAAGGCCTTCGGGCCGCACTATTCTCGCTACGGGCGTACATTCAGTTTATTTCACTGTTGATATTGTGAATCAATGCCACAATGCCACATTTACTGCATGTTGTAATGTCTCCTCCCTCATTGTTCAACGAAAAATTGCAGTTTCTCGCAATGCAATTTTTATTTAAAAATCATCATCTGCGTAGTGTGTTTTGTTGCGAGTGTATCTCTATAAATGTAGCGAGCGGGTATTGCTGTGTATGCAAATTCAATCAACTTCTTACGATTGTGGTCAGTTAATGTTGACGTTTTTATTTGATTTTGTTTGTTTGTTTCTCAGTTTGTGTGTTTTTTTTTTTTTGTAATTTTTTTATATTCACTGTATGCGATTCAATTGCATTCACATTACATTGACAATAACCGCGCAATATGTCAAAAGCATGTAATCCTTGAGAGTGTGTCTGTATACAGCCATTAACAGACACATGCAAACGCTTCAACGTATGGATTAGGTGTAACAACAACTATTGCATATTGAACTAAAAAAAAAATTAAATTGAATCGTATAAAGAAAAAAAAAAACATTTAAAAAGAAATAGTTGTATTTATTTCAAGACGCATGTGCAGTGCAATACAACGTGTTGTAAAGAATTCGATTTTGATCAAATATTTCTTTCAAAGCGAATAGATTTTTTTGTTCTGCCGGTACTTTTTTCATTTTGCGAATGAAACTTTTGTTTTTTTTTTTTTTTTTCATAAATTCTTTAGCATGAGAAATTATTAAAGAAAAAAAGAATTTGTTTTCTTGGCGCAGTGATCAGAGGATGTCCCATGCGTTTGCAATACATTGCACCGCAACGAGGAAAATAGGTTTTGCGAAGGGAATCATTGGGAAATAATCGAAGCCTTGTTGGTGGACATTTGATTTGCACATGCCAACATGGCAGTTGCGGTGGGCAGTTTATTCCACATACGAACTGCTCGGCTCTGCAATGCGTAACGTCATTCCTGGGAAAATCAACCACAAATAGAAAAGCTCTCGGTGACGACATTGTCGTACCCAAAACGATTTCTACTTCACTCCACTCACCGCACAACGAAAAAAATTAAACATAATTTTAATTAAGAATTTTTTAATATCACTTAAAAAATTAATTATAAATTAATAGTTTCAATTAAAATATTATTTGTTGATTTCTTTTTAATTAATTTTCAATTAAATTTTTAATAATAATAAATAAAAATTTAATTAAATATTTCAAACATTTGAAACAAAATTTCTAATAGCAAAGAAAATGTTTGGATTCAAATCGAATGCTTATTGGGTATGAATTTTTATTTGTATAAAAAATGATCAGATAAGCATTTAAATAAAAATAAGCCGTCATTTTGAGTATTTCATAGCAAAAAGAAAATAAATAGTATTGAGCCCAAAAATGAATTAACAATTTAATTGAACTGATTAAACTTTTAAAAAATAAATTATTCAAATTAAATTAATGAAATTAAAGGTGTTAATTTAAAATAAAATAGCTATAATTTGTTCTACGCAGTCGTAGCTACATTTACATATAATTTCAGTTGGACATGATGAGAATTTCGTAGTAGTCAGGAGTTATTTTAAAACTATAATAACGCCGCTATAAAACATAACTGCGTTTCGCAGGAATATCGACTAAAAATGAGGGTGGCGTCGGCTGAAGTAGTCGGCACGTTGACTACAAAACTAAACATCTCCTGGGTTCGACCCCATTTTCAGACAAAATTATAAAAAAAAAAAACATCTCGCATTCTTCTGATGTGCTTTTGAGTGTGACTTTGTGTCAGTTGTTATCGGAAGGTTTCAGGGACAAAGACATAGTCACTGGTCACTGTACAGTAACGTCTTCAGCTGTATCCAATCCGTAGCCACATAAGAACACCCTCCTTCGTCCGTATTGTCTAGCACTGGCGAAGTAAAATAATTACTGAAGAAAAAAGGGGCTACTAAAAACGAAGTTAAAAAAAATTTAATACGTCTCATTGATATCAGGGCGTTTCTATAAGCTATATAAGCTCCTATAAGCTAAAGAACGTGCAAACGCAGAGTTGTAAAATAGTGAAGCTATCACCTCCTGCCATTTCTCTAGCTTGCCTCTTGTTCCAGCACAATGCATCTCGTGAGTGGTGGTCCAAGATAAAAAAAAAAAGGAAACGCTCGCGAAAACTTTATCGTACGAAGAAATGTCCGAGTTTCGAGTAGAAGTTCCCTCATGTCATTTGAACGCATTCCATTGAAGTAGCGATGAAACAGCGAAACACACATCGCGATTTTGAAGTATCCGCTTTTAAACCTACGGAAAGACAGTTTATTAACGACGATTCATTGAACAACAACAACCGATTGATTGATTTCGTATCCACACAAAAATCTCCGTCTTTATAATGAAATGCAATGAACGTCGCCGGACAAACATTTCACTTAATCGTTCAGTGGCAATTTTCAGTTTGTTCAACTTAAATTTCAGCTTCTCTTAAAGCCCGTTAACATCGTGCTGGAAATTATTTTACAAAAGCGCCACGAGCGATCGGAACATTTCTTATCGGAACTGCCAGCAAGAAGACATAATCTTTGAGCAGGATTAAAATTATAATTATTGTTTTATTTCTAATTTCCGGGTACTTCTGTATTTTAAATGGCTCTAAAATACACCGTAAAAAATTATCGTACATTTGAAAACTTTTTAATAATTTTTATTGTTTGCAGCTGCTGCCAATTTATACGGAAATAAAAAAAAAATATTTGTAACACGGAGGACAAATGAATAAATTGGAATAAAAATTCAATTATGCTTTCAAGTCTAACAACGCCTTCATTGACGTGTTTCACGTGACCAAATCAATGAACAGTGGTTTGAAAAAATTTATTATGTCGTTAAAGTTTATAAAGTGGCGTTTTGTGCATGGACTTGGAAGGGCTTAACTAAAAACAAAATGATCTGCATTAATTTTTTTTTTTTTTTTAGAAATAGATTTAAAATATTTTTGTTTATTTTAGTTTTTGGGGGTACTTACGAGTATTTTCTTTCTGTCATAAAATGAAATCTAACTAAATGTGACAAAAAGTGTGGTGTAAACGGTCTAGATTTCGAGATAGATTTCAAATCAATCTGTTAGATTTCATGCCAATGTAAATGGCATGATGTGTATAAAATTTCCATGAAATTTCAAACCACTGTTCCAAGTGGTTTTTTTTCTTTTTTACAAAATAAGACAGTCTCACAAGTTTTTTTCTTTAAATTATTAAAATATGCGAGAATATATGTACATATATACGTTTCACTGGACGAACTCCCATTTAACATTTAACGACCACATATTAAATTGAGTTTTCAATAATCAATTTCCAGCGCTGTCTTTTTAAATTGGTGTTCGAATCGAATAACCAATTGATTCCTTCCTGCTCGAAAAGGCGGTTGATTAATTTATAAGTTTGTAGCATTGCTAAAATTATGAGACAGTCATTATTAGAAAAATGTACAATTTGTAAAAAAAAAAATAAAGCTGCTCCTTGCTGGCAGTATTGACGGTTAATTTTACACAAAATTTTAACGTTTGTTAATCGAAACAAGCGATTACCCGATTAAGTGTATAACCAAGTTTTTAGCCACAAACGAGCAAAACGGCTAAATGCTTCAGCTTTTTAAGGCCCAAATTCACAGTCATTAGTTAGCTAATAGCAATAGTTTAACCAATAATATTTGATTCGCAGCCTTTTATTTACTATTAGTTAAACCGCCAAATATCATTGGTTAACCAATAGTTAGATAACAGCTGCTTAGTAAATTATTATTAGTAAAATTTGTTTTGATATCATCTATCATAATATAATATACATATATGTATGTATATATAATACTATCGGTTTTTTTTATTTTCGATAATACTTTGGTTTTCCCGAACCAATGTCAGCAGCCATTCAATGCGATGAGCGCGCCCTTGTTTTTTTCCATCTTTAAGAAATAATACAACAAATGTAGACATAAACCATATGCTATAACAAACAGTGCTACCAATATTGAAAATAAAAAAATTCTTAAGGTTACCATTCTTTGGTTATACTGAGAATGTTAGTTAAACAATACACTGTGAATATGAAGTATTAGTTAAACAATAGTTAACATTTTACTTTACTAATAATTAAGTAATGACTGTGAATTTGGGCCTAAGCCATTTATGAAGTAAATAAACAGAGTGGTTTAAGCTACAAAATAAATAAAATAAAACAAAAATCTCTTGGCAAATTTGAATAATAAAATGCCAATTAAAAGCCTACCCCCGGTTTTTTTTCGTGTATTCACAATTACAAGTTCTTTATTTCTAACAAATATTTTTCCATTTTAATTCAAACTTGAACTGATCTGTAACTCATTACAATATTCAAAAAAAAAAACGTCAAGGTTTTCCTAGTCTTAAGTTGACAATTGATTATTCATTTAGTTTAATGCTCTGAATTTTTACTTACATAATTTAAGTAAAATATTTCTTACAAGAAAAACCTGATAGTCATAGCAATTCAGAGAGCCACTCATACGGCCTGTATCTCGAATGTGAATGTTTAAAAAACGCATATTTCCATCGTAATAATATTCAAACAAACGACGATGGAATAAAGTTCAATAAACTCGAAAGATTAAAAGTTAAAACTAAAACGACAAGGCTTAGGCATGCTGTTTCTTCGAATACCAAAAAAAAAAAATAATCATTTTTGGCCAGCGAACCCGACGTTAAAAATACGTCATGGGTGGAAACCGGCAATGTGAAGAAGCTGTGAAAACAAAGTCGGTTCCTGAAGTGTCCCTTCTAAATGATGCTTTCGTTACCACGTCAATTCAAAAGTCTGTAATGTACGAGGGTGGGTCAATAAGTCCCTGACTTTTTTTCATAAAACACATGTTTTTCGATGAAAAATCATTTTATTTTTTAACGTATTCTTATCCTTGGAGCTCTACACACTTTATTAAAGACAAACTGTCTTTTTTGAAAAAAGAAAATATATTTTAATGTTGCTATTTAACTAAATGTTCCCACTGTTTCTCTTGCTCTGCTCGAAATTTAAAGAGTTCACAGTTTGATTACTATGACAGGCGGTCAACTAATAAAAGATTTGAGGGCCGCAGGTTGGGTATGCCTGCTCTAGACGAAATTCGTCGTTCGGATCAATTGTGTTGTCAGCAGCAGTCATGTGGGGACTTATTAATTAATTCGCAATAGCCGACAATTTGTTATAGACGAGTGTTACTGTAATGAAATGCATTTTTTGCCAATTAAAGAAGAATTCTTTTAAAATGTCTTTTCCACGCAAATGCAGCAAAAATTCAACGCAATTTTGTAGAAGTGCAATTTAGCTGTGCGTAATACGCAACACATTTAAATATGTTTAAACTACAAATAATAAATGTATTTAATTGTTTTTTTTTGTTTTTTTTTGTTTTTGTAAATTGTGATGACAAAAGATTGTGCAGTGCAAATTTATAAACTTTTTTCTCATTTAATTGAATTTTATTTTCATGATTCGAATGTCATATTTTGTGAATCTAAATAATTTTAAAATTAAAAAGCAACAGCTAAATCTTCTGACCCCACCTCTCGGAAAATGTTTCAACTAGACGATTTAATATGTTGCCGTGAATGGCGCTTGTTTCAAATCACATTGCGTTTCATAAAAACTGGGTTAATTTTTTTAAGGCCCGCGTATTTGGGTGACCACATTTTTCATAATGGAATATCAACTTGCACTTGACAAGTCACAGGCAATGAAATTAAATTAAATTGCTTTTAATAAATTTAATTAATTAAATCACAATAATACGAATTGCTAAGAGGCACTTGAAATTAGCCAAATATTGAATTAATAGAAGGTTTCATGTTCTAAATACAGTATAACCTCGGTTAACTTAACCCTCGATAAACGCAACAGAAAAACGAAACTTCAATTAACGCAATTTTGCGTTTTGTTTTTTACATTAGTTTTCTATAAACAAAATGCAGATATACAAATCTTTGTGCATATAATCGTATACTTAAGTACAAAAAGCATTATAGTTTACATACAATTTTATGGTCTCTAAAAAATATTTTTGGCTGTGAATGCTTCTTGTAGGTCAATCAATAGTGATGACAACCATCAGTACAAATTTACTTATAATGATTATTTTTTGTTATTATTCTTACTCTAAATATATTTCTGTTTTTATTCTGAGCTTTAATTAAATAAATGGATTTATTTTAACAAATAAAATAAGCTCTTTAACCGAGAAACAGGCAAAAGTATTTTTGACTCGGTTTTCGCAACAGCTCAGTTTTCGCAACAGCCCAAAATTTCTATCGGTTGCGTTAACAGGTTACTCTGTATTGTATAGTACGAGTAAATATTTGACGAATATAAAGCCAGTCATTCAATATGTCATTAATTCAATAAACAAAGTTTTGCCTACAAGAAGAAACAAAAGAAATATTCGCATATGCTGCATGGACAGTTTCACTTGCATATGCATATACTATGTTCTCTTATAAATGTACAATTTACAACGACCTACACTGCAAGAAATCACATGTTAGAAGTAAGAGGAAGGGTTGGAAATTTAATCATTTTTGGGATCAGTGGCCGGTTGTAGTCTCAGTATAATGAATATTAACACTACTGTCAATTTGCATTAGCAGTCTTAATTGAAATTAACTTGTGAATTATTCCCATTTCATGTGTATTAAATTTTTCGTAAATGCACGAAATCATTGTTAAATTAGTTAATCTAGTGTGGCAACCCGGTAAACAATCAATCAGCTGATGGCAAATTGTTTACAACAGCAATATTAAAATGGATTCAAAGTCAGCAAAGGTAAGTTATTTTAATCATTTTGAGAAAGATAAATATTGAAACGCGTTTTTTTTCATTTTAAGGTTTCCAAGGGAAAGAAACGAAGTGTACAGTAAACCGTCCTTTATACCGCTGCCGATCCTAATGCCACTCTCTTGTGGAGTTGAATACAAATATTCATATTGGTGTTGAACTTCTCCATATTTTAAACTTTCTCATACACTTTTTGGAAAGCATTGCTCTTGAGGTGAAAGTTTTTTTTTTAAATTTGTAATCGTCCTTCGCAAGCGTCAGACTCCCAAAAAGTGCTGTTATGGTCCTTTAAAAAATGCCATATATGAACTAAAAAATACTATTAAACCTAGAAATTTCCACAATTGTCTTTCTTTTATTTCACGATGTCCTGCTGGGATTCCAACTTGTAGTAATACGTTCAGATTTATGGTGGCTACGGCATGTACAATTTTTACATTATGGAGCAGTTTTAGCAAAAGCAATTTCAGCTTTCTTTCAAATGAATACTGGCTTTTCACCAATATAATAGCAGCTAAACGTACTTTCTGACTTCTATACATTTGATCTCGCAGTAAAGGGCGCGGCACATAGAATCCGTCATCCGTCATACTTTGCCTTTTTCCACTGACAAGTACTAAATTGAAATACACGTTTCCTTATGAGCTTTGGCACATTCAGTCAAACAAAGTACGAAAGGTGGCCAACTTTTAACTTTTAACGTAAGTTGAGTACTTTGAACAGCGTTGCCGTTGTAGGTTATTTTCCACTAAAAATTGGTTGATTTTTTTTTAAGGTGGAGATGTGAATACTCAATACGTAAACTTTAATTGTACAGTTTTAAAATCAGATTTTATATTGCGAAACGCTGTTAACATCCTTTTGTTTTATTAAAAACTATTTCTGTTGTAACAAAAAATTCAAGACTGGCGCAACAGCAACAAATATAAAAGATATAGAAATATAGGAAATTATTTGCACGGGTTTGTTTGGCTTAAATTGAAATGGTGTATGTACATAATGTTTTTTATATAATTTTTTTTTTTAAATTTGTGACTGGTATAAAAGAAATTGAAGACTTATTTTTATAAAGTAAAACATATTCTGGTATATATTTTTTTTATTATTTAACTCTTTAACGTGCTAACGCTGGCTTTGAATTGATATCCGCCAACAAAGTACTCATTGTGGGAATCTCTTCCGTCGGTACGTTAATGTCATTTGAGAAAATCAAAGTATGACGGATTCTATGTGCCCCGGCTTTAAATACCAAAAAAAAAACGAGTTAACAAAGAAACAGCTGTTCACTAAATGCAAAAACTGTCTACGCTGTAAAGCAAGTTAAAAAACAAAAGATAATTTTAAGTACAATTAAAAGCATTCAAATAATAAAACAAACAAAAAACATTGAAAAATAAAACGTCTTCAGTTTTCTCAGTGTATTTAATTATTTTTTTAATTTTTTACATTAAAAAATTTCACTACAAGCAAAATTATGTATATTTGCTTATCTCATCAGTGATCTCTTCTTTTTTTTTTAGTTTTTTTAGGAGCTGCAAAAGTACTTCATTATTGACTTGTGGCAGCAGTATTTCATTTACTATTCTGCTAACGCAGTGACACATATCTGCTTTAGTTTTCTTTCTTAAGCCGAAATAAATTGTTAACATAACAATTATAAAATTTTAATTACACAAAAGAAAAAATATTAAAAATTAAAAAAGAAATTAAATATATGTCAAGGTTACTGACAATGTAAGTCAGTGGGAAATTTGATATATGAAAACTAAATAAGTGCAATCGTCAAGAACTAATAAATGCCATCACTATGTGTTATTGCAACTGTATTCACTGAAATTTATTATTAGAATAGTATGTGTGAATGTATGTATGTATGTATGTTGGTGACATTGCGAAGCAAAGTCAGCTGGGTCAGCGGTAATTTTCCGTCTAATATTTGCATATTTCATCACAAAATGTATTCAGTTTTTAAGACAAGGCTGGGAATAAAACAGAAGAATTTAAATTAACTGTGTGACCGTACTGCTGGCCACCTGATTGCAGAAGGGGTTGAACCCACGATCTTAGGGCCAGACAATCAACTGAACTAATCAAATCTGGGAGGAAATATAGAAGTGTTGCTTAAATTTCTTATTTTTTTTAAATTTTTTTCTTTCTGGCACTTGACGTTCAATCAACGTCACTCTTTTGATTATTTTTAACCGAAATCTGTTGTTTGGACTTGTTCAGTTTGGCTATAAATACGTATTTCTGGCAACAATAAATCTCTCAATATCGTAACAAACGAAGTTACACATGCGTTGTTGTGTAACAACAAAGCCCGGTGGCAACACAAATAAAAATAATTGCATTCGACCAATTTATCATTTCACACTGTGACCGACACCTAACATGTGCATTTGTATGCACACACACACACACACACATACACACACACACAAACAAACGCACTATCTTGAATACAACATCTGATACAATGGTAATGATCAAGGCAATTACGAGTTCTTTTATGCGCTTTTTTTTCTTTTTGTTTGTTTTTTTACGCAACATAAAAACATTTTAATCATTTTAAAATGGGTTAAAAATATAAAATAGGAGTTATTTTTAGATCCCCAAGTCATAAAAAATTGCACCACGTTGCCAACAAGACATCGGCAACAACAAAAAAAAAGAAGCAACCAAATGGATATTTTTTTGTACATTTTGCCATAAAGAAAACAGCAGCTGTGCATTTTTGTTTTTTTTAGTATTTCCTTCAAAATTTTTTTTTTTGTGAACTGCAACGGTCTGTCTGATGCCGTAAAGCTTTGTACACACGCTTGTCAGATTTTACAATATTGGAGGATATGGCAACGTGGTGGCAATGCACTCACAATGTAAAATTGGCACCGAAGTGTAAATTGTCTGTTCAGACTGTTGTAAGAAAAGAGTACAATTTCATTGTCATGGAATACAATTATTTGTGAACAAAAATTGTCTGTTCACACAGTTGTCAAAAGTTGCCAGATCCGATGTTTGACATTGTATAGGAAGCGTGGCCAACAGAATATTTATCTGCCAATGGTGTCATTGTACGGTGCACTAAACTAAGAACGTGTGAGGGTGACGATGGTCGAAGTAGTCTGCACGTTGACTACAAAACGGAAAGTTTTTCGTGGGGTTCAGACTCATAAAAACATCTCTCATTTTTCTATTGTGCATTTGTCTGTATTTGTGTCATTTTTTGTCGCAAGGTTTCCGCGGCGAAGGCATACTCACTGGTCACTGGACAGTAACGTCTTCAGCTGATACCAATCCACAGATACATCAGAAAGCCCTTCTTCGTCGGGGTATTGTGTAGCATCGGCGAAGTAAAATAATTACTAAAAATAGCTACTAAAAAGGAAGCTTCAAAATTTAATACGTCTCCTTGACATCAGAGATGTTACAACACTGCTATGAAAACAAATAACATGCAAAAAAGCAGTGTTGTAAGATAATGAGTGAAGCTTCACCTCCTATCATTTCTCCCCTAGTTCCAGCACAATGCACCGCATGTGTAGGGGTCATCTCCCGAGTGCTGGACCAAGATAAAAAATAAATAACAAATCACTGTCACATGTGTGGAAATTACGTGTTAATGGAAATGTAGGTTGTCAGAATTGTGACAATATTATTGGCATACAATGCACAGACAATATATTTTGTGACAATGTTGCCACACAAAAATTGTGAGTTCACACGGTTGTTGAACATTTTATTGCAATTTTTCTGCGAATATTTAAATACCTGAAGCTCTTAAAAATTATACAAGAATGATATGTGAATTTTAAATCTTCATTCATATTGAAATGTACAATAAATGCATTTCCATCAACATATTCTGTACTTTTATGAAAATTTATTATTGATACAAAGTTCAAGAGTTCGAATCTTACGCATCAACTTCTACTGCAACGACTACTACAACTACACATTCTGTTCACTCTCACTTAAATCAGCCACTTTTAATTTTTGACAGCTTTGAGCGCTATTTTATTTTTTAAAATTCGCTAAATGATGTAAAAAAGAACAAAAATAAATAAAAAATATAGAAGTCTTTAACACTGGGTCGGGTAAATGTTTTTAAATTTGCAGAGTTTTTACACAGTAAAACATCAGTTTTTTTTATGCATAAATTCTAAGCTAAATACAGTCGACTCTTGATAATTTGAAACTTGTTAATTTGAATTTTGCAATAATTTGAATAGTTTGCCAGGTCGCTTGAGAAACATTTAATAAATTTAATTGACTGCTTTTTAAACATGCTGTTGGCTGAGTAGTTAATGCGTTGACCAAAATTATTCGGATGTCTCTGCGCTAACAGCGCCCTCCTTCATCATTATTTCAGCAATAAAAAAGATCGGCGAAGTAAATAATAATTAAAATTGCCTAAACTGAGTTTAGAAATTAGACACTGCATACATACTCATATGTATGTATTTAACAATTAAAAATAAAATACATAAAACACTCTTTTTGTTTAAAAAAAAATTAATGCGTCCACATATCAGAAGAGACGCAGCAGCTCTGATTTACAAATTTTCAAAAAAACGCGCAATTCCCATCACTACGGATCTTCTACTACCTGAACACGGAAAGTGTAAATTCAATATTCGTTTTTTTTTTCTATTAATTCTCAGTGGTGGCATTTAGGAAATTAACTTTTCATTAAAAAAATTATTAAATTTTATTCAACGAAAGTAACACCCACGCTAATGTGAACTCGTATTTTAATAGACAATTATGACAATAAATGTAACATAATATTAATTTACTTCCCATTAGTCTGTCTCCAAACTGGTGTACACTTCCTTCCTGACTCTTGTTGATTTTGCAAGTTGCAATTGTTGCAGAGCAAAAACAGTTCAATTACCTTGGAGAGGCCTTATTATGCCATCTGATGCAACAAAGAAAAAAAAAAGCTGAAGCAGCATTCATCTGGTTGGCCGTTGTGAATGTTGCAACCTCAGTGCTGTACGAGCATAAAGTTTTGAACTGTGACAATGACCATGTCGGCCAAAAGGCACGAAAATAAAACAATTGCAACAAGCAGAAACGAAAACTAAAATGCAATGGAACAACATCATTATTTTAGAGAAATATCAACCAGGCAGTTGTTTGGACCAGAGCTGGAAAATATCCACATGCAGGTAATATTTTTTTTTTATAAAAACGAATTATTGGTCTCACTTCTATTTTTATTTGATATTTATTTAATTTTTGTTTTTTAAGCGATGGCCTTTTTTTTTAATATTTATTTTCAATATTTCGGTAGCATCGTCAGGAAATAATAATTTCTATTAAAATAATTATCTTATGGCAACTTGTTATTCCCTAAATGCACCTTTAATTATTATAAATAAGTAGGAGTTAAAATTTGCATTGCACAGCTTTCAATGCAGCAGCTGTTCCATCCCTGTTTAAGGCGCAATTCTTCGTGATTCACGAAAAATGTGTTTTCCCTTCGTAGCGGCAGTTTTAACATGCAGCATGTTTCTTCCGTCCTCGTCATTGAATAAAATACTATTCGGCATTTTACATGTCTCCCAAAATTCCTTTAGGATACCGGTTGCTTGTGTACCGCTTAGTTATGTAAAGCGTTTGTAACCAAATCGGCCAAAGCAAAAGTACATAAATGAAAAGAACTTAAAATTAGTGAAGAAAAGCATTGTGTCTCTAGAGCGTAGCAAAAGTTCACAGAGTTCCAATTTTCAATTGATGTGAGCGTCAGGTCAGCAATGTTGTTGTCCGTGATCTGGGAGCGAATTATTCTCTCCAGCGAACCCCGCCGGTTTCCATATCGCGGGAAATAAAAGGAGACATGGTCCGCGGTTTCCGGGCACATATCATCATCATTGTTAACCACAGTTGTACAGGTATGCTCTGAAGCATCCATGTCCGCTTAGCAACTGGGTTAGGTAGAAGTTCCCTGTTCGTGTTTTCTATCAGTTCAGTCCTTATTTAAGTGGACCAGTCACGCTGTCATCTTTCCATTGCCTTGACAATCAATAGGTTGAGGTTCACTAGCCCCGTTCGCCTAGCAACATGTTTCTCCTCTTCAGTATCTGCTACCAGCGACAGCGGCATCATCCCTACAATCACCGTGGTGTCCGTAAACAACGTGCTGAAAGCCGCAACGACTCTACGGACACACCTCCTTATTGTAGGCAGCATCTATTCCGCTTCTATAAGTTTGCTTATTCATAGCATCCGCCCATACGGGGGCCGCATATACGGCAACAGCTTCGGACCGCCCAATTTGGGCATTATTCGTGCAATAATCCCCAAGTGTTTGATTGCGCGCTTAGAGGTTATTCGCTGGTCCCTAAACTGTGTGTATGTGTGTGTGTAACTTAAGAACGACAGAAAGAACTTCTGAATGTAACGACTGGTTTTGTTAAGCTCAAATTTATAATATGATCTTCAAAAAGAAAAGTCAATTGCTGCCAATTTGACTAAAATCGGGCAATGCGTTCGTAAGATCTTGTTGACGAATAGTTTCGAAATAAAATCGTTATTTGTTTTATAACTCCAAAAGATATCGTGGAAGCGATGGCATTCAATGATTTTTATAGACTTGAAAAGTGTCACAAATTTTACCAAAATCCGCTACTCATTTGGAGTAAGTTTAGCGGGAATTTTGAGAGAAAGCCTGCAAGTTCAGCCGATTCGCATATTTTCCAATGGATGTAAAAATCATAATAAAGTCGCTACCTTGACTTCGCAAGGTTGTTCCCTAGCTCTTAATCACAATACAATCGTACTGACTGAACTTGAGATTGGCTGCTGCTGGAAGTTTCGTAAGTGGATTGATAACTCTCGGGGGTGATCTGATCGATTTATTTAAATGTGAACTTTTACTACGCCCTCTAGAGGCTTCATCATAAATAATTTGAATAAATTTTGTTCATTTTTAATTTCAAAAATGATTATTCGGCGAGCCTTCAAAAAGAGGTTGGTTGCAAGACCCCAAAAAGCAACTAAGAAATGCCATTGTTTTTGTTTCTCTTTTTTTTTTTTTTTGTTGCTCTCTCAATAAGGAAACTGTGGTCGTTTTGTAAACAAAAACTGTAATGCCGAAGTTGCTGATGTCGCTGCCACAGTTACGGTTGCCTTCAGCAAGACACAAAGTCTTAAAGCATTTGCTCTTTTAGTTGTTGCTGCATTTTTTGTTTTTGTTTTTGTGTTTTTTGTTTTTTGCTATTCATTCATAATCAGGCCGGTTGGCAGTGTAAGCGGGGCGTTGAATGTTGAGGTGGTGTATTTTATGTATTTGTGTGAGTAAGTTGTTGTTGCTATTCAGTTTGCTCTTGCTTTAGTCGGTCGGTCATTGACCGTAAAAGCGTAGACGTAACGACTCCAAATGTTAATGCTTTTCAATGCTGTTCAACTTGCTGCTGTTGTTGTTGGCTGCAAACCGCCAACGCAAAGTTAACAACTTTTTTTCTTTTTTTCTTTTTTTCTTTTTTTCTTTTTTTTCTTCAATATGTTAACAACATTTGCAACAAGTTGTCTTCTATTTTATTGCTATTGAGAGCGGTTTTTTTTGTTTGTTTGTCTGTTTTGTTTTTGGTTTGTTGGTTGCTTGTGGCTAAAACGATCACTTTATTACTTGCCACACGTTCGAACAGTCACACTGTTTGTTGGTGGCAGCAGCATTTTGCTTGGCTTTTGTAGCAACAAAAATCAAAATGCCCATCTTATTTTTTATGTGAATCATAAGTTTCATTATTTATTTATTGTTATTTATTTATTTATTATTTATTTAAATTTTTTCATGTCCTTATTTGTACAAGTATTTATTTACAAATCCAACAATTGTAATTGTTTGCAAGCTGACTTGCTTGTTCATCTGCACAGATCGTTACTTGAAACGCTTTAAGTGTGAAAAGGTAATACAAGTGCTGCCTTTTAAAATTTTCCTTTTTATTTTCAGGAAAAGAAAAATTTGCTCTTTTTTTATTGGACCAGTGCTCAGGGGATGTTCACTACATATGCAATGCATTGCACCGGAACTAGTTCGCAAGTGATAGAGTAGAGAAGAGGCAGGAGGTGAAGAGATAGAAGGATAGAGATCTTAATTTTGCACAACTCTGTGGTTTCAGCATTTTCTGAGAAATTTTAATGCAGAGTTGATGCGTCCCTGCCAGTGTTACCAATTAAGAATTCCGCCAAACTTAAATTATCGCAAATTACACATATGAACAAAAATTTTTGATGCAGAATTTTCTTTATCTTCGATGACCCCTACACATGCCGTGCATTGTGCTCTAACTAGAGGCAAGGAATAGTGTGAGCAAGACAGGAGGTAAAGCTTCACTATCTGACAACACTGCTTTTGCAGGTTTTCTGTTTATAGCAGTGTTGCAGCGCTGCTGTATTCAATATTGAAGTTTCGCCATTTTTAGAATTATTTTAGGAGGAGGGCGTTCTGATGTATCTGTGGAATGATATCAGCTGAAGCCGTTGCTGTTCAGTGGCCAGTGAACATGACTTCGTTACTGAAACTTTCCGACAAAAACTGACACACAAACACACACTAATTTACATCAGAAAAAGTGCGAGCTGTCTTTATAATTTAGTCTGAACCTGGGCTGGAACCAAGGACTTTTTGGTTTTGTAGTCAACGTACAGACTACTTTAGCCATTTTATTTATTATTTAATTTTGCCAACGTTTTTATTGCTCCAATACGATGAAGGATGGCGCTGTTAGCACAGACAAAATTTAAAATCTTTTGGTCTGACTCGGTTTTGAACCGTGGCAGAGGCAACGCTGTAACTACACAGAGAACAGTAAAAGTGAGAAAATAACAGGATCAGCTGAGTCAGCTGATTACGGTTACGGCAGACAAGCAAAATTCAACTGATGTCTATGGCAATGGCAGTCACGATTAGTCATATTTAATCCACACCAGTGCTGACCATAAAGTTGGTTCGAACAGCTGTTTTATATGGTTATGGTTAAGTCACATCTAATAGAACCTTTACACATATGCCTTTCAGCTTTCTTTTTTCTTAAGATTTTAATATTCTTAAATTTTTTTAATCAAACTGTTATAAAAAATCCTTAACGAATTACGAGAGCTTTTTGATAGCTCCGTGACTACTTGAATACAAATTTTTTTTTATCGTCAAAAAATCGTTTTAGTTTTCAGCATAATCACCTTTTAGTCCAGTGTTTTTGCAATTAATTTATTCTTTATTCCAATAATAATCTCAAGACGCTCAAAATAGGCGTTTATTTCGGTTATAACCTCTCCATTGGATCCGAATCTCTTACCACCCAGCCATTTCTTTAGGTTTGCGAAAAAGAAAATAAATGCAGGGAGTTAAATATGGAGAATATAATGGATGAGGTAGTACGAGCTTTTAGCTCAATTTATGGATTTTTTCTATACTGACTACATCCGTGTGCACTCGTGCATTGCCTTGATGGAACAGCACTTTTTATTCGTTAAATGTGGTCGGTTTTGCTTCCAATCAATATCGAATCTGTCTAAGAGCTCTGAATAGTATTGGCCGTTGCTCGTTCTACTATTCTCTAGGTGACCTCGGTGAACAAATTTATCGACGATGAACGTTCAGCATCACTTGTGCTGGTACCACCACAACGGAACTCAGTAAACCAATTCTTACCAATGGAAATTGCTGGTGCAGAGTTCTCGTAGTATTTATCTTGTCTTTCCTTGGTTTCAGTGATGGTTTTTTAAGCAAAAAAAATGCTTTTAATGACTGTCAAACACAAACTAAATGACGCAGTGTGCACAAAATTTGACAGTAGTCCATTATAATAGATGATGGTTGATGTCAGTGTTGCATTTGAACTTACTGCGAGGGAAATTCAAAAAGTCACGGAGTTATCAAACAGTCCTCGTATTATGAATAAAGCAAATTACAAAATAAATGCTGGCGCCTTCGTTATCCAAAATATTTGCCATCAAAGCAAAAGAAAATGGATTGTTTTTCCGATAAAATCTCTAATTCTCCAGCAATAAACTTATTGGCTTTCAAACGTTTATATAAGTTTGCATTCAAATCTTTTTAGTACTCCGTATACATACACACATACATACATACATACATACATACATACATACGACCATAACTTCCTCTAACGTTGCAACAACTTGCTTCCATTCAACTTCGCCGACTTCCCACGAAACACACAAAATTTTTGAAAAAAAAAAAAACAAATATGATTTCATGTCTTTGTTGTGTTTGTTGTGCAACTTATGCAACCTTTTATTTCTTTATTTTTAACTACTTGGTCCACTTGTTGTCTTTCGGGTTGTTGAACTCTCATGTAGATTTTCAAACAAATATTTACTACGTTGTGGGAATTGTACGTTTCGTGTGGCTGTGTATGTGCGAATATTTTTTTTTATTTTCTTAATTTTATTTATCGTTTTTCCTACCATTATTAACTAAATAAATGGAAAATAAAAAAAAAAATAAAAAAAGAGAGAGAAAAAAATCTGAAAAGCAGCCGGATTTGAAAACCTACTCGTATGAATGAATGACATTTAAATCCGTCAACTCAGATCAACATATAAAGTACAATTCTATTCTGGTAATAGAAAAATACAATTGGAGAAGTATGTACATATGTATGTATGTATTTTTATTTCTCTATTGTTGGACAAATGCATTCGCTGTTTGCAATGAATGGCGGCTGCAAGAAGGAGATAAATTCTATTGAAACTTTTACAACACGACTTATGAATGAAATGAAATGAAATCAAATCGAATGAAATGAAATGAAAGAAGCAATGCTGTCAGTCCACTGATTGATTAAATAAAGCAACTGCAACAATTTTTAGAAAAAGGAATGCGAGTGCGAATGTGTTAATCAGCGCTTGTAATAAAACTGAATTGCGCATTGCGTGCAACAGTTTGCTTTTCAATTGTAACAAATGAAAATTCTCTTAAATAAAGTTAATAATTAAAAAAGCTACAGAGCCAGTTGGCTTTGGGCGGGGGGAGTGGGACAAAACAGCAGCAACTAAATTCGTGCTGCTGCCGGTGCTGCTGCTGCTGTCGCCATCGACGCCAGTCAGTTGCGCTGCAAACTGCAGTCAATGAACTGTGCGCAAAGTGTGTTTTGGGTTACTTAAAGTGTTAGAAAGGATCTTGTAGCAACTGCTGCACACATACAGATGCATTTGTATTAACAGCAGTGGCTGCTTCTTTGCAAGTTGTTCGCAAGGCGTTTATCACATTCAGCAGCTCACTTTTATTTTAATAGAGAAATTATAATTCAAGCGTCTGTGCAAACAAGTTGACTTGTGAAAGCTGCCACTGATTCAATTGAATTGAATGAATGGCTGAATGAAATGCGAAGGAGTGCAGTGCACAGTCCCACAAGAAAGCAAAGCTGTTTGCAAAGCTATAATTTGTTAAATACGAAATATTTGCTTGGTTGTTATGTAAAGCGGTTATCATGAAAGTGAGCACGTGTCGTGCAGGCCTAAGGCTACCGCTAACTCAACACAGACACAGTTGTTGTGTTTAGCTTGCAGTGTTCACACGCAGTTACCAGTTTGGTACTGGGTGGCGCAAAATTAATCACACTATCGTAAGATGCAATAGCTTTTGCGTCAATCACATTTGACATTTGTGAACTAGACAGCTGCAGAATAGAAACAGCCAAACAATGGAGCGCTATACTCCGCAAGAATGTGGAATAATTGTGGCGATTGTGTTAGCTCAGCGTGTCGCGCCAACTGGACAAATATTATGCCGCTTAGCTACTCTCCTTATCATTACATGGAGGCCGATGTAATGCAAAGGTGGGCTATATGGTGCACCCCAACAACATCGTAATGGACTACGCACGCTATACATGCATGTATGAGGGCTCTTACGTGCACATTTTGGAAATCACAATGCGTACATATTTTTTTATATGAAGCCAATAATATACGTATGTATTTCTATAAAAGTCAGTGTTGGCAAACCTTACATGCATGCGGTATTGGTCTGCCAGCACTCTTGTTTGCAGTGTGTGCTAAATGTTGAATAATGTTTTGATTGTTGCAACTCCATTTTCGGTTTGGCTCAATTCTATCTTGACTTGTTGTTATTTAGTCACAGTGTTTGTTGTTTTTCTTACACTTTTAAAATGTTTATAAGTAAGCCACTCGAAGAAAATACCCGTAACTGAATACACACACTCACACACACACACACATTTTATTAAATGGCGACAAGCAGTGTTGTCAGTTATGGCGTTTTGCCGCCAAACGTGGCGATGATAATTTTAGAATTGCAATTGAGGAAATATTTGGCGATATTTTTTTATAATTTCCCCACTGTCAAGGCAAATTCATTAACTAATTCGCCCCGTCAGCTGATTCGACGAATTGCAACGTATTTTTACGCCGAACGTCAAAATTTGTTTACTTTTTTGTGAAAAATTTCAGAAAAGTGCTTATGAATAATTTAATATTATAATAAGCAGAAGGGAAAATAAATTGCTTTATGCTTTAATTGCTTGAAATTCAACTTGTGTTACGCTAATTTAACACGATCTTTTTTAGGTTATGTTACATTTACCAACACACAAGTTTACTGAAGTCAAACAAAAGAAAATATCGGGTATGTTCTGTAAATCGAAACCGCACAAATAGTTCGTTCTTAAAACGAATACACATACTTAATTAAGTGTTCTGTAAACTGACAGCTCAATTTTACTCGGTTTAAAATCGAGTAGGTAAGTCGGGTCGAAATTGAATCGAATATACTATCTTCCTAATAAATAGCTGATGAAACATAAAAAAAAACAATTACCAATTTTTACTTGAAGTCTTACTTTTATTAAATTAAGTCAAATTATATACTCTTCTAAGTAATTTTAATACAAAATAATCAATTTAAAAAAACACTCCAATATTTTTCCATGTTCTTGTTAAAGTATGCAAATAAATAAAGTAGATGGATGAATAAAAGCACATTTTCACTAACTTCATTAGAGAAGATCATTAAAAAATCACTTTTAATCAAGAATAAACATAATTTTGAACAAATTTTGAGTTGCTTAATTTGAATTTATTGTTAACTAAGTTATCTTTAACTGAATATTTCTGTTTATTTTTCCAATATCACAAAATTTTAAATCAATATGGCGACCAAATTGTTGTTTACTTCGAAAATCAAAGCTCGCCAACTTTTTTTTTTTACAAATATATCTTAATGTAACTCTCTGAAGAACGCAGTAATTTTTTTTTTTTTTTTTTTTTTGACTTGGACCAGCACTCAGGGGATGACCCCCACACATGCGATGCATTGTGCTGGAACTAGGAAATTAGGTTATGGGAAGGAGGATAGACGGAGTAGTGTTTATTGACATTTGATTTAAATCTTCCCATGCTAAAAGTGACAGGAAACACCTCTGCGGGTAGTCTATTCCACATACGTGCCGTTCGGCCAAAAAACGAATTTTCCCTGTAATGCGTAGTGCGAGTCGCCATCAAATCGACCACAAATGGATGCGCTCTTAATGATGATCGCGTCGTGCGCGCGAATAACCGGGTTTCGGGAACAAGTTCCCTGATTTCATTAGAACACATCCCATTATAGTAACGATAGAACAACGAAACGCACCCCACGTTGCGACGATGCTCAAGAGAGTCAATAGAGTTGGCTACCCTACTGTCTCCTATGAGTTTCTTCGCCCTTTCTTGTACACGGTCGAGTAACTTCAAAATAGTCTTTGAAGCACCGGCCCACACATGAGAGTTGTATTCCATTTTCGGTCGGATGTAGGCGGTATAAATAGTGAGGAGATCAGATGGTGTGAAGTATGTCTTACACCGTCTTAAAAATCCTAGGCACTTGAATGCTTCCTTTGAGACCTGAAAAATGTGCTCAGTCCATCGGACATCACACTGAATTTTCATGCCAAGAACATCAAGAGCTTCTGATTCCTCAATGTTTATGCCACCCATTTTTACAGATGAGGCAGCGTGATCGTGCATACGGCGGTGGGTTAGCATGCAGCATTGGGTCTTTTGGGAATTGAAATCGACCCTGTTCGCGTGACCCCATTCCAATATTCTCGTGAGGTCACCTGTTAGCGAATCATTCATATTCTGCCGCGTCGCCGCGATCATAGTTGATGTCGGCCTACGATCAAATGAATATGAATGGTAGATACTGCTGTCATCTGCGAAAGAGTGGATAATCTAAATAGTAATTAATAATAATAAAAAAACGATTAAAATTTAAAATTTTTTAAAAATGTGTTTTTTTTTTAATTTTTTTGTTTAAATTATATACATTTAAAATTATATATGGAATTATTTGGCATTGAATGATCTGGCAATACTACATTTTGGTAACATATGTTTTCATTGAAATGTTGACGTGTAAAAAATCTTATTCGAAAACAAGTTCGAATGTTGGAAATCGTGTGATTTTTAGTACACCAAATTAGCATTTATTCGGTTGTGAGAAATCACTCGTTTTTAATTCGAGTCAGTTTACAGAACGGGGGGGATACTTGAAAATTATATTAAAATCGTCAAAATGAAAAATTAGGGGGTCCCAGTAAAGAATTTTTTCATGGCGGCACTTTCTATGGCCTACTGGTTTCAGTTCCAGAGTAAGCTGAATTTTGTGTGCTTGCAGATGGAGGTCGTTTGTCAAAATTCGCTGGGTAGTTAAAGTTTAATTGATGTTTTCGGCTCTTCGGCGTGAAAAAGGTCGTTCTGATGTGCCTGTGGATTGGTTACATATGAAGCCGACTATGACTTCGCCCTTCCGATAACAACTGCCACAAATACACACACACAAATGCACAGCAGAAATAATGCGCGGTGGTTTTACGAGTCTGAAACTGGGGTTGAACCCAGGAAATCTTTCGTTTTGTAGTCAACGTGCATACTACTTCAGACCTCGCCACCTTTAAAAAAAAGCAAAAAACCACATTTAAAAAGTGCAGTCTTACTGAGACACCCTACATATGTATGTAAAGAATGGCATCGACAACGAAATAAATAAAAATTACTGGTTGCCATAAGTCAGAGTGGGCAAAAGTTAAAACATTCCTGAACAATTTCTCAAATTTGTTTGGTGTTACTGAATAAAATTAAATTCTTTTAAGTATTGGTGACATTTGGACCAGTGTGTCTACATACGACAAACCATTTGGCGAGAAAGCTAAAAAAGAAACTGGCGACACTGGCGACAGAAGGCATTAGAAAAATCCAAAATCGATATTAACAACAGCAATTCCAAAACAAAAAAATCCACAACAAATGTTAACGACAATATGTGAGTGCAATTATCAGGCAAATAACAAGCATCAAGTATGTTTTAACACACAAGCGAGCAACTAACTTGCTGTCTAAGGCGTTTTCTAACATTTCTTCTTCAAAAGCCATATCAGCTTCATCAGTGGCTTCAATGGACGATGTAAAAATATTTCTTAGTTTGACATTTATCGCTGTTAAGTTGCTGCTGGCTGCTGGCTGCTGGCTGCTTGCTCGCTGATTCAATTGTGTCTCAGTTGCAGTTGCGTCCGCCACTATTGCAGCTGGCGCTGTAATACTTAGAAAGCGGCAAGTGGTCTTGTAATATGCCATGTTTGTAGAAACTTTTTTTTATCTCTTGTTTGTTTGTTTGTTTCTATTTCTGTTTTTGTTTACGATGCGCAAAAGAGTTCATTGACTTGAACGGCAACAACTAACTAACGTCATCATTATCATCATCATCATCATCGTCATCGTCATCATCATCATCATCGACACAGACATCGTCATTGTGACTGTGAATAATCGACATCAGCAACATGATCATTAAGTTTTGAGTTTTGTTGATCATGTACAAGTATAATCTGCAATAAAATGTTGTTGGCACAGTGGCCGGAAAACTTAGTGACTTAATGACTGACTTTTTGGCATGAATAGATGACAAACTTGTGTCGCTGGATTTTATTTGTTTATTTTTCATTTTCTGTTCTTTGCACTTTTCTTCTCTCTTTGATTCACCAGCCCAGCCAGGCACACAGCCAGCCAAAGAATGAGTAATAAACAAACAGAAATGCACAAATGCACAAATGCACAAATTCTATGTGTTGCATGCACTACCATGTTGCACATATTTAAAGTATGTATGTATGTATGTGCATTAGAAGAGTTTCTGGTTAGATGGATTGCAATGTTATGAACGATGACTATCAAAATGAATTTGAACTCAAATATTTGTATTTAGAAATAATTTCTATGTATATCATTCATTCATCAGTGTATTTTAGTGCACGTAGTCGAGAGAAATATGTAAATGTAATCAATTACAAATTATTACAAACAAAGCTTTTCACGCTGCTTGATTATCATTGAGGAAAGTATTAAATTTAAATCAAATACTTAATTTTTATAAACAGCAGCAACAAGAAAGAGATCATTTTTCCCTCCATTAGCCTTGAGATTAGAGTAGAGATATCTGAGAAATGCTCGTAGCTAGAAAATATTATGGAATTGTTAATGTTGTCGTTACGAGTATAAATAGATGCGCTACCAGTTTGTTATCGTTTTTCTTTACATATTTTCAAGTCAATGAAAAACTTTAATTAGATTCATGTTGAGATATTTCAGTTATTTAAGACGAATGGAAATGTATTTTGGAAATTCCCCATCAATGTTGGCATGTTGGTCAACTGGGCCATAGAAGACACAGTGTTGTAGTCTTTAAATTATGTAATGCCATTCATTTATTGCATCATACAGCACATGCGATGCATCGGGCAAACACAGTACTGTTCCGTTCTTCAAAGTTTCTTCTTTCCTTGAATCGCATGGCCTTTCATCGCACTGGAAGAAATGCCAAGAGACTCGGCATTCCCTTGCGGGATTTTTGCTGGAGCTGTGGGTATGTGGAGGAGGAGGAGGAGAAAAAGGAGATGGTTGCTCACCTGAAGTGTCAGATCCCAGCTCTGGCCATGAAACGGTGGTGATTTTTTACCTCCCATTTTTTATCATCTTTGGCTGAGCTCTCCCAGGTGAGGAGTTTGTTTTTTTCGTTTTTTTTTTTTATAAAGAACCAGTTGTTGTTGCATTATGGTGGTGGCAACGTAATAGCTTTTGGGCGAAATAACAGCATCTGGGGTAGGCTGGTTAGTGTTTATTTATGGTATTATGGATCGATATTCCTATAAACAGCTTTTAGAATTAAACTTGCAGCCAGAGGCCAGAGTTGGATCTTTCAGCAGGACAATACATCTGCTTTATAATGCTCCAAGGCATTTAAAGTCGCTTCCTCAATCGCCAGACCTAAAGTCCATTGAGCACGTTTGCGATATTTTAAAGCGAAAGATTGCTCATGTTCAAATTATCAACAAAAAAATGTTAGAAGATGCATTACAGAAGTGCTGCCCCAATATTGCTACTGATATGACCGAAAATCTGATCATATCAATGTCTAGATGTCTGCGGGCAGTGATTAATGCCAACGGTGGCCCAACGAAATATTAATTTGATAAAAAGTATTTCATAAATTAGTTATTTTTGAAATATTACAAGTTTTCTCTTTATGCATGGTTTTTCCACTTTTTTCAAGCTGAGTAAATATTTGTTGTCTTTCTACAGTAATTATACGAAAGTAATAAAAATTTCGAAATTGATATTTTGATTGATACATGTGCTCATAAATTTTCCGATTTGTATAATAAAAATTAGCTACATATTTTATAAGCGAAAATCTAAAGCATGTAACGACAAATATGTGCATTATACTCGTATTCAAAAGTTTTTTCTTCCTCGTGTAGAAAAGTGATATTGTTAGTTACGTGGTTTTTCATTTCAGGTAACGATATCGAAACGTCAATTATGTTTTTTATGTACATATACATATATGTATACATATCTGTGGACTTTTGACAAAAAAAAAAGAATCTTTTGATTAAAATCGGACTTAAGTGATCGCAGCTTTTATGTCAACATTAACGATGATGGAGTCTGAAATTGGTTCTGTAAAGTCGGGCGTACCTCAAGGACCAACCGTTTTAGGACCAGTTCTGGATATTGTTTTCACTGCAGACTTGTCTACAAACTGTGATGTTACAATTGCAACTTTTGCTGACGATACCGCTTTATTAGCAGCCAGTAAATCTCCTGCCGCGGCTTCTAATTTCATTCAGAATGAACTAAACTTTTTTTTTTTTTTTTTTTTTTGATAGACGTATGTCTAAAAGAAGGAACATTAAAGTTAATGCGGAAAAGTCACCCCATGTTACATATACTCTCAGAAAAAGTGATTGCCCCCCAGTATACCTAAACGGAATTATGATTCCTAAATCTGATAATGTCAAATATCTCGGTCTAAACACTGACAACAGGAAAACGCATATTTCATTAAAAAGAAAGCTACTGCATATGAAAAGAACACAAAAATGTACTGGCCGTTAGGACCTAAGTCTGAATTGAGCCTAAGCAATAAACTAATACTTTACAAAGCGAGTTTAATGTCTATCTGGACGTACAGCATTCAAATTTGGGAAACAGCATCGTATACAAATATTGATATCATTCAAAGGATAAGTCTAAAAATTTAAGACTTGCCACGAAAGCACCCTGGTATGTACGAAATTAAAATAAACACGAAGACCCCTACATTCAACAAGTTAAAACGGAAATACCAAAATATAGTTCTAATTATCTGAACAGACTTAGCAATCATCACAATATTCTTGCAATAGCTCTTGTAGATGACAGTGATGACAGTGAGACGTTTAAAAAGCCTGCACATATCCGATCTCCCTTTTCAATTTTAAAAAAAGTAGACAATTTTTCTATTAATAAATATTATTCATTAGACTGAAATATTTAAATACTTATCTTATGTATATCGCACCCTAAATACAAAAGCGGCACAACTCAAAATTCTCAAATTTTCAGGAGAGGCAAAAAACTGTTTATGCAAAAATGATTGTAATATTTAAAATAAAATTGGTTCCATTATGAAAGAAGTCTATTTCGAAGAAGGTTTTGCTAAAATTTTTTTAATTTTATATTATATTTGTGGAAATAAAGTATAATTTTAAATTATTATATATTTTTAATTAAAAATAGGTCTTTTTAGTCGATCGTGCGTAAGCAATGCAATTAACATAAAAACAGACATAACGGTATTTTTCCAGTTAAAGAAAACAGTGATGAGAAAGAAATTTTTGAAGTAGTTAGAGATGTGTACTGTGAATTATTTTACGGAAAAAAGTACATTTTGGAAAATTTTGAGTTGTGTCACTTTTGTATTTAGAGTGCGATATGTACTCGTATGTATATTAATATATCCAATATATTAATTGTTAAAATTTTATTTTTTATAAATTTTTATATTGATTTTTTAAGTTCAATTTTTAGTATTAAGAGAATTTTCATATTATTTTGATGTACTTAAATAGATTGCAAATAAGCGTGAATTAAAAAACAAAATTTTTTTTTAGGAGAGAAAAGTATATTTCCTTTGTATTTCAATATTTTGTATTAAAATGTTGAAGATAAGTCGTTTTTGTCAAAAGAAAATCAGCTGAACTCTGAAAAGTTTTCTTAAGTCTACTCAAGTGCTTTTTCAAAAGACCGCCGATATGTACGTACACATACACATACATTTAAAACTTATAAAAACGTCTCCATTAATTGAAAATAAAATCCTTAATACTTTTTACAAGATTTTATTGAATTATTGCAAAAAAAAAAAAAAAAACTAAAGGTTATTTTGTTATTGTTTGCTTTTAATAATGCCAAATGAATTATTTTATTTTTACAATATACTATAAATGATAATAAAATCGATTAGTTTGTCGCGTTATCGTTCATTTTACATTGCATGTTATTGGCCTTAGCCTTACACCTTCTCTATGCATTCATTATTCAACTGAATGCAATATGAACAAACGATTCTTCTACATTATTTACATTTCATATTTGACAATTTAGTTAAAAATGTATTAATGTATAAATATAACGGGTTTTTTTTCGCATTTTTTCGCATTTTTGCCCTTATTTTGCTTTTGTTCCTTTTTTCAATAAAAATAAATAAAAGAAATAAAGTTACCTCCAATTCACACAAACACAAGTACAAAAACTTTAAATTACCAGTATTACAATTACACCTCAGCTCCAACACGTACGGGTATAAGTGTTGGTATGTATTTTATGGAACACAACTCTGTTAACTGTATTTTTATTAACAAAGCAATAACAACAATTTTTGTTTCTTTCACCTCAATAGTAATTCTCTGCTGTTCTCACATTTTGCATGAATGTGAACCAGGTATGGAAAGTTGAGATTTTAATATTGCAATCAACATTCTGCTTATAAAATGGAAGTCTTTCTTAGAGAATGACATATTCATAGCTTCTAAAGGTTACATATGTGAATATTTTGCACAGCGTACTACATGCACTTTTATTGAGAATTTTGCAACATGTGTCATCCATCATTGAGCTCAATATTTCATAGGGCGCTGCTTCACGTTCAATATATGTATGTATGTATGTATATCGTGAGATTTGGTTCGCGATCAAGTATTGTGATATTTATTGAACGTGTAGCATGCAATATTTATGGATCGCGTTACATATCACAGAATGAGCTAATATTCTGAAATCCAGATCACGGATCACGCAATAAATATTGAAACTTGAAATGTAACTCTTCTCACAAGTATTTTTACTGGGAAGTTCGTTAAGTGAAAGTTAAAAATTCTTTACAATGACAAGTCAAATGTCAAAACAGTAAATAAAAAAGTAAAAAAGATGTCCAGCGAATTATACCTTAAAACTTTGGTTTATTCCAGCTTTGAATTACTAATTGAGTAATCTTAATTGACTATATTAATATATGTGTGAACAATAAATTAAATTTTTTAAATTATCGCAATTAAAAATGCAGTTCTGAACATATTATAAGAGTTATATTAATATACTCTGACTCTCAACGGAGAAAGGATTAACAATCTATATATTTTTAAGAAGAGTTAACTTGGATCTTAAATCTAGTTAAAAGAGAAACCTTAGAAAACTGGAAACTAAGAAAAGAGAAAATTAAATAAAAAATATACGGTCTGCTTCTGATTCACTGAACAATTTTAGACTCTGTTATTTTGACAACGGGAATTTACCATTTTTTTTTTATCTTGGACCAGCACTAAGGAGACATCCCCCACACATGTGGTGCATAATGCTGAAACTAGAGGAGAGGGATTGTAGGAGAAATGATAGGAGGTGAAGCTTCACTATCTTACAACATTGCTTTTTGCACGTTATTTGTTTTTATAGCAGTGTTGTAACGTCTCTGATGTCAACGAGACGTATTAAAATTTCGTTTTTAGTAGCTATTTTTAGTAATTATTTTACATCGCCGATGCTTACAATTTAATTTTGCTTTATTTTGAGTTCAATGTTAGACATTTTTGAATAAATACTTCGCCATGTGAGTCTTGATTGCTCAGAATTTCTTCTATATTATAGTTTTGTATGAAAAGCCTTCCAATAAAGACGTTTTTTCAGCGGACTCAACGAAAAATTGTATGTAGAATGTATAGAGGTTTTCATAATATCAAATATGTATATGTATATGTATATGTATATGTATATGTATATGTATATGTATATGTATATGTATATGTATATGTATATGTATATGTATATGTATATGTATATGTGTAAAGCTATACATAACCTATCAGAAATATTAGGAAAACGAGATATGCTAATTTTTTAAATGCATAAGTTAACTTATTTTCCTCAGATATTTTTAAATTTTACTTTCAAGGATATAAATAATTTGTACTTCTGAAACTATCCATCACATCTTATCTGCGTAGCGGTGCATACTCTCCTACGAGGGAAATATTCCACAAAAATTATAAGTTCTGCGAAGAAATAAAAACAGGGGTATAATCACTGAATTCGATAGCGAGTAAACTATCCTATTGCCTAATATCATGCGATATATATCGAATCGTAATTTTTACCAAATTTTACATAATCGACTGCCAAAAAAAAATATATGTACATATTAGTAATTTTAAAGTGTAGGAATAATGAATATGTCAATACTATTTTATTTATCCTCTTCAGAATCCAAAAACTCCGGACAACTACAACCAAAAACATCAATTGATCTTTAATCTGTTTCTATTTTGAATTGAATTGATTTGCCCAGCTCTGGTGTTAACCATAAACGTTCTTCTGCGGCTTGAATTCTTGACGGTTGTTAGTCAGAATATGCGAGTGTGTAAATGTTCAGCAGTTTTGTGTGTGTATATGTAGGTCTGCACTACTTTCACTTTCGAAGGTTTACGAACTTTTTATATCGTATTTATACGACTGCACATCCATTTAAGCATTTATTTATTTACCTTTCAAATGGTTCTTCTTTTCCTTAACGTGTTTCTCTTCTTTCTTTTCTTTTACTACAACATCGGGCTGCATGAGCGATCGTTTTAACTTGTTCAAGTTTGCTTTGCCAGAAATTTTAATCGCAGTTCGTTCAGTAAATGTTCTTCGATATTTTTATAATTTCATTTATCTGTATTTTACATACATTATTTTATTTCCACTCCAATAAGAGTTTTACCATTTTATAATGGTTTCTAGAGTGGCATCAGAAATTTGTTAAGTTATTAAATGTTCGTCTTTCTTTGCAAAAAAAAAACAAAAAACATAAAGAAAAATTAAATTTCATTTGTTTCGCTCTTCCCATTTCATTAAAATTTAATATTCGACTTGCACAATCTAAAGTATGAATATGACAGTTAGTTTTTGTCTGGATCTTTAATTTGACATTTTTCTTAACTCTTTACTATTACGTTTTACAGACCAACCTAAATTATGACGCAAAGCATTGTCTGGCTGTCACAATTTCTCTGCCCATACAAAAAGTATGAAAACAACCGAAATAACGCGGCGTCAACACTTTGCAATTGGAAAATTCAATTTTGACAGCGCGTAATGAAGCGAAGTTGGCTGCAAAAAAATAAAATTGTTGAAAAGTAATGACAATATATGTAGTTGTTGTCAGGTCAATTCTGTAATTTATCTCTATTTCATATTTCAGATTTCGTATTAATCAAAGTGAGTAAGCACGACTGTTTCTGGCGCAACGTTAACGATTAATTTATGTTATTCATTTCTTGGACTGATAGTCGTAAACAGCTGTTGTCTTTTGTTTATTATTATTTCAAAATTGACAAAAGAGAATGAGCACCTGAGTTTCGGCAGAAAACTGAAATTCAATCGATATCACAGCCGGCCAATAACCGCCGCCGACGAGTTTCGTATTTAATTAGCCGCCGCCGAAGTGTATGGCTGTATTAGCAAATTTTAATTCGGGAGATTTTTTTCTTGTTTCAAATTTTACATTATTTCACTACGTAATAAACATAAATGCTGCCAGTAGTAACAATATAAACATTTGGTATCTTTGCGATATGGCAGTTAGAAATTGCATGTTATTTTTAGCGCCGTCTAAACTAGCAATGTGATTTATAATGTGTTAGCCGACCGCTAGCCGGCACATTTTTCTTAACAGCCGCCGCCGGCAATTTTCGGCCGCCGTCAATCTCCAGTATAAGTAGCCTTCACTCTCTGATCTATGGTTGTGTGGTTTCTAAAAAGTTTATAAAAACTTAGTTTTGTTACGTCTAGAAAAGGTACACAAGGAGCCATTTTGCTGGCACAACACTGGGAAAATAAGCGGAAGACAGATGATCTTCGGAATTGTTTGCCTCACTACATAATAATGACATTTTACGTTTCCAGAGTACATTCACATTATGACGTATTGCTTTTTTATGAATTAGACTGATCGAATTTAATTGATAAGAGGGATTCCCTCATTATCAAACGAAGGAATGAAAATAAATAAATATTTTTAAACACGTTTGTATTTCCTGGACTTTAAATTAAGAACTCTCTTGTCAACGACAGATTATTTAGCAAATTTAAGCTTCAGCTTCAATCCATATTTGAATTTGTTTTTTGTTTTTCTTTTTTTTAATTTTCTGCCAGCTCCCAAAAAAAAAACTCGATGACTGCCGCTTAGAGGTCAATGAACGATGTGAGCGATTTGTTTATATTTCGACTCTTTTTTTCGTCTAAAAAATGCTTCTGGTCGCTATGAACTGTCCATCCACATGGCGGCTGTTTATTCTAAATTTAATACGTTGCCAGTCCTCATGAAGAAATAAGTCTTCCGGAATTTATTAATCAATTCTTGAAAGGCATGTGTCTTGTATGTCCGGTAACGAAATGAAATTGAAACACAACAACCAAAATGAATCAATGACCGTTTTATTGAGATTCTCAAGAATATTTTTACCATACAAGTCTTGGCTGGCAGTCAAGTAAAGACAAGACAAGACAGCCAGCCAGCCTGTGATGGAATTCTCAGTAATTTTTTTTCTTTTCTTTTTTGTTTCTTTTTGTTTGGCTTGCTCGTTGGCCGATATGTGGGGTTGACAAACTTAAATCAATTAAGTGGCGAGTCAGTATTTAACGATCAGCTGTTTTCCGTTGTGATCGTTCGTTTGTAGTTTTGCTGGGTGTTTCTTTTTTCTCTTTTTTTTTTTTTTTTTTTTTTTTTTTGCTAAATTTGTTGGTGTGTTGGTTGTTGGTGTGTTGGTTGTTGTTGCTGCAGTCGTGTGAATGTTGTCCATTCGTAATGAGCAGCAACGTATTTATTACATAACAAATGATTTTGTGACGAATACAAATAAAACACACACTCTCACACAACTAAAGCCAACACAAATTCAAATACATGGCAGCAGTTGCGGTAGTATTTATTTCAGCTGTTTTTTTATTTTTTTTTGTTTTATAATTTTTTGGTTAAACACGTACTTAATTATGTTGAAGATGTAGATCATAAATTTTTGTTTTCAATGCATGATAGTGTTAGTGCGAGAGTGTATTTGTGTGAGAGTGGGTGTGTGTGTGTGTGTGGGTATTTTAAAGTTGATTGACTTTTTGTATGTGCTTTTTTTGGAGTTTTTTCGTATTTATGAATTTTTTTGAAAGTTTTGTGACCCTTGCAACAGTATTTTTTGTTGCTTTTTTCTTTTTTTCTTTTTTTGTTGTAAAACTTGAAAGTATTTTTTTTTTTTTGTCAGCCGTAAGCCGTATACAATACTTTTCTGGAGATCATTGACTCTGTGTTCAATCTGGCTTTGTTAGGGTGGGTAATGGTCATTATAATGTTTTCTTTTATTCGTTATTTGACTGTTGATTCATCATTTCATAATGCCTTGCTCTTGTCGCTTTTGTTGTTGTTGGTGTGTAGTTGCGATGTGTAAATTAATTTCTGGTACATTTTGTTTGTTGTAGAGCTTTTTTACAATATTTCCGATGACTCTAAATACATATGTATGTAAATACATATGTACACAATATATATATAGTAAGTTTAGATATATGCACATTTATACATACATACATTTGTATACTCGTATGTATACTTTTTTTTTGTTAAACCGTTAAGAAAGTTTGAAGTGTTTGGAGAAATTAAGAAAGTAGGAAACGTTTAAGATTAAAAAAAAAAAATTTTATTTTACTAAAAACTTATTCAAATGAGTATAAAAATTCATTTAAATGCTTAGTGAGTTATGCTTTGAACAATGGTTTGTCTGAATTTTATGGTAAAGTACAATATGTATGTTAGACAATTTGGCCTAAAATTATACAAAAGAAAAAAGCCTAAAGGTAATAAAGACGTGATCAAATGGGGCGATGGCATTTAATAGTTTTTGCAAACATCGGAAGAGGAACAAAAGAAATGTTATTTAACTTTTAAACGCTAAAACCGATAAAATGGCGAATTAGTGTTTGCTTTACAAGCATACATACATACATACATACATACACACAAATGTATTCAGAATCTAAATGCCGATAAGCATTCGAGGAAACAATTAAAAGACAACAATAAGAGACATCAATTTTTCAAATATTTTTTCTCTTCGTAAATCCCTAGAAGACGCTAATAAACAGCGAAAAAAGGAATAATTGTTTGTATGGGCTTGTATGTATCAACCAGTGATGTTAACCGTACTGTAATGACCTTATTGTAGAGTAATTTAGACCCTAAAATGGTAGACAGGCAATTTCTATGTTTGTACGATAATTTTAAAAGGTTTTAATATTTAAATGTTAGAGGTTTTTACATAATCTATAAATGATATTTCATACATATTTCTCATAAAAACAATTCATAATAAGTGCAGTTTCATTACAACTAAGCAAAATAACGCCAATTGTAGCTAAATTCTATACGTTACTGCCATGAATGCAAGAATAAGATATTTATTTGCAATTATATATAGTACATAGGTTTTACGACAGGTACAAAATATTTTATTATTTCCTTAAGGTTTGCCTGTTTTTTCAATAAATATATTGAATTACAAATATAAACATGTTTTAATAAGAAAATATTATTATTTTTGTACGCTAATTTGTACTAAAAAAAACGGTAATATTTTTACGGCAGTACGGAAATCGAAATCGAAAAATTTAACACCACTGGTATCAAATATAGCGGTATTAACAGGTGACAAATATTTCAAGTTTCCATAAAATTAGAAAGAAGAGGTGAAACTGAGAGGTATGATTAAAACTATTACTGCTTTTACTCAGATTGAAATTAATCGCTGCGTTGTAAAACAATTGCACATGGAAATCTTTTATTAGTTAGAGTACTTTTAGGTTAAGTGGCGGGCCCTTCCCGAAGTAGAACGCCCACTTAGGCCAGAGTTAGGCGAGAATCGAACCCGCACCTCCAAATTGATAAGACTAATGCTCATGCACTAGGCCACGGAGGCACCCGTAGAGCACATCCATTTTTTTTTTTATCTGGCACCAGCACTTAGGAATTGACCCCCACACATGCGAAGCATTGTGCTGGAACTATAGGAAAGGGATAGGTAGAGAAACGAAAGGAGGTGAAGCTTAATTAATTATTTTACAGCTCTGCCTTTTGTCGTTCTTTGTTTTATAGCAGTGTTGAAGCTTCGGTTTAGTGACCATTTTTTATTATTATTTTACTTCGCCGGTGGTACACACTACCGACGAAGGAAGGCGTTCTGATGTGATTGTGGATTGCTTTCAGCTGAAGCCGGTATTGTTGACTATGCCTTCGCCACTGAAACCTTCCGACAACAACTAACACACAAAGACACACTAATGCACATCAGAAAAATGCGAGTTGTTTTTTTTTTTTTTATAATTTTTTAGTCTGAAACTGGGGTTGAACCCAGGTTTTTCACGTACGTAGCATTCTCGGGAAGTGAACTTTGACCGCTACGAAAGCTTTAAATTCGACCAATTATACTGACAACAGAAAGAAATTATCATCACGATTACGATGCATTATGGAGCCTTGGAAAATCACCTTGCTGATTGCGGAGTTTTTTTTCTCTGTACTCCCTTTACAACATTTTTACAACAAGCACGCCTACGCTTTTTTTTTGTTGATTTAAAATTTTTACAGTAAAAAATTAATATGAAAATTGGTTGAACACAGCAAACGAAAATGTAAAAAGAAAAAAAAAAATTTACTTAATCACGTTTTAAACGTGATTAAATTGTTTTTTATTTTTGTTGTTGGGTTGAAATTTTGCTCCAACATTCACATGCTTTCTTGCCAACAATATTCACGCACACATTCATTTAAGAAATCAATTATGGCTTTTAAGAATATTAATTTATAATAAATAAATAAGAAAATTTCATGTTTTTGTTTATTAATTTGTTTCTTTTTTACTCTAAAATGCAGGAGAAATAAAATAATAAAAATCATATAGTTTTTTATTTATTTTTTTATTGTTTTTGCTTTATAAATGAATTGATTATTCAAATTGTTGGCTTTGAATTGATTCAACCAATAATTTTTTTTTGTTTGGTGCTACGAGTAGAGCGTTATATTTTATTTTCTTATACTTTTGTTTTATAATTTTTTAGTTTTTAAGTTAATTTAAGTTCCTGGTTGCATATTTGGCATATTGAAATGAACGCGGTCATTCGGTCGTTGACCGACCGTACCATTAAATTCACATACAATTTTGGTTTTTGGTTCAAACATTTTTTCTCTTCTTCTGCTTCTTCTCCTTTTTCTTGCGTTTTTCTTTAACATTTTAATTGGCTTTTTTTCTTTTTTTGAAATCTTTTTTTTGTGAAATACAAACAACGGTAGGGCAAAGAAATGAGAAAAGAAAATGTAGAAATAGTCGATTAATCTTTTAATTTAAATATTTTTTACACAAATTATAATTCAAATCAGTTGTTTAGCTGAATATTTTTTTGAAAATCGCTTTACTGTGTTTTTTTTTTATTTTTCTTTTTGTTGTTTGTGACGTTTCGAATAGAAAGCAGCGGTGACGTCAAGAAAAAGTTTCATGGCCAACAAAAGATAATGCCAAAATTTCAACCAATTGATTTGATTTGATTTCTTTAATTTATTTGTGTGGTAGTGATGAACCACGCGAATGAATCGCTCTTTCCGATTTGATACTGGAGTTACAGTTAGCTTTTCTACTTGAATTTTAAAGATGGTTCTTTTGCTCTTGCAAAGGGAAACAACTTAATTCAGCACAAATTAAATCAGCATCTAGCATGCTGTCACAACAGAATATATTTTCACTTAAGGCTCGTCTCTGGATGGCATCCCAACTCCATTTGAAATTCAGAAATGGTAAGAGACCTTCGTGAGAAAATCTGCTACCATTTTTCATGTTCAGACTCAATTATTTACATTTAATGCTGGTTTTTTATTTAAATTTTTTGAAAACATTTGGAAATTGTACTTTTCTGGAGGCTTTGCAAGAATAATCAAACATTTAAAGTTGTCTAGTTAGTTTAAACGCATCGCATTCATGGCGATCGGCTGGTAAAAGCTGCAGCATTAAAAAATGCAGTTAATAATGGAAACAAAAAAATTAAGTAATGCCAAGGACTATTGCAAGTTAGAGATGGTAAATTGAGAGCTTCATTTAGAAGAGAAAAAAAAAATTACGGCAACTTAATTCTCGTATTCTATTTATAGCAAATAATAAATAAATATAAAGCTAATTATATTTCTTTTTTGAGCGATGGTCTTTTTCATGAAAAATTTTTTCAATTATTTATTTTCAATATTTCGTTAACAAATTGGTAGCATCGTCAGGAAATAGTGATGTCGATATATAATTTAGAGGGCTATTTAACAATTAATGAAATAGAAATATTTTTAGCACACGAAAATAATTTTATTGAATCTTTTGATCAGAAAGATAAGATAATACATAAAAAGAAATGAACACAGAAGAAAGTTAAGAATAAAATTTAATAATAAATGGTTTGTCAATAAATCGGCTAATCATATACCGGAGGATATAAAATGGATTCTTTCATTAGGAAATAAACATGCGTTACGAATTGAAAAGAAGGGTTTTCCAATTTTAAAAATAATATCAGAAGGTGAGGGTTGTAATCAAACTATAAAAGAAAGAGAAGAACAGGAAATAGCAATAATTAAATTAACAGTGATCATTGATAAATATGTTCATAGAAATAAAATGACAGATAGAGATAAATTTATGTTAGAAAAAGTTAAAGAAGCTAATCAATTTTTGAAAATTAATAGAAATTTTATTATAGTAAATGCAGGTCATACGTTTGTACTAACTAGACCTTAATCCTCGCGTTACAAGTCTGATAGATTTTCTAAGAAAAATAAAAATTACGAATTCTGTATACTCCTGAGTGGCGTTGAATAAATAGCAAATAATAAGTTTAAAAATGAAAAATTCTCTTCAAATATTAATATGTATGTATGTATGTATATCAGTATGTATTAGTAGTTATTGGAAAAGGGAAAAATTAAATTCAACTTGAAAATATAAAAGAGCCGGAAAATAAATTTTATATAAGAAAGTTTCAGAAAAACAAACTCGACCATGATGTGAGTGGACTTTTTTTTTCGTTATGTTAATAAAAATAAAACTTTCTTACTCAACGAAAAACTTTCCTGAAACGATAAGATCTTCCAGCAACCACTAAAGCACTCCCCTCATTAAATTTACAAAAATACTTCCGCCGTTTTATTATTTCTACACCACACATACATAATTTGCCTTTAAGCTTAAACGAAGGAAAAGAAATGACGGCTTTGCTTTTTTGCTGCTCTTTTATAGCCCAAAAAATAAAATCCTTAAAAAAATGCAATCCAAAAATAAACTTACCAGCAACAAATAAAAAAAAAAATAAAAAAAAAACTAAATGAAAAATGCAACTGGGGAAATGGAATGAAAATAAAACTAAAAATACGATCATGTTTAATTACAAAACAGACTCATTTCACCTTTCTTTTTTGATGTAACAATACAACAATAACAATAACATTGCAACAATAACGTCAACATATTACAAGAGTGTTGCCGTAATCGCCAAAATAACCATATTACAGAGAGCTACTACGACCTTCTTAAACATCAACAAGTTATTTTAAAAATAAAAATTGTTCTCTAAAGCAGACAAAACTGTCAGGGCACTCCTGAGAATAAATTCTCTATCCTCGAAGTGTTAATGCTTCAATTTTCATTATTTTTTTTTTTTTGTAGAAACTCTGTTTTCGTACAGCAAAATCGTACATCTTTTTAAATCGTTTAATAAAAAGTGACTATTCGTGTGCCTTATAGCTTGGTAACGTTGCTCAGTGATCTATGTCTGATCACATGTACGATATATATATATATATATATATATATATAAAAATAAGTCTATTGATTGACTGCTGACTGACTGATTCATAATCGGCCACCTCACACGCTGTGTAGATGCACTAAGAAAAGGGGGCGTGAAAACGGGTGCAATTTGTAATCTATTATCTGCTGAACTAATGCGGATAAAACTAAAATTTGAAATGTACACAAAAACTAAGCAAACAGCTGTCTGGTACTTTTTTGGTATTTGCCCCTTTTAGGAGATAAGCGGATAAAAAACTAAGTAATAAATATAGAAATACAATTTTAAGTAAATTCTACTCTGCTTAAGAAAACATTTAATGGTTTTTGGAACTTTTTGGAAATTCAAATATCTAACGGGAAACTTTGATATCAAATAAATATTTTTTATGTGCATGAATATGTGCATTCTATTGTGGTCCTCTACCACACGATTGAAAATTATTTTACAAAAGGGGACAAAAAAAGAGTACCAAAAAGAAAAAATGCGAGAAAACACTTTAATATGGAGCCAATTTTTAATAACGTTTAAAACCCAACATCAAGAAGTTCCATAATCTGCGAATTTTTCTTTCCTTCTTTTATATTAATTCTTCCAGTTTTATTACCTCTTTTTATATTAATTACACTAATTATTTAATCTGCAGGTCCTTTTTGATTTACATATGTAATATTTATTTTTATTCGATATTTCGCTATTCCTTTGTGTAGCTTCTTCAGGAAAATTGGTTCTTGTTTATAAATTATAAATAAATAAATTTCTTTTATATTTCTTTTAAATATCGCAAAATAAATATCGGAAGTAATTTTTTTAAATTTTTCTATTTGACAAATAGTTGGGAAAGGACAAGGCAGAAATTATATTATATTTGTACCAACAAATTGTTTAGTATGCTGCAACGCAATTCGGCAACACTGATTGAAACGTTCACAAACCAAAGAAAAGACATCTGCTACAGTGTTGCATAAAAACTGCAATCTTGCATCGAATTTTTATTTATTTTTTGATGTTACAGAAATTTTTATTATTCCTTTTTACTTCTGTTTATTTCTTTTAATGACTTGCGAATATTTGTTTACCATTTCCGTTGATCTTTAAGGGTCAGTTTTTGACTTGAAGATTAAGATTAGATTACTTAATGTTTTGTTGCTGGTTTAAACGGCCATACTTGGGCCAATCAGCCAATCTAAATGATATTTTTAGTGGTTAATGATTGATGGATTCCCATAAATAATAATCACGTTTCCTGTTTCATATAACAATAAATTTTTCTTTCTGAAAGGACCTTAATGCCGCTCCTCAATCGTACGAAATTCTGCTACAAAATTCGATATAACGTGGAAAATCGAGAAATTCTTTTACAGTTTTTGATAAACTTTCCACATATTTTCCACTAATTTTAGCAAATCTGAGAAATGTTCAGCAGTGGCGAAGTTGATGATGTCAAATTCTGTCCACGGAATGTCATTTTGATTGACGCAAAGGGGTGATTTTTTTCAAATTACTTTAAAATATCTGGTGGCGCTAAATTTCACATTCAATATTCGCATTCGTTTTAAAATTAGATACTCGTAATATCAGTAATCTATATGTGCACAGAAATACACACACGGACATCATCGCGAAAATTGTGCGAATAGGCTCCGAGGGCTTCAAAACGTCGAAATTTCATGAAAACTCATTTATACAAAACCCAAACAGTTTTCGATATTTGTTTGGTTAAAATAGGGGATGACATTGAAGCAGACCGCCATCAAAGCGGGTACTGTTTCAACTCCCTCCAACATGTGCACACCCGCCAGCTATTGTGATGCGCGCCAATCCCTGCGTTTGCTCTAGACTCCTTCAAATTCTGACAGTCCAGTGAATTTCTCGACTTCCAATCTCATCACTCTGTCCATAGTTATCGCTAGCATTTGCCTCAGACCAAGTTTCCCCATCGCACTCCCATCGAATTATGAGACGGCCCTTGGCATAAGCCAAAGCCGTCCATCCACAGACAATATATTTTTTTTCTTGAACCAGTGCTCAGGGGATATCTCCTACATATGCAACGCATTGCATTAGAGAGAGAGAGAGAGAGAGAGAGAGAGAGAGAGAAAGATATTGTAGGGAATAACAGGCGGTGAAAGGGGTATGAAGATAAGGCTAATTCTTGCACAATTTATTATTTTACTTCTCCTACGTTTTATTGCTTAAAAACCAACGAAGGACGGTGCTGTAGCAGAGTAAAATCAGAAAAAAATTTTGAATTGACCAGACCGGGAATCGAACCCCTTTCCTTCTCGTGGCAGAGCCAACATGCCAACTACTCAGCAATCAGCACCCCAGTGTGCCGTCAGCTTTGCCTCCTCCAGGCATAGTGTGCAAATATCATCCTCTACGACGCCAATCCACCTCAGGTGAAGTTTCCATGCCCCTTTACTAGCGGCGTGATCCAGTTCAAGGTACTTCGCGCCATCCGCACCATGGCCTCCTTGAGCACCATACGAGCCTGCTTACAGTTCGTCACACTCCTCCACCTGTTACGGCCAACGAAGTTCAAACACCCCAGCTCTGATTGTCCCTTCCCCCAGATGGTATTACTCAATCTGATCTTTTCCGTTGTTGTTTAAAAAAAAACATTTTTTTTATACATTCTACTGAATTAGTTAGTGCCAGTTGTATTTAAATGATTTTACTCTGACAACAGCAGAATGCAATTCAGATACATTTGACAGCTGCACCCCAGGTATCGAAAAAATTCCGAAATCAATTTGTATTTATTATTTTCCGTTTTTTTCTCGTATTTCTGTTTTTTTTTTTTGGTGAAAGTACTAACGAAGTACGTACGTAAGTATCTTCTCATTAATTTTTTTTTGGTTTTTTGTTTATTAATTTTATTTTTCAAGTTTGTTGGTTGGTTGGATTTGTCAAAAAAAAAAAAAAAAAAAACTATAAATTGTTGCTTTGTACACATAATTTTTTCTTGGGCTCTAGTCTTAAAGATTCGTTAATCATCGATTTATTAATTTTATTGGTTGTTGATATCACGTTTTTTGTCTTATTTTTCATTTTTATTTTTTATGAATCTGCTGTCTCTGTGCTGTTTAAGCGGGGCGACAACAATGAAGGAAACTCAGTCCGTCCCTGCTTGCTGTAGATTTAAGTTTTATTTTAGACAGTTTTATATTAAATAATTAAAAGAAATGCTAAAGAAGAAATACAGTTGAGGAGGTGGTGTGGCTCACATATTGGCGACACTATTAATAAATTTTTATTTTTTTTTTTGGGTTTTTACTTTTGTTTATATGCAAATCCATGCCATTTATTCATCCGAAAACATATTAATAAATAAAAACCTAAATATATACATATATAAATATGTATATATCTATATATACATGTACATATGTATATACTATTATTTATAAGCTTTCAAGGCATTCATTTGGCAATGCACCTTTTGGGTTTTTTTTTTCAAATTGCTGCGCTTTTGCTTATAAAAAAGAAGATCGCCTGATCTAAGAAATGGTGGACTTATGTAAGTTGTGGTAAAAAAAAAGCCAACAATAACAATATGTACAACAAATGAAATTTTCTCTTTTCGTTATTAATTTTGTTGTCATGGAGAAACAAACGCATAATTTTTACTAATGATTCCTTAAAATCATAATTTGTCGTATTTGTTTGTGAACACAGAGTGTATATTGTATAAAATGTTACAACGAGTTTCGAGTTTAAAGGAATTGATCGAACTTATGGGAATCAATTACCGGGTCTCTTTGAATTAAAATAAATTTTTCTGCAACACAAACCAACCCCGCCAATTTTTGTGTTCGCACAATGCAAAATGCAATCAAAGACTAAATAAAAGACAAAATTGTAAATCACATTGACAAACACTAGCAGAACGAAACAACATGCCGTTTTCGAAAGTTGCTACACTTTGATCATCAGCGTTCTTCGTGTTTTGTCCACATCAGTAGCGATGTAAATTATTAGCTTTATAAATATATCTTTATTTAGCTTAATTCTCGTATTCTATTTATAGAAAATAATAAATATATGAAAATATTGTTCTTCATACAATGTTGCCAAAAACCGAAGAAAGAGGTAAATTAGCTCCGTTGGAGAGAGAATTAACAGCATAGAAGATACTTTGATTGAATTTGGCATGCCAATTTGCTTATTAGACGTTTTATAAATAAAAAGAAATTTATGAATATGCCGTAAAATATGAATATGCTGTGTGAAATGGAAACGATTAGAAATTCTATAAATTTTAGTTTGGTGAATAAAACGATTCAAATAAAATATCTGTCTATGTATGTTATTGTATGCGAATGATTATTTCAAAATTTAAAACTTACTCTCCACCATATTTAAATGTTTTGAAACATAAAATGCACCGATAATCACCAAAAGCATTGCTTACCATAAAGTGCCTTTCGCATGTCAATTAGTCAATTATATTTTAAATGCCATGTCATTTATAAACAAACCGCTATGAAGATGTACTCGTCGCTGACTTAGTGAAACAGAACAAGAATGTGTGTGGTTGTGTTTACGTTGTAAACAGAAACAATTTTTTACTTTGTTGTTTGAATTTGAAACGAAACGCGCGTGTATGCTGGACAAGAATTTCTGAAAGAAATTAACAATCATCCGATTCATGTGTTTTCGTCGCCATCTGCTCGACGACTGGATGAATGATGGATGGATGGATGGGTGATGTGCTATGCGGCGGGCATCACTGTTCTAATAGTGAATGTGCGACGGAACCAGAAGAATTCAGAGCTCTTGAGTCGTATGAAAACCGATTTTCTTTTTGCCTGCAATTGAAGATTATGAATTGGACTATATGTGGTTTCAAGAAGACTGTACCACGAGCCACACAACACGACGGATTTTGACTCTATAGCATGAAAAGTTTCCAGAACGCGTAATAAAAACAATGGCCAAAAACTACCTCTGAAGCTGAAGTAGTCATCAAAGGTCATGGGTTCGAGCATGATCTCCGTATAAGTAACTGCACAGTACCGGCTTCAGCTGTAACCAATCCACAGGCACATCAGAACGCCCTCCTTCGTCGGTATTGTGCAGCACCGGCGAAGTAAAATAATTACGGAAAGTTGCTACTAAACACAGCTAAAATTGAATGCTTCTACTTGACATCAGAGGTACTGTAACACTGAGTGCAATGAAGGACGTCCAAAAGCACGTCTATCACTTCACCAGCTGTCATATATATTACTAGCGCTTTCCTCTAGATCCAACACAATGTATCACATGTGTAGGAGTCATTCCGTTCAAATTAAAAAAAGGATCGAGTGCCAAAGGATCGACTGCCGCAACCAGCCAATCAATGTCAGCACAGAAAAAATAATAATTAATTTTTTCCCAATCAAGTCTTTGCTCAGAAGAATTTTTTTTATCCATTAATAATTCAATTGAATCCACGTTTATTTTACATTGATTTTGTTGTTCTCTCAAGAAAGTGCAAGCAAAATGTTAAAAATTTTTTCAATTAAAACTGTTAATTGATTCTGCGTTGTTCGTGATAGGTTGAAATCTAATTATTATTTCAATTGAATCTTCGTATTTTTTAATTGCATTTTTTCTGTGAAAGCCCAAGCTTTTCAATGAAGTAAGAGTTTCATCGAAATCGCAGCTTTATGTGCGTTTCATTTAACCGTATTTTAGAAACCGAAAAATGGACAACCCAGAATATGGACTCAGTTTACGTACGTACGTATGGGCGTGATGAACTTAACTTTTCTTCTTCTCAAAGTAGGTTTACTATTTAAAAATATAATAGTTCTTTTAAATATTTTCCTATGAAAATAAATTATACCAGGCATTATACTCGTATGTATTTGGAAATTAAAAGTGTTGCAAAAAATCATATGATCGCCGGCAGCAATTTCGTTACGATTATTTATGGCGGCGGTGACCAACCATTGTAAACGAACAGAAATTTAATTTCTTCATTAATAAATCAAGGTTTGTAATAAAGTTATGAATACTTGTATTTTTCTACGGCTGAATGCATTATTAATGTCTGCTTATAAATTCCGAAATGACTCCAATTTTAAGTCTCACGTGCAAAGTTTAAATGTCTACTTTCTTGGAGTCGGTCGCCACCAAACACATGATTTAAATTATTATTAATTTAAATTTTAGGCCGGCTTTTAATTTTATTTTTTTTTTTTTATTTTTGGTATGCAAATAGGCTCTTTATTTCTTGACAACAAGCGTATAAACGCTTTCCAAAAAAAAAAAAAAAAAAAAAAAAAAAACCCAAAATGTTATGAAACAGTGTTTGATGAAACATGAACACAAAAGCAATCAGCAACCGGGCAATAAAAGGTTTTGAAATAATTTTCGGCACAAAGATTTGATTAATTATTCATTAAAGCAAAAAGTGAAAAGCAAAACTGTACGAGAGCGCTATTAACTTAATATTTGTTGAAGTGATAATTAAAAAAAATTGAATTTATTATTGAATTTGAATTCACGTTTGCTTTTTATTGCACAATAAAACTGTATAGCAAATTGAGAGGAATTTTAAACGGCAGCCCTTAACTTGTTTAACAAAATCGAAATCAATTGCCTTCTAGTTCTTGCAAAATATAAATTTTGTAAAATCAGTTAACCGGCCTTTTATTTCAGAGAGCAGGTCAACAAGACAAGCCTAGTCATACGGCATGGCAACAAAACTTTTCAATTTTATTGTCACGATGGTGGTCGCTCACTTGCATTCACAATGGCAGGTTAGAGAAACGAGTATTTATTGTTGTTGTTAATACAAAAAAAAAAAAAAAATTATATCTTCTGAATCGTTAATGGGAAAATCCATGACGAACATTAACAACAGCTGAATGGAATGGAATACATTTTATTTTAAGTTTTTTAATCAAAATTTCAAGAAATATGATTGTGCGACTGACTAAACGTCGTAGGTAGGTATGTCTGTCGCAATGCAAGTGTTTGTACAACTATGGGCAACAACAATATGCAGTTAATAGGTTCTTGTTTTATTCTCGTTGAAAAATAGCATCGCCTTCAGTTTATTCAACTCCATATTCACTATAAATTTCATTTCATTCACTTGTTAAGCACCATCATCACTAAGCGAGCAATCCCCTTTTCACGTATTTCTGTTGCTGTTGCTGTTGCTGCAACAACAAATACTTGCTGCTCTACGTATCACTCACCCGGTCATTCCATTCTTTGATGCGGTCGTCGTCTCAATGGCCTTCAAAATGACAATTTAGTCATTTTATTAAACAAAAAATTAAAAACTCTTACAATGTGAATATTGAGGAGTTTATTCAACTTGTGCTTCGCCGCCGCCGCTTTGCAAGTACAAAAGAGGAGGGTAGCGAGCCGCACCACTTGGCAACGTCATCTGATTAATTTGCAACATATAGATACGTACATACATCTGTATTTATGTATTTATGTATGTATGTAAGTATGTTGGCTGCAGTCTGATAAGATAAGAACCAGCAATGTGCAGGAGAAAGAATCTGTTGCATACGATGGCCCTTATCTTTGGAAATAGGAAATAGATTGATGTTCAATTCAAGCCAATCGCAATCTCCAAATCTTGTTTTAATATCCCGTGACTTTTCTGGTTTTTCGTTTTTTTTTTTTCTCTAAAATTTTTTCATTGGTATGACATTTTGCTGGGAATATTTATGAACAGTGTAGTGACAAAACAGTGTACGACAACCAGAGTTTAAATGTTGATCCTGCAGTGTCTGATGGTCGCAGGATGAACCTTCTATGTTTTGTCATCGGTGGAGCTGAACACGTAAAATTTACGTGTTTAAAAATGAAAAGCTTCCGAAAAAAATGTAAATGCGGTGTGTTCAATGGTTTTTTTGATTTTTTTTCTTTATACAGGGTGGCCCAAAAGAAGCGAAAGTGTTTCAATTCCTTATAACTTTTTTATTATTTTGTAAAGAAGACTTGGGGAATTTAAAATGGAACAGTACACAATTCAATAACGTGCCAAAATCGTTTAACTTTATTTCAGAAGAAAATCATGATTTTTTTTTATCTGGGACCAGCACTCAGCAGATGACAATGCGAAGCATTGTGCTGGAACTATAGAAAAGGGATAGTAGGAGAAACGACAGGAGGTGGAGCTTAATTAATTATGTTTGCAGCTCTGCTTTCGCACGTTCTTTGTTTATACTCGTAGCAGTGGTGAAGCTTCGGTTTAGTAGCCATTTTTTTTTTATTATTATTTTACTTCGCCGGTGCTACACAATACCGACGTTCTGATGTGATTTGTGGATTGCTATCAGCTCAAGCCGGTATTTGTTCAGTGACCAGTGACTATGCCTTCGACACTGAAACCTTCCGACAACAATTGACACACAAAGACACACTAATGCACATCAGAAAACTGCGATATGTTTATTTTTATTTTAAAATTTTTACTCTGAAACTGGGATTGAACCCATGTCGGTTTTCAACGTGCAGACCTAAATATCTATCTTAACGCCCTATCTTTCGACTGCCTACCCGTATACCCAATTTCAGCTCTCCGGCACTTTGTGAAGAGTACGCATCCGTACATCAAATGAAAGTGCCACATGCAAACAAGCATCAGCCTGATCCTCCTGATAGAAATTGCAAGTTTTCATATTTTTCCCATTATTTACTCTCTCGTATAACGAACTTCAGCTCTGTAGCCTTAATCAAAGTGCCCGAAGCAAAAAAATTTACTATCAAGTCATTGCGACCAAAATGAGATACTGTAGCTTTAGCCGTTCTCAAAATATGACGAAATCAATGTTTACTTTGTATGGAAGGTACCACACCCACTTGTCAAATACCTCCCAGTTTTCCACTGATGATTTGTTTTAATTACAAACACAGTTCTACCAAAACAGTTTTCAAGTTATACAGAAACCAATATTTGGTTAGTATGGGTGGTACCACGCCCACTTGTTTACTATTAATGATTTCTACTGACCATTAAGTTACGCTCATCAAATACAGAAACTTTCACTTTAACCGTTCTCAAGATATACAAAAGTAAATATTTAATTTGTAGGGGCGTGGCAACGCCTAATTGGAATTTTTGAAATTTATATAGCCTATAGTTCCTTCCCGATATATAAAGACACACTGTGAAAAGTTCAAGAAAATCAGTCCAGCGTTTAGCTGCCTTAAGGCACATACACACAAACATATAAATACACCTACATGCATCCATACATACATACAAGCATGGCATTTTTATATAGAAGATTTAAATATGAGCAACGAAGCCCATTTCCTATTGAATGTGTTCGTTAATAGACAAAAAAGGCTACGGAAAGTCCAAGAGTAGTTCAACAGCGTGAATTAGACCCACTTAAGTGCACCGTTTGGTGCAGTGTTTCGTCGGAAAGGATAGTTGATCCATACATTTTTTGGAAAATGAACACGGTGTCGTCGTTTCCATCACTCGTGTTAGATATCGGGCAATGTTGGAAAATTATTTAAGGCCGGCCGTGGAAAACCAACCAAAAGTGCGGTTCCAACAGGATGGATGGCTCTTTGAACTCAAACTCCTTCGGTCATCTTGGGCCCTCCCCCCTGTATAAAGATTCTGATTATTTTATGTTTCTGTTTCAGCTGTTTAATAATCTGACAATTGCAGTGTGAAGACTTCGCTTTCTGATTTATTTAGGAAAACTAACCTAAACATGGTTGTGTTCGATAGTGTGATTACCACATTAGCTGGCTTTAATGATTGCCCTACAGATTTAAGAGGTTTGTTGAGAAATCACGAAATTTTCTATATTTTGCAAACATGCCAATTTTGTAACGCTCTGTAGGCGTGTTTAAGAGTGGTATAAAGAATTTTAGCGAAATCATGGAAGAACCCATGACCAAATGATGCTTTTTTTTATATAAAAGAAGCGTTCATGGCTTCTAATAATTTATGTGGATTTCATGGATTATTTTATTATTATTATTTTTTGTTCTAAAGCACGCAAAGGGTTTGTTTTATAAGAAGTTTCACATTAAAAACAAAAAAATCGCAAATGTATTTTCTAAGTAATTTAGCGACTTGACCCATATTCCAATTTGCTATTTTGCAGCTTAACAAATAAATCAATTGATGATTGAGTGAAGCTTTAAGAAAAAGGGTTGCGTTTCAATAAGCCATTAAATACCCAAATTTAGCAAAAATGGCACACAAATATTGCCTTGAAGCACACTGACTACCATCGCTTTGGTTTCTTGGTTTCGAGGAAATAAAAAACACAAGTCCTCACAGATAGAAAAAGGTGCGCTTCTTCGAATTGTGTTTTAATAAATTTGACGAAGGTACACACCCGTTTTTAAATGGTTTTCTAGGCCACTGGCAAAAGCACTGACTTAACATGCTGCAGGTGTGAGTGTGTGTGTGTGTGTATGTTAAATTCCAAAAAGGATTTAATGATGCGGAATAATCAATCTGATTCCGAGAACCCTCACAGCTAACGGTGCTTTACTGTTAGAATTTTAAAGATACGATTTGGCTTTTTAGAAACACACAATTAAAATGATTTTGAAAAACAAGAGAAACATTTTAAATTTTCTCATTTTATTTTCGGCGATCCTTCGGTTTTTTTTTTGTTTTTTGTTTTAAACCAGCAACACTTGGAGCATTAGAATTAAATTTATTTAAAAGTGGCATATTACCCAGAACATTGTTAGCGTATAAACAAAAAAAAGTGCCAAAGATCAGTTACTAACCACTTTTGCTACATAAATAAAAGTACGTGCATATCGACCGCTGAGCGCGAAATTATCGTATGTTACAATTTTTTCGAAATCGACTTTTTTTTGTTTGTTTTTTATCTTGGACCAGCACTTAGGAGATGACCCCTACACACATGCGGTGTATTGTACTGGAATTAGTGGAAACGGATTGTAGTTGAAATGATAGGAGGTGAAGCTTCACTATTTTACAACATTGCTTTTGTACGTACTTTGATGTCAAGGAGACGTATTAAATTTTGAAGCTTCGGTTTTTTAGTAGCCATTTTTAGTAATTATTTTACCTCGCCGATGTTACACAATACCGACGAAGGAGGGCGTTCTGATGTGCCTGTGGATTGGATACAGCTGAAGCCGTTACTGTTCAGTGAGCAGTGACTATGCCTTCGCCACTGAAACCCTCCGACAACAACTGACACAAAGTTATACAGAAATGCACATCACAAAAAGTGCGACATGTTTTATGAGTCTGTAACTGGGGTTGCACCCAGGAAAAATTTTTCGATTTGTAGTCAACGTGCTACAACGAACTGCTTCGACCATCGCTACCTTTTTTAAGCAAATTAGTTCTAAATCCATTAATTCATCTGCAGATAAAGTATTATAGCGATAATTGTGGTCATAAAACTACGTACATTTTATCGTAAATAAATAATGTGGCGTTTCATTCCTCATTTTCGAAAAAATACCGGCCGATGATGCCGCCTGACCACAAATCGCACCAAACTCGTCACATTCTTTTGGATGAAATGGTTTTTCGAGAACTGTTTATGCATTTTGTAAGCCCCATATGCAACTTAACCGTCTAATTGAAAATGGGCCTCATCACTAAAGGTGGTTTTTGTTGAAAAAATGCGATGTTTTCGTTTAGTTTTACAAACAGCCAAACACACAAACGTTCGACGCAAACAATGGTCGGCCGGCTTTACTTTATAAGCGTGAAGATGCAAATCATTATGCAAAATAATACGCAAATTGCCTCTGGTGATGCTCAATTGTTGCGAACGTCGACCAGTTGATGTGCCAGGCACATTCTGTTTTTGTGGGAATTTTGTAGCAGTTGATTTGCATACAAATTTTTGGTATTGTACAAGCAAAATACATACATACATATATATCGCCACCTAAAATGCAAAAGGGCCTATCAACGCTTTTAAGAATTTTACAGGAGAGACAAACAGCAGCAGTATCTGCCATTCATATTCATTTGATCGTAGGCCGACCGATATCGACTATGATCGCGTTGACGAAGCAGACTATGACTAATTCGCTAAATGGTGACGTTACGAGAATATCGGAATGCGGTCACGCGAACAGGGTCGATTTGAATGCCCAAAAGAGCCACCGCCACCTCATCTGTAATTATGGACGGTATAAACATTGAGGAAACAGGAATCAGAAGCTCTTGATGTTCTTGGCTTGAAAAGTGATGAGAGTGTGATGTTCGATGGAATGAGCGAGCACATTGTTCAGGTCTCAAAGGAAGCATTCAAGTGACTCGGCTTTTTAAGAATGTGTAAGACATAATTCACCCCATCAGATCTCCTCACTATTTACACCGCCTACATTCGACCGAAAATTAAATACAACTCTCATGTATGGGCCGGTGCTTCAAAGACTATTTTCAAGTTACTCGACCGGGTACAGGAGAGAGCGAAGAAACTCATAAGAGGCAGTTGGGTACCCAACTCTATTGACACTCTTGATCATTGTCGCTACGTGGAGTGCAGTTCGTTGTTTTATCGCTACTATAATGGGATGTATTCTGATGAAATCAGGGATTTTGTTCCCGAAACCCGGTCAATCGCTCGGACAACACGTTCATTATTTTAAGACCGCATCCATTTGTGTTCGATTTGGCAGCGACTCGCCGAGGTCGTTCATGTCACTTTCCATATGAGAAAATTCAAACCGAATGTCCATAAAAACTACTCCGTCCCGCTATTCTCTCTCCCAAAACCTTATTTCCTAGTTCCGGCACAATGCACCGCATGTGTAGCGGTCATCCGCTGAGTGTCGGTCCAAGAAAAATATACTTAATAAAATGAAAAGTGTTGTGTGGTTACAAATATGATTTCTTCTCAATATTATCCAAATAAAATGATGACTTTATTTTTCTACACACAAAATAAGGGAATTATTTTAGAAAAGTACTGCATACCCAATATTTTTTGTTTTATAATTTTTGGCACATTTTTGCATCAATCATTTGTTGTTACGACCTTTTGAATCTCTTTAATAAATTCGTTATTTTGAAAAATAGAAAGCTAAAAATTTGTCAAGACGTGTGCCTTGCTGCGCTGTACCAATAACCATTAAAAACAATTTCGCGAGTTTGATTAGTTACGACCATTTGCATTTCAGCTGACGATATAAAAAAAATTTCTAAACTTGATTGAATAGAAAAAAAAAAAACAAAATGTTTGCCTCATGAAATGCCTACTTTTTTTGCTAAATGTTAATTTGTCAGCAAATGTTGCAGCTCATTAATAAAACATTTGTGTGATTTTATTAAACGAATTTACTTGTAGAGTCCTAAAGCAAATTTGACAGCCATTTTCGTTATATTTGAAATCATTTATGGCAGTCAAATGCTTGAATCTAATCAACATAAAAAATGTATTGAGTAAATGCTGCAGCAATAAATTCGTTGCTACCGACATTATATCTGTAGCAACTTTGCTAATAATACAGGGCATACAAAGCAAAATTTTGAAATTAGTTTGTGTGCGAGACGACAATTGTACACGCTGTACAATTGTAATATGTGGAGGTTCGGTCAAATTGGGCAAAAATATTTTTATTTCGTAGACCTGTATTCAGATGGGATGGCGCCTACAACTGCAGTGGATTGCAACGGAGCCAGTTGGAAAGAGAAGAAACAGGTGGAAAAGTGAGGGGCAAGGATTTCAGCTGAATTCTTGCACAACTGTAAAGCAGAGTTGTCAAGTCTCTGACATTGGCGCATTATTTTTATTTAATTTTTTTTCATTATTTCACTTCGACGATATTTCATTGCTTATAAACACAACAAGGAAGAAGAACACTTTTAGCAATTGATGCAGCAGAACAGTTTTTGGTTAAACGCTACGATCTTCTGATTGCACGATCAACGTGCTGTCTACTCAGCCAACAGCAATTATTTGAGGAAAGAAGCATAAACACTGAATATTGAGCGGTTGCGTTTATAGCAGAGATTGATCTCAAAATGTATTTAATTCACATACCATTGAATGGGTCTTTGTCTTTTCATAAAAAAGACCAACGCTCAAAAAATATAAATAAATATAATTAAAAAATATTACTTTATTGTTTTTAATAATAAAATAATATTTTTCTCTGTGGCCAAATGCTCAAAAATAGAAAAAACGATTTTCTGGCAATTAGTTTGTTGCTGTTATTTTTGTCAATTCTAAATTAGAAAAACAAATCTATAAAAAAAAAAATGCCAAACACTGATATTTTCACAACATCGCTCAAAATTATTGAGAAATCTGTGAACACGTTCCGGTAAAATTGTTTAAAAGAGCTTTAAGGAGCAGAAATTGTCACTTCGGCAAAGTTTATTTAAAAATTTTACATGGAAAGAAACAAAAATGATTAAATTTTTTTTTTATAAAAAAAACCCCTCCATTTTTTTAAAAACATTTTCCAATTTGCATTTAATTTTTGCCGTGCTTAAATCATGAAATATACTCAAATCATCATCATAAACACCATAAATTTAGTTAAGAAACGTTATCCCTGAAATAAAATATTTAACGCTCATAAAGCATTTTATTTATGGGCGCATGATTTTGTTAACACCAAATTTCTTGGTTGACTGAAGAGTGTCCGGTTTTTTTTGGCTGCTGTTGGAAGCGATCACAACTGCAATCATCATCTAAAGATGCTTCTACATTATTTTACTTTCCTGCAATGCAAATGTTTCACATAAAACGCCAAACATGAAAAGGAAATCAAAAGCTGAGGGCAACAGTTGCTGCTGACCGATGTTACTGACTGGATGGCTGGCTGTCTAGTGATGAGACGAGTATTTAATGATGACGAAAATAACCAAGATCACAGCGAAAACGATGAAGATGATGGTCGCAATATTTCTTTGTGATGCAGAATCGGTTCGGTTTGGCTTAATTTGTTTATTCGTCTGTACGTTTGCGTTAAAAGCACATCGCATTATACAGCACAGCTGACATAGAAGTAGGTAGTAGTAGCAGCAGCAGTCGTAATAATAACGCTGGAGAAAGTCTGCTAGTAGTGCTTAGCTCTCAGAAAGTTGTAGACCTGGCGAAAAACTGTGAAATAGCGTTAACAACACAATAAACAGATTAAACAGACCCCAGCGAAAGAGTTCAATAAACTTTTTAAACTTTGCCAAAAAAAAAAAAAAAACTTCACAATAAAATAAAAGATTTTTTTTTATTTTCTTATTCTTTACTTTACAATATGTAATCGTGCACAGTGGTTTCAGCACGTCCGATTGTCTACATAATTCTGGGAACAACGTATTCGTCTTCGCGAAAAATTTCCCTTAATTGCTGCAAATCACATAAACAGATCTCTAGAAGAATATGCATAGGAAAAAGCATGGTCTTCAAATCTATGGACAATTAAGTAAAAAAAAAATCAATTTACATACGTACATATATGATTTAGATCGGTGCTAAACGGAAAACATAACATATGTATATGGGCATTTCCGTGATCGTAGAAGACTTTTAAGGTGGAAAATAATTCCTAATAAGACCGATTTTTATTTTGTGACAAGGATTATTGCTTATACCGCTTAATTAGCTTTGCAATGCAAGCTAAACTTATCTTGGGGCAGTTTCTAATTTGCAAGATAATTGCAAGAAAGCAACACATTCGCATGGGACAAAAACAAAAGTGAATTTGGTAAATGGAAAACAATACAAACGGCGATTTCAGTGAAATGTAACACCAGGAATGTAAGGAAGGAATCTACCCAGAGGAGGAGGAAGGAATTTTTTTTAGTGGTAATACCACTCGCCGCAGATGACGACGGTCTCTGTAAGTGCGAAGGCATTTTCAACTTTACCTCACACGCCAAAAAAAAAGCCGACATTTCAAAGAGACTAATGGTGGTTTGGCGGTTATTCGCGCGCACGACGCGATCATCATTAAGAGCGCATCCGTTTGTGGTCGATTTGAGGGCGACTCGCACTACGCATTACAGGGAAAATTCGTTTTTTGGCCGAACGTCACGTATGTGGAATAGACTACCCGCAGAGGTGTTTCCTGTCACTTTTAGCATGGGAAGATTTAAATCAAATGTCAATAAACACTACTCCCTCTATCCTCCTTCCCATAACCTAATTTCCTAGTTCCAGCACAATGCATCGCATGTGTAGGGGTCATCCCCTGAGTGCCGGTCCAAGACAAAAAAAAAAAAAAAAAAAAAAAAAAAAAAAAAAATGTTACCCTTTCAATGGAAAAAATTCTTAAAAAATGTTTCAATTTCTAATTTCCAATGCCGTATGGAACAAACTTTGTAGAAATCTTGTTATCTATCAGGAAAGGTTTTTTACTTTAATTGTCTAAAAAATTTCTGTTTGAACTCAAAATTGTAAGAGCCCTGCTCACATACTTTCGACCTACTGATAAGAAATGTCATTTTCCAATGGCGCACGGGACATCGAAATATGCAACAATGCAGCAAAGCAATAGTTTTCAGTTACTTGCAGTCGCATTTTTTCCGCTACTACAGTAGAATCTCAAAAAAGTTAACCGAAATGTTCCATGGGCGTTTTTTTTTTAATTGAAAAAAGAAAATAAATAAAATAATAAACATCTTTTTTGTTGCATATAATATATTAAATTTTTATTTATTGAATTTTTCGTCACTACAAAATAGAAACTTGGATCGAATTTGTACTGGCTGGTTAAACTTTCGGTCACTTTTAAGATTTTCGTTTACAAAAAATATTAATTTGTACGGAGTGGTTTAATGAAGCACTTAAGCCTTGTTTATTTTTTTTCTTTGTGTCTTGATCATTTTCGTGCGCAGATTGACAAGGTCTGCCAGCTGATTTGTGTCTTTATTGTTGTAAAATGATTTTATCACGGTATTGAGGCATACAACTGATTTTAAAAAATTCTCGTTAGATTGTCGAACATGTTTCTCTCTAATTGAGCCGCGTTTTAATTTTCGGAAACTTCGAAATCATCGTTATCTTCTGAAAATCATAATTGTTCCAATTGTCGATTTCATCAATGTTGAGGTCAACCTTTAACATCAACAATTGAAATTCTCGAAGTTTATCGTCTATTATTAAGTTTATCATTATGGCACTTTTTTCCACGCTTTTATAAGTACAGCTCAGAAAAGTTAACTTTTTAGAACGGCACGTGGGCGCTAAAATTCGGTTAACTTACCCGAGCAATTAACTTTTGCGCGAGTTAACTATTTCGAGATTCTACTGTACCTAAATTTTAAAGAATATTTAATTCAATTAGTATTTAATTGTAATTGAAAAAGTTTTCCTAAAAATTAAACGTTGTTTTCTTGAGTAAAAAAGCTGACAACACTTTGAATTTAAAAACGAAAATAGAGCAAAAGAAAAACGTCACGACTTCGTCAGGCGTCGTTATGCCACTTTTTCACCCCGATTTCTTCTCTACGCCGCTCACTATAAAACAAAAAAGTTGCATGCAAAAGTTGCGGCATTTATTGTCAGGTGTAAATATGGTCATAGAAGGCTCCTCAACCACTGTGCTGTGCCAGTTAACAGCAATTTATTTGGATTTGTGTTCCAGAAATACTCGTAACACATACACCAGCATACTCACCAACACACCCACCATACCAGCAACATATTTATGTATTTACACAAACACACACACACACACACACACACACACAAACACAGCCAGCTACACAACCATGCAGTTGTTAATTGTATGTTACGTATGCGAGCACGAGTACGCTCGTAAAAACTGTAAACCAGGTAAATAATGAATACGGGGAGTATTTGCACTTTGTACACGGCCTGTAATAAAACACGTAATGAGAACTGCTTATTAGCTTTCGTACCTTAATTTATGTATGTATGCATGCATGTATATCTACAACGGAGTGTAGCTGTGTGTCTAGTACACAACTAAATACAATGTGAAAGCCCTACTTTGTCATCATTGTATGAATGTTAAACGCACAGAAGAAAGAAAAGAAAAGAAAGGCGGTGATTTGCTACGATAATAAAATAAAAATTGGATACTGCCCACATAATAAAACAAACCACCACGACCACATTGACGAGATATTTGTATATCGTATTCATATCGTAGTCGGAGTTGCAGCAGTAGTCAACTAAATAATTAAAAAAACATTTTATCTAATATTTGCACTAATACATGCTTTTATATTCAAGTGCATGTCATTTAGAAAATATATTTTCTCAAATGAATGGGTGGCTTTAGCATGCTTTTGGTTCACAAGAAGTTCACTATGTTCACTACAACAACACAGCAACGAAATTTTATCAAACAGGCTGGAAATCATGATGGAAATTTGATGGAACAGAAAAACTATACAAAACTCTAGACGACCTTATCGCTCATTTATTTCAATAACGTCATCATAATCCAAAAAATACACTTTTTGAATAATCTTCATATCGGCATTTATCTTTTGTAAAAAATTCATGCAAACAGCTTCAGAATTCACCTCGTGACAGATGAATATTTTCTCATTTGCCCATTAAGCGGCATGTAAATTGAAAACTTTACGTTTTGTAAAAAACGTAGTAAGAAAATTTATCGTGTGCAAGGAATTCAAATGCATTAAGAAAAATATTAAAACGTCAAATATTTTCGTTGGTTTTTTTTTATCTTGGACCAGCACACAAGAGTTGACCCCTACAGATGCGGTGCATTTTGCTGCTGGAACCATAGGAAAGGGATTGTAGAGGATGTGATAGGAGGTGAAGCTTCGCTATCGTACAACACTGCTTTTAGCACGTTCTTTGTTGTTGTAGCAGTATTGTAACGTCTCTGATGTCAAGCAGGCGTATTATATTTGAAGCATCGTTTTGGTAGCCATTTTTATTATTATTTTACTTTGCCGGTGCTACACAATACCGACGAAGGAGGGCGTTCAGATGTGATTGTGGATTGCTATCAGCTGAAGCCGGTATTGTTCAGTGACCAGTGACTATGCCTTCGCCACTGAAACCTTCCGACAACAACATCAGAAAAAAATACGAGATGTTTTCGTGAGTCTAAAACTGGAGTTGAACCCAGGAAAGTTTTGCGTGCAGACTACTTCGGACATCGCCACCCTGGTTGCTTCAAGCGGCTGCCCGCATGCACTCGAGTAGAATCGCGGGTTTCCGTTTCGAAGATACCACCCACTCAACCGAGTCCTAACCCATGTGAAGGATCCCCTTTATATCCACAGGAGAGAGGTATTCTAAATCCACGTAGTTGCGTTGAGGTAGTGCATACGGTCACCCACGTGCGACTTCTCCGATGGGTCGTCCAGTACGTGTTTACACAGTAGTAGGTGCTGCACCGAGTGCAATGTCGGACTTTTGCAGAGCAGGAGGAAAACCGTCTCCTCACTATCCGGCTCCCGGCAGCTGCTTGCGAATGGCCTGTCAATACCAACACAAACAGTGAGATATCGGCCCGGTCGCTATTAATGATGTGTTCCGTGCGCTTATTGCTGAAGCGTGTCCACAATTTTCTTGCGATCCCACATGTGGTCAGCCCGTTTCACCTCGTCTTTGCCTTCCGAAGATAGTGTCCCATTAACGAGCTCCGGTAACGAGCTTCCGTTAACGCGTCCGAAATTCCGCCCGATACGTCCATAGGGCACCCATCCCTAGGCAGTCCATCCGCCAGCTCGTTGCCGCAGAAGTTCCTATGTGCCTGAATCCACATGAGAGTAATGTCAGCTCAAACTGGAAAGCACATCCTTGCATTGTCTCACCAAGCCCGAAGAAGTTGTCTGTGACCCCAGCACGAGAAGTGCCGCCCGGTTGTCGACGAATTAACCGATCTTCCCCCGTACAGCTCCTTCATTCAGCATCCTACACACTCACTCCATCCGGAAGTCGGTACGGTTGCTGTATGCCAAGGTCCCTTGAGAAGATCTCAGATACCATTCCGCCGAACAATCTCGATCCGCCAGTGTAGACCCTGGCATCGAAGACGTTTGCTATCTTTTACTAGTGTTATTGATGAGAAAAAATAAGTGACCGTCACTTTCGCATTTGCAGGTTTTTTCTTTAAATTGTACAGCAATAAAATGGGAAAGAAATGCATTGTCAAACAGGCTTATTCTCATTATCATTGAATCTCCTACCGAACGAACTTCATATTTTCTCCGTTTCGGCTCAGAGTGCTGTTAGGCTAAGGGGGGCTGGGTTCTTCAGGGAATCCAAGTCTGATCTTAGCAGGATTCTCCGAAAACTTCCGAGCTTCATTACGGACTTTCGTTTGGTTATCTCAACTCGGAGACTTGTCTTCGAAGGCCGTGCAGACACCATTTGCCCTAGCAGGAATGACGGGGAGGGCCCTTGCAGGTGGCGTCAGGTCATTCTTCGCCGATGGAAGCAGGTGGGGAAGCTGGTGTTTTCTTCGATGATCTGAGAGTTTCTGTTTCCTACAGGCTTCCAGATACCTCCAGTGTCTTCCAGGCGGAAGTTTTCGCTATCTGGCGGACTTGCATGATGCTGAGAAGGCGCGCGTAGTGGTACTATTGCTTTTCTTTCCGATAGTCAGGCGGCGTTGGTGGCTCTGGGCGTCTGCTCTCGTGTTGTTGGTGAGCTTTGGTCCTGAGCTTTTCCCGATTGTCTATTACTAGACTCACGGCCATCTGCACGGGCCACTGATCCCTCGGCAAGCATGTTGAGAGGATGTGCATTCCGTGCAATGGTCGATGTAGGAGTTGTGAGGAGGATTCGGAGTGAGAGACTGTTGTGGACTTTCTGTGTGAGTGGCCCGGTCTGACTAGATCGAGGATGAGATTCCTTCGGCTGTGCTCTCGGATCTTGGATCTGATGGACTTAGTGAGGTACGTGAGAGGCACTCTCTCTCTCTAGTTTCTACGGGCCTAGGGTAACAAAACCGCACCTACGGAGCTACTTGGTTCGACACGTCTCGGTCGACTGCCCTCCAACCTAACGTAACCTAACTAAACCTTTCACTATCATTCTCGTTATCATTATCATTATTACAGTTGGGGGGGGGGGGGTAAAGTTTTAACTGCATTATTCTGAGTTACCCAATTCCGCTTAATTTTGAGTGAATCACACTACTGCAGCCTTGTGTTATCCTCTACAAATATACTGATTAATGACATTCATTTCCTCTTGTCATCTTTTCTAATTAGCTAACAACTGCTGTACATTAAGGTATGCTTGTGTGATTTATTGCTGCAATATATTTTGCTGTATTTAGTACTGCTACTGTCATTACAGCAATTCCAGTACAACTCTTTTGAAGTACTAAGAAGTGCTTAAAAAATTTTTATTTGTAGCGATATTTATTGCACTCGCCAATGACAATTATGATATTCGTGTAGTTTTCGTTTCTGTTGTTGTTTTTGCCGTCGTTGATAATGCTGTTTCTGCTGCTGCTGCTGCTGTTGTTTTTGGTTTTTTTTTTTGTTAACGATAATAATGGTGATGATCACTGTTAGGCGGACTTTGATGCCATGATTGCCGTAGTTGTTAACTTGTGGTGTAGGTCACTGCATTTAAAATTTATGCTTTCTGCTCTTGACCAAAGACAGCTTTTGCGTTTGCGTTCGTCAACAGTTGCCCACTAACAAAAAATACAGCAGCAGCAGCAGCATCAGCACCAGCACGAACAGACCAGTAACAGCAGCATCCGTAACATTTATTGCGCTGTTGTTTAGTTCTGCAAAAGCAGCCACTAATCTTTTTTTTTTTTTTTTTTGTTTTATTTTATTTATTTAATTTATTTTTTTTTTCACTTCGCTTCAACGTTCATTGACTTAACGCACTACTAACTTAGTGCCACAGTCACCGAGTATTTTTTTTTGTTGTTTTTTCTTTTTTTCTTATTGCGCCCAAAGCAACAACTTGATTTCTTCGTTTCTTTTGCTTCCCACTGGTTAAATATCATTAATTTTCTTATTAAAGTTATTTCATAAACATAATTGGAAAAGAAAATTTATATTTTTCGTAGAAACATTAAATGCAGGTAATTGCTTAATTTAAATTTCAGAAATAACAGATGTTGCAGCACTACGTGATTCATTGGAATATTCTTGCTGGACAATATTTAAAATAAAAATTGTTTCGCGGGAAATGTGGCGGCTCAACAGACATCCACTTCTGCTTATAATTACTGAGAAACAAACTCTTAAAGATTTTCAGGAATAAAGCGTTTCGATTTTGCAATATCACACACATTGTCTTTCAGTGAATGCGGTACCTGCGACATCTAAACAATATGATATTGAGGCATGTATCACTGGGCCATAAAAGCTCGCAGCAAAATCTTATTGGACATGATTATTTCTCTTACGTTGAAGCAGTGCGGGTATTCAAATGACCACCTACAGGCGGTGTTAGTGCTTAGTGCTAACAGTAGAAGGTTATACATCCCATGAAAATGTAATGTAATGTGAAATGTTTGCTCTGGAGGATCAGGCTAGACGATCGGATTGGCGTAGTATAAGCTGAGATATAAGGGATTAGAAGAGCGGTGGTGTGGTCTGATCCACATGATCTCTCTGGCGGGTGTATTTACGGCATCCTGGTTCTTGAATGCCGCATGTCTCTGAACCAGATTCCGAGATATTCTAACTTGGCTCGGAGGCGAGGTGGCGCTCGGTTGGTAGGTATGTTGTAAGTAATGGTGACGCTCCACCATACTGGGAGGAATTCCGAGAAGTCGTCTACGAATGATAGTGGCGGTGCTTACGGGCCATTGTCATATGGGTCTGTATGTTAGGAGATTGAATGTGCTGTATACCTATCCCGCTGCCTCCAATATAAGCCGACCTGGCTTAGAATTTGAGTTTCTGTGGTGCTTTGCTTTGGAATATCGGAGTACGAAGTGGGGGACTTATCAGCGACTCGAGCTGGTTAAAGCATCGATGGGTTAGAATGATGACTGGGAAGACTCGTATTGTTTTTCACTTTCCCTTGAACGAAACCCAATTGACCCAATTGTTTCTGGCGAAATTGGCAGCCCGCAACGATATGCTACAAACTATAAGTGAAAATTGCTTTTTTTTCTTGGACCGGAGCTAAGGGAATATCCCCTACACACTAGCTACTCAGCCATAAGCAACCCATCATTCACCCATAATGGGTTCGTTCTGTCTGGGAAGCAGGCAACGATACTCTACCATTTCACTACCTTAGGAAGACTCTGACTGCCGTGGTATATGGAGTAACTCAAATAAAAATAACTACTTTTGGATTTGAAAATGCAAAATCTAAATACAATAAAAAATAACAAGGGGGAAAAGGGGGAATCTGCTTTCCATTGTCATATTCGAAATTTTCTATGATTTGAAAAATCTAAATGTCTTTCTTAGCCACGTTCTACACAATGCGCAAGTTATTGAAAGTTTGAACAATTTAAGCTCAAGTACCATAAACTGCGGTGTGCCGCACACAACAGTATTTATTCTTCACACTCGTGAAGCATGATCGGAATGATAAATTTCTGAATATTTCAAAGAATAAACAAACACTTCAATAGAAAATTCATTCATATTATAAGATTAAACTCTATTCAATTTAAGGAAACCCTTGTTAAAGTTGGCTTACAATACACAATATATAATTTGCACTTTAGCCCCTTCATTGACGTACTGTAAGTAGTAATTTTTCACAAATCTAAGTAGATTATGTTTTCGTATAGATATAATATTCTAAGGCAAAAAAACAATCTTTGTTTTAATGTGGTATCGGTCATAAATATGACTGTATGTCGTGGTATTATATGGCACAGTGGGTATTTTAAAACCACATATTCCACCGGTAGTTTTTCTATGAGAGCAGTAACAGGCAACTTGTACATCAATACCAATGGGATAATATAACCGTCCAATTTCTGAAAATTAAAGAATGCCAGTGCGAGCATAAAACCGCATAAAATAAAACATTAAGACCGTAGTGCCCACCTAGTTCAAAAGGGAGTCAATACAAAATATTCATTTATCGGTTTTATAAGCCTAAACTATGCACAATAAACTTGTTTATCTATAAGAAAAATATTCTTCTAAACTAGATATGCGGCATTGTTACTTACTCACTTGATATTTATATTATTTGCATCGAACAGAGTATGTTGCGAAATAATTGTCATAATAAAACTGTGCATTCACTAAACATACTCCAAACAGCTGATTGTGGACAGAAAACACTCAAAATAGGATTTTTTTTCTTAATCAAATAAAGCCAGTATTGTATTTTTGACGATTTTTTTTATATTCCCTGGGACGCATGAACCCAATGGTAGCGAAAGGGTTAATGCTCTATTTATTTCAATTTTTTTTGTTATCATGCCATAACTAAGTTAAAATTCCCTTGAAGGTAAACAAACAAAAAGGCACAGCAACAACAGCAACAGCAACAACTAAAGCGTAAAAGATGTGAACATATCATAATCACTTAATTTTTTTAGTAGGCCTATTAAATTAAATTTCACCGCCTAAAAAAAATCAATCACAAAATCTTTTTAACACCACAAAGTAAGAAACGGAGAAAAACGAAATAAAATGAAAAAAAAACCAGAAGTCTACAACAAAAAATAAAAATCAATCAAACTTTCTAAAGCGTAAAATGGACTGTAAAAAAAGTTAAAAATAAAAACTCTGCACACCACAGAAAAGAAAACTTATTTTCAGCCAAGAAACGGACAGACACATTTTAGTGACTAAAAATTAAGTGAAACACAGTGGCCTAAAAGCTTCTGTATTTTAGAAATAATTCCAAATGCTTCCCAGGAAGTTCAGACAAAAAATAGACCTACAACTTCTTGGCGAGGTTTTTAATACGAGTAATTTTATACAGTGGAGCTCGGTTATAAAGAACTGTTTCTTAAGTTCCATAAAGTAAAAAAGCGCGGAATTTTATACGTTTTTAATAAAGTGCCTCCGTAGTATAGTGCATGAGCATGGAGGTGCGGGTTCGATTCCCGCCTAGACCCTGGATGTTTCTCCAGACAAGCTTATAAGAGCTTCGTGTTGTTAAAAAAAAAAAAAAAATTCGCAAATTTTTATCTGGCGTATTTTGAAACTTTAAATTATTTATCACAATTTGGTAACACCATCAGATGTTCCCTGAGTTAAAAACTCCTATTAATATTATAAATGTTAATGTTTGGCTATTTGTTCCACTATACAGCCTAAACCGCTGGACAGATTTTTATGAAATTTGATACACGGATAGTTTATAGTTTATAGTCCAACTTAAAATATAGAGTACTGCTCATTTGGGGTTACATCGATAAAAGATCCTGATAATGGCTCAAAAATTATATTATGAATGTCGGTCTTCTCGCGTCAATTTTACAAGAGGTTGCGGAACATAGCAGAAGTCGTTTTGGGAATTATTTGGAGTTCATTTGATAAGTCACGGGTAAAAGCTGATAAATAATAAATTCAAACTCACAGCAACTTAAAAATGTCAAAGACACAAAAAAATGAAAGAAATTCTCTCAATGCGAGTTTAATAACTGAAGAAGAAAGTGAAATATTATGAAATACCATCAATTTGAATTTAAAGAAAATATTGAAAAAACTATTGTGAACACTACCAATATAAAATTATCTACTCCGATCATACAATTATTTTTTTATAAAAAGTTTGGAACAAATAAATTTTAGGGCCCCCGCCCGGATCCAAAAAAACAATTATGCCACCCTATGAAAATTCAAAAATAAGAAGAAAAAATTAACTAAAAAAAGAGAGCGGAAACCTTTATTTTCCGAGTTATGGGCCTCCGAAGTTCCATTATAAATTTTTTAATATAGAGTGTATTTCCCATCGAATATTTTCAATATGGATATCATTTTAAAACTGTTTTACTAAAATTTATTAGATTAATATTGAATTAAAGAAAAAGACAAAAATTAAAAATAAGGCGAAAATATACAATAAAAGAAGTGCCAGGTACGCCTAGTTTTCGAGTTATGGACCTACGAAGTTTTAATATAGAAATCCGAATCTTTGTTATTTAATTTTTTTTTTTAATTTTTTAGTTTTCTATTGGGTGGCATACTTTTTCTTAGATCCGGGAGGGGCCCTACACTTTATTTAAGCCAAAAGTTTTATTTTAAGAATCACATATTCAATAAAGAAAAATTTATGCAGCTGCACAAGCATATAAATTAATTGACGGACGGAAAGTTATCCATAGTTAATCGAATGATGACGTTCACGATTTAGTGCACCATGAAATTTGCGAGCACAACACAGAAAATAATTTCGACGGCTCTACATATGTGTGTATATATGTATATACAATATATACGATACTCCTCTGTCATTAATTATTTCTTCTAAATACTGTTCAATTGTTATTGTCATAAATAAATATATGGCTTAGTATGACTGCCTTCCTACACGTCAACTGATTTGCAGTATAACAATGTCTCTTGTTCCTAAATGCAACCGTGCAAACTTTGACGATGTGTGACATGTCTAAAGTCATCAGATGCACAAATAAACGCAACAAAAGCAGCATTTATATTGACATGTTTTTTTTATAAACAATGGCGACTACAGACGAAAGGTACACAATTTCAATGAAATAAATAAATACTTAATTTCAATTAAAAACTTAATTATTTTATTAAATAATAATTATCATTCTTATTAATTGCTTTCCACAAATAAGTTTTTCGCAGACATTCTAAACGTCGATGGTGCTCTAACATTTAAAATGACAATGCATGATTTGCAAGGATGGTAAAATATTAAACACTGCTTTGACATTGCATACAGATGTTTAGGAGGGCAGCCTATTTCACAAGAAGGCCAAACGTGACTAAAACCCATTGTACAGAGTGCTTTACAACTTCGTGTTGGCAACACTGGTAAAACAAAAAAGGCTTTTCGGCCATACCAATTCTTAATTTATTCCTTTTATTCTATTTCAACTTCAGTTAATTGAAAGCAAACGGGGTCTTGTATGCAGAGATTTCGTATTCTACACAGCTGGGTTTAATCCCACAAGAATTGGAGTCTAATTAATAGAGTATTGCAATTACTTACCTCATTTTAATCGATGTATTTTAAAATGAAAACACACATGCATTCTCAGCTGCAAAAGAAAATAAATAAAAAAAAAACATTTATTAATAAAACATTTCATTCTTTCATATATTTGCTGCTGGGAATTTTAGTATTAAAAATTTTAATTGAAAAGAAAACTAGTCTTTAACGACAAGTGCATTAACAAGCCCTACATTTTTGTAACTAAAAACAAAACGAGAAATAAGAAATGCTTCAAGTATTTCAAAATTTAAAAAAGAACGACTCAAATAAAATTAAAAAATATTTGTTAAGCACTTAAAAGCCTTTTCAGAAACTCCAGTTACAGCATAAATATTGACTCAAATTAAGCCACATAAGTACAAAAACAACAAAAGCAAATAACACAAATTACCTGAACATTTCGTTCAGTTTTATTTTTATTTATTAACTCATGTACATACTTATGTGGACAAACATATATTTTTTATATACATACATACATACATACATACATTGGTACATATGTATGTATGTATTTTCTCAATAAAGAACTTTAATGCTTCTTCGGTTTTCTCTCCTTCATTAAACAGCGAAAGAAAAAATATTATTAAGAAAAAAAAAAATAAAAATAAGAATAAAAAATGTAAAAAATAAGAAAAAGAAATTATCAACATCAAATTTCACCCAAAAAGTAGATCAGCTGAAAGTTCATTCATTCGTATCTTTCATTCGTTTAAGTAGATAAATAATTTTATGCGTTTTTGCATAATTTGCATGCAACAAGAACAACAAAGGGGAAAGCTAAAGAATGAAAGACATACATACACAAACTTGAGAGTCCCTGAATACATACACACATATGTACATACATACATACATACATAGGGAAAAGACCAAAAGAGTTTCAATTGTTTGCACTTTGAACAATGTTGCATGTCATGGATTATAACCCCTCACGCAATCGCATAGTAGATAAAGGACTGCCTCCACAGACAGGAGAGCATGAGTTCAAGCCCCCCGTCCGGACAGCAATTTTGCAAATGTGTCTATGCCAAGAGCGCACCACATCCTCGCTATTTCAGCAATGAAAACGTGACCCAAAAAAAAGAAAAATAAATAATATATTGTTAAATAGTGTCTTAATTCGAACGCCATTTTTACATATGCAATTAATTCAAATGGGCTAATTATCGAAAACATACAGGCAGTCGGAAATTACAGGTGATAATTGCTTAGAAACAAACTAAATTATAGATAAAAATTGCAAGTCACACTGACAAATACTAGCAGAACGGAACAACTTGCTGTTTTCGAAGGCTGCAATACCTTCATCTTCAGCGTTCTTCGAGTTTTGTCCGCCGTGTGAGGTTATCAGTAGATTTAAATTGTTAGCTTTATATATTTATTATTTTCTATAAATAGAATACGAGAATTATATTTCCCCATTATTTTTTCTCTTCTAAATGAAGCTCTAAATTTACCATCTCTAACTTGGTATTTTTTCTTTCCATTAACGGTGCACACGGTTAAATCACGCACCAGCAGACTTGTGTAAGCATAACGTTTCTGTAATGTGTAACGCCACCCGTCAACTAACTCAATTCTGCATAATTCTTTTGCCACTAGTTCCGCGTCAAGGCATGGCATCCGTAGGGAAAATCCCTCTGCAATGGTAAGGGAAAAAAGCTAAAATCTGCTAAATCTGTTGCTTAAGAATTTGCTAGGGTTTTCGTAAGATTTTGTCAGTAGCTTCAGCCAATCATATGTAATATTGTTAGCCCGTTGAAAGCACTCACTAAATATTTTTTATAATTCCTGTGGATACGTCTGATGAAGCTGAAACATATTCTATTTTCAGGATCCTCGCATACAAATGACACTATATGACGATCCTCTAATTGATATTGTCAGTTAACATGTACATATATGTTTTATTAGAATAACGACCCTTTTCACAATGTACGATTAAAATATAACGTGAGCTTTAACCGCAAGTTTTGTATGGCAAAGTTGCCATTAAAGTCCATGTTAACTTTTAATCAGATATTGTGAAAAGGGCCGTAAGTCGTATATTTTTTAGATACATGCATATGTATGTACTTATATACGAGGTTTGTTCAAAAGAAAAGGTAAACTTTTTTTTTCTTCGATTATAAAGGCGTGGTGTATCATCAGTTCATAATCATGCCTCAACCACTTTTTTTTTTTTTTTTTTTTTTGGACCGGCACTTAGGGTATGACCCCTATACATGCGCAGCATTGTGCCGGACTAGGTGTCATTGGCGATCATGTGTTCACGTCATTTAACAAACCAGCTCGTCATTTGACTGCTTAGAACCCATGAATGTGCCATGTTTTGGTTACATTAAGCATTGCGTAGCGGAATTCATATATTTATGTTGTCTTCAAAAAATTATTAACGAGTTTCCGAAACATATGTATATGAAAATTTATTTAATTTTTCAATATTACGATTGAGCAGTTGTTTAATCGGCAAAGTTGAATGCGTTTTCCATGAGTTCGAAAGAGACTCTCTTGTTAAGATTTGAGATGGCATTAAAAACAAAATTCAGATAAAGAAGTGCTTAAGAAGTCATGAAAACAACAATTCTTATTGAACGCTTTTCACTTCACTTTTTTTGCTGGCCATGTACATACAATATATGTATGCGTAAAGCTTTATAACAGCTTAAGGTCTTGGGAATCTGGTAGGGAACAACCTTTGAACCTCAATTTCAATTGATCCGATACTTATCTGGCATTTTCACCTTAAAATCGCACACGTTTTTATGTTTCCGTTCTCGTTTTGGTATTGCACCAACAACAATAACAACAACAACAACAGCAGTAGTAAAAAAACAAGACTCACACAATCACACCAACTAAATATGCTGACTTGCCAAAGCAACAAATAAAACCAACAACAAAGTCGAACAACATTAATAAGTAAATATTAAATGTAAACAACAGCCACAATAAGAACAACAACAACAACAACAACAGCAACGAAACACCAGAGAGCAATGAGAAAAATAAAAGGTAACAAAAACCATGATCAATGTTGCCACTGCGTATGATTATTGCACATCTTGTATACAATTTTTTGTTTCTGCTTTCAGCAGTCGTTTTTTTTTTTTTTTTTTAAAGCTGCTTCAAAAATTCGATATCTAGAAATTCTTCAAAACCTCATATACAGAGGTAGATGCATATGTTATTGTATGTATATGTATATTTTTCCTAAATAATTTAGTAACAGCACTAAATAATTTGCCGCAGAAATTTTGTTTTAACTTCTGCTGAAACTTCAAAGCATACCTACAGCGATGTCAGAAATGGCCTTGAAAAATTAAAAACTCGGCTTTTCAACAAGTTACTGTTAGAGAAGGACAAATACACAAAGTTTACGAAAGCAGAAAAATAAACAAAACAAAAATATAATAAAATAATATATAGAATATAATAAAATTTTTCTTTCTGGGACCACAGTTGATGCCTTCAATTTTATATTACACAATAAAGAATATATTGTATTAATTCATTTCGGATTTTTTATAGAAAATATTGCCCAAATTGTCTTGTTCTTCAATTCAATTTACAGATCTCTTACTTTGACAATACTTTTTCACCATAAATTTTGTTTTATTCAACTTATTTATTTTATTAAAACTAAATATTAAACAATGTGAATATAGGAAATGTATTAGATATATAGTTACAATCATAACAATTACAGACAGCTCGTAAAGCCCGTATGACACTACATTTATTTTCCTTTAATTAATATAAAATTGAGAGAAAGAAAAAGAAATGAAAAGTTTAAGCTCAAAATCGCAGACACTGTGTATAAATCGCTAAGTTGCCAACATATAAATGATTTTAAGTTGCAACGTTTTGCATTTTTTTGACAGCTACTCATTTTTTATCGATAACACTAGTGGACGATTTGGCGTTATTGCATTTATCTTAATATGGTTGTATTCTTTGCACCTGATTAATGTTCTCATTACCATATATTTGCGCTCTTCTCCATAACTTGAACAATTCAGAAAGAATGTAGCATCAGAAGGGCTTTATGCAAGTACCTACAACTTGTGCAACATGGAAAAATCGCGTTGGTTCTCACAAATTGTTTTCCATTTTTATATGAAGAAAAAGAAACAAATTATAGAAAATTGTGCAAGAAGTATATAGGTTAGGTTAGAGCACAGGGAAGTAGCACCGTAGGTGCCGTTTTGCTACCCTGGCCTCGTAGAAAGCAGAGGACGTCACAGCCACGTCCGTCAGATCCAACCGAAAGCACAGCCCCAAGTTATCAAAGAAAGGCGCCCCAAGGAATCTCAGCCTCGATCTAGCCAGACCGGGGTACTCACAAAGAAAGTGCACAACCAGCTCCCTCTCCGCATCCTCCTCACAACTCCTAAATCGGGCATTGCACGGAATGCCCAACCTCACAGTTAATCAATTTTATCATAAACATTATTTTAATATTCTTTTCAATGCATCTCTTAGTATAAAATGCGGACGGCATTGCCAGAATTAAAATACAAAATTCACTAAAAAGCGTTATTAGTTGACTTACTGTAGAAGTTTTTTCTAACAAGTTTTTTAATAATTAAAAACTGAACTTAGATTTTTTTATGAATATAATATTTATATTTAATTTTATTTTTTTAAATATGAAACATCCATTAGCTATAGGATTAATTTTATTAGTTCAAACTTTACTTGTATCTTCATTTTTAGCATTTTCAAATAAAACATTTTGATTGTCTTATATTTTATTTTTAGTATTTTTAGGAGGAATACTTGTATTATTCTTAATTACTTGTTGTATGGAGTATTCGGAAGGTGTGGATAGCAATGTTATAGAGGTTGTATTAAAAAAAAAAAAACGCTCTCTGTGTTTATTGGCAATCAATAGGGAAATGCTTTATGTTCAGAAGTGTCATGTTATTGCAGTCACACATGCATAGATATGTAAGTAAATATATTTTATATCAAAGGGGAAGAAAAGATTAAACAGGCACAAGTTCAAAAGCACACAGCCCGATAACAAAAAAAAAGAGTAGAATAATAATTAATTAATAGATACGAAAAGAGATCGAAACAATTTTTCTATTCGGACATTAATTGTGTCTAAGCCGAGGAACTCACGCAAAAAATATATTCGTATATATTTGTTATGTATACATACATATATACATATATATATGTATGTATGTTATGAGTCCTTCACTCCATTTCATAGCACAACAGCTCACAATTCTCCAGTGTTTTGTGGTAACACTCAACGATATTATCATCTTGGAATTAAGAAAAAACAAGAGGAATAAAAAAGTATACATAAACAAATAAACAAATGCAAAAATAACAACAACAACGAAATTGTCAAATGTATGCCAAATTCAGTGCATTGAACCCCAGTGTAGCATAAACAAAACAAAAACAAACACACACACACACACACACTTACACACATACACACGCTCAAACATTCGTGGCTGCTAAACATGCAACTGCACCAAGGAACACACGAACGCGTGCATACAGATAAAATAAACATAAAATTGCAATACAACTTTTAGTTTTGCTTTTTTATTTCTGTTTTTATTTCAAAGTGCATGTGCAACACAGTTTTATTTTTAACATAATCCACGAAGACAGTTTCAAAAGTTTCTTCAAATTTTTTTTCTCTTTGTATAGACATTTACCCAATTCACACACTGCGCTTTGAGGCAGCGACACCCCTATACTGGCGATGCATTGTGCTGGAACTAGTGCAAAAGGATTATAGAGGAAGTGACAGGTGGTGAAGCTTCACTATCGTGCAACTCTGCTTTTGCACGTTCTTTATTTTATAGCAGTGTTGTAACGCCTCTGATGTCAAGGAGACGTATTAAATTTGTTGAAGCTTTGTTTTAGTAGTCATTTTTATTATTATTTTACTTCGCCGGTGCTACACAATACCGACGAAGAAGGGCGTTCTGTCGATTACATACTGTTCAGGGATCAGTGACTGTGCCTTCGCCACTGAAACCTTACGATAACAACTGTGTGACCGAATTTCAGATGTTTTTCTTCCAAATTTGTTCTCGTCTAAACTCAGTCTTACCGTTAATCCGTATTGCTATTTGTTGTCTCCCAAATTGAAAAGGGACGTCGCCAAAACATTGATTTGGTATAAGATATACACCGACTATTGTCTTTATATTTTTATCTTGGAACCTGTAGTGAAACGATGTGCATAAAATTACGATGTTGTGGAAATTTTTTTTAAAGAAATTATGAAACTGATTTCGTATAGAAGAATAAAATCGAAATAATTGCTTCCAAACAGCAACAATTAAATTGCAGAATATAAATGCAGCTTAAGATAAAATTTCCTTTTTGCATTTTTTTCATTTATTTACTTTTTACAATTTAAGGCCACAAAATTCAGCGGACAAAGGGGGTAGCGGACAAAAATGCACTATCGAAAGCCAGCAAATATTCGGAAATGTTAAAAATGTAACATTCATTTAATTTTGATAACCAAACAGCAACATTTTTCCTTGAAGTTGTTGGCCGAACGGCCACCTTTTTAACATTGATTGTGGTTTTGGTTTCTTCTGTCAGAGTGGTTAATTACGAATAAAATTAAGTATATATTTTATTTTATATTTTTTATATATTCCATATAATTTTCATGTTGATTTGTTAATTTGTGTTTTTTTTTTTTTCTTTTAATTTTTTTGCTTGCAGCAAGTTAATATAACAAATTTCGTATAGGAATATATTTATTTATGTTTAAGTAAGTTGTTTTAATCGTTCGCTGGCCTGGCCTGGCCTGGCCCACTGGCTGGCTGAATTGCTGGCAGCTTTAGACGGTTTTGGTTTTGTTCTGTTTGTGGTGCTATTACTGCGCCAAAGCGTCTACTACGCGACATCAACTCCAAAAACAAATTTTTTTTTTTTTTATATAAAAATTATGAAGAAAAATAAAATAAACTTCAGCTGCGAGTTCAATGACATTTCACCTACTTGCTGTGGTAAGCTGGTAATATTTGCTGTTACTAATAGTGGTGGTGGTGGTGGTGTTGGTGCTGCTGCTGCTGTTATTGTTGTTGGCATTGTTAGTACTGTTGCTGTTAGTGTTACTGTTGCTGCTGCTGTTATTTGGTATTCAAATTTGAACATAATTTCTTATGATGATTTTTGGCTTTAGATTGTTAATGTTTATTTAAATGAAAGTCATGAAATTATTTTAATTCTTTTATAAGCAAAGTCTTTTAAAAACATATAAAATTTAGTGAATGAACCGAACGAATCTATCTGCTTTGCGCTCCTCAATTTGAAAGTGCACAAACATTTAAATGATTTTGTAGAGCATCCAAGAACCTTTGAACGCAACAGGCGCTGGCTGAGTGATGGAAAAGGTTCTATTTTTTTATACGTACGTACAATTTTCTGAGTGAGGCTGCTTTTACAGTGCAGAAATTAAGGGGCCGACATTTTCCGCATTCTCTGTGCCCAAATCTTTTACAAAAGGCAGACGAAAACTTTTCTTTTCCTTTTTCGTGTACTACACACTCTACCTCTTCAACACCTCGCCAACAAACTACGTCTGTCCACCTCCTTATATTTTATTTTTATTTCAGTAGTGTATAGTTTTCAATAAGTGAAGTTGAAAAGTTTCCTCTTGTGAATAGAATATTATTTAATTTGTTCATTGAAAGGTTTTAAATTTTAAATTTTTATTTTAAGAATTCGTTAAAAATTGTTTAAGTACAAATAAAAATTGCTGCATTGCTGCTAAGAAAAATGGAAACAATTGAATAAATCTGTGAACTCATCTCAATATTTTGAAATACAACTGGAAATGGTAATGGTCTGATAATGCTATATGAATGTTAATGGGAATGGTAATGGCATGAAAATAGTAATAATAATGGGAATAGTAATAATAGTGGTATTTTTTTTTTTAAGACAATACAAACTCTACGAAGCTCTTACGCTTGTCTGTAGAAACACCCAGGGTCTAAGCGGGAATCGAACCCGCACCACCATATTGGTAAGACTAATGCTCATGCACTAGACTACGGAGGCACCCATGAGAATGGTAATGGCATGAAAATAGCAATGGTATGATAGTGGTGATGATAATAGTAATGATAGTGGCATGCGAATGGTAATGGCACGATAGTGGTATGAGAATGATTATGGTATGATAATGATAATTGTAATGATAAAGAACGAGTAGGGGTCATGTCCTACCGCACTGCGACCATATAGATATATTCTATTCGGTGATTACGTGTAGAGTACCTTTAAAAATTAGATCAGCTCCGTCAGTGCGAGAGCCTACAAATACTCCTCGCCCAGTGTGTATGCATGCGGCTGAGAGTCTCCACATTCAATGTGCCAGTGACGAACAATCTACAACGTTGAATCTTCATGGCAAAATCTGCAGATTGCATACTTTCTCATACATGCCTGTCATCGATGGGTGTATGTTGCAGAATAAATATCCACTTAGTGCGCCAGATAATACTACTTATTTCATTGAACGCCATTTAAATTGCCAGCTGTTTTAAATTAATTAAACTTGGTAGCACTACCTTTAGTACATGAAAATCAAGGTTGCATTCCATTAAATCAACTTAAAACCAAATCAAAAAAGGTTTCAAGATGGTTTTAGGAAAATATTTTTATATGCTAAAACCAAGTTTTACTTTAAAAGCACTCAGTGTGAAAACAGTATAGGGTTCCAGTATATGGAACTTTGGCGTTTAACATTTGTTTCATATCCTTCATGTTGAAGCCGAAAGTTCGTCTCTATATAAAAGTATTAAAGAATAGCATTTCATATATACTATACCAGTGAAATGTAATGGATAATTGTTTTCAATGGCAGTTTAAAAAGTTCCGACACAAGTTGTCGAGTCTGCGCGTATAGAAAAATAATGTCAAGAAATAAAAAAAATTCTTATAAAAATATTTCGAAGTTCTTCTCATAAAAATACCTTGTGCATATTTCTGGCCGTTTTCCTTTTAGTCGTAAAAATTAAATAATTTTCTTATTTCTTTTTAATTTTTATAGCATTTTATTGACAATATTTTTTTTATGAAATTTACAAAAAATTACACAGTCTTTTTTGTTTTTTCTTAGTCTGTAGCAACTTAATTTGATTGTTGCTAAAGTTTCATTGCAGTACATTCCGTCAGTTATGTATTTTGGCTGTTGGCTGTTGGCGTTTTAGCCATTTATTTGAAACGTTTTCTGGCTGTTACAAAAAGCAAGCAAGCAAACAAGCAAGCAAACAAAAAAAAAACTCTCTTAAAAGCATCTTGTTGAAAATAAGGTGTGTAAGGCGTGGAATTTTTGGGCTTGTATTGAACAAAAATTTGTTTATAACATTTATCTGTTTTATATATTTATTTAAATTTTACAGTGTTTCTTTTCTTGTGATTTTTTTTTTTTTTTTTTTTTGACGCTGCACAATTTGTTTTTGCTTGAAATTGTTATAAAATGCAAATTATATACACAAAGTGTATTTTTATTTAAATTATTTACATAAAAATGTATAGAAAAATTAAGTTTTTATAACTGTTGTCCATTTTGTATTGGAAACAATAAAATATTTGTATGACTTAATTACAAATCGAATACTATTTTATTTTTTCTTTTTTTTTTTTTTAATAATTTAGAATTTCTTAGGAAAACGGCAGTACAAATTTTTAATTGTTGCTCTTCTAGCGTTCTTATTTCCCTTCGAATGTGTGCTTCAAAGGTTTTTTTGGAAGCGGCTGGTGGGGAGAGATTACAGATGGTGAACGGACATTTTTTTTGGCAAATGTGCGCAACTTAACTGCAGTTGGTTAGATTTTACTACAGATCTTTTTAAAAGTAATTTGATTGTACTGGATATAAACGTGGTAGGAGGATGAAAAACTCAAGTCGACTGCAGATTGATATCGCCGCTGTACAGCAAAGTATTTGTCAATTTGACTACATAAGAAATTTGACTTTAGTTAGCAGTTCTGCACGTCGCGCAGTAAACGGAACAACTACGCCCGGTAATAGTTCGGAAATTGCGGTCTATATAGACGCCTTGGTCAGTCTATCGGAAATCCAATTAACTACGATATCACCCTGTCCCAGAACCCATACCAGAATCATCCTGGAATGGTCTGTAATTTCCTTGAGCAACCCCCGTCATTCATGGCCGAAGAAGATTTTCAGGGAAAAGCCCGCTATCCAACAAGCATAAAAAGCAAGCAAACATAACAAAGAACACAGCTTTTTTCTGTTACACACATTTACGCTTATAATTGTGCAATGGATTTTTTATATTGCTAATCTGAGGGTGGCGATGGTCGAAGTGGTCTGCACGTTAATTACGAGACGAAAAATGTTTCCTGGGTTCCTCCACCCCAGTTTCAGACTCATAAAAACATTTCGCATTTTTTCTGATGTACATTTGTGTGTGACTTAGTGTCAGTTGTTGTCGCAAGGTTTCAAGTAAAATAAATAATAAAAATGGTTACAGAAACGAAGCTTCAAAATTTAATTGTTCTCCTTCATATCAGAGACACTGCAACACTGCTATAAAAATTAAGAATGTGCAAAAAAGCAGTGTTATAAGATAGTAAAGCTTCACCTCCTATCCCTTTCCTAAAGTTCCAGCACAATGCACTGCATGAGTAGAGCTCAACTCCTGAGTGCTGTTCCAAGATAAAAAAAAAGAAAAAAATCTGAATCTAAACATATTTCCACTGAGAACTGCGGCTAGAGATAATTCCTTAAATTTTTTTAAAGCTTTCATTTCGACTTAAACTTATTTCAATAAAGTTGTGATAGATAAATTGCATTTTTAATTCGCAGACAATCAATCAGCATGATTATTTAAGCGCTCACTGCCAATTAATACGGATGATAAAATAAATTTTTATTCACGTTTAAAGCCTGGAAAATATTTACTTTCAACGAAACGATTTGTTCCGCATTTCAAGGCAGTTCATAGAACGACCAGCTCCAACGAGTGCCTGAATGAAATTAAACCGAAGATAAAAATGCTAAACTTTCCAAGCAGGCCGACAGACCGAGAAAGAAATGTAGCAACAGACAAACTCAATGTCTAATAACAGTCGGGCCAAGAGAAGTGTTCCAACCACAACTTGAAGCTCGTCACAACATGTTGAAACAGAAGTTTTGCTCAAACTCGAGTCAAGTTGGCACAGACCTCTCTTGTGCATATTATTTGCCCACATCGCCGTCTCACAATATTCAAAAATAAATCACTCAATCACTCAATCACTCTCTGTAGCACTCTGCACTTGGGAATGGGACAATTTTCTCTGTTTACAAACAAACCAAAATTAAGCTCAGAATAAAAAGTAAATTTCAGGCTGTAAAACTTGGACAAAAAAGCCGGCTTTTCAAATCGGTTTCGTGCTGAAGTTGTTTTTATTGTTGTTGTTATTGTTGTTGTTGTTGTTATTGTTATTTGCTATAGAGTTGCTGTATTGGTGAGTGCTGTTGCTATTGCTGTCGTCAACGTTGCGTTGCTAATGCTTTATAGCGAACGTCGTCTGTGTAGTATTTTTAATTTTTTGCTTTTGCTATTGTATTTTTCGTTTCATTGTACGCGATCACGGGTCGTTGAACTTTGTTAAATCAATGCCCCAACCATTTGACCCATATTTTCGTTATGAAAGTGGAACACTGGGGTGACAGCTGATCGGAAATGATTGCACGTGTGTGTTTCTCTCGCTTTGTTGACGATTAGAGTTTGCTTTGAAAGTTTTTTCTTTTTGTTTTTAGAGTGCACTTACTTGCATGTGTATAATAATGTATGCATGTCCATACATATGTGTGTATGTATGTGTGGTGCATGGATGAAAGTATGTTTGGTTGAGTTAGTGAGGAAAACAAGAAGTAATTATGACGATGTTGGTGACGACGGTGTTCATGATGATCATGGCGATGATGGTTTGCATACACAACACAACAGGCAGGCAGGCAGCCGCTTGTGCACACATAATTTTGACAGAATACAAGACACATTTAGTTGAGTTTTTCTTTTTATGGGGTTTGCGGTGCAATTATTGGGCAGTTGGGTATTTGTGTGTTTTGTAGTTTTTGCATTCAAAATTACTAACGTGCTGCTAATGACGCTAAAGTGTGTTTATCGCATCAACATTGAAATCATTGATGATCATTAGAAATCTCTGTTTGGTTTTTTCTGTTTTTTCTGTTTGTTCTGTTATTTTAATTTTTTTATTTTCTTTCAGATGAAATAATTTCTTCTTTGAAATAAAAGTTCATGCATATTGGGGAAATTTCTTTTAAATAAATCATCTCTGAAATTGATTTAAATTTTTTTTTTTTTTTTACCAGTGTTCAGGGGATAAAACGTACGTAGCGCATTGCATTGCATTGGAACTAGATAGATAGAGGGATAGTGTAGAGCATGGAGAGGTGGTGAAAGTGGCGGTAGAAAGACACGGCTTAATTCTTGCACAACCTTGTAGTTGCGTGTTAATTACAAATCAAAATTGACGTGTGTCTGATGTTAATTTTGACGCATTATTTTTAAGCCAAGGGGAGCCATTTAATTTTTACTTTCCTTCGCCAAATACCGACAAAGGAGTGGCTGCTGTAGCAGTGAAAAATCATGAAAAAAGTTTAACTTGAGCGGGAAATCAGCACCCCTAAGCATGACATGCCTTGGGTGTAGCCATCAATAAGTTTTACCCAAAAACCGTGTAATTGGCTGATAGTTGAGAAGTTTCACATATCGTGGGTTTCGCTTTCTGAATTCAGACCAGGAGAACTTAGTAGTACAGCAACAACCAAAAATAATTGTACGATGTCAAAATAATTCATATAAATAATAAATAATTCATTATAAATAGTCGTCAGCTGGACTAGGAAGTTCATCTGTTACGAATTCGCCGTGGCAATATCCAAATAAAAAATAATAAACTTGTTTGCCCAAGTTATTTCTGAACACGGTTTAGCCAGCAGCTTTTCATATTGTAAAAGTATGCGCAGAGTTATTTACAAAGTTTAAAAAAATTATTTGAATTCGGATGCAAGGTTGGATGTAGGGTGTCCCTCTAGTTTATCAGTTGGTTTGTTCCAGGTTCGCTTCCTAGCAGATGCTCTGGTAGTCCAAACGTGAGTAGTGCAAAAAAATCGTATCTTTCCATAGACTACCATAGAACGAGAAGTACGGCCAAGAAAAAATAATGGCAATTTATTTTTTCTTATGTATGTTTTCAATCTCCAAAGTAACATGTGGTGATTCCGTACTTATGATATAACACATTCTAAACATAAAACTTCTCAGGCAGATAAGCTAAGTTTGGTTAGGTTAGGTTAGGTTTGGTTAACAGCCGCCAATTCCACAAGAATTAGAGCAGTGGTGTTCAAGATTAACGACAGTACCTGCCCGTGGGGCTTTACCTGACGGTGGTCTCAACACCGGGTTAATTAGAGAGGACCACTAATGCCCCCAGAGCAATAAGTGCTGCAAGTAACACTTGCGTCCTAGAGTTGGGTAGTAAATCAGTATAGTTTTCCCTCATTCTATAATGCACCTTGTTGAGGTGTTCGAGCGGTCTAAACTCTGTGTCACATCAGAATGTTTTTTCGTCAAGAACTATTTAACAGTAGTACTGTTAGTTCCAGGCACATTCCGGTGACTACTGTTGAATGGAAACAGCACCTAGTTAAGTAGAAGTCGTATCGAACAAACCAAAGACTCGACTTCCTGCGTAACTTTAGGTATTAACCACAGCCCCTACGAATCCATTCCCAAACCAGCACACACACTCCAACTTTTCAGGGTGGATACGAAGTAATCACTTAAGAGTACATCAGTCATAAAACCCTTACTTGGCGCTGAAGGTGTGGGGCTAAGCTGGTCTCGTAGTGCTAGACTAGATTAGAATTGAACTGGGTTTAATCAGTCCTCATTAATCTCTAGTGAGATTTCGAAGAGTCACCTCTTCTGTCATTTTCAGTCTCGAGGGGAGACCTTTAGCTAGGTACCGCGGGGTCGCTAAAACACCCGTAGGTTTAGAAACAAGTTCCTAAACCCCCTTGAGGGAAATTAGAGGAGTAGAGAGAGAACATGTCACATCATCATCACAGTTCATGCGTACCAAATCTGAGAATACTCTCCCCCCAATATGATATTCCGATGTCGCCACAAGGTCCTGCAGAAATAGGAAGACCATGGCAGACCGTTATTTTGACGACGACAGCAGGACAGAGGCAAATCAAGTACTTAAAAGTCTCCCACTCTTCCTCCTCATGTCAACAACTTCTGCAGAAGTCGTTATACGGAAGATTCAATATTCAATAGCGAGCAAACCACCCGTCCGTACAGCCACTGATATACGAAGCCGATTCCTGAGCAACGCTCCCAAGTAGGCGGGCCATATATGATAATATTGTGGCCAAGTCAACTTAGAGGTCGAGCAGGTGACTTCGTTCTGCGCCATGCCGAAGAGCCTTTACACCACTCGCGTCCTGCAACACCCCACTGGCATTCCGAACATAGCAAAGCTCCTTCCTTAAATAGCCCGCCGGCGACATCGTTCCCGAGTACATCCCCGTGCACCGGCTGCGATAGTAAGTCCATGCTTGAATATCTTGTCATCTTATTCGCAGATATCCGGTATTTGCTAACTAGAACCAATGTCGTATGGACAACCGATAGAGATCTGATCGCGGTCCTACTGTCGCTACAATAAATCAATCAGTTCACTGCGAATACTATTTCCAGAAATCTCCACCTGCATAACACTGCAGCTATCATCCACCTTGAAACTGGTCCTACGCCCATAAACAGGGATAAAACATCCCGCCACGCCATCGCTTAAGCTCTTCAAAAGCTTCAGCATATCAGTAAATGCCACAAAATCCTTCAACGCTGCTGTTATATAAATTTTAAACACAATTTCTAAAGTCAGCCAAAGCAACATTAAAATCTTAGCAAAGCCGACACCACACTGATGTTTTCAAATATCATAATGTTTTCACCCAATTTCAAATTGTTTTCAGTATATATTAAGCAAAATCTAGTTTTCGTTAAACGTTTGTCAGTATAAATTGTGTACAATTTGGCGAAAGTTCAGTTTCAGACTTTTTTTTTTTTTTTTTCTTTGTCGAAACTTCTTTCGCCATCTCAGTGCATTAAAGAAAGCCAACCAATTATTTATAGAATACGAAATCACTAAAAATATGTTTAATAAACTCTGCAGCTTAAAACACCAACGTACAAATTTCACAGAACAGCAATTTTAATGATCATTTAGCAACAAATTGTTGAATGTAAATGAAGTTTCGCCGGAGTACAAATTTTTTAGTTAAGGGTTTCACAGACTTGTATCGTTTTAAGAAAAAGGGATCAGCACAAACCAGAAACAGATTCTAGCAAAATAATACCATAGCATACTTTAAGGGTTACATTCAAATAATGCTATGAACTTTTAAAGCAGGCCGTCCGTAATCACTTTTTAACAATTCAATTTATCAGGGTGATTGATATCTAAAGCGTGAGGTATCTCTAAATTTTTATTTTTATCTCTACATTTTTTTTTTTATTTTTTTTTTTATTTTTTTTTATTTATGAAATTTATAAAACATACAATTTTACAGTATTAAGTATTAAGAAGGAAAAAAACAATACGTTTTATATTATCAAGGTTTAGAGCAATATCAATTTGTTGATAACATTCATTATAGTCTGCACAAAATTCTAGTTAAAGGATCAAAATTAGCACAATTAGCTTTGAATGCACGAATAGGCAGCCGATAAAAATTTCGAGCAGGGCGTGAGGAATATTAAAAGATACACCGTACAGCCACTCTAATCCGGACACTCGCTAGTGCGGACTATCCGATAATCCGGACAAATCATTGTTTCGAACACTTTATAAACTTTATCTGTGTTGTGCGGCCAAGCGTCTTTATTATTTTATTAACATTTTCTCGTTATTTTACCGCTAGACTTGATGCATATAAATTCGTGTATTAAAAGAGCTTCAAAATAGAGCAGATAAGATGCATAGAGATACAGTAGAATCTCAAAAAAGTTAACCGAAATGTTCTAAGGGCTATTAACTTTTCCGAAATTTGAATTTTTTTAACCGTTTATTTTTTATTAATTCAAAAAAGAAATAAATAAAATAATAAACATCTTTTTTATTGGATATAATCAGCATTATTACGGTTCTTGAATCGACTCGACAGTTTGCAGCAGATTAACGAAAAATTTTACGTATTTCATTAATCTATTACAATCTGTCAAGATCTGCCATCTGATTTGCTTCTTTGTTGTTTTCAAACCATTTTATCACGGTATTGATGTTTTCAACTGCTTTCGAAAAATTCACTTTAGATTGTTGAACATCTTCCTCTATAATTGACCCGTTCTTTTCATCATTATCTTCTGAAATTTTGTGCTACTACCAAAATCCTCAGGAAGCCTTTAACCAAATTCTTGAAAAAAAATAAGAAATTTCACAAGAACTCCAAAAAAATATTTGAGAATTATTGAATATAAAAACAAAACAAACCATAAGGCTGCTTTAAAAATACAACAAAGACTTTTATTATTTGATTTAAATCCATTTAATTTTTCCAAAGATTTCTTACAATTGGTCGACATAGTTTTTTGGCAGAGAAAACAAGAATGGTCCAAGATGACTTACTTGCGGCACGCCAGCTATAACAACAATTGGTTTAGACCAAGAATTATGGAAATAAAGTTTAAGCCTTGCGCCCTTTAAGGGTTACGAATTTTGAGTGATATTTTATATGAAATACAAATGAAAATTTATAAAATATTTTTTGATATATATTTATTAAGCCTGAGGTCTTTTTTTATTTTATTTTGTTTTTATTATTCGATATTTCGTTAACAGCTTGTTAACATCATCAGGAATAATAGGAAATTAAAATAAAAAGGCTTAATAAATATATATCAAAAAATATAATAAAAAAGGTCAATTAATAATATAATGAAATTTTATAAAATAATTAAAATTATAGAGAAACTTTTAAATTGGTGTCTTTAATTATACCGTGATGTAGCACGTACTGTATTACCTATTTATGGGCTCCACAAAGTGCAACTTCTTATATACAAAGTTCTTAACAATATTCAATTTCATGCAATTCAATTGCAAAGTATGCAACATAACGTCAACAACAGGGAATAGTGCCAATATACAAACAGTAAAGTGCCGCTTAGAAACCGCGAAGCAAAGAATCGAATATAATGGTAGTTTGCTATACAATAATTTGCCACTTTGAACGCGGTCTCTATTTCCATTTTTAAAAACAGATTGAAACAATATTTGCTGCAAAACATTGATATACTTCTTTTATAAAAGAAATTTAATTACCGTTTTTATCTTTTTTTTCCTCCTCTTTTTGTTATTTCTTATTATAAAATATGATTTTTAACTTAAGCATTTAATTTTAATTTAATTTATAATAATTTTAGATCTTCTTATGTTATATCCAAATATATTGTATATTCATAATGTCAAACTTTTGCCAGATTCCATCATGAATGAATGCCATAATGGCGCGGAGACCCTATTTGTAATTAAAAAAAATACAGAAAACAGAAAAAAGTAAAATCAAGGTTCAATTAAATAAAACGAATATTCAATTAAAATAATAATTAGATTTCGACCTATCACGAAAAATGCAGAATCAATTAACAGTTTTAATTGAAAAAAAATTTCAAACTTAACCAGTTTGATTGCACTTTTCAAAATCAATTAAATTATTAATTGGGAAATTTTTCTGGGAAATTGCGAATTGGGAAAAATTTATTTATTATTTCTTCTGTGAAGAGAGCAGAAAGACTGCTACCTAGAAGGTTGCGCTGGGCCAGTGAAAACAAAACAATAGAAAAAAAAGTGTGCAAATTTTAGCTTTCCATTTCAAACTGCAATTTTTTGAAAGAAATTTTAAATTTTTTTCTTTATTTTTTATAATTTTTATTTTTTTATATAATTTTTTTAATTTAATTAGTTCAAATTGTGTTTGTTTTTAAATTATTTCAAACGAAAAAGAATAAATTCACCCACTGTTACGGTTACATCGAAATATAATAAGTTGAGAGCAAAAAATTATTGGCCAATGAGAACACACCGTGTTTGACGTCAGGATTCCAACATGGGCAGAACAATTTTATTATGTTTGCCAATTTTATTATTATTTTAATCATTCTGGGTTTAGACAGTAGCTGTTTGAAAATAGTGTTTTGCCTTCTATTAGTCACAGTTTATTCCCACTAAAACAAATTAAAACCGATATGGCATGAGCATTGATTTCAAACAACTCTATAATTTGCTTGACTTTTCAACAACAACAACTGCAGTCTGTGAACACCAAAAATATTAAAATAATTTTCCGCTAAGAACAACCATTAAATAAATAGTTCGTGAGAGTACACCTAAAGATTTATAAGCGACTATTTATTTATTTACAAATACAACAAAAAAGCACATGCATACATACGCTTAGATTTGCTGGAGAACACGAGTATAAAAAAAATATATTTGCAATTTCTCTCGCCAATAAGACAAGACAACTTTTGAAAGTGCATGCACAAACAGTCACACCACACACACCCCGGAGTCAATCGTCTGCAGGCACTTAAAATTTGAATTGAATGTTAAAGTTTATTAAACAAACAGTCAATGCTGACACACACACATACACACACCCACACACACACACACACACACACACAGAAATCAAAGCAAAGCCACAGAACTTGCATACGAAGGCAGCGGCAACATCCGCCTAAAAAGCCATGAATTAAAATAAAACAGAACCGTGAAAGAAGGCCAGATTTCACTTGAAAACATTCAAGTGAATTTTCCAATATTTTAGAACATAAATTTTTGAATCTTTCAACATTAGTTATCTGTCTTCCGAACATGAATTCTTTTAGAAAAGAAACTATTTTGTACAGAGAATTAATACATCGATTTACTTATCTGAACAAGTCAGATTCTGAATGCAACAGCAGAGTGTTTGCATAAATTTTATGCTGTCTCATTCATTATTTTTTTTGCTTTTTTTGTTTTTTTTTTCTTCTACGAGTATTTGTTTGGTTATTTGTAATGTTCTTTTTCGTTGTTGTTGCTGTTGTTGCTGTACATTTTGCCATCACGTCTATCGTATGGAACGAATGAATAACTAAGAGTACAACATTCATTATACGCTTGTTACCATTTTTGTTTAACAAGCCAAACTCAGCATGTTAAAGTCAAAAGCATTAGGAGCAACCGCAACAGCAGCTCTAGAAGATCACAGACCTAAAGTCACTGGTGCTGTAGTAGCACGACGACGACGACAGAATACGACGATGAAGAAGAAGAAGAAAAAAGGAAAATCAAGAGCGAGGAGATGGGAGGCACACACAGAAAGCAGCCATAAAAGTCATTGCCAACAAATTAAGTTGATGCTTTTTTTGGCCAAAGTAAATCATCAAATCAGTTGGAATGAATGGTATTTTTGAATCGGCAACGAATTGCTTTTTTGTGTGTCTTTTTACTTCATCGCAAAGAGTGTGCAAGTATGTGTTCGTTGTCTATTTCAATGTTCTTAATTTATTTTGATCAAACAGATTCCTTTCTATTAGTTTTGCAGTTTTGCAGTTTTGCAGTTTTTCAGTTTTCTTTTTCCCATTCCTTTTCCCCTTGTGCTCGTGCATTTATGCAGACGCAGTTGTTTGGCGATTTTTGGGTTTTAGTTTTAGTTTCTGTTCATTTTTTCGTCTTTTTTTTTTTTTTTTGTCTTTTGGAAAGGAAATTCTTTAGGAGAAATTGGTTTCATTTTATACTTTGATTACAAAGTGCAAAACATTGTGCATGCGGTCCGTAGACAGAGGTTTTTATTTTTTGTAAAAGAGATTTCTTCAAAGTAAAAGTTTTAGGCTAGCGACTGTTCTGCTGCCCATCATCATCAAATTCCAAAAATTTCCTCAATGTAGTTTCGTAGAAAATTAACGATGAATAAAATTCATGAATTTTATTTTCTGTTGCCGAGCGGGTTAGAGACGAAAGAAAGCTAGAAAATAATACACGATTTCTGTTTTCCATGTTTCTTTTTTTTTTTTCAATATTTCTCTTCGTACTCATTTGTACTTTGCTCCTAAGAATGAGCAAATAAAGAAGATCAAGATTGAAATCAACTCTGAAATTAAAATATGCATGAATTATAATTCACGTTATAAATGTAAAAGGTTTTTGGAAGTTACTTCCAAAGCAATATGGAAAAACCTCATGAATAAAAATTCACCTTGTAAATTGGGTTTTAGGGTCAGTGCCTAATAACAGCATATGCTATGCCCAATGACGTACATACATGCATACATCGAAGGCTGACGCAATCGAACACTCAATTTAGCTGTACTTTTTTTCAAAGATAATTGTTAATTCTTCTCATAAAATACCAAATTTTCTCATTCAACCTTCGTCACATTAGACGGCACATCGCCATATGCTTAAACAGCTGATGGAAAAATAAACTAATAAAAATGTTTGTTGTACAAAAAAAAAAAAAACAAGAAACAAAATTTAATGATCAAAACATCATGTATGAGCGAGCTTCGACCAAATTTCTCATAATTATTCCCACCCCTGCCATTTGCTCTTCATTTATTAATCGAACTACACATCATATATGTATGTATGTTCATATTACTTATGAAAAGAAATCATAAAAAGTACGGTTTCATTACAACTATGCAAAATAACGGCAACTGCAATGAAATTCTCCTCATTTCCTCTATAAATGCCTGAATAAACCTTTTAGAAAACGTTTGAATATTACAAAAATGCATATACGAATTTTACAGAATTTTTAATACTTTATTTTATTTTATTTTATTTTATTATTTATTTTATTTTATTTTTTTTTATTATTTCTTTAAGTTTTTGTTGCTTGTTTAAGTAAATAAACATATTGAATTACAAATACATATGTATAAAACTGTTTTAATAAGAAAATATTATTATTTATGTACAAGACTTTGCGTACGGTGAATTTATATAAAAAAGGCAATTTTTTTGGGGTTTTACAATAATCGAAATAAAAAAGTTAACATAACTGGGCTGTTAGGACTTCCATCATGTGTATAAACCGAGAGAAAGCCTTCCCAACAAAATCTCTTAAAATGCGGTTATGAGATTCCATTTTGCATCATAAAATCATGAATACTGTACGTTTAGAGGACATGCCGAACTCCTCCAAAAAGGCCTTCCTAATCGTTCCTATTCAAACTGCTTTCTGCAGTCAGAACAACAACTGCATTTAAATGCTCTTGATAAATAACAAATGAAATTTTCCACTGCTGAACTTTCTATTTTGAAATTAAAAATTAACCAAATATTTTCCAAAAAAAAAAATCCATGAATCTTTCAATCAAAAAAAAAAAAAAATAAATAAATAAGAAATTAAAATAAAAGAAACTTATGATTAACATTCAAATCATTATGAAATTTTTTTTTCAAATTGAAATAAATAAGAATTTCTCTGTTGATCACATGCAATACGAGTAACACAATTGCCAACACGATGGCAGCAACAACATGCATTTTATCAACAACCGGCAATAAAACAAATCTCATATTCAGCATTGACAATGACTTGCTTTCAATGGCTGTTCACTGTAAAACAGAATTTCTAAACAAAAATTTAATTATACTTCACTTCACTACATATGTACACACATACATACACACATACACACACACATTGAGACAAATAAAACAATATTTTATGCCTACAAAGAGAACAATATTCGAAAGGCACAATTTCAAAATTTGAATAGAGCTGCATCTTTATAATAAAAATCAAATGAAAGAAACTTCAAAAGCCAAAAAACAAAAAAAAAAAAAAAAAAAAAAGTTAAAATTGTTGCTGCTGCTGCTAATGCTGTCGCTGTCAAATCTGCCAGTGCAGTTGTTAACATTTTTATTATGTCTGCTCTACTTAAAATATCTGTTAATGTCAGTGAACCTTAAAAGTTATTTACGAGTATCTATTTGAACATTTCTATTTTTAGTACATTCAACAATATACTTTATTTTATTTAAGTGCACACAAACGTGCATACATACAGTTGAACCTCGATTATGCGTTCTGGCTAATCAATTTTCCCGCATATTCGAGTAACTATTCAAGGATTTTATGTACATATTTAAATAATACAATATAAGGAAAAACATAAAAACTTAAGAGAGAGAGAGAGAGAGAGAGAAGAAAGTCAAGGATGTCATTGTTCAACTGACACTTTCTGAACGAAACACGTATTTGCGACTCATCGTAGGTAAATAAGGAATTGCCCGTTTTTTCGTTTTATAGACATTCACCCGTGTTCATAACTTCAGCAATTTTATAAACCGCCTTCTAAGCAAAATTGAATAAAGTTGTATTCTTAAATGATTAATTGGCTTTTATATGTTTAATAAAGCATTTAGAAAATATGAAATTTTATTGATGGATTTACCGTTTATTAAAACAAAAATAAAACGATGGTCTTTGTACAGGGTGGCACAGAATGAGCTATAACTTTTATGAGTTTATAACTTTTTTATTTACGCGATTATTATAATTTTTTTTTGCAATTAGCTTTCAAAAATGATATCCTGTAAGTGCTGTCCATTTTCTGCTTCGCACATACGTGCTCTTTTTAGCATATTTTCCATAACTTTTCGCAAAATTTCGGGTGTAATGGCCATGATTTCATTTCGAATGCTTCATAATTAATTCCCCAAGTCTTATTCACAAAATGCTGAAAATTAAAACAAAGAAAAAAATAATAATAAAAAAATTTATAAAGAATTAAAACCATATAGCTACTTTTGGGCCACCCTGTATTTAGACATTTTGTTTGAACACATTTTAACATATAGAAACATTTAAAAAATTATTATTAATAATATGGAGTCGGTAAATACAACGAACTCTTTGGTTCTGATCTCAAAATATCGGGTTTTTTTAGTACCAAGACGATCCTACCGACCTTCCTTGCCTCCCACAAGAAACAGCATCACTAATTTGTGCAATAGTGGCTCATGCTTTGGGATGTCATGGCAGAAGTAGAATTCAAGAAATCCGAAAAATTGGGGAGTGTAATTGGGACCATTAATGGATGCCACACGAAAATAAAAAATATTGCTGCTATAAATTTTTTTTCGCATTTATATATATACTTACGCATACACTAACATGTACATTAGTGTGACCGTTAATTTTTTTTTTCGTATACTCACTTGGCAAACCCCTTAGATTGATTCCAAATTAGAAAAAAAAAATATATAAAAAATTTTAGATCGTTTGCATAATTATTGGGCGTGCCTTGAGCCCACAAAATTTGCTAAAAATGCTATTTTTCGCACTATGGCTCGCTTTAATTGTTCATAACTTCAGTAATATATATTTTAGGGAAAAACCTTATTCACAAATATTCTAGGGTTATATCTGATGAACAATGTTGCTCTGCATTAGTTGTCTTTAACATTAATATTTAATCCCGAAAAACCCAATTTAAAAAATAACAACGAAATTTTCACATATCTTCGCATTCTTTGCCTGGTAATTATTTGTTTTATTAAGTGGTGTAATTATAAAAAGTTTTGTGATAAAATGTCATATACATTGTACATACATATGTACTCAAACTTGCAATGGTTAAAATATAAATAATTATAATGATATTATAATAAGAATTAGATTGGTTTACTTTATATTAAAAAAAACCTATAAAATTTGGAAAAAAAAACAAACAATTTCAATTAAGGGGCTAATTGTCAATTTGTATATGTATGTGTGTGTGTATGTTCACAGTCAATAAAATGCAAAATAAAAAAAATTTATAAAAATTGAGAATTTTGTTATTTTTTTTTTTATCTTGGACCAGTGCTCAGGGGCTAATCCCCTACATATGCAATGCATTGCATGGGACTAGAGAGAAGGATAGGGAAGAAATAGACAGGTGGTGAAAGTTTTGTTTTTATATGTAAAACGAAAAAGGCACTGGCCGTATGTAAACATAAATTCACTAGAAATCCTCAATTGCTATAGAGCTGTTATTGTTCGTTTATGAATACAGCTTTTAAAAAGTGATTTATATAAGACAAAAAGTCTATGATAACTTTTGTACTCTTTAAACATAAAATAAGAATTTTTTTATGCAAACGTCTGGTTGTGTTTAACGAAAAATAAAGGAAAAAATTTCGCTTAAAATTTGCGGAAAGTAAAGGTGATCTCACGGTTAATCAATTCAAAAAAATTTTAAAACGAGGCATAAAAAATTGTCTTTTTCTTTGCCGGATAATTGAAGTTGTCGGTTAATCGAATTACGGCATAATCGAGGTTTGACTGTACATACTGTACGAACTATTATGTACAAACAGGTATGCATGCACATGCATGTACATACATGCGTACGTGTACTAGAGATGCTCAACTAACCAAAGTTTAGCATTCATAGACCATACAAGTACAAACGCACTTGTACATACCGGCGAATATGTCTGTGTGTGTGTGTGTGTGTGTATTTACCCGATTGGCCAGAGATTCGCTTATATGGCGAAATGAATAAATTCAATAAAATGTTCACTAATTAATGGAAAAGTTTAGAATTTCTGCGCAATTGCAATCAGTGATGTTAACTTTTTTTATCTCGATTTCCGTACAGCAGTAAAAATATTCACTCCTATTCTGCATTTCCATTCGAATCGAAATTTTCTCCCTTTGCCAACTTTGGTATTCTCTGTTGCGTTCCCCGTGTCATTTCGACTTCTTTTTCGATTGTATGTATTCGGCATTACGATCCTTTTTTTTACGTTGTACGTTACGTTTTTGCACGTTTTTTTATTTACTAATGCAAAATTTTCCGACTTTTGTTTTTGTAGTGAAAAAAGTGTGTAATTAAATAAAATGTAAGTATAAAATGCTATAAATTTATTTTGTAATAGTTTTTTAATCATCTTTTTTTTAATTTTAAACGTTTATTTAGTTTTTTTTTTATATTAGAACAGCATTCAGGAGATGAGCCCTACACATGCGGTGCATTGTGCTGGAACTAGAGGAAAGCCAGAGTAGGAGAAATGATAGGAAAAGATTAATTATTTTACAGCTCTACTTTTTGCCGTTCTTTGTTTTATAGCAGTGCTGAAGCTTCGGTTTAGTAGCCATTTTCATTATTATTATTGTACTTCGCGGGTGCTACACAATACCGACGAAAGAGGGCGCTCTGATGTGCGTGTGGATTGGTTATAGCTGAAGCCGGTACTGTTCAGTGACCATGCTTTCGCCACTGAAACCTTCCGACAACAACTGACACACAAAGCCAACTAACGCACTACAGAAAAATGCGAGATATTTTTTTTTTAGTCTGAAAGTGGCGTTGAACTCAGGTCTGTTTTGGTTTTGTAGTCAACGTGCAGACTACTTCAGCCATCGCCACCATGAAAAATATTTCTTGGCTCTAATACTTAAAACTTAAAACTTTTTAAAATTACGGCACATAGAAATTAACTGCCCGCTGTTCGGAGGTCTAAATTACAATGCATTACAATAATTAACGTATGGTTAACATCACTGCCACGAACTGAGTGATTGATAGTAACTCTCAAATATTTTGCTCGAGCAATTTTAAATTTAAACATGCTTGAACATGTTGTGCCAATGTCGTGGTCAAGTGGGTAGACACAATTGAATGAATTACCACACATTGTCAATCGCTGACATTGCTGCATAAAAGCTCAATGACCTTTATTTTTTAATTTTATTTCGGTCTTGTTGCTGCTGTCGTTGTTGTTGTTGTTGTGGTTGTGGTTGTTTCCATAGTTAGTGGCAGTGAAACTATCTTACAGCAGGCAGTATTGGTTCGTAAATTTATTTACAATGTGTCTTCCTTCATTTGCAGTGCCTCTTCTCATAATAATGCTTTCGCTATGTTTATTTGTTGCATTAAATGTTGCTGTTGCTGCTTCTGCTTCTGCTTCTGCTTCTGCTTCTGCTTCTGCTGTTGGCAATTGCTTACCTTCACCTACTTTTTCCAAAAAAAAAAAAAAAAAACATGAATGAAATTTAAAAATATTTAGTAAAGTTTGTTGGCATTTGAGTTTTATTATTTTTTTTTATGCTAAAACACACACACACGCGAATCCACTTGCTACTTGTGTAGAAAACTGTATGAAATGTTTATGAAAATCAAATAAAGATGTTTCAATCAGGTTCATCAAGGCCATTTTTTCAATTTATTCCTTTATTTAGTGAAGCCATATGATTTAGCGTGACAATTAAATCGAAATCGAGGTTTCGAAATAAATATTATGAAATATTATTTGGCAAGTTGTATCGCTATTCGGCCCATAGAATGCCAGTAGTCGCTTCTACAAAGCTATCGATTAGTTTTTAAACGTCGAAAAGAGGAGTTTTTGAAAACACTGGATATACATACGCTGCATTATGGGGCAAGAAATACTGAAACTGGAGTCTGCATCGCTGCAAGACCAAGACGGTGGCAAGGGCTGACGTAGTTAGGACGTTGACTATAAAACCAAAATAGATCTGAGTTCAACGCCACTTTCAGACTAAAATTATAAAAAAAAAAATATCTCGCATTTTTCTGAAGTGCGTTAGTATGGCTTTGTGTGTCAGTTGTTGTCGGAAGGTTTCAGTGGTGAAGGCATAGTCATTCGCTCACTGAACAGTAACCGCTTCAGCTGTATCCAATCCGCAGGCACATCAGAACGCCCACCTTCATCGGTATTGTGTAGCACAGGCCAAGTAAAATAATTACTAAAACTGGCTACTAAAATGAAGCTTCAAAAAATTGCATACGTGTCCTTGAGATCAGAGGCGCTACATCACTGCTATATAAACTTGCAAAAGCAGTGTTGTAAGAAAGTGAAGTTGCTCCTTCCGTCATTCCTCTCACTATCCTTTTGCATCGCATTTGTAGGTGTCATCTCCTGAGTGCTGGTCCTAATAAAAAGGCATGAGTTCGAACCCAGCATGCGACTAAATCATAAAAACATTTCGCTTTGTTTCTAATGTGCATTAGTGTGTCTGTGTGTCAGTTGTTGTTGTTGTTGTTGTTGTTGTTGTTGTTGGCAATCATTGTCCGAGTGTTACTTCTCTTTATAAAAAAAAAAAAAGAAAGAAGCAAAGTATGCAGTTGTTATTGCAACGTAAACGGTATACGAACGTGATTACTTTTGAAGGGGTTGCTTGAAAGTCGACGAGTGGCTCTGGAGGTAGTTGTATTTATTCTATGTATTTGAATCTTACGATGTCAAGTGTGACAGAAAACCTCACTGTAGGGAGTTTATTCGCCATACGCGATATTCGGCCAAAAAAACGAATTTTCCTCTGTAATGCGTAGAGCGCTTCACTGCCAAATTGACCACATATAGATGTGCGATATGGATCGTAAGGAGATCAGATGGAGTGAACTAGTACGTCTTACACACTCTATGTAAAACGAAATACTTGAAGGCTGCCTTTGAGGCTTGAAAAATGTGTGCAGTCCATCGAGAGCTTTTCATGCCAAGAACATCAAGAGCTTGTGATTCTCCAATGTTTATAACACGCACAATTAAAGATGAAGCAGCATGATCGGGCAAGCGCCGTTGTGTAGCAATACAGCATAGGGTAGTGCGAGCGTAAAATCGACCCAGTTCATGCTCATGCAATGGCGCAATCAAGCACACTATACGCGGGCACGCATACATATACCCTGATATGGACTAATATGTATGTATTTGTATATTTGTTCAGATTGTCAAAAGTAATGCATCATGGATTTATTTGTGAAATTTTTTTTTATTGTTTCTTATTGCTTTTACTTTTAAAGCGCCTGCTGTTTGGTATTGCTCGTATTGCTAAGACTAATTGCTGCAACTGAAATTTATTTCTTTTATTTTTCATAATTTTACACATTTTTTTTTTCATTTTCATTTCCATTTTCATATCATTGTAATTATTTTATGCTGTAGTAACGCATAATTGAAATGTAGATGTTTTTTTAAGAATTCAAAAGTAAATTTAAAGTAAAAATTTTTATAAAAAAAAAAATAAATAATGGAAGAAAAAAAACAAAATTAAAAAATTATTTTGAAAATCTGGCAGAAACACGCACGAACATACTTCATAAGGAAACGTGTGTGTGCGTGTGTGCATGTGCGAGATGAAAATTAATATCGAATATTGAAATTATTCTTCACAATTTTAGAAATAGAAATAATATTTTTTTTTGTTTCTTTTTCCTTCGGCCAGTGCTCAGAGGAAAGCCCCTACGTACGTAATGCATTGCACTGGAACTAGACACAGAGAGGAATACTGTAGAGAATAGACAGGTGCTGAAAATGGTAGGAGGAGAGAGAGAGGCACAACTATGCAGTTGCAACTTAATTAGGCAACAAAGTTGCAACGTCTCTAATGCTAATTTTTACGCATTTTATTTATTATTTTACTTGGCTGAAATTTTATTGCTCAAATACCGACGAAAGAGGGCTACGGCACCGAATAATCAGAAAACATTTCTTTGATTTGACCGGCAATCGAACCCAGGTTCTTATAGTTGCAGAGTCAACACGACAATTACTCAGCCATCAACAGCCTCGTAAAAAAAGGACAATCGCCTACCAAGAATATTGTATCTGAGGTCTTTTCGTAGCTGCAGGGAGTGCCAATAAAACTGCTGTAACTACTCGACAAATGACAAGCAAAAATTCCACCATTAATACAAAAAAAGGGAACAAATAAAGTTTAGGGTCCTCTCCCGGATCCAAAAGAAAAAATATGCCAACCTGTAGAAAATTAAAAAAATAAGAAGAATAAATTAAATAACAAAGTGAGTGGAAATCTTTAGTTTCCGAGTTATGGGCCTCCGAAGTTCCATTATAAATTTGTGAATATGGAGTGTGTTTTCCATCGATTGTGGGCAATATGGATATCATTTTAAAACGGAGCTACGTGTTATAAAAATACCGATATGAACGCGCGAAAAGTTAACTGACCGTATGATTTTTCCCAGAGACCTTCACAATTGCCCAATTGCCCGAGAGGGTTGTGTTTTAACAACTTTAGAGTTTTTTCTTTGGGGCTGCGTGAAAGATAAGATCTATGCCAATCAATTGAAGACCTCCACCAGCGAGTGGAGTGAAGTTATCGAGGACAACCAGCAGTAAATGTGAAATTAAAAGAATATGCTGCTGCAAGCATAATCGCGGCGGCCACATGCCACTTATTTTTTTTCATTATTAATGACATGTCCTTCTCTTTACAAGCCAAGTAAACAGTCAACGATTTCGCTTGAAAATACAGCTTTCTTTTTTATATCAAAGTGGTAGTTCTTATTGCAACACCCTCTTTCTGATACTTATTTCATCTATTGGATTGTAAATGAATGTGTTACTTTGAAAAACCCAACCGCACACCCAACCTTCTAAATGTCAACGAAATTGTCTTTGAAATTATTCGAAATAAATATCTGTGCGATGGCTCGTTAAATTGAACAAAAAAAAAAGGAAGAAAAACAAATTTTTATTGACTGGTTTATAGATTAAAAAAGTGGTACTGTCCTGGTTGAAGGAGTGTCCGAAAAATCGCGTGTCCGCATTGCCGGGATTGTACTGTACTGTACTTTGGATTGATCAAGTACGACGGCCAAGACGTTTACCAAATTAAAAACAAAAGACTTAAGAACCAAACTTTATATTTCGAAATTCCAAGAGAATTCTCCTGGACAACAACAACAAAAAAAAAAAAAAAAAACTGAATAAACAAACATTTGTTTGCGAAATCTTGCACTTTCAATTTCTCGAGTTTCAACAAATTGCTAAACGTTCAGAATCGTTAAAACTTTTACCCAGTTTTCAAAGATTTTTGAGAAAGTTGCGAAGATTATATTTAATAATTAGTTACGTTTTCTTTTCTAAGCGAAAATGCAAAATGCAATGCAATGGAAAGAAAAAAAGAAAACAGAAACCAACAAGAAGCGCATGACTAAAAAAAAAAAAAGCAAAACAACTTAAATTGTCATCTTTAACCACTTCCCCATGCATACATAAACAAACACTCACACACACACACACACACACACGCGCGCATCGCGTACAAAGTGAAATAAATATTCAAATATAATTTATTAAACATTCACATCATCTGCATGCGAGTACGAGTCAACATTTTAATTTGCCAGCAAGAAAAAATAAACAACAAACTGAAGCAGAGGGAAAGAAAAGTTTCATCTTCTTAGTGATTTTCTTTCTAAGCATTTAATCTGTGCAATGACTCTTCCTTGAAACCATTAAAAACAAAACAAAAAAAACGTTGCAAATGCTGCCGTTGGTGAAAAAAAAAATACAAATAGAAAAAAATTAATACATATTTTCACACAATACTTTCACTGCGGTCAAATACAGCAGCATGCCTGCCTGCCTGCCTGCCTGCCTGCCTGACTGCCATACAACCAAAGTAGTTTAGTCAGTTATCAAAATTGTATATAATTTTCTAAAATACAACAACAACAACAACAACAACAACAACACGGCCAATGACAAAAAGTTTAGAAAAATAAAAGCAAAATCGTGGCTATAAAAATTTAACATTCGAGAACATTTTCGTGCTAAAGCCAAAGCAATTTATTATAACGACAGCAACGACAATGATGATCAGCAAGCATTGCGAGCATCATCACACAAGCACACACACACTCTCGCATACACAGAAACTAATGGTGCAGCACCATGGTGCAAAATTAGAAATATCTTTTTTGAAAAGAACAATTCCTTAATTTGCTACAATTTCTTCGATGAAATTAAAATGTTTAGTGAATAAGCAAAAAAATGGCTTTTCCTACACCAGTACTATGGGAATGTCCTCAGCATATGCGATGCATTATACCGCAGGTGGTGAGAAATGGAGAGTGTATAGATGCAACAGATGTTGAATTGATGGGATGGAAAGCGAGCTTAATTCCTGCACAAGCCTGCAATCGTTTTACATCTTCTAATTTTTCTAAAAAAAAAATACTTGTTGTATAAAACAATTTTTCCGTAGGCTACTTAGTTTATTTTGTTTGCATTTGCGCAATTCTCAAACGTATTTTGAGAGTTTTTGCATAAACATGTGACAATAATTTTTTGCTGATGAAAATTCCGTCATTTCTTTAAATGTTTTTTCCATGAACATTATGGTATTTTTCGTAAACAAACACAAACAATATGGCCATATTTTTGTACCGAATTCTTTTGTTAAGTAACTGAAAGATGGTAAAACTTAAGACCGGGGCACATAGAATCCCTCTTCCGTCATACTTTGACTTTTTCAAACCACATTAACGTACCGACGGATGAGAGTGGCACAATGAGTACTTTATTGACGGATATCAACCCGTAGCCAGCGTTGCCACAAATTTCTGCAAACAAATTTTGTTTAAAAAGTTAAAAAATTATAAAGAAAAATACCAGAATATGTTTTATTTTATAAAAATAAGTCTTGAATTATTTTTCCACTAGCCGCAAATTTTATAAAAAAAACAAAATGTGTATAAAAATATTATGTAAATACACCATTCCAATTTGAAACAACAAAGCCATGCAAATAATTTCCAAACCATGTTGGATTTAAATACTGTGTTATTTAATTTTCGTTTCTGCAGCAGCAATCTTGAATTTTTTGTTACAACAGAAACGATTTTTAATAAAACAAAAGGGTGTTAACAACGTTTCGCAGTATAAAATCTAATTTTGAAACTTTACAAGTAAAATTTACGTATTGAGTATTACTTAGGCTGGAAAAAGTAAACAAAATGCATTAAATATTCACATCTCCGCACTAAAAAAAATTCAATCAATTTTGGTGGAAAATAAACTACAACGGCAACGCCATTCATAGCTGTCAAAGTACTCAACGTACGTTAGAAGGTGGTCAACTTTAGTACTTTGCTTTGACGGCGACGTACTGAATGTGACAAAGCCCAGAACAAAATGTATATTTCAACCTAGTAGTCAGTTGAAAGTGGCAAAATATAACGGATGACGGCCCCGGCGTTTATGGGTCGATTATGAATTGCAACAGAGCTTCAGTGGCGTTGTCAGGCGGCAATCACAAACACTAAAAAGCACTGAAATTTATACAACTGCAGTTAATGCAGTTCCGATCTGCATTACCATTTTTAGCTACTGGCAACTGAAGAACACTGCGGTTGCCATCCATTATCGAGCCATTAAATCATTAACCGTCGATCAAATAGTGCCTCTTAAGCCAACCGCTAGTTAGTTAATTTTCCGTTAAAAATAAAATGACCAGACATTGTGAAAATGGCAGTAACTCGAAAATTTCATGGTAATGCAGTCTCCAGAGGCAAAAAAGAACGAAATCTCTTGTGATATATCAAATATTTTCTATGAATATTTCTGTAAACAAATGAATCTTTTATGCACTGGTTGCCTCCAATACATTGGTTTTCCACTATTATAATCAAAATACAATTAATATAACGTTCGTATTCTATTACGGTGTTCAGATATGCTTTTTTTATTGTGTCAATATTCAGTTTATTGACGCAATAATTTTAGGCTCTGATGGCAAATTTATATTTTTAAATACGATTATTTCAAGAAGTAATAAACGGTGCGGAGGGAGGGTGGCGCCGTTGGAATTATTGATTGTCAAGAGTGGTCAGCAGTGGTCGAGTGAGCATCGAGCGTTCGCTGTGGAGACATTTTTGAAGAGTAATGATTCTTGCGTAATTGCTCGTCGACAATTTTCTTCAAAGTTCGGTATTCGGCGAATAAGTGATGGACCGAGTGGAAATTTAATTCGTTCGTGAGTGCAGAGATTCCGCGCAACTGCTTCGGCTATGAATGCTCCACGGCCAGGGCCCAGTCGATCTTCATGGACTCCCGAAAATATTGAACTGGTTGAAAGCAGTTTACGTGAAAATCCGCGACTTTCAATACAGAAAAGAGCAGCCTCCTCACTGGGACTTCCAAGAGCGATTATTCATAAAATTTTAAAAAAGAATCTGAAGGATCTGGATGACATACTCTTTAAGAAATAAAATCCGCATTTCCATTCCATCGTTCAATGGTTTAAATAAAACTGTGCGTCAATTATTACGTTTTTTATTTAAGTTTGAAAATATAAGTCTGCTACCATCCGTACAGTATGATGTCAATTTATTGATGGCATTTTATTATATGGTTTCTAAATAATTTAAAGATGAAGTTATATATTCGACTTGTGTTTTTTGCTACAAAGAATTTTCAAGTAGTTGCTATGAGTGGATTTATTTGTGCAGTGTCCTTAAAAATCTTCTCTCAAATTTTCAATGGGGCAAAAAGTGTGATTATTGATGAAAATGGTGAAGCAGAATTTGAAAGCGATAAGATGAAGGACGTAAGTCGTCAACTAGTGCATACGCGACCCACTGTGCAAAAGTAATAATCGGCATAAATAAGATAACTATAAATTGGTGTAATCTGACTGTTAGATTTTTGTTTTTCTTGCAGTTTCTTCTTAAAGCTTTAGGGGTTTCACCATTTGTTTTTATTGTTTTTATTGTTTTTTTCGTTTCTGGCTTCCTTCATATTAAGAGATTTTCTTTTCACAATGGCTTTAAGGCTATTCAATGTTGTTGTATTGTTTTTTCCCCCAGTTTTTTTTTCCAACTGCTGGCATTTGATGGCCATTTGCTAGTTGCTGTTATATCTCTGATGTACTTGATCTTAAACGTAATGCTTGACATACTTTACCTTTAGAAAAGAAGAAACAAAAAAAAAAAAAAAACCAAACTTTACTACTACAAAATTTACTACAAATCGAAGAAAACTCTAGAGTCTCCATGCCAAAAAAAAAAAAAAAATAGAAGAAAAACTGTATGATGATGTGTTTTTAAGACGCTTCTATATGGCAGCCGGTGTGCTGGCTGTGACTGCATCTTCAAAGTTCAAGTGAAAATCTTTATGTATATTTTCTTTTTTCTACTTTTGCCTAAACGAGAAAGTTGTAGTAAAATGTTGGTAAATGAAAAACTAAAAACGAAAAAAGAAAAAAAAAATAAATAAGTAAAATGAAATAAAATTGCCATTTGCTATTCATAATTCTTTCTGCTGCCACGATGTTTCTTGTTTTTTTTTTTTGTTTGCACTGCTGCTGTCGTTTACTGCCCCCCTTTTTTTACGATGGAAAAACTCCTCTTTATAGTGGGAAATTTTCTTAATTGACTTCCTGTTCCATATTGACTTTCGCAAAAAGCATTTTTCAATACGAGTACATTTGGAGTCAACTGCCATGTTTCAGGTTTAGGTCTCATTTATTCGGGTGCTGGTGCTCTGCTTAACATGCCGTTTCTATTTGCTGTTCAGTATTTCTGTCAGACCTTTGAGGTGGAAAGTGCAGGAAAATTAAATTCAAACTCAAATTCTGTGACCCACAATAATTTGAATGAAAAATAAATTTCCCCCAAGCACTTTTTCAGTATGCGTTCTAATGTTAAAGAGTAAATGAGTGGGAGGGAGTGAGACGGAGAGAGAGAGAGGGAGAGGGAGAGTGAGTGGGTGATTTAAGAGTTGTGAGCTCCACTCCTTTTGGTGTTGAGCTGTATTTTAACATTCATTCTTTCATTCATTCATTTATTTATGAGCTTTCACACAAACTCGCACACTTTGAAGTTGAAATTGAAGTTTTATTCATTCGTTCAATTCTTTTCTTATGTGGGTTTATTTGCATTGCATGTCTTTTATGCAGTGGCACTCAAACTGCTTCCAGGGTGCTGTTGGCTGAGCAGTTCAAACTGTCCTCCAGTCATAAAAAAATGCTTTCTCGTTTGCATTGGAGTCGCATACATATGCTCTATAAATTAACAACAGCTGATTTGGCTGTTCAACATGTTCACTTTACAAACAGAAGGTTACAATTTTTGCGCAATCGTACAGCAGTCCCAACTTCTTCCCGATACAGTCAGATTGGCTGCCATCTTACACTGATTATTTAAATGAAAAGTTTCCAAGATACTACGCTTACACAAATATCCTTTGCGCTCATCAGCATAGCATCCCAAATGTGAATCGAATTATACCACCAACAAGTCAGTCTGGGTTCAATGTTTCAATGGAACTCTGAATTCGATGTCCTTCTTGCTCAGTCTTACTTAACCGCACATGAGAAATGCATATAAATTCAGCGGGGATACTAGTGCTGAAGCCTAAGTGAGTATTTTGGAGTAAACGGCTGGTTTCGCTAGGCATGCTAATGCATGCATTTGCAGCCACACGCCCTGAGAGGCCCATGCAATTTATTAACAGCAAGTAACTTTCCGATGAATCTCATATTTTTCCTTCCCAATCTAGATCTTTTTCAACATTGTGTGCAGTATCATTTGCAAAATGTTCACAATTTAAATAACACTGCCTGACTGTATGACTCCTATTAAATGGAAACTATTCTTAAGGTTTTTTTCTTCTTTTTTTTCGTAAATTTTTAAGTAAATCTCACTATGCATCTGTGACTTCTTATCTGCATGCATTCATGGGAATATGTGTGTGTGTGTGTGTGTGTGTGTGTGTGTGTGTGTGTGAGTGTATATGTAAGTGGACAAAACCCAGCAAACATGCTGTGAAAAGGCTCTGCAGTCAAACAATTTCTTTAAAATGATATTTTCGTGAATACAGTAAAAAAAAAATACAACATGTACAACGTGACCCAAAATTACCGAAGAGCCATTGTGTCCCTCACAGTGTCCCGTGTGGGTGGCTCCATTCTGTTGGAACCATACTTGCGGATGGTTTTCCACGTCTGGCCTTAAAAAAAATTTTCCAAAATTTTCCAACATCGAACACCAGTGATGGAAACAGCGACACTGTGTTCATTTTCATAAAAAATATCGGTCAATTATCCTTTCCGACGAAGTAACTCACCAAACGGTACACTTCAGTTGATGCAATTGTCGCTGTTGAACTACTCTTGGATTTTACGCAGCCCTTTTTGCCTATTAACACGAACCCATTCAATCGAAAATGGGCTTCATCGCTCATAATTAAATTATAAATGAAATCATGATTTTCTGCTGAAATGAAGTTCAACGATTTTGGCACGTTGTTCAATTGTGTACTGTTCTGATTTAAATTCCCCAGGTCTGCTTTACAAAATACCGGAAAAAAAAAGTTATACTAAGAGTCTATTTCACCAATTCTATTCAAATATCAATTCATATTTAAATTTTGATTTTCATTTTCATCTAGATATACTCTTTGAATATTTAAATACTGTTTAAGTAGCCAGCACTCTGCATTTAAATATTGATTTTGCAACAGCTTTAAAACAGCTTTTAAACAGCTTTTTAAAAAGCTGTAAGTTGCCGCTATCATATTAAATATCAGAGCGTTACCATACTTTCTTGTGCTTCATTATTTCAGTTGGTGACAATAAAATTTTTTTAAACATACAGTCGAACTTCTCTATAACGTAGCAGTTGGCGACCGTCAAATTTCTACGTTATAGAGAAAATTCGTTATAGAGAAACTGCAGAAAATTTTGACTACATTTTTGTTATGTAGAAAATATATTTATTAAGACAAAAAAAATTGTTTTTACGTGAACACTGTTGCGGACAAGAGCTTTTTCTTGCCCTTTGATGAGTTACCAAATTCCAAAATTTAATTCTATGTAAATTAAATCACTTATCGTTAAATAATTATTCCTTCACAAATTGTTCAGAACTTATTTATTCAAAGGTTTTTAAATGGACTGTACTTAATGATAAAAAAAATTCATTTGAACTCTTAATATATTTCAAGTATTGTTGGGTACTCAGTTTTACGTTTTTTATTCATAGTTTTTCAATTATTGTCTTATTAAGCGGTTAATATTGATGGCTATAAAGTTTTGGTCCTAAATTCTTAATTTTTTTCTACATTGATTTACAATGAATGTCTCGGGTAGCAGTAACTTGCATTATATTTATGTATTTGTTGTTATTATTTTAATGCACGAAACTAGTGCATTGACCACTGCATACGAATTTGACTAATTGAGACAAAAGTAATAAAATGTATACCCAGTTGGCAATTCAACAAACACATTAATGTTTTTTTTATTAATACATACATATGTGACTAAATTGATGCAAAAAATCGATTGCTAAAAACTTCGCAATAGAGAGATTATTTAGTATGAAAAATTCTATTTAGGTCTTAAAAAATTGTACGTTCCAGAGAGAACTTCGCTATAGAGAAGTTCGTTATTGAGAGATCAAAATGTATGAAAATACTCACAAAAATGTTGTGCTCACGAATTTTATTTGTTATAGAGAAGATTTCGTTATAGAGAACTTCGCTATAGAGAAGTTCGACTGTACTTTAAATAAAGATCACTAATTAAATTAAATTGTGTTTAAATATGTTTGGTGAAAGAGACCCTAAACAAGTTATAAGGAATTCAAACACCTTCGCTGTTCAAACGAAATAAAATTTCGATGGAATAGTAATTTTTTCATATATTTTCATGACTGACTGGTGCATCTAAAAGTTCCGTTCCTTAAAGGAAGCAGCAATTTATACTGGAAACTGAAAACAAAAACAAAAATTGTAATTGTAAAAAAGTTATAAGGAATTCAAACGCTTTTGCTCCTTTTGGGCCACCCTGTTCAAACAAAATAAAATTGCGATGGAATAGTAATTTTTTCATGTATTTATTTCAGCAAATATTTTTCGATCTGCCGTCGCCGACTGACTGATGCATCTCGAAGTGATTTCCTTAAAGGAAGCAGCAATTTATACTGGAACCGACAACTCTGTTGTTGTTTTATTAATTGAAATGATTATGTTTTATGCTTTCTGTGTCAACTGTTTGACGTTGAGTTGTTTGCTGGGTTCAAATGTGCACAACATTTTGTGGTAGAGACTTTCACCTGGCAATTATTTTATTTAATATCGTATAATTTTTTTTAAAGCTTTTTTAGCGAGATTCTAATGGAATCAGTTGTGTGGTTGCTTTTGATGTGTGGCAGAGTTTTTTCTTCTTCTTCTGCTTCTGCTTCTGCTTCTGTGTTATTTTGTGTTGTTTCTATTATTTGTTGTTGTATAAATTATGATCACCCATATTTTTGTGCTGATTTATGGGAATGGATGGATGTAAAATGTTGTCATTTGTTACAACTGTTTGCTATTTTTTTTTCTCCTTCTTCGTCTTCTTCTTCTTGAATATTATTATTGGTATTACGAGTATTTTTTGCTGTTGTTTTATTGTGTAAATAAATAAAAGTTTTACTTCTGACCCATATTTCAATACTATTTGTACGGTGAAATTAAACTGCTGCTGTTGTTGCACGACTATTTTTAGGTGTTTGAAAAGGAAAATTAATTGATGTTTAAAACTAATTACGTGGACAGGCAGCAAGTCCATGTGTTATACAGGGTGTCTGGTAGCAGTTATATATTTTCAAACTTAAATAAAAAACGCAATAATTGACACAAAGTTTTATTAAGAGCATTGAACGATGGAATGGAAATGCGGATTTTATTTTTTAAAGAGTATGTCATCGACATAACTTCCGTCGAGTTGAACACACTGTTCAAAACGGAGCCTTGTGTTCTGCGCCACACGCTGCAGTAAACTTGGTTCAATTGAGCTGATTTCTCGTCGAATATTTTCCTTTAAAGCCACAAAAGATTGGGGATTGTCATTATAAACCCTCTCTTTGAGGTAGTCCCATAAAAAAATTCCATGGGAGTCCCCAAAGCGACTGATCAGTTTTTGGGGGAAGTTTTCCCGAACGAAATTCATCGAAGCTCTGGATGTGTGTGCAGTCGCCCCATCCTGTTGAAACCACGTGTGTGTGCGAAGAGTACGATGAATGAGCTCGCAGGTTTGGCAAAAAGAATTCCGTAATCATGCGTCGATAATTTTCAACGTTGACGTTCGTCGCCTGGCCTCGATAATTTTCGAAAAAAAAAATGGTCCAATTATCTCATGCGTGGATAAGGCACACCAAACAGTTAACCTGCGGCAAACCAATAGTTTTTGATATTTCAATCGAGGGTTGCGGATTCTTGGAGACGAGTAACGGCAGTTTTGCTTGTTCACGTGGCCGTTTAAGTGAAAATGATCCTCGTCGCTCCAAAAAATGGGATTTACAGTGCGAAAACGCTCCAACATCGTTTCACAAAAATTTTTGTATAAATCAAAGTCACTTACTTTCAGTTCTTGAACGATTTGCATTTTAAAAGGACGGAACTTCTGATCCTTTTTTGAAATTTCATAAATAATCGCTCTTGTAAGTCCCAGTAAGGCTGCTCTTTTTCGTACTGAAAGTCGCGGATTTTCACGTAAACTGCTTTCAACCAGTTCAATGTTTTCGGGAGTCCTTGAAGATCGACTGTGGCCTGGCCATGCGACATTCATAGCCGAAGCAGTTGCGCGGAATCTCTGCACCCACAAACAAATTAAATTTCTCTCTCTCGGTCCATCACTTATTCGCCGAATACCGAACTTTGAAGAAAATTGTCGACGAGCAATTACGCAAGAATCATTACTCTTCAAACATGTCTCCACAGCGAACGCGCGATGCTCACTCGACCACTGCTGACCACTCTTGACAATCGATAATTCCAACGGCGCCACCGTTCCTCCGCACCGTTTATTACTTTTTGAAATAATCGTATTTAAAAATATAAATTTGCCACCAGATACCCTGTATAAATAAATCTATCGCCGACTTCGTTAGACGGCGGTGTCGTGTTACTTTCAATATGCACAAATGGGTTTTATTTCGGATGACGAAAGTTCGCTACGAAAAATTAGTGGTTCGTCCTAATTGTGTTCCCAGCATTACTCTTCTAAAAAAGGAATTTATAACAAATGGATGGTTAATTCACAAGACACACAGAAAGTGATCCAGAATGAGACGAATGCTGAATCGAATTGAGTTGGTTTTTCTAAAACTAAAGCTCGAGAGTTGTTGGAGAATCCGCTAAATAGCCGGAATTTAGTAGAAGAATCTGTCAGCAGTTATATTCTCGATATGAAATTGCCATTCTGAACAAATTATGTTATTTTCTTTTCTTTAATCTTATTGTTTATTGTAACTTTTTCTTTTAACTTTTTTCTATTCTTTTTGCTTCTTCAGTTTTTCCCACTGATTGATTTGATATGGGAAAGTGCAAATTTGAAGTTCCACTCCCATCAACATACCGAACTAATTTTAAGTTTTATTTTAGTTTATTGTTGCGTTTCTGATTTTTTTTTTAATATCAATAGCATTTTTTGTAAACTTCTAAACACAAATTTTGAACTTGTTCTGTACAATCGAAAATTGTTTGCCCTCCTCGGCTGGAAAGGTGGAAATTTCTTTAAATTAAATTTAAAGAAAACACAAATTTCAAATGCAGTAGTCTCTAACAGTTAGTGTAAGTGCTTGAATCGTGAAGAGTGCGGCCTGACAAAGCGACAGGAAAATCAGCTGGTGTTTTAAGAGACGAAAAAAACTTCATGTTTCCTCTTTTTACTTTTATTTTTGTTGTTTCAAGTTCTTCTCATTTATAAAGTATATTTTCACTTGAAATATGTTTATGTTTCGCATAATTTTGCACACAAAAAATTAAAAACAACAGCGTAGAAAAATCATAAAATTAATGGAAAAAAGTCACATTTCAATTACGTTCGAACATGCAGCGAATGGAATGGAATGGTGTTGATGTGATATTTTTTACTGTTTTTCGGAAAAGATATTGTGGAACAGAAGTGTAAGAAGAAGAAGAAGAAGAAGAAAAAAACTTTCCCAAATTATAAAAACAACAAAAAACGGCAAAAAATGTCAATTAACACTTTCGCCTAAGTGCCATCCATCCATCCATCTGTCCATCCATCCAGCACGATAGATGGATCGAAAGATCAATCGCTCAAACTTTTGAACGAACATTCGATCAACAATTTTAACTGACTGACTAACTGACTACGTGACCAGCCAGTCCGTGGCCAGTTGCGAGTATTAGTTTGTTGCAAACCATCTTCTGCAGTCGTAATCTTCAGGTAAAATTGCACCATATTCGCATTTCTCCAATTTCTCTCAATTAAACTAAATTTAATTGATTATTGATTAGTTTTCATATGAAAAATGCTACGGCGAAACATAAATGTCAAACGATTTCTGGTATAAAATTATCAGAAAACAAAAACAAAGACGCACTAAATGACAAAAATACAACTCGAGCCACAACGAATATGCTGCACACATGCACACATGCACACATACACACATGCACACACATCTGCTTGTGAATTTGATATGAATAATTCCATTTTCTTAAAACAAAACAAAACAAAACAAAAAAACAATCGCTTTAAAAGGAAGAAAACTAACCAAACCACAATTATCATGTTGAGCATCCCAAACATCTTCTTCATCATAAAGCGGCGTTGTTGAAGTTGTGAAAATATCTTTTATCATATTTTTTTTGGTTTTTTATTTTTTTTTATAAATTTATTTTTAAGGGGAATTTCACAAGCATTAAGCGAATAAAAGTCGACTAATAAGCGAATCCTGCACATGTGGAAAACATTACGGTTGGCCAAACATTTCGAAATTCACCAAAGTAACGAAGACCTCAGAAACTTAACTGCTCTCGTGCCAATTTATGTATATGGAAAAGGATAGTGTAGAAGAAAAGTCAGGTGACAGTTTCTAAAGCAGAGTTGCTACGTCTCTGATGTTATGTCGACGCATTAATTTTTGACATCTAAGAGAGCCATTTTATTTATTACTAGATCAACCCAATGCGCCGCTACTCCACACAATCTTATCAAATCTCGCCCATTATTGTTGCGGTAACCGAGTCATATGCCTTTTTCAAAACACAGTTCTTTTCGAAAAGTACCCATTTCACTTTATTTTTATTTTTCTTCTTAAAAATTCCTTTCATTTGATACCCATATTTAATATGTCTCCTTGACATCGGAGGCGCTACATTACTGCTCTAAAAAATGCAAAAGCAGAGTTGTGGAGCTTCACCTCCTGTCATTTCTCCTACTATCACTTTGCTCTAGTTCCAGCAGAATGCACGGCATCTCTAGTGGTCAACTCCTGAGTGCTGGTCCAAGATAAAGAAAAAAAAAAAAGATGTCGACGAAGAGGACGGAACATCGGCCAGGCGACGTGCCACGCAATTGGGCATTAGCCGGCCGTCCTTACGCAGAATTTTGGTGAAAAATTTGAAGCTGATCCCCTACACAAAGTGCAGACCGGGCCTCAGCAAAAGAACATCGGGCGATTACTTTTGTCCCACCTTGTACGTCAGATGTCAGATGCATCATCAGATTGGTAAGATATGAAATCTGCATTATAAAATTTTACTACTGCCACTAAGAAAACAAACGTTTTCGAGAGATTATATTCCAAATAATTTCTCCGCTCTCTAATATGTGAGTTTTCAACGACACAGAGGACTTTTGTGTAGAGTTCGTGACATATAGATTTCAGAACGTCAGCTCAAATACCGGCGAAGAAGGGAGCGCTGTTGTCATAGACGTAATAGAACAATTAATGTTTTTTTCCCCTGACCGTGTCTAAGACCGACTCTGTTTGCAGAGTTACAACTCTAACTAATAGTGCTCAGGCAACAGCACATCGCTTAAAGAAAACGCACTTTATATGTCAGGCCCACCGGTTGTATTCAGTAAAGTGTTATTTCGCGCAACTCCTTGCCATTCTTTCAAAGCATTTTGCAGCGCCTATTGGAGATTTTTAAAACTCCCATTTCATGCTACGAATACGTATGAAGCACCCCAAATAATGATCACATTAAATTCCATATCGTGCCAACAATCTCATGATGGTGATAATGATGATATTGGTTGGCTAAACTCTTATGGCAGTGATTCGTAAAGTTGTGAAATAAACAACAAAAACAACAAAAAAGATAAATAAATTAAAATAAAAGTAAAAAAAAAAACTATTAAAAATAAACATTTACACTACTGACACACTGCCTTGCAATGGATGTCTTCGCTGGTGTTTGTTTATCTGGCCGCTGCGGCTGGCTGGCTGGCTGTGTTTTTCCATCATCTTCTTCTTCTGCGTTTGCCTTTGGTCATGATCATGATTTTAGTGGTTTGGTTTTCCAAACAAAACAGCAATGAAAACAAGCAAGACGGCGCCAAATACGGGAAAACGAATAAATATGGCAACGAGAAGAAAAATAATTGAATCCGGAAGGAAACTAACTCAACTGGTTTTTCTTTTACATTTTGTTATTTTTACTTTTTTTTTTTTTTTTTTGTTGTTGCTCGCAACAGTTGTCTTGTAACTGCTGATTCTGCCTACCACTTCTACTTTATATGGAGTGCAAAAGATATTTACTTTTTTTTTCTTCATTAATTCATGGATGTGTCGCAGTCAGTACGTGATGCAGTGTGTTCGGTTTTGTGTTTTAGTGCGAGTGTTAGTGTGAGTGCGAGCGTCTAGTTTGCAAATGATTTTCTGTTGGGGAAGAGTTGTTAATTGTGGTTTGCGACTCGTTACCGATATTCGACTTTGTCTGGTACTTTTTTTCTTTTTTTCAACTGCGTGAGATTTTCTTTTCGCGTATTTAATATGTACATTTTTTTCATACACGCAGTTGTGCTTTAAATATTTCGTTGTTGTTGTTGTTGTTGTTGTTGTTATTATTGCTTTTGTAATCATTAACGCTGTTGGAAAATTACTTTAGTTCGCTGCTCATTGACCAGCCGTTAAGCAGAAAAATTATGAACAAGAATGCATGAACATAATTAAAATTGAAAATAAAAAAATATATACTATAAATGAATAAATGAATCAATAAAATGCAGCAGGTATCATCGTCAGTTAATTTTTGTATGATGGAAATTAAACAATTTATTTTACCATCAGTCGCAATTATTGCATTATTTTGCCTTTTAAGTGCAAAATTAGGAAAATTTCATTTCACCATTTTTGCAAAGAAAAAAAAAAAAAAAAAAAAAAGTTTCAAGTTTGAAATACATTCATAAAACAAATCACGATGAAGAGTTTTTTTGTTGCATTTTATCTATTTAGTTTTTATTTTACTTCAATTGTTTGTGTGTGTGTGTGTATGTTTTGTGAAATTAGTACTCAATGCTGTTCCGAAAATCACGTGAATTCAAATCACACTTATGCTTTTGTCTTGTTCTGTAAATCACACGGTTTTTGTATGGTTCGGGTGTGATTTTAGCTTAACGACAACACAAGAAAACAGCTGATTTCTTTATTTTAAATGTGTTGTAAGTCGCAAAATCAAAAAAAAAATATTAACAGCATAAAAGCTGTTTCTAGATTTTGCTTAATTTTTTTTAAATATTAAATATATCTATTGATTATCCAATAAAATTAATAAAGAACACATTAAGTAATTTATTGAAATATATGAAATTAATAATCGTATAGTAGGTGTATAAATAACAAGTGATTTGACAACATCGTATGCACAGAACACCCTTTTTGTGGTTGCAAATCACTATGACGAAATGTGATTTTTAAAACATGACTACCAGAGATCAGGAATGAGTAGTGAAAAAATGAGTATACTCGAGTAATGATTCATTATTACATGTTCTTATACATTCTTATGCATTCATACTTATTGTACTGTTATCGATACTCTTATCCACTCGACAGCATCATCATACTCATACTTAACTGCGTAACAAATTGCGTATAGACGATGCGAAATACGTATGATGCGTATTAAGAACTTTAAAATAAGCATTACTTTACTAACTTTTTTACTAAGCTTTTGTATTAGCTGTATTGCGTTCAGTGTGACCAGGTTTTCAAAATGAAATAAAGCTAAATCGTGTTTGAAGTGGAGGTAAAAAAAAACAATTTTTAACAAAAAAATAATTTAAAAATCTCAAAGTATTTTCAACATTCAGCATTACATTTTTTTTATAGTTATGGTCACACTATGGGCCGGTAATGATGTAAATATATGGATGACTTGAATGACTCGAATGATTTATGAGTACAATGAGTATTTTCCCAAAAGTTATAAATCATACGAAGGGCATGTTAATGGGCTAATGTAGAGATGGTATGAGTACGATGGCGATGTGTGCTTCTTAATTTATCAAGTAGTCGTAACTCTACAACAACACCAAAAACAACAGGCATTTTGCTTATGTAAAACACAATGATATTGTCAATAACAGATGATTAGAATAGCAAGAAAACAAACATTTTGTTTTTGCACTGCTCTCTAAAAGGCAAACACTAACGCTGCAAAAGCAAGAACAACATAAATTTCATTTATGATTATGATTTAAATGCTTTTGAAACATTTTCTCAAAATAAAGAAATGCATAAAAATGTTATTTTCGCGCTCTCTCTCAAATTAAACAATACTCATAAATCAATGTTATTGTGAGTATGAGTACGTCAGAGTAGTTGAATTTAAATGACGCCTATTAATAGGCAAACACGTTTTTTGTAATCAGTTTTACATCCGTGCTACTGCACCGATTTTAAAAAGATACCAGTACTAGTTGCATGTACATGGTATTTAACTGTACTTAACCGAACAGTAGTTAGCCTACTGACTTCCGACGAATTTAACTCATCGAATCTTATTAATACCGATCAAAGATAGCCGTACTAGGCTTTTGTATCGGCTTGTAAAGGAGCGAAGGAACGTAATTGGTCTATCAATGCACGAAGAGTATATTTTCAGCTCTCGTGAACAGACATATGACGAATGTTAATTAATCGTACGGTAGGTAAACCAATCGTTTCGTCGGGTATAAGCGTATATGAAAAACTGAAAAAAGCGGTAGTCATATTTCAAAGGAAGCAGACCTCGGACAGACCGAACTTAGCTCAGTGATAAAAGAAAACTGTATTAGAAAATGTAAATGTCTACATTAATTGACGGAAAAAATCAATTCTGCAATACTTTACAGAAAGAAAATTATTTTTATTGTTCAAGAATTCTGTAATAATAATTGAGAAGTGTTATTGTTAAAACAGGCTAGGACTGAACATGAAGAATAAATATTCTCTTGTCTCAAATAATTTACATTGATTTGTTTTATTCTTTTTAATTTGGAGCATGTTACTCCAAAATAAATACATTGGTTCTTGATGTTATCAAAAAAAAATCACAATTGCTAAATAAACTCTCACTGATGTTTTGATAGTTTCATTAAAATCAATGCATAAAAGCTACAACCTGTAATGAAATTTTCTCTTCGGACGTTATACAGAAAATACCTATATTTTATTTTTTTAATATCATAATAACCGCCATAACCATAGCCGTCTCATTTAACACTAAAAATACGAAAGAGGGAGAATGAACGAATGCAAAAAACGAAAACGAAAATAACATGTGATTCTGAAAAAAAAATTAATACAGAAATGATTTTATTTGAAAATTATTAATTTGTATGCAGGTATCGTCTGGAATATCAGTAACCCAGTGCGCTAAATAAGTATAATTAAAATGAGCTTTCAGCAGGAAAAAAATGTCTAAACATTGTCGAAAATTTAAAGCCCCTACATTTGTTAAAGTTACTTATCGATTGTCACAAGTAGAAAGGCCCTAACTCAAATTAACTTTACATTATTACCATGCAATTATCAAAATGAAAAATGCTTGAAAACCCGTTATAACAATCAGTTTTTGTGACGATGTGTATTTTTGTAAAATGTATTGGAATCACTGAGAAACTCAATTTCGTGAAAAATAGGCTTTACACTTGTGACCTTCGTTATACATATTCATATATATACATACATACATATGTATATGCACATATAAATGTGTTAATTTATGCAAAAAAAAAAAATTACATATGTAAATGATGCAAAAGCATCACTACTCAAGCACACAACTATCACAAGTGCACTTTAGAAATAATGCATCACAGTCGCAGTCGTATTATCGCTTTCCAAATAATTCTATAATATAAATCAATGCCCATCTCTTCAATCAGATTTATTTTTAAACGGCTCTTTAATATCTTTATGAACCCTGTCACAAAACGATTGTAGCGGCATTAATAAGTACGGTAACGAGAATTATTTAAACTTTCAGCTTTTAGCTGCTTAAAGTACCAGGCAACAAAAAGAGCAGCAAAACAAAAGCTAATTACACGCACACATTTCTGTTTTATAACGACAATCGCTATGATTAATCGATCGATAGAGTATTCTTCAATTCGAAAGCAAATTGAAAATGAAAACTTCTTTAAAAAAAAAAAAAAATTACCAGGCGTACGTGTGATTGAGTTAATCGAGCTTTAGAGCGGAATACAGCAGAAGCTATAAAAGTCCCACGATAAACTAAAAAGTATTTCTTTAGGATTTTAACCCGCGTAAAGAAAGTGAATTTATAAGTATTTTGCTCTCCCCTAATTTAATGCAATAAGAAATGTTACTGAAGCTGCATTTGAATTTAACATTTGTCATTACAAGTGCTGTATTATATGCTCAAGCTGTAAGCATTTGGAATCCCTTAGTACCGCCCAGGCCGCGTTGGGGTCCAAATATGAATATGTTACGACAACACAACAGTATGTGGTAACTATTGTCTAATTATAAAATAAGTTTTCACAATGAAAGTTAAAATTACGAAATTATCAACGTAGGTGCCGCTTTCGAATATTGGAATGAAGATCATGAAGATCACATTTGGGAGCTCAGTGGCTTGTTTGAGGGCGATATTATGTTACATCGCGAATACCTGCGTAATGGTTTGTTAAATGAGAAATCCACCTGGCCGGATGCCACGGTGCCATTTTATATCGACAGCAAAGATTTTAGTAAGTCTGCATCATTTTCATCAAATAGAAAATTATTTTTTTGCTGTAATTAATTTTAATTGCATAAAAATCAATCGTTCTACTTATGGAAAGTGAATTTTTATTGATAACAAAAATTAATTGCAGGTTGTTTATGTTTTTTTATAGACGACACTCAAACAATGACCATATTGAGAGCCTTTAAGGAATACCACGATAAAACTTGCATACGTTTTCGTCCATACGAAAAAGGAGATAAAAACTGGATTGTCTTTAAAGGCAACTATTCGGGTTGCTGGTCTAGTGTCGGAAGAAGACAAGGTGGCCAAGTACGTAACTAAAAAAAATATAATTTATTTGTCTGAAATTTTGCTCAATGTGCTTGTCTCAAGGTACTTAATCTAAATACACCAAAATGTGTAACACATGGCGTTGTGGTCCATGAACTTTTGCATGCCTTAGGCTTCTATCATCAGCAATCGGCTACTGAAAGAGATGAATATGTTAAAATAAATTGGGAAAACATTTTAGACGGACATGGTCATAACTTTAACAAATATGCACGTACACATGTTAGTAATTTTGGTGTGGAATATGACTACCAAAGTGTTATGCATTACAGTTCCAAGGCTTTTTCCAAAAATGGCAAAAATACCATAGAGCCATTAGTAAGCTAAAAATTCAACATATGGCAGAAGAATATTTCCAATTAAACAGAAATATTTTACTCTACTTACAGGATCCTTATGCTAGTTTGGGTCAAAGAAGAGGTTTGTCCGACAAAGATATAGAAAAATTGAATGAAATGTATGAAGAAGATTGCAATAGTTTTAATATATTTAATTTCGATACATTTGAAAATTCCTTAAATGGCATCATTGAGTATTTTCAAGGAACGCTCGATAATATTTTCTCTTAAAAATTAATAAAAATAAGTATATATGTACTTGTAAGAATAGTTACAAATTTATAAAAAGAAAAATAAATGCTTCTATCTGAAATCTGAAATGACTAAAAAGTAAAGGATTGTAGGTCATTATGCAACTTAATAGAACGAAAATTGACGTAGTTCATTCAGAGTATTTTCTGCTTCCTAAAATTAAAACATACAGAGTGATTAATAATTAAATATAATAACAAGATACTGTATACGTACTTCCTTCACTTCTAAGTGTTCGTCTTCGGCCAAAGCTTCAATTGCTTGCTTTACATTGGCAGACCAGGCGTTTTGAAGAGCTCTTAAACTAAATCTCCCTAATAAACGCATCAACATACACAATCTCAATTTCAGTAAATCATTGGGAAATCTTAGGAGAACTAGCAGATCCAGTTTGGGAGAAAATATAATTTTTTCCACCAACTCAGCATTTTCCGGTAGCTCTCTTAAAACACAACCCAATAGGGCTAAAACGGAATTAGCTATGCGCAAAGCAAATGCATTCGTAAAGTCCTGATTGAGAAAATTGATTAACAATTCATCGGCAGCCAATATGGCGACTGCATCACAGAACTGTGTCAAACATTGTGGCTTGATAAGCACCAAATGACAAATAAGTTCATAAAGACGAGACGCGCATTTGATTTCTTCATTATTTAATTCACTGATTGTGCGTATTTTGCGTTGTTGGTGGTTAGAGGAGGCTAAAGAAGTGTTCGAATCATCGACGGAACGCTGATAAACAAGCAGTTTGGAAGCATACATTAAATTTGGTACTAATTTTACATCAACATAGACCTTTGCGAAATAAAAAAGCATGCTGTAAATTATTGCTATAGTTCCTCATATTGCTTTTTTCAATTACCATTTTGATGACTTCTATAACGTCCAATGACTCATTTAAAACAAATGGCAATGATAACAATTGAGCTACGCTGTCCACTACTTTTGGTATGGCTTTCGAGTTACGCAGTGGAGCCACTATAATACTGACCTTTTGATTTAACAACAACAGGAATGATTATAAACATATACGAATATAAAAAAGATTTCTAGAACAGTGTACAATTTATATACCAAATTTTGTTGTTTAAGAGATTCCAGTTCACCATCAAGAACTTCTTGAATAGACCGATTAAGAAAAGCCAGCCATTCTTCGTTTTCTATGGGTGGACTTTGGGATTCGTCACAGGAGTCCCATCCTGGCAATAAACTAGGAGGCGAATTTCTAAGAACAATACAAACAGATGTGTATATCATTCAAAAGCAAACAAAAAAAAATTATTAAAATAACGTACTCTGTACTTTGCTTTTCCTCTCCAGATTGATTGTTTTTAGAGTCTTTCAAATTATGTTCCTGCTCTTTTTTGGACAATATAACTTTCTCAGTGGATTTCGTTTGATTGTCATGCTCCACATTATAACCTAAACGTAGAGAAAAGTTGTCCAGATTTTGATTCAGTTTGCGCTTTTCTAAAGTTTTACTACGCGATTTCTTAGTTGTATTGTTATTGGTGGCAGTTTTATTTCTATTATTGCCACCTGTGCCACTTTTGGTAACATCGTTAATAGCAAAATTATCATTCAAATGATTTAATATCATATTATTGTTACCACTAACAAAACAAGTCTGAGAATTTACTAATGGCACCGATACAATGTCCGGACTTAATACATGATTATTTGGAGTTCTTTTATCTTTGTCGTCTCGATATGACTGTTCGCTAAATGGTAATGAAATTCGATTAATATTATCCTCCACATCCGTTTCCAATTGTTCTATATCACTTGGTGGTATAGCATTGATACTGTCGCGCGAACACGTTAAATTGTCCTGGGTTTCTTTTAAATTAATTGTTCTTAGATTTTTCGTAATTTTCTTCAGATCCAAACTGTTTCAATATTTATATACATTCAAATTGACTACTTCTTTTACAAAACGATGTAAATACTTACTTTTCTTTTGTATTGGAATTTTTAGATTTATTTTTATTAATTTGAGGATTAATAAAAGGTGAGTTTTCCGCTTTAATTCCAACTTTTATATACAGCTTTCCTTCAACAAACGGATGACACAAAATCTGAGCCCAACTGGAACGCAAAGAAGGATCTTTTTCTAACAGACCCTTTTATTTAGGCAATTTAAGAGGAATTAAAAAAAAATATTACTACGAGCCTTTTATAATAATAATGTCCAATTAAGAATTGTACACAGCTCAATAATTACCTGCAAAAAAGAGCGGCATTCGCTGCTCAGAAAACTAGGCCATTTCACATCTTCATGTTTAATCATTTTCACCAAATGCAAAATAGATGTAGTGCAAAACGGTGGCTGTCCTGCCATAGTTTCGTAAGCAATACAACCCAAAGACCACAAATCTGCCTGGTGGTCATAAGGTCTTTCTGCCAACAACTCAGGAGCCATATACAAGGGAGTACCCTTAATAGAAGTCAATACATGTGTACTCATAGTCATATTTCTGGCCAAACCAAAGTCACACAATTTCGCTTGTAACTCCTCATCGAGTAAAACATTTTGAGGTTTCAAGTCTCGATGTAAGATGCGATTTGAATGCAAATAATACAAGGCAGATACCAACTGGCAAATTAAACGTTGTGCTATCTCCTCTGCCAAAGCACCACTTCGTGCCATATAACGATGTAAATCGATCAGAGCAAATTCTGTAACCACAATTAATTCACTTTTAGTTTCAAATGACTCCAACATCTCAATAACATTGGGATGCTTAAGTTGTGCTTGAATTTCACATTCTCTTCGCAGATTTTTTAATTCCCGCATCGAACGGCCTCTCTATATATGCAGAGTTAAAACAAAGTGAAATTTAAAATATAATTACACAGTATTCGCCTACAAAAAATTATAAACTTACTTTGGAAATAACTTTAATTGCCACCGTCTGATCATCATCTTTTCGTATGGCTTTATACACTAAACCAAAGGAGCCCTCTCCAACCAGCGAACTAACTTTATAACGATTCATTTTATTTGTAACATTCAATTCAAATATTCTAAATCTTAATTTTCTTGACCAATATTATAAACTGTATAAAAACTTGTTGATCTATCAGTACCTATTTATTTTCTGTACAACTTGAATAGTAAACAAAAGCAAACAGCTGTCATCAGCATGAATCGTTTATCAACCAAAGATGCCGTTTTAGTAATAAAAAGTCACAATAACCACAAGGCACAGGGATGCCAACTCTTTTAGTTCACATTTAAATAATAATGCTTATAAAATGCTTTGCTAGAATGAAAATACGAAGTTGAAATTTTCGCTCTCATTCATATTGGATGGCATTTCATGAATATCAAGAAGATAATTAATAACACATAGGTTCATAATGTGCTAAAATATTGCGAACTAAAAGACAGTCATGTATTATATCTGATCAATTAAACTGAATTTATTAAAAAAAATATTAATTATATTAAAGGAATATGGAAAACAATGTATATATAGTAATATATATAATAAGTATGTAGATATCATAGCAGCAAAAGAATATAATTTAAAATGTCATTACGTCACTAATTTTCCTTTTATTCAGCGAAAAGGAAAAGGTTTATAAAACTTAAATAAATTAAAATCGAGTAATAAAATGTTCGATGTATATAGAAAATTTTTGAAGAAGTTATTTTGTTTGCATATTTCGTTATTCTCAAAAATTTATCGGAAGAATTTTTCAAGAATTTTAAGAAATTAAAGATTTCGGTATAGCACCAAATGAAATGTATATTTATATATAGACCAGCTAAACCGTATAACAAACGTAGATAAATTAATTAATGAATCTTTTTTTTGCATTTCATTTCGATATCATATCCCTCATGAAACTGTTATAATAATTCGAATAATCAAATATGCCCCAAAGGCCTCGATTATAGAATAAAAATCAAATGAAATAAAAAAAAAAATTAAATGAAACTATTAGAGGAGGACTGAGTTTATATTTTCATCGAAAGTGGCCAATATAATTTTACTATTTGTTCTTAATTTTCAATTTTATATCGGCCGAGTTATTTTTTTCACTAAACTTAATTCCAACACAAATTTCACACCAAATTAAATTCAGCTTGCAAGGGTTAATAATTATCAATCACAATGACAATTTACTACCTTATACGAAAAACTTGAGTTATGTCGCCTGTGTTGCCAAAAATTTCTATGGAGAATGCTAATTGGACAAAATAAAATGTTCTACACAAGAAATGAAGAATACTAAATAAAAATTATATCGACACTAATCAGCGCCTTTCTATGAATTTTAGTTTTTGAGATATTACGCGAAAAGTAATCTTATCTGGAGTTATTGCTGATTTAATTTGTAAGCTATCTTTTCTAGGGATTTAATAAAAAGTAAAACTACTGAATAGGGGACTTATTTATACTAAATTTTTTTAAAAGCAATAATTTAAAAAAGGAGAAACAAAAATGATTAATTAAATACCTTTTCCGCTCTCCTGAACAATTTTAAAATTTCACTAATGATGTTTAATCAAAAATCTATATATTAGTAATTATGTACGTATTTATTTAATTCATTCCTACTTGTGATTTTTCATTGCGAATTATGCTTTAAGCCAAAGAGACATGTTATGAAAATGATAAAATGGCAACGCTGTTTATCACGGACAAAGTTCTGGTATTTAAAGCAACTGTGTGTTTAGTAAATACCGGCCGGCAGCTTTAATAAGTTTGATGCGGACCAATCGAGAATTCCATTTTGTCAGACATAGTTTTATACGGGAGTGTTGTGCACAGGTAAGTTAGATGTTTGATGATGTTATTATATATACATAAAAGGTACGGCACATACATTGTAATTTATTTGACCTTTGCCATTATCAGTAAACCTCAATTTGGTAATACTACAAGGTGGGCAAATTTGAGGTAAGCAAGTGAATTCGCTGTCAAATGATGAAATGTCAGGAATTGAGCTGTCATCCTTTGACATTCATTTAGTAAAAAGTTGGGAAATTTTTACTATGGAACGCTACACTCTTGAACAAAGAATTTTAATTGTGAAAATTTACTATCAAAATGGTGAAAATTTTACTGCATCACTTCGTAAAATTCGAGCAGCTTTTCCTCGTAATCGGGCTCCTTCTGAGACCGCTGTGCGTAAATTAATAGCTAAATTCAAGGCTCGCGGTACTGTTGCTGACAATAGACCAAAACAATATGCTCGTAGTGGCCGTAGTGATGCAAACATAGCCGCTGTACAGCAAAGTGTTGAGCATGAGCCTGAAACATCAATTCGTCGACGTTCGCAACAATTGGGCATCACCAGAGGCACTTTGCGCAACATTTTGCATAAAGATCTTTACGCTACAAGGTCACAAATTAATTTATTTTATTTAATAATAATTTCAAATATATTTGTCAATTATTGTGAACTATTACTAAGTGGAAGTTTTTTTAAAGTGCTTTTAAGATAGTAATATTGAAATAATCTAACAAGATAAGCAGTTGAAGTAATAAAATTAAATATGTTTATTTTATGCCTTCCAGTCGGAATATCAGTATGAGTTTAACGGACATTTCAATTAAATTCACGGAAGCCACTTGTGAGGAAATCATTAAAAAAGCTGGTGGCTCCAAATATACTTCGTACAAGTTTGGTAAAGGCTTCAAAAAGGGTGATTCGTACTTGAGTAAAGTATTTCGCTTGTGTATCTATGGCATCGATGAGACAACTGGGTAAATTGAGCTTCTTTTTAGAATTTTATAATGAATTTTTTTTAAGGAGCTGTATATTTTTATTAATTATAATTTTTTCGAACTTGTTAAACACTTTTTAATTGTTATTTTAATCGTAAAATAATATGCATCCGACTCATACTTCCTTATCAAAATCATCCGGCATAAAATTTAAACTAAAACTATAATAAAGATATGTAATACTGAATTTAGCATTTGAAAGTGAAAACTGAAATGAGGGTCCTCTTCTTTCCTAATCTTGTACATGTAATCTTTTGCTTGAACAAAAAACTTTGTTATGTTTTTATTTTTCATTTATTTAAAATTTAACTGATGGTTTTATTTTTTAGAGAAAATGTGGCAGTGAATTTAATTGTTAAAGGCATGCCTGACAACGTAGCTCGGCGTAAGGTTTTTCGTTCGGCAGAATTTTTCAGCAACGAAATCAACTTCTATTTGAAAGTTATACCTGCATGGGAAACATTCCAAAAGAAACAGAATCCTAAAAATCCATTTAATGAATATCCCATCTGCTATGCTGTGCATTGTGATGGTGAAAATGATTTTATAGCTTTACAAGATGTCAGCTTTTTGGGTTACGGAGCACCTAATCGACAAGATTATATTTCATTGGACGAATGTCTATTAACGATGCGTACCTTGGGCAGATTCCATGGCATATCCCTGGCATTCCATAATTTAGAACCAAAAGAATTTGAAAAAACTGCCAAAGCTTTGCAGGTATGAGGGACAAATTTAACAATTCAAATTAAAGAAAAATAATAATATATTAAACTCATTTGTCTTCTCAAAGGAAACGTATTATCGTGATTCGTTGCGTAAATGGTATATGGACTTCTTTAAGTTGGCCTGTTCGGTGGCGAAAGATGCGATTTCGAAAACGTTCCCAAATACTGAATATGAAACTATTTCGGGCAATTTCCTACAGGAAACGCTATACGATGATCTTATCAATTTAGTGTCAACACGATGTACATATATTTATTTTACTATCACTTAAGTTTTTTTTTTTTTTTTGCAATTTTATAATAAAGATTATATTTTTCAGCCAAACTCAGTGTTTTTGGTCATGGTGATTGCTGGACACCGAATTTCTTAACACGATATGGTACCGATGGCAAAGCCGAAGCCATAAAGATCATTGATTTCCAATTGGCACGAGTGGCGTCCGTTGTTGTGGACTTGTCATTCTTTATCTATTCTTGTACAAGTCAAGCGCTTAGGGAGCAACATTATGATACTTTGCTAAAAGCTTATCATGAGAGTGCAACCAACATTATCAATGATTTAGGAGCAGATGCTGAAAAAGTTATGTCTTGGCAAGATTTAGTGGATGAATTAAAACTCTTTGGCAGATTTGGTTGCGGCATGGGTATTGAATCGGTGCCCATGTCTCTTATTGATGATGATGAAGTGGCCGATTTGGATGAAATAACGGAAAATACAGTATTAACGGATGTTTGGAATATCAAGCCATTCAAGGAACCTGCTAAAAGGCAACGTATTGCCGATATATTTAAACATGCCATTGACCAGGGTTATATTAAGTAAAACGAAGGCAATAATTTCATAAGATGTTGTTTTAATTCTTGTATTTTTATAAAAATTTAACGTACCTACATTTACAATACAAAACTATGATTTAAAATATACGTATTTCAATAAGGCGCCTTTTGTTTTACTTGATGCATACCAATTTTAAATACATTGTCCTTCGTTTATAACGCACCATTTTGGCGTAACAGCATCAGCTTGTATGCCACGTGCAATCAAACGATCTCTATAACGATAGAAACGGTACTGGGCTAAAAGAGAACTCAATTTGGGATTCGACCACAAACGTTCTGCCGCTGCTCCAGCTCTGGGCCAGATTCGACCCTCTGTTAAATGTAAATAATAACATGTAACATCTTGGAATTTCATCATTATGATATTGCAAACTCACCCACTGTATTCTGATCAACATATTCACTCCACATGCAAACCTCACCACCCAAAATTTTAGGATTATTTTCGATTTTATTGTTATACACTTTGGCCCAATTATAATACGACGTTCTACCCCAAAAACCGTGGTCCAAATACCAGGCGTCCTTAGTGGATACTAGTATGCGGTAACCTTTACTTAATAGCTGTTCGTTCAAGGGATCTTCTGAAGCCACCCATGTTTGTATCACAAAGCGCTCTTTAGGCAAATATGCTTCAATATGTTGCGGGTCCGTCAAGTGGCTGGACCAAATTATCGTCGATTTAGGTTCTGTTAGGTTGGGATATAGTCTCTCGTTTACCTCATCCCACGACTCCAAGTTCCTTTCATGAAACATTGACCACACTTTATAGAAACATGGTAACGAAAGATCAAATCCTGCCTCTCGCATTCTCTTTGTTATTTCGTCGGTCTTATTCCAACAGTCTATGTGCACTTCATCGCCACCCATGTGTATTGTCTCCTCCTGTGCACCCACTTCTGCAATATCCTCATAAATTTCCTTCATTACCGAGTACATATTGTCATTGAAGGGATTAAGCTGGCCGCAAGGCGGTTGTACACAAAATGACCGCCATGGTGATTTATTAATGCACACTGCCATATTGCCCAAACCCGACATGGGACCCCATTGCCATCCATTACCAGCATGCGAAGGACCATCAATTTCTATAAGCACCCGAATGCCTCGTAAACGGGCATATTTAATCATGTTTATGGTATCAGTGCGAGAGTATATACTTGTTTCGGAATAAGCACCGTATCTATTATAAATATGTAAATTGTTTTCCTTAGTGGAATAGGACAAGCCGTGAAGAAGATTTTATATTATGTTTTTTTTTTCCTTTTTGTTACTCAAAAAAGGCCTCACTTTTGCAGTCGTATTAACTCTCCTCTTATAACTTCAAATATATTTCTTATTTATTTCAAAGTGCTTTCAAAAAAAAATTAAATCTAATAACCGTTACTAAAAAAACCCATCTTCCCGAAGCAAATACATTTTTGAACGAAGTACGTTGGGTTGTGTTAGGTGACGGACCCTCCCCAAAGGAGAACACCTCACTGAGGCCAGAACTTAGGGCCATTGTGATACTACAAGAAATACATAGGGCCTCGGCGGGAATCGAACCCGCACCTGCAGATTGATAAGACTCATGATCATGCACTATGCTACTGGTTCACCCAAGAAGTACGTTAAAGGCCCTTCAAAAGAGCCTTCTCAAGAAGCATTTTCTAAAAGCAAAATTTTAGTGCGACTTCCTTTCTCAGTACGCTTTGCGCTTTTAAAATAACCGCTCTCACAAAAGTACGATTAGGAGCGCTTTATAATTTTCCACGTCACCGGTTTTGCCAAACAAAAAAAAGCACTTTTCCCCCTGGAGAATTACATGTAAAAACAATATTTGACATGACATCACTGTCAGGTGCTAACTTCCACAAATTTCCAAGTGACTTAACAATTCGGACAACTGAATGACAGGTATACCATTCCAAAAAGTAATGAATTTTTTTTAAGTACTTTTACCAGAAAATACAAAAACGGTCCCAAAAAATACCCAGATTTATATTACACTCTCTCGCTGTATTTCTCTCAACCACTCTCTCTCTCTCTCTGTCTTACCGTTGCATTTCCGGCACTCTTGTTATTTCCAAAGGAAAACTGTGTGTATCCACGACATGCCAATGGAAGACGTTTAGCTTCGAAGCTGCCATCGCGTCCAAAGTGTTACGAATTTGCCTCAATGACATAAAATTACGAGCAGTGTCAAGTAAAATACCACGGTGGGGATACAAAGGACGATCAATAACACGTGCTGCATCCACCATAAGCAGACCGTTGCTAAAAATTGAGGGAATTTTTAAAAATATTGAGGAAAATAAACCAGCTCTTACATTATGCAACCAGTTACCAAATTGCTCAAAGTCTCAAAAGCATGACGTGCACCATAAACAGTGGGTGCTTTAATGTCCACTAAAGTGGCCGTGCCTTTAAATAAAATTTATTTCACAAATTAATGCCAAAGTAAATCTTTTCTTAAACACCTTACCTGTCGTTCTAATTACCAATACATAGGATTCATCTGTCGTCCAATCCAGCGACAAACTGGAAGTACTAACGGTGGCTTTTACTAATATTTCCTTGCTATTGTCCAGTGTACAGTTGCGTAGACACTCCTTGATAATGTTGCTTAAAAATATGCGATTTGTTTCGCGTATGAATTGTGTGCTGGCTGGACTTGGAGCCACTACATTAAAGCGAACTTTCCATGGGTCAAAATGTACTCGACTCTTCGCAAGACTACATTCACCAGTTGGAATTGGCCAGATGGCACCATACTTACCACATGACAGTCGACAGTCATGTTGGCTTTCAAAACGTTTTTCATCGCCAATATTTGGTGCCGCGTCAAGTAGGCATAAATCGGATCTACTGCAAATCCATAGTGGGCTTTTTGGATTTGGATGGATTTTATAAAATAAAAAAGATTTATAAAGTCGCTGCACAGAATCTTTTTCGTGATGAAAAACAATTGAATTGAAATTATGCTTTTAATTTGTTAAAATCTATAGAGTTTAACATTTATGATTGAATAGACGACGCGATTGTGCGAGAAACACATGCAAAAGTACATTTTTATATAATTTAAGCTCAAATTCTCGAATATTTTTTTCACAAATTATCTTCAACGCAAAAAAGATGCATTTTTCAAAATACTTTTTTCTTCTGATAGTAAAACACTACATACAATAACCGCCGTATTCATAAAATTTTTATTTTCTTTAAAAAAAAAAAAAGAAGAAAAAACTAAAAATAGAAATGTGTGTGTGTGTTATAAAAGTAAACTCATGGATTGTTATGTTTTTGTTTATAGATTTTTTGGTTTTTATGTTTGATATTCAACTTCAATTCTCGATTGATTAGTTGAATTTTAAACATATAGATCTTAGGTTTGTATTCAAAAATTAGGAAAAATCCACTGATGAGCTAAGTAAGCATTAGCGAAACTGTTTAATTATAACGGGAAGATATTTTTTTTGTATTTAACTGGGTGCTATAGATTTTTATGTTGACGATTTGCTAACTGGTGCCAAAAGTTTTGAAGACCTCTTAGTTATTCAGGATCATGTGTCTCAAATACTGAGTTCAGCTGGATTCAATTTAACAAAATGGTTGTCAAATCACCCCGAATTTAACTTCTCTAATTGCGGAGAAAAATTACTACAAAATGATTCCGACTCAGCTAAGGCTTTAGGGAGACACTGGATTCCGAAGAATGATTCGTTTAAGTTTCAGTTGGAAGATAAAACATTTTATCAGTTTCTTCTAATTTGTTCGATCCGCTCGGACTTTTGTGTCCAATAATCACAAAGTCAAAAATATCTTCCCGTTATAATTAAAGGAAATAATAAAGTTCAAATCAGTTCATAATCAATAAGTTTCGTTTACCGTAAACTTTACATTGTTATTCCAATTCTGCCTCGCACGCAGTTCACTAAATCAATCAATTCATCAATTCAATAAAAATTATAAAAATCACTTAAATATCAAACAAAACCATTGTTGTAGAGAGAACCTCAATTGGCATAAAAACTCGACGCTCCAACAGAAATAGTACTATATGGATATGCTTTCCTCCTCAGTTATTGAGTTGCTTTTGTAATATAATACTTTATGATATTTTCATACTTTATGAGAATATCATAGGGTATGTAATAATAAATTTCACATATAATTTTTAAGGGGAAAAAGCACAATTAGAATCATATACATATGTAGTATATATTTAAAAAGGTCTATTACACAAATTTTTAAAACAAAATTCAATTAAAAAAAGTTTTCTGAATACGACAGTATAAATTTATTATTTAATGTTTTTTTTTATCTATCTTTTGTATGTCATGGTTTATGAAACGAAGTTTGTATTTGAAATAACTTGAGATAAAATATTCAGAACCACACATTAAATTATTAGTCACAGTTTAAAAGATAATTTTTGTGTTATAATACGTACTTTAAATAAAATGCCATAAATTTCTATATAAAGTGGTCGATCGCTCAAGTTTAAAACTTTTGCCTCTTTTTTTCCATAAAAAAATTATATTTTTATAAATTTTTCTATAAATTTATTCATTGAATATTGAAATTAAAATTAAAATTTCGTAATTAAGTTCGAATTTTCGAACATACTTCGAAAGTTAAGGCACTCACAAAAACGTAATCATAGTGGTTTATTCCCATCAGTGATGTAAAATGAGGTACAATTGGCCTATTAATGGGGCCAAGGCAAAATTTTTTTAACGCACTTTTAGCCTGGCCAAAACCATTTAAAGTTGAAAAATTAATAGACAGTCTGAACTTTTTTCAACTCTTCTTGCTTTTTTAATTGAAGTATGAAAACTTTTTAGTTGACAAAAACACGTCCACTATTATGAAATTAAATAAATAGAAATGATATTTCTTTAAAAATCTGAAAAAATTTGCGCAAAATTGGTGCATAAAAGTTTTTGACTCAGACGCACGCGACAAAGCAATGAGAAGAATAATAGAGAGCAACAGGAGGAAAATTCCGAAATGTAGAAAAGAGCAACAAAATAAATGCCCGGATAGTTATTTTCATATCTGCTGCAGTAAACTTCGTTTGTCTCTGCCTTTTAATGTTCAAAGTGTAAAACGGCACTAACGACCTTAAACCGTTCAGCACATTTTTCATTGTAATTTTCTTCCTGCTTCGAACTCTAACTCTCATTTACAAAATTGCTTTGTTCAAAAGATAATAATTAAATACATGTATTAAAAATAAAATATGTTGACCCCATACAAAAAAAAAAAATTCTGAAAATGCATCACCGATTCTCATTAATGAGATACATGCATATCGACCCCTGTGCGCGAAATTATCCTATGTTACACTTTTTTCGAAATGGACTTTTTTATGCAAAATGGTTCTAAATCCATTAATTCATCTGCAAATAAAGTATTATAGCGATAATTGTTATAGTTATGGAGATAACACTGTGTACATTTTATCGTATGTGACAGTTACTGCTGTCAGGCAAATAAAAAAAAAACGAATAAAAACGCTCTCCTTTGAAATTTAGTTTTTGTAACATACGATAATTTCGCGCACAGGGGTCGGTATGCATGTATGGATGTGTTGTGTACTCGTATGTGCATGAATTTATACTTCGTTAAATTCAATCGTCATTCACTCACTCACTTGATTGAAAGAAACACTAACCTTTCCTCCGTTTCCTTGGCTTGAGCAGCTGATATTAAAAACGCTTGTGTAATTAAAAGTATTAAATTGTTTGTCTTCATTTCGCTACGTTCCGTATGTATTTTTCTATTTTTTTATTTGTTTAAGAAATATTTCTCTGCATACAATTTTCTTAAAAATTTGAAACTTTAATTAAAATTACAAAAACTCTAAACTCATCTTATAGAATTCTTTTTTAGCGAAGTGATTTCTGACTTCCTGTTTTGCTCTTTTGGTCATATTGAAAATATAAAGTGATTTTGAAACTTTTTATCACACGACAATTTATCCAGCAAATTTGTTTTGTGAGAGGAAAAGAAATGCCGAAATCGGGCAAGTTACTAGAACTTCAGCTCGAATATCTGTCGATATATCTATGCCCCTGGAATTGGAATCCTTAATCAAACGTCCTGTACAATAAAATATAACTGTCACAAGTGCATACTGTTTCAGCAGCTGGTCATTGCTATAAATTAGCCCGATATTTATTTAAAATTAAATATAAAAAAATAACACAGTGGAAGATTGTTTTTTTTTTTCAATTGTAACAAATTTACTTTCTTGGCATCTTTGAACTTTGACCCAAATTGCTTTCAAACTTCGTATAGACAATTCTGAATAAGGCCAGAAAATCGTACACCTATCCCCCATTATACAAGGTGCTTGTTTGTATATAAAAATTGCAATACATTATTTTTACAATAGATTCTGTAATAAGATTAAATTTATTTATCTGGTAGAAGATGCGCGGTTTAAATCCCTGCGTCCCTCTTCGACGGCATTTCCGCAAGAAAACGTCGGCTAGGTAAAATTATAAATAAAATGACTGTGCTTTGGTTTCACAAAAATTAAAGCGTCTACATAACATCAGAGAGACAGCAGACAAATTCTCGCAAGAACAGGCAAGTGCAGAGTGGAGTAAGAATTATGGGTCAATTATGGATGGTAACCGAACCTGAGTTGAGTTGACAGTTGCTAATTGACGCGCATTGTAAATTTCAATTGCATTTAAGTGTTTTTCGGGCAGCCGGCAATGCATCTACATATTCCGTCACTTCACCTATCACTTCACCATCTGTCTCTTCTCTAGACAAGCCATTGCACTGCGGGGTACAAACAAAATGAAATTGCGAACACGACTTAAGCCCGAGCCCCCATAGAAACTATTGTACTTTAGACGTTGCCTCTTTCAACTAACCATTCACTGCGTGTCCGTCAACGCAAAGTAATGAAGTTGAACGACCTCGAACGCAAGTTGAGTACATAGTTTGTCAGTTATCAGTTGGTTGATTTTGCTTAGTTTTCATTCAGGTTTTTGTGTTGTGCGACCGCACAGATAAAATAAAGCAAATAAACAAATAAAATGGAGAACAAATTTATATTGAAATCAACAACCAAATTGTGTGATTCCCCGAACAGCACAAAATCGCTCGTGTGATTTTTAAACAGCTTGTTTCCCTTTTTTTTTTTTTATTCTTTCCAAATAAGAAGTTTTCCCAAGACCGTCAAAATAGGCGTTCGGTTATGAGCTCTTCCTTCGACCCAAATCTCTTACCGCACAGTCGTTTTTGCAGTTGATTAAATCTGGAGAATATGCTGTATAGGGTAGCAGTTCGTAGCCAAAATTTTGCATTTTGACCATACGGACTACAGACGTGTGCAGTCGTGCAATGTCTTGATGGAACAGCAATTTTTTTTTAGTTAAATGTGGTCGTTTTGGCTTAAAATCAATATCGAATCAACACCGTGTGCATTCCAAAAAAGCTGTGGAAATTTGTTGGCTGACATTGACACATCTTGGTCTACATTGCTACACGTTCACCCACTGTTCTGAAATATGTTGATAACAAATTCAATGCAGCAGTGAGTCGAAAAGAAATTTATAAACTGCCGGGCCCACGATGACACACGATATCGGTCGATCTTTTAAAATGTTGTCTTTGCTTTTAATGTTTGTTTGTATCTATGTATGTATCAATTATTTAATTGCCATATGGCAGATGGCAGAAGCAAGTACGCAAATTGCCAGGGTATCCCACACACAATATAAATTTAAACGATCTATGGCTTCACATATAAAATTCCTGATTTTGATGGTCTCCACCAGTAACTGATTAATAACGAAAACCCACAACAACCGTAAATGATACAGTTAGCCGTGGCAAATCCATTAATCAGTGCGAGTGAGACGCAAAACTCTCGAAGGCCAAACAACAAAAACAGGACTGACCGCACTTAAATAATAATTACGATGAAGCGTGAGTTGTCCTTCAACCCAGAGCTGCTTTGCGACTGTTTGCTTTTAATTACATACATACATACATACATACATATGTATGTAATTCATAATAAATTCGACCTAAATGGGCTGGGACCTTTTTTTACCTTTACATTCAGCAACCTGCCGACCTAACCTAATGAATGTAATTAAGTGCCCGGCCGATATCATGTGACAGACAACAATTTTCGAACCGATTGTCATTCTAAATTAAAGTCACTTTTAAAAATCCTTAATAAAAGTTCGAGTACTGAGAAATCTCGAATTTCTGTTTTTTTTAATTTTTGTTCAAATTCTTTGTTTCTTCTTACAAATGCATTTTGATATTGTTTTCTAATAATAGAGACAAATCATTTTCAGGGCATTACAGTGATAAAAGCTGCTAAGAAGCAAATTGAACGTTTGAAAAACATAATGAAATTTTAAATTAAAATCATGCCTATTTTTAATGATTAAATAATTTTTGTTAATTTACTACTATTTTAACTAAACTTTATGATTAAATTTGTCACACAAATCACCAACAGTTTGTAATTTCGAGAGGAATAATTTACAACCAGACAGAGATTTGCTAATTAAAATATAAAAAAAAAATATTAATTACTTTTTTTGTTGTTAAATGAAACAACAACACAAATATCACTTTGTGTTGTTATTGAAGAGACAATTTAAAATGGACAAACGATTTTCTTCCAAATAATTAATTTGTTTGAAAAATCTTTCAATTGCGCCAATATTTTTTTTTTTTTTTTTTTTGTAATTTTTGTATTGAAATTTCACTTTTTAAAAAGATTTCGAAAACAAGTACAGTTTTTATATGGTTTTTATTTTTCCCTCGTAGTAGTTTTTTTTTTTATTATTGCAATTGCGAACACTATCAAAACTGTACTCTTGTTGAATTTAAAAACCAACTAAATACAATTTGAGCCCAGCTTGTGGGTTTTGCTTCAGCTGGCTGGATGGATTGAGCAAATGCTAAAAACATCAAGACAAGGTCTACAGTGCTGTGCAAAATATTTAAGTTTGTTGCAATGGTTTTTGTAAGTAAAAAATGGGGCATAATTTGTTATGTTCTACGATATGTTCGCTAATTGTAAAGCGATTGATTGAGCCAGATCCTATAGAAAACCTACAGACAGAAAGTGGTTTAATTTTATATGTAAAAAAAATAATATATAAAATAGTATAAATACATATAAATATCAAAAAAAAAAATTGGAATTGCAAATTGAAAATTTAATGCAAACTTGAGCCAACAACTTCAAATAAAGCAGAGTTGATTTATCTAAATACTAGAAATAAATGTTTGTTTTTTGAAAGATGACACTGAATGATTGAAACTACGTTTCCGCTATGGTATCACGGAATTCCATAATCTTGAGTAAAGATTGTGTCCTACCAGAGACAACAAAACTAAATCTGTTTATTATATAATTAGGACAACCATGCTTAATCGCCTTGTAGAAGAATATCATCTGTCTTAACTCGATATACTAATCAACTCTACAACCTAAAATATCTTTGTAAAATATCTGTGTGAGAAACATGGTTACTCAAACGGATCTTAAAAACATACCGAATTGTCCTATTTAAACAGGCTCTCAATCTATAGTTTTGACTCTGCGGCTTGAATAAACTTTTAAAATCATGAGCGATGAGGCTCATTTCCACCTCAGCGGGTACGTGAACAAGCAAAACTATCGCTTCTGGGGCACCGAAAATCCACGAGTGTTGCACGAGGAGCCATTACACCCGCTCAAAGTGACTGCATGGTGCGCTGTTCACGCAGGAGGAGTCATCGGGACAACAGAGGACATACAGTAAATATACCGCAGATTTAGCAAAACTTTTACAGATTGGTATGTCATTCGACATTTTATGCTTGACACTGTTATTTCAAATTGAAATTTCTCTCGAACATACTTATCATTTCATACGGGCATACTCTACAGTGTAGAACATACACATGCACTTATATATAGCGCTTTTACAGTTAAACATTCCCAGCAAACAATAACAAAGTGAAAACTATCGATTGATTTGCATGTCATTAACGGAAAATTGAGTGCCTGCCCCATGATGTGATATTGTTCCGACTCCTCAAGCCGGCCAACTATGACTCCATTTGACTCGCTCAAGCTAACATTTAGAATCGACTAATCCGTTGACTTTTTGTGCTCGTTTATGTTTTAGACAACGTAAATATCAAAATTTGTCTACATTTTATGCGCTCCAATATAATTTCCACTCATTTGTTTAATTTGAAAGAGAGCTCACAAATAACGGTTTTGTTCATTTCTTTATTTTGAGAGAGGGTTGCAAAAGCAATTAAGCCCTACATAAACATAATAGGTCTGTACGTTTACTTTCTGGGAAAGTTCGGTAAAATGAGAGTAAGCTATAATTACTCTCAATAAGAGAGCAAAATGTACAAAAGTAATAAAACGGAAAAAACCATAAAATTTACCAGAAAAAAAGAAATGTAAATTTTTTACAGCTCTGTTTATATCGGAGATGATATTTGACAATTTTAAAATTGTACTTTTTTGACCCAAAATGTACTAAAAACATAAAAGTTGTGTTAAGTTTTACTATTATTAACTATTAGTAACAGAAAGATAAAATAAAATGAATTCTTGAATATTGAGAATTTGTTTCGAAATCAGTCAAATTAAAGTAATACTGAAGGAGTTCCTATTATTCGAGAGACCACCTCGTTGCGAGACAACCAACGTGTTGTTGAATAGTTAAAAATTAATGCAGTTCATTACAAAAGTATTCTTGAATTTTCTCAAATTCATCAATTTTACAGAAAGGATAATTTTACTCGTTTGTAAACTTATAATTCCGACCATAGTTTTTGAAGCTTCGTACGACTGAGTTTAGACGAGAAAACATGTAGTTTGGTAGCAAGTTACGGGTGTGGAAGGGAGCATCGTTTTCGGTACTCGGCGACACGTTTTAACAACGACATATGTCTATATCTATCTTTGCCGATAGATAGAATTAATTTTTATGCGAATCCCTGAATAGTTTTTTTTAATATTTGTATATTTTAAATAATTGTGGGCAATTATATTAAAAAAAAATTCACAGATGGCCCACTCCAAGTTTCTGATGGATATTTCTATTTTATATTATATTACATTTCTTTTTTTTATATAGATATGTACATATAAGAATATTGAATTAAAATCAACGTAAAAAATTGAAATAAATAGTGTTTAATTTCAATTGGGATATCCGTCTACAGTGAGCGATATATATGCATCAACGCTGACTATCACATGTACACAGAAGTTTCGGTAATTTTTCTCATATTGCCCTTAAGAAAATGATATAAACTTTGTTGTACGCAATGACCGATAATTCTGTCAGCAATGACGGTCATTACACCGGTCAAATGACCGTCAATGTTCTTGTAGGGCAGCTAAACTTATTAGCTATTTCGCTGGTCACTTCATTCAACAGGCCAAACGTCAAAGTTTGTGAAAAAGTTGTGAAAAGTGGGTGTGAATAATTTAATAATTAAATATTGTATTAAGAAAAATCGAAAATATATGTTTGCTATAATTAATTTAAATTACTGAACAACGTATAATCCTATGAACAGTGGAGTAAAGTAGTACTTTTGCAATGCAAAGTGTACTGAAAAAAGTACAATTGTACGAGCTTGATTATCCCTGATTTTCATTGGAAGTCTAATGTGATTGATGACAGTTTACCGAAAAAAAACTATTTGTGAAAGAATTTATTTAAAAAAACAAGTATTGAAAGAATTTATTTAATTATATTTATTGATATATATTTATTAAGCCTGAGGTCTTTTTTTATCTTATTTTATTTTTATATTTCAAAGAATTATAATTTCCTATTAGTCCTGATGATGTTAACAAGCTGTTAACGAAATATCGAATAATAAAAAACAAAATAAGATAAAAAAAGACCTCAGGCTTAATAAATATATATATAAAATTAAATAAAAAAGGTCAATTAATAATATAATTAAAAATTATATTTATTTTTCAGCGATGGTCTTTTTTATGGTATAAATAACAAAACTGTTTGTAATTAATTATTGTTAAGAAATATTTTTAACACAACTTTTTTAATGTCTGTCAGCTGTTTGGGACATTTGTAATTTTGCTTTGTTATTAGCAATGTTTATTATAAACAAACTGATTGCTTGTTCTTCATGCCCAAACTAGCGCGAAGAAAAAATACGGGCATTCTCGTGCGTGAAGAACAAGAGCATTACCACTCTCATTTACTCAATTTTTGCGTAAGAAAACGCTTTTGGCGCCCAATTTTGAGTAAACGAACAGACGTAATGTTTGTTAATAACACTAATTAATTAAGCTTAAGGTCTTTTGTAATATATTTAATATTCATTCTGATTCGATATTTCGCTACTCCTTTGTGTAGCTTCTTCAGAAAAATTGGTTTTTCTTTATAATGAAAAAATATTTTTTTAAAAATTCACAATATAGGAAAAGTTTGTTGTCAATGAAAATTCAAAATAAAAATATTAACAGCCATATTCATAAAAATATTAAAAGCCATATTCATAAAAATATATTATGGATTTGAAATAGGTATAACTATTCGATTTTGTATTGAAATTTGTTTTTGAACCAAATCCAAAATACATTTTTACGAATATGTTACATATATGTAATAAAATATTTAAAAACAATAATTACAATAATAATCATGATAATAATAATAATAATAATAAAAATCTTTTCCTATATCTTTTTAATAATTAACTATATGTTTATAGTTCTAACAATTTTTTGTTCTGTCTCTAAATGTAATTCTATGTATAAGAATAAAAACTCCAAATACAATTATAATAAATATATTTAATCTCTTATCAACTAAATGTCTATAATTTTGAGCAACATTTGCTGTATCTGCCTTAAAATTAATTCTGTTGGTAATTGGTGTATTACATAATTATATGTAACATTTCTAACATACATATGTATATGTATGTATCTACGTTTATAATTATTTTCTGTGTCCAATACACTGATACATTTTCAAAGTTTGGATAGTGATTTAATCTAGAACAGTGCGAAGATAATGCTGTTTTTTGAGAATCAGAATAAATATTAAATATATTACAAAAGACCTTAAGCTTAAATAATTAGTGTTATTAATATAAAAAGAGGTCAAAAAACTAGAAAAATCATAATGTTTGTTTTTTTTTTTTTTGCTATTGTAGTCATCTGCTATTGACATCCTCAATCAATTTGACACAAACAAAATGCTTCTTCTTTTTGGTATTTTTATTTTGTTGTAGAGTTGCGGCTACTTGATAAATTTACTTTAGGTGTAGCTGCTGCCTTCAATACTCAAAATTAAGTAGCCGACTGCAAGGAAACGGATACTGCCAACAACATTTGCAGTCGTGTAGCTCAATTATTAAAACAAACAAACAAAAAAAAACATTCAGATAATTTTTTTTATTTTCTAACTTTAAGTTTGCTGGGTTTAAATACAGTGCGCTCTGGTTATTTACGAGAATAAAAGAAATTTACAAACTAAAAAGCCCCAGCAAACCATAAGCCATGCACAAAATAATCAAATGTGTGTAAATTTTTATACGTTTAAAGAAAACTTGTGAAAAAAATATTAATTAATTCAAATTAGAACACAAAAGCAGCATTGCAAAAGAAATATTGATAAGCAATAGAAAAATTTTGTAAAATTTTGTATGAAAAGTAGAAAAGAATTTCTGTAAATTATTTCCTTAATAATTTTCATCAATAAATTATGTATCAGTTGAAGCAAAAATTTCGTCATTTCATGCAAAAGATTCTATTGAAGTCCACACACACACAAAATCTGTCGTTACAACGTCCCCTTGAACGCCTTGTGACAAGGTACATAATGTTGATGCAAGGCTAATTGATTACCAGATAAAATCACTAGAAAATTCGCCCGCCAGCTGATCCAAAAATTTGTAACGTATTTTTGTGCCGAACGTCAAAGTTTGGGACTTCCAAGAGCGATTATTCATGAAATTTTAAAAAAGGATCGGAAGTTCCAACCTTTTAAAATTCAAATCGTTCAACAAAGAAAGTGACTTTGATTGATGCAAAAATGTTTGTGAAACGATGTTGGAGCGTTTTCACACTGTAAATCCAATTTTTTGTAGCGATGAGGCTACTTTTCACTTAAACGGCCACGTAAAACAAGCAAAACTGCCGTTACTGGTCTCCAAGAAGCCGCAACCCACGATTGAAACATCAAAAACCATAGTATTGCCCCAGGGTAACTGTTTGCTGTCCCTTATCCACGCATGAGATAATTGGACCATTTTTTTTGCCGAAAATTCTCGAGGCCAGGCGACGAATGTCAACGGTGAAAATTATCGACGCATGATTACGGAATTCTTTTTGCCAAACCTGCGAGCTCATCCATCGTACTCTTCACACACGTGGTTTCAACAGGATGGGGCGAATTTACACACAGCCAGAGTTTCGACAGGGGGAAAATTTCCCCCAAAAACTAATCAGTCTCTTTGGGGACATCCCAAGGCCACCGAGGTCGCCCAATCTATAATGACAATCCCCAATCTCTTGTGGCTTTAAAGGAAAATATTCTTTGCGAAATCAGCTCAATTGAATCAAGTTTAGTGCAGCGTGTGGCGCAGAACACCCGGCTCCGTTTTGAACAGTGTGTTCAACACGACGGAAGTTATGTCGATGACATACTCTTTAAAAAATAAAATCCGCATTTCCATTCCATCGTTCAATGCTCTTAATAAAACTTTGTGTCAATTATTACGTTTTTTATTTAAGTTTGAAAATATAAATCTGCTACCAGACACCCTGTATGAAATAAACATAGGCCACCGATGATGGACTTCCGAAATCCAGTGTAGCCTGTGTAAGTCGGTATTGATTGATGCCGGTTATTTTCCTTCTTTCTTTGGAATTCTGTCTCATTTCTAATTACTTCGGACTAAAAAAACTTCACGAACTTCGGCCTCATTTCAATTTATGTAATAATAAACGAAAAATATACCAATAAAAGAAATAACTTTTGATGAAAAAGTAAGTATATGTTTTTCAATATTTTGTAATTTACATACGCAAGGATCTGGTCACAGTAAAATTCTTATATTTGAGTCCAACGACGACGATTTCAATTCGTATTAAAAACTAATTCGAAGAGCAATACTTTTTAAATAAATTTCTATAACTGACCATACAGCACATTCATATGTGTGCTTTTTAATTATAAAACTCACCGAAATTTGCTTTTAGGAAGAAGAAAAAATATAAAAACAACACTAACTAATTATTACGAAAAGAAAGGAAAAACAAAAAAAAAATATTATAAAAACTATTAAAATGAAACTAACCATTCATTAATTAATGTTCCTTCCTCCTTCTTTACATGGCATTTCCTCCTCCAATAACAACAACAACAACACACATAGAAATAGATTAACAAAATAAAAAAAAGAATCTAACAACTAATTCATGCAAAAGAATACTTTTGAACGAGTTTTATTAAAAAAAATAATACTAATAATAATAACGTAAAAAAATCTTGGATAAATAAAAAATTCAAACTTAAATCCAATGAACCAACGACGTCCAACCAACCAGCCAACCAACCAACCAACCATTGTTATCCAATGATATTGTGGAAAAATAAAAGAATAATGAAAAATAAATGAACGGAGTGGAGTGAATTGAAATGAGATGAGAAAAATAATAAAAAAAAAAAAGATTAATAATCGTATTCAAACATACGAATGCACATTCATGTTCATCATCACACATTCTCACGTACAGGAAAAATATGATTTTATAATCATAAAAAGAAAGTTAAACCATCCCTGAACTGCTCTACTGGATCCAAATATAACACGCCTGATAGATTGCGACTGCAACGCGAGCCATTCTTCAACTACGGCCGATGTTCCAACATCCTCATGCCCAGAGTTTGACAATAAATTGAACACACAAAAAAAAAGAAAAATTCTCCCTCTTCCCCATCCCCATCCTGTTCTGCTTCTCTCAGAATTTTAACAATCTTAATAAAAATAATCAGAAATATTAAAACTTCTGCACGTTACTAACAACGTTCACACACGCTGATTGTATGTCTGTCTTGCTTTCGTACATATACTTATTTTCATTTCAGTAGGAATAAAAGCAGAGAAATAATCATTTCACATTTGGGTGGCTTGCGAACAAAGGATGCCAGCAAAGGAATTAAACAGATTTATGCTGAATTGTCAAACCTGCTATAATTGCGCACGGCTGTGAGACAGATGTTCATGCATGTGATTTTTGTTCATGTTATTTTTCTATCGCAGCAAAATGTTGTGCTAATATTGCGATGGAACCAAAATGGGAGTGCTGATGGGTGCCTCCGTAGTCTACAGCATGAGCATTAGCCTATCAATCTGGAGGTTGGGAGTTCGATTCCCGCCTAGACCCTGGGTGTTTCTGTAGACAAGCTAAGAGCTTCGCAGAATGTGTGTTGTTGTTTAAAAAAAAAGTAGTTGCCGTGTTGGCTCAGCTACCTGAAGAACCCGAGTTCGATTCCCAGACCGGTCAAATAAAAAAAGTGCCTCCTTCGGCAGTATTTGAGCAATAAAACGTCAGTTAAAAAAAATATTTAAGTGCATTGCCTACGTAGGGGAGTTTACCTTGACCACTGGTTCAAGATAAAAATATAAAAAAATTTTCGGAGTATCTGCTGATGTTTAAGAGAATCATAAGATGATTAAATTGCATGCTTATCAAATCGCATGGTTGATTAAAATAATAATAATAAATTAGAGTAGGTTAACAGGCCGCCATTTGGCTCTTCTTAGTCCCCGTCAAGCTGCCTGAAAGGGCTAGAAAGAGAAGATATCACGTCATCATTCCATTTGCTCGGTGCTGGGAGAAACAAACTTACGCCCTCATGCCGCATTCCGATATCACAGCAAAGTCTAGCAGAACTCTGGAAGCCCATGGCAAATGCCCTTTTGACGGCGAGAGGAAGACTGTGACAGAGCAAGTGCTCAACTCGATTCGGTCGGAAAAAACGTTAAGGGGTTTCAATAAGAGATGTAAAAAGCAACGAGGCCTTTTAAGTGAAATTCGTAAATATATGATAAATGTGGTTTTAGCAATGGTTGGATACAACAGAAACTAATAATAAAGGTCTCCATTTAAATGCCTAAAATTGTTCTTTGTCAGATTTACGAAGCTCTTCTCAAATCCTTGTGCAAGAACTTAGAAAATCTTCAAATGAATATCGAAAAATATGTAAAAAAATTTAAAATAATTTTTTTTGAATTATGATTCTTTGCAGCAAACGCTGCTGTTTAATTATTTCTAATTAAAGGCGTAATTAAAATGTATACTTTTTGTGATCGTAATTTGTTGGACTAATGTTTTTATAAATACAATATAACCTTGACTAACAGAAACATACCAGCTCAATTAATGTAGGGTACAATATATCCTTCTTTTGTTTGCATTGTTTATTAACATTCATTTTGGCATTTTATTCTCAGTTAGTTTGCAAGTTAAATTGTATAAGATGTCAAGGTTTGAAAGCAATCAGAATAACAAGGCACGTCACCTTACGAAGGGTAGCTACAATTAGGCCACTTGAACTACCGTTCGCGAACTCTGCCGATTCATGTGCTTGCATTTAGATAACAAACCAGTACTGTTGGAATATACGAACTTCCGTAATTAATTTACCAAGTTAGATTATTCGCGATAAGGGTATTCCCGAATGACAACGCTACACGCCACAGTAATTTATATAGCGCGAGTTCGTGGCACTGGTAAATTCAAGACGTATTGAGTATATAGTAAAGTTTCGTAGATAAAGAATACTGTGTTCACTGAATATTGAAACACTAAAGGCCGGGGCACATAGAATCCGTCATACTTTGACTTTTTTAAATGACATTAACGTACCGACGGAAGAGAGTACTTTGTTGGTGGATATCAACTCTTAGCCAGCGTTACCACGTTAAAAAGTTCAAAAATAAAAAAAAATACCAGCATAAGTTTCACTTTATAAAAATAAGTCTTCAAGTTCCTTTAATACTGGTCACAAATTAAAAAAAAAATTATACAAAAACATTATGTACAGACACCATTTCAATTTAAGCCAAACAAACCCGTGCAAATAATTTCCAATCTATTTTGAATTTAAATACTGTGTTCTTTGAATTTTGTTTCTGCTGCAGCAGTCTTAAACTTTTTGTTACAACAGAAACGATTTTTAATGAAATAAAATGGTGTTAACAACGTTTCGCAATATAAAATCTGATTTTAAAACTTTACAAGTAAAATTTACGTATTGAGTATTACTTAAGGGTGCTTTACATTGTCCCACAAATCGTACGACATATTATATTTTTGTGTAGAAGAGCACAAGTCGGATCGTCTAAACGTAATATGTAATGAAACTATAAGATTTTGAGAGAAAATACGGATGAAAATTTGACAGTCGTATGGCTCTCTTGATTTTTTAAAATTTTTCTAAAACCAACTCACACGATTAGATCTGGGATGCGTTTTTATGTAAACAAATATGAGAAAGCCAGCGAGGGAAAACTGGTTTCATAAATTTATACCAATTATAAAATCGAAATGTACATTTTAGACCACGACAGCACAATTTCATAAAAATATACGTATATTTTCTAAAAGTACACTAAAAATTTTTACCACGAAAATAACATATTCGAAAGTTATAAAAATATTTTTCAAGGTTATTAAAAAAAAATTCATTTGCACAAGAACTCCATCCCTATGGAACACAAGCCAACAGCTGTAGTTAAATTAAATGAGAATGTTTTCATCTTACTTGATTTTATCCATACCAATGGTGTAAAAGCCAGTAAACAACCATTCGATTTTTACTCTCTTTTTTTGAAATACGGATGCAATTTCATTTTATTTTCTCTCTCATTTTACGTACGACAAATCTTATCGTCTAAAGCACCCTTTAGGCTGGAAAAAGTAAACAAAATGCAACAAATATTCACATCTCCACCCTAAAAAAAAAACAACCAATTAAGGTTGAAAATAACCTACAACGGCAACGCTGTTCATAGCTGTCCAAGTACTCAACGTACGTTGAAAGTTGGCCAACTTTCGTACTTTGCTTTGACGGCGACGTACTGAATGTGACAAGTCTCATAAGAAAACGTATTTTAAATTAGCTGTCAGTTGAAAATGTCAAAGTATGACGGATGACGGATTCTATGTGCCTTGACCTTAAGATGTTCGTGTTATTATTTGCAAAGGAAGCAGACCTTCGGTAAGATGCTGTACAGCCTGAGTCATACTGGGCAAATATGTTGCGTTACAAATAGATTTTCAAAAACCTTTTTTAATTCAAAACACATATCAAGTCTCAAGAAAAAATTTAACCCAATTTAATTGCAAATAAGCAATAAAAATCACTATTTGATTTGATAATTATGTACCAAAAATTAAAGGACTATAAAAATATGAAAATTGTCAGGGCCACTGCTGTACAGATCTGATTCACATGAAATGTACCAAAACAAGTGTTTAATCAATCACAATGATTTAATAACGCTCTATTTGTTGAAAATCGTTTTATGTAATTAAAAAAAAATCAACAATAAAATAAAAAACTTAATGGCAGAAAAACATTAGCGTTGTTCTTTGCAATTAGAATCAATTTTATTTAAAAGAACCCTGACCATGACAATCACTAATTTTCTTTTAAAAAAATAAAATAAAAAAAGCACACACACACACACACATACTCTCGTTCGCGCTGGCAAACATCACAAGGTCTCATTTATTAATTAAAAATGTAAAATTTTAAACAAATTAAAAAGATGATTCAAAGAAGGGGTGGTTTCTGCAGCTCTGCCTCCAAACAAGCCGATGAGGAAATGAATAACAATGCCAGACATGCCTACCAGCAAATCAATTGAATTTAAATTTATTTTTTTTTCTTTTTCTAAAAGAAATATCTGCCATTGTTCCTAAATCTGTACTTCAACAAAAACAAAATATTTAAATTAAACAGGTGGTGACAAAATATTTTTAATTTTAAAACCAGTTAAGCGATTTGGTGTTGTACTCGCATTTCGTGAGTAGAAAAAATTTATTTTGAAAACTTCAACAAAACTAACAAAATCACAGAATGTTTTTGAACGGTGCTTGAAAAATAAATTCGTGAGTAAAATACGTTAGTTAAGTTCCACAGTAGTGTTTTTTTTCTTTTGTTTGTGAACTTTTTTACAATCTATCATCAATTACAGATAATAAGTAAATTTTAAAACGTCGTTAATATTAACAATTACTGCTGAACTGCTTTGAGAACAACAATATATTCATAAATAAATGAAATAAAAAAGAAAAATTCTATATTTTATGTATTTACATACATATAGTATACAACTAGATTATACAAATTTCTTCACATAAATATATGTACATACATACATACATACATATATGCATATGTGACGCGCAAAATAGAAAGGGACCTAGGGGTAAAAACCGGTTTTGTTCAGGAGAGCCATTTTAAAGATTTAAATACGTGTATCTTTGGTGTACCATCACTTTCATAAAACGCTCATATCTCCGGGAGGGAACACTTTTGGGCCATGGGATCGGTCTCATTCGATGCTCTGATGTTGTCCACATCAACAAAAAAAAAGTGAAAATTGCTTTTTTTACCCTTAGGTCCCTTTCTCTATGCGCTGTCACATATACAAGGTGGGCCAAAAGAAGTTATCCGATGTTGTTTGGCTCTCATATTTTTCTAAATGAAAACCTTCGATTCTGTTTCTTGATTATGTTTAACTGAACCTTTAGAATTTTATTGGTCAAGTTGAGAAGATGATATCGTCCAAATGGGCGCCGTCACAATTGATTGCTATACGGGCTCGTTTTATGGCATTTTTCATCACTTCGCCGAGAACTTCGGGCGACAGATTCCCGCACTCGTGTCGAATGTTGTCCTTGAGGACTTCCAGGGTCTCGGCCTTGTTCACGTAAACATGGGACTTCAAGAAAGCCCACAAAAAAAGTCTGGAACGGTTAAATCGGGCGATCTTGCGGGCCAGTGCAAAACGCTAAAACGAGAGATGTGGCGACCCGGGAACGCCGCCATACGATTGGATTACAGTTACTCTAACACAATTGTCCAAAGCCGATGCCTGCAAAGCTGCCTTTAAATTGACAAAAATGCACTCATTTTTATCGCCTTCCTGAGATATCATTTCAAACAAGTCAATTGGAACAGCTGCTTTAAAATTCACAAATTTTTTTGTAAAGATTTTTAATTGTAAAGATTTGTTGTTGGTATTGTTTAATCACTGATTAAATATACTCGTAGAGGGCGCTTTAGTGATTTCATTTAATTTTTCGATTTTTTTATGTTGATTTTCTTTTGACTTTCGTATTGGCGATTGACTACAATATGATTTACTTTTTTTTCCGATTTTTTTTTTAATTAAATCGTAATCTATGCATGAAACAAATGCAACAACAACAACGACTACTTTTTATAAAAGCAAAAACAAGATCATAAAATAACTAAAACTTTGTTATTCACAAATAAATTTTGCCTTTTACTCTCTGCAGTTAAGTTCATTGTTCTTTCAAATTTTAATCAAATGTTGTTAAATACTGCCACTGCTTTAACACACATGCCACACACATGCATACATACATATGTACAATGTACATGCTTATGCATGCATGGTTATAAAAAGGATACATGAACGGTAAATAGAGAAGTATGAAAATGTGTGTGTGTGTGTGTGTGGGGGTGTGTGTAATAGATTTACAATTGAACATTTATAAAAGACATGTGTATGTGTGAGTAGGTTTGGTACTATTCAATCTACCACATGTGTGTTTAAATGCCTGTTTTATGTTTGTTTTTTTTATTCTTAATTCTCGTATATAATTTGTTCAATCAATTACTTGGTCATGTTTTGTTTTTTTTTTTTTTTTTTTGTAAAATTGTAAAAATCGCCAGCAAATGATAACAAAGTTTTCATTTTAATTAGATACAAATACTGTTGCAAGTGGAAAAAAAAAGATTAAAAATGTGACAAAGAATAACTTTCGTATGAGAGTGAATGACAGTGGGGCAATTTTTACTTTTTTTTTATACTCATTTCGATAATACATTTAATTCAAGCGAGAGAATTAATTTTATTTGAAAATGGTTTGAAGAGAATGAAGGCAACAAATTCATTAAATTTGCATTTCTATACGAAAACGTTATTGTGCCTTCAAAAGTACTGATACCATAATTTTTGTTACAAAAACCTTTTTTGTTAAATAACAATTTCAGTTTATATTGCGTAAATGCAGCTGCTGCATTTGTGCAAAATATAGTTACAAATTCTGCTTTGGTTTTTGATTGGTTTTGATTTTTATATCAATTATCTTGATTGAATTTGCCGTAGAAGCACACAGCACACAGCGCATACATAGATATTTCACATTGAAGTTGCATCAATTTGTTGGTTGTTTGTTTGTTGGTTATATTTTTTAATAAAATTTTAAATATTGAATGAATTTTATTGTAGAATTTTTTACACATGCGACTGTATCGTATTCGTATATCTTTATGTAAATGTGTTGACTGTTGTTCTGCATTTATAGACATATATTTTTTTTTTTTTTTTGCTTTCTTTTTATTCTGTTCGTTGAGGTGTAAATAAGCACATTTTATTTTTGATTTCTTTAGCATCAATTTATATAATTAAAATTGGAAAACAACTAACGAGATTTTTTATTGCGTTGCATAATTGCATAATAAAATGCTATCGCTTGTTATTTTTTAATCATTAAAATTGATTTTTCGTTCTTTTTTTCAGGAATTGTTGTAAATGAAGACTCAGACAAGCTGCTTGAGTTTAAATTTTATCAGACCCTGGAAGACATAACACATGATTGTGAGCCATTGTTATAACTTCTGTTTGAAGGAAGCGATTACTATTTTAAGCAGACAAGCCTTAAAGCTTTGCGGCACACATGTGATAGAATTTTTTTCAATAAATAAATAAAATTAAAAAAAAGCGTGATTGAGTGTGCATAAGTGTAAATTCTACGTGATTGGTTAGGTACTGGAACTCTCAGGTGAGTAAGTTGTCATTTTCAGTGAGCATGCATGATCATGACCAATGTTAGCATCATATACAGGTTTATTATGAATAGCAGCCATCAACTGGTTGAAAATGGATAAATTTGGCAGCAAAGGTTGAAATAGTTATTGCGATAACCAGTTGATAAATTTGTGTATGAGTAAGTACGTATTCGCAATTGTGAATATTTATTTGAACGAAAAAAAAATAACAGCTGCCAAATGACAGTAATAAGATGCAGTGAATGTGCGGAATTCGTTTAAAAATTAGTATTTTTTTTATTTGGTAGCGAAATATTGAGAAATAAATAATAATTGAAAAACTTTTCATAAAAAAAACCATCGCTCTAAAATAAATATAATTAAAGAATTAGTAGAAAATTTAATTTCACCAACCGCTTTTGAGCAGAGTACTTTTATACGACGTCCGCGTTTGCTTCATCAAGCTTTGTCAGCCTTGCAATTTAATTTTTGTTGCTCATAATACGTGTCCTGTGCATAATATCAATTAGTTTGTTTATTTTTAACGATATTTATTTATATATTTCTATTTTTTACTACGTACATTTTGAGCAAGGCGAATTGATACCAGGTAAATTCACTAGTAAACAACAACAACCAAAAATCATTGTGTACTGTCAAAATAAATCATTAAATTGGACATTGATAAATAATCGGCCAGCTGGGCTACTGACTTCACATGTTATGAATTCGCCTTGATTTCGAGTGAATATTATTCTCCTAAAAATAAAACTAAATTCCCGTTAAAAGCGATTTGGTAGTTGCTCGTTGAAAATATTGGGTCGCTACCTCTTTTAACCGCTGACATTTCGTAATACTAATTTATCAAGTTTGTTGTCAAAATTTCTTTTATCAATATAACGTTGTTGTTCATAATAAACCATATAGAAAAAGCTTCATTCAACAAATTTGCTACCCAAGCAGTAAAACGTAAAATCTAGTCATAATTTTCTGAAATCCTTTATTACGAGATTCCATTTCGAAGTCTTAAAAATGTGGAACGCCTGAGTAGTGGAAAAGTGAAAATACTCGAGTCATGATGCATTATTTCTTATTCTTATACGCATTAATACTTATTATAATGTTATCGATACTCATATCTACTCCACAGCATTATCTTACTCATACTTAACTGCACTGAGGAATCTGTTGCCTCATACGTAACCAATTGCGTATAGACGATGCAAAATATTCTTATAATTCCATGAATCACTATGAGTGGTGAAAACATTTCTGGTGTGTATTTTTGCTTTGCAAAACAGAACAAAACTGGAGAACAATGTTTGGAAAAAAACCAAGTAAAAGTGATACATTCGGCTGTGCTGATTCTTAGATACCCTTCACTACACCTTATATCCTATATTCGTCTGAATTTCTGCCTTTTAGAAATAATATATTTAGCTTATAAAATTGCCGAACCGACACCTAGTGTGCCAAATTTATATTTAGAGTAAGCAGTCTACGTTGTTACATACACGGACTAAATTTTACCGAAATCTATCCAACCGCGTTGAAGTTATGGAAGTTTTTGTACTAAAATTTCAAGTAAAAAAACGAGGTGGTCGTGTTTCTTCGCCTATAGCTCGGAAACTATTGAACTGATTCGGCTAAATTTAAATAGCAACCGATTCAGGTCTACTACTGACCGATTGACACCAAAACGAATTATGTGTGATGTTTAGCTTGGCGGGAAAGTTGATTTCAACCGATACACAGACAGACGGACATAAACATCTCTATTCATCACATTTCTGAAAATACATATATAATTTTTTTCAAAAATGAATATTAAAATTATTTTAGACGGAATGATAAACTTATATATGTATGTATATAGCCGTTACAATTAAAGTGAAGGGTATAATAAACTGTATAAAAATAGAACGTTAAAACTAAAATAGAATATTCAAAATATATTAGAATGTTTTGTTGATAAAGTGCCAAAAATATTTTATTTTAAACGATGCTCCTACTCTGATTTACAGTTCATTTTATTGTAGCTTTCTGTTTCATATTCTACTTTCATAACACAAACACTTACCAACCTGTAGGGAAAAACTTTTCGAATGAGCGTCATGTTCTGTTAGTTTTGTCTTGTTATTTATATTTGCACTGAAATACTGTGATTGGAAGTAGTGTGAACTAGAACACACAAACTTTAAAATGTTTTACGCCGCTCTCTAATATATATGTACTCGTACATACATACACACGCACATACAGAGACACACCCCAGTTAGCATTTGGTAGACAATTTTTATCAAAAACCACCTTAATGAGTTTTCTTCGATTATTTATGGTGAACAAAAAGTGAATTCTCACTTACACGCAAAGCGAATTCATACCAGGTGACCACATCCCTACAACAACAGTATTTTTGGGTTACAAATACAACAGTTTTATTCGAGTTGTGTTGAACACAACTTTGACAATTAAACAAAAATCAGCTGATGAGAATTTTAGCTAATGCGACCACCTACCTCCCTACAAAAAATGGATGGGCGAAACTAATATACTAATATACAAGTTTTATATTTGCCCGAACATATGATTGTCATTGTTGATGGATATAATTATAATTAATTTTTATGTGAATCCCTGAATAGTTTGTTTTAATATTTGTATATTTTAAATAATTGTGTGTCCAATTATATATTTAGAAAACATTGGATATTTTTAAGTGAAATTGAAAGAAAAGTATATTGCACTAATTATATATATACATTCTTTTAATCGTATTGCATTGACACCTATATTTCGTTGTATGTATTCTGGTACTTCTGCAGCAAGAGGAAGTAACCATCCGCGTCTAAAAAATCGGGCTATACCAGTTGACGTTGAACCAAGGGCAGGCTACCATTGAATTATAACAGGCCCAACTTGAGCCAAAGGCAGGCGTAACTTCCAGCATGGAGACGATCGAGGCTAGTGTAGGTATCTGGATATTTTAGTTCACAGATGATGGCCCACTCCAAGGTTCTGATGAATATTTCTATTTTATATTATATTACATTCCTTTTTTATATACATACGTCCATATATATTAGAATATTGAAATAAAATCAATATAAAGAATTGAAATAAATAGTGTTTCATTTCAATGGGGATATCCGTCAACAGTGACCGATATATACGTCAACGCTGACCGGTCAGCAATCACCGATATATCCATCAACACTGACTATCGCATGTACACAAAAGTTTCGGTAATTTTTCTCATATTGCCCTTATGAAAATAAGAGAAACTTTGTTCTACGCAATGACCGGTAATTCGGTCAGCAATGACGGTTATATGACCGGTGGCGATGGTCGAAGTAGTCTGCACGTTGAGTACAAAACGAAAAATTTTCCTGGGTTCAAACGCAGTTTCAGACTCTTAAAACATCTAACATTTTTTTCTGATGTGCAACTCTGTGGCTTTGTGTCAGTTGTTGGGTTTCAGTGGAGAAGGCATAGTCACTGGTCACTGAGCAGTAACGGTTTCATTTGTATCCCATCCACAACCACATCAGAACGCCCTCCTTCATCGTTATTGTGTAGCACCGGCGAAGTAAAATAATTACTAAAAATGGCTACTAAAAACGAAGCTTCAAAATTTAATACGTCTCCTTGACATCAGAGACGCTACAACACCGCTATAAAAACAAAGAACGTGCAAAAACAGATTTGTACGATAGTGAAGCTTCACCTTCTGTCATTTCTCCTTCTATACCTTTCCTCTAGTTCCAGCACAATGCTCCGCATGTGTAGGGGTCATCTCCTGAGTGCTGGTCCAAGATAAAAAAAAAATTACCGTCACTGTTCTTGTAGGGGTGGTTTGAATTCGCCTTGCTTGCGCTACGAATTAAAAGTTTTTGACATTAAATACAATAACAAATAGTATAGTAAAGACTATAATAGCTATTAGAAAAGATTCTGAAATGACTCTAAACTAACAAAGGAAGGATTCTTAAAATAACTCGTCAAGTAGAGTCGACCGCAGGGTACCACATTCTAACGACCAAAGTATATTTTATGTTCAGGAAATGAGCAAATATTCTGTTTTTTTATTCGCCCAGTCAAAGTAAACTCGAATTTGATTAATAATTTCAAAATATGCTGACTGGGACTTGTACATTTATTTCTAAAATATGTGATGGTATTACGACTGCGGAACACAATGTGTTTATAATTTCAAATAAAGGACAGCAACAATAACATTTCTCAAAACAAGAACAAAAAACTTTATTCTCGTCTTTTTTGTAATTCAACCAAGCAAAATAGTGTGCTCGTACAGTGAAAGATGGAAAAAGAAAACTTGAACAAACAAAAACTGTCAACCAGAATCTCATTTGTTACTCTGATTATGTTGTTGGCAACGTGCAACTATACCAACAAACACATGCACTCGCTGCACCCACACCTCAAAGCTCTACACATACTACACACACACACACACACACACACACTTATGCATAGAAACAAAACAATAAATGTCTACTAACAACAACTCAAGACAATGCTTTTGAACAATGAACGACTGAATGATTTTTTCTGATTTCATTGTTCTCTACTGCACCTCATGCCCGCTCCTCTCCTCTCCACTCCATTGCTCTACATCACTGACTAACCACGTTTTTCTTCTAGTATTATTGTTGTTTTGTCTTTTCTTAGCAAAATGAAATCATATTTCATAAACATAATCAAAATCATCAGAACAAATTATTGTTGTAGTTGTTGTTGTTAAATTTTTTTATTTACAACATGGGACATAAAAAGATTTGTTGAATTCTTATGTTGTTTTTTTTTTTTTTTGTTTTTGTATTCACGGCGACAGGATGAGGAATGCAAAAGTTTATTAAAATGTAAAATAAATTCAACTTGTACGAAACTTAGGAGGGTGTTCACTCTTGTAGTTGCAAGAATTGAAAATTAAAAACAACAAATATGTTGTGTACACACATACAGGCATACATACCTAAGTATGTTTGTAAATTGCTTATGTAGTTATGAGAAATGAATAATAATAATAATAATAAAGGAGAAATATTATAGACATCACTTACCCCTTCCATCGCAGCAGATCAGAAGACGCCCTGCAAGAAAACGTATTCTTTTAGTTTAGGATTTCTTTTTAATGTGGAAATATAATTTATTAAATAGAAAATAAAATTAAATTAATTGCCAAATTTTTCTTGCTTAGCTCGAGAATGGATCGACCAATTCGTCTATTTTTCTTTTCTTTTTTCATATTTCGTTGAGGGTTCAGAAAGGTTCTTATGGAGGGAAATATGTAAAAACTGGTAACAACAAAGCTATTCGTCTCCCATACAGAGTACACTACAGCCCGGACTTACGTCTATCATATTTGCGCACATTTCCGTTTGCGCCGCTTTTCTAAAATTGTTTCAATCCGCTTTGCGGCATTTTGATCCCGATTTGCCCCCACAGAAAATTACAAAATTCGTTCACCCAGCATACTCCGAAAATATTCATATACATATTGGCAGGGGCAATATTTTTTTGCCAAATACTACGCAACTGATGGAGTGCCAGTAGATTTCACTTTCAGCAAATTAGTTCATCCAATGAGCTGTTCAGATTTATCAGATTTATAGAAAATTTTAAACATGCAGTGATCAGCATCTAGAAAGGGACTATGACTTTGCCAAGCATAGTGCCCCAGGATTGGAGTGGTAATTAACATCAGATGCAATTTTTTAAAATATAATACGCATTTATGTAGAAGAACGGTTGTAGTTGGGTACGCGATTTGAGCCTCGCGTTAACTGCTCATCAAATGATGAACTTCAAGTTTTATTTTTAATTTCATGACCGAGACGAATTTTTGGTGGACAAGATAAACCAAAAATGTAAAAATACAAAATTTCGAATTCACTGCAGAATGAAAAGGTTTCAACTAAAATTTATACATACATACATACATTTCGCAGAAAATTCGTGCAAAAAATTTATAAAAAAAAAAGTATATAAAAAGAGTCGAATGTTCAACCCAGCAATTTTTCCCCATACTGGGAACAATAATTTCAAGAAATTGGAAAAAATTTGGCTGCTAACATCGGGCTATTAATCGTCTCTGTGTAACTCTGTGAGGGTGGGTTCAACCCCAGTTTCAGACTAAAATTATAAAAAAAAACATCTCGCATTTTTTGCGAGTGCATTAGTGTGTCTTTGTGTGTCAGTTGTTGTCGGAAGGTTTCAGTGGCGAAGGCATAGTCACTGACCACAGAACAGTAACGACTGCTTTAACAATCCACAGGCACATAAGAACGCCCTCCTTCGTCGGTATTGTGTAGCACCGACGAAGTAAAATAATGACTCAGAAAACGGCTACTAAAAATTAAGCTTCAGAATTTAATACGTCTCCTAGACATCAGAGGCGCTACAACACCGCTTTAAAAAAAAACCAAAGTACGTGCAAAAGCAGACTAGTGAAGCTTCACCTGCAGTCATCTCTCTCCTACTATCCCTTTCCGATAGTTCCTGCATAATGCATCGCATGTGTAGGGGTCATCTCCTGGTCCCAGATAAAAAAAAAACATAAAAAAAACTCTGATTACAAGCAGGATTTTTTTTATCTCAATTTTTCTGGTATAGTTCGTTAAATAACATAAATAAGTATTACTTTTACGGTGTAATCGCTCTAGAAGTGTGCAGAGTGAAGTTTATTTGAAATAATTAATATTTTTTGTTTTTTAGAAAATAGAAGTTTGTAAAATTTATTACTTTTATTTATTTTTTTTATAATTATTAAAAGAAATACTTTTGCCTCTTTTTAATTTCAATAGCAATAGCCAATGGCGAGTTCGTATTCTTAAGATGCACAAATAATGAAATAACACAATGACGTACTGAAAGCACTGACTGCATTTGCCACTTGCTGATAATCCTCGGGGAATTTAATATATTTCAGTTACTTCTTTTCATTTAGGGTCCTTGAACGATTTAACCCCGCAAATGTAAGAAGCCTACAGCGAAAATTTCATTCAAATCAAAGTTATTGTAATTATCCTTCAGCTATATTTTCCATGCACATTTCGCTTCATTGCAACTTACGAAAGCATCACGCGAAAGAATACGTATTAGCTTCAGCAGAGAAGTGTAAGAGGAATGAAAAAAAAAAAAAAACAAATGAAAATCAGACATATCATAAGGATCATGCATAAATGCACACATACCGTACAAATGTATGCGCTTGCATGATTCCACATGGAAACGAGGAGTGTTGAAATTAGCGCTCTACAGTAAGTTGTCATACAAGTGCACAAAACAAATAATTGCTGTTGTTGTTTATCTACATTTGCAGGTTTTTGTTTATGTGTGTAAATGGATTTTAATTTTCATTACTTGATGCTGTTATTGTAGTTGTGCTTGTTGTTATTGCTATTGTCGTTGATGTTGTTGGTGTTGTTGATGTTGTTGTTGTTTTCATTATTATTATTATTATTATTATTATTGTACACAAACATAAATTCGCACATAAACAGAAATTATTTACGTGCATTAAAAAATAACAATAACAACGACAAGAACAAGAACAACACGGTTGGTTACAGTGGCGGGATAAACGGCATTCACCCACTGCCTTCCGTGTGTACTCGTATCTTCATCACGTTAATAACAGCAACAGCAACAACAACAACACCACAAGCAGTACAGATTACAGCAACATCCTTGTCATCAGCATTATGTTGACAGTTCTGATGTTGATGACAAAATGATAAACATTATAATTTGTTGTCTTGATTTTTTTCTTGCTGCTGTTGTTGGTGTTGCTGCGCCTTCTCCAACCATTGCTGATGCTGATGCTGTTGTTGTATACCGTGGGTGTAATTTATTTTTCATTATATTGTTATAATTCTAAAACATTCATACACACATCTACATACCCACATACACACAACATACATACATATATCCAGTATTATTAACACGTATACAATTTCATTGTGCACTATGTTGGTATGTATGTATGTACATATGTATGTGTGTGTACAAACATATTTTTTAATTACTTTTTTCAATTCATTATCTTTTTTTCTTCTTCATTCTTTTGTAACAGTATAACTAAGTGTATGTCGGTGTAAGTGAATTTGTGCAAAAAGCATACTTTAAGGCTTGAGGATAGAAAATGTTGTTTATTTACTGAATGCTGCTTCGTAGTTGGTTGGCTCTTTTTCCCCTCTTTGATTCGTTTGTTGTTTGGTTTCGGTATGAATTGTGTTGCATTATGTTCTACTTCTGCATAAATTTAGTTTCATCATTTCATTTACGAGTTAAAGCGAAATACATGAAAAAAAACACAAAAAATTAAAAGAAAGAAAAGAAAGTATCGCTGTCTAACCAAGTGACGTTAGTTATGATGGTTATTAATCAACAAGATTTTCGCTGTATTTTTTTTTTATATTTCATTTTTCCATTGCATTGCATTAATGGAATTTTTATTGTATTGTTGGAAATGTAATTATTTTTATTAAAAGCATTTCTATAGCCTACTTTTAGGTGGTAAAAGTGGTAAAATATTAAAGTATAATTTTTTTTAAATGTTTCAGTCATCCATCAGAGCAATATGACCAGGGCAGGGCGCAAAGAAAATTAAGTGAAGGTGTTGAAAGCGCACTTCAGAGATCAACCATCTAATGTAGAGACTTTATGCACCCTATTTCACTGCAAAATAATTACTATTAAACGTTCTATATTTTAAAATGAGCCAAAACAAAATGAATAGCAAAGCGTGGGCAATTTCTTGATTTTATTTGAATTATAAAATAATCACATATTCGTTATTTTACCTGACACTTTGCTATAGTCACAATATATCTACCCCTGTGCGCGAAATTATCGTATGTTACAAAAAGTAAATTTTACAGGAGAGCGTTTTTATTTATTTTTTTTTTATTTTCCTGGCAGCAGTAACTGTCACATACGATAAAATGAACACAGTGTTATCTCCATAACTATAATAATTATCGCTATAATACTTTATCTGCAGATGAATTAATTTATTTAGAACCATTTTGCATAAAAAATTCCATTTCGAAAAAAGTGTAACATAGGGTAATTTCGTGCACAGGGGTCGATATAGAGACATATAATATTATTATATTAAAAATAATGTAGGTTTTTTATCCTAAATTAAATTAATATTGGATAGTTTTTTTAGAAAAACAATTAAAAGAAAATTAAATATTTTTGTACGTAAATAAAGCCAATCGTAAAATGTTGTACGTGCCAAAGTATTACTACAGGTAGGCCCAAAAAAAGCGAAGGTGTTTGAATTCCTTATAACTTTTTTATTGTAATTTATTTTTTTTGTTGGTTGTAGCATTTTCTAAAGAAGACTTGAGGAAGGAAAAAAAGGAAAAGTACCCTATTGAACAACGTGCCAAAATCGTTGAACTTTATTTGAGCAAAAAATTATGATTTTATTCATAATTTAATTTGATTGCGTTCATTAATAGTCAAAAAGGACTACGGAAAATCCAAGAGTAGTTCAACAGCGACAATTACATCAACTTAAGTGTACCGTTTGGTGAGTTACTTCGTCGGAAAGGATAATTGACGCATATTTTTTTTGAAAATGAACACAGTGTCGCCGTTTCCATCACTGGTGTTAGATATTGGAAAATGTTGGAAAACCATCCGCAAGTATGGTTCCAACAGAATGGAGCCACCCACAGCGCACTCTGCGAGGGACACAATCGACTCGAACCCCTTCGGTCATTTTGGGCCACCCTGCATATTAAATTTATAAATAAATCCCCTCCCGTGTCATGTAATGCTCATGGGAAATCACTTACATATAGAATGCATTGCACTGGTACTAGATAGAGAGAGGGAGAGTGTAGAGAATGGACAGGTGGTGAAAGTGGTAGGAATACACAGCTTAATTATTGCACAACTCTGCAGGTGCGTGTTAATTATGACGCATTATTTTTAATTTAAGGGGAGACATTTTATTTATAATTTTCTTCACCGACGTTTTATTGCTCAAATGCCGACGAAGGAGGGTACTGTAGCACAGAAGACACTTTTTCTGATATAATAAATATAATAAATGTCATTTGATTTATTCAATGAACTGCTTGTTTATGGAACACGTAAAGCAATTGTTATTCGAGAATTTTAATTGAAAATGTGTTATTGTTTTCAATACAAATAGTCAACGGATATTAATTGTACGTGTTTCATAAACAACCAGTTAATTTATTCTTTAAATAAATCTCCTTAAAATACACTACACTTTTCTAGCTACAGCCCTGTTTCTATCCACGATAGCTGTGATTTTATTCGCAATTTGCACAATATACAAATGAAACGAGATTGAGAAAACGAAGAGAGAGAATGTTTATTAAAAAAGAAATTAATTATCCTAATGAAGTTGTTGGCACGTTAATATTAAATGATAACGACCTTATTACAAATTGAGGCTACACAAAATATGATTCCATTAAGAATATAAAGAGTTAATTAAAATTATTAGCCCCACTCACTACTCAGTGGCAATGGCAGATACAACTCATTAAAAACGCATTTCAACTTTTTAATTACAAGCGAATTATTTATATTTATTTTAAATATATTTAATGTCTGAATATCTTCTAGTGATATTTATATTGTGTTAAGAACATAGAACAATCTATGTGCGGATTGAAGACACTTTTCCAGCAAAATTTCTAAAAAAAAAAAACATCATAATGCCAGTTTTCTCTTGACGTGAAAGATTTAAAGTTGTAATAATAAATAATTGCTAAAATAATTAAAACATGAACTTCTTTGTAATTCCCATTCATTAATAAATGTTATTTAAGCACTAAGTTAGCATTTTATAAAAAAAAAAGTTTGTTATAAAATAAAATAATCAAATTTCGTCCATTAGAAAACTAATCTTTATTATTAATTTATTAATGAAAAGTAATTTTAAAATTAAATTTCTGTGAAAGATAGATTCGTAGATGTCATTATTATATGCGTATACACTAGGTGACCAAGCAAACGTTTTCTGACTTCGTTCACGTTCACCACAATCAGTCCCTCGTAGTAATAACCGCCTCTAGATTGTTTGCAGCAACCGATCTTTTTGAGGTAGTTTTCGACCACTCTTTAGCATATTTCTGGCGGTATCTCGCCGATAAATTGACGAATGTTGGTTTCCAAATTCTCCAACATTAGCGAATTATCCGCGAAGACGCGTTCTTAAAACTTTTCATTTTATAAAGTCAAAATCGGTCGTGTTGCGTGGCTCTTGACACCACATATCGTGCAGTTCATAATCTTCAATTGAAAACTAATATAAGTCGTTTATCATACGGCCATAGCGCTCCGAATTGACGGCACCGGTTCCGCCACACTTTCACTAACAGTAGCGATATTTTTTATTGCGATGAGGCACAGGACTGACCACTGCTCTAACGATTCCAGTCTCCTCAAAATTCCTTATAATCTTGCCAATTCCTTGCACAGTAGGCCGATTATGATGACCAAAATCACTCCGCAATGCTCTATAGTGGGACCGTTTGAGCCACAGTAAGGGTCGAGTTAGTAAAAGCGTATCGTCCAACGTTAGACTTGTTAATATCGTTCAACTTTAGATGTCGGTTATTAAAAACGTAAAACTTCAAGCAATTCAGTCTTTTGTTTTATATGTAATGAATGCCAAGTTGACGTTTGCAGAGTAAAAATCTACTTTCTGTAGATTTTCTAAGTTACAATTTCAACGATACGATTTTAGTAAACAGCAACGAGCATTACTTATGTTACTGCTTTTGCCAGCTGCTCGCTGCGAACGTGTTACGTTTTTATTAACTGGGGCTTAGGTTTTTAACAATTTTTACGCATTCTTCGGTTTTTAAACAATTCATATTCGTAAATGATGGCAAACGTTAAACTAAATAAATGACACTTTAAATGACAGATATTTAACAGCTGACTAACATTAAATGGATAACCCGATACTAACGATAAGTGATTTTAAGACCAACTTTTTAATTTATATCAGTTTCAAAAGGCCAATTAATTTATGGTGTTTTAATTGAATTTGGCTTTTTCCGCATTTAAGCCATTTCTACTTAAAATACATGGACAAATCTGAATTCGTTGATCCATACAAATCAGCAGCGAACAAGCTTTAACTCAAATAATAATCAAACAACAAAGAATTCTTGTTGTTTTTGTTGTTGTATTACTATTATTATTATTATTATTATTGTCCTTATTGTATATCAGTTCATTGTGGATTTCATTTAAACTTTCCCATTTCTGTCTCTATTTTGTAACATCTTGTTCTCACTCTCTATCTCTCTCTCCCTCTATATGAAGAACAGGGTTGCCAGTTTCGCATTTTTAGGGTTTATTATTCAGTTGATAAAATTACTTTGAAAACAAATATAATTAATATCAAGTTTGGTGTATCTCTATAAAAACAAATTCATATATTGAATTTAAATCGCATCGTATCCAAAAAAAATATTATTCTGATGAAAATTTCAACATTTTGAAACTATTCAAGGATACCATAATTTATATTTGCGCTAGAGAAATAGAAAAAATGCAAGTCTAAAAAGCCTAAGGTTGACGATATTTCGGGGTTCAACCCCAGCTTCAGTCTAAATCATAAATACATCTAGCATTTTCTATAATGTGCATTAGTGTGTCGCTGTGTCAGTTGTTGTCGGAAGGTTTCAGTGGCGAACGCCATCCTTCGTCGGTATTGTGTAGCACCGGCGCAGAAAAATAATTACTAAGAAAACGTCTTATAAAAACGAAACTTCAAAAAAAACGTCTCTTTAACATCAGAGGCCCTACAACACAGCTATAAAAAAAAAACAAAGAACGTTCCACCACAATGCATCGCATGTATAGGGGCCATCTCCTGAGTGCTGGTTCAAGATTAAAAAAAATAAATAAAAATAAAATTCCATTAATTAAAAATCCTTGAAATAGTTGTCAAACTTTGTATTGTGTCTTTTTGTTTTGCTATTACCAAACGCAGAAATTGAGCGTTTATGCAGTTAATTAAATTAAATAAAAGAAAATTCAGAACTAGAATGCACGTAGAACTGATGTGTTCAGTTATAGTTATAAGAGGGGGTGTAAAATTACACAACGTTTGCTGTCCGTCTATAAACATATCGTACGGATAATTTCATTCTAAAAACCATCAAAAGTCATGTAAATATAACATTTTTCGGTATCGATTTTGCTTCATGTTTATGTTAGAGAATCAATATTTTTCAAAATTTCAATTGTGGAAAATTGTTAAAAATTAACTTAAACTCGCTCTGTTAAAGATTCGGTTAATGCAGAAATATGGAGAAGATTCCCCTACACAAATCCCATTTTAATATGGTCGTCCACGTTGGTTTCTTTCCTAAAAATTCGCATTTTAAGAACCCCAACAAAATTTTGGAATTCCTAACAGATCTATGTTAATACGTTAACAGAGCTCTGTTAATTGCTGAGGTTTGTGTCTAGGGTTATATATTTTAAAGTTTTTCTTCGCACACATCATGTTAAATTAATATCGTTTTCCATTCCACACATTAATATTAGTTTAGTTTTAATTAATTTCATTTGTATTATAAAATCATATAAAATTGTTTTTATATATTTCATACTGAATAAGCTCTATTTGCATAATTGAAAAATGCTTAGATGGTCACATCAGTCACTGTGTATTATGCAGCCACAGACGATGCAACACGTTTATCATTAATGGTGCATATTTTCATACACACAATGCAAACGACAAGTAAGTCATAAACAAAACATCAATTTTGAATGAAAAATCGCTGGAGAAATACGGTTAAAAAATACAACTTGACAGCTGTTGGTAAAAACACTAAACAACGATACACACTATGCAACCAACATCAACAAACCAGAAAATATCAAAATATTTTCATGTTTTTGAAACCTCGAATGCAACACGAATTGAAACCATAAACATGACTACAGACTATGCAACCAACAAAGAAACTTGTCGGGTTGCATAAATATGTTGCATCGTCTGTAGCCACCATTAGTATTGTTGTTTTATGTATTTTTGTCGCTGCTGTTGTTGTTATTGTTGTTTTTGTTATATTAATATTAATACCCGTGGAAATTTTACGCCTTTGTTACCACATTATGGTTTGTTGTACAGTAAATAATTAAAAATTCTAATTAAGCTGTGATTTAACACCAGAAATGAATTTTATTGTCTTTTGTGCCGCTTTGATATTTATTTATAATCATTTTATATATGAATGTATAGTATAAGGTATACAGGCATACATACATACATACATAGCGTCACCAAAAATGCAAAAGGTCCTATTAACACTTTTTTAAAAGTTTTTCAGTAAAGACGAAAAAAAACTGAATAAAATGAAAAGTGTTATGTGGTTACAAATATGATTTTTTCGCAATATCATTGAAATAAAATGATGAGTTTATTTTGCTACACGAAAAATAAAGGTGGCGATGGTCGAAGTAGTCATTTTTGTGCACATTTTTGAATTGTGACAAATAATCATTTGTAGTTAGGACCTTTTGAATTTCTTTAATTTTCGTTATTTTCAAGTATAGGAAGCTAAAAATTTGTGAAGACGTGGCCTTGATGCGCTGTACCAATATCCATTAAAAACTCAATTTTGAGTTTTTACTTGTTACGCTCTTTTGCATTTCGCGTGACGATATGTATATAACTTTTGCTGTATAAAATAAAACGAAAACAAAACCACCAACAACCAGTCAAAATTATTAAGAAGAGTTGTTGATGTTTTAGTTGTTTCAGTCCTGTTGCCTGCCTCCCAGCGGTTGCCAGACTTGTCGCTGCAGATTGTTAAAACAAAAACAAAATAAATAAATAAAAAATCACTCATATTTCTTGTTGCTGTTGTATGTATGTATATTTTATTGTGTTGTTTTTCCATAAAAGTACCTTAAAATTAATTCATCAAGTTTATCAACTGCTGCTTTTGTAGTTCGTTTATGATGCCGTTCGTTGTTGCAACGCGTTGGTATCGTCCTTAAAGCATGAATGTAGAAATGTGTATGAGAGATATGTTCTGTATGCCAATCACAAAAAAAAAATAGCTACTTTGTTATTTACCCACGGATGCAGTATATGAATGGAATGGAAAAAGAATTCTTTATAATGGACTGAGTTAAGACTCTGAAATGTATCAGTAACATTTAATTGGCATTTTCAGTATTTGCCGCAGTCTGTACTTCTTGAAGCGGCCGATTTGTGTATAATTGGCGGCATGGCAATAGTTGCCATATAAGTTGTCCCTTATTATCCTTAACCAATCGCCCAAACTATACTTCTTCGGCTTTTTAAATAAGAATGAATTATTTTCTCTTCGAAGGAACTGCAAGTCAGTCGCAATTTACATATGTATGTATTTTTTTTTAAATTTTCAAGAGCGAATATAAATTTTACTACAATATTTATCAAAAACAAGGTCTACAACAGCTCCCTTCTTTATTCTTAAAACTAATTAATTAAATTTCGTATAGCAAATTTTTTTTCTCACTCTTAAAACATTGAGTGGTTCTAAAACTGAATGTGAACAAAAACAAGAACAAGATAATAGAAAAACAAACCACCAGAGTTTCAAGGGGAAATAAATGTGTAGAAAAATGCATCAATTGTTGTTGTTCTCTCATTTGAAAATGCAATTTTCAACAGATTACATTAAATGTTCAGCTAACAAAACGAACAGCAACAGAATGCAGGAAGGCAACCTACTAAGAAATATGCAGATATTTAAGCACATTGAAGAACAACAAAGTTGTATACAATAGTGTGAGTGAGTGAGTGAGTGAGAGAGTGGGTAGTGAGTGTTTTGCCATCTTGTCATCTGTTGATTTTACAAGTGACTCACGAGACCAGCCTAAATGATAGAAATCACAGTCGAATCACTGACATCAGAAAGAGTTATAGGGTGACAGGTATCGTACTTTGATTAATAATTTTGTACGCCCTCTGGCAGCCAACAAGTGGTTCCAGCAGGATGAAGCAACAGCACACACGGGCCGTGCCCACAATTAGTCTTTTAAATGAAATTTTTGAAGACCGAATTATCTCAAGAAATTCAGAATTCAATTGCCCCGCACGTTCACCAGACTTAACTGGGGTTATCTCACAGAACGAGTGTATGTTAACAAGCCCCATACTATAAAGCAGCTAAAGCACAACATTGAAGCTGAGATCAGGGCAATAGAGCCTGACACTTTGATTGCAGTTATGTAAAACGCCTGTTAAAGAGCCCAATTGTGCGCCGATGAAAATGGTGGTCATCTCTCTGGTATTATTTTTCATAATTAAAAACCAAAAAGTCCTGTCCAAAGTGCAATGCACTTTCCAGTCCCTTAAATTATATAAATGATGAAGAGAAATCAAAAGTTTAATGAAAAGAGTAACGGTCCACGCTGTATGCAGGGTTCTTTTTGAAATTTGAGGTATAGAATTTAGAAGCACTACATTGAATATTTAGGAACAAATGCTTACAAAAATGCTTCCGAGATGCACTAAAGTAGTTGGTTACACTGTTTATAACACTATAAATGCTTAAAAAATTCATTTTGGCTAGTTGAAGTAATGCTAATGCCGCTTAGGCTCATCGCGAATAAAAATCATTTCATTACGTTGTCCCCTTTACAAAAGTGCTTCCAGGCAAGCACTCATTCTTTCTGGGTAACCAAGTCCATGGTAACGTTATCACAACTATTCAACAATAATTTATATAAAATGAATTCGTTTGCATTACAATTATTCCCATTTAGATATCATACCATAACGATTCGTAGGTGGTAGTCTTCTTGAAGAAGAACAATGTAAGAATTCCTTCCCATCGCTTTTAGCATCATTCCAAGGATAAGTATGACAACCAACAACAAATATGATTAAGTGCTACTGATAAATTGTCCACAATAGCAGCAGAATTTGTTACTCCAACTGTAGAAGAGCAATTCATTTCACAAATGCAAATGGTTAACACGAAAAAAAAAAGAATGTCGGAAAAAATTTTAAAACAGGAATTCAAAGTATGTAAACGGAAGTACATTTTCCACAAGTCTCAATACACCGTTTACTTTGTAGGGCTCAATTTATATGCAAAAGTTGCAAATATAGAAGGTCACTTTAATAACCTGCAAGTACTAGTCAGCGATTTCGATATCATTACAAAAAAAAATAATTCCTTATGAAATCATACGCTGTAAGAAAAGTTTTCCTTTCATGTTTTAACTTGAATTTATTTTAAATGAAATGTATGTTATGGAGTCGGTTTACATCCTCAATAATCATGCGAATTCTGTACCACTCTTAACCCTTAACAAAAGCGGCAAGCGACAAGCGATATTTATCTGTCAAAATTTCTCACTTTATTGAAAGCAAACCATAATAAAGCAGTGTCTACGCTGTGCTGTTGGAAAATAAGATTTTGACAGTGCGTTATAAACTGAAGTTGGTTGGAGAAAGCGCACAAGCACTAAATCCATCCGTATTTATCCATGAAACAAAGAAAACAAGATGGGGCATTGGGCAGGTCCGTTACCTTTGTTTACAAATCAGCTGGTATTGATGACGTCACTGTAGCCCATTGGAAAAGTTATTTGTTTTGTGGTCGGTTGCAATTTTTTAAAACTTTTAAGGTATTTAGAGTTTAATTTGTGATAAATTAATGAAAATTTTCTGTCGTGTTCAAGTTCACAGTTAATTTATCACAACATTGTGAAGAAATTACATTCCTGATTTGAATAAGGGAAAAATAACAATTAACCTCCAATACCAGTTGAGTAGAATACGTATTTTCTATGCCATTACACACGCCATCAGTACTCTTTGTGTCAACAGGGAAGTAGTTGTAAAGTCATTAATATCATCTATTTAAACCGTCAGAGTTTAGGAAAATGCATACGAGAATTTCCGTTACTGTTTACAAACTATTAACAAAGGTTGCCAGCTTTGTTATTTTTTATGTTTTTAGTAATTGTAATACTTCATAAATTGCCAAAGGTCAAAGCTTCTGTTTTCAGTACAGTTGAGAACGAAATTAGATTTTTACAACTTTTTAACGGTATTTCCCTATTCAAAATTTGTTTGGCTATAATAAATATGATAATATAATTGAATAATGAAAATTGAATGCGCTGTTATGAATTGCAACACAAGCAACAAAAGCAAAATGCTTCAGAAAATAAAGGTATAGATATTTAAGGAGAACCTTTTCCGAAATACACACTTTCATCGAAAACGACGAAGTAATAAATTTTAATAGATTTTCAGTCCCGGAGATATTATTGCTTTATTTTACTTTTTGGTATATTCTGCATATACATATATGGGTAAAGGCACATATGTTCTGATACGACTGATACGAGCACTTAACTACGTGCTGTTGGCATTCAGCGGAATGTGTCTTGAACAAACAGTATTACTGGCTTAAGCGTTCTTGACTCAAATACATTCTGATGTGACACAGCGTTTGGGCAGTTCGAAACACCTCAGCAATCTGTAATTTATAGACCAGGGATAACTATGAATTAGGATTGCAACCTGTGTGCACTGGTATTAGTACAGGATGTTGTATTTCCGAGTGCCCATGGGGGCGGTAGTGATCGTCTTTATTTCACTCGGTGTTGAGAGCACCGTGGAATGAGATGCTATGCGTAGCGGTCCACGCAAATCTTGAACACATCTGTTGTCAACATTTTTTCTATTCATTTCATTTTTTAGGTTCGCAGCGCATAAAAGTATCGTCACACAATAAAATTCTTATTAGGATTTGATTATTAGAAATATAATTTTAAATGCCAATCCAGTCTTAAAATTTTAAATGATAAAAATATTGAATATCTATAATCCAGTGGCTAAAAACAATAGCGGCAAGAAAAAAATTCTGAAATAATGGGGAAATCATGAAACCACCAATGAGACACCCACTTTCAAAGCACACAACAACACATGGAAATGCGCAAGATGTTTTTTTCAATACAAAACAGTGGGTCGAGATGTAAATTAAAACAGACAAATAATCTTCTGGCCTGTAACAATATCCAACAACTAAGTCTGGATGGAGGCAAACTAGCAGCCTATTAGAATGGAAATGGAGTTGGATAGGTCACACCTTCCGTAAACCAGACGATGATATCACCAAGATGTGCATAGATTGGAACCCGCAAGGAAGCTGACGAGTTGGGAGACCAGCGCATACATGGAAGCGGCAACTGACAACAGAACTATCGAGACTACGTATGAAGTCAAACGAAGTCAAGCATCGAGCCGAAGATCGAAATTATTGGAACCACCTTGTTATGGCCCTATGCTGCCTCGAGGAGTGAAAGGAATATATATATACTTTTAAGCTAAGCCGACCATTTTATTTATTATTGTACTCCGCCGACGTTTTATTGCTCAAATATCAAGGAAGGAGTCTGAAGTGAATCGAACCTGGGTCCTTCTGGTTGCACAGCCAACACGCTAACTACTCGCCATATTGTTTCTAGAAAAAATATTACTATTTCCTTAGCTGCAAGCCGTATGAAATACGTTGCAGCGGAAGTAGTCTAGAGAGGGACAGAAATATAGAGGGCTTACATTTTTGTGAGGGTGGCGATGACATGATGGATGGTAGTCTGCACGTTGACAGTTCCAGCACAATGCTTCGCATGCGTAAGAGTCATCTTCTGGTCCCAGATATAAAAAAAATACCAAATATTTCTTTTAACCGAACTATTTTTCACGTTAACAGAGCACTGCTAAGCACTTACCGGCGATAGTAAATTTGCTGCAATTTTGAATAATTGGTTATTCTGGAAAAATCCAGCCATCTAGCCAAACCCCACTATATACAAACTGTGCTTTAGAGATGCTTGGGAAGATAAATTCATTGAGTTAAACATATTTTTAAGAAATATTGTACTAAAGGGTGGTTAAATTTCAAGGGCCGATGTTGATTTTGAATAAAACACAAACTATTTAGGAAATTATTGTAATTTTATTTTATTATGATATATTGGTATTACTCAATTATGTATGGAACAAAATATCGGCCAAATGGGCGCCGCGACCACGGCGGCACACCTCCATCCGATGGTCCAAATTTTCGATGACCCTGAGGCATAATGGAGGTTCTATGCCGTTAATGTGCCGAATTATCTCATCCTTTAGCTCTTGAATTGTTGCTGGCTTATCGACGTACACCTTTTCTTTCAAATAACCCCAAAGAAAAAAGTCCAACGGTGTCAAATCACATGATCTTGGCGGCCAATTGACATCGCCATTACGTGAGATAACACGGCCATTGAATTTGTTGCGCAAAAGAGCCATTGTTTCGTTAGCTGTGTGGCAAGTGGCACCGTCCTGCTGAAACCACATATCGTCCACATCCATATCTTCCAATTCGGGCCATAAAAAGTTCGTTATCATCTCACGATAGCGAACACAATTCACAGTAACTGCCTGACCGGCCTCATTTTGGAAAAAATACGGCCCGATGATGCCGCCAGCCCATAAACCGCACCAAACAGTCACTCTTTGTGGGTGCATTGGTTTTTCGACAATCACTCTTGGATTCTCATTCGCCCAAATGCGGCAATTCTGTTTATTGACGAATCCACTGAGGTGAAAATGTGCCTCATCACTGAAGATGATTTTCTTCGAAAATTGATCATCCACTGTTGCCGTGGCGCCCATTTGGCCGATATTTTGTTCCATACATAATTGAGTAATACCAATATATCATAATAAAATAAAATTACAATAATTTCCTAAATAGTTTGTGTTTTATTCAAAATCAACATCGGCCCTTGAAATTTAACCACCCTTTATATAACTTTTGTAATGAGCTTCTGACTTCTTCCTCAGCGAATCAAACCAAATGTCAAATAAACAGGATGCATATATGCATCTATAGAAGTATAAAACTGCGTTTACAGAATTTCTGAATTGTATTTGTGATATTTTTTAGAAGCTCGTCTTTGTTATTTATAGGTGCGTTCTCTCAGGGATGTTGCCACTGTTTTTCTTTTGTACAACTCTACAGTTGCGCGTTTTTTAATCATTTGTCGTCTTATTGACCAAATCATGACGAATGAGGGCGCTGTTAGCATAGATACACCAGAGAACACATGATAATTTTAATAACCGCAATTCGATGTCGAAGCTAACAAAAGCCTAAAGAAATTTACCAGGTACTAGTATAAGCAAAAAAAAAAATAATATAAAATCAGTTCAATCGCTGCCAGTGACAATGAAAGAAATTTCAAATATTAGCCGATCGGCCCACTGTACACAGGTATAAAACAATGGCTGGCTAAGGTATTTCATTCATATACCCAGATGATGTTCTAAATCTTGTGTGCATGTGTATGCAGATAAGTTTGTTTACACATTGTACAAATGTGTGCTGTTCGCTTGTGACGATGGGGACGACAATTGTTCTATTGTGTTGTTGCGCTGCTGTTTGTTGTTGTTGTTGTTGCTGTTGCTGTTGTTTTCGTCGTTGTTGTTGTTGTTGTGTATATTTATAAATGAATGAGAAGGTATGTAATTTTCTCATTTGCACGTTTTGTTTTTCAAATTTAGTGTTACTGCTACTTTCCCCGCACACACATACATATCCCTGACGTTACCTTTGGAAGAGTTTGTTATTACACATGTGTACAAAAATATAGCTGCAACATAATTTAAATAAATTGATAGGCAAATAAGTTAACGGCCAGTCTTCTGGGATAGAAAATGGTTTTCCCGTTTGTTTTTTCTTTACCAACTAGAAAACGAAATGTACTTTTTAATCCATGACGGCTGGTAGCATTTTTTAATACAGAAAAGTCAATGCCAGAGATCAGTTATTAAACAATTTTTATTTATAAAATGTTGTTGGCTTTAATAATTCTTCTGTTTGTCTGAAATTGTCAACAGTAGCAGTGTGTAGTCTATTTTGTGTTATTGATATTGTCCAATTACTGAAGATGTTGCTTTAAAATGTTAACTCGATTGTCACATAGTACAATATTGACAGAAAAATTGTAATAAAATGTTCAACAAACATGTGAAGTCACAATCCTTGTGCGGCAACATTGTCCCAAAATGTATTGTCCGTGCATTATATGACAATAATATTGTCACAATTCTGACAATCGTGAGAACACCCTACATTTCCTTCATTTGTTATTGTCACATGTGCTTAACTACTAGTCTCCACGTGCAATAAACTTGGAAATAATTATATTCGCGACTGTCAAAATCTTTTCTCAACACGATACGTTTACGTGTAGACCGCACGAACATTTATTTGCACATTTATTGCGCAATAGTTATTCAAACTTATTTCCAAGAAATTATGTTGAACATAAACTGTCAAATATGGCTATAATTTCTCTGGAAGGTGTTACTCCGCGAATTACGTAGATAAAAGAAGCTAATGAAAGAATATAGAATTATTTAAATAAAAAATATGTGAAATTTCTAGATTTAGGTTCAGTACACATTACGTGTTCTCTACCTTAAAACATAAGCTTGAAGATTAATCTATTTATACTGTTATTCTACTGCGTTACTGATCACGCCCTGCAGCTTTTTTTTGGTACGGGCACGCACTTTGGGACGATGGTGTCTCAGTAGAAGAACTTCGCGTGAGTCTATTTTTAAGTAAGTTTATTATTTATTTTATTAAACATGACTGCTGTCATGTGTGTACAGATTTAATGCAATTTTTCAAATATACTTTAAGTATTGAGTAAATTTAACATTTAACAATTATTCGAATTTTGAAATAGCCACAAATGCTATTTTTAGTAACAAAGAAGAACATATCAAGGAAATTCGTCATTTTGCTAGTTTTTCTGTATGTTCTACTAATTTTCGAGCCACTGGTGTTCTTGTTAGCACAAGAACGTACATACAAAATATATACATACATGCATATTTATGTTTGTTTATGTATAATCATCCTTGTATTGTTGTCAAGGACCATTTACAGGACTCAGTTGTGCTGTGTGTGCATCTTGTGTAGTGTAGTTCGTTCAATAAGAGGGGTGGTGGTAGCGCTTGCGCTAAAATTATATTTATTTATTATTTTAACACAAGCGGCAGCAGGAGCAGTAAATTTCTTTTTTTATAACAACATCATCATCCACATCGTATCGCTGTTGTTGTGTAGTGTTGTTGTTGCTTGTTTTGTTTTGTTTTGTTTTTGTGTATATTCTTTTAGCTTATTCTATTTAAAATAGAATAGGCGGAGCGGTGTCTGCCTTTAATATTCATGTACACAAATGTACATTTAAGCAAAGCCAATCATAACTGAGTAAAAAAAAATCATATAAAAATATTAAAACAACAACAAAATACAATCCCGGTAGACTTGATTGTATTGCATCTATAAACACATGCACACACGTCAGCAATTTTCATCCTGTTTATTTACGAACACACAATAAAAAAAAAAGAAAAAATGGGAAACGACTGTGAAAGAGAATGAGGGGAAGGTGGCTTTTTAGTGTTCATCATTTTAAAAAATTATGAATATTGTTTTTACGTGTTGTTGCTTTATAATGTTAACATTATTGTTGTTGTCTAAATGTTATTGTCTTACTCTTGCTAGTATGTATTTGGTCGCCTACACATCCATACATACATACACGTACAAATATGTACATATGGATATGTGTGCATTTGGGTGTTGCTTTATAGTTTTTTTTTCAACTAAGAGAATCCTCCATTTTTTTTTTTCATTTCGTAATTTGATGCTGCTTACTACAGTTAAATGAAATTGTTTATTTTTTTTTTGTTATTGTTTTAATACATTTAATTGAAATGTGACTGGTGGATGAATGTTTGCATGTGTGGCTCCATCTGTATGTATGTATGTATGTACATACATATATCTAAAGTACACATACGCACGTTGCACTACATTTCTCCATCAAATGGAAATTGTGTGCACAATATTTATAAAACACAGCACTGATACTTTTAATTTAATAATAGGTATTGCATATTAATATTAGTTGATGTTAATATATGCACATTAAGACGTAAATACATATACATATGTATGTAACAATGTGCATACGAGTATGTATTTCTGCCAGTGCTGCCATTTTTTTTTACAAAAACTGGCAATTTCCAAAAAAAAAACTGCTCCTTCAAAATAAATGAGAAAAATATAATATTTTGCGTATATTTAATTAATTTTTATTGAATAAAATAACAAAAGAACTTTTCAATTATATTGTACAGTAGAGTCTCGTAAAAGTTAACGAAAATGTTTCAAGAGTAATTAAGTTTTTCAAATTATTAACTTTTTTAAACGACCTTTAAAATTACAAAAATGCCTAGATTATTTTTGGAAATAATACTCTTCGTTTTCATCACCACAATAAGAAAATTCAGATTTAATATGTACTACCGACTGGTTTACAATTCAATTTCGGCAATTAATGCACATTAATTTCAGCAGAGTCGTTTCAAACAGATGTGTAGACTTATATGATTTTCAGTTTTTTCTTTTCTTTTTATAGCTCCCACCCTAACATGCATCGCATTTTCAAACCATATTATCAAGATATTGATATCTTTTAGCAGCCTTCGAGAGCTCACTTTTGGTTTGTGGTCGGTATCATCGTACCCTTCTCGTACCCATCGTTATCTTCCGTAACTTGAACTTTGTTCCAATTTTCAATGTCAACACAGGCTACTGTTCACATTCTCAGCGTCCTTCGGCATCAATAACTAAACTTCTCGAACTATATCGTCATAAGCACCATTTTATTTCATAATTATTTTTAGAGCTGCACATGAACGCTGAAATTCGGTTAACTTGGCCGAGCAATTAACTTTTACGCGAGCAAACTATTTCGAGATTCTACTGTATATAAAATTATAAGTAAAAAACGTAAATCTTTTAATCTTAAAGGTTTGTTTTTATTTAATATTTGGATATTTCGTCAACCATCGGTTAACATTTTCAGGAAATTTTTATTATTTTTTATAAAATTTTTTTTTTATTTTGAAATTAATATAAAAATTTTGTTTTTCTTTCTGCAAAACATGTTTCATAAAAATTGTGTAATGAATATGATTCAAAATATTTTAAAATTTCATACAACATTAACATTAACTTGTTTATGTTGAAATTTGTTAAATTAAAATATGTTTAAGTATGGTATATGCATAAAATTATAAATATGTATAAAAATATATTTTAAATGTATACGAGTATGTTAACTAAATGTTAACTTGAAGTATATTTTTAGGCTTGTACTCATATGATGGTTAATTCGTTTTTGTTAGTTGTTTTACATATACAATTCCATGTTAAAATTAATATTGTGTTAATGTAATAATAACAATAATTTATATTTTTTTTTAATATTATATATATATATTATATTATATATATAAAACTATAAGTATGTATAAAAAAATATTTGAAATGTATATGTAAAATGTAAAATGTAAAATGTAAATTTTACAATTTTTTAAATTTTACATATATATTTTGTTAATGTATGAAATTTTAAAATATTTTGATATTTTTATGCAACATGTTTTGTAAAAAAAAAAAATTTTTTTATATTAATTTCAAAAAGGAACAATTGTATAAAAAATAATAAAAATTACCTGAAAATTTTAACCGATGGTTGACGAAATATCGAAGTAGAAAAATAATAAATAAAAACAAACGTTTAAGCTTAAAAGATAATATATAAATTGTTATTTCTAGTTTCTGTTTTATTTAAATTTATTTGAGTAAATATTCTCTCAACATTGGCCGTTGACACTGGTATTGACAGAATTGCATAAACTAATGTTTATACAAGAAAAAAGAAATGTTTAGAAAAATTAAATAGATTTAAAATTATTTATTATTTATTTATTATATTTTTAAATTAAAAAATATTTGTGGTATGAAGAAAATTTTTTGAAGAAGCTATTTATTTTATTTAGTTGTATGTACATATATTGCGTAAATCTCAAAGATTTGTTGGGAGTTCGTGTATAAAAATATGGAATTTCTTAGCTTTTTTCAGTCTACTGGCGATTTTGAAATGTACATATAGACCAATTTAACCATATAACAAACATAGATAAATAATCCTTAAAAACTTTATTCAAAATGTATTGAATCGTATGGAAAGATATTGTTGGAAATTCTGAATGATTTTAATATTAATTAATAATATATTTAATCATTGGAATTTAGTAAACCCGGTTCCTTTTCAGCCCCAATCGTCAACTTTGAGGCCTTAAGATAATAATTTTGTTTAATTTTGCGAGTTATCCACATTTTATCTACATCTCTAAATATTTTATTTGGTGCAGCTTTGCCTTAATTTTCGATTCTATTTTCGTAAAGATGATCTCTTTGACAGTTGTGGAACTTAGTGCCACAATTTCTGCAATTTGTTGTTGACTTCTGCCTGCGATTGAGCTGTGCGTGTATTTTAATGACAACATTATATGTTTCGTTGATGTCTTTTTTTTATTTTTTTTTCTTCAATCTTATAACACGACACATATCTTTACATGTATTATACAGTTTTTTTTTTAAATATTAAATTTAATATTCATAAAATAATTGTTTGTATAAAATTCATTTTCATGAAAAAAATATGTTTGACGCACAAAGTCTATAAATATATTATTTACTAAAAAAAATATTAAAAAAAAAATTTTTCTTTCTTTCAAATGTACAACAATTATTATCAAAAAAAAATTGTTACTGAATTGAAAAACATGAAATCGTTGTTTTGTTTTTATATAAGTGATGTAAAACTAGAAGGATAATTCGTTTACGATCTTGAAAAAAAAATTATGAATTTAACTTTAAAAATAATTTTAATTTTCAACTAATAAATTGAATACGAGACACAGTCGATATGAAAAATAATACAATGCATGTATTTATGGGCATGTGAGAATAGAAGGCGAAATGTAGAAAGTGTTTCATTTTTCATTGAAATCTACATATCGTCGGATAAGTATTGTTTTGCCGTTCAAGTGTACGTACATACGGCAAAATAATACTCAACCGACGATATATAATTAAAATCTATTTAAAATTTTAACCGCCTATAGACTTGTACATAAAATATTTCCATACAAAATCAAATAGTCAATTACAAAAATTACACGTACATCATTTTAAATATTTTTTAATAGAAACACACACACAGCCACAAACACATACGTACGTAAAAGTTGCAAAAGAATAAGTAAAAAAAAAAAACACTTGATTTTGCAAATGAGAAAATCAGAGAGTTTAACACCAGGAAACAAAAGCAAATGGCAGGAAAGCGGAAGTAAAAAGTGAGCAAACTGAATATAAGCCACCACACAACAACAAAAAAAAACAATAATAATAATGCTCGTAATTGAGAAAATTATTCTCATTACAAGTTAAACTTGCACATGGCGCGCAAATTGTAAAACAGAATTGTTGTTTCTTTTGCAGCATTTCTTTTTTCTAATCGTTTATTGTTCGGGTGCATTTCGTATAATTCTGTTGTTATTGCTGCTGTTGCTGGTAAAACGTTGTCTGTGCTAGTATTGTTGTTGTCGTTTCTCTTTTGTTGTCGTTGTTGTTGTTGTTGTTGTTGTTGTTCTTGTTTTTATTATTGACGACGGGGATGATGATACGGATGTTACTAATAAACTCACACGACAAATTCTAGGCAGGATAACAAACCGACAAGAACACAAACACGAACAACAACTAAATAATCTTGTTGGTGTTAGTGTTGATGTTGACAGTGATGATGGCTTTAATGATGTTGATTACGATGATAATATTAGCATTTGGTTGCAATGCGAATAAAAGGGCAAACATTTTTAATGCCTACGAACAGTTACTTTTGGTACGTGCAACGTGTAACATTAAAATAACAATAAACGTGGTTGAGATAACAAAATTCATCAATTAATACATATGCATACACATATATATATATACATAAATAATTATTAAACTACAAGAAAATTAAATCAATAAAAGTTGTGAGAAAATAATTTAAAATATACAATTGAAATACAATGGCTGGTCCATTTCTATCTCCCTTGCCCGGTGATCTTTTAACGGAATATATGTTCGGACGTCGCCGCCAAAGGCGTAATCGCACCACATTTACACCTCAACAACTGCAAGAATTAGAGTCATTATTTCAAAAAACTCATTATCCTGATGTCTTTTTACGAGAAGAAGTCGCATTAAGAATTAGTTTAAGTGAAGCTCGTGTTCAGGTGATTAAACAATTTTTTTTTCGAAAATTTGTGATTTTTTTTTGTTTTATAAAATTTAAAAAAAAAAAAAAAACCTTTCGATGGAAACAAATGCTACTGTTAAGCTCATTTAATTTTAACTGGAATACGATAAATTTAAAAATGAAAGCAAAATATATCAAGCAAAGTTCAATATATTTATTGTATGCAATTACTGAGGTGGCAGCATTAAAACTTTTACGGGCGTTCGTGTGTTTGTGCTTTGCGACATAAAATGTCAGAAAAAATTTTTATTCACTATATTTAAACACAAATAATATATATTTTAAAAAAATTGCCGATTGTAATAAAATTACGCAAATTAAATTGCTTTTCACTTTTTGTTACTTATAAAAACTGTTCAAAATATATGTATGTTTGTATAGAATTTTGACATTTTCTGTCGGAAAGTTAAGCAGAGAAAAAAAATAATCACCTGGCGTAGTGATGCCACCTGGTTTAATTAAATTATAATATATTTTAAAAATATTCATACATATCGCTGCTTTATTGCAATGTAGTCATATCTGCAAAAATTTTAATTTTTAAGTGACTTCAGCAAAAGTGCTCCTTCACACCTTCTGCAGGCGTATCTCAAGCTGCACCGAAATTATAGCAGAAGGTGTGGTTATGATCTACATTTTCAAAATTCCAATGAAGACTTGCCAATTTGATGTTTTTTTAAATATGACTATTTTACAGTAAAGGACGGATATGTATTACATATAGCGTCACTTAAAATGTAAAAGAGCTTATCATCACTTGAAAATTTTACAGGAGAGGCAAAAAAAAAAGAAAATAAATGAAATGTGTTGTGTTTACAAATATGATTTTTTCGCAATAGTATCCAACTAAAAGGTACAAAAACAATTACAACAGCAAGAAATATTTTGATTTTGAAAGCTTAGTAAAAACTACCGTTTGAATATCTTTAGTAAAGTCGTTATTTTTAAAAGTAGAATGCTAAAAATTTCTGAAGTCGTGGGGCTTGATGCGCTGTACTAATATCCATTAATTTATTAAAAATCAAAATTGAGTTTCGTAAGCGCCTTTGCATTTCAGGTGACGATATGTACATATATTAAATTTCCCCGAAAGAAGTATTTGAAATCTATATTGAATACTTTGTTACATTATTGACACTTTGTTTTTTTGGAAATAAAAGATCAAAATATGACAAATATGACTTAATCAGATTAATTTAAAAGAAAAGAGAGCATTGGTTTTTAATAGATTTTCGCAGGAAGGCCGTCCCATCTCTTCATCAGTGTTCATGTGTATTATATGTGCTTTTTATCACTCTATATGCGAGTTCAATTTTCAGTTATAAAAATCATTAAGAGAAATAGAATACGGAAATTATCACTGCCAATATGAAAATTTTCCATTAAATTAATTAACTTAATTTAAAACTTTTTGTTTTGTGTTAAAGCCTATTTAATGTCAAAACTCAATATAATTGAAAATAACAAAATTGTGTTTGATTATATTATTAATTGACCTTTTTTATTATATTTTTTGCAATATATTTATTAAGCTTGAGGTCAATTTCCTATTATTCCTGATGATGTTAACAAGCTGTTAACGAAATATCGAATAATAAAACCAAATAAAATAAAAGAAAAAGACCTCAAGCTTAATAAATATATTGCAAAAAAAAAAAAAAAAAAAAAAAAAAAAAAAAAAAAATTTAAAAAAATTGTGTTTGAAAAAAATTTTTTTCATGCTCGAAACAGAGTAAAACAAATTAAAATTCTTTTTTGACATTCAAGAACAAATGTTACGTTTCATTTAAACTTTAGACGCAGACTTTACTCAAAAATTAGGTTACAAGAAAATTTTTCAAAATGTAATTTTGCTATCGCGCATAGTGGTATAGAGGATATCAACGGGTTTCATTGTGGGAATAGGTTGGCTGTAGGACACGTGGTGTTCTATGGAGGCGGGATCTGGCTTGTTCTTCCTCTATACTGTATTCTATTCTTTCTTTTGTCTCTCCTCGAAGGGATTCTTAATGACCGCAATGGCTCTGCCAGTCGAGACCTTTTGTCGATATTTGAGCAATAAAGCGTTGGCGAAGTAAAATAATAAAAAAGTGGCTCTCCTTGAGCTTAAAATTTAATGCTACAACATAACATGATGTTATGTGCATTAGTGTGCCTTTGTGCCAGTTGTTGTAGGAAGGTTTCAGTAGCGAAGTCATAGTCACTGCTTACTGAACACTACAGGCTTCAAATGAAACTAATCCGCAATTAACATCTGAGCGCCCTTCTTCCTCTGAATTGTATAGCAGAATGAATCGGCAAAGTAAAATAATTAATAAAATTGCTTACTAAACAAACTTTCAAAAACTGTAGACATCTCCTTGACATCAGAGAATGCTGCAACACTGGTGTAAACAAAGCGACGTGCAAAAGCAGAGTTGAAGCATTCCCCTGTTTATCATTTCACCACATGCTACCTCTCTCACTGGTGGTGTAAGAATGAAGCCCTCTATCCATCCTATCAATTCACGAACTCTTGCTCACTCTGCGCACAGCAGAGCACATATGCCGCAAACAGCTTGAAATTTACCTTAATAAATTTAAGGTCGATACGCCAGTTTACATTTATAATTATATTTCATGGTCTTCTACTCAGCTGATTGCTGTCAAACATTGTGCAACATTTATATGTATATGTACATATGTAATAGATATGTGTCTTTACTCTAAATTGATCACCCGAGGGATCCCGAGGGATAAATGAGAGACGCAAAAGGTTCATTAAAATGGTTTTTTTAATAAATGGGCGTGCAAAGTGCACGCCAAATAAATTAATAATTTGCCATTTGTGGACCAATTTTCAAAATTCATTTTGCATATGGAAGAGGTTCAATAAAATTTTTTTTAAATTGGGAAGGAAAGGCAAAGTTCCCGCCAAAAAACGGCCGATAAGTTGGTGGTGGTAGCGACGCGCACCGGGTTACTCTAATGTTATTTATAAAACGAAAATCCCGCAATTTTAAATTTTTCTAAATTTAAAAAAAAAAAATTTTTCTTCAGCGCAAAGATTTTTATTGTTCAAATTATAGAGCTTTGGCAATTTATTCCTCTTTTAGAATAGTGAATTAAAAAAATATGTTGGTCACCTTATCGCGAGTGCACTGTATACATTGGCATTGCCAGTTTGTGATAAAGTCTGTGGTTTTTTGCGTTCTCGTACTTTTGTACATTTTTGTCTCTTATTGAGATAAATTATAGTTTGCTCTCACTTTACCCAAAAAGTAAAGAAAAGTAGAATTTGCGGTACGGAAAATAATCTTGAAGAAATCACATTTTGTTTTTACTCATTTCAACAATTTGGCTGAACAGACAGCCAAATGATATTTTACAGAATATATGCATATATACCACATATAATTATACACATATCGTTACCTTCAGTCGTAGAGGAGCTACTAAGTCCAAACCAATAAACTTTACGAGGAGGGGAAAAACTGTTGTTTTATAAATTTTCATATTTCAAGTGGCTCTTAGCACTTTTTCTTTAACATTATTGTACTCATCAGAACTTTTCCATCAAAAAATTAATTAAAAAAAAAAAATGTAGATTTGGCTCCTTTAGCAGTGAAGGTAACCATATAATTGAAATTTTAACAAACAATATTGCAATCACACAGTTGTAGCCAAGACGATTTCAGAGCAGGTAAACTTATTACTAGAACAACCATACAGAATCATTGTACGTACAATTTTGACATATCACATGATATGAAGTCTACTTGTTGGTAGTGAAACTTGAAAAAAATTAGTAATTACCCCCACCGCCACCCACCGAAAAATATGTTTTTTAAAAGTCATGAGCAAAGCTTAAACAATAATTATGCTTTGCAGTTAATCAAGTAATTCATTTCATTATACCGTTGTAGGTTTGGTTTCAAAATCGCCGAGCTAAGTGGCGCAAACAGGCTCGGTTACAGTTATTGCAGGATGCATGGCGAATGAGATGTTTAAGTTTAGGCACTCCCCCCGTTATGGGTCAAGGAGGTAATGATCACACACTGTGAAATATCGCATAAAATAATAATAATCTTTTGCATTTTAATTTTACGGTTTAGGCTCCAGAGTACCCAACGGTGCACTCCCAAATGGCTCCATTCCCCCAGGCATAACACAGGGAGATGTAATACCCGAAAATCTTTCCAACTCTGCTAACAAAGAGAATCCTAATGGAGCCCCTAACGAAAATAATATTACGACGATGCACGCGAATTTTCAACAAGAAAAACATGCTGCAAATGTGGAAAGTTCATTGGGAAAAAATAACGGCACGGAAAAAACCTACACAGAATTAAAACTTTATAGAGATCATCATCAGCAGAATCAACATTTAACACAAGCCTTGCACGCACAAATGCAAAACGATCCGCGTCTAATGGCTGCCCTAGAGCAAAATTCGGACGAGGGTTCAGATGGTTCGGACTCTGAAGAAATTGACTTGACTTCAGGTTCGTGTATAGATTTCTCAAATAAGCATCAGGCAATTGCTGCGGGTGCGGTCACATCGCCTAGTCCTATATTACATGCTCAACAACCACAGCAGCAGCAGCAGCAGCAGCAGCAACAGCAGCAACAACAGTTACCACAAGCACAAATGCTAACCAGCAATGGGATTCATTGAAACTGTTACACTTTCTTTTTAACAATTACAGTCATAATGCAATAAACAAATTAATCGTAACAATTACACGAATTCTAATTGTATATGAAATTGTTAATTAACAATTTTCTCAGTAATGGAAAGAGATTAGGATCTTTGCCAATCATTTAGCGCACTTAAAACATTCAAATTATTCTGTGTATTGAATCAGGAAACAAGCGCCGGAAAATCCTTTTTGCAATTTTTGCACATAATTAAAATATTTGTGGGAACAATTAAATGCATAATTTAGTATGAACGAGTAACCTTTTTTATGTATGAATTTTTCATTTTCTTAACTCACAATTTGTCACAGAGATTCTGTTGGATTTATATGAGAGTGACCCTTCTTATTGATGATATAGTAATTTGAGTCAGGGAATGTCACATGTTTTAAGAAACGATTTAATATCACGTCTGATAGGGACATGCAATACCCGGACACAAGGGCCGACGTAAGCACGGAGTAGTATTACTTTTAAGAAATTCTAAAAACAGTAAGCGTTTCTTTCAAAACACTTTACTTTAATTAGAATTCTCATTCAAAATGAAACACAAGAAAGTATAGTAACGCAATGCTACTTCAGCAACTTAAACAAAATTTTTATTTTTTAACTTCCCACTATGGGAAGTTCCTGATTTTACCCCAAGTTACGAAAATCGAGTTTTCATTATATTTTGAAGTTTTGAGGTGCTGGTAATCGAGTGTTACTATTTTCGCGATACTGTATGCAAGTGTATGTGTGTGTGGATTTTTTTTAGGAGCTGGCGGAAGGGGAATCTTCAAAGGATATTTGTAGATCGTAGACTTACTCTACGACTTGCTAGGTACCGGAACCACAGCCAAGTATTACATCAGGGGACGCGTTTGTGTAGTGTGCATGTATCTAGGGAAACATCTCATAACTTAATAACGGACCAGTTAGATGCGGTTCAATAGATTTTAAAAAATTTCGAAAATAAAATTGTTATTTCTTCTAGTTTTTTTACCTCTTTTTATTTTATTAATTACACTAATTATTTAAACTGCAGGCAGTTCCTTTTTATATATGTAATATTTATTTTTATTCGATATTTCGCTACTCCTTTGTGTAGCTTCTTCACGAAAATTGGGTTTTGTTTATAATGAAAAAATATTTTTTTACAATTCACAATACAGAAAAAGTTCTTGTCAATGAAAATTCAAAATAAAAATATTAACAGCCATATTCATAAAAATATATTGATGTATATTTTTATATTGTTATTTCGTAATAAATTTTAAACTACTGTCTATGAAGTTCGAAATGTAATCAGCCAAACCTGAGAAAAAGGCGTGGATTGCTGTTAATTTGAGAGAAATTAACGAAAAATTTCGAAAAAAAATCGCTGTTTTTTCTAATAACTACAAAATAATAATAACTATGAAAATAATTTCTTCGGCATTCATATTACTTTTAGCACACTGTATTCAAAACGCGTCTGTTAAATAACAGTCAGGTTGTTGGCATGTTAAATCAAGTACTTTGAAAACCAACGCTGTACCACTTTTATTTATTATCAAGCAGATGTTTTGTGTTCTGTTTTTATTCTTGGCTGCCAAAAGAAAACAACAAAACTGCAATTCATTTTGCATCTTATCAACCAATACAACAAGGAGAGTACAATTAAATTTCACTGCTGTTTCTGCTCAAAACTGCGTTTCAGTGTTTTTAATCAAATACACACAATGATTTTAAATATTTTAACAACATTTTTCATAATAAATAAATTAACAAATGCTGAAAAATATCCAATTGTTATGTGGCATGGCATGGGTGAGCAGAAAAGAATTTCTTTTTCTTTAACGAGTTTCAATAAAATGTTGAGAAATTTTCAGGAGACACTTGTTGTTTTCCCTTTAGTTTGGGTTCAATTAAAAAAATTTTGCAATCAGAACTAAGCAACACTTATGTAAAGTCCCTGGAATTTGGTGGCAATATCGTGATGGACTATGAAAGTGGCTTCTTTCTACATCCAAATACTCAGGTCGAATATGCATGCAAAGCGTTGGCCGAAGATGAAAAACTAAAACACGGTTATAATGCTATTGGCTTTAGTCAAGGAGGGCAGTTTTTGTACGTATAAAACACGTAAATAAATTAAATATTTCACTGCTAAATATGTATATTGCAGGCGTGCTTTAGCCCAACGTTGTCCTTTGCCCCCCATGAAAGTTCTTATAACTATGGGTGGTCAACATCAGGGCGTATTTGGTTTACCTAAATGCCCTTCACTTAAATCAAAATCCTGTGAATATATACGTCGTATTTTAAACAAGGCTGCTTATGACACATGGACACAATTCGAATTAGTTCAAGCCACTTACTGGCATGATCCCTTACATGAGGAAACGTACAAATCGAACAGTACATTTTTAGCTGACATTAATAATGAGGTATTCGTAAATGGTTTATATGCGGATAATTTAAATAAATTAGAAAAGTAAGTAATATTTAATAAAGCAATTAATGAGATAGATGTAAGTGTCATTGATATGAAATGTGCAATTCGCGTTTAGATTTGTTATGGTGAAATTCATGAATGATACCATTGTGCAGCCCAAAGAATCCCAATGGTTTGAGTTTTATAAACCAGGACAAGATAAGAAAATTCTACCATTAAAAGCGAGCAGTGTTTATACACGGGTAAGCAAATTAAACGTACTGCACCATTTCAGTCCACGTGATACGTAATTTTAGTACAATATGCAATAAATCTGAAACAAATCTGATTCAATTAAAATTAAAATTTAACTGTCTGGCCTACGAAGTCCAAAGCAGTTTTTCATTCGTACAAATACATTTCAAACAACAACAAATTCTAAAATATTGTTTTTGTTTTACATGTAGCTGAACGAATTAAAAAATTCTTTCGATATCGTGGGCCTGGCAGTAAATTTATTTCGACAATTCGGAAACGTGCTAGAAAATTCCAACATACTTTATGATTGAAATTATTTCATTTAAAATTCAAAAATGCTCCGAATAAACTTTTAGATAAAAATTTTTTCGGAGATTTCTTTTGTAAAGAAAACAAAATATTTCAATTTATTTGTAGCAGATTTGGAAAATTAATCAGTTGTGTTGTTCTTCTCTTTTACAGCTTGGCTTAAATCAAATGGCTGCTGCCAAAAAATTGGTGTTTCTGGAAGCTGAAGGCGATCATTTACAATTCAATAAAACTTGGTTTTTGGAAAAAATTATACCGCTTCTAAATCAAGACAGAAATTAATTTAATACGTGTTGAAAACCTCCCATTAAATTTATATTATTTTGTTATGCAGTGCTTTCAATGACATTGGCAATATTTTCTGCAAAATCGCACAATAATGTGTAGGTCTGCATATAAATAGCATCACGATAAATTTTCAGTTTGCGCACACGTTGTTCCACCACATATTGCCGGCTTTTAGCTTTATCTTTCTGTAAAGCGATCTCCTCATCATTTTGAACTTGGTTCTCGACGTTTTTCATGCTAACTGACAGAGTGCTTTGGTAAAATGTTTCCTCTATAGCCGATATCAAATCCACCCATTCGTCTATAGCAGTGGCAACTGTTCCGCGTACAAACAAAAAGCAATTGCGATATTTTTCGGTATCGTTTCCTAGTTTCGTTTCTAAATCCACACTATTACCGCTCATCGAGCTTAAAATGCCAGAGAGCTCATTGAAAAGCAGAGCGCGGGCTGTTCCTTGTGGTGCTTTTAGTATGCAACTCTTTAAAGTTTTAACCCGCAAATCCCACAATTTATCTCTTGGTTTCTTCGAACGTTTATGCAGTTCTTTTAATAATTCCAAGTCATGGTATCGTTCACATTTAAAACCCAAATTGAGTTGTTCAAATAACTCCATTTCACTAAGGCAACGTTGATAAGGCGATATACTTTCACTGGGTAGCGAATCTATAGCAAGAGTAATCAGGTTTGTAATCAAAGTTTTCACCATTTTCTTGTTCGATTTATCTATTACTTCCCTTTGCAGTTCTTCAAGTTTTTCAAGATATTCTACAGGAGCGGTACATGTACCAGTCAAAATCATTACAATGCCTTCAGTTTTGGGTTTAAATAATAACGGCTTTACTTTTAAAATCCATTTACTTTTGACAAGTTTCACGCGTCTTGGTTGATATTTTACATATACTTCCCTTGCTTCTCCACTGCACAAACGAAAAGGCTTGCTATCAAATAAAAACTCTTTGTGATAACTTTTCAAGAGCGTAGAGTTTTTACCGTAGAACGAATTATATACCCATTCAAAATCCAAAACTTTTCTTCCGACATTTTGTATTGTGAAGATTTTTTTGACTTCAGTTTCAAAAGGATGGCAGGAAAAAAAGATCAGGGTTCTCAAGCCGCTGTAACGGGGAGACTTTGGAAATGTTTGTTCATTTACTTGCACCGCATAATCGTTAGGTTCTAATGCATTTGTAGGATTTTCTTGCATGTTCACTCCGCTGTCGACATGGCTATCGGTGGAAATTTTACAAATATTATTGCAAGGAATAATTTCTATATTAGAATTTCGCTTGTACAACGTGCTGTTCAATAAACCTTCGCCTACAATTTGCAAATTCTCAGTATCAGGATAAAATTCTAGAACACGCTTTATATCTTCGCGTCTTTCTTCTATGCGATTTTCCAAATGCTTTGAATTCAACCAGCTGAAGGGTTTCTTAGAAACCGGACATTTACTTTTACCCAGCAATTCTCTTTGGATCTCTATCGGTACACCAGTAATTTCGATATGCGCAGTTTTAAGCCTTTCTGTTTGCGGCAAAGTTTCCAGAAGTTTTGGCATCAGTGTTGATGTTTCTGCATTGCATTTCTCCTTCAAAGCAGCGGGTTGTAAAGCACTTACATTTGTTGGGTTTAGTCTTTGAGCATAATCCAATAAATTTTTTACGCTACATTTGTCCCTTTGATCTACAGTTGTTAAACGATTGTATAAAATATCACATTGAGCCTTCTTTGTTTGTCTTCGTATTTTTGTGGATATTTTCTCTCGTTCCTTTAAAACATTCTTCCAGTATTCAAGCCTTTTATCGTAACTATATTCCGAAGAATGACTCTTCAAACTGGAACATTCTGATGAAGAGAGGTCACAAGTTCCCCTTTGTTCATCGAAAGTATTATCAATTATTTCATTTACCAAACGTCTATTGTATTCCATAGAAATTGGATGGGTGTCAGTTAATGACGATTGAAATGAGATTTCATTAATATTGGACACGTTTGTAATCGCCAGCCCATTTGTTCTACATTCAACATTCTTATTAAGGTTAAGGGATAAATTGTCAACATCGTCACTGCTCATCGTTTTCAGGAAATTTTCAATAATTGTAAGAAATAATTTTAAACATCAAATAAGCTATAATACGTCTAACTTGAAAATACGAAAAGCTAAAAAAAACTTTACTTGCCAATTCAATTATAAATTGTATTCCCAGTCAAATTCATTACCTACCAGGTAGACTTGTGAGCTCAGCCAAGCCAAACTCAATATGTATAGGTATATATAATATATATATGATTATATAAATATAACTATGTATAAGTATTCGTTAGTAGTTTATTAGTTTTTTATATTGTTTTGTTATCAATTCGATTTTTTGTGTGTATTTCAAAATAAATATTTTTTATGAAATTTATGTTTATATATGTACTATATGGACTAGTAGGTGTGTATATGCAAATTCGACTTTTAATAAATGAAATTATATGTATGTGTAGTTATATGTATATATATTAATTAAGAAAAAGTTTACTTACCTTTTGCTGGAATGTTGACGAAATATGGATGAAATTTTGCATGTGATGAAAATACACTTTGTAGAGGGTGAACACAAAGTCTAATTAGAATGTAATTGGACAATGTATGTACTAGACTAATAGTTAGATTACTATTACTAGATGTTCAAAATGTTTGAAATTGCCTTTGTATGGTTCCGAGTTGTTCCATAATAAACCCCATATTCACAAAATTTAATTTGAAATGGATTTTATTTAAAATTTTTCATATAAAATTTTCTTAAAATAGATTTCCAATACATTTTGAGTGTTTTATGAATATGAGTCTAGTGTTTTTCAAGAGACTCACTTCACTTATTATTGCTCAATCAAAAAATACACGTATTGGAACGCTACCAGAACATGACCAGTTCAATTTCTTCAATACCACTATACATTTCACGAATTTCGCAAATAACACTTTTCACACACAAATAGCACATTTTGTTCTTTAATTTCGTACACTTCAACTTCTATAATTCACTACAAACCCGATATTTTAATATTTTTTTAAAAATTTTCCAATAGAAAACCAACATTAAAAAGCGCGGAAATGAACTGAAAAAGCCGGCAATGAAGTTGTATATAAACGTACTTGCAACTGCGTTATAAAAATAGGTAGTAGTATATATGGGATATAAAAAGGGCATCGATCGCTGCTAATTTTAGAGAAATTAACGAAAGATTTCGAAAAAAAATCGCTTTTTTTTCTAATAACTACAAAAGTATTAGAAGCCGAATGAAAATAATCGTTCGGCATACATTTTACTTTTAACACACTGTATTCAAAACGCATCTGTTAAATAACAGTCGGGTTGTTGCAAGTTATATCAAGTATTTTTGAAACCAACGCTGTTTATTATCAAGCATATGTTTTGTGTTCTGTTTTGATTCTTGGATGCCAAATGAAAACAACAAAAATGCAATTAATTTTGGAGCTAATCAACCAATGCAACAGCAGAGGACAATTAAATATGATTACTGCATCAGCACAAAACGCCGTTTCAGTGTTGTTAATCAAATACATACAATGATTCAAACCTTTTAGCGTAGCTATATTCCGAAGAATGAATTTTCAAACTGGAACATTCTGACGAAGAGAGGTCGCAAGTTCCGCTTTGTTCATCGAAAGTATTATCAATTATTTCATTTACCAAACGTCTATTGTATTCCATAGAAATTGGATGGGTGTCAGTTAATGACGATTGAAATGAGATTTTATTAATATTGTACACGTTTGAAATCGCCAGCACATTTGTTCCACATTCAACATTCTTATTAAGGTTAAGGGATAAATTGTCAACATCGTCGCTGCTCATCGTTTTCAGGAAATTTGCAATAATTGTAAGAAATAATTTTAAACATCAAATAAGCTATAATACGTCTAACTTGAAAATACGAAAAGCTAAAAAGAACTTTACTTGTCAATTCAATTATAAATTGTATTTCCAGGCAAATTCATTACCTACCAGGTAGAATTATGAGCTCAGCCAAAGCAAACTCAATATGTATAGTGATTGCATTCAGTTTATTCAAAATATAACTATGTTTTTTTTTCATTATTATTTTATTAGTTATTTATTTTTCTGTTATCAATTCGACTTTTTGTGGGTATTTCAAAATCAATATTTTTTATGATATTTATGTCCTTTTTGAAATTTATGTTTATATGTACTATATGTACTAGTATGTGTGTATATGCAAATTCGATTTTTAATAAATCAAATTATATGTATGTGTAGTTATATGTATATATGTATATTAATTAAGAAAAAGTTTACTTACCTTTTGATGGAATGTTGACAAAATATGGATGAAATTTTGCATGTGATGAAAATACACTTTGTAGAGGATGAACACAAAGTCTAATTAGAATGTAATTGGACTATGTATGTACTAGACTAATAGTTAGATTACTATTACTAGATGTTCAAAATGTTTGAAATTGCCTTTGTTGGTTTCGAGTTGTTCCATAATAAACCCCACAAAATATTCACAAAATTTAATTTGAAATTTATTTTATTTAAAATTTTTCATATAAAATTTTCTTAAAATAGATTTCAAATACATTTTGAGTGTTTTATGAATATGAGCCTAGTGTTTTTTTTTTTTTACCAATTTTAACTTGCTTTTTTTTCTTTTCACGACTTTTTTAATAAAATTTTTACATGGGATTTGCATTTTAGATTTCGACAAGTAAAAAAACTTTACTTTTTATAACTATTTTTCTACATTTTATTAACTTGCCATTTGTTTTATTGGAAATTTTCACTCACACTTTTTCATCTTTTTCAAGGATAATAAATTATTGGACAATTTCATGCAAATAGTAGTGTTCAAATGTTCTCCAATTACATTTGAAGACGATAAACTCTGTTAAAAGTCTACGGGGTTACACTTATAGCTGAACTTACTATACTGTAAGGGGCCAACCTGTCCTAACCTCACCATATTTTTTCAAAGTTTTACTGATAAAGTTTGGGAACTAATTCATTTATAATTTACAAATATCATCGTGATGTTCAAGGAATAAAGCTTTTCAAGAGACTCACTTCACTTATTATTGCTCAATCAGAAAATACACGTATTGGAAGGCTGACCAGTTCAATTTCTTCAATACCACTATACATTTCACGATTTTCGCAAATAACACTTTTCACACACACATATTACATTTTGTTCTTCACTTTCGTACACTTCAACTTCTATAATTCACTACAAACCCGATATTTTAACATTTTTATAAAAATTTTCCAGATAGAACGCCAACATTAAAAAGCGCGGAAATGAACTGAAAAAGCCGGCAATGAAGTTGTATATAAACGTACTTGCAACTGCGTTGTAAAAATGGGTGTAGTATATATGGTATTTATAAAAAGTACTACGTTAAATGTAATTCTGTTTTTCTTTCTGGCAACTTTTCAGTTTTATAATTTTTAACGGGTTTTTGAAACGGAAAAACTTATATGCATTACGCGGTTATCCTGATATTTAAGAATTGTTTAAAATGTAATGTTTTCGTTACTGTTTTATTATTTTGGTTGAGTATACCAAATTTGTTTTGTTAATTATATGCAGGTTTGAAATAGTAAATACCAAACAACTTAAAAGACTGGTTATATTAATAGAACAAAATTCGTAATTTCGATGAAATTTGATATCGACCACCTTTTCAAGAAAAAAAAAATTGGAAAAAATGAGAGTGGTTTGCCGTAACGGAAAAAGAAATATGTTTTGTTTTTAGTTACAATAAATATGATTTCCGAAAAGGCCAAGTTAAAAAAAATTCGAAAACGCCTTTATGGTTGATTATGATGCACAGTATCAAAATACGTGTTGTTGCCAAATTTTACACGCCTGCAGTGAGAAATAACCTTCTTATCAACAAAATTCGGAAATGGCTAAGTGCAAGCGTAGAAGTTAGTTTCAAAGTATTTTGCTTCTCCTGTAATATTTTTTCAATGTAACTTAAGACATGAATTCGCATGACCATATGGACCCATGATAAAATACAATCACTTGAGCCTTCCATATATTAAAAAAAACAACTATGCAGAAAAAAGATATATTAAATATCTTTTCAATAAATTTAAATTTTTTTTAAAGAAAATTTACTCTCAGGAAATTGGATGCGGCTTAATTTTAAGGCAATACTGCTTAAAACGAATTAAATTAGATTACAAATTTAGAAAAGAAAACTCTGTGTCATATATTTTCATTTCTTTAAATCGTATTTTATTAATAAAAAATAATTTTTTTAATAATAAATATTTTATAAATTATGCCAGACGAGAAAACATATATTGTTATAAATTTGGATGTTCGGGAAAATGTCGTGATTTTAAAACACATGATTCCCAAATGCGAAAAGAAGTCAAGTTTTTAGAAAATATATTTAAAAATCATTAGTTTTTTACATTTTAGTACTAGAAATATGCCGTTTTCGAATCACGCAATTTCCAGATCACCCTCATAGTATTTTTATTCCGTTTTAGAATAAAGTGCACTTATTTTTAAATTTTTTCTTTGAAATTTTTATAAAAAAAAATTTTTTTTCACCTGCTCAAACAGAGAACCACAGTTGAGAAACATACATATAACATCCACAATTGTGTTTAAAAATTAAAAAGTAAAAAAAAAAAAACACTTAAATTAATAATGGAACAATAGTAGCATATAAATTTAATAAGTAAAAAGTATTTTTATAATAATTATTGTAGTTTTAAGAGTTTAAATTCTACTTGCTAATTTAACATAATTGTATCTTTGCTTAGTTCAGACAAAAAGAAGTAATTAGGATTTATATAGATTTTGTTGTTTCCAAAAAATATTAGATATGATTATGCGTAAATGATGATTAGCCTGTTGCAAATGCTGCTGCAGTAGTGCATTATATAATTAGATCATAATTTTGATTTTGGTTTAGCATTACGAGCGAAGATAATTTCCGGATTTTTATCGGGTTTTTGTATTTCACGGTAATTGTTTAGAATCTTTTTTGTCTCATCTTTGGGACATGATTGAAGATTACGGAAAACTTGAACCTGAAAGAATAAAAGAAAATATATTACGTTTTAAATTCTTAAAAAATAATAAAGATTTCTTTCTCCGTTATAGTCGAGTTTAGATTAATCAATCGTTTTAAGAGCGCTAGGGAGGCAAAAAACATTTATTCTCTTATAGCTGAAATGTATTGGATATTTGTCGACAACTGCATATAACTGCTTAGATCTAAACGGGTGAAATGGCAAAAATTTCCGGGGTTCAACCCCAGTGTCAGACTCATAAAAACATCTCTCATATTTTCTAATGTCATGCTCCATTGTTGTTGACCTCGAACCCCAGCAAAAAAGGGTGGCGATGGTCGAAGTAGTCTGCACGTTGACTACAAAACGAATAATTTTCCCGAGTTCAACCCCAGTTTCAGACTCATAAAAACAGCTCGTCTCCTTGGCATCAGAGACGCTACAACACTGCTATAAAAACAAATAACGTGCAAAAAAAAGCAGAGTTGAACGATAGTGAAGCTTCACCTCCTGTCATTTCTCTTACTATCCCTTTCCTCTAGTTCCAGTACAATGCATCGCATGTGTAGGGTTCATCTCCTGAGTGCTGCTCCAAGATAATAAAAAAATGCGACTTTCTAACGCGTTCAGACTTTCGTCAATGGCGATCAATATCAAGTAATAGGAGGAAAATATTCATTTTTTTTATTCATTGTTTTTTGTGTAATTTTTTGCAAATATCTGTTCTTGTCGCAGACGCGAAATACTCGTAAATCGATTTCTGCTATACGCAAATGTCATTTCATTTATTATCATTTCATTACCTGTCCCCTCGATACATAGATCGGTGTGCGATATATAATCCAGGTGACACTCTCAAAATAAGGTGCCGTTGTAAGAGATCCTTTGTACGTATAATAATGTTTGCTCAGCTCCTGCAAACCAATCCACGACAGACAATCTACATTGAAATGAAAACGCATATTTGTTATCAAAACTAAATCAATAAATTTCATTCACAAACCTATACCTGAATCAACTGAAGCACTGGTATGTATTTTTTGTACAATGCGAATGCCTTCCGTAATTTTCTGAAATTCTGGGCAATCCTTGTCTCCGCACGCTTGTATGAAGAAGGCAACAACAGCTAGACCGTCGGGCTTGTTTTTAGCTTCTGAGAAGTCTTTATATTTGGCATTGTAGTGTACAGCATGAGCCTCCATTGAATACTTCATACCCTCCAGAGTGTGCTCACAGCCCGACTCGTCGGTGTCCGCCCAATGAAAATGCAATTGTTCGAAAACATATTTCTGATTACCCAAGCAACCGTGCATTATGTAGGGCTGCTCCTTACGTTTACTAAACGTAACCATAGCCGAGGTTCCCGTATTCACAACACGAGCCACACCCACTGGCTCCCAAAGGCCATGATACTCTAAGGGATCGATGTCATCGATATGATCGATAACACGATTACTAATTTCAATAGGTGATTGCACGGGCATTTCTACGTTATAGCGGCGTTAGTATTTTAAGCGTTATCCCTATTAATGCTTTAAGATGTTGGTGTTGTTGTTGTGTAATAAATGTTTGTACAGGAAAATTAATATTCAACCGGTGGTTCTTGTTGTTTCGCAAGCCAAAAATTATGTGATGTTCACCGAGCTAAAAGATTTTTTCTTAACTTTATAAACACAAACGTGTTGTGATTTAAATAGCCAAGTAAACTGCGACGTGGTGGCGAATTTTATTAAACTCGTTGAAAAATTAAAGAAAAATTCTCGATTCAGCTAAAGCGCCTTGTGTTCTTTCCAAAGCACCCCAAAGCAATCAGATTCAGAGGGTGTGATAATCTGCAAATAAACAATAGAAACAAACAATTTATTGAATTATTTAACTACATATTTGACTATTGTAACAGCCATAAAGTTACTATTAGAACTAAGCAGACAAAAAAAAAAAAAAAAAAAAAAAGAGTAAATAAGAGAAGACAAACATTGCTTTGCAGCGGTAATAAACAAAATACTATAAACAAATAATTATAATGACTTTTTAATTAAATGCGATTGTTGCGTGCATCGCCTCTTTATCGTCCCTCTACAGTGCCTGTACTTTCTAATCAAAATGATCGAAATGTCTTCAGTTATTTACAAGTGCTTCTTTGCCTTCAATATTTAATACATTCGATATGTACATACATTCATAAAAGGCCTTCATTTTAAAAGTAAGGCAAGTCCACTTCTTAAAGAAAAAAAAAATCAAGACAAATTATATTTAATTTTTCCAACTGATAAAACGTTATCGTTGTTTATTCGAACAACGCCATAACACATCACAAAAAGCGCTTTCATATTTATTCATGTTAAAGAGCTCTTCATATGGCTTTTGTCTTGTGTAAAAAGAAAACTATACAGCAACCTTGCACACTCAGTTCCTCTGAATTGAAAGGTTTCTACAGGGTATGTCTGTCTGGTAGCAGATTTATATATTCAAACTTTAATAAGAAACGAAATAATTGACACAACAAGGTTTTATTAAGAGCTTTGAACGATAGATCCTTTTGTAAAATTTCATGAATAATCGCAGTTGAAAGTCCCAGTGAGGCAGCTCTTTTCCGTATTGAAAGTCGCGGATTTTCACGTAAACTGCTTTCAACCAGTTTAACGTTTTCGGGATCGACTAGGCCCTGGCCGTGGGGCATTCATAGCCGAAGCAGTTGTGCGGAATCTCTGCAGCCACGAACGAATTAAATTTACACTCGGTACATCACTTATTCGCCGAATACCGAAGTTTGAACAAAATTGTCGACGAGCAATTACGTAAGAATCTTTACTCTTAAAAAATGTCTCCACAGCGAACGCACCGTTTATTACTTTTTGAAATAATCGTATTTAAAAATATAAATTTGCCACCAGACACCGTGTACATACTCGTGTTCTATAAAATTATATTTCGACTTAAGTTGTTGTTTTAATACTTTTTAAATTTAATAAAACTGAACCCCTTTGGATACATTTTTCAAAACAGTAAAAAGTTGACTTGTTCCACCTTTCAAAAAAGGGCACATTTATTAAATATTTCTCCAACATGATAAATTATTCCCGCGGCCTTTTTCATTGTACTTCCTTATTTTCTTGTGTCAATGAAAAAAAAAACACATTTCGATTATTAATAATCTAAAACTAAGGGAAAGCCTTTTTCGATGGTCTATCGGTAGCTTGATCCAAATAAAATGCGGCTCAACAACAATACGAATAAATGAACGCATTGCAAAATGTGTCAAATATGTATGGACTTGTGTACAATGGCTAAAAAAAACGCAAGGCATTATAAAAACGTAAACGAACGTAAGTATACATATTGCACTTGATCAACAAGAAGGTATTAAGACGAAATTTTTAAATTTTCTGTGCAGGCCCCAAACTGTTGGACGTTGCATTGAAAGTGAATTTGAAAATCCAAATACATCATGGTTTGTCTGATTTTGAGAAAGTAAAGTAAATAAGATGAAATTTATGCAGTGTATAGATATTGATGTTGTTGTAGTTGATTTCTTGCAAAACGTGAACATGTGGATATAAATATTATTGGACCAGGATCAAAAAGATCTGTTGTGCAAAATATGTGGATATAAAAGCAATTGCATCCAATATAACTCTTCGGGAAAACTGTCCTTTTCCAAAGACAATTTTTTAATTTTTTTTTGCTGCAGATAACTACTGGCTACTGTAACAATATCTAAACAAAAGTGGGCGAGGCGAGACTAGATAAATTGGAGTGGAACAGCGAAGTGCACCAGGGTAATCCAGTTTTCAATAAAAATGAAAAGAAAAAAAAAATATACATATGTACTATATAAATTTTGAGAAAAATATAAATAATGACGGTCACATGTACTTTTTCTTTCTTTTTTTAAAATGTGTTGTGATCGACAGTATTCATAATTATATTTTCTCTCCCTAATTAGGTATGATAATTATTATTCACGGGACTATAACGAATTGTAATTTACAAAAATAAGTATATGAATTGGTTATTAAAAACACATTGTCGATAATTGTTTTTGTTTTTTTTTTATTAAGAATTCAAATATTTATTGCAATCACGTGATTTTTTTCTAGACTTTGGAAGTTCTACCATGACACCACCATAAAGTTTTACATAAGAATTTTTCTGCTTGTTTTAAAATATAATAATACAAAAATATATACTATGAGCGCCAAAATAAAGTGTACAAAAGGATTTTTGCAATATATTTTTTTTTTAAATTTTTCAAAATACGATTAAGTTTAACAATTTATGTTTTCTGAAATCAGTATTCATCTCTTTACTTAAATTTGAAAAAACAACAATATATCTTTACAACAACAAAAGTTATGAAACAAAAACAAAATCTACTCCATATATTACGCACCAAAATAAAGTGTACACAATTTTTTTTTATACAACCAATAGTGAGTTAATATTTGGTTGCTTTTCCTTTTGCTTTTATAACGGCATTCAGCCTTCGAGGCATCGATTAGACTAGCTTTTTTGTTACGTCGGACGAAATTTTCTGCCACTCTTCCGTTATAACCGATTTCAGCATTTCCTTATTGCTTATTATTCTCTTCCGGATTTGGCGGTCCAGGTACTCCCACAAATGCTCGATTGGATTTAAGTCCGGAGATTGTGGAGGGTGATCCAGTGTTTTGGGAGTATTGTACAGTAGCCATTCCTTTACTATTCCAGCTGTGTGTTTGGGATCATTATCATGTTGAAAGATCCAAGATCCCTGTAATCCCAGTTTCTCCACACTAGTTGGCAAATTGTTTCTCAAAATATTTAGGTAGTCCATCTTGTTCATATTACTTTCAAAAAATAATAAATTTCCAACTCCGCTTCCCGCCATAGAGCCCCACACCATAACTGAACCGCCACCGTGCTTAACAGTGGTAATTAAATTTTGATCGGCGTATTCATTATGCTTGCTTCTCCAAACTTTTACAGGTTTTTTCTGGCCAAATATCTTTCGTCGCTAAACATAATATTATTCCAGAAAGAAACGTCTTTATTTATGTACTTTTTTGAATTATCAAAGCGTTTTCGCTGGTTAATTGTTGATAATAGCGCCTTCTTCCGTGGAAATCGGCCATGTAACCCATTCGCATGTAGTGTACGTCGAATTGTCGTGGCGCTTACGCTGCTACTTGTAGTAGCTGAAACTTCCTCTGATATTTTAACAGCACTTTTAAATGAATTTTTCGTCACATCACGCACTATAGACCTTACTTGTGTCTCACTTAAAATTCTTGGTCGGCCTGCACCTGGGAGATTTTCTATTTTACCCAACATTTTATATTTGTCAACTATTTTCTTAAGAGTATTATGGCTTCTATTAATGAAACTGCCAATTTCTCGAAAACTTTTGCCTTCGTTGCAAAGTTTTAAGACTAATTCTCTAACATCAGAGGAAGTTTGTTTGCCCATTTGAAAAAAATACTTAGCTGTCCTCACACAAAAACTTTTTCAAGCAAGAATGCTTAAATAGAAAATGTAATAAAAAAAACAACCAAATATAACGGTATTTTGTACAGTAAGATATCGTGAAAATGCCACAGTTGTAAAGTGTACACTTTATTTTGGTGCGTAATATATGGAGTAGATTTTGTTTTTGTTTCATAACTTTTGTTGTTGTAAAGATATATTGTTGTTTTTTTAAATTTAAGTAAAGATATGAATACTGATTTCAGAAAACATAAATTGTTAAACTTAATCGTATTTTGAAAAATTTTAAATACAATTATATTGCAAAAATCCTCTTGTACACTTTATTTTGGCGCTCATAGTACATACATAAGTATGTATGTCGGTATGTAAGAAATTTAATGTTATCTCTCGAAAGTGTATTTTACCCTGTTGAAGTTTATCACTCAACATGTTTATTACGTCAGCCGTTCAATTGGCAAATGCCTTTATTTATGAAATGCCGTTGAGTCTGAGTCAAGTACTGTTATAGCAAAATTTTGATTTCTTTTAAATAACTAGATTTTTATTATTTAATAATTTTACATTTTATATCAATAAATAAAGCGGCAGATTTAACGGCCTGTTTTTCTAAACGCAAACGAAAAAAAAGTTATTTCGAGCAAATTGTATTGAAAACAATCGTGAAAGACCAAAATTCAATATAATTACATACAGTGAATCAAAGTAATATTGGGACAAAGCTAAAATGATTTATGTGGAGATAATTAAGCACTATGTTAACTGATTTTAATGCAAAATTTTCATGCTTTTGTGTAGCTAACACTGTGCTAATTGCCATCTCAAAAGATTATGATTCTTAAGTTTGTCAAAATTAATTTATAAATAATTATTCACAATAAGTTAAAAATGCAGTACAAAGTAATAATGGGACAGCTGCCATCACTATATAATCTAGGCTTTATAACGGAACATTTTGCAAAAATTTTTTGTTTAAAAGTTGCTAGAGTGTATTACAGATTAATTTTTGATAAGTTTTTAAAGAAAATTAAAATATGGCGCCACGGGGTTCACAAACATCGCCTCAAATCAGAAAACTGATATTAGAACATTTGAAATCAGGAAAAACCGTGAGAAATATTGCGGAAATAGTAAATAAACCAAAATCTACAGTGTTTAACATCATAATGCGATATGGAGGTACAGAAACTTTTCAAAATGTAGCAAAACCAAGCAAAAGAAAAATATTTTCCGACGCCGATGAACGATGGCTTATGCGACAAATCAAACAAAAACCCTACTTAACCGCTCCCAGACTTGCTGCTGAAGCGGAAATACATCTAGCAAAGAAAGCTTATCCCGAAACGGTAAGAAATGTGTTAAGGAAACACAATTATAATGGCCGGGTACCTAGGAGAAAACCTTTTATTAATAAGGTTAATAAGCTTAAACGAGTGCGCTTTGCTAAATACCACAGAAACAAGGATTTATCATTCTGGAATAAGGTAATATTCACTGACGAAAGCAAATATAACATATTCAGATCGGATGGAAGGCCATTCGTTTGGAGAAGACCAAATGAAGAACTGTCAGAAAAAAATTTGAGACCTACTGTTAAACATGGCTTGGGGTCAGTTATGGTGTGGGGTGCAATATCAGCAGCTGGTCCCGGTAACCTTCACATTATTGAAGGAATTATGGATCATAAATATTATATCAACATCCTGCGTGCTAATCTTGCAGAAACAGCAGAGAAATTGGGACTGGCGAATGATTATTACTTCTACCAAGACAATGACCCCAAGCATAAGGCTCACAATGTAAGGTGTTGGTTGCTTTACAATTGCCCACATGTGCTCGAAACGCCTCCGCAATCACCCGATCTCAATCCGATAGAGCACGTATGGGCCTATTTAGAAGAAAAATTAAGAAATTACCAAATAAGTTGCAAATCGGACCTAATTAGTGCTCTGAAAGATGAATGGGGTAGAATAACCCCATAATTCTGTCAAAAACTTGTGAAATCTATGCCGTATCGATTGAAGGCTGTAATAGAGAAAAAAGGCCTTCCAACTAAATATTAAACATTATATATTTAATACTTAACTTGTTACTTTATTACATTGTCCCATTATTACTTTGACAGGATTTTCTGTGTTGTTTTAGTTTTTTTGTTTTTATATCCCAGTGACGGTAGTCAATGTATTTTTTATTTATGTTCTTAATAAATAATAAAAATAAAAGTATAAATTTAATTTTATTTTCTTCTTAAACCAATAAATTCAAAAAAATAATTCGAAAGTTATTGGATAAACAGCTTGTCCCATTATAACATTGAGTCACTGTATGCGTAACAGAAAGCCAATTCATTACAAAAATCCACAATTACCAATAATTGCGATTTCAGACGTCAACGTCACTGAAACGGGTACAAGAAACTTGTGTTGGTTGCTCCATTGTTGTTGACCTCGAACCCCAACAAAAAGTGTCACTCAAATTAATTAAATTTACGTTGAACGTGTATGTCTGCCTTAAATTTAATTACATTTAAATGATTTTAAGATTTCGTGTACAGCGAAGCCTGTTTTTACACGATTTTCTTTTTACCTGAATTTATTAATTTTTTTTACAGAAATCAAATTATATTGCAAACACATAAAGTAGTATTACTCCATTGAAATTAATAAATAAATTTAAATTAAATTAAATAAAAAAAGTGCTGTAAAATGTTTTCAACTTTTTTTAAAAGTTTTTTCCTGGAGAGAAATTGAAATAATTTTTTTAATAATTCTTCTATTTTTTTAGGTTTTTTTTTTATATTAATAAAACTAATTATTTAAGCTGCAGGTAATTTTTTATACATATATAATATTTATTTTTATTTCAATATTTCGCAACTCCTTTGTGTAGCTTCTTCAGAAGAATTGAATTTTGTCAATATTAAGAAAATTTTTTTTTTAAAAAATTCACAATAAAAAAAGTTTTTATTTTTTTTTAGTTATTTATTTACGACTCTATCATCCATCCAGGAGGAAACGGATTATTTATTAGGAAAAAGAGAAATTAATCTCCAACACCAGATGAGTACGACACGTACATATGTATACATATACTACATATATTTTATGCCACTACTGACGTTACCAGTGCACTTTGTGTCAACAGTAAGTTCGTTGGAAAGTCATTACGATCATCTATTTATGCCCAAATTCACAGTCATTAGTTAAACCAATAATATTTGATTCACAGCCTTTTGTTTACTATTAGTTAAACCGCCAAATGTCATTGGTTAACCAATAGTTAGACAACACCTGATTAGTAAATTATTATTAGTATTTTTGTTTTTATATCATCTACCACATTATAATATATATCTATGTATATAATATACTATCAGTTTTTTATTTTCGACAATATTTTGGTTTTCCCGATCCAATTTCAGTAGCAATTCACTAAATTAGGCGGTAAAGTTCGATGAGAGCGCACTTGTTTTATCAATTTTTAAGAAATAATACAACAAATATAAACAAAAACCATTTGCTATAACAGTGCTGCCAATATTGAAAATTAAAAGATTGTTAGGGTTACCATTTTTTGGCTATACTGAGAATGTGAATACACTGTGAATATGAAGTATTAGTTAAACAATAGTTATCATTTTAGTCTACTAATAGTTAACTAATGATTGTGAATTTTTGCCTTAATCTGACAGAGTTGAACAAAATGTACTCGTATACAAGAAAAAACTGTTATTACCCTATATTAACAAAAGCATGTTTGTTATTTACTTTATTCTAAAAATGAAAAAGTCATTTTTCATATTATTGTGATAAATTAACTATGAACTTACAACACAACCAAATTTTCATTCATTCATTTGTATAATTGTAGTTCAAATAAATATCACTAATTCTAACAATATTATTATTTATTTTAACAATTTATTTACGTTTCTTTACATATATTTTTGTGTTCTTTGCAAAATCAATTAATTTTTTAATTCTATGAAAGTGTTGAATCAACGTTACACATTGTAAATACTAAATTTGTAATTTCCTTGTAAAAATAGGACTGGATGTAAATACAAATATACATAAACGTACATACATACATATGTGCATATCATCCATCGAGAGGGCAAAAACTTAATGAAGAAACCTGAAAAAACGTTGCTTCAAAAATTGTTTAAATTTTCAGAATTTTCCATATTTCGACAAATTATTTTAATTTAATTTGGTACACAATATTCAATAGAAAAATCGCTTTTGAATTTTTTGTCACTTAGTATGTGGTTTTACGTTTTATAAGACGTTATGTACTACATACGACTATATACATACCTACAATATAAATAAATAATATCAACTAAAGAAATAAGATACATATGTATGTATGTAGTATGTTCCAAAGCGTAAGTGTAAGTGTAGCCCTAATTTTAAATCTAAAAATGGAAAGTTTTATTTGTTCACAGATTTTTATTTTGGTATCAACTTACACACCGCTGATAAATCGAAACTCCCATACACATGTATGTATGTATGTACATATGTATATTATTATATTTTTCTTTCCAAATTATAACCTTCGAACAACAACAAACACAGTCATGCAAAGTTCTTCGTACACGTTTGCTGTTACGGTGCACTTATCAATGGGAATGAATACGCCTATTAACACGGAACATCGCGACAAATAAACAGAAATGAAACAAATAAGAATGTGTATTCTTCATATATGTAACTATTGAAGCAAGTGCGCAGAAATATATATTTGTATTATTCTGTTATTATTCTTTTGAACTTTAATATACGAGGATGAACATAGAGATTGGGTTGCTGGGGTTTTTTTTTAATATATATTGAAATTTTGCACATGCGTTCACACACCGATGTCCGTAATTTTTGTGCGTTAGAGAGAGTGAAATTAAAGAATTGGTTACGGTAATTTTAATACGAACTGGTGTCCTTTGAAAATTTCTATACATCTCTTTTTAGTGTAGTGGCATAGGCCGGGAATCTGCCACTTAGAATATAAGTATCGATTATTCTTAAAAAATAAATAACAACCCACGTACATACGTGCATACGTATGCACATACATATGTACACTCATAGACTAAAGTTTAAATACGGCCATAAAATATTGAGTTGGATAAAACATAACGGTAATTCTTAATAAAACAATAAAATTAACTGGACCACAATAGAAGAACATTTGTTGCATTACCAAAAAGAATTAATGAGGGCCGAGGTCCAATTTATCGACAGAAGGCCTTAAATTATGTTGCAATGTGGTCTTATACTGGTGTTGGTCCATTATACCAACAATAAAGGCAGCATTCCCTACACCTGCAACGGCTGGTCCTATTCCGCCCCAAACCATAACATTGCCGCCCCCGTGCTTTACGGTTGGAATAAGATTTTTCGTATGAAGGGCAGTGTTCGATTTCCACCAGACTTTTGAGTCTTGTTAGACTTAATAGTCTTACATGCTGTCCAATAACACTGCATCGAAAAAATTTTTGTGAGATGTTTAATTTTCTTTAAACTCAATATTTTATGGCCGTATTTAAACTTTAGCCTCTGACTGTACATATGTCGTCTACATACAGATATATTGCGTTTCATTTTAAGAAGACACTTGTTGCAAATATCAAATATTTGCACAATCTTACTATACCGTTAGTATCCAACACATTAAAATTAATTGCATTACAAAAACTAATCAACATGCAACAACTACTCAACCAATCATTGTGAGTGATATCACACCTGTTTTCCTTGGGTGCACGTAAACTACTACCAGTGCTGTTAAGCGTACACCGTCCATAATTTATGGTATATTAATTTTGAAATATAGCCAAGGATATAATGTCATTAAATGTGTGTATGTGGATATCTCATGTAGAAAGGTCCTAACTACCAAAAGTGTAACTTTATAGGAGAAGTAAAAGAACGTAATATAAACTGTTTTTATTACAATGCATTTATGAAAATGCATTAAATTTTTCTGTACTCGTATTTGTATTGTTTTTTGTGTGAAATGAATGAGAATAACAAAAGAAGTCAAATGCGAGTTAGGGCCTTTTGTACATGATACCAACGATATGTATGCATGGCTATATGTAGCTATGTGCAGCGAAGCGTTGGTGAAACCCACATATAAATTCAAACCAAAGTTAGGTTATTTCATTTTGCTAAATACATTTTTCACTTCTTTAAAAGAGAAAAATCTTTTTTTTTTAATGCCTGCATTTTCTGTATTTTCGGAACATGAAACTTTTGAACCGACGATTTTTTTCTACAACACATACATATGTATATCTTTAGTTTATTGAAAGTAAAACTCCTCGAAATTAAATAAATTTTCGCCTACAAATATTTCAATTAAAAGTTTTATAAAATGACATCCCAAGGAATCATTATTTTATTAAAATGTCCGCAAATGTACTAACAAAAATATATGAAAAAATTATTTATTGAATAAAATTCTGTACTAACAATTTTTATAATTATTAATTAAAAATATATGAAATGAGCAACTCTAAAATATCATCAATTGGCAACACTCGAAAATTAATTGAAAATTGTGTTCATCTAATTTTCCGAAGCCATAGAAAATTCTGCAGTGCTTCGTGCATCCAGTGGACTGTACTCATTTAGAACAACCGGACGAGAATTCTGCACAGGACGAGCATTACGAACAATACGACTTTTACCATCCGAGCTCAAGATTTGACGAAATTCATTGATTTGCTGTTCACTAATGGCAAACGTTTCAGGAAATACAAACCATTCAGCACCTTGATAGCACGGAGGCTCTGTTATAGACCCGCCATAGCTATAGAATCCCGTACGAAATTGATGGCACAAATACGACAGAGGAAATGGTGCAATATTTATTTTCGAACCAGGAGTTTTGACGCGATGCAAGTTTTGTATCAGTGGATCTAAGTAGGGATTATGAGCCGAGATCTAAGAAGTGAAATTTAAAGCTTTTATTTGCAATTGTTGATTATGAAAGCTTAATAAGTCGCACCTCAAAGAAATAGGCCACCATTAGTAAATCATAGCTAGAAATACAATCTTCTTGAGGTCCAGCTCGGTGCATGGCCTGTAGTTCCAAAGGAAATTTTCGATAATTAATCATATGTTCAGAACCTTCGGCATTCCAATGTCCCCAACGAAAGCATATCTGCACAAAAGTATAACAGGCCAAAAGATCAGCACCACTTATGGTGGGCTTATTCCCCGAATAATTAGCTTTAACTATAACTACAGAGACACAATCAAATAATAAAGTTTTAATAAAAATATCTCTGCCCAACGCACTTGTATGACCAACATTCTCCACTGTAATACTGATGGGCAAATCATCATAATGATTCCAACTTAAAAGCTCTCGTATGGAAAATTTTTGTACATTTTTATCAACTATATTTATGGGCGATTGACTTTCACCTTCACAACTCCAAGTATGAGGACCTTCGAAAAGAATTTGTAAGTGTTTTAATGTTTTATCAACCATAGTATTGATAGAAGTACCTCTTGCCATGCCATAATCCACACTATACCTCCGTTCGCATACAGCATTCGCATTTGTACTCCCACCAGGCATGTCATTTAAATCACAGATTAATTTTGCGGTATAAACATTGAAGATTAGAACTACAGCCAGTAGAACACTGAATATAAACACCACAATTGGATAATCCATGGCCGCAGCCATGACGTTGTATATTAAACGAAATATAAAATTCATGAGAGAACAAACGGAACAGTCCGACATCAATGGAAAGATCAGTTTTTTCTTTACAGATCTTTTATTATTTGAATTACTTTGTTGTTGGCAAATTAAATATCAATTATTTTTGTAGAAAAAATATTTTTAACTGACAGAAAATCAAATGTATTTTATTCCCGTTAAAAATTCATCAGAGTTCGAAATATACAAAAACAAAACGCTCTCCGTTAACAAGATGGCAGCACAAATACAATAATTACAACAATTAACAATAAAGAAACAATTGCCTCTGTTCTAAAATCAATCCACTGGAAACATTGCAACATTGCTTCTGCCAACATTTGGACAAAAAACATGCGTAAGCATGCAGCATTGGGTTTTTTGGGCATTGAAATCAACCCTGTTCGCGTGACACCATTCCGTTATTCCCATGATGATACCATTAAATTTCACGTTACTAATTCTCGTCGATTTTCGGCTCAAATGTATGGAATGTCGAGACTTAAGCATTATTTTTTTCTGAACTAACAAACATCACCCAAACCAAGTTTGGTAAACGTGGTTTACTGAATTTCGTTGTGCCCGTACAAATATGGAAGATGCCGCAAGTCGATAGAATTGAAAATTGTTAGCTGATCGGAGATTTAAAGTGGGAGAGCTTGTAGGCACAGGAATTCTGCTCGCATCTGACAGACTGCCACTATTTACAAGCCTGTCCGAGTAAGAACTTTTCAGTTTTTACTTTTAAATATATTTTTTTCACTTGGAACTTGTACATTCTGATTTTAATTGCAGAAATCTGATTTATTCGCGGCGTTTGTAAACTTGATATGTTCACTGTAGTAATTGGTTATCAAACTATTCTTACGATTGATAGTCGTTACACAAACACATATTTACATGTACATAAATATGTATTTGTGTACATATAAAGTATTTTGAATTTCAAGTATTTTTTATCTGCAATTTCACATATAATTTTTTAGGCAAATCAAATATTTTATATTGGTGGTGTGCGTGTGTGTGTTGGGAAAGTGAAATAAAATATTTTCAGCCATTCTTCAAATTGATTTTGTTTTTGTAGGTACATGTGTGCATACACATGTACATACATACATATACGAGCATACTGCATGCATACCAGTATATTATATTCCTGTAAATTACTAAACATCACATGTTTGTGAAAATTGCTGCTGATTGTTACAACTCGTACTTGTTTGCTCTACTGCACCGATCTTCTGCTTTCTCTACACTTTTAATAAAATCTCATGCAAGTTTTATTAATTGAAATAATTTCTGATTTACAAACTGCGATCAGTCAGTCCATCAATTGTGGTTGATGGTTTGTACTTTATTGCAAATAAATGCCGCTTGGCTCAATTGGCAATTGCCGTTGACGTACTCACTTTCGTAAAATTTTCAATACAAGAAAGTTTCAGTAACAAATAAATAAACTTAACAGTTACAGTACGTTTCCAGTATTAGCAAAATGAGTCGTTTTGAGCAGGTATCACTGTATATAATATTACGCAATATTTTTTATTTTGGCCTTTAAGGCTTTATATTTTATAACATATTTTGTTACTAAATAAATAAATATTGTTTTCTTTTCAATACTATGTGCATAAGATTCCAAATAAGTCTCTTAAATTAAAATGTCTATAAGAACAAAGAAGCAGATGGAAATAAGTCATGTGATTTCTTAAATTATTAAAAAAAGGAATATATAGTATGTATGTATGTATATGGGCATTTCCACAGAAAAGTCAACCGTGACGAAAATATTAAAGTTTATTTATTAATATAAAAATAATTTTTTGAATATTCCAAATATTTTTTTTTTAATATTTTATTATTTTTTGATATATATAATATAATAATTATTATATATAATTATTCCTGATGATGTTAACAAGCTGTTAACGAAATATCGAATAATAAAAAAACAAAATAAGATAAAAAAAGACCTCAGACTTAATAAATATATATCAAAAAAAAAAAAAAAAAATATAATAAAAAAGGTCAATTAATAATATAATTTAAATATTTTATTATGTTGTAACATAATCGTAAAAAGTTATTTTGGATTTGGTTCAAGAACAAATTTCACTACAAAATCGAATCTTTATACATATTTCAAATCTAGAATATATTTTCATGAATATGGTTGTTAATATTTTTATTTTCAAATTGTAGAATATGTTTGAAAAAAATATTACAGTTTTCCAATCGTTTCATCTAATTCAGAGGTACGAGTATCCCAAACGTGACTATGGAAATGCCCATATACACATACACATGAACATACAAGAACTTGAGAAATACATTTTTTTTAATCATTTAAATAAAATGAAACAAACGTGAAAGAAAAATGTTAACGAATCATTTATTTTGATTTCAGCTTTATAGAAAGCTTCCCCATTATCATAAAATTTGTTTATCAATTTAGAGGGTGCCGTTTCATGGCTAATTTTGACGTAAATATATTTATTTATGTATATTATAATTTACTTTTCATTATACGTTTGCGAAAACGAATTTCGTTCAGGTAGTTGAATTATTAGAATTTAAGTAGTGCCAATGAAACTTATACAAACATAGAAATGCCAAGCAAGATATTGAAAAGAAATATACATTTTATATTCTTTAAAAATTAAGGTTTTTCGAGATTGAGACATTTTCAAACTCTTCGATCATAAATAGGAAAAAAGATTTACAATTTTGCTTTCATTTCATTTGAATTACTAATCGGAACTAAAATGAAGCTTAATGTCATCAGCATATAAAACACTTCCACATTGGAAGTTGCTGCCATAATCGAAGGAATCATTCATTTAGAATAATGAATTGTTCATAATGAACAACCACATAATATGTATGTGTCCAATAGGGTGATCAATTATTAGACACTTTTAAGAACCCGGTTTTCGATAATTTTAGTTATTACAGAATCAGGTTACGGTTTTTATTTTAAAAAGTTGCAAGTATTACGCTGTCTTAATAAAAGTTTTAATAACTCATGTGTTATAGAAAAAACATTATACCCAGCCAAAAAGAAGTGAATGCGTACATCATGAATTTGTATTTTCATAACTTCTTATCTGAATCTTTTCGTATCTGAATCCATTTTTAATGCCTTCTTAAATGCTAACAAGATTAACACTTTTAAACTCATGGAAAACACGCATTCAGCTCTGTCCATTAATTTATATGAACAACTGCGCAGTTTTAATTATAATTTAAATAAATTATTAAATGTGTTTTGGGGAATTCAGTAATAATACCAAATACATAAAAGACAACATAAATAAATAACGCAAAACAAGTCTCGCCAACGTATAGTTTTCCAGTTATGAACCGATGAAGTTTTCATATAAGAATTTCCACTACTTTCCTAAATGTATTTGGCCAATATTAGTATCATTTCATAGATATGTACATATGTGGAAAATTTATTTAAAAATTCTTTATCTATTAAGAAGCGGTGATGACTTTGCAAAAATAAAATAGATTTATTTAAGTATAAAAACTAATTTATTTATTTATTTTTTATTATTTATATCTAATTAAAATGAAACGAATATATAATTTTATATTGCTCTTATAATATTTAGAATTTATTCGAACTACAATTATTCCAAATGAATGAAAATTTGGTTGTGTTTAAGTTCATAGTAAATTTAGCACAATAATATGAAAAATTACTTTTCATTTTGGAATTTAGGAAAAAGAACAATCTCCAATAATCTACAAAACCAGTTGAGTAGAACATTTATATGTATATCTACATATTTTCTATGCCACTACATCCGTCATCAGTACTCTTTGTGTTAACAGGGAGGTCGCTGTAAAGTCATTAATATCACCTATTTAGAAAACGTATAATAGAAAAAATCCGTTATTATCCAGATACTATATTAACAGAAGGTCAAATGTTTATTATTTCTGTTGACACGAAGAGTACTGATGACGTGTTTAGTCGGCATACAAAATATACATATCGATCCTTTGGTGCAATACCGTAGTAATTCAAAAAATAGTGAACTCAGAAAAATGCATTTGAAGTTTTGAGCCATCCTTTTGATAGTATTTTCGTTTACTAAAGTTATTTTTGTTACAAGTTTTTAAATAAAGAGGCATGTTTTGTAATGTTTTCTGTTTGTAAATTTCTTGTTATAAAGGAAATATTTCATTATTGCAAATAAATATTGTTGGAAATAGCTGGAGGCAATAAAGACATTTGCAGCTGTAGAATGTGAACAGTTAGATATATAACCATAATCTTTTTTCATTTAGATATATATTTCCCCAAAGATCATTTCTGCATGCCCAGCTCAAAAAATTCAAATTTTTTGTTACTGCGGTGTTGCACCAAAGGGTCGATATATGTATATAACTTGTTCTATGCACTATTCCACATTAGAGAAATTAACATTTGAAAAAAAAACCAACAGTCATGGCACTGAAAAAACCAGTTCGAAGCCCGTTTGGAAAAGCAGTCTGATTACCCTAGTATGTACCATGACCACAAGGTCTATAATTATCATACTGAAACCAAAAAAAAACAATTTTTTAGTACATTTGTACATACTCGTTCATACATAAGATTGTATGCCGTCATGTACGCATAGTATATGGAATTGTGTATCAATATTAATGTATAACAACAATATGTTAGTGCACTTCAGAGCAAAAATATTTTATTCATAGATATATATCTCTCTCTAAAGAGTAGTAAATAATGGTTTCAATATGTGTTTTTTTTAATTAAAATTAAAAATAGTTAAAAGCTTTGCTCACGCAATAGTTTTGTGTTTCACAGAAAGAAACATTGCACAAAAACTATACAAATACATAACTCAGAATAGCATGTATGCGACTTGAAATATTTCTTCCATATTTATGTGGATATATTATTAAACTTATGTAGATAAACGTTAGTTATTTATTTTGTCTATAAAATAGAGTTTTCGAAAATGAAAAAAGTGTGTAGGTATGGCACATTTAATGAGTTCGTCATTTAATGGCACGATTGTTTATTTCCATATACACGAATCACAAATGTCTAAATAAATAAAAATGTTTTTATTTTTAATGTACTCGGGAATTAGTAATGCAGTATACAATTTGTTACCGCATTTCACCGGTTCGAGATACATTTCCAGCAATTTTAGAATATAATAACAGCAAAAAGCTTACGTCATTGATGCAATTTTTAATAGAAATTTATATAATTTGGATTGTCAAGCAATTGCCAGCATTCTAATTTGTCTTTTTATTGTAGCATAATGTATGCTAAACACCAGGTAGGTGCATTTTATATAAAAATGGACAATAAGATCTTTGAGTGCAAATTTATTTATCTAGAAGTAGCTTGCAAACTTACTCACTTATTGCAATGAAAAGCAATCAAAGCCGGCATATTGACACAATTATTTTTTTATCATTATTGAAATTGTTTCATTGACCTTCACAATAAAACTGAGTTCTCTGGAGCATTTTATTGCAATAAAAGTTGAAGCAAAGCAAAAACCACCGAAACGATAAAAAAATCAATAAAGCGAATGACCAGGGCAAGTTCCTATCGGTAAACAATAAAACTTTCAAGTCAGGCTTTTAAAAAAAAATAATTATTTATTTCTGATGAAATAAACAATTGTAGTATATATATATATATATATGTATTAGCTATTTTCAACTAGTTATAAGGAATTCTTACCTGTTGATTTTTTTTATCAACAAAGTAAAATTTTATGGTTACACACAAAAAGCAATAATTATTTAAACGGTGCAAAGTCCATAGATTTATTGATCAATATCAGAAATATTGCTTGATTTTGTATTTGGTTATTTTAAACGGAAATTTTATAGAATTTTCACAAAATTTGCAATTCTTAAGCAGCGAGAAAATTTATCAATATTCACAACCGAACTTTCTTTATTTGACTGTCATCTGATTTTATTGTCAAATTAAATATTTTTCCACTGCAATGCTGCCAACTTAAAAATGACACTGTTGTGTGATGTGGTTGTGTTCATATCCCCAGGGTTGCTAGTTAAGCAGTGTTGTAGGTTTTAACGGTTTTTCTTTTGAAGTTTATATTTTTATTTGTCATTATAATTTTTTATACTCTTTTATAAAATAAAGTGAGTTTTATTCCTATAAAGCTAAATATTGTTTACAGCGAAGTATTTCAGATATTCTGTTGGTTGTGGCAAAAATTCGACTTGCTCCCAGGGCTAGTAAAATTTTAATCACGTAACAACTGTCAAAATTTTCGGAATCAGAGTACTTTACTGTCGTTTCATACACATTCATTAGAATACATTTTGCAAATCTATGCGGAGATATTAAATAAAAGTGATATGTGGGCTATGAAAATTTTATTGAGAATTTATAACAAATAAAAACATTTCTTATATTTTATAAATCTGTGGTGACAACTACGATTATTGTTTCTACCATCTAAGATATCTTTCTAGTTCCACCATAATGCTAGATCCAGGAAATGCTCTTCTTGGCGAATGATGTGATTGGCTTATTTTGGATTAAATTTTACTTTTTCGGAAAGTTTTAAAATTATTATTTAGACCTAATTTTTACAACTGTGGCGTTTTGTAATATGGTACTAAAATTTGCAGCACTTAAAAAAAAGTAGTAAACAATATGTTTAAGTGTGTGAGTGCGTTTGTAAAAGATAGCGACGTTAACGCGAATTTCATTCATTTCGTAGTGATTTTCTTTGAAATTTTTGTTAAAATTCATACCAAATCCCTAAAATAAAATACCTTTAAAAACCTATTAACAAAGTTTTACCAAAAAATGTGCAAATTCAACAAAGAAATTTTATTGAAGCCAGCAAAATAAAATAGAAAACAAAATGTGAAATATTGCAAAGCAGCAACAAGATCACAATTTTTTTTTCTACAAGTTTTTTTTTCTTTGGCTACAGAAAGGAATTAGAAAAGGCGAAACAAAGTTAAAGCTGATATAATTAACAAAGAAATAGTATACTTCCTTTAAAATTAGATAACTTGTGATTTAAAGTTAATAATAAATGTTGAAGTGTGCAAAGCATTAAAAAAGAATATTACAAAATGTTACGGACTTTGGAGTGGAAAAGGAATGTGTAATGAAAAGAAGGAATTATTAGTATGAAAAGTCGTAAAATAAAACAAATACAACGAAATATAAAGTGTTTTAATAGTCATTTTTATATTTGTTTTTCAGTATATTTCTTCTTTCAATGTTCTCAAATATTTAGTTAAGTAGTGTAAGTTGTTTTCGTGGTTTTTATAAAAAAAATAATTGCAAATTGTTGCTTCTTCAGGCCGCACTTTGTTGCTGGCATAATCAAACTAAAGCTGCAACAGCGGCGCCTGCCACCACCAACACTACTCATCCACTCAGTCACCACTACCACCACTCATCAACCATCCAACCGCTACTGTTGTTAACCTCCAGGTGCATTCAACAAATACAAATGTACGAAAGAAAAATAAAGAGTTTAACAAAACGATAAAATATATACGCTGTACATACATAGATATTAAAAATTCTAATTTATTAACAAAAAAAAAACATTAATGTGTTGTGAAAGACATTTTTTTCTGATTTCGTTTTGTGCTTTTAATTCGCAGAAAATTTTGCTGACTGCAGGTAAATATTCAATTCACATAAACAAAATTACAAAATTCAACCGTTCCAATGTGAAGGAATGATAACTTATTTGTTTCATGCTGTTGAATTTGTTTAGTTTAAGATTTATAGGTATTTGTTTAAAATGAGTAATACAAGAATTAACATTTGATAATTATTTAGATAGATACATACATACATACATACATATGAAACTCCATAATTTCAAATTCCAACACTAATTTTTATCGGTTTTATTTATATAGAACTGGCTGACCCGGCCACGCGTTGCTGTGACTGTTATAGCAGATGTAAAAAATTGAATTTTAGAAAAATAATGAATGAATGAATAAAAAAAACAAATAGATATATGGTCTCATTTTTGCAACCATATACATATAGGCTATGTGTATCCAAAGATATGTATATACTTAAAAATAAACTTACCTGAAATGCCCCTACTGAGGTAGCACCGTGCCATAGTGCGTCTATGTACCAAAAAGATGCAAGACGTGATCAGTGCGCCAGAAGAATTGACAATTAACAAAAACACGGCAAGACCCTTCACTGCGCACTAACTACACTGGGTGGTACTGCACTATATTTATACTATTACCTCTTGTATATGATGAGAAGTGCGTAGAAGTCACTAATTATTTCAAAGTACCTAAAAAGCTCTAACTCGTTAACGGCTGGAGGTATTTTAATGATTGTTTCACTATTAGATAGAGTGTGAAGTTAGCTATATGATAACCCGACTTACGGACCTCTCGGTGCCAATGGTCACAACAATATTTTTATTAGTTGTTGAGACAGAAGGCTTGCACGCACAAAATTACATTTCAACTTGTAAGATTTAAAACAACTCGGCCAAAAGTTGACCAATTTGTGCTTGATATTCAGATCTATCCAATGGTGAAAAAATCACTCAAATTGTATCAGGAGTTGATGAGTTACAGTTTTTCAAAAATATATCAAAATTGTTTGGTGACTGACCTTGATTATTGAACAAGCAAAATTGCACGTTTTTTGTGAAACAGCAGGGCAAGACAACTTCGCAGGAGGTATTCTTTTGTGCGGATATTGTATACAGCCATAGAGTTATTAAATATTGGTAAAACGACATATTTTATTTTATGTATACGACTTAAGCTGCTTTTAGGCACATTCTATTTGAGACTGTGCATGTCAAATTTTCAACTGCAAAATGTAGACATGGTGTGTAAAAGCAAAAAAAATACGATTTTGTATAAGTCAGTCTGCTTTTAGATAAGATAAGATTAAACTTCATTCAACAAAAATTGTAAATAGACCGGCCAAATATTTATGTACGATTTATGGAATAACTTACAACTTATACTGGTCAGTTTTAATTTCTGTCGTATTAAAGACATTCGAGAACAATAAACGAGAACGAAAAAATTTCTTTTTGTTTTTTTCATATAGAGCGCTTCCTGTAAACGCTCCGTAATAAACAACTTGTTAGTTGGTACAAACTTAGGGAATTTTTGATATACCTGATCGAGCATGGTTGAAAGTATTTTGTTAATTTTTGTCATCTTAGCAGAGAGGAAGCTTTTCTGCGTAAAAAATATACTGCCTTCATTAGTCTTATTTGTCGCATTAACAAATAAAACTATTAAGTGGGAGTGAAATGAGTTCGAATGTATTTATATTGTCGAATTAGTCATGCAAGTTACATTAATGTGAACAAAACTTTCTTTGAATAAACTACATTGTATACATAAATATCTACGTACTGCACTTAGGTAATCTTTTGATGTAAAATTATTTAAGACTTAATTAAGAGTTTTTAAGTTTTCAATAGATTTTGCATATATACAAAGATATTTCAGAGGCACACAATTCGAAAGCTATGCTTTGCCGAGACTTTTTTCATTTTATATTTTCTTCCTAATTTATGATTTTCTACCACACTATATAATTTTTCTTATTTAGAGAAACAACAGTGAATTAGATTTAAGCCGAAAATTCTAACCAGAAACATCCACCCACTGACAAAATTAATTCTTATAAGGATATGAAAGCAGACATCCTGTATTTTGCAACATATCGACCCCTGTGCGCGAAATTATTCGAAACTTTCATTGTCTACAACGCTTTCGATTATAAGTAAATCCCCGCACACTTATAGTAGACAGTTATTTTTATTGAAGTAAAGAAAATGTTTCCTCGAAATAATATACATGGCAAAACAACGTTTGCCGGGTCAGCTAAAAACAGCAAAACTTTTTTTTTTTTCTCATTAGTAAACAGATTCCGTGCGAAGCCGGGACGGTCATCTAGTTATTATATATAAGTAGTATTTATAATACTTTTGAAATTACATTCCATTAAATTATTAACAATATTGTATACTCGAAAGTTAAAAATTAAAATATTTTAATTATATTATTAATTGACCTTTTTTATTATATTTTTTGATATATATTTATTAAGCCTGAGGTCTTTTTTTATCTTATTTTGTTTTTTTTTATTATTCTAATAATAATAATAAAAATAAAAATAATAAATAATAAAAAAACAAAAAACAAAAAAAAAATAATAAAAAAACAAAATAAGATAAAAAAAGACCTAAGGCTTAATAAATATGTATATACAAAAAAAAAAAAAAAAAAAAAAAAAATTTAAATATTTTATGAAATTAACTAGTTTTCTCCTAAACATATTCACATTCAATTAATTTTTAATTTCATTTGGTTATAAAGGTTTAATCCTTTGAAAAGTAAAATATTTTAGTATGTGCATAATTAAGGTTATTAATTTACTCTCTTTTTTGCAGGAAAAAGTTTCTGTAAGAACAACTGGAAAAATTAAATACGACACATTTGAACATAACAAATGCAGGAACTTGTCAATGGTGTATGTGTTCGAATTCTTGTTGATATAAATTAATTTCGAAAATCTACTGAATCACTAATAATACCAATAATATCTTGAAAGACATAGTCCATTTCAACAACCAACACTTACCTGGAAACCCCAAACCAAATAGTAATACGGTGAATAAACTTTAAAAAGAATAACAAAATATAAAAAAGGCCATAAAAACTAAAACACAAAGAATAATAAAGACGAAACTGTGCTTTCAATTACATATTTATTTAATAAAACATATTAAAACAGCGTACCCACAAAACCTAAAAAGATATAAATATGAAGAAATAAAATCAAAATGAAATACAAATAGAAAAAGGTACTTAATAGCATAATAAGCAAAAAAAAAAAATTAATTTAAAAGGTAACATAAAATTGTATATAAAAAAATACTGAAAAACTCAATAAAGCAAAAATTAAGCAATAGAAGGGAACTAGACATTCCATCTTCTTGCAGTGTGGTTTTTTTTTTTTCTTTTTTCGTTGTAATTATTTGTTAGAAGAAAGCAACTTAAAACGAAAATAAAATTTGGCAATAGAGAAACCCATTCACAAACTAAATACAACAACAACAGCAACAAGAACAACAACCGTTAAGTACAAAAAAAAATACCAGAATAAGTCACGATCAATACACACTATAAATATTGTTGTTTTTGTTTTGCGACAATATTTTCAAAGAGCAAAAGGAAACCGAAATAAGGAAGCATCATTGTACCAAATAGGAAAAGAAAATAGAAAGATAAACAAAAAACCTTTGTCCTCGCCATCATCATCATCATCATCGGCAGCATCATCATCACATCATTGATAGCCTTTTGAAAAAGAAAACATTAATTGGCATTGATCGTTTTTCTGTTGTTTTGTTATTGTTGCTTTGTAATTCGTCGAAACTCCTACAATTCAAAGCACTACGTCAATAGCAAACAGCAGTTGCATGCCAATAAGAAAACAAAACCAAATAGATGGCGAACTCTGTTTATAGAGCCAGCGACAGCGTCAACAATATTTTTCTTATTGTATAATAGTGCCAAACAACATTGATGACAATTCTTCCAACAATAACAATAACAATAACGAAAACAAAAATTTTTTTTATAAGGAAATAAGGAAGACAGCGTCGATATTAGCAGCGAACATCTTGTGTGTCTAAGTTGGTTATTAGTTAAACTACCATCACTGTTTCTTAATGTTGTCCATTTCATGGCAGAAGCTGTCAACAGCTTATTATTTGCACATTTATTTCAGCTAAAGCTTTAGCAAAGTTATTAAAAATAAAACCAGCAACAAAACTGAACTGATAAAAAAAACAACACAAAACAAAACAAACAATCAAAACAACGAACTTTCCTCCACGTTTGTCGTATCAGCAACAATACAAAAACCTTAATTACATACTAATCGCGCATTATACGCAAAAATTATCAAACATTCTGAATAAAAAAATGGCGAATCTAGATGAAGATCGAAGGCGAAGGTAAGTCAGCAAATTATTTTCTATTTACATGTCTCACTTTTTATTTTATTAATATTTTTTATTGTGGAACATGATCTTCTTGTGGAAAAATCAATAGTTTTTTTATTTAATTTAATGTGTCTATAAGGCACAAACAAACAAACACTTGTCGAGTTCCGCCCACTTTCTCGCTGCTGATTTTGTACTGACCATTAAGTTAGTCAGACTAAATACAGAAACTTTAACCGTTCTCAAGATATACAAAAATTAATATTTAATTTTTGAAATTTATATAGTCTATAGTTCTTCCAGATATACAGAAAGAAAACTTCAAGAATATTGGTGAACCCGTTTAGGGGTCTATAAGGTACAAATATGTAATTTTTATACAGGGTGTCTGGTAGCAGATTTATATTTTAAAACTTAAATAATTGACACAAAGTTTTATTAAGAGCATTGAACTATATAATGGAAAGGCGGATTTTATTTTTTAAAGAGTATATAATCCAGATCCTTCAGATCCTTTTTTAAAATTTCATTAATAATCGCTCTTGGAAATCCCATTGAGGCTGCTCTTTTCCGTATTAAAAGTCGCTGATTTTCACGTAAACTGCTTTCAACCAGTTCAATGTTTTCGGGAGTCCTTGAAGATTGACTGGGCCTGGCCGAACCAGTTGCGCAGAATCTCTGCATCCACGAACGAATTAAATTTACACTCGGTCCATCACTTATTCGCCGAATACCGAAATGTGAACAAATTTGTCGACGAGCAATTACGTAAGAATCATGACTTAAAAAATGTCTCCACAGCGAACGCGCGATGCTCACTCGACCACTGCGATATCGTGACTGACAAATCCGCACAATCAATAATCGTATTTAAAAATAGAAATTTGCCACCAGGCACCCTGTATTTATATTGATGTTCCCACTGTTCCAGAATAACAAATAATCCCCAAATTCCATCTGGTAACTGGTCAAAGTGCTCTCTCGAGAGATCTATTAAAATGTTTGTGTATTCGGTTTTTAAATTTAAATTTTACTTCACACGTACGTGCAATTAAAGCTGCCAGTATTTTGGATTTGACGACTTTTTTGGAGACGAAAAATTTCGTATGGGGACGGGATTTACCTGGGGATATTCAATAAATATTATGCGGATTTTTGGTCAAAATTTTTATTTGAAATCCCGCAAATAATTACGAACTATTAAGTTCACTTGGCAGATATGGGAAATGCAATTACAGTAGAATCCCGTAAATTCGTAATCAAAGGAACCAGCCATTTTTTACGAATCATAGGAGTTTTTGAAATAAAGGGACTTCGATTAAGCGGTGTTAAAATAAAAGAAAATATAATTTACAGGGGCTTGGGCTGGCGATGCTGCGCAAACCATAAAAAACGCTTCTGTAGTTCGTGTTATTCGGCTTCTTCTTGTCATTTTACTTCACTAACAAAAGAAGTTGCCAAGAGTCTTTTTCTAAAATTGATGAAAGCGAAAGAGGAACAATACGAAATTTTTTAGCAACTAGAATTTGTTTTTTTCTATTATCAATTGCTAAAATTATGTTGTAAAATAGTAATGGAAAGTTATATTCGTGTTTTTTCTTAGCATTTCTGCGCCATACGACATAGTAAAACTGTAAATAAACTAATCTAAAGAAACACGAAACATTTCGGTTAATTCTAAAAAAATAGCGTTGTAAAAACATTGCTTCTGTAATTTCATTATTTTTTGGATTTGAAGTATTATTGGATTTGGATTTTGTAATCCAAGTACGATTTATAAGGATTTCCTCAGGCAAAAAAAATTCAAATTAACGAGGGGACCAAAATATATGGAATTTTTACGAATTAAATGGTTTTCCTAATAGAAAAAAGTAAAAGTAAAAATTTGAATTAAAATTCATTTACACAAACTTTTTTAATTTGCCCAACAATTTCGACTGCTACACTTGCGCTGTACAATCGTACAATTAACAGAAAACTTACCGTAATTTTTTTCCCGAAAAATTCTGATCTTCATATATAAACATGAACAACAACTGCTTCTTGTAATGATGTGAGCAATGTAGTATATTGTTGGCTTTCTTTATTTAATTATTTGCGGAACAGTTTGCAAAACAATTTCATGAAATAATTCTCGATAACGCAAATGGCATCACGGGCCTTATTAACTTGAAACAATTTATGAACTTTCTTGAGTATTTGATTCAGCATCACAAATTTAAATAAAAAGTTGAAAAGTTTGTTTTTGAAATATTCTTTTCTTCTACTATTTTAATTTAATACATAATTTAGGCATTTTGCGTGGCAACGTTTGCTCTATTGCACCCGACTCGACTGCTAATAAACTTGTCTCAAACATGAAACATTATATTTTGGCAAATTATTACACGCACACACACACACACACACACGCACGCGTAAACACACAATTGCCAAACATTTTAGAAGAAACGAACATGTTCCGCCGCTCTGGGATTCAGCCTGGCCATACCAAAGCAAGTGATTTTTCACAATTTCGTGTTAAAAACTTCAAATATTACATTCGATAATGCTTCTTTTTCTTTTTGTTGTTGTTTGTTTGTTTGCTTGTTTGCTTGTTTTGCAACTATACAAGGTGTTGGGTATTTGGGTGTTAGAATTTCAATTAAAAAGGAAGAAAAAAAAAAACAGAATTAATAACAATGTTTTAATAATAAAATTCAACAACAATATCAGTTCGTTAAACGAACGTTTGCATGGATGTACATACATACGAGTACATACATCCATATGTATTTGTGGATGTACATACATATGTATCTGTGCATGTCAATCACACAGCCGTCAATTGCAAATCACCAGCAAAAAAGTGCGTAACAACAATTAATTACAAGCCTAGCGAACATGATTGATTTTTATATTTCAAATAAATAAATAGAAACAAATGAAAAAAATTAAAAAAAAAAAAGAAAATAAAATGAAATCTTAAATCTTGAATCAGCATCTAAATTTGTTAAAAGGTGTTTTTGTTAACAAATTTTTTTCGAATGTTAAAAGTTTGCCAGCCATACACACTCACACACACACACACAGAAGCATATTGCAAATACACAACAACAGCATGCGAAATAATTTATTAAAATAATTGTTTAAAAAAAATAGAAGAGTTGGCATAAAAACGCTTTTAGAATCAATTTTAAGTGTTGAGCTGCTTTTGAAAATGACAAGCGAGGGAACAAATACGTTTCTATATTTGTCGTATTTTCCAAAAGCCTATTGCTTGCCTGCGAGCCAAGCCAAACCAACCCACCCCACCAATAGAGTAGTTATGTTATGCACTGTGGCTGTTCGTGTTCCTAATGTTGCAGCAATCACATTCTATCCGACCATCCGTAGTGTACTTTTATGCACACAAATTATTGATCTGCGTTTAGTTGTTCGTTGTGTCGTCTGTCTATATACATATGTACATAGTCTCACATCAAGTGAGATATTTAATAGCCGGCTTAAACTTGCCACTAGCTTTTCCGCCAGCCATAATATTCGGCCGTCTATCTGCCCGTCCGTCAGACAGCCTCTCTAGCATCATTTAATTTTTAAATGACACTGACTTTGCCTTTTGGTTGAATATTTGCCATTTTTTCATTAAAATGTTTATAAATTTATTTTTTTCATTTTTTATTTAGTAAAACTATTAATTTTTATTTTTATATTTTTTTTTTCGAATCAAACATAACTTTTTTTCTACTCGTGGCGAGTGGTACTGCTGAGGCACGCTACAGGTGGGTCTGGCAGGCAAGTGTTATAAAATTTTCTTCTATATATCCTCGTCTTATTCCTGAAAGGATTTTTTAATACACTCGATCTGCTGCACCGTGTTTAACTTCATTCCAACGCAGATGTAATTCATTTAAATTTGCTGCTTCCAAGTGTGTGATGGATAGCCTTCCTATAGGTCGGCTACTTTGCGGGTTCCAGTCAATCGCCTGTTTAGCAATATCGTTGCATTGTTTCCGTCATGTGTGTCCAAACCAATTCCATTTACGTTTACGTATTTCGACCTGTATAGGCTGTTCATAAATTGCTGACGATAGTCGGAAATGTGATATTGTTCTAGGCCAGAATATATGTAACATTTTTCTCAAGCATTTATTTACGAAAAATTGTTTGGAATGTGTGTCGCCAAGTGCTGCTTTCCTTGTATTCCAGTCCATTCACAATCCTCAGCTTCGTCCTTCCCAAAATGTTGGGCAAGTGTCCTTTTTGCACTTTGGGCTATTGGTCATATTTTTTTGTGCGATTTGGTACTATTTTCTTCATATCAGTGTTTTAGGCGATTGGGTTCTGGGTGATTATTAGTACAGCCGCAGACAATTTGAAAATTAATAATCGCCCAAGATTTTGTGATTTAATTTTTTTTTTAAATTTGTCATTTGTTCATTATGAACAGAAACCCAAATATGTATCTCAAAGTTGGTGAAAAATCATCCAAATTTTTTTTACAAAAGTTTTTTTGGCGGTTTCATCATTTTTCTATTTATTATTTGTATTACGGCTTTCGATTCACATCGAAAGTTCAAAGAAAATTCTATCTAGAGAATGGTATGCAAATGTAGTACCAATAACTTCGTTACAAAATCACGACATACGACACAGGGTGTCCAAAAAAAGATTTTTTTTTATGCAATGCATTGTACTGGAACTAGGAAATTAGGTTATGTGAAGGACAATAGAGGGAGTAGTTTATAAGAACAGTTGATTTGAATTTTCCCACGTCAAAAGTTACAGGAAAAACCTCTGCAGGGAGTTTGTTCCACATACGCACTGTTCGGGCGAAAAATGAGTTCTCTCGGTAATACGTTGTGCGATCCGCTGCCAAATCGACCACAAATGGATTCGCTCAAATTTCGGAAAGTGATTCAAGTTCGCAGAATGTGAAGTTCACATTGAAGTAGAAATATTGCATAGAGATGATAATTACAAACGTCGTTATATGCTAGAGATAATAAAAGTACCAATAGATAGAAGAATCAATTTTAAGGCAGATATAGCTCAAAATAAAAAATAGGGACAATTTATATAATATAATAATAATTTTAAGTTTTTCTATTATAATTGTTAAATATTTCATATATAGTTTGAGTTATTTTGAATTTTTATAAAAAAGAAAAGAAACATTTTTTTCAAAATACCTTTATTTAATTGACAAAAAAATTCTTCTTTTCAAATAATATAAAATATTTTGATTTTATGTCTGTTAAATAATTTTATTAGAAAAAAAAAAAAATTTAATTTTCCTGAAGATGAATATCGAAAAAATAAATAATTTTAAAAACTTTTCTTTATAAAATAGACCTACATTGCTAAGTAATATTATTAGATGCTTTGGAAATGTTTAAGACAAAATAATTTTTTTGTACACAAATTAAGAGTAGAAAATCAAAACTGTTTATAACAAAATTATTCATTACAAGGGCGTTAGCGAAGCGCACCGGGTTAATGTAGCAAAATATAAAATTAATAAATAATTGATATGTTTTTCGATATTTTGCGGTGCTTTTTATCCTTCTTCTTAATTAGAGATATTCTATGAGTATATAGCCTGCATAAGAAGTCGTTTAAGACTTCCACTCTATGTGAGAAGCTCATTAAAACTGAATGTTCGTGTTTGTTTGTTTGTTGTGCATTTGGGCAAAATCATTGCGGTTGCCTGCTCTGCTGGTGTTGGTTTTTATTGTATAAAAAAAATTAATTTTTGTCCAAACATTAATATTTCACGATCGTCAGCACTTAAAAAAAGTCAATCGTCGTCATCTTTAGAATACCGAGAAACTCACATACAGTACATTTAATAGAAAAAAGCCATTCAAGAAAAACCTCTCTATTATTAATGATGGATATTATTACATCATTGCAGTTTAACCAATAACTTGTGGCGATCTATTTCGCTGTTTGGCGTTTAATATGGTGGCTGGTTGATAAATGTAAATGTGCACAGAAGGCAACGTGGGTTAGAGTGTGGTGTGGTATGGTGTGGTTAAAGTTTTGTTATTTCGGCAAGACTTAGGAACGTTGTCACTGTTTCGTTCACGCTCTAATGTATCCTTCAGAAAGTCCAAAAATTATTTTGTAACCGAAAAAACCGGCCTAAAAACCAGAGCTGTAATCAATAATTTTTTCTTTGATTTTAATTCGTTACGAATTGGCTAAATTTTGAATTAATTCTTTTCACAACAAAAAAGAATTGCATGAAATTTGAATCAATTAAATGAATGAATTTGTTAAAGTGAATTGTAATTCATTTCGAATTCGTTTCAATTCATTCAAATGAATTAGAGCAATAAATTCCAATTCAAATTAATGAAATCAAAAATGAGTTGTAATCAATCAAATTCAAGAACAGATCTAGGGGGAATGAAAAATGAAAATTTCTCCTACCAAAATGGAAATATTCAGTGCAAAAATTGAAAAGCCTTGTCCTAGAATAACAAAACGACAGTGATACTTACTGCATATTAACTTTCAAAATCAATTCAAATTTCAATCAATTCAATTCAAGTGAGTTGGTAATGAATTGCTAATTTTTTTTCTAATTCATTTGAATTGGAAACGAATTTCAATTCATTTTTACCAAATTCATTTGAATTGACTCAAATTTCATTCAATTCATTTTTTTGTGTGAACAGAATTAATTCAAAATTTGCTAATTGAGTGCATGAATGATTTTTTTTCAAGACAATACAAACTCTACGGAGCTCTTACAACTTGTCTGTAGAAACAGCCAGAGTCTAAGCGGGGATACGAACCCGCACCTTCATATTGATAAGACGAATGCTCATGCAGTAGACTTCGGAAGCACCAAATTCAATTAATTCAAAAATGAATGATTCATTTACAGCTCTGCTAAAAACACATTGTTTCATTCATTCGATCACTCATTCGTATTTTCATGTTCCACGATTGTTTGTTTGTTGGGTGAGAAAATTAAAGCTTTTTTTTGTGAATGAAATAGAAAACGCAGTGATACTCACGCTCATTAGAAACAGTAAAAATCAAACTTTAAGACGATGAACTACTACGTCCGTATAGAACTAGAAGCAGCATTTATATCCAGAATGAAAATCCAAATCGAAATAAAAACAAAGAACGAAAAAAGGCAAAAAATATCTACAGCTCTCTTGTAGCAATTTTAGTGTTAAAATTTAACTGCTCGGTGCTGACTTAATCTGACTCACAGCGTTAGATAGTTTTCTTTCTTTAAAGTTTAAACAGAACTCGTGTGAAGAAAGAACAGCAGTAATTGCTGTTCTTTGGCTTTAGTATTCCTGATTCGGATTCGTGTGTTTTCTTTGAGTTTGTGGTTCTCCTTTTTTGGTTCAATTCTTTTTCAACCAAGAAATTGAGGAGGGAATAATTAAGAAAAAATATATAAATTTTAATTTGTTACGGTTTTATTTCACGTATTTTTTTCGAAAAATAAAGCGACACGATTATTTAGTGGTCATTCATTCATTAGCTCGTGCCTCAATGTTCCAAGCCACGCAACCAATCGAATAAATATGCCACGCTTGAACATACAAATACGTACTTGAAATTGAGGAACATGCGTTACAAACATGTGTACAACAAACCTATTGCAAGAATTAAAGAATGAATGAGAAACACAAAAACAAAAACAAAAACAAAAATAAAAATAAAAACAAAAATATTAATTATTAATTATTATTATCTAACGATTGTGTGTAAAAGAAACAAACAAATAAAAAAATAAAAAATAAAAAATAAAAATTCAAATATAATTGTTGCTAAATTATGAGTGATCATTATTTGCGGTAATTAAATTTTTTTCTTCTTCAATATTTATTAACGTTTTAACAAATGCCATTTGATATCAATAGAATTTATGGCACAAAAATGTAAAAAACATTCTATTATAAGCAGAACATTTGCCGTAGTCATTTGTTATCATTCACTAATTAATTAAATAAATAAACGGGTAGATTCTTGGTAGATTGCTCTGTGGAATGCAAGTGCAAACATTGTCAATTGACAATTTCGTGGTGTTCTTACATGTTTTACGTGTGTTACTGTCAACCATGATAAATAGTCGGTCAGCTGGGCTTTATAAGCCAGTTCATCTTCACCTTGAATTCACCTTGGTTCCCAGCAAAAGAAGACATGGATAGGAAATAGTTAATACATGGCTTCTATTATAAATGAAGTGGTTCAACGCATGGTTTTTACACAGGGGTGTCATTGGCGAGCATGTGTTCACATTTTACAAAACCAGTCGTCATTTTAAAGACTGCCTAGAAGCAATGAATGTTCCATGATTTGGTTAAGGTTCAGCATGGGTTAATGAGTTTCTTGAAAATTTGTTTAAATTATAATTACAACTGCGCAGTTTTTCATATGAATTAATCCCCAGAGTTGTATATCTTTTCCATGAGTTCAAAAGTGTTAATCATATTAAGAAGGCATTAAAAATGAATTCAGATAAGGAAGTGCTAAGAAGTCATGAAATCACCAATTCATAGTGAACGCATTCACATTTTTTTTTGCTGGGATACTGCCGAAGATGGAATAAAACTCTCATGTAAGAACCGGTGCTTCACAGACTACTTGAAGTACAGGAGAGGGGGAAGAAACTCATTGTGGACAGTAGGGTGGCTAACTATATTGACTTTCTTGAGCATCGTCCCAATGTGGGGTGTGCTTATTAATTGTTCTATCGTTACTATAATGGGATGTGTGCTAATGAAATCAGGGAACTTGTTCCCGAAAGCCGCTCAGTGTGAAGGGAAGATTTTTTCAAATAAATTTGAAATATCGAGGAGTTCTAAATTTCAGATTCAATATTCGCGTTCGATAATGTGACTAGTCCATCCATATACGTAACCACTCTATGGAGAAAATCAGATGGTAAATTTAATTGCGACGGAGTAATCGTAAATACGAAGAGAAGCACGATCACTTGTCATATAACATATAACGACGAAGGAGAGTGCTGTAGCACTTAAATTATTTTTTACATGACTTTTTACTGACTTTACTGGTTTTTTTTTTATCTCGGACCAACACTCAGATGATCCCTACACATGCGATGCATTGTGCTGCAACTATAGGAAAAGGAGCTGAAGCTTAATTAATTATTTTACAGCTCTGCTTTTGAACGTTCTTTGTTTACAGCAGTGGTGGAGCTTCGGTTTAGTAGCCATTTTTATTATTATTTTACTTCGCCGGTGCTACACAATAACTACGAAGGAGAGCGTTCTGTTGTGATTGTGGATTGCTAACAGCTGAAGCCAGTATTGTTGCAGAGCGATCTCGGTATATACTCAGCCATCGGCAGCCCCCAATGAAATGGTCCACGGCTGCATTACATAGGAACATTTTTCTAACAAGTCCATTTCAGCTACAGTTGGTTACATAGTTCAATATTATAGGCAGGGAAAAAAACCATAACCCTAGACACAAACCAATTGTATTTACAGAACGTTTTGCAATTTGCAAACTGACATCATTGGAATGGCGCAGGCTGCTGCACAATATTAAAAAATGTATTTATTTATCTAATCACATACATACATACATATTTATTAGCATGACTTTAATTGTAAATGCTTTTCTGCGATAAATATTTCTTTTCTATTCATCTTAATAACGTAATAAAGCCCAACGGTTAATAAAATTATTGCTTGAAAAATTCAATTGAACCGACCCCCAATTTGTTTAATTGTTTTTTCGTGTTAAAGGAAAAATATGCGTGCATATGTGTGTGTGTCTTCCTTTTCGAATATTTAATTGCATTAACATAAAAAAAAGCGAATCGTAGAATATTTTTAATTACTTGGCTGCTGTTTATTTAGTCACACTTTTTAATTAATAAAAATCAAATTGTTCGCTCGATTCTTGTTTTGTTCTTTTTGAATGCTCGTAATCGTTTCATTTCGTTTCGTTTCAATTAAATACTCCATTAATTACTATAAAATTTTGTAATATTTAATTAAAATGCGTTCTATGTCGTACTCATTGGAATTTTGAGAATTTATTTTTTTTTTATTTCATTATTTTCAATTGCCATTTTCCAGTTGAATTATTGATTGATTGCATGGCGGCTCATTAGTTTTTCTATTTTAAAGTTTAACTTTTTGATAATTATTTTTTTCCTAAAATAATACAGATTTTGTTGTGTTATTTAATTATTATGTTTGTATTCCAGAGATCACCAAATTACTTAATTGTTAATTATTCGAAAGAGTGCCAGCCATATACAAATTTGTTTGTTCATATGCTGCGTGCAATTTGGATATTTTAATAAAAAAAAATAAATAGTTTTATTTTTTTCAATCAGCTCTTAATTTATTTATGATTGTTATTAATTCTTTTTCCATTAGAACTTTAAGTGAAAATAGAAAGTTTTCACTGTTATCGAATTGCGTTTATAATTTATATCCGCAACTATTCCCGTTGCCTTTGCAATTTTAAGACAAAATAAAAACGATGATTTGGCATCACCGTTGGCGTTTTAGGCGTTATTATCGATTTGGAAATGATAATAGTAACGAGACTCAAACATTTGTGCGCTGACGTTCTTATGAGGAGCACCGAATTTTTTGGAAAATAAACAAATTTTAAGCACTTTAAAATTTTGGTTTCCGAAATGTCTTAGAGGTTTAAAAAGAGCAGAAAACCTTTAAATTTCCATAGTTTTTGGAAAGCAGTGTTAATGAAACTAAATCTAGATTTTCGCATAGTGCATCGCATATTGGATTTTTTTTCTACGTTGAATCAGCACTCAGAGGATGACCTCTACACATGCGATGCATTGTGCTGGAACTAGATTTTTTCCAAGACGTATTCAATTGCAGTTTTATTTAGTCTGAATGTGTTCACAAATCTTAGGAAAAATAGAAAAATTAATAAAATAAAATATTTACCTTCATTATTTCATCATCTTCACTTGAACTGCTAAAATAAAACTTACATCTTGCACAATTTTGCAATACAGTAAAACCTTGATAACCCGAACCTTGCTAATTCAGATTGATTGCAACTTTATAACTATAAGGTTTTCTATCACAACCCGAGCACAGTTGCGACTGATCCGTGGAATTACAGCAAAACAAGAAACGTAAGGGTGTACGAAAAATCTCTGCAACATTGCGAGTTCAGAGATACAATAAGATTCAATCACATGTGGATCTGCATATACTTGAATAAATACTTTGATTACTTTGGCACACAAAATTGTTGAAATGAATATTAAAAAAACAGCTGTTGCCGGTGATACAAAGTGAATCATTTTTTGGACGTCGGCTAATGGATAAATTCCACAAAACAAAATTTTCTCTTTTGATTATTTGTAGATTCCGTGATTTATTCCTTCTTACTTATTTTGAAGTTATCGAAATGTAATTTAATATAAAGATATAAAAGTGTGAAAAACTTAAAAAAAATTATTTTTATATCGGCAACTTGTAAGTTTTTCCGGCTCAACTGAAATTTCAGTAATTTAACTCAGATTTGGACTTTAATTTAAGCACAGAACAATAAACAAAATCTTATTATTTTATGATTTTTATTTATTTTTTTGTTCATAGCATATTAACTAATTTTTGAAGTATTGTGAAGTATTAAAACAATATGACTTGATAGCTTATCGTTTGAATGCCCCAAATAAATTTCGTTTTATAGCACGTCATAAGCACATTTTCAAAGCCAACTGCATAATCTGCCAACAATCAAATAGTAAGCCGTAAAGATTTCTCACAGTTAGTTATAATACATGCTCTCTGACATATCATCAGTGTATAAAAATATAAATAATTTCATTAGAATTAATTGTTAATTATTTTATATCACAACATTTTAGCAGTACGTACTTATCATATCGCATGAATAATCATGCGAATAATGAGAAATAAGTATAATTAAAAATAAAATAGATTTACAACACTTTTATCTACAAACGCATGCAACTAATTTTATTGTCTTGAAAATTATTTACATTTTTCAAAGGTTTAAAACGAGTCAACGGCAAGTTAGAATAAGAATTAGAAATGGAAAACAAAGAGACACGTTCGAATACGAATTTAAAGACAGCGTATTGCGAACCATTTACGACAATTGTGAAAAGTAAAAGAAAAAAACAAAATATACCTTTTTAGGCTACAAATTTAAATGGTTAAAATAATGAAGGTCAACGACTTTTAAAAATGCTTCTTTTTTATTTCTTTAATTTCTTTTACACAGAAAAATAATAATTAAAATTTTCCGAATTAAATCTCTGCTCAGAAATATTTTTTTTCTCTATTAATAATTTAATTGAAACCATGTTTATGCACTCAAAATTGCCAAATTTTAACATTTTTTTTCAATTAAAACTGCTAATTGATTCTGCGTTTTTTGTGATAGTTTGAAGTCTAATTATTATTTGAATTTAATCTTCGTATTTTTTAATTGAAGCTTGATTTTACTTTTTTCCATGTACTTTCCAATTTGACTGATGAGAAATGTTAACATATTTTATTTTTTTTTTTCATCTTGGACCAGCACTTTCGGGATGAGCCCTACACATGCAATACATTGTGCTGGTACTAGAGGAAAGGGATAGTGAGAGAGACGACAGGTGGTGAAACTTCACTATCTTACAACTTTGCTTTTGTACTTTTTTTTAGACCATTATTGGAGCGCCTCTGATGTCAAGGAGCCGTATTAAATTTGAAAGCTTTGTTTGCCATTTTTAGTAATTATTTTACTTCGCTAGTGCTACACAATACCGATGATGGATAGTGCTCTCATTTGCCTGTGGATTGGTATCAGTTGAAGCCGGAACTGTTCAGTGACCACTGAAATCTTCCGACAACAACTGACGCAAAGCCACACTAATGCACATTAAAAAAAAATGCGAAATGTTTTTATGACTTAGTACTAAACCGGACTCGAACCCACGACTTATTGGTTTTATAGTCATCATGCAGACTACTTCAGCCATCGCCTCCCAATCTCTCATCACTTGTTGTTAATTTTTCTTTTTGTTTGGCTAGCAAAATTTATCAAATTAATTTTTCACATTAATATTTCTATATTAAATATTGTCGGCCAACAGTTGTTGCATGACATTCTAATAGCAAACGAATTTATTTTCTAAAAATAAATAAATAATTCTACATTCAATTTAACATTCGAATTGCAAAAAAAAAAACAAAAATTTTTTTTTTACCCGCTAAACGCGTTACTGAATTTCTTGTTTGTGCTCTCCTTAACAACTTAGTTATTAGTTTTATACATGAATGTAGTACATATGTACATGTATTAATATATATATGTATGTATGTTTGTATATACTAATTTTTGTTCAAAAATGTGTGCTAATTTTAACAAATTTATTTCGTTTTTATGGCGCTTTGACCGAAAATTAAGTGTGACAAAAATCAATACCAGATATTGATATCATATTTAAATGTCAAGACAGTGCTGCTGTCTGTATTACTGATAGACTTATCAATTATTTGATTTTTAATTCATTTTTCTTTTTTTTTTGAATTCGAGTAGAAAAGTAAATATATTTAAATATTTATCGGATGACAAAAGTTTGGAAAAACAAATATCGCATGCAATATTTTTTTATTTCACACTCATAACATTTTGTGAAAATAAAATAGTGATTTTTTTTGGAAAAACATATTCACCACATGTTTTTACAGCGATGAACCTTCGTACAGATTAATTGCCCAATTGTCCGATTCTCATTTCTGAACAAAAAAAGAAGAAAAATTCTACCAAAGCTCTCACCGAAATCTACCAAAACTTATCCAAACTCATCTAACGAGTTCAAGATAAATTCAATTGTACCGCTAGTCTCCCTCCTTCTACCCTATTTCTTATCTTTCCTAATGACCTTCGATGTCAAACTTCCAACACTGCCCAGTATTTGCCATTCATAATCATTTGATTCATAGAATAGTGACCTCACGAAAATATCGCAATGGGGTGACACGAACAGGCTCGAAAAACCCAATGCTGTATTCTTACACACCAACGCATGCCCAATCATGCTGCTTTACCTAGAAGTACATACTTAAGTATGTATGTCTGGTATAAATATTGAATCTTGGACCTCTGAAATTCTTTTTTGGAATAAGGAGATTCTGCTCATTTTTATGACATGTCTGTCAGAATTCTGTACGAAATCTAATGCAGCTACGGACAAACTTCTGTAAAATATTCAAACTTGCCAATTGCACCAGAAAATATATAAAACTTCTTTCTGATTTTTTGACAGCGATTTCATTTATTTAGCTGCCGTTTTATTGCTTTAATATCGACTACGGAATGATCTATTTGCATAGATACAGGGATTGAACCGCGCATCTTCTGGTTGCAAACTCAACGTCATGTTGTTGAAAGATTATTAAAATTGTTTTTGCTTTATTTTTTACAAAAAATTTCCAAAACTTCCTATAACTTGTTGGATAAGAAAAAAATAAAGGAATTTGAAAAAGTTCGTATGATTGACAAAATAAAGTTGGAGGTTATTTCTCACATCAGACATGTCGGCAAAAATTGTTTACTGGGAAATTATTATTTCTCTAGGTTGGATATGAAGTGTCCTATTGAAGGCAAATGTATCGAAATGCAAAATCTTGAGCACATTGCGAACAATACTAAACTTTATCACATTCTAATTAAAATTTTATTGTTTATTTTAATTGCATGTAATGTCTGAAAACTGATTTTAAATAATCAAGTGCAATCGAATCAATAACCTCTTCTTTATTAAAGAAAAGAGAACATTCTTTCCATTTGCTGTAACTGGGCTATTAAAATTGTGCAGAGTAATTACAACTACCAATATTTAATTGAATAAATCTTTAAACGTCAAATATCTTACGGTGCAAAAATTTTTATTATTATAAAATCAATTGTTTTTTTTATCGAGTGGCGCCTCTAGTTCATACTTATAAACCACATAAAATTCATGCTTTTAATAGAATTTTGTTCTTCCCGCAAGTATGAAATAAAATTTTTTTTCCTTTTTTTTTTTAATATTTAATTGGTAAAATTAGTTTTTCGTTTTGGTGATTTAATTTAATTTGCAAAAATATTACAATCGAATGCGTGTGGTCTTTCGTTTTTGCGAAACATAAAATTAAAAAAAGAGCTACAATCATTTTCTCAAAATAACGAGACCAACTACGTTAAAAAATTTTAATTTCAATTGCCGGAAAATTTCCAACTTAAATAAATATTTTACTCTAAAAAGATTTTCATTATAGAAATTTGATAAAACTATAATTGATGTCATTGAATTTTGATAGTTTAGATTTTGAAAAAAATTTTGCGAATTTTGTAAGAAAATTATTTATTTATGTTTGCTGTTTGATTAAGCTGAATATTAGTTGCATTTTCTTGGTGCTAATGCCAAGTCGTCCGTAGACCTTCAATCGAATTTTTCAAAAAGCTAAAAAATATTTGAGAATTATTTATATCGATTCCTTAATATACAAAGACCGTAAGTTGTATTTTTCTTCAAATCGACTTTTTTCAACATATATACTATATAACTGACCATGTATGCAAATTTCAATTTGATACAAAATCTGAAAACTGAAAAATTGTCCGCAAACTAGACTGTCTCCAAACATAAAAAGTTTAGAGACTGTCCGCAAAATATACAAGTGTTCGGATTCTCTCTATATATATATATACTGTGATGAAAATCTCTGCTCCGAATGACCATTGCTTAGACAAATTAAAAAAAAAAACGGACTTTTTTTTATCTTGAACCAGTGCTCAGGGGTTATCCCCTACATATGCAATGCATTGCACTGGAACTAGAGAGAGGGATAGGGTAGAGAATATATAAATTATATTGATTTAATTTTTCTAAAACATAAAGAAAATATAATCGTAATTCATTTTGACTCGCGCTTGAAATGTCATTTTTATGCTAAAAGTTTTTAGATCATATTTTGACAGCTTAGTCTATTTATCGATAATAAAACAATTTACATGGTCCTGAGAATTTTTGATAGATAGACAACGCTTAGCGCGCTGATTTAGGCATAGCTGTTAATTTGATGATATAAAGCAACCTTTTATTGAGTTGGTCACTCTTCAACGCATCGTAAACACAATGCCAGATGTTCTGATATTGTTCAAGAGAAAAAGTTCATAAAACCACAATTAAAAATTGTAAATAAAGAAATATCTTTGGTTGTTTTATAACAATTAATTGCAAAAATAGTTACAATAAACTTGAGAGTTTAGTTTTCTTGTCACTTTGTTGTATATTTCATTAATGACAACAAAAAAAAAAAAAAGAAACATAATTTTTCTTCTATTTTATATGTTGAATAAAAAATAAAATTAAAAGACGTTCATGTGTTTTGAAATAATAAAAATGTACGATTACAATTTATAATTGTGCGAGTATAATATTCCTTAATAAATTGAAAAATTTATAAATTAAATTAAATACATACAATTTTCAGATAAATTTGAATTTGTTACAACAAAAGAGTACAGATAAGTTAATACGTCTTAAATAAATATATTGAATATACATATTCTACACTGCAAGAAATTCAAGTAATATTTTAGATAAAAAAAGCTTTCATCTTTCTTTTTTCTTGCATTTTGCACTAGCGTACTCAAAAATAATAACACATTGTTATAAAATTATTTTTTACAGATTATTGTATAATTTATCGGAGATGTACACAGTTGAAAGAAATTAATCAAAACGTAATTGAACTGAAAATTATTTTCATTAATGAAAATTTTATATCAATTAATGTGTCAAACATTTACATACAATTAACTAATTGAAGTTCAATTAATAAATTCAATATTTTAGAATACACTAGTGGACATAAAATTAAGTAATTTCTCACATCTAGCAAATGACATCGTGATTACATTTAGCACAATTTCGGTAGTAGTGTGGAGTCACGCATCAAAAATTAATTTGTTTCGGAACAATGTCGAACCTCATTATAATGGTGTGGGTGTTTCAATAATGGGCCAAAACGTAAATATCGGATCATTAAATGTCTGTCCGTATTTAAACCACATACAAAATGTATGTTGGATTGTTTAACTATAAAGCGAAGGATACGGCGTCTCTGATGTTGATTTTGAGGCATAATTTTTAAGCTAAGGGGAGAGATTTCTTTTAATTAACTTTCTTCGCCAACGATTAATTGCTCAAATACCGACGAGGAGGGTGCTGTAGGGCGCATCCATTTGTGGTCCATTTAACACCGAATCGCACTACGCATGACAGAGAAAGCTCATGTTACAATCAAACAGCGTGTTTTTGGAATAAACTCCCTGCAGAGATCTTTTATGTCATTTTTGACATGGGAGGGTTCAAATCAAGTGTTCATAAACACTACTCCCTCTATCCCCCTCCCAGCACAAGATAAAAACATATTTTCGGCAATCGATACAATTTTTAAGCCCATAAAAGTCGTTTTCACGAAAACAAAGAAAAAACCAATTTTGGAATTTTCTCTTCTAGAGATGTCTGTCGAACGAATCACCCGATTTTATTAAAAGTGCCAACAATCAACAGTTCTGTTTGAACTTAATTTTTAACTTGATCAAAAATTAGCGAAATCTCCCGATCCGAATCGGTTGATGATCTCACAACATCTAATTGAGCTCAATATGCCGCGAAGGTGTCAATTTGCTTCCGAACCCCTGACGCGTTCTTAAGTTATACGATATTTAAATATGATCATTCACACAAATATATATATATATACATACATACATACATACATACATACATACATACATACATACATACATACATACATACATACATACATACATACATACATACATACATACATACATACATACATACATACATACATACATACATACATACATACATACATACATACATACATACATACATACATACATACACACATACATCCAACCATACTGATATCAGCATCGCGACAATAAACAGAATCGACTCCCAAGGCCACAAAACTTGTAAATATGAAAGAAACTCGACTTTCGAAAATTGGGGTAATATCAAGAACTTCCTATGGCGGGGTAGTTAAAAAGAAAACGAATAAATGCAATGTGAATTTTAAAATATAGAATTTATATTTTATGCACATTTTTCTCACGGTGTAACAGTAAGCTGAATGCTTTAGTGCACACATACATACTTCAGCGTACTTAAATTTATTTCAGATCATTCATCATTTATAATGATGCCAATACGAAATGCATTCTTTCTTTGATTCAATTTGGCTCTGCTGGATTGTTGTTGATAAAAAGTTTATGGTCGTATTTTTTAAATTGTTGTTCTCTTTTTTTTTTTGTTGTTTAAAGTCAAGGCCTTTGTTTATGTGTGATTTGTTAATTATTTCAATTTGCCATTGATTAACAAAAAAAAAAAAAAACAGCGAAGAATCTTTCTTCAGAGTATTTTGTAAACAAAAGCGTTAAGAAACGAAAGGAAACTTTTTTACTAATTAATTTTGCCAAAAAAAAAAAAAGAGATGTAAGTAAAATTTATTTATTTTTTTGTAGAAGTTTTGTTGTTCTTTTGTTTTTATCAAAAAAAAAAAAAAAAAATCAATTGTAAAAAATGATTTCACATTAAAAGGAAATGTTTATTTATGTATAACAAAAAGATGAAATGATTTGGAAAATATTTTATTCCATCCGGAATACGGATAGTAATTAAGGGCGGTAATTTTAAAAGAACAGTCAAGGCGAAAAGTACGCACACTCTATTATACTTTTGCGGCAAAACTTTCATAGTCTGAACTAGAACTGTGACATAATTATAGAATTCACAACCATGTGCATCGTGTATTAATATAATTGTAATTGTACGATTTTTCTTTTTATTTCTTTGTTAACATCTAAAGTACGTACGTATGTTTATATGTATGTTATCAAAGCATTTCGTTAAAGGTCAAAAAACATATAAAAAGATATATGTATACAAATGAATGACTCACCTGCCTACCGTCTTCGTGGTCCACCTAGCACCAAAACCTAGGTCCTCCTCCCTTGAGTTCTATGACTCCTTCCGATCACGCGTCAAGAGGTCGATGGGTATCTCCCCACAAATCACCAGGATTTTATGTTTGGTTCTCTCACCCAGCACATCGCCCAAAATTTCACTCCCCTGCAGCCAGATCGAATTCGTGACCGCCATAATCAGCCTCCTCTTGCCCTGTGTCGGGCCAATGGTAACACTGATACCTACATATGTTTTTCTATGTTTATTTACGTCATTTTGCATATCTGCCTCCCTCTCTCTATTTTGGGTGGCTGCTTCCTGTTTCGAAAGTTTAGAATTTTTTCGCACTGCTGGTGAACTAATGATCACATAAGAATATTTATTTATTTATTTATTTTCTTTGATACATGTGTTGTGTATTATATTTTCTATTTCGTGAATTCTTTATCGATTTTTGTTTTACTTTTTCCTTTTAGTTTATATTTTTTTTTATCGTTAAAGAAGATAAATTTCCATCGGTTGGCTACAGCATAATAAATGCCTGTGCTAGTTTTATTGTTTCTTTACACATATGTACGTATGTTCGAGTATGTGTTGGTATGCTTCATGTAAATATGAATGTGTGTATGTATGTATGCCTATGTATTAGTGATTTTGTAAATAAACTAACTGACATTATGAAGTACATACACACCATAATAGTGATTCAGAAATGTACATATAATTATACATATAATAGCCGGAACATTAAGCAGAGACATACTTACTGTCATCAATTAACAGTGAATAGCTGTCATTTATCTTGTTAGTGTTACCGGCTCTAAAAAGACAATGACAGACAATGTAGACAACATTGGATTTTTCTACATCTAAATAGATGATGTTCCATACTCAAATGAACATATGTATGTGAATAATCGGACTATATATGCACAATAGACCAATATCTAAACTAACCGGGTAATTTTGGGTACCAACCACAGCCAGCACGAATCCTGACCCATACCAGCACACTAACACCAATTTTGCAGGGTTGATACGAAGGAGCACAACTAAGCCCTCACAAAGAGTACAACAGTCGTTTAACCCGTACCTAGCGTTAGAGTGGTCGGGCTGGCTGGTTGCCCGTAGTACTAGACAAGATCAATACTGTATTACTACAGTCTCACTGAATGTGCAGAAACAGTCCATGATCAAATCTCTAGTGGGATCTCGAAGAGTCGCCTCTTCTGTCACTTTCAAACTTGATGTAGTTCGGACCCATAGAGTATGCTGTAATCAAAAGACGAGTATACTTCATCGCTTGTGACAATATAAAAATGCTAAACAGGGCGCCGAACACCGGCTTCCTACAGTAGCCGTTAGATAAACTAACGTTTCTAGCAGCACCACGGACAGGTTGTAGGATAGGCACATCTATAACTTTATCTCAATTGATGACGAGTAATTGGCAGACCTTAGTTCGAAAGTTATAGTTTTGCTGCCAGGTTCAGGGAAGGAAGGTTTCCGTTTCACTGGAAAACTAGATGGTTTACAAATCGATCTGCACTTCAGTTTACACCTTTAATTCGTAATTAAAACTGGGCGGGTGTTTTACCCCAGGCAAAGTACTCCCATTATGATGGCCTCTAAGTTGAGAAAGAAGTTGAGGAGACATCTAACGGTCGATATTCTTAAATAAAGAATGTTCCAACATTCTCAATCGAAAGTGATTGATCTTTTCTTAATAATTTTTTATTTACAATTTGTTCAAATTGATTTCATTATCGTTCAATTAATTGATTTGTTTACTATTCTTGTTTTGTTTATTATTTTATTATATTTTTATTTGTTTATTTTGTTTATTTGTTTTAGGACTCATGTACTGGAGCAGGAGATGCGCAATCCATTTAGCATTTGCAATGTAGACTGTTTGCTAGACACAGTGGCCGCTTTGGTTTCCGACTGTGACCATGAATCATTGAAACGTCTTAAAAATTTAGAACAATATGCCTCAAAATGTGAGTAAGAAAAAGCATTAAATTTTTTATCGTCATTTTCGTACTGTTTTTGTTATAATTTAAACAATTGTGTGTGTGTGTGTGTGTGTGTGTGTGAGTGTGTGTTTTTCAGAGAGTTCATACAGAATTCAAAATAAAACTCTTATCATTGTAAAATGTCAATACACAGTGTTTGGGAAATAAATTTTAAATTCAATAACATGTGATGGAAGCTTGAACAAGCTTTTTGTTTAAATGATAAATAAAGTTGTATGTTTTCCTTTGGTTTTTTTTTTCTTTCTTTAATTCAGCAGCTTCTCTTATTATCGAAATGAAATAATAAAAAACTTGAATTGAAATTCTTTCCGCAGACAAACCTCTCGCACAACAAATCGGCCAATTGCGCATGAATGTTGATGATTTCGATTTTATCAAAATCATTGGAGCTGGCGCATTTGGTGAAGTACAATTGGTGCGCCATAAGTCCTCCCGTCAGGTGTACGCCATGAAAAGATTGTCGAAATTTGAAATGATGAAACGACCAGATTCGGCATTTTTTTGGGAAGAACGTCATATAATGGCCCACGCAAATTCCGAATGGATTGTCCAGTTACATTTTGCTTTTCAGGACACAAAGTACCTGTATATGGTTATGGATTATATGCCTGGTGGTGATATTGTATCGCTAATGTCCATGTATGAAATACCTGAGAAATGGGCAATATTCTATACAATGGAAGTGGTGTTGGCTTTGGACACTATACACAACATGGGATTTGTACATCGGGATGTCAAACCGGACAATATGCTACTCGATCGTTATGGTCATTTGAAATTAGCCGACTTTGGTACCTGTATGCGCATGGGCGCCAACGGTTTGGTGGTATCAAGTAATGCTGTCGGCACACCAGATTACATAAGTCCGGAAGTACTGCAATCGCAGGGAGTAGACAATGAGTATGGGCGTGAATGCGATTGGTGGTCAGTGGGTATTTTCTTGTATGAAATGCTGGTGGGCGATACTCCTTTCTATGCGGATTCATTAGTAGGCACATATGGCAAGATTATGGATCATAAGAACTCCTTAAGCTTCCCGGCTGAAGTAGAAATTAGTGAAAATGCTAAAAGTCTTATACGTGCCTTTCTCACAGATCGGACGCAAAGACTGGGCCGTCGTGGCATAGATGAAATTAAGGAGCATCCTTTCTTTCAAAATGATACCTGGAGTTTCGATAATATTAGGGAGAGCGTTCCTCCTGTAGTACCCGAGCTGACTTCCGATGATGACACGAGAAATTTTGAAGACATCGAAAGGGACGAGGCTCCAGAAGAAGTCTTTCCTATACCTAAGAATTTTGACGGTAATCACTTGCCATTTATAGGTTTTACATATACGGGAGACTATCAATTGTTATCAAACAACGATACAGTCGATGCCGAAGCTAAAGAAAACAATATCAACAACCTCAATCATAATCATAGACACCGCCCTTCAAATTCAAATGAAATAAAACGTTTAGAAGCTTTACTCGAAAGGGAGCGTACCCATTCCGAGACATTAGAGAAGCAAGACAAAGCCTTGAGACACCAACTAGAAATAATTACGAGGCGTGAAGCGGACTTACAAGTCATGTCTTCCGAATATGAAAAAGATCTGGCCATTACGCAGCACAAGTACAAGATTGCTTTGCAAAAATACGAACAAGAAATCGAAATGCGTAAGAAAACCGAAATTCTTTTAGCCGAGACGCAAAAGAATCTCGACAATGAGCAAAAAATTAGAAGCCGTGAAATGAACAACAACCAACATTATAACGAAAAGATATGCACACTTGAAAAGCAATTGAAGGAAATGGAGGAGAATTTTAAAAACGAAACGGAAAATTCGCAAAAATTGAAAAAGCAAACAGCAGAATTGGGCCTAGCTAAGCAAGAACTTGAAGCTAAAATTGCCCAAAATCAAGCAGTGCTTACCAGCTTACAAAGTCAAAAAGAGACTTTGCAACAAGAAGTGGCCGAACTGCAAGCACAGTTGGCCCAAGAGAAAAATTGCCGCTCCCAATTAAAGGAATTTCAGAAAGAAACTGAAAATAAATTACAAACAATAACGAATGATCTCGAAAGAGCCCTAATAAGAGAGCAGCAAGCCTACGAGGATAATAGAGTGTTCACTGAGAAAATTTCGGATTTAGAGAAGGCCAATGCCAGCTTAGACTTTGAATTGAAAGCCGCTCAAGGTCGGTATCAGCAAGAAGTAAAAGCCCATCAGGAAACTGAAAAATCGCGTGTGTTGAGTCGAGAAGAAGCAAACTTGCAAGAGGTCAAAGCTTTACAAACCAAACTCAATGAGGAAAAATCGGCACGCATTAAAGCTGATCAAAATGCACAGGAAAAAGAGAGACAAATAAGTATGCTCTCCGTGGACTATAGACAAATACAACAACGTTTGCAAAAGTTGGAGGGCGAATGCCGGCAAGAGTGTGAAAAAGTAACAGTATTGCAATCGCAGCTGGACCAAGAACATACAAAAAAGAATTCCCTACTTTCCGATTTAAGTCTAAAAAGTTCCGAGGTGGCTCATTTGAAATCGCGAGAAAATCAATTGCAAAAGGAACTAACAGCTTTGAGGGAAAATAAACGCAAGTATGAGGAAGACATGACCCAGATAAAAATCACTCTCACTAAAGAGATACTGATGAAGAAAGAACTGCAAGACCAACTTGACGCCGAACAAATTTTCTCACGTCTTTATAAAGCACAAGCCAATGAGCACAGAGAGGATGCCGAAGACAGATTGCGTGAAATCCAAGACTTGAATGAGGAGCGCGTCTCACTCAAACATCAAGTTCAAGTTGCTGTGGCTCGTGCCGATTCCGAAGCTTTAGCTCGTTCGATAGCCGAAGAAACTGTTGCCGATTTAGAAAAGGAAAAAACCATTAAAGAATTGGAACTCAAAGATTTCATGACGAAACATCGTAATGAAATCTCGGCCAAAGACTCCCTTTTGGGAGCTGCTAAGGATGCCGAGGCAGATTTCGTTAAGAGAATGAATCAAAAGAATTTCGAATACGACGATTTAGTGCAGCAAAATAAGAAATTACAAGATGACGTGATACATGTCAAAACAACGAAGGAAGAGGAAATTATTAAACTCAAGGAGAAATGGAAGAATGAAATGTTGCTGAAACAGGTGGCTGTCAACAAATTGGCCGAAGTGATGAACCGCAGAGATACAGATTTGCAAAGTAAGTACTTTTTTTTTAAATTACTGTGAGAAATTTAATTTTATTAGTGATAGGAAAATATTAAACTATTGATATTGCTAAAGGCCCCAATTGACTAGCCTACAAAATCGCACGATCTGCAAAATGTGACATGCGTGTCAAAAAGTAGGGCAGTGCGTACTAAAAATGCATCTGTTTGACACAGATTTTTTTGGGAACCCGTGCGGGTTGGAAAACTTTATGAAAATTTTCGTAAAAAGATATTTTTCACCTGAGAATTTTGTTGTACTAAAGAAAATTTCCGTTCAATGGCCGGTATAAGGGCTGTGGGGAGAATTCGGAGAGGGAGACTGTTGTGCACTTTCTCTGTGAGTACCCCGGTCTGGCTAGGTCGAGGCTGAGATACCTAGGGGTGCCTTAGACAACTTGAGGCTGTGCTCTCGGTTGGATTTGACAGACTTGGTGAGGTAAGTGAACGGCACAGGGTGGCTGTAAAAATTTCACTATCATTATCCTGTGAATGAATCGTGCGATTGTGTAGGATAGTGAATCAGGACCGTAAAGTACGCGTCTTAATTTGTTGAAGATGGTTGAACCTAAAAAAAACTATTTTGTCGTTCGGCTTATTTTCACTTTGCCCTTTCACAATCGCTTTATTGCCTGGAGCCAGTGATGCCAATCGGCTCATGACGCGTACTTCTTCGCTTTATCTATTCGATTGCGATTGATCATCATTTTGAACTATTTTTTAGTAAGAAATATGCTGGAGTTTTAGTAATTTTTATAAGCATGAACAAACAATTGAGTTGTTTATTGTTGATTTCATAAATTCACAATTTTCTATTGCAGAACAAAAAGGTAAAACTCGTTCATCCGCCGAATTGCGAAAGAAAGAAAAAGAAATGCGCCGCTTGCAGCAAGAAATGCAACAAGAACGTGAGAAATACAATCAATTGCTACTTAAATTTCAAGATCTACAAAGTCAAGTTATTGAAGACAGTCACGTGAGTTGCCAATTAAAATTATTTATATTCATATATAGTTTTTTTTTTCTTTTGTTAAACCTGTGTGATTGCACTCTACTTTTCTTTTTATAACAGATTAAACAAAAATTCCAAATGGAAATTGACTGCAAGGCAACAGAAATTGAGCAACTGCAATCCAAACTCAATGAAACCGCCTCACTTTCATCGGCCGATAATGATCCCGAAGACAACCAAGTGGGTATTACATTATGGTTTTCAAACATTTTCACTATTGTTTTCTATTTTTATAAAAATAATTTCATTAAGAAACCATCTAATATGTACTTATTCCTTCACTTTTTCTATTTCTATATAAATAATAAATAAATAAATAAATTCTGGTTCCTCAACTTCATGCTCATCTAAACAAATTAAAATATATTTCAAATCTTCATTGTAAAACATGTTGCATTAACAAAACAAAACAAAAAACATAAAAAATCATGCGAAACTACGTGCCCTGCATTGCAATCTCTACTACTACTACTACTACTACTACTACTACTACTACTACTACTATTGCTCTACTAACGTGTCCTCTCTTATACATATATGTGTGTGTGTGCGTGTGTTTGTGTGTATACAATCGCTTAGAATTCCTCTTTACTTTCACTTACACAGGATTCAGTATTCGAAGGCTGGCTAAGTGTGCCCAACAAGCAGAATATAAGGCGCCATGGCTGGAAACGCCAATTTGTTGTGGTTTCGTCGCGCAAAATTATATTCTATAATTCTGAAATCGACAAACAGAATACCATTGATCCTGTGCTAATATTAGATTTAAGGTAAAACTTGTTCTGTACTCATGTACATAAATTACAAAATATAAGCAGCTGACTAATTGTCGATTTTATGAAAAACAAAAATATAGCAAAGTATTTCATGTGCGATCAGTAACTCAGGGTGATGTTATCAGAGCCGATGCCAGAGAAATACCAAGAATTTTCCAATTGTTATATGCAGGAGAAGGCGAAGCTCGTCGACCAGATGAACAGCAACAATTGGATATAAGTGTACTTAGGGGTGGTACACCTGAAGAACGACCAGGATCTATTATACACAAAGGTTCTTCCTTTTAAATCTGATTTTTAATTTAAAAATTATTTATAAACTAATTTATTTTTATGCATAACTTAGGCCATGAATTTGTCCATATTACATACCATATGCCTACTGCTTGTGAAGTGTGTCCTAAACCCTTGTGGCATATGTTTAAACCACCAGCGGCCTATGAGTGTAAAAGGTCAGTTCAAACATTTCGAGAACCATTTGTATTGGAAATCTTTTAACACATGTTTCAAATTTAATTAAATAGATGCCGCAATAAAATCCACAAAGAACATGTAGACAACAATGATCCTTTAGCGCCTTGCAAACTCCACCATGATCCTCATAGTGCAAGAGAAATGCTTTTATTAGCTTCCAATATCGATGAACAGAGTTTGTGGGTAACGCGACTCTCTAAACGCATCCAAAAATGTGGATACAAGGCCAATTCCTCATCAAACAACAATAGCAATAGTACCGATGGTAGTAAAATATCACCAAGGTGAGAAATATTTCAATACTAACACGTTCTGTACATAATAAATTTGGGAATCTATAAACTGGTTCTGTGGGTTATCAAGTTGTCTATTTTTCTCTATTTTTTCTGTCAACTTTAATATATGTATTTAAAAAAAAAATACTACTCGGTTCCAAACATGTTGTCAAAGAGATTTTATTGTTAAAAAAAGCAGACAGATTATGCAATCTAGTGTTTGCAGTTTCTTAACAATTAAGAAGAAATCAATTTTATTCTTAATATAAATTTTAAAAGTAGTAATTTTGTAGCTATTGAGGCGATTGTTTTATTTGTGTTATATCCAAAGAATTATAAAAGGAAATCGATACGGAACTTGTTTTCGATTATGGATAAGCAGATACATGTTTAAATTTGTATGCCTTGAAGGTCCAACATAACCCGACTTAAACGTAACCACAGATATTAATTGGATTTCGATTTTCTGTCGCAACAATAAACAGCTGACTTAGCAAACAACAACAGCTGTTATGTCTATGTCAGCACTAATCGATGACAGAAAATATTTTAATGGATAACTCACGTCTAATTGAAACTACAGTTTATTTTGTAAATCATACTTTATGGTTGGCTTCTAAAGGGTGTCTGGTAGCAGATTTATATTTTCAAATTTAAACAAAAAAACGTAATAATTGACACAAAGTTTTATTAAGAGCATTGAACGATAGAATGGAAATGTGGATATTATTTTTTAAAGAGTATGTCATCCAGATCCTTCAGATTCTTTTTAAAAATTTCATGAATAATCGCTCTTGGAAGTCCCAGTGAGGCTGCTCTTTTCCGTATTGAATGTCGCGAATTTTCACGTAAACTGTTTTCAACCAGTTCAGTGTTTTCAGGATCGACTGGGCCCTGGCCGTGGGACATTCATAGCCGAAGCAGTTTCGCGGAATCTCTGCACCCACGAACGAAATTTACACTCGGTCCATCACTTATTCGCCGAATACCGAACTTTGAACAAAATTGTCGACGAGCAATTACGTAAGAATCATTACTCTTAAAAAATGTCTCCACAACGAAGGCGTGATGCTCACTCGAGCACTGCGACATCGTGACTGACAAATCCATACAATCGATAATTCCAACGGAGCCACCATTCCTCCGCACCGTTTATTACTTTTTAAAATAATCGTATTTAAAAATATAAATTTGCCACCTGTATATGCGATCTAGAATCAGTTATACAAGTTTCCATGTACGGCTGCAAATGCGCACCAAATACTTAATGTCCGAAAATAGGTTTCCATATTGTGATACACTGAACTCTGGCCCAATACCTTAAAACATGTTTGTCCCTGTAGTGGTATTTTTTTTTTTACTTCTTATTTTTAAATTATTTTTCATATTTGAATCTAATAAATTATTTTCTTTTTTTTGTTTTTTTTTTTTTACTTAATCATGCTTTATGTGTGTCACATGATTTTCAAATTGAAAATAAAATATTACAATATGACTTTTATTAAACAAAAAACTACAAATTGGTAATTTAATATCTTTTAAAAAATTCTTTTTTTCCTGTATCTTTTTGTGTATGTGTGTGTTTTTGTTATTTAAAACAAAACAAACAAAAAAATTATAATAATACTGCTCGTAACCTTCATCACACTACCATCCATACCATTGCTGATCCTTAAAAATGAAAACAATAAAATATACAATTAATTAAATGTATTCAAATGAAAATAAAAAATACAACAACAATAAAACAGCCAATCAACACGTTCCAATTACAAGCCATATGCAGTCAATGTACAAAGATCAGCTACGCTGCCAGCAAATTCATCATTAAAACAGTGATTTAAAATATTTTATTATTGCATTTTTTTTTTAATGTTATATTTCTATTATTCTTTCTCTTAATTTAACCATAGTTTTACTATTTTTAAAATTTATTCCAATTTTCTGCTGTTTAAAATTATATTATATTGAGGAGCCGTTTATCAATTTAACTTGCTGATTGTTTGTTTGTTTTTTTTTTGTTTTGTTTTTAATTTAACTCATTTGTAATTTAATTTCTCCATATTCTGCCCTCGCGCTTATTGAACTTACATGGCAATTTAATAAATTAATTTAAATTAACTTTTCTTTCTTACCATTTTCGCTTTTTGTTAATTATCTCACTATTTTATTTTTGTGTTTATTAAAAAAAAAACAATTTTTGCTTAATAACTTAAATAACATTTATTAAAACAAAGTACTTTAAAATTTTTTTAATAATAGTATCTAAATATCTTTAATTTATTGCTCTAACCAATCAAAACATAATCAACTGAAAAACTACATATTCATATTTAATTATTTTAGAAACATTTTTATAAATTTCTAAAGTAGCCTTTATTTTTTTACATTTAAAGGAGAAAATATTAATTTTAATGTATTTAGGCACTAATGTGTAACTTAAAGAAGAAAGATATTTTTTTAATTTGTACTTTATTTTTATATAAAAGAAAAAATGTATTATTAAGCATTTGCCAAATCTCTTTTAAGAGAGTTACTCTAAAAAAAATTTGAAAAAAAAAGAATTAAAAACTAAAAAAAAAAATATAAAAATTAAAAACCATTAAAAAAATTCCAAATTATATAAAAATGAAATATCTATAATTAATTTGTTAAATTTTACATATCAAATTTATGTTCTATACACCCTTTACATTCTGGCAACTGTTTTATGTTAATAAATGGAAAACAAAATAATCTCATTCTATACAAGAAATTTATAATTAAAGAGACTTGAAATCTTTTTGTCATGTTACTTAAAAGGAATATGGAAGTCACGGCGGCAAATTGAAATATCGAAAAAAAAAATTATTAAAATGTATTCGAAGTTTGTGCGACGAAGACAATATTAATCCAATACATACTTTCAAAATATTAAGCAAAAAGTTCAGTGTTCGGTTTAAGAAATAAAGTTTTAGGGATCGAAATGTTAAAAAATCGTAAAAAGTTCTACTTCAATAAAATTGTCGAACGATTTTTTTTCTTTTTGGTTTCAGTCAGTTAATTATTCATTCATTCTATAGAACTACTGTTAACACCATTTAGAGAATTGAAAAAGGGGGTTCGTCTTATGTACGCAAAGGCCAAAGAAACTAAATTCCTACGCATTTGAAATTCTTTTTTTTTCAATTCGAATCGAATTCAGTAATTTGGACTCAACATCCCAAATGCAGAAATGGCTCTTTTAAGCGTTTAACTGAATACCCTTGTTGTGATTTCTTGCATCTTTAAAAAACTTGGCTCATCAAGTCATTGTGTGGCAAAGCTAATCACGGAATTGTTAAAATATGGGAATAAATAATAAAATAAAGAATGATTAAATAATTAAATTTTTATTATGGCAGAAAAAAAAACATGAAACAATTAAGATAATTTTAAAGTCTCTTTAGTTCATACAATCATTTGAACCTCATTTAGATTGTTTTTTTTTAATATGGAACCAAAATACTGAAGTTAAAAGGATTTTAGAATTTTCGAATTTTAGATTGTATACTTTTTTGTTTGGCACAAAAACCTTTCAGTCTTATTACGAATCGTTCTGGATTGAGGATAGACATTTATTAATTTAAACCTTAAATGAAGAAATCGAAAGACTGATTGTAAAAAAAAGTTGACACAAAACAGAATGTAGTACGTGCTTTCGACTTTGGTGTTTTCGTGATGAACTAAGATAAAATATCGCACAAAAATGCAAAGTCGATGATGTAATCTTTTTTAAATTTTAAATATATTTTTTGTTTCTTATGCATTATAACAGTTTTTTTTTTTAGTGAAAAGAATTAGAAGAATAAAAATAAGAAAGTAATTACTACCTACGTTGCAACTAATAATTCCATACTTAAAACTATCAGTAATTAATATATCAGATACACATTCTATTAATTTAAATTGTAAGGTTAAGTATTGCATATTGCAGAAGAAAAAAAAAATATATCTTTGTTTTGTTAATTTTATTTGGTAATATTTTAGTTTTATTAGTATGTACATTATATTTTAATTTAATTTTCCCTAATTTATTGTTTTATGCTTCTTATATAGTTTTTCCAAAAATGAAACAAAATTGTTCAAGTGAAAAAATTTAAGTGCTTTAATATTCTCGATCTGTTTAGATATTTTGCGTATTTGATTATTTAATTGTAATAATTTTAATTTCATTCTCTACATCTTAATTTAAAGATATATTAATTGCTATTGTATATTATTATCATCTTAAAACAAAGAAAAAAACCAATAAAACATAATTATTTTGTAAAAACCAAAAAAAAAAAAAATCATTAGAAATATTAACATTTTTATTTGCGCTTTTGTTTTATTTGAATGGCTGGAGTGTTATTTTCATTAGAAATTTTTTTGTTGCAGCTTGTTGTTCTGTTGTTTAAATAAAGAAAAACCAATATTTATCATTAAATACTAAATATGAAAAAAAAAATATTAAATTTTTGCTGCATTACGGTATGAGCGTTAATGTTGTGTTAATTTTGATATTTTTAATTTTACAATTTGCAGTCGTTTGAAAATCCTTCGACATCAATTGTCTGTACAAAAATCTTAGCAAACACCCTGCAACACCAACGGCTGTATCGTTTACTGCACAGCTTTCAACACGTTTAAGTAATCGTTTGCTCAACAGTTTCATACGCCGTTTTCGGAATAAAAGAAATAATGAATGAATTTCAAGATACTACAATTAATTTACGAATTTATTACAAAATCCCTTAAGTCTAGTTTTTAGTAAAATTTTTTTCTACGCTCTTTAATTAATTATTAAATATTAAGTTACATTCCTATTTCAAGAATAGTGAAAATCGAATTAGTTATTATTACTAACGTACATATTTCTGTTTCATTTTGTTTTAAAGCATTTATAGTTTAAATAATCGTTAATATATTTGTTATTCTTAAAACAAAGAAAAAATCAAAAAAAAAAAACAAATTTCTATTCGGTTTCTTATTGGAAATCAATAATTTAATTATTTCTAATTTATTATTAACAATAAAAAATATCACTTTCTGAAACTCATATTAAGATGTGCCTTGTATATACATACATGTACACCAATAATTTAAAAAAATTAAATAAGATAATATTTCTCTTTATAATTAATATCAGACATATAAATTTTTATAACTTTTAAATATATTTCAACACACAAAACGATTAAAATTAATTTATTTATGTTTGGTTAAGCTGGTCTGCTATAGTTGCATGACGTTTTTGCTAATGTCGATGAACTAACTCCTCAGACGACCTTCCATCAAATTTTTACACGTTTTAATAAAAATTGCCCGAAAATAATTTAGAATTATGAACATACACACAAGAGCTAAGCGGCACAATGAACATTTTGATTTGATTTTCATTTGAATTTTTCTATAACTTTTTACCAGCTTCACCAAACAACTCATTCATTTGACTCGCTTTGAATAAAACAAAAATAAAAGTACTCTTATAATGATTTTAACCATTTCATAAACGAAACTCATATCGTATTCACAACATCAACAACAACACTTAGTCGTATAAGAGTTGCATATTTGAGTAACATTTAAAATTAAATTTAATTTTTATATGCTGGTTGAACGTTTACACCGTACAGTAGGTATTTAATACTTTGTTTTCTAATTATACATTATTTGTTTGGTTTGTTTTGTCTTCAAAAATTTAAAATTATTGTTGGATTGCAAGTAAGAAATTTTTTATTACAAAAACGGTCACCACGCCGCATTCATTGACAAATCCAAAAGTTATGAGCCTACAGTTAAGCGTTAAATGTTCATATCTGGTTGGGATTTGACAATGGAGAATATGTATTTGCCCAAAGCATTTCCTCATATACAGTGCCGTTAACAGTTTTCATACTAAATTCTTCATCTTATCTTCTTGAAAGCATTGCGAAGTGTGTAATACGTACATTTGTTTACTTTCCCAGTGAAATCCAGTAGTTGAGTAAATTTTTTCTAATTTAAAAAAATTACTCCAAAATGTCTCATCTTTAATTTGTTTCACGCTGAAAACTATTATTTTTCGTTTTTGTTACAGTTTTAATTCAGCTTTTCTTTCCTTAAATATTTTTATGAAAAATTGTAAACTTTTGTTCGTTTCCTCTCAACCATATGTTTTTCTTCTCCCCGTGGATTCTACTGGCAAAAATTCATGCACAGTCATTTTACTCTCTCAAATGGTGTTCTCTTTTGTAAATTTTTGTGTAAACGAATGGTTCTGAGTAGAATCCAGTGCAAGTTTGCAGTAAAAGAATACAGCTAATGTAATCAGTATTGTCGGCACCGTATTTTGGGGAAATTTTCATGGGCATTGAAATTTCTTATCACATTATTTTTAGAAAACTATGTAAAATATTAAAATAAAATAATTAATTTAACAATTGTGATCCATGCAGGACTTCATGTAACCTTCTTAGAAGTGTAAATGATAATAAAATTATTTTTAAATTTTACAATAAATAAATACTATTTTATAAATACTCTTGTAACAAAAAAAAAAAAAGAAGTGTTTTCAGTAACTACGCTTACGAGGCATAATGTAGATAATATTTGATTAAATAAGGGAAGAGCACAAGAAATGATGACACATGTAATTAATCATCTTTAACGTGTTTGGGTTTCGGGTATTCGTCTCGAAAACGCGGCGTTTTAAAAGAAAATTGCATCGTAGACCATATTTACAGCTGGCAATAAACGCCGCAATTTTTGCATGCAACTTTTTGTTAGATAGTGAGCGGGCTAGAAAAGAAATCGGTGTGAAAAAGTTGCAAAGCGACGCCTGACAAAGTAATTTTTGTTTTGCTCTATTTGCGTTTTTAAATTTAAAGTGTTGTCATCTTTTTTACTCAAGAAAAAAGCGTTTAATTTTTAGGAAAACTTTTGTATGGAATTTTTTTTGAATTATAATTAAATACGAATTGAATTAAAGATTCATTAAGATCAATGTATGTATTCATGCAAAAAGCTAAAATTATTAACTGTTTGACTGACGCCTAGTCCAGACGACAGCACCTAAAAAGTTTAAACGTTGCTACAGCTCTTAATCTTGAGATCCTATTAAAAGATTTTTGGAAATTTTGCCGACGTTCGAATAAAGTGAAGATGGAGAAAATCTAGTGCACACACCCCTTTTACAAAATATTTTGTCCGCATGACAGTGCATAAAATAAGGTAAGTTTTAATAATAATGTTTTCTTTTCAACCAATAGTTTTCACTGCATCTTTTGGGGGTTTAATTTTTGTCAAATAAAATGGAAAGTGCAATGCAAATTTTTAGTGGATGGCTGAAACAATAGAAATGCTTCGTCATCGATCAAAATATAAATTGCCACAAAATTCGTAAGTAACGTAAAGACGGCCCAAATCCATTACCCCGAAACAGTATGAATAACAGTGGCAACACACGGTGATTGTCATTCTATCGGCAAAAATTAATTTTTTTTTTTTAATTTTTCAAGAAAAACAAGAGGGAAATTGAAATAGTAAGGAAATAAAATTTAATAACAAAAATAAACAGAAATTTAACAATGAAAAATACTTTCATTTTGGAAGAGTTAAAAATGAAATAATCAAACATGAAATAATTCAAAACTTAAAAAAAAAAACTAATAAAAAAATTAGCAACAAGTAAAAATACAAAAATAAAGCAAAGCGAAAAAAACAAACAACGAAAACATTACAGTCTTGAAATGAATTAACAAAAAGTTGAAATTTGGTAATTGTTTGTTAAATTGGAACAAAATTTTCATAAATATTCAATAATGCACACACAAACAGTTATCAAACCCACCGACCGATACAGAGGCATAAAGGCAGACAGTCGCACAGACGGACGAACAAATAACCGTGAATGAGGTTGCTTCAAATTTGAAATGACGACTGACCGAATGATAATTTTATAACGTACGTAATTGCAATGCACATGTCGATCGATCGATGGGTGGTGATTGGCAGATGGACGGGTGGGCTACATACATATGTATATGAAAGCAGTTGGAAATAAAGGTGCTGGCCGTTGAATGGTGGGGGGGTGGGGGTATTGAGTGAACGAGATGTTATTTGGAATGATTTCGTTCATTATTGAATTGGAATTTTAATAACAAGTCATGTTTGACGAGCATTTGGCATTTTATTTTTTTTATTTAATATTTTTGTTTTATTATTGAAAACTAAAATTATGATATCGAATGTTTGCAAATTCCCTCCGTTCGCCCTTAGAAACGGGGCATGTGAATAAAGACAAATTGCCTAAAAATTAATATGAAATTGAAATTTTTATTTGTTTTTATTATTTAAGCAATTGAAAAGACATCATTACTCTGGAATGTAGTTGTGAAGCATTTTTTATAGCTTATAATATGACCGAAGCGCCACCTAGCGGATCAAATTCATACAGGGTGTCTGGTAGCAGATTTATATTTTCAAACTTAAATAAAAAAAAAAGTTTTATTAAGAGATTTTTCATTAGCTTTTGGTTGGATTGATTTTTAAGCAAATTTTTTTATAGTTTCGAGAAAAAAATGAAACGTGTATTATTACTTTTACTCGATGCCCATTGTGGTTTCGTAATTTCCATATATAATCGTATGTTGACTGTTTGTACAGGGAGGCTCAAAATGACCGAAGGTGGTTGAGTTCGAAGAGTCATTGTGCCCCTCGCAGTGTGCGCTGTGGCTCCATCCTGTTGGAAGCATACTTGCGGATGGGTTTTCCCCGATGGCCTTAAAAGATTTTCCAACATTGTCCGATACCGCACACCAGTGATGGAAACGGCAACACCGTGTTCATTTTAAAAAAATATGGGCCAATTATACTTTCCGACGCAACACTGCACCAAACGGTATACGTAAGTGGGTGTAATTCTCGCTGTTGAACTACTCTTGGATTTTCCGTAGCCCGTTTTGCCTATTAACGAACCCATTCAATTGGAAATGGATTTCGTTGCATAAACAACGTATTTGGCCGAACGCTGCAAAGCATTTAAAGGGTGGTTAAATTTCAAGGGCCGATGTTGATTTTGAATAAAACACAAACTATTTAGGAAATTATTGTAATTTTATTTTATTATGATATATTGGTATTACTCAATTATGTATGGAACAAAATATCGGCCAAATGGGCGCCGCGACCACGGCAACAGTGGATGATCAATTTTCGAAGAAAATCATCTTCAGTGATGAGGCACATTTTCACCTCAGTGGATTCGTCAATAAACAGAATTGCCGCATTTGGGCGAATGAGAATCCAAGAGTGATTGTCAAAAAACCAGTGCACCCACAAAGAGTGACTGTTTGGTGCGGTTTATGGGCTGGCGGCATCATCGGGCCGTATTTTTTCCAAAATGAGGCCGGTCAGGCAGTTACTGTGAATGGTGTTCGCTATCGTGAGATGATAACGAACTTTTTATGGCCCGAATTGGAAGATATGGATGTGGACGATATGTGGTTTCAGCAGGACGGTGCCACTTGCCACACAGCTAACGAAACAATGGCTCTTTTGCGCAACAAATTCAATGGCCGTGTTATCTCACGTAATGGCGATGTCAATTGGCCGCCAAGATCATGTGATTTGACACCGTTGGACTTTTTTCTTTGGGGTTATTTGAAAGAAAAGGTGTACGTCGATAAGCCAGCAACAATTCAAGAGCTAAAGGATGAGATAATTCGGCACATTAACGGCATAGAACCTCCATTATGCCTCAGGGTCATCGAAAATTTGAACCATCGGATGGAGGTGTGCCGCCGTGGTCGCGGCGCCCATTTGGCCGATATTTTGTTCCATACATAATTGAGTAATACCAATATATCATAATAAAATAAAATTACAATAATTTCCTAAATAGTTTGTGTTTTATTCAAAATCAACATCGGCCCTTGAAATTTAACCACCCTTTATTTGAATTCTTTGTAGAGTTTTGAAAAAGCCTGTACAGAAGGCCACGAAATATAAAAACAAAAACAACTTCTATAGCAAAAATTAATTACACTTATGGCATGTCAATTAATCGAATAAATCACTAATATCTATAATATTAAGGCATTCGAATGGAATGGAATACCCTGCCTAATACGTGCGTATTATTTATGTTTTGTTCCATTTTCGTTCAACGATCATGCTGTTGCTTAAATTTATGCCGATTTGGTGGCACGTCTTCATCTTTTCTATGGGTTTTAGAAAGTTTTTGCTTCACTTTATTTCAGGCTGTTGTGCAAACCTCCTTTACAATTCAATAAATAAAAATAATGAAAAAATAATAATGAAATTATTAAATGCCAATGATAATTTCTAGTTCAAGGTCTTTCCATCTCATTTTGTTTCATTATTTCAGATGAATACCAATAAATTCGGGAAATGTTTCAATTAATTAAATTCATAATGACGCTTTAAAATATTGATTTTTTTTAATGGCGAAATACATATGTATGTGTGTTTGAGAAGATTTTATTATTTCGGTAAGAAACAAATCATGAAGTAACTTTTAACTTCATTTCCTTAATGCATCATTCTTTTGTGGGGGTGTATGAAACGATTTTGATGACATTTTGTTTGGAAGTCTGAGTTCACACGATTCATGTTTTAGTGCCATGATTCTTACTTTTTCTTCATTGAACTCTCTCTGGTGTTCACACAATTCATGTCATGTTGACGAGATGTACATATAGTTTGTGTGTATATTCAAATTAAGAATGAGAAAGCAAAACGGACTGACAGTACATGCACATGAGTACTCGTTACCCTTCCCCTCGTTACTCTCGCCTATAAAGTAGCAATCATGTCAGTAAAACATGAATGGTGTGAACTCAGACTTACAAACAAAATGTTATCAAAATTGTTTCATACACCCCCCCATGATATGGAGTATGAATGTTATTTAGCAAACGAACGCTATAGAGTGACATCGCGGGCCAGGCAGTAAATAAAATAGTGCTTACAGCGATATACTTCGAGTAGTTCAATTACTGATATCGAGGGTGGTTGAAAATGTTAACACCAGCCTTTGAAAGATGGAACATGGTTCAAGTTACGGCAGATAACGACGATTTCGAGCAATAATCAAAAGTGAGTTTCTCGAATGCCGTTGAAGGATAATGTGTTTTTTTTTTGAAAGACAATACATACTTTACGAAGCTCTTACAGCTTGTCTGTAGAAACACCCAGGGTCTAAGCGGGAATCGAACCCGCACCTCTATATTGATAAGACTAATGCTCATGCACTAGACTACGGAGGCAAGTCAGGTGGCAGATCCAGTTAGAAAAAAAAGATGTCGATACATCTGTTTAAACCATTCTGCACAAATTAATGTGTGTTATTAATTGACGAAAAAGTTCAAGGGTCTCAATTTCCTTTTTTTGTGATGATGATGAAAAGAAAGTCATTCAAATAAATTTAAATTATTGTTTCCGAAACATCTAAGAGTTTTTTTTTTAATTTTAAAGGTCGCTAAAAAAAAGTTAATCACCTTTATTTCCGTTGTCGAGTCGACATCAACATCCAATCTTAGCCCCTGTTACTTCGTAATGCTGCGCCTTTTTTACCAAATTTAAATTGGCATTTAATAAAATTCTACATTTTCAGTAAATGTCACTTAAGCTTTTAACTGAAAGACATTGCATATCGATTTGAGATAGGCCGAAAATGGAATACAACTCTCATGTATGGGCCGGTGCTTCAAAGACTATTTTGAAGTTACTACTCGACCAAGGACAGGAAAGAGCGAAGAAACTCATTGCAGACAGTGGGGTAGCCAACTCTAAATGACTCTCCTGAGCATCGTCGCAACGTGGGGTGCGTTTCGTTGTTCTATCGTTACTATAATGGGATGTGTTCTGATGCAATCAGAGAACTCATTCCCGAAACCCGGTCATTCACGCGAACGACGCCTTCATCACAAAGAGCACATGCATTTGTGGTCAACTTGGCAGTGAATCGCACTACGCATTACAGAGATTATTCGTTTTTTGGCCGAACAGCACGTATGTGGAATGGACTACCCGGAGAGGTCTTTCCTGTCACTTTTGACGTGGGAAAATTTAAATCGAATGTCAACAAAGACTACTCCCTCTATTCTTTCTCCCAAAACATTATTTCCTAGTTCCGACACAATGTACCGCATGTATATGGATCATACCCTGAGTGCCGGTCCAAAAAAAAAAAAGTTTTGATGTCGCGTCGACTTTGACATTGACAACTGGAATGAGGCTGAACAATTCGAAAAAGTTAATTATCCTTGAGACATTTTGCTTAACTTTTACGAGATTCTACTGTATTTATGTGACTAAAATTTAATGCATTCAATAACGAAATTTAATTAAGAACTTTAAAATTTATGTGTTTGAAATATTCTTTACAAATAAATAAATATTAAATTCATAATTTAATAAAAAAAAAAACTATTAATTAATAACCATATAGAGGAGAATATAACAATTTAATACTTGTTAATGTTCAAATATTTGACTTTAATTGAACGCCATGTGTTTCTTAATATGCCGACATTGAACGGTGTTTTATTTGTAAAAAAACAAAATATAAATTTCAAAAGAATTTAATAAATGTTTTTAAAATTTAATTGAAATTTTATTTTTTTTGTTCATTTATTTATTTGAAACACATCACTCATACGTCCTGCGGTGTACATCGCGTTGGTTCCAATGCCCGTTTTTTTTATTTATGTTTTTTTTTTTATTAAAACGATACAATTGACATTTTTAATCATTCTTCCCAAATGACTATTAACAAGGTTATGTGTATTCAATTAATAAAAGAGTCACTACACAAAGCCACAAATAAATATGTAATAAAATATGCAGCTTAAAGCCCACAACGGTGAGTGTAAAACCGAAATAACTCATCATAAATTAAAATTGTATATTTCCTAGAGAACACGCTTGGCTTTTGTATACTTGCTATTTTTTATAATTTGGTTTTTTATTTGGCTAAAAAATACTAAAAAAAAAAAAAACTAGTAGACGCACCCTAAAAAGACACCAACAGCAACATAATCAGCAATAGCAATCACACAAATATTCAACAAACAATGTGGCGCCTAAAAAAATTTAAGCACAAAAAAAATTAATAATCAACACTTTTTACACCAGAGCAAAAAAAAAACAGAAATATTCATGTACAAAAATTCATACGTCCATGCATGTACACAGAATAGCCCAGTTGGCAAAATTGTCCCAGAATCCCAGACACAGTCATTAGTTGATCATGAGATAGCGACGAGTGAGCTTGATTAAGCCTGCGTTTGCGTCTGATTTCGATATGTAAAAGTGAAATATCGTATTTGATATTAAATTTTTAATAGAACATACGTATTCTATTGTCATCAAATATATACAATTGGGGGATTCACAGTGTCTGTTATTAAGTCGTAATGTCATAATGTCGTAATATCTTAAAATAGTTTAAACAAATTGTAGTTGTGCTTCAAACAAAAAGGCCATAGAATAATAAAACTTTTCGAGCTGTATTTATTGTTTTTCCATAAAATAACAGTAGAAATCTGTATCGTACGCTGAAACTTTTCAGTCGAGCCGGCGATAATATTTACAAGTCGCCGCTGTAAATATATATGATATAAGAATAAAAAATTGTTCACATTTTTATACCTTCATATTAAATTACCTTTTAAGTAAGAAAGAAGAAAAAACACAATATATAATGATATACAAGTGAGCTAAATTTTTTTTTTATTCAGCTCATATCACTGGCAACAGCTGTTGTCGATTATATTTGTTTCAACAATTTTGTGTGCCGAAATCACAATTTCATAATTTTAATTAAAAATGGAAAGATACCAAAGCTTTTCACTAAATTATAACCTCAATCCATTTTGATTTTTATATCCCATGAAATATTAACTAACTAGTTGCCGGAAATAGTGGTTGCGTTTTTTTAGCCGTACCGTTAGTCGGCCATTTGTTATCGACAATAACCAGCAGGAAATTGTTGCCTGTATTGTTTTGTATGATTATTGTGGCCATATTTTTTTTATCTTGGACCAGCACTCAGGTGATGACCGCCTCACATGTGATGCATTGTGCTGGTAGTAGAGTAGGAGAAATGAAAAGAGGTGAAGCTTCACTAATCTGCTTTAGCACGTTCTTTGTTTTTTACAGCAGTGTTGTAGCGCCTCTGATGTCAAGGAGACGTATTACATTTTTGGAACCTTCGTTTTTACTAGCCAGTTTTTATTATTATTTTACTTGGCCGGTGCTACACAATACTGACGAAGGAGGGCGTTCTGATGTGCTTGTGGATTGGTTACAGCTGAAGCCATTATTGTTCAGTGACCAGTGACTATGCCTTCGTCACTGATACAAAGACACACTAAATGCACCTCAGAAAAGATGTGGGATGTTTTTATAATTTAGTCTGAAACTCAGGTTGAACCCAGGAAATTTTTGATTTTGTAGCCATTTCTCCGTAAATTTCATCAACGATTTGCTTGAGCTTTATTAAATACGGCTTCAACAGTTTTCTATTCTCTTGTAGCCGTTGATGTTAAAGCTGTCTTCACTACATGGCCAACTGGGATGTATGTAAATAAGTAGTATATGCAGTGCCCAACTACACATGCATATTTCAACACTGCCACAACTAATTTAAACAAAATAAATACAACTGTAAGCAAATTGAACTATTAATGTTTTGTAGTAAGTTTTTTTTTGTTTTCTGATATTTTTATAATAAATAATTCTTCTAAAGCGATAAACCTACGAAACAGGTTTATTTACGTTTGCTGTCTTTATTATTTTTATAATTTTATTGTATTTAACCCAGCTAAAAGAAGCTTTTCTCTTGCAAAGAAATTGCTGTTTTGAATATCTGAACTCCTGAGCTTTTGCTTGGCAAAAAATAAAAAGAAAACGGGATTTACTAAATGTCAAATGTATATTCATATGGTGGGGGGAGTGTGTGTGTGTGTGTATGTGTGTGTGACTACATATTATAATTATAATTTTGGGAAATTAACAAATCACACTGGTCAACAGCAACACAAAAGAAAACTTGTTGTGGTAAAATTCATATATCGGCCATACGAGCCGAGCGTCATACGAGCATTAAAAAAAAGCCCGAAGTTACATCGAAAAAATGTTACAGGAGAAGCAAAACACTTTCAAACTGACTTTTACGGGCATTTTAGAATTTTCTTGATAACAACGTTTTTTTTTTTTTATTGTAGGCGTGTAAAGTAGAACATAATCAATCGACAAGTGAATTTTGAAGTTTTTCTAACTTTGGCCGTTTTTTTTTAAGTCATGTGACGCTTTGCCAACAGCCTCCTCCTTCGTCGATATTTGAGCAATCGATATATCGGCGAAGTAAAATTATAAATAAAATGAATTCGTTAACTTAACAGCAGACACAGAGGAAGTCTGCTTTAGAAATTCAATTCTCAAAAATACATAACTGAAGAGTTGTGGAATTGTTTACGTAGGGGAGCACTGGTACCAAAAAAACTTGTACTACATTGAATTTCTTATCATTTATTAATAATAAAAAAAGAAAAATGATTTCTTTTTGTAAAATTAGCCGTTGATTGTCTCAATTTATAAGCCATTTTGGATGGTGGGGGCAAATTCCTGCTAAAGAGATAAGGCTCATACAAAAATTATGCACATTTATTTAATAGTGACAAATCGAAACCGCCACTGACTACACTGAAAAAAAATTTACTTTTTATATGTAATCAAAATGAGCTAATTAATGAAAACATACAGGCAGTCCAAATTACATGTAATAATTACTAAGAAACTAACTAAATCAAAGACAAAAATTGTAAATCACACAGACAAACAGCAGCAGAACGGAACAACATGCCGTTTTCGAAGGCAACTATACCTTCACCTTCAGCATTCTTCGTGTTTTCTACACTGTGTGTGGTTATCAGGAGATGAAAATTATTAGTTTTATATATTTATTATTTTCTATAAATAGAATACGAATACGCGTTATTTTTCCCTTTCTAAATGAAGCTCTAAATTTACTATCTCTAACTTGCAATAGTCCTGGGCATTACTTAATTTTTTGTTTCCATTATTAACTGTACACTTTTACTTTTATATTTTGAATTAACACCTTCAATTAGAATAATATATTTTTCAAATGAAAGGTTAATCAATTCAATTAAATTTTTGTGATAAACACGCTATGAACACAGCAACATTTTAATTTTCATTAATTTTTTAATAATTTTTGAGCTCAATACTTAAATAAATAATAAATGAATAAATTATTTTTTTTTTATGAAATACACAAAAAGACGGCATATCATATATGCAACAAACTTGATACAAATGAATATTAATACCCGAAAAGCATACAAATTGTATCCAAATTTCTTTGACATTTACCAAATATTTAATTAAATTTTTAATTATTACTTTATTAAGAAGTCGACTATAAATAATTATTTAATTGATACTATTAATTTCTTTACAGATGAAAATCTAATTGATATAAGCAAATTTTCAATTAAAATTTTCTTTTATTTTTTTTCTGTGAACACGTAGATGGTTGTGTATAGTTGTGGCCCTCACAACATTTAACATTTCTTGGCATTCTTAATGTGCTCGTTCATAAATAGAGTAGCAGTCAATTTTTTTAATGCAATTAATTAGTTTGTTTAGCTGAAAAATAAATAAACAATTAAATGACAATAAAATTCAATTTATTTATTTCCTTATAAAATCCAAATATATAAACGACAGTCTCGCTTTAAGAGATTTCGATTTGAACTTAAAAAAAAATCTTATTAGAAAAATGTTATTCAATTTGTTAGAAAAGAGCTTCAACTTGTAGAGCAGTGTCATTAAAAATCGGTAGAAAAATAATGAAATGAAGCGAATTATTTTGTATGATTTGTTGTTTTACATGAAATTATTTATTTATTTTAATACACACATTCGTAAATGTGAAAACCAGTATTTTAGGGTGTGCTTTTTTACTTAACGATTCAACGAATTTAATTGTATGCACTGTGGGCAATAATATATAAAAATGAAAAATAAAAAACCAAAATATTTTATTTTTAATAAATTTATGTGCAGAATATTCATGAGTAGAATAGTGGGACCGATTATGGCCTATTGGGCTAGGTCTTTATGTACGCGTTGATGCGAAACCCACCCGGGTGGGATATTGCACATATTTTACACAAAAAAATTTTGCATTTACACCAACATTTCATGTTAAATGTTTTATAATTTTCTGTTAAAACTATGAAAATTAGTCCCTGAGTCGAAATCATTTTCAGTTTTGCATTAAAATTCAAAAAGTTATCACTGATTGAAAATCGAAAATGCCACCCGGGTGGGTTTTGGGAGTTCGAAGGTTAAAAAAAAACATATTTTTAGCAGAAAAAAAAAGGTATATAATTTTTACAAAGACTGCTTAGTTTTTCTATTTGCAGTTTAGTTATTCTCAAATATTTTTTGCAAATTTTTTTATAAAAACGTGAAATTTTTTTTTAGCTTTTCAAAAAATTTCGTTGAAAGTCTACAACGATATTTACATATAGACCAGCTTAACCACATAACATGTATATGTAAATGATTGTGATTGTTAGTGAATAAATTAACTTTTTTAATTTTACAAAAATTTTTGTTTACTCGGGCCCATAGTGATGTTGTATCAGTTCAAAGTATATTTGGAATGCTTTGACAGTAATTTCTTGTTGTTGCTAATGGCGATGGTGGTGTTAATGCTGCACTAGTGCCAGGAGACTACAGCTGCTACAACTACGACCACCATCGGCAGCTACAACAAAAATAACAACAACAATGCATGAATATCAGCTGCAGCGTCAGCAACTCACTTGTAGCTTTTAAACACGATTAAAATATAAAAAGGAAAAAGAAACAGAAAAAAAAGCAAATGAAAAGAAATAAACCGAATTATGCTGAAGAAATAAGAAACAAATTGTTTTCTTGAGTCTCTAGTCAAGCCATCAAGCATTAGTCGTTATTAAGAAGTTGTACTAAGCTAACACGCTCTTAACTTAAGGTCTAAGTCTAAGTTAAAATAAAAGAGAAAAAAAAACAAAGAAATTAAAAACAAATTGTGATTAATTAACTTAAAACGAAAAGAGTTTTCAACTGTAAATCCAACAATAAAAACAACACACCATTCACAACAAGGCTGATATTTTAATATACAAACGTATAAATTTTTTTTTTTTTTTAAATTTAACTATAATTAACTCACAAAAATAACACACGCAATGAAATTCTTCAACATGTGAGTTTTAGTTTTAAGCAAAAAAAAAAAAAAGGAAAAAAAATACTTAATTTTTTTTTTCTTTAGAGCAGGAAACTTTAATTGATTCGCATTTCATTTGCTGAAGTTGATATTGAAAGAAAAAATTTATTAATTAATGGCAGATTATTTTTCATAATTATCGAAACTTAATTGTTCAATTGGAGTTCTGTGAGTTTTTAGTTTAAAAATTATTTACTGCCGTTGCTGTAGTTGTAGCAGTTGCTGTTGCTATTGCTGTTGCTTTAAAGGACAAGGGTCATTTTCTCATAGCATTATGGGGTTTGTTTCTAAAGTCTTTCGTTTCTTTGAGTCTTCTAGTAGACGTTGTTGTTGTTGTTGTTTTAAGACAATTTTTTGGATTGTTGGTGTTGCTGTTGTTGTTGTTAAAATATGTTGTGTTGCATACAAGTTTCTACTGTCAGATGATGATGATGATGAAGATGCTGGTGCTGATGGTGATAAAATTAGTCTTAACGATTTTGAAAAGTTTAAATGTCAAATAAAACAAGTTTGTGTCTTAAGTCTTTTGTTTGAAATTGAAAAGACAACAAAAAAAAACCCCCACCGATGAATTGTTCAAACCTAAAAATGTGTGCATTAATTATGAAGTGTTTTAAATATGAGAAAAGCAAGTTCTTCTCGTCATATAAAATACATACTATAAATTTAAGGTGCTTTAAGCTCATTATAATTATATTTATTTCTTATTATTTTTTGTTTTTTTTCGTTTATTAAAAATGATTAGAGTTATAAAGTAATAAAAAATTTTATTATGAGCAAGACCTAAGCTAATTGCAATAAAATACTTGACATACTTGTAAATTACAGTAATATTGTCGATGCTCTTTGGCCGTTGGGTGCCTTGCAACAACTGCCCGTTAAAAAAAAGCTTGAATTTGTTGTGTGTGCCAAGAGAGCTTTGAAAACTATTCGTAGGACTAAAAGATAAACTCCAAGCAATTCTGTGTGTATGTCTTTAAAGGTTTTTTACATTTCACAAATTTTTTAGTTTTTGTTTAGTTTTAGTTTTGTTAGCAGATCATCAGTTTGCAATTTATAGTTTCAATTACCGCTAACAGCACTGGATATTTCTATTCACAACCAAAGTGGGTGGCTGCGCATCGCATGTTAAGAAAAATCCACATATTCATATTTAATATTTAATTATTTTTTAAAACGGCTGCCAAGATTTGAAAATTTTTAACTTTATATCATAATTCTTTCATGGTAAAAAGCTAACTTATGGATTACGGCTTGAAATGGCCTCTGAACACAGTGACCGATTTCTTTAGGTTGTCACCATGTCTTTGATCAAAATAATTCTTTTGAAAGGTGGCATATATTATTTTCTTTCTTCTGAAATGTTTATCAACAACGAGTTGACAATATTTTCGATTCAAAAAGAAACATTTAACTGCTGATCTAAAAGATTTGTGTAGAAACCACTGAACAAAATGTTTCTGCCCTTCGTTGACTGTTACAATAGTCGCAGTTCTTTATTCTTTTGCACAAGTTTTTGGAATAAAACTCGTCCAATATTCTTGATATAAGTTGATGACCGAGTAGTTAGCGAGTCGACTCTGCAGGCAGAAGGAGCCGGGATCGAGTCCCATCCCGTCAAGTCAAAATTTTTTTTTTTTTTCTGTGTTATAAAGGCGATGAAGTAAAATAATAAATAAAATGGCTGCCCTTAGCTTAAAAAAAGAATGCACCAAAATAAACATCAGAGACGCCGCAACTTTGCTTTATAATTAATACGGAACTGCAGAGTTGTGCACTTTCACCACCTGTCTATTCTCTAAACTATACCTCTCTCTATCTAGTTCCAGGTCACTGGCCCAAGAGAAAGAAGAGCTCAATTTTGTGAGAGATGAAATTGGCCGATGGCAATAATTTTATTGCGCCTTTTCCCAATTCGTATCGTAAATAGCTTTCCGCGTCCATACGTCACACAAATGAAGCACTTTGAATTTATTTAAAAATAAAAAATATGAAAAGCACTGCTGTAATAAAAAATAACAAATTATTTTTTCATAATTAAGTCTGTGCTCAGAAAAATTTCTTTTCTTAATTAATAATTTAATTGGTAAATTAATAGAATGAAGTTTATTTCAATCGATTTTGGTGTTGTCGCAAGAAAGTGTAATCAAAATGGTAAAATTTAAAAATTTTTTTCAATAAAAAACTGTTAATTGCTTCTACGGTTTTTGGGAATAAGTTGAATTCTGAATTCTTCGTTATTATGTTAATTGAATCTTCGTATTTTTTAATTGAACCTTGATTTCACTTTTTTTCTCTGAAATTCCCAAAGTTTCTGAGAAATACATCTTGCCGTTAAACATGGGATACTATTTCTTTAAAATGTGTTTAATTGTTTGGCGCTTCAGCACATTTAAACTGCAAGTCAAAGTATTTGTTTGGCTAGCTGTTGCTTTCGGTAATTTTTTTTTAATTATATGCTGGGATTAATGTTTAGGAATGTCAATTATCTCTCTCATATTATTATTTGCCATTTTACAGCTCGATGTGGAAAATTGTTGCAAAATCTTTGATAAGTTAGAAATAGTAGAAAGTAAAATTATAAACTTTTTTAAAATTTGTATTTTTCTAGAATAGCAAAAATCTGTTGAAATAAATATTTCATTACATCATTTAAGCAACAAATTAATATCAAGTTTTCTTTAAAAAATTATAAAATATTATATTCCTTTATTTTATTATTAAATTTCTTATTTTTTTTTCTTTTAATTTCAATTAGTTAATAACAAGTTTTGGTTAAAAAAATTAAAAAAAAAAATATTTTAAGAACTTGCAAAACAGTTTAAATACGAACAGTAACTCAATAATCAAGTCAAAAAAAAACAACCAAAAAGTGATATTTTATATGTCACTTTAAATTAAAAGACAAACGAAATAATTGCACCAGCACTAACAACAACGATAATAACAGCAACAACAACAGCACCACACCACACAAAGATATCTTTCAAGGTCGTTTGGATCAACTTTATCAAACATTAAGAAAAACCAAAAAAAATAAAAAACAAAAACACTAACAAAACATAGACATCAGCAACAACGATAAACAAAAGTTGATTGGTTGCCTTAGTTTACTTACACACCAATGCACCAACATACAAACATTCACACATATTCTACAAACAAAAAAAAACAACAACAGCAACAAGAAGAAAAATGCTGCCGGTATTCAGTGCACTGTTGGGAAAGTTGATAGCAGGGTACATTTTTGTTTTTGGTACTATTTCACTTAAAAAATACCGTTGTACGTCGCCAACAAATTCAATTCTCTCACACATACATACATATTTTCCAAAATTATTGCATTTTTTGCTTCGCTTCGGCATCCCTTCAATAATTCACACATATTTTTGAAATGCTTTATTTCAGCATCTTTCCATTTCTGTTAATGAAATGAAATAAAAAAGAACATTTTTAAACGATTAATACCCTTGTAGGGAATTAGGTGACGACATAGACGAACTGAAGCCATAAATAAATTAAAAGAAAATACAGTGCACTCTCGATAATATGAACGCCCCAAAATATTAACACTTTTTCCCATCTATTGACTACTCTAAAATATGAACAGCTTATTTATGTATCTTTTTTTAACGGGTTTTATCTGAACAGTGTTAATATTTAACTCAAGAAGGCAGTGTTTAAATGCTGCTTCAGCTGCATAATACAATAATTTGGGGGAGGGGGTTCAAGATTTGCGTGGTCACCTACGCATAGCGTGTAATTCCACGGTGTTCTCAACACCGAGTGAAATAAAGACGATCACTACCGCCCCCATGGGCACTCGGAAATACAACATCCTGTACTACTACCAGTACACACAGGTTGCAATCCTAATTCATAGTTAACCCAGGTCTATAAATTACACCTTGCTGAGGTGTGTTTCGCGCTGTCGGAACTCTGTCTTACATCAGAATGTATTTGAGTCAAGAACGCTTAAGCGAGTAATACTGTTTGTTCGAGACACATTCCGGTAACTGACTACTGTTGAATGCCAACAGCAGGTAGTTAAGTAATCGTATCAGTCGTATTAGAACTTATGTGCCTTTACTCACATATATCCAGAGTAGACCAAAAACTTATCCTCCAGCGTATTTTCTGGTGGCAACCACAGCCACTACGAATCCTTTCCCAAACCAGCACACTGAGTGCTTTGTGTCCACCCCGCAAAGATGAAGTCACTTAAGAGTACATCAGTCACTAAACACTTACTGAGCGTTAGAGCTGTGCTGCTTCGCTGGCCCCGTAGTACTAAATTATAATTGAACGGTATTTCTACAGTCACACGGAAATTTAAGCATAACCTCCTCAATCTCTAGTAAGATTTCGAAGAGCCGCCTCTTCTGTCATCATTCAAACTCCCAGGCAGTTTAAGGTGATGCTAGACCTTCAGCTAAGTACCGCGCGCTTGCTAAACACCCGTGGGTTTAGAAACAAGTTTCCAAACCCCCCTGCGGGGATGAACTTTTACTGTTGGCGAACTGAACCCTTAAATGTGTCTTACGAATTTCAATATTCCGTTATGGTTTCCTCTCTACACCAGAAGCCGTTCTTGGACGCTCATTATTTTAGTTCAGTGTTGAACAGTGTGTGTCTTTATTGCTCGATTGAAAAATGTTAATACTCGTATGTATGGATGTATGTATGTGTGCATATGTGTGTAATAGCATATTAATTAACACACATCAACAAGTGACTACAAGTACGTACATATTTTTCTATGGACGCGGGTATGTCTGCTTGTACGGCTGTATGCTTTTAAGAACGTATGCACATTCTGTTTCATTTATGTATTTGAAATTTATTTCATGGAAAAAATTGGTGGATTAATTACGAGTTTTTAATTTGATTTTTAGTTGAACAGCAGCAACAACAAGACAAAAACTTGACAGTATAATTCGAGAGCAGTTGCTGTTGGTTATAGCGCTGGGCTATAATATTTTCAATATTAACAGAAGTATGTACGAATGTATATGTGTGTGTGTGTGTGTGTAGACATGCTACGATATTTCTTTTAAGACATTTATATTAATTTCTTTAATGCATATTTGTCTTAATACACATGAAGGCATTTACATAAAATAATTCTTTATGTGAATCAAGTTTTTATTTTATTTTTTAATTAAAATATAAAACAGGATTTTATGAAATTGTATTCGTTTTTTTATTATGTAATAATTTCGATTTAGTTTGCAAAGATAATTATTATAATCGAGCAAATTATTATTAATTCACAATTAAGATTCATTAATTTCACGTAGAATGGCCGGCTAAGCAAGTTCAAGTGGAGTGAAACAAAAGACTTCAGCCAGAAATTAAATGCGGAAAGATTTCTACTTGGGAAAGTTGCCCAGTTACAATAAAAACCAATAAGGAAATGTGTCCACTTTAGAGAGAACAAAGTTCTGCTAAAAATAATTTACAAGCTGATGCAATTAAAAGTTATTTATGGATTTCAAGCGCACAGAAAATAATATGAAAATAAATTGTAGGAAATAATTTCATGAACTTAAACAAATTTTGTCAAATTCAAAAATGTATTTGTTTAACAACAAATTGGAGAGATTTCTATGACATAAAACAGTTTGTCTCGTTAGAGAGGGAAGAGTTGTGTTTGGTGTATCATGCAATGGATTTCATAGTTCGTATAAATTTTGCATAAACAACATTTTATATTTAATTTTTTTCCTCAATTGGTTTTTATCTTGGACCAGCACTCAGGGGATGACCCTTATACATGCGGTGCATTGCGCAGGAACTAGAGGAAAGGGATAGTTAGGCAGGGATAGACAGGAGGTGAAGCTTCACTATCTTACAAATCTGCTTGTGCACGTTATTTGTTTTTTATAGCAGTGTTGAAACTCCTCTGACGTATTAAATTTTGAAGCTTCGTTTTGTTATCTATTTTTAGTAATTTTAATTTTACTTCGCCGGTGCTACACAATACCGACGAAGGAGGCCATTCTTTGTGTGTCAGTTGTTGTCGGAAGGTTTCAGTGGCGAAGGCATAGTCACTGGTCACTGAACAATACCGGCTCCAGCTGATAGCAATTCACAATCACATCAGAACGCCTCCCTTCGTCGGTATGTGGAGCACCGGCGAAGTAAAATAATAATAAACTGAAGCTTCAACACTGCTATAAAACAGAGAACGTGCAAAAAGCAGAGCTGTAAAATAATTAATTAAGCTTTACCTCCTTACATTTCTCTAACTATCCCTTTCCTATAGTTCCAGCACAATGCATCGTATGTGTAGGAGTCATCTCCTGAGTGCTGTTTTTTTTTTCTGTTTTCAAATATTTTCTACGAATAATGGCAACACTGCTACGCAGTGAAATGGAATTTATGGATACAACACAAGACTTGGAACACAAACCTGAATTGTTTAGCAATTCCAGTGTCATTGTAATTTTCTATCATTCCAATACTTCTAATTGAGAATAATAAATTATAGAATACCACTAATTGGCCTAAATCATGTTCGTAATACGTTCTAGACAACGTTCTGTATAAATAAAATCTGCTGGGTTTTTTCGTCACTGCCATTTCAAAAGTTCGTCATATTGGAATTGTTAGCAACGTTGTTTGAGGAGGAATTGAAAAGTTTCAATTGTGAAATGTGAGACATGAAGTACTTTTTGAAGATTGTATGTAGTAAAAAGTTAAGAAATGTCTGTAGCGGTTTTCATTAGTCACGTTTATAAATCGTGACTGGAGAAGAAGTCTTTGTTCAAACAAACAATGTTTCTTGAGACTGGTATGAAATAATACTTGGAAACAGAAAAGGTGTTTTCATACGATAAATCTTAATCATGGAATTTATAAAACTTTATGTGAACTGGCAGTTGGTTCTTCTCCTTGTTCTTCGTCTTCTCTTCGTGTTCACTTGCTTACATAATTAACAATTTGCCATTATTCGCATTGTCATTTGTGAATAATAAAATCAAGGTCTAGTGGTGCTGCTTCTAAAGAAATCCAGCAAAATATTTTTAATGAAGAAAATGAGAACAATCAAAATAAATTAACAGATCTGCTTTTAATGTACGCGAATTGAGTTTCAAGCGTTTAAGTGGAACACAATTTTGTTGTTTTTTTTGTTTTTGTTTTAATTTAATGGTTTCGGCTTTAAGACCGCTTTGCATAATAATTAAGTGGATGTGATTTTAGTGGTCTTTTGTGCAATACTTGTTTATCTGAGAATTCAAATAAAAGACTCTTAAAATTCGTAAAATTCAAATGATAAAAATCGTAAAGCCATTTGCTTGTTATATTTATAAAACCCTTTAAATCTTTTTATCGCCCGTAGAATACATTTCAGGAATTTCGTATTCTTCCAAAGAAGACTGACTCTTTTATTTCAAAAGTAAAGCTTCCGCATCATATTCAAGCTTCTTTTGTGGTTTGGTTTTCTACTTCGTGAAACTGAAACCATTAAAATTTTTATTATTTATTGTATCTAATTAATTTTTTTTTGAATTGAACAAGTGTGTTAGCGAAAACGAGTTGCGTCTAGCTTTATCATTTTTTTTCTCCAAAATGTCACAAAACATTATTTGGATTTTATGAGAAAAATATAGTTAAAAGACACTGTTAGAGGTTCCTGGGGCTGGCTCTTGCACTATAATCACTGAAGTAATGCTTTTTTCGCTTGTACGACCTTTGACTTGCCACCACAATTTTAGCAATTTGTTAAGTATTATTCGCCAGCCTCTTCATTTATTACAATGTCACCTGTATGTGTGTGTGTGTGTGTGTGTATTATTCATTGGCTGTTTATTGTGCCTTTAATAAATGCAATTGCTAATAATAAGTTTTAAGGAATTGTTTTTTTAAAGAACAGAAGACAAAAAGTTATTTAGCACCTTGTCATGAAATAAAGTGTCTGCTGCTGCTTTGTGCATATGCTTGGGTGTGTGTGTGTGTGTGTGTGTGTGTGTGTGTTACATACTAACTGTAAATGAATGTGCATTGCAACTCAGGCATTTGCAATTGCAAATAGATTCTATTTAATCATGTTTACGATACCGGTTTTATTTCTATTTATTCATTATTTGCATAACACTCGTACGTACAGTGCATTACTAAATAACGAAACATCGAAACTAGACAGACGAATGAACAAATAGTAAAACGGCCATACATATGCACATACATACGTATATATGGCTTGAATTTAACGATGTCTGCTTCTGTGTTGACATGCCTGTGCATGTATTAGGGTGGGTTTAGTTTTTTCGTGTGTTTTTCTTTTTTTTTTTGGCAAAAGTACTACCACAACCAACCTGGTATAAAAGAATAAACGTCCTTGAGTTGCTGGAAAAATAAATTTAATTTTATCGTGCTTAATTTGAAAGGACTCCATAGTTCAATGAAGATATTAAAATTACAAGAAGAAATAAATAAAATAAACGAAACAGAAACAGAAACTGAAACAGAAACAGAAGCCGGTGAATTTTCCAAACGTGTTTCTTGTTCAACTCTTTTGTTTTCAAATAATGAAATCAAATTAATTGCACCAACAATGAACAGTGGAGCAACCAGACCATTTTGTTGCGGGTTTGTTGGGAGGGAGAGAACACCCTGCCGACAATATTAGACTACGTTCATTGTAGCTGAGCTGGAGTGGTTACAAACATGGCCGTATGTAATGCTGCCATGGACCATCACATTTAAAACAATAGCTTACATTTATACGACAAGTGTTTGTGCTTTTTTTCCTCCTCCTTCATGATGATTTTCCGTCGCAATAAAAATAACCCTCTGAGGTAGTAGTTACATGAAGTAGTTTTCGCATTAGTCCGATGCAATTTAAAGCTGGGTTGTATATAGGATCCAACTGTAGGGCATCGTAATGTTAAATAGATTTATATTTGGTTTAGCCATGGCTTAGTCCTGGTCCTAGTCCTCAAAAGATACATTTTACATGCATGTATCGACTAGTCACGTTATCTGCAGGGCATTATAAACCTCTATCGAAGAAATAAATTGCATCAACCTTCAAAATAAAATTGGGAAACAAAATTACTTCTTAATAAATTTATAAAAATTTTAATTTGATTATTTTTTTTTATCTTGTAATTGTAGGAGAAACGATAGGAGATGAAGCTTTACTATTTTACAACACTGCTTTTTGCACGTTATTTGTTTTTGTAACAGTGTTTTAGAGTCTCTGATGTCAAGGAGACGTATTAAATTTTGAAGCTTCGTTTTTAGTAGCCGTTTTTAGGAATTATTTTATTTGGCCGGCGCTACCCAATAGCGACGAAGGAGGGCGTTCTGATGTGATTGTGGATTGCTATCAGCTGAAGTCGGTGTTGTTCAGTGACCAGTGACTATATGCCTTCGCCACTGAAACCTTCCTACAACAACTGACACACAAACACACACTACACACACATCAGAAAAATGCGAGATGTTTATTTTTATTTTAAAATTTTTAGTCTGAAACTGGTGTTGAACCCAGGTCTGTTTTTTGGATTCGTAGTCAACGTGCAAACTACCATCCATCGTGCCATCGCCACCTTTGATATTTTTAAGCACTTCATCTACTGGGATTTCCACGACAAATACTTGTTTATTTATTTGCACGAGAATTTTATTACTAAAATGTTTCTAATTATTTCAATCGTTTCCTTTCAGAACTTTACTTTTTGTTATTTTCGCTTTGGCCTGCCACTTGGCCTTAACAGTGGCTGAAGACGTTGGAGTTGGTAAACGTATAGCTCTTAGACGTCCCGTTGGTAAAGCAGCCAAACCATCGACAACCACAACACAAGCGCCAGCTGACGAAGAAGAGGGGGATTATGCTGAAAATGGCGAAGAAAAGGAATACGCTGACGAAGCTGATGATGCTGCTTCAACAACAACTACCACCACATCAACAGAAGCACCCAAACGTATTGGACCCGTAATACGTCCATTCCGCTCGAATGATGATTTTCTCAATTCACTAAAACGCAGACAAATGATTGCCAAGAAAAACAAAAGTTAGTGGAAATATGTGAGAGATTGATTCAAAGGAGATTAACGAAATGAAATTATTTTATTTTGCAGTAGAAAAACCAGCACCCAGACCCAGCAAACCCTCCGATTCACAAGAAGAAGGTGAAGAATCAGCCCCTATAGGTGCTCCAGCTCCCTCCAAGGGTTTCAGCAAATCCAGCTCATCGCGTAAGTTGTTGAAATTTTCAAGAATTTTTTAACAGGCAATTTCTTCATTAATCACGTAATTTATCTCTCTTAGTAAACCGTCGCAAATTGAACAAACCCTCTAAACCTGATACTGCTGAAGACACTGCCGCCGAAGAGTCCGAACAAGAGAAAGAGGAAGCTAAACCTAAACGTCCCCTGGGCCGTTTAGCCTTAAGGAAGCGCAATTAATTTAGAAACCTTAAACATTTCCTAGAAAACTTTTCTCAAGCCAGATTATTTTTTTATTTTCAAATTTTTTTGGTTTATAAATTCTATTTCCTCTCTGCACTGCTTCCTGTTTTCAAAACATTTTTTTGCCAAAACTATCGAATAAGAATCTTTTCTGCTTTCTTAAATTATTAACGGTTTCAAAACAAACATATTTAATTTCTATTTTTTTAATTTTATGCCTTTACTTTAGTTTAAGTTCAAAACAAAACAAAAAAGAAAACGAGAATTATAATGAGTTTTTTGTATTTTCATAACTTCCAACGTGCTTTCGGCCTGCGCTCTAGAGTTTATAAATTTTAGTTTCCTTTATTATTCTATTCGCGTGTGTTATAATATTATTTTTTATATTATACTTTAAACATTTTTATTTTGTACATACAATTTCTATTAAAATATTAAAATTAAACAACAACAAAACGATACAGAAAATAATTACGAGCCTCATGTAATTGAACCAGCTGACACCAATACGCCAGCTGATTGTTTTCTTATAAGCTTAAGTTTGTGATAAAAAATAGTCAAAATTCTAACCTACAAATTTGTTTAACAGTTATTAACGAAAATTGATAAGCGATTTCATTTGCATAATTCTATTGCAATCGGTATTTTCTCAAAAAAAAAAACATTATTTTTGTTTGAATATTGCGGGCGAAAAAATTTTTCTGCCCCAAAGCTCAAACACACATGATTACAAACAAATTGTGCTTAAGTATATGCAGGTCCACATGTGGTTTAATATTATTTCGCTCCGCACTGTCAAACGCCGCATAGAGCCGGGTTTCAAAATAATTTTTTTTAACAAATTTCAAATATCAATTGAACTCATTTCAAAACATTTCCAAACATAATTCGATAAAACGCTTTGCTTCGCTATTCAATCTGGTACTGAGTTTTATTTGTTAGAGCATCAGGTACAAGACTGCGTCTAAGATTTCCATTTCGCATGGTGTTGTTAAAACCGAGTGAATTATTGGGAAAAATTTAACTACCCATTTTTGAAGTTTTTGGGTTTGGGAACGAATCAAGTCGAGCCGGGAAGGCCGTACATAAGTCGCTAAACTTGGAGGGGATGTGTTAGGCCACCAGCTCTTTTAGTACCAAATTTCTCTCTGGTCGAACTTTGAAATTTCTCGACAATGACTGCTCTTTATGAACTTTGAACTCAGGGCTGATGCTGCACTTGCATGTGAACTTGTGTGTGTACAAAATACATTCTGTACCTGAATATATCAAACGCATGTCATTACTCTTTATTTGAGAAATTTCGAAACCAATCAGAGAGAGACTAATTGAATGTTTTTAGAAAACGAATGAAGAGACTCCTTTGTGTATTTACATTGAGAACAAAAACAATTTTTTGAGTTTTGATAAATAAACGTAAATGTGTTTATTTTTCCATTATGCCCACTGTGGTTTCAGTGTTAGCCTGTGTTTTTATTTCAAAACGAGGCATATAATTTTGCCTGGACTTATTTATTAAAATATTTCTTACGAATCAATATATTTTCTATTGATTTTTCTATGTCAGTACAAGAGAATGAATTTTCTTCTCAAAGTGTTTTGCAGTTCGATTTTGCCCGATTCGATGGAAAAACAAGTACGAATTGGAAAACTTTAAATTTAAATTGAACGTTTTAAAACTTATTTTGCAGACAGTGAAATTCCCTTGAAACTCCAGCATCAAATTGCTAACGTTTTATCAGTCGTTAAAGCAGCCATTGAGAAACTGAAAATATCTTTAATTTTACCAAAAATATTTGAGAACCCCAGAGTATTGCATCTATATTTAAAAGGTACGAAATACGAAAATGTAATTGAAAAAGTTCTAGAATACAGGAATAAAATGGTGAGTGTTACACAAAATTAAAGTTGGAAGCCCAAATGGAAAATAGAATCGTATTTCATTTAAGAAATCGAAAACTTTACCAGAGGGCAATCACGACGATTATGATCTGCTGCAATTGATTGATTATTTTCAAGAGAACTATAAAATTGTGGAACTTTTGCCCGCTTGGTTAGACGATATTGATAATAGGGAAAAATATTTATTAACAGCCATGGAAAATATCTATGAAATCGCCCAAATCCGATTTCATAGGTCCGCCAAATTAGATTTAGCCAAAGAGAAGCGCTTGCATGACATCTATTTGGCCAATGAAGAAGTTCAACAGCAAATAAAGCGTACTATTTCGAAATTGTTTTTGTTTAGTTTTATAGGCCAAATGCGTTTTTTTTTAACATTTTACAGAACTGAAGCACAAGTTGGAAACTAAAGAAATCAAGAGCCGGTGGAAAGAGACCGCCAAGAGTGCAACCGTTAAAAATTTAGAAGACCAATTAGCCTTTATTCAATATGATAATGATATTGCGGTTAAACGGGAAAGGTGGGGAGCTTATGAAGGGTGGGAAAATTTGTGGTTAGGAAGTACATTGGCTGTCAAATGATGAAATGACAAGAATCGAGCTGTCAAACTTGTAACATTTATTTAGTAAAAAGTTGGAAAATTTTAACCATGGAACGCTACATTCTTGAACCAAGAATTTTAGTTGTGAAAATTTACTTTCAAAATGAAGAAAATTTTATTGTATCACTTTGTAATAAAATTCGAGCAGGTTTTCCTACTTCTGAGAGCGCTGTGCGTAATTTAATCGCCAAATTCGAGGGTCACGGTATTCTTGCTGACAATATACCAAAACAATATGTTCGTAGTGATGTAAGCACTTTCGCTAAACAGCAAAGTGTTGAGAATGAGCTTGGAACATCAACTGGTCGACGTTCGCAACAATTGGGCATCACCAGTGGCACTTTGCGCATAATTTTGCATAAAGATTTTCATCTTCACGCTTATAAAGTTCAAGTCGTTCAAGAATTAAAGCCGGCCGACCATTTCTTGTGTCGAACGTTTGGGAATTGACTTTTTGAAAAACTGAACGAAAACAACGCATTTTTCAACAAAACCATCTTTAATGAAGAGGCGCATTTTCTAGTAGGCGGTTATGTAAACAAACAAAATTGTTTAACATGGAGCCCACAAAATCCACAAACAGTCCTCGAAAAACCATTACAACCAAAGAAGGTGACCGTATGGTTCTTGAGATTTAACGCGGTTGGATTATTTTCTATGGGGTCATTTGAAACGCAAAACACAAACAACTGACGCTCTGAAAGATGGAATTCGGCGCTGCATTCACGAGCTAAGCGAAGGTTGGTTGAAAATCTTGTGAAAACAAACGGACGTGCTAGAGGTGGACATTTGTCCGACATCATATTCCATTATTAATTCCCACATTTCTACTTTACATTCGTATCATTAAAATTGAATTTGTCAAAAAGAAGTGTGTTTTTAAGCAAATTTACTTCCCAACCTCAAATTTATCCACTTGGAAATTTTCAAAGTTTTTTTTTTACTTCATAAAATTGTTAACACCCTTTAGATTCGCCAGCCAGCGAGAGTTCCAGCGCATTAGTCATTCAAACATGGCCCAACAACAGGAACTTAAAGAGTTTTTGGAGAAGGAACGTTTGTGTTATGAAACACAAGTCCAGACGAATGTTATAAAAGAGCAAAAAATACGTGATGAGCGGTAAATTTCTTCTTTTCCGTGCCTCTCTTTCATCATTATAAGACGGGGTAGTTTTTTGTTTCAGCAACAAATTACAATTGCAATTATTGGCGCTGATAAAGAAATACGATGAGACAATTTTGGAAAAACACAAAGAAGAAATGCTCCTCCAAGAGGAGCATGATCAGCAGCAACAGAAATTCAATGAATTCCTTAAAGAGTATGAAATCGAAGAAGCCTTGTATCAAGAAGTGGTAGTCAAAAGACAAAAATTGCACGAGGCCAAAATCCTTTTGTTCAGTTATGCTCGTGCTGCCAAAAAAATACAAAAATGGTGGAAACTTATGAAGAGAAATAAGACTAAAGCAGCAAGAGAAAAATCCAAAAGGAAAGACGTAAAGGGCAAGAAAGATACTGTTGTAGGTGATAATAAAAAATATGTAAAAAAATCTAAAAGCAAAGGCAAAAAGAAATAAAATTATGTTTTCAATAGACGACACAAGTATTTTGTTATTGCTCCGACATCTCCCGGCTACTCGGTCAGAGCTTAAATAGTGATATAAAGAATTATTTGATTAAATAATATGCAGAATTAATATCGTATATGGAATTAAGTTGAAACAAGACCTGGTAACGCTGACGATATTTCCAATATTACACTCTACGGCTGCCTCTTCTTCTCCACTAATTAAGTACGTAGTTGTGTTGTAGTCATCGAATTCTTATTATGTCGTATTACAAATCAATTCAACTTCCAATCAGCTGTTCGCCGAGTTGTCTTCGTTTCGGCACGAGTAACGACTTCTATTTACATGACAATAACTTAACGAAGCCCATTACATTTGTATGGGAATGACGCCGCCAACTAACAAAAATTTTCCTTCACAATTTGAGCACCGAGCATTGATATAGTTTTCTGCGAAAACTTTTTCGTGTTGTACCAATTGAGTTCCACATCAAATACAAAACTGGTGAACGAGTTTAGTGTCACACTGTTAGTCGTAAGGCAACTGAACTTTTCGAACATTGTGGGAGATTGTTTAACAAACACAGGTTTTTTGAATTTTTTTAATAACTGTAGTCTCCACACAGATTTCTTATGGTTGTTTAATTTAACGTGTTTTTGAATCGAATAGCTTTTTGGGCGCTTGAACAAAACGATCAGCTTCTAGTGATGACAAAAACCAACATGTTGTGAAGTTTATCAAGTCTAATTGCCAGCGTTGCCATTTCGCATTACTTTTTAATTGATTGAAAAGGAGTTTATCTGCCTCGTTTCAGTTACTCTGAAAAGTTTCACATCGAGTAAACTGTCATCGAAATTTTACACAATTTACGTTTTAGCGAACTGTTTCCGCAATTGAATTCCCAGATATTACTTGAGGATCAGCATCAACTGCGGCCGGTACTGTTTACACACCAGTGACTATGCCTTAGGCACGGAAACATTGCGACAGCAACTGACACAAAGTCACACTAATGAACATCAGACAAATTTCAAGTGTTTTTATGACTTAATCTGATACTAGGCTCGTTTCGTCGTCAACGTGCTAATTACGTCAGCCAACGCCACTCTGTTAGCGCAGTAACAACAGAACAAAATTTTTAGTCTGCCAGTGAATTGAACTACAGATCTTCTGGCTGCATAGTCAACATGGTGACTACTCAGCCAACAGCCTGTTAAATTTAAAACCTTCATTCGACATTCGAATGTAACAATTCGTGTCAGTTGAAGTTGTGGCAACACTGTTGTTCAAAATTTACAAAATAAATATTAAAAATGAGGATTTAAATTCGCTAAACAAACAAGAAAACTTCTCTCCAGTCAAAGGGAATATTATTCAGCTCCATGTTACACTCAACAGTGCAATCTACCTTGTTCAGTTCCATACTCAATCGGTCTTTGAACAAAAACAACCAATAAATTATGTGGATTAGAATACGTTCGACTATACAGGGTGTATCACGAACGCGAGTGATTGTATGTGTTTGTGTGTGTGTGTGCGTGTGTTTAAATGAAAACATAATAAAATTCTTATCAATTGGAGACAAAGTCGTTGTTTGTAGTTGCAGGCAAAATGATCGAGCAGTTTAATTTTGTCGCTTCCAGTGCGAAGAACAAAATTTGTTTATTTATTTTGTTGTCGAAGATTTTTTAATAAACGCTGCCGCGAATTTTGTAAATAAAACAAGTGTTTAACAAAAAAAATAACAACAAATAAATAATTTTTATTTATTTTTTTGCAATAAAAGGTTGGTGGTGCTGCGTTTGTCGCCCTGATTTGTAATTGGCAGCCTTGTGTTTTATTTTAATTGATTTGAATGGAAAATACAATTCTTCAATTTAGTGTGTGATTTCAGCGATAAAAATACATATAATTTTATTGTTAAAACCACTGGCATTAATTTATCTAAACAGTGTATTAAGTGGGCATTAAGGGACACGAAAAAAACAAACTATTTTTTTTTTTGCACTCAAAAACAAATTCTTAACTGGTATTTTATAAAAAAATTTTGATAAAGTTTTGGAAGCGTTTCTAAAAATTTCATTCACATTTAACTGTATGTTAATTTTTAATTAAGTAATGAACTTTGAACTTTTATTTTTAACTATTTTTAGTTTTATATTTTTTTTTGCTTTTTGATTTATTTATTTTCATTTACAATTCCGACAGACTTTAATAGTGACCTCCATCAATAAGACAACGTTTTTGAACTTCCCGCTATAAAAAGTTCCTGATTTTACCGCAATTTGCAAAAATCTAATTTGAATTATGATGTCAGTGTGGATGTATTTGGGAGAAGCAGCTGAATTGTATCTACTCGAATTTAAAAACTATTCAATGCATTTTTTAACTTCCCGCTATAGGAAGTTATTGAATTCCCTAAAATTTTTGAACATCAGGTTTTCAAAATCTTTCCACGTTCTGAGGTCCTCAGAATCAGTCGATCCTGACCAATTTCGTGATGATGTCGGTATGTATGTGTGTGTGTGCGTGTGTGTGTGTGTGTGTGTGTGTGTGTGTGTGTGTGTGTGGGTGGTTTGTATGTAAATATCTCATAACTTAAGAATGCGGCAACGTATCGGAACAAAGTGTGCGGGATTTGAAAAATATTGATCTCACTTAGATGTCGTAAAATAATGAACCGATTTGGTGCGTTGGTGTTTTCCGAAATAACTTTTAAATCTCTTAGCCGATCGAGTTCAAAATCTAATCAATTCGTAGCATCAAAAAGCATAATTCGTTCCAGACATATCTCTGCCAAAAATTTTCAAAAAAAAAAAATTGAAATTCACAATTTAAATAACGGGTCAACGGATCGGAACCAAATATGTCGCCTTCAAAATATATTGAGCTCATTTCGATGTTCTGAAATAATTAACCAATTCGGTTCAATAGATTTAGAAAATTAAATGTTTGGGAAAATTGCTTTATGTAATAAATTTTAAACTACTAAGCCGATCAAGTTCATAATCTAATGAGAAAGGGGTGTCTATCTATGTTTGTTCAGTTTGGTTCAGTTGGTCTATATGTACATTTCATTTGGTGCAAATGACAAAATCCTCAGTAGACCTTTAACCGAATGTTTGAAAAAAGCTAAGAAATTTCACATGTTTATACAAGAACTTAAAAAAGATATTTGAGAACTACGAAATATACAAACAGTTGACGAAAAATTAAAAAAAAATATTTTTTTGGTGATCGTGGAGATTGAACCCAAGAACTTTTGGTTGTAGAGTCAACGCGCAAACAACTCATCCAACAGCCAATTTTTTGCGAACATTTTTTTTCGACTAATTTTGGAACGGAATGTAAATATTTTCATAATTTTAATGTCGTCATGTATAACGAATAATTTCTTCTTGAATAAAGGAGTGACGATGGCTGAAGTAGTCTGCACGTTGACTAAAAAACCAAAAATTTCCTGGGTTCGATCCCAGTTTCAGACAAAATTATAAAAGAAAAATATGCATTAGTGTGTCTTCGTGACAGTTGTTCTCTGAAGATTTCAATTGCGAAGGCATAGTTACTGGTCACAGTAACGGCTTCACCAGTAACCAACCCACAGGTAGTCGGTAGTGTGTAGCAGCGGCGAAGTTAAATAATTAATAAAAACGGCCACTAAAAACGAAGCTCAAAAAATTTAATACGTTTCCTTGACATCAGAGGCGCTACAATACTGCTATAAAACAAAGAACGTGAAAAAAGCAGAGTTGTATGAAAGTCAAGCTTCACCTGCTGTCATTTCTCTAACTATCCCTTTCCTCCAATTCCAGCACAATGCTTCACATGTGGAGGGGTCATCTCTCCTGAGTGCTGGAACAAGATAAAAAAAAAATTAATTCTTGAGCTCAATTTAATTAATTTTCTTTGCCCGGAGGTTTATAAAAAATATTATATTTTCCATGGGTAATTTCCTTTTACTCTGATCATTTATTTTAGCGATTGGTCCCACTGTGCGCACTCTATAGCTAATTGATATGATCGTTTTGTTAACAGGCAATTGCTCTCGAAATGCGATAGCGATCACTTAAGTGTTAAATTGATAACGCTTTCATAACATTTTTGTAGAGCTTCACCATATTAGAATTTGAAATGAACTCATTGTCGCGTACTCGTACAATCATAATTTTATTTATTCAAAACACATTTGTTTTTGTAAACATAAACAAGTATTTGCATTCAGAAATTTGTTTGATTTGCTAAAGGAAAGAAAGGTTTGATTAGAAATTTTTTAAAAGAAAAGTTACGGCACTTTGTAAAATTAGAAGCAGTGAAAAGCAGTTTCGAAATTAAAACTCTCCTCGTTAAAGGATGTTATCAAATGGATCTCTGCAGATGAGTTCAATTCAAATTGATCGAAATGATTAAAGACAAACATTTTACAGAAAACACATCTACGTAAGCTCAATATCATTCGAATGTGTGAAATTTGCTTCTGTCCGTTGACCCGTTATTTACTGCCTGTTCATAGAAGCCGAGTAAAAATAATTGTTCGGAAAACAAAAATAATTTGAGTTTCTTTTCGGTTTGTTGTCAATATAAATGGCCGAACGAGTATTGTCACTCCTGTTCTATGAACAGGCAGTAAGTTATGAGATATTTACATACATACACATGCACACATACACACACACACACACATACATAAATACATACATACATACCTACCGACCTCATCGCTGAATTAGTCAGGACCTCATAACGTGGAATGATGATGAAAACTTGATTTTCAAAAATTTTTGTGAATTCAATAACTTCCTATAGCGGGCAGTGAAAAAAATGCATTGAAGAGTTTTTAAATTCGAGTAAATACAATTCGGCTACTTCTCAAAAGTTTTTTATAAACTTGTTAAATATTAGGCAGGTTCTTCGTTCAGCTTAGTCTGCAGGCAGCAAAATTTATTTCCATTAATTTCGTGATTGAATCGCTGGTGGTGAAATAAAAACAGTAGCGGTTCACAGATTCGTCTATTTCCTGTTGGTATTTCTCACAGGTAACCTTCACTAATCAAGAAATTGTTAACACACTCAAGTACCACGCCAACGAAACAGTAACGACTGGATTTAGACCTGCCTAACGACCATAAAACAGAATTATCGAAATTAAATATCAACAAAATAAATTTAATTTACCATGTACCCACACAAGTTTGTATGTACTATACTCGTATACACAGACACACACACACACAAGAGAATTACCCAGCGGCAAACATTTGGCAGGCCTTCATTTTTAAGGCTTCTGTAAGCCATTCATAGACCTTTTTAAGATCCAGTACTCATGCTCGCTTGGCTTCTCTGGAAGGTCTTATAGAAGGGACGCCTACCTACTCCTATATACACTGCGTTTCACATGAATAGGTGCAGTGTTTTAGCAATCAATTAGAGCTTGGTGCTCTCAGTATAATTCATGCAGAGAATTATGTTGCACTTTTTATTAAAGGTTTAACAATTGAGAAAAAGAGTATACACAAAGAAGACTTGAAAAAGTTCCGTTAAAAATGATATGTACTTCTTTTTATAATTTGCGAAGAAAATTGTGAACTATTTTTGCGTCAGTTGAATAGGTGCAGTGATTAAAATGTGTTTGTATGGTCATTTGTGTCAAATTTAATTACAAAATAGTTCATCAATGTTTAAAAACAAAACACAAAAATAATTTTTAATCGATTTTAACTGAAAATGGGCCGTGGTAAATCTTTAACGTTGGAAGAGAAGGCAAAAATTGATGCCTATGATGATCAAGGTCTGTCCGGCCGAGAAATTGCTTTAAAAATTAGTAAAAGCGCTAACGTTGTGTGGAATTATTTAAGAAATAGAGAAAACTATGGCATAAACATGAAGGGACGGCAAACAATGGCCACAACAGCTACAGAAGGCGAAATATTCTAAGAATTGCCTCCAATTCTAGTGACTCTGCTGCAAAAATCAAAGCAAAAAGTGGTTCCAGTGCTAGCCTTCCCACTGTTAGAAGGATACTAAATACAGCAGAACACTTAAAACGTATTAAGTTGCAGAAAAAACCACCATTGAACCAGCAACGTAAAGAATTACGGTTGAATTTTTGCAAAGAACACATGACTTGGAAGAGTGAGTGGAATAAAGTAGTTTTCTCAGACGAAAAAAAGTTAAATTTTGATGGACCCGATGGTTACAACTACTATTTCCATGATTTGAGAAAGGAAGAACGCTTTTTAGCCCGTCGCCATAGTCGAGTAGGTGGTGTTTTGGTCTGGGGTGCGATATCGTACTATTGAGTCATAGACTTGGAATTTAAAACCACCAAAATGACAGCAAATTCCTATCAATCTATTCTGCAAACAGCGTTTCCAAAATTTCAAGATTTGTTTGGACCCATCCCATGGACTTTCCAGAAGGATAATGCTCCTATTCACACGGCAAAGCTTATTAAAACGTGGATTAGCGCACAAAATGTTGAATTGCTGCCATGGCCACCATACTCGCCGGACTTAAACATAATGGAAAACGTATGGGGATGGGTGTCTCGGAAAGTGTACGAGTCTGGGCGGCAATTTGATGACCGAGAATCTCTAATTGTTGCAATAAAATCGGCATGGTCGCAGATTTCCTTACAATATTTATCGCAACTGTATAACTCCCTTCCAAATAGAATTTATGACGTAATTTTATCGAAAGGAGGAAGTACACATTATTAAAAATGAATAAAAAATTAAATTAATAAACAAAACTTAATTGTTTTCGTGCTTTTTTATAATTTTTTATTGTTTTATAATATGAACCTATTCAACTGACGAAAAAATATTTCACAATTTTCTTCGCAAATTATAAAAATAAGTACATATTATTTTTAACGGAACTTTTTCAAGTCTTCTTTGTGTATAGTCTTTTTCTCAATTGTTAAACCTTTAATAAAAAGTGCAACATAATTCTCTGCATGAATTATCCTGAGAGCAGCAAGCTCTAATTGATTGCTAAAACACTGCACCTATTCATGTGAAACGCAGTGTATGTTGGTTTTAATTATGTCTATGTATGTATTAGGGTGGTCAATTATTCGACATTTTGAAGACACCGGTTTTCGAATAGTTTAAATATTTGAATATTTAAAAAAACCGGTTTAATTACATTATGATTAATATGTTATAGAAAAGTATTTTAATAAAATGAACTAAACTTAAAACAAACTAAAAATGTTTATACTTCACAGCCCAACCTAAATTAAGACGCAAATGAGGGTGGCGATGGTCGAAGTAGTCTGCACGTTCGCATTTTTTCTGATGTGCATTTGTGTGTCTTTCTGTAAGTAGTTGTCGCAAGTAAAATAATTACTAAAAACGAAGCTTAAAAAATTTAATACGTCTCCTTGACAATCGAGATTCTACTGTTCGACTGTTCGAAAAACAAATAACGTGCAATAACAGTGTTGTAAGATAGTGAAGCTACACATAATCAGTCTAGTTCCGGCACAATGCACCGCATGTGTTGGGGGCATCTCCTGGGCGCTGGTCCAAGATAAAAAAAAAAAAAAACGAAAAAACGCAACGTAATTTAGCGCTTAGCTTTTACAATGAAATTTAGAGCGTTAAAGTTGCGCCAGAAACAGTAATGTTTACTCACTTTGATTAATAAAAAATCTAAATAGAAATAAGTAATAGAGATAAATCACTAAATTGGCCTGAAAACAACCAAATTGTCATTACTTGTCAACAATAAAATTTATTTTTTGAGCGAACTTCACTTTTTTACGCATTGTCAAAATTGGATTTTCTAATTGTAAAGCATTATTTCGGTTGGTTTCATACATTTTGTATGGGCATGTGATATTTAGACAGCTAGCCAACGCTTTGCGTCATAATTTAGGTTGGTCTGTCAGATACAATAAATTTTTATAACGTGTATACATATAAGTATAACTAATTTTTCCACTCCTGCAACGTGAGTCAAAGTTAATTACGATTATTTATCTATGTTTTATATCGTCAGAAGACTTTTAACCACTTTGCTGGAAAAAGGTATGAAATTGCATATGTTTATACAAGAACTGCCAAAAAATGTTTGAGAATTACGAAATATACAAACAAAATAAACTAAATAGCATATTTAATAAGGTTTTAGGATATTAGGTTTTCGAAATCTTTTCACAATTAGTCAAGCAAAGGTTTAGAAAAATTAAATAGATTTAAATCGAAAAGAAAACGCGGACGCCTTGGCTGGCTAGGACAACGCGTTTGTATCGACTGGGGGTAATAACTACTTGTGTCTGACATATAAGGCCTTTCACAAGGCTACTACTAACTACTTCTTTTTACTGCTGGGTAATTATTAAAGAAATGGCAAACAAATGCATCAGTATCAGTTATTATGGCCACATACAAGTTTTATAGAATAAAATAAATTAAATTAACACAAATTAAGCAAATGGCAAGAAGGCAGCCAGCAAGCAAAGCATTTGCCTTTTTCAATATGTATTTTGTACAAACATACATATGTGTGTGTGTGTGTGTATACAGTGTAAACTCGGTTGACGCAACCCTCGATAAGCGCAACCCCTTTACAATGGCAACAGCCAAATTCTTAACATTGATGACTCTGTTAATGCAACTTTTCAAAAAAACAAAACCTCAATTAACGCAGCTTTGAAAACAAAGTTAAGTTTTATTTTTAAATTTAGTTTTTTATAAATATCACAGTCAAAAATTGTACTCTGTTTCCGTGAAAAATATGAATCTTCAACTAGATATTTGTATTTCTTATTTATTCTAAATATATTTTTGTTTTACTCTTTATTTTAATTGAATAAATGCATTTATTTTAAAAGTTAACCTTTATTATGTTTTTTTTTTTTTTTTTTGATATATATTTATTAAGCCTGAGGTCTTTTTTTATTTTATTTTGTTTCGATATTTCGTTAACAGCTTGTTAACATCATCAGGAATAATCTTTTATTTGGTTTAAAAAAATATTTTTAATCGAAAAGCAGGCATAGAAATTTCTGATTCGGTTTTCACAACAGCCCAAAATTTCTATTGGTTGCTTTAAGCGAGGTTACACTGTATCTATGAACTTACATATCGTCATATGATTTCAAAAAAGCCCTAAGTTACAAAAAATTCGAAATCTACTTTTTGATTGATAATGAGCCATAGTATCAAAATACATGTGCCTGCAAAAGTGTACACGCCTGCATTTATAAATAATGTTCTTATCAAAAAAATTCAGAAATGCCTAAGTGCAAGCGCAGAAGATACTTTGAAAGTGTTTTGCTTCTCCTGTAAAATTTATTAAATGTAACTTAGGGCTTTTGTGAATTCATATGACGATATATATGTGTGTATATAGTATGTCTGTATTTTTTTTTTGATGAAAGTATTTCAATATGCAGACACATCCGTGCATGCATACCGTCTGGCAAGTAAACATTTGCAAAGACCTTTTTTTTTGGAACTTTGCAAACATTTACTGGACATACTGTATGTATTCGCTTTATCTTTATTGTTCTGTTTTTTTTTAGTTTTTAAATTGGAAAGAGAAAAGTTTTCAACATGAGTCCACCAGCGTTATTAAGCAAAGATTTGCCCGATATTGAAGTAAGTAAGAAGGCACACTACGATCCGTTAATAAATTATTAAACAGCTTAATTGCAGAATCTTTTAAGTTTAAATCCCCGAGTGAAGACTAAATGCACTGTGGTGCCAACTCTAGAAACAAAAGTTAATAAGAAGCATTGGAAGCGCAATCAAGATCGCAGTTGTACTGTAAGTATGAGCAATAAAATAAAAAAAATATTTGAGTTGGTGCGTTGAGTATACAACCAGAATGACTTGGGGTTCTATACGTCGTCAAGCAACAAATTATACTGATGTGTATGTATATTTTTTTTTTACTAATAATTATGATTAAATTCGAATAACAATATAATAAATTATTCTGGGACACACAGCTGGTAGATTGCCCCTAATCTCTGCACGGTTGGCTCTTAATAAGTCAGCACCCCATAATGACCACCATAATAATAATGACTATTTGATTTGATTTGATTTGCAGTCGGAAGCCACACTTCATAATAACTTTGAGGACATTAAGCACACAACACTTTCAGAGAGGGCTGCTCTTAAAGAGGCTGCGAGATGTTTAAAATGTGCTGATGCTCCCTGCCAAAAATCCTGTCCCACTCAATTGGACATAAAGAGTTTCATAACGAGCATCGCGAACAAAAATTACTATGGAGCTGCCAAAGCTATTTTCTCCGACAACCCTTTGGGTCTAACATGCGGCATGGTGTGTCCCACAAGTGATTTGTGTGTTGGTGGCTGCAATCTGCAGGCCTCCGAAGAGGGCCCGATCAATATTGGTGGCTTGCAACAATATGCTACTGACGTTTTCAAGCAAATGGGCGTTCGCCAGATTGTACCTCCTGGCATTAAGACGCCAAAGCAATTAAATAAGAAAATTGCGTTGATAGGTGGTGGTCCAGCATCGTTGTCCTGTGCCACTTTTTTGGGACGTTTGGGTTATAAAAATATTACCATTTATGAAAAGCGCTCTTATTTGGGTGGTTTAAGTTCCTCGGAGATTCCCCAATACAGGCTGCCAATGGATGTGGTCAATTTTGAAATACAACTTGTCAAAGATTTGGGTGTGAAGATCGAAACGAATAGAGTTCTCAGCAAGAAGGACATAACTGTCAAGGTAGGTTAGTCAATTCTAACCTTTGCAATTTTTAAAATTATATATTTGATGCTGTTTAGGAGCTGCTCTCCAGCGACCAGGTAGTTTTCTTGGGTATTGGCTTGCCAGAACCTAAATTAGATCCAATCTTTAAGGGTTTGAATGAATCCATGGGTTTCTATACTTCTAAATGTTTTCTGCCCAAGGTGGCTAGTGGTTCTAAGGTGGGGCTTTGTGGCTGCAAGGCTGCCCAAGCTTTGCCTCAATTGCATGGAAATGTTATTGTTCTAGGAGCAGGTGATACGGCGTTCGATTGTGCCACTTCCGCGCTTAGATGCGGAGCAAAACGTGTGCTTGTGGTGTTTCGTAAAGGAAATTCTGGTATACGCGCCGTCCCCGAAGAAGTTGAATTGGCTAGAGAAGAGAAATGTGAATTCTTACCATTTCTGTCGCCGCGCAAGGTATTGGTGAAGGATAATAAGATCACTGGCATGGAATTCTGTCGTACAGAACAGGATGAGAATGACCAGTGGTTTGAGGACGAAGAACAAATTACAAAATTAAAGGCCAGTTTTGTAATATCAGCTTTTGGTTCGGGCTTGTATGATGTGGACGTGATAGAAGCCATGGCTCCAGTGAAACTAGACAAATGGAATATACCACTACTTAATAGAAAGACTTTGCAAACTACTGCTGATGGGGTATTTTGCGGCGGTGATTTAGCTGGGTCTGCCGATACGACCGTGGAGTCAGTAAATGATGGTAAAATGGCTGCTTGGAGCATTCATTGCCATTTGGAAGGTTTGCCTATGGGAACACCTGCGGATTTGCCACTGTTCTATACAGATATTGATAATGTTGATATTTCTGTGGATATGTGTGGCATTAAATTTGAAAATCCTTTTGGTTTGGCTTCAGCTCCACCTACAACAAGTGCTGCCATGATAAGAAGAGCTTTCGAACAGGGTTGGGGTTTCGTCGTGACGAAAACTTTTGGACTCGACAAAGATTTGGTTACAAACGTGTCTCCACGTATTGTTAGAGGTACAACTTCCGGCTACAATTATGGGCCACAACAAGGGTCCTTTTTAAATATCGAATTGATATCGGAAAAGAAGGCAGAATACTGGTTCCGATCGATATCTGAGTTAAAGAAAGACTTCCCCACAAAAATCATAATTGCCAGTATAATGTGTCAATATAATGAAGCCGATTGGAGAGAAATGGCAATCAGGGCTGAAGCATGCGGTTCAGATGCTCTGGAATTGAATTTGTCGTGTCCCCATGGCATGGGAGAATCTGGCATGGGTTTGGCCTGTGGTCAAGATCCCATTTTGGTAGAAAACATATCCAAATGGGTACGCCAGGCGGTTAAAATTCCCTTCTTTGTCAAGTTGACCCCGAATATAACGGATATTGTGGGTATTGCTATGGCAGCCCAGAGGGGAAATGCAGATGGTGTTTCAGCTATTAACACTGTGCAAGGTTTAATGAGTCTTCAAGCTGATGCCACACCATGGCCGGCTGTTGGTGCTGGCAAGGAAACCACTTATGGTGGCGTCTCAGGCAACGCCACCAGACCCATGGCTTTAAGGGCTATATCCTCTATAGCAAAGAAATTACCTGGTTTTCCAATTTTGGGTATTGGTGGCATCGATTCCGGGGAAGTAGCACTGCAGTTCTTGCACGCTGGTGCCACAGTTTTACAAGTTTGTTCTTCGGTGCAGAATCAAGATTTCACTTTAATCGACGATTACTGTACCAGTCTCAAGACGTTGCTTTATCTTAAATCTAACCCTCCGCCGAAGCACGCACGCTTTTGGGATGGTCAGTCACCACCTACAGCTAAACAGCAAAAAGGCAAACCCATAGTTCATTTAACTGGCGAAGGCAACAAGGTATGAGTGAATTTATCTCTATTTTTCTCAAATTAAAAAATGGTTTGTACTTTCATTACCTAGAGTTTGGGCTTCTTCGGTCCTTATTTAAAGGAAAGAGAGGAAAAGCTTGCAAACCTATACAAGGAAAAGGGCCCTATGTGGAAGATAGACGGTGATGATGATGATGATGCTGATATCAAGCTTCATAATGGTCTACATGCAGCACATCCATCTCCCAAAATCAAAGACGTTGTAGGTAGAGCATTGCCTTACATTGGAACTTACAAGAATTTGAACAACCAACAACAGAAAGTTGCTTTAATTGATGATGTAAGTTTCCATTTGAATTCTTATTGAGAATTCGGTTTAATTTTTCTTTATGTTCAAGGACTTGTGCATTAATTGTGGCAAGTGTTACATGACCTGTGCCGATTCTGGTTATCAGGCTATAGAATTCGATTCGCAAACACATATTCCACATATAAACGATGATTGTACTGGTTGTACCCTTTGTGTGTCCGTCTGTCCAATTATCGATTGTATAACCATGGTGCCCAAAACTATACAACATGTAATCAACCGAGGAGTGGCACAAGATAAAATGTTCTATACTCATGCTTTGAGTCAAATACAATAAATCAAAATGGTGTAATTATTTTACTAGTTCAATTTATACGTATGTATGTATGTAGACAATAAATTTGTATAATATGATGATATGAAAGAAACAAATGTTAAATGTCGTGTAGTTTATTTAATTTTGTAATTGAAATTGTGGAATCAAGTAATCCATTAATGGTCGCAAACTATTCTTCTGTATTATTCCGTTTGAAGGAAAACGTTTTCTATGTAACCGATTTAAGACAAAGAAGCGGCTTACAGCGCTGGGCATCCTATCAGTCACCAAATTTTTTAAACAAAATATTATTATCAATATATAATTCAATGGCAACAGTGTTAGTGATTTGTATGCGACATCTTATATGTGAACAATATGGCTGACTTCCAAAATGTGCCATTACAAAGTTTGTATACAGTTTTGTTGCGGGATTTAGATACTGTAGATATACAAAGTTGCATAGGGGTCATCTATTGAGTGCTGGTCCAACATAAAAGAAAAATATTGCGAAACATTGCAACAATGTGTTTTCATTATAACACTGTTGTCTACTTGCGTTTGCTAATGTCAGCAATAAAGTGCTGAAGCATCAACTTTAAAACTGATGCGCTTAGTGCTTTTTTGCGGGGTTTCGAATACATGTCGATGACGTTTTGAAAATGTATGCATTTCAAATTTTTTGTGCTACGGCATTATGTACTTTTTATTTATTTACTAGATTAACCCGGTTTGCTTCGCTACTCTACATCAACTAATCCAATCTCGCCCACTTTTGTTATGGTGACCAAGTCATCTGCACCAATTTTCGATACTTTTGTTGTTATATCATCCAAAAAATTGAAAAAGCTATCTTTTACTTTCACTTTATTTTTAATCTTCTTCTCAAAACTTCCTTTTATTTGATACCCATGTCATGGAGGTGGGTAAAAAAATATTCTTCCGCCATATAGCGTTAGCAAAACCCCTTTAAACCCCATATCATGGTGGTGTATCAAAATAGTAAAAAATTTACATCATTAGCTTACGAAAGTACGAGGGTACAATATTACTACATATATGTAAGTTCGAATTTCGAAAAAGTAAAACACATTCGAGATTTTTTCTAGAAGAAAAGATTACGGAAAAAAGCTTTGTTCTAATACTTCTGGAGATAAATATATGGCTCCAAACAGAGGTACCAAATTACTAAAGTGCATATTTGGAAAAAGTACTAAACACGTGTCCGCTTATTTTTCTTTGTCATTTATATGCTATTGTAATTTTTATTCTTTCTGTCTTAGTTTTCGAGATATTAGGTTATCAGTTTTACCCCTTTTTACATTTTTTAACCCCCTTAGCCAAAAATTCCTTCTTAGTGGATCTGAAGAGGAGTCTACATAGCGAATTTCAACCCCCTCTAGATTAAGCACTTGAAGGTATTTTTAATATTTTTTTATTCTTATACATTAATTACACTCGTTAAATTTTCCGACCTTTCCCGGAAATTTAAAAATTTTTTTTTTTAGAAACCATCTTCTGAAAATTTAAAGCACACCAAAAAAATTTAGGCAAATCGATCACGGACCATTGCATTTGTACTTATATGCATACATTTATTTACAAACCAAATGACGTTTTGGTAGTTAGCCTACGTTTTTACTTTACTGAAGTCTGAAGGTAACAGCAAAAAATACAATGAAGATGGATATCGCAAAACTGGCAACATTGGAAAAATTAGTTCCAAAAGTGCAGGTCAGAAATCAGCGTAATATCGCGATATTGACTGCATATTAAACAATTATCTTGAATTGAAAAGCGTAAGTTATAACACTTCCGGAAAAGGCTAGCAAATGCAAATGTTGTGCTCTTCAAGCTTCTATATCTTTGATTCGCAAAAAATCCGCCATGAAATTTAATTAAACGATGATTTGCTACTTTGTCAGCTCATTTCAACTGAAATAAGTTTCAATTCAAACACAGATAGAAGGCAATGAGTTCGAATTCGGAAAAAAAAAACAAACAGTTCCTTGCTCCGATATACAATAATAAATAAAAACCAAAATTTTAGGTTATGAATACAATAATCATAATAATTAATTTTTATTTGATAATAATGATACTGTTTTTATCATTTAGTTTCACACATAATTAATAATGCAATTTAATATTTGCATTTTCACAAACGAAAAAAAATTAAAAAAAAAATACTACGATTATTATTAATTAATCTTTTTTCAAGAGTCTTAGTAAAACATTTGCAATTTTTAGCAAAAAATTAGCACTTTATAGACTACTTTGAGTAAAAAATAATATATATTTATACATACGTACATATGTATATAAAAAGTATTTAAAAAAAAAAAAATAAATAAAAAATTATATTGCGAAATAAATAACAAATGTAGGTGATAGAACTTTTGGAAATATTTTTTGCCCTTCTTACATTTTGGTATTATTTCTGTAAAATGTATAATAATTTACACAGATATACAGTGTAAAAATATTGAATTTAGAAGGCGATATGCAATTAGTTATTGAAAGAAAATAGATTTAATATGATATACATAAATACGATACGAGTGGATACGTAAGAATAAAAAAGCTTAAAAACTAATCATGATTTTATATCAAATCGATAAAATTACTTCCATTTTATATTTATAAATAATATTATTATTATTATTATTATTATTAGTATTATTATTATTATTATTATTATTATTATTATTATTATTATTGTTTATTCTTGCTTCTTCATTTTTATTTAATAGGAATAAGGTATTTAAAAAAGTACATTTTTGTACAAAATATACTCTCCTCCATCTTTTTGTATGTCTTTCATTTTCAATGATTTAATATTTCTTTTCGGTAAAAAAAAACATGCTAAAAAGCGTCAAATATGTTGTATTCATTTAAAAGAAAAATTATAATTGCTTTTTTTAAAATTGTAAAATACATAAGATTAGATTTTCACTCACTGCTTTTTGTATATAATTTCAGTTATAATTAAGCAACGGAAGGAATCGCTAATTATTGGCAATTTCAGTTTTTTTTTTGTTTTGTTTTCTCTTCTTTTTAATAATTTTGTATTATTTTTATGTGTTTCATTTTTTCTTTATATATAAAATTACAAAATCTGTTGTGCGTTTTACTTTAAAAATGTTTCATTTATTTTTGTATTTTTCTTAAGATTTTTCTCATTTCAGCAAAAACTTCCGCTTCATATTTCTATGGTATGAAAAAATATTCATTTCAGTAGAAAATTTTATAATTAAGTAATTTATGGAATATATTTAGATGTAGTGTTAATTCATAATAAGGAGTTCCTTTAGTGCAAAACTCTTTATTGTTGGCTTTAATGAATAAATAATATTAAAAAAAAATATTTTGCAAGATTCCCGCGTATGTGGTAAAGCGCCTTAGAATTCCCATTGTGTTGCCGCATCGGTACCATCGTCCAATAGTTTGAAAGCACCGTTTTTAGTGGCACCCAAATATTTGCCACTTTGGGATCTATTTTGTAAAGTTATCAAATAACTATGCACTAGTTCCTTTTTCAATGTTGTTCTTAAAGCAAGCTTACCTTATACAAATTCTAGTAGGTTCACGTAATTCCAAATAGAAACCATCGGCTGGGCCCTCCGAATCTACTGAAATGCCGTCGCCATCGATACGCCAGTACTTGCCACTGTGTCCCTTAAAGTAAACCAAACCTTTTTGCGCTTTTTCAACTAAGATTGTTTCATAAGTGGCCTTATTGCATTCTAATTTCGTATTGCCAGGCTGGCGATAACCCACAAAACCTTGTTCACATTTAAGTACCAATATGGGCCTAGAGAGAGAATATTGTTTTACACACATATAAGCTGGAATATTCGCTATTATTAAATGCTTACCTATTAATTAAATAGAAATAGAATTTTGTTATATCTTCAATGGATTCGGAGGTGGCAAAAAGATGACCCGAACGTTTTGTAGCCAAAAATTTGCCATTGTTAGCACGGAAGGAAAGGGAGCCATCTCCGTGCCATATCAATTCGAAAAGAGCATCAGCACAACGTCGATTGCCAGTAGCTTGAATGCCACCACCTCCCGACAAACTCCAATAACGATCTTGTGTAGTTCGCAAGGCCCAACGATGGGCTGACCAGTCAAACTCCAATTGGAATGTTTCATTTTCGCCAATTTCATCTTGGTTAGCAGTAACATCGACACCCTGTTTCACAGAAACATAACGTAAATTCATAGCGGCAATGAAAGACGCTTGAGGCAAAGAATCTTCCAAGGAGAACAATTCATCACGCGTAACAGTAGAAGAACGGGATTTAAGCACAGCCTTTGAGCCAATAGGCGAAAGATATTGTCCTTGTCTGAAAGCAATAAAGGTTTTCAAAATAGCACCGGCAACTTCTTTTCAAAATAAATTCATTCACTCCTACTTGTCTCTCAGAGCCAAATGACCACCATGATATTCAGCACTAAATAAGCAATCCTCGTTGCAAAGTGTTTGCAATTTTCCATTGGCATTCAAGTATCTTTAAGTTAAAATTAAAAATGAAATACACAAATACACAAAGCAATGCTGCGGTTAAATTACGGCATTCGATTAGAGTCGAAATTTCGAATAAAATTCCATTAAAATGTTTGATATCGAATGCCGTAATTTGGGACCTGATTTAATAATCCAACATACTTATTGTTGCAGGTATGCAAAGCATAACGACCACCTTCCTCCTGGCGGAACTCCAATGTGAATAGAGTATCCTCTCCCCAGGGTATGTTGGCATCCACATGAATCTCGTCTTGAGACTCTGACAAATGGGCAAATCGTTTGCGCCCAATCGAACGCAAGTTTACTTGGGGCCTAGCTGCCAAATGCACCGTCCAAAATTCACCAGAACTGGGCGTTTTAGCTGTACAGACCAATTTGTCTGGCGTACCACCTAGGAAATACCCGCGCGATTCATTTTTCAACGCCCAACGACCAGTACCGTCTTCAGCAATACTGATTTGAAACCGGCTACCAGCATCACGTTCATCACTCTCGCACAATACATTGCCAAACGAATCCACCGACAGATACTTGTTGAGATGCGATCTTAGATAGATGACACCTGAAAGTAAACCAACATTGAGCATTAATGTTGGAGAGAAAATTTTATAAAATTAAAAAAAATTGTTTACAATGTGACTGAATGGTCTAAATTAAATTAATTAAAACACACACACACACACACACACACACGCACACACACAAAATAAAGTTCAATGCAACAAATTGTATTGACCTTCTGGAAAACAGTTTTTTACTTTAATGGCTTTCATGATTAAAGTTTGTATTTTTGTTCTTTTTTTATTATTTCCCAGCAAAAAAAAAAAACATGCAAAAGAAATAGTTTATGGAACTGGTTCAATTTAGGTGGAGAACGCATGACTTTAACAAAGGGGTGTCATTGGCGAGCATGTGTTCACATTTAACAAAAGAACACGTCATTTAAATGAATGCCTAGAACCAATAAATCTTCCATGTTTTGTGTACGTTTTAGAATGCCTTAATGAGTTCGTGTAACATTTTTAAAAATTTATTTAAATTATAATCACAACTGCGACTGTGGTGGCGATGGCGATGGCTGAAGTAGTCTGCACGTTGACTACAAAACCAAAAAGTCCTGGGTTCGACCCCAGTTTCAGACTGAGTCATAAAACCACTTGTCATTTTTTATCATGTGCATTAGTGTGTGCCAGTTGTTGTCGGACGGTTTCAGTAACGTAGTCATGTTTACTGGCCACTGAACAGTACCGGCTTCAGCTGTAACCAATACACCTGTCGGTGTATTTACTGTCGGAATATTTAAATCCTTGTGTATGTTAGAATTTTTTATATACCACGGCGCATCTGTTATCATTCTCAGTATTTTGTTTTGACACCTTTGAATTTTTTCTATATTGGAAGCTGAAGCAGTGCCCCATAGCTGAATACCATAGCCATACCATAATTATACCATACCATACCATACCATAATTTAATGAAAAATAAATGAAGGGTCATTAGGGCTTAACACATACAACATATAGTCATATAAAATATATAAAACAATGGAAGTGATAAAAATATAACAATCGGGTTTTCTATTGAATATTGTGTACCATGTGAAAATCATAACATCCGTACAAAAGAAAATATTTCCTCGAAATATATGTAGGTGAGTCTGTTAATTTTGTGCAAGTTTTGTAGAAACTTTTTCCATGTTGCTTACTCAAGTGTTTTATTAAATTGTTTCCAACTAAAAAAGTGTGAAATGTTCGTCAGAGAAAACTTACTCACTAGACCATCTCTTAAAACAAGTAAAATGACCATCAACCGTGCCAATTACAAAAGTAATTTATAAGAATTTTAGCATTTAAAATTATTATTTTCATTGTTGTTTAAAAAATTTTTATTCGCACTTTTATGTCTACATACATAAGTTTTCTTATTGTTTGCTTTATTATAAATTTTTTGCTTTTCTTCCACCCGGTAATTATAATAATTGGTTATTTTTTTATATAAAAATATTAAAACTGAAAGATTGCTGACCTGTAGTGATGCCTTCAGACACAAGCAGAGTATTTGTTGTTTTTTTTTTAGTTGACCGGCTAATGGAGTTGAATACATCGTTTTAAAGTGTTGAATTTGAATTTTGAATGTTAAGCTATGCACACACGATTGTCAGATATTACAATATTGTCAGAAATATTGTCATAAAATGTTTGACAATCATATGAACTTGAAATTTTTATCTGGCATTAGGTCTGTTCCACGTGCATAACAAAAGTGACCGAACTCGCACATTTTACACAAAAGCCTTCCAGATAAGAAATTTTGTGCATTTATTTGTGCATATTTATTACTTCATTTAATAAAAAATGGTTTTTACTTTTTTCAGTTTATTTTCATTCCCTTTTTACAGCTGTTAACAATAATGAAAATTTTTTGCTTTTAAAATATTAAGCTTCTTAAGCGTCCAAAATCATTAAAATAAAATTTATTTGAGAAAGTAAATAGCACTAGTATTTCAAGATGTTCAATTGTGGTTTTCTGCGTTCCAGCTATTTGTTCAAATTTGTCACATTCAGAGAGTAATTTTCTTTTTACTCTCGAAAGTTTGGGCACTTTTGTTATGCAACTGGAACAGACCTATTGTCAGTATATTGTGATAAATATTTCTATTGGCAACGCTGTCCACAAATATTAAGAAACATTATTTAACATCGAATCTGGCAACTTTTGTCAGACAATAATCTGACAATCGTGTGAACTGACAATTTTTGTTGGCAGATAAATTTATGGCCCGACAACTATGTGTCAATGAAATTGTGAGTTTTTCTTACAATATTTTGAACGGACAATTTACCTTTTGCTGACAATTATACATTGTCAATGCATTTCCATAACATTGTCACATCTGACAGTCGTGTGCACAGAGCTATACGACATCATTCGTACTCGCAGTTTATTCAGCATATAAATTTATTTTAGTTTTTATTTTTTACCTCTTATGAATATTAATGCCCTGAGTGTGTGTGTGTGATTCCACAAATTAAAACAATGATCAAAATCAACACAATGCCAACAATTATTGTATGATTGCGATATAAAAGAGTCGTGGTAGGTTTTCAAATCTATTCATCCATCGCGTGCAACATTTGAAAATAAAATTTATTTATTATTTATTATTTTATATTTATTTACAAAAAGAAAAGAAAAATGTGTCAAATCCCATAAAAATCTCACACACCAAAATGCCACTGAAAGGTTAAACGCAATAAACGTCGAAATATGCAACATACAATAACAACGCAAAGTATGTGCATTTATTAACGATATTGTTTGTTGTTGTTGTCGCGACAATAAAAATCAACAATAACACTTCAGCAGAAATCTTTAATTTAAATGCACAAGCGTGTCAATTATTTTACAACTGACTGAATGATTGACTTACTGCGCTAAGTTTCCAGCAAACAACCATCCATCGTACAAAAAACTGCAAACAAGATGAGCCTGATTTGCTTGATCAACCATCTCTAGTGCGTTTCAAGTAGTTTCCTCCAGTCATTGTTGATGCATTCATTTCTATAAATTTTATGTGTCACATTCAAGAGGTTTTTTTGTTGTGCATTCTATTTAAAATTTTCATGGAAATTTAGTGTTGTGAAAAATTCATTTGCTGCATTCTGGTAAAGCGTTTGTAAGCATATGCAAGTATAGGCATTAGGGCGGTAATGAGAATTTTATGTACATTTCGTTTTCTCTTTTATAAAAATTATTAGTTGCTTGACATAAAACTCATATGGTAAATATTCCCATAAAGTCCAAATTTTTTGCTTTTTAGTTGCTACAAATGTGGCGATGGCTGAAATATGTAGTCTGCACTACAAAACCAAAAAGTCAAGGGTTCGAGCCCAGTTTCGGACTAAAGTCATAAACATCTCACATTTTTCCCGATAAGCGTTAGTGTCTTTGTTGTGTCAGTTGTTGTCGGAAGGTTGCAGTGGCGAAGGCATAGTCACAGGTCACCGAACAGTAACATCAGTATTGTGTACTAATGGCTACTAAAAAAACAAAGCTTCTTAATTGAATACGTCTCCCTGACAACAGATGCGCTGCAACACTGCTATAAAGAAAAACGTACAAAAGCAGAGTTGTAAGATCTCTCTCATTATCACTTTCATCTAGTTCCAGCACAATTCATCACATGGGCAGGGGTCATCCCTTGAGTGCTGGTCCAAGCTAAAAACAAATGGGACGGCGCGCTTATAGCTGAAGAACTAATAATTTAAACCGTGTGAGTTCTGGTGATAATAATAATTTTTGTTCTTAGAATAGATTTCTCAACGTTCTACTAAGAACTTATATATCGTTACCCTGATATAGAAAGGCCCCAACTAAAAAAATGTTTATAAAAATTTAAGTGTTGTGAACGCGATTATATCTTCAAGCCAGTTTTTTTTTAAATTCTCCAAACAGTTGGAGAACATCAATTTTTTCATCAAGGCTTTACTGGAGAATTATAACATGTCGAAATATGCAAAAAAAACTTCATCTTGAAAGAGAAAGACTAGGAAAAATTTTTATCCATAATTAGATTAATCTTTGTGAAAAAAGGGAAAATCAGACACTTTAGGGAAATCCATATAACAAACGAAAATGAATGCTTAATTTGTAGGGATACAATAAAATTATAATTTTGCACGCGATACAGACATTGGAATCAGCAATTTCTTTCAAATGGATTTCATAGGATATGCTCCTCAAAAGTCCATAGCAGTGAGTACCACCTTAATATTATTAAAGGTGCGAACTGTGGCATGAATTATGACAAATAAAATATGAAACACTGTGGCAGTAATATTTTTATTACTCGTATTTATGAATAAATGGAATTCTTATGCGATTACTTGTTCGTTAAAGATTTATTAATTCTGCAGTTTTCCTGAATCTCGCCCCACATTTCAAATATTAGATTTTCTTCCACATTTTGGTAAGTACTAGGGGCTCCAAAAAACTTTTTTACTTTGTAATGATTTGCTCATTTTTGCAGATTACAATTGAATTTATGGAAATCTATAATGAACGCATACAATACACATCAACACGTTAAAATTGACGACTTTTTCTATTCTTGTCGACGATCAATTCTTATGACGAAGTGAAAGTATCATGAATATTTTGATTCAAGAGCAGCTCCCACAGCCTTTATGATTAGGAATTTTGTAAGCGCTTTTGAATAACAGCGCTCAGTGATCGAATGTCCTGGAACAGGTGCATTTCGAAATATTTGCACTGCAGGCAACTTGGAGACTGTATTGCGGTGTTGAAAATTATCCATCTTTGTAAACTCGTCGTGGTTCCGGACAATTGCCCATTTCCAGAACAACATTGAAGATTTAATATTGGCAGTTCTTAATTGGGCCACCTTGTATTTATTTATTTTTATTTTTAAAGATTTTCAACAGGTATTGAGAAAAAATTTCTCTAATATTTAGCAAACATATTAAAGACACATGTAGTCATCTAGGACCTAACTTTAATCTTGCGATTTTAATCCCTTAAGTTTTTTCCAAATAAAAAATTTCTGCTGAGGCCTTCAAAATGTATCTTTAAATTCTTCGTCCACAATATCAGTCAAACAAAATGGAAGTATTATTAATTACTCGTAATGACAAAGTCTCGTGTCAGAAGGCAAAAAAAAAGAGAAATTCTAGAAACAATCCAACAATCAAAGTATTTTCTTTTAGATTACAATATCAAACATTTGTGCATTTATCGCGATAAAATCTACAATTCATTAGAAAATATTAAAAGAAAAAATTTAAAGCTGTCGGCAATGTGAGAAACACAGGCATTAATTTCCACCGTTAAGTCAAATTTTTACAAGATCATTATCAATACAACACAGTGAGTGAAGCAGAAGTTAATCTTTGGTTCTTTTTTCAAGTCTAAAACTAACAACTAAAAAAAATCTAAAACTGTCGGCTGTCACTGCATTTCTTTGAGCAAAAAAAAGACACAAAAATCCAGGTTGTCGTCTCAGCTGCTTTGGAAGCCGTATGCATGTTTGTCGCCATTGTTGAGTCACATGTTGCGAGACATTCATATTAAATTGATGTCTTTCAATGGCACAGCAAAAAAAAAAACAGTGTATGAGAGGAAATTGGAAATTAATAGCTTGGAAAAACGGTAACAAAATTACGGCTATAAACGCGAAAACTGAAGAAAAATATGGAAATGAATAACGATCGTCGTTATTCATTCATTATGCTCGAAATGAAAACGCTGTAGTGTAGAACATGACAACGAAGCTGAACAAACATTTTGTTGCAAAAGCAAAACAAACGAAGAAAAAAACAACAGAGAAATTGTTTGATCATAAATCATGGTCAGTGTCTGGTGAACAATCAAAAGAAGCGCAAACAAAAAAAAATTTAATATAATTCATTTTTTATTACGTTTGTTGCTCTTCGCTTTGCTTTGTTACGTCTTGCAAATGTTACATATATGAACTCGTAATTTTATTTTTTATTGGTACTTACTTTCGCCAGTATTGGATGGTTCCAGTGTCCATAACTGTTTCTTTTTCAAACTGGCACCGTTGGCATTCAATTTGAAGCCAAACGTTTCGGCCGTCATGTAACGGTGCTGGCCATTGATTAGTCCAATGGTCCACCAACCCTTCTGTTGGTTCTGTGATATGATGTCGCCATTTGTATGATTTAACTCATAGCTCTGGCCGTTCATGGTGGTGTTAATGGAATTGATAATCGGTGTGGGAGCAATGGTGACAATTTATTTCGAACAACGACAGCGAAGAAATTGATAAGAAATTATGTTGGTGTTTTTAACCTTTTGATGGCGACGCTGTGACTTCCGTTTCAAGCTTGTCTTCTTTCTTCCCTCTCTGTCTCTCTCTCTCTCACTCACACACGCACACACAATCTCTCAGACAAGTTACGACTTTTAATCTTGAAACTAGAAATAAATAAATAAAGAAAACGTTATTTTTTTCTTTTAAATAGTGCAGCAGCATTGATGCTAATAAACAATTTTTTTTTAATGTTGTATTTATATTTTTATCTCTGGCTATGCAGATGACAGGGTGTTTAAACAAATATTGTGAACAGCGTAGTTACATGAATAAAAATGGGATTTATAAAGGACGCCAATAAAAACGTTCCTTAATCAGAAGGTAAGAAAAATTCCGTGACTGTGACATTCAATTTCTAATTATGTAGCTGTGGCTACGTATTTAGTTTTAGGCCGACAGCTGGCTACCGCTGATAATTTACATAAATATTTCAGCTACAATAAAATACTTAAGTTTTTGTACAATAAAATTCTAAATACAATTTGTAAGCCGTAAAAATTAAAAAAACATTGAAATTTTTATTTGGCCAAGTCCCAGACACAATCCACTTAAAAATCGTAATGAAATAAAAGTTGAAAACTTTCTCCTACTGATTACTGATGTAAAAAAAAATATATAAATTTTTAGCATATTTATTTCCGGCAGTTGCGTCAAGGCCTTCGATAAACAAACGATAATGCTTGGAACACAACTAGGACGAACGACGAACTTCAACGTGCTCAACTAATTCGTCGGTAAAAGTTCGTTGCGTAAATTCGGAGTGTGGCACACAATAATAACGAAAAAATTTCAGCTGCCATAATCAGCAAAGTTATTTGCTGTCTTTGTTACCGTATAAAAAAAAATTACTTTAAAAAAATTAAACATTAACAGAAAACAATTAGAAAGCAATTTTATGGTAAATAATCGTGTATATTTTATTTAAATTATACATATGATTCTAATTTTATTTAATTTTATTTAAATTATTTATTTTAAATATTAAACAACTATTAAAATAAAAATTTAAATTATTTACTAATATAAAATAAATTAATAACACTATTTTTATATTTTTATAATTTTTATATATGTATAATTTATTTTATATTTATATAAAATAAAACTAAAATAAAAAAATCTAAGAAATACTAATTTGTTCGTCGGCGTATGAAATAAAAATATATCTATCGGAGCGATCGTCACCACGAGGAATTTCATCGACGGCTGTGTTATGTTAATTTCCATATGCACAAATGTGTTTTATTTCTGAGGACGAAAGTTCGGAACGAATAATTCGTCGTTCGTCCCAAATGTATTCGTAGCAGAACATTTCTTAGGGGCAAATATTCTCTTATATTCATCTTTCTTTTAGATATTAGACTTTGTGGGCTATATTATGCAAAATGCGCTAAAAAATTACGTGCGTCACAAAATTTTGCGATAAATTATTTCAAACCAAATACCTGTTTTATGCCATTCGAAAGTACATTTTTAGTGAGTTTAAACACTATATATAAGTTAAAGGTAGCTCTTTTGAAAGAGCAAACATTTTTTACATTTCAATTTTAAAACGCATATAAATGTCACGCAGGATTTGACGATTCTTTTCTCTTCAATGATATCAAATATTTTAAATTTGTTCGCTTTTTAGACCAGCGTCAGATTAAACGCCATGAGCAGGTGCTGACGAAAGTCTGTAATACAATATGTGCAGCGGGTCTCGCTTATTCGCAGTACACTAATCGGTATCATATCGGCTACAGGTTGTATGATTATGATGACCAGAAGAAAGTAGTGGATGAAAAAACCAACCACAAAGATAATGTCAGCCGTCATACCGCTATTCACAGAAAACAGTGTTGGCTACTCAAAATTCCCTTTCTGATACCACTTAGAAAGACATAGAAGACCAAACTATAGTGATAAAGGAGATAAAGTGCCCCTTGTGCATCGCAGATCGTTCCAAAAGTCTACTGAAACACTGAGACACAAAGCTTTAAAGATGTGGCACCTAAAAAAATTACCCTTTAAATGCATATTGTAGTAGTCATGAAGATGTGTTAAATTATAGTGGTTTCAAAAAAAAAAAAAACAACATGCATGCATTCTCTCCGTACAGAAATCTTGTTTTCTTTCTGTTATTTATTTTTATAAAAATCACGGTGTGTTGGCGGTCATTGCGTTACTGATATGACCGACCACATACATGAATTTACACACTCATATTTACATATATGGTTGTTATACAATGGGTTTGGATTTATTTATGCATGTACTCGTCATATGCATCTAAAAATAAGGAGTAAAATATGTTTCGTTTCTTTTGCTTTGGCTTAAATCAATATTTGAATTTAAATTGATCGTATCTGTATTCTGTTGAATAATGGCATTTATGCAAATTTATAATAAATTGTTATTTTTATCAGTTATAACACTTGTGCATATAATGTAATGTTGCGAATAACGCAACTAGACTCTTTTTTTGCCTTTTTTCTATTAATAATCTAAGAAGACAATTAAGATTTCTTCTTAATCCTTTAATAATTGCGTAGTACGTGTGTTAGCGGGTATTGGGATAGGGACAGTGGAGCGAAGATACAGGTGCTGACGTTACACTGACGGTGTCGTTGCACAAATAGTGAAGAAAGAGGTCGCCATAATGTACACTGCCACAAAAATTAATTGATTTTTCCCAAAAAATTCTCAAATTTTGAGATGAAGCCGTCAAAAGCGTCAGCAAAAAAATCGTCGCACAAAAAGTAACTTTAATTAAAATTAATTAAAACACAAAAGCATTTTATATAAATAATTATATATGTATGTATGTAATTCATGTTATAATACAAAATTCAATTCAAATAATGGAAACGTTAACAATGTCTTACACATTTTTTTGTTTTAAATAATGCCGCAGAAAAGTTTAAAATTTACAATTTTTAAAAATATGCAAATTATTAATTTATATTTGTTGTTTGGATAAGCTACTCCGTAGGCTGCATTTCTTCGGTGCTAATGTCAACTCATTACTACATGTTCAATTAAATTAAAAAAAAAAATAAGAAATTTCACATGTTTATATAAAAACTCCCAAAAATTATTTGAGAATTATAAAACATACGAACAGTATCTTTCTTCAGTATTATCATATTTTTTTCATAAAATCATAAAAAAAACCTTTCAATTGACAAATTAACATTTTTTAAACAAACAGATGATGCCACATTTTATTTTACTTACTTTCTACATGTAACAAATTCATATCATAATAAATGTCTAACTCTATATGCACATAGAAAACCAGTATTAAAATATTTTATTTATTTCTGTACTGATATAAACAAATCGTCAAAGTATAGACGGTACTGAAAAAAGAAATCGTCAATCGTCATTGAGAGGAATTTGCTCTGTACAATCGTAATTATGATGTAAAATCGCCACGTTTGGTAGCACTGGAAGGGTGGATGAAGGATTGAACGGTGTTTATTCGACCGGTTTTATTAGTTTTGCTGAAGCCGATTATTTTTAGGTATCAATTTTTAGAATATCGAACAAATCGGTTCTTTTGATATAATAAATCGATTATTTTAAAAAGTTATAATTTTTATAGTTTTCCCTAGTTCTGTTTTAAATAGAGTCGTAATGTATATGAAATTTTCGGCAGCAAGACCGTGTAAAAATTATTAATTTTTACAAAATTATATAATTTATTTAAAACTTAGAAGTATAGTCAAGTTTGATGCTTTTTATTCTTTTATTTCTCTATAAATTGGGATATTACATTATCGTCTTAATGTCGTATTCATAAAAATATTTGGATTTTCATTGAACTTTGTACGGAACTTTGTCTAATAAACTATTTATTAATAAAAAAATTTGTATGAATACGGCAGTTATGTTTTCTTTTAATATCATAATAATTTAAGCTTGGTTTTCTACATCAACTAGCATTTACCGGCGACTTTGCTCACACCCAACTTTCCTTTCCCATTCTCAACATATTTGAAACAATATCCATAAAAAATTATAGAAATCGATCCAGCAGTTCTGCCGTGATGCGCTTAGCAACGAACATCATTTAAGTTTTAATTATAAAGTATATTTTCGGTGAGTAATACATTTCCCCCTACGTCTTCTTCTGGTCCTATTTTTTACGAATATCCTATGAGTTATTTTCGAGTCATATATATCCATGTCTTAAATTTCATAAAAATCGTTTAGATAACTTAGATAGAGGCCTCCGACCCTCGTGGTACAATTTCTTAAAAAATGTATTACCTACGTGTTTTTTTAGACTCTCATCTACGAGTACTTACGTTTTAAAATTTTATGCAAATCGGTTCGATATTCAAAACAATCATTTAAAAAAAATTTCCGCACCTGGCAATACTGTTGTACACTCAGCCGACAACATCATCCTCTTGCATTTACCGTGAATTCAATCTTTAAAAACTTAAAATTATCTCTCAATTTCAATAATGATTCATGTAATAGACAAACTAATGAACAGTATGGTAAATTTCCTTCTTGCACTTCTGTCAATTATTGTTGAAAAGTTTCTCCATCGATACAAGTTATTAAAAACCTATTTAAAAGAACTACTTTTAAATAATCAATTAATATAGTCAAACATGTTTTAAGAACTTTTGCGAATCATCGCACACATATTGAGTGAGCGAGAACAGTTTAATAAACTCGTGGCTTTTATTTTTCCATTCAACTCTGGCTGGCTGCTATTTTTAATTTACAGCAGAAACCAACGCCCAACTTAAATGAAAATAAGTATACGAAAAGAGATGAAAATATACGAATTCGTAAACTGAAAATACCTTCTTGCTTAACCATGCTTGAAAAAACGGCAAAGTAATCTTAACAAAAATATGCCCTGGATAAAAAATAAAAATGACATGTTTGTAACAAAAGAAGAAAATGAATTATTTACTTTGTTTGAAAATAAATCTATAAATATGTTGTGTTTGAGACTCAAAGGAAAACTCCATCTATTGTTGAAAACTACTTTGCTTCGATAGCAAATGACTTTTCCCAATTTTTCTAAAAATAAAAATGTGCAGAAACATGCAAAAAAAAGTCATGAGATGTCTAAGAAAGAGTGTATTGGGTATGAAATATATTTAAGTGCATCTAAATGTGCATTTGTGTATGTATGTATGTATGTATGTGCAAGCATGTATATATATATATATGGACTTAAGTTGAAGGGAACATTTAAGACAGGAACGAATGCTTTTGAAGAATTTTCTGTAGCTTAATTTTGCCATACGAAGTCCGTCTCTCAATTACATTTTGAAGGCAGTTGCTTTATATGTACAGGGTTTTCCATATTTGGATTTTTAAAATAAAATTAAATTAAACACACATAAAGGTATAATTTCGATGAAACTTTGTTTTTGTTATAATGTTTTTTCGATAACTTGACCACCGTTAGGGCATTATCCGTGTAGACACGGTCTTTTACGTAGCACCACAAAAAAAGTCTAGCGGCGTCAAATTGCATGCTCTTGACATTGACAAAACGTGAAATTACGTGTTCTGGAAACTTTTCATGCAATAAAGCCAAACTCTGTTGTGTTGTATGGCCGGTGGCACCATCTTGTTGAAACCACATATCGTCCAGTTCATAATCTGCTATTGCAGGCGAAAAAAGCCAATTATCATACGTCCAGAGTGTTAAGGCTTCCGCTTAGACTCGATGCTACCACGAGGGAGACAATGAATGAAGTATCCTGCAGAGTGACTGCAAAACGAAAAAGGCATGCGTTCGACCCCAGTTTAGGGTGAGTTATCAAAATATTTCGCCTTTTTTCTGACGTGCAGTAGTTTGTCTTTATGACGAAGGCATAGTCACTGGTCACTGAACAGTACCGGCTTCAGCTGTAACCAATCCACAGGCACATCAGAGCGCCTCTTTCGTCGGTATTGTGTAGCACCAGAGCAAAATGGCTACTAAAACAAAGCTTCAAAATTAAATACGTCTTGATATCAGAGGCGCTGCAACACTGCTTTAAAGAAAAAACGTGCAAAAGCAGAGTTGTAAAATACTGAAGCTTCACCACCTGTTATCTCTCTCGCTATACCTTTCTTCTAGTTCCAGCGCAATGCATAGCATGTAAAAAGGTTGTTCCCTGAGTGCGGATCGAAGATAAAAAAGTGGTTCATCGAACAATAACAACTTTTAAATATGAAAAGTGTAGCAATTTTAGTTGGCAGCACTGTGAAGCAAGTGAACATATCATTTTTATTTTGACCAGAGTATGATTTCACACCAACCCCGTAATTCGATTATAATCACCCCCATCATGTTATCTTCGATTTAATAAACGATTACATGCTGAAAACGATTACGATTTGACTAATGTAGGGTATAAATTAAATACTCCCTCTCCACTTGAGCTTCCTTTTAAAGCGACCGATAGATTTCTTAATGTTTCTTTTGTTGACTGCCCACATTGTGGATGTGGATTGTCTGCTACAGCGGTTGTTCATGTCGCTGACGTTAAAGACCAAAAATAGTACAAATTAAATGTTTTCCAATTTGTTTTTGTTTTGGTATTCTTTTCCTCTTTTACCTTTTTCTTATTAATCGTTTATTTCAGAGTGGACTGGGCGTGTGTGGATTTGCATACTAATTAAGAGTGCAAGAAAACAATCATGTTCTGTGAACTTCCAAAGCCTAAACAAGGCATATCAAGTAAAAAAAAAAAATGAAAGGAAGAAGTGAATAATAAAAATGTAATGAAAATTTGCTGAAAAAGGAAACATTTTTATGTTTTTGTTTATTATTATTTTTGTTGTTGTTGTTGTTGTTGTTGTTGTTGTTGTTCATTCAGATTGCGAGTCGTTCATAAAGTAGTGACGCTTTTGTTCAACTCTCTATTAACGTGGCTAAGAATAAATGTATAAGTTTCATATGGAAATGTCTGTGTTGCATGTGTGTATCTTTCCTGATTTAACCGAACAAAGGATTGGGCGTTGTCTGTTGACTGATGGTGGTGGTGGTAGTGATGGCGTGTCTATGTTTAATAATACAGCATCCCAAAATTACGGTTATAAACTTTAGTTACAAGTAATAAAAAATTAAAGTTTACTTCTTTGTTTCGTACATAAATTATTCAATAATTAATTTTTAGTGTAATCAAAACATGTATGAAAAATTAAAAATGTTCCCATTAAATTTGTTCTGAAGTGGGGTTGCTAGTTGCAAGTTAACTCAGTTATGGATTGTTAATACATAATTATGCTTGATCAATTAACTTACTCTATAATGTGCAATTTGATTTTAAATTGGTCAAAGAAAAAACAAACAATTCTCTTGATTAATTACAAAAGTCATATACTTTGTATTCTCTTTTTCGCATAATATTTTAAATGCAATAATAAAGATAATCACGTTGCTCGTTGTGCAAATTTGCAAAATGCTAAGATATGGCAACTAAATAAAAAGGTGTGGCAACGGTCTATATATTTAATACTTACATATTACTCACAAGTAACTTTAGCTAACATGGGGATGTTAAAATTCCCTAATTTGTTACTAATCCACTCACACTCTTAAAATTTGAGTTTGCTTTCAAATTTTCTGGGCAACTTTTGCTTCAAATTATGGGGAAGAAAACAGCTGATACAGCTTGATAAATGAATTTGCTTTTAAATTGCAGCCTATCAATACACATGAATTTTGAGAGGCAGCATGTGTAAAAAATTTTAAAGCAAAAGTTAAACGAGTGGCTGCAGTGTAACACAGTGGGAACTTGATTATTCGTGTTCGATTAACCGGCAACTTCAATTGTCGGGAAAGAAAAAAGTGTTTTTGCATCGATTTAAGTGTTTTGCTCCGATTTGCCCCTACTATGCGGGATTATAAGTAGTCAAAAACAAAAATAAAATAATATATAAAAAAAATAATGTGTCAAAATACAAAAACAGCACAACGACGCAAATTTGATTTGTAATTCTAGTTCAAGAAAAAGTAAAAATTAACAGGCAAAGTTGATTATTCAGAAGGTCTCCGGTCCCGACCGAGGTCCCATTGTACAAATAAAAAACTAGGCAACTGATATGTCAAATGAGAAAAAATAGCCCATAAAAATATAAAATAAAATAAAAATATTTTCTGCGGAACTTTTTCTATTTTACCTTTTTTTTGGCACATGCCTACGGCTCGTGCGCCCATTACGCATGTTATATGCCTTCTACCGTTACTCCGTTTGCAGCAAATTGCAAACACATGCGTACATTTAGTTGTTGTATGGAGAAATAACAACGAAACATTTTTGCACTCATTTCCATCGCTGCATAGCAACACTACGCATCGTGAAACCCCCTAATATTTAGTTTTAATTGCATTTAAAGTGATTGTAATGCACAGACCAACATCTTTCTTTGCCTGAATTTCATTCTCTTTTCACAGTTTTTTTTTCTGGTAGATATTTAATGATTAAATTTTCTATTTATTTATTTTGTTTAACAATTTTTTCTAACCAATTCCATATACGAGTATATTTTTAATTGGCTTATTAGTAAGCAAAGAAATGCTTTAGATTTCTTTACACAACTACTAATTTTGGTTTGAACGAAATTTATAAACTGTAAAATTTAATGCATTTCAGTTCAACAGTTAAGAAAATGCAATGAATTTAATTGTTTGGAGCGAAAGATAATGTCATCTTTATTACTTTAATTTGTTTCCATAGTAACAGTGCTGCTAAGATATGTAGCACATTTAAATCGTAATTATTAGCATATTTGTGTATCATCTTTGTATAATTTTGAAAATTTTAAGCATCTACATAAATTAATACCAGAGACCTCATTCACAGAATGTCCATTCACTTTATTTAATTTGAAAAATGTTGGCATGTGTGGCTTGTTAAAATCAAACATTTCTAAGCCAAGACGAACGGTTCTCTAAATTATTTCTTATTTTCAATTTTCAACAAAAAAATATATGTATTAAAGTATTTACTATGTTTATATTATTAAAAAAAGAAGAAAAAAAATAAGATATTAAATACGAACATTATTTTTTCTGTATGGGAACAATTACCAAAAAAACAGTGCTGCCAACAGATTTCATTCCAAATACCATGAAAGAGTAAAAAATTATAACATTTATAATTTATAATTGTGCGCAAAAAGTACGAATAAGCTTAGTTTTTATATGTGAAAAGCATCTAGTTTTTTTTTTTGATTAATTTATTAATTGAATCTCAAAAAAATTTTCAATTAATGTTTAAATTGAATTTTTAAAATTTTTTAATCTATTTCTTATGAAAACAATCGTATAATTTGATCAATTAAAACTCATAATCGAATCTACGACTTTCGTGCTGGTAGAAATCCAATTACTATTTTAATTGAATCTTCATTTTTGTTAATTGAATTTTGAATTTATTTCTTTCTGTGCCTGCAGAAAGATTGGACGGCAATCGCGTTTCCTTAATGTGAAAGTGATATGAGATGATGATTTGTCAGCATTAATGCTTACTTTTCATTTCTGAAGCCCATAACGCTATATTATTTAAATGATCTTGAATAAATCTGGAACATTCTGTTGGGCAATTATTATTGATGCCGCCGTAACACTGTTTGATAGTGGCAGATCTGATGTGTATGTTGTGTAAAGAACTGGGCCAAGTGCGGTATTCCGGCTTGAATCTGACACTTGCATCCAGTTAAAAATATAAATAAATACACACACACATCATCACAGATTTTATTTTAATTATTTATTTATTTTTTGCTTTAATTGTGACACATTTTTCTGAAACACCATCTCAGAGATTCTGCAAACAATCAAGTTGCTGTAAAATATTTTGTACATCAAACGCTGTGAAATCTCCTTTCAATTATTGAGCGATTGGTATGAATCTATTTCTTTTTTTGCTGAATTTTAATTTTTGTATTGAATTTAATTGTCTTAATTAACATGTCATCAAATGTTAATTGTATTTTAACGGTTATTTTTTTCGATATACTAATTGTCAAACATTGTTCGGAATTTAAAATAATTGACTGTTTTTAATAGAAAATAATAAAAACTAAATTTTATTTATTTCAAATCTACAACATACATTGTGGAAAACTATTTTAGCATTTTTTTTTTAAACTTAAGTTACAACTTGAAGCTAAGAAGCAGCAAGACAGAAAGACATTCATCTGATTTGATTTTTTTTCTTCTTTCTTTAAATAAAATATTTTTATTTTTAATGTATTTTACTTTACGAACTAACAATTGTTCAGACGAATAAAACAAATTCGCTTTAAACCGCAAGTTTTTGCATTGTTTTCATGGCTGTCAGTCAATCAGCCAACCATTAAAAAAAGAAGTAAGAAAGAAAACATAAATAGAAAATATATTTCTTGAAAAATGTTACAAGAGTCATAATGATAAGTTGCGCTGGCCTTAAGCAAAATAAATATACATAAGTATGTACTCGTATGTATGTCTGTATGTATGTATGTACGTACGTATGAATTTGTAAAAAAAAATTTAAAAACAAGATTTTATTTGCTTGTAGTCAAATGTAAATATGTAGTAAATTTATGGAAGAGCAGTGCGGTCGGCTGAATACAATAAAGTACTACTTATTACTTTTGAAGCCAGGTTCGGCATAAAAATGGGAAAGGGCGAGTAACTATTGTATAAAATTAAAAAAAAAATCAATGAAATATAATGGACTTTTCTAATTATAATGCTCAGTAACTGTAAATGACTTTCAAAGCTTATGGTGGCTACAGACGATGCAACATGTTGATGCAACTACATAAGTTGTTGGTTGCATAGTCTGTAGTCATGCTTATGGTTTCAACTCGTGTTTCATTCAAATATTTTGATATTTTCTGGTTGCATTTATGTTGGTTGTTTAGTGTATTTACTCATTCATTTCTGTGGAAACAAGCAATTTGTAAAGTTGTATCTTTTTAACTGTGTTTCTCCACCGATATTCAATTCCCAATTGATGTTGCATTTATGGTTTTCTTGTTGGTTGCATTGTTTGTATGAAAATATACAACATGAATGATGAACGTGTTGCATAAACATTTTACATCGGCTGGAGCCTGCATTATAATGCGTAAGAAGTTACCCAATCCCAGATTTCACTTGCGATACTTGCTTGTAAAATGGAAATGGAATACAATTCTCATATGTGGGCCGGGGACGATAGGGTAGTCAATTCTATTGACTCTACGAGCAACATGGGACGCGTTTCGTTGTTCTATCGATATTATAATGTGATGCGTTCTAATGAAACCAGAGAACTTGTTTCCGAAAGCCAAAAACGCGTTCATCATTAAGAGGGTGGCGTTGATTGAGGGCTAGTTAGCCCTGTGTTCGAGCCCAGTATCCGACTAAGTCAAAAACACTAAGCATTTTTTTGGTGTGCATTAGTGTGACTTTGTATCAGTTGTTGTCGGAATGTTTCCATGGCGAAGTCAAAGCCACAAATAATGAAGCTTTTTTCTACAGGGTGGCTCAAAATGACCGAAGTAGTTTGAGTACAAAGAGTAAATGTGTCCCTCGCAGTGTGCGCTGTGGCTCCATCCTGTTGGAACCATACTTGCGGATGGTTTTCCACGGCTGGCCTTAAAAAAGTTTCCAACATTGTCCGATATCGAACACCAGTGATGGAAACGGCGACACCGTGTTCGTTTTCAAAAAAGTATGGAACAACTATCCTTTCCTATCCTTCGCTCCTTTTGGGCCACCATATATATATATATATATATATATATATATATATATATCCCTTCTATCACTATCCAATTCCTGTAGAAGTTAACACCTAGTAAAGAAAAAGAGCGCATCCATTTGTGGTCGGTTTGGCAGCGAATCACACTGCGAATTCCATAGAAAACAGGTTTTTTCCCGAACGGTACGTATGTGCAATGAACTACCAGTAGAGGTCTTTTCTGTCACTTTAGAAGTGGGAAAATTCAAATCGAATGTCCAGAAACACTACTCCCTGTATAGTCTCTCCTAAAACCTTACTTCCTAGTTCCACCACAATGCATTGCATGTGTAGGGTTCATTCTTTAGCACTGGTCCAAGAAAAAAAACTCATGTAGTTTTTTTTCTTCGACCTGTGATCAGGGCATGGCTCCTACGTTCATTTACAATGTTTTGCGTTAACCTGCCTACAAGATTATCTATTTGAATGTTGTAGAAAAAAATTACCTCAAAACTTGTATTGTAAAAAGAAACACCATACAAAAGAAAATGAAAATTTATAGACATCTTTCAATTTTGAATAATTGGACAACCAAAAACAATTGTCTACAATTACATGGTATTGGGATTGTAAAACATGTTTAAAACTCCTGCTTGAATTCAAAATAATTTAAGTTTTCTTTTTTTTTAATTTATTAGTTTTTGAAGATCACGAAGATATTAAACGCACATCATGTCAAGCTACCAATTTTTCAAATTTTAAATAGGCTGATCCATAATATACAGGCAGTTAAAATTGCATGTCATAATTAGCAAGGCGAATTCATGTCAGGTGAACGTATAAGCCCAGCTGACGACTATTTATCACGGTTGGCTGTCAAAATTGTAAGAATTATTGTTGACAACGTCGAATGTTTCTTGTGTTTGTTGTAATAGTAAGTTCAACTTAAGTATGAATTACTACGAAACAAACTAAATCAAAAATAAAAATTTTCTTTTCAAATTTTAAGAAGATTTATTAAGACAAGGAGTTGATACATAAATGCTTACAAATTCATTTAAAAGTCATACTTAGAAAACGAAAAGAAAAGAAAAAATTTTTATTTTGTTAATAAAATTAAAGAAGAGAGCAAACACCGCAATATAATAACAAATTAATAAAGAAAATCAAATTAATGTTTCTAAATTCATGATTATTGCAACGCAATTCAATTTTTAAATGTTGCACATCAAATTAAGTTGTCCACTTAACTTCAGGCGCAATAATAGCCAGCGTAACAATATAAATTAATCTTTTTAACATTTAATATGCACATGTTCATGACGGCTACTACTCGTATAATGGTTGCTGATGGCGATAACTACAGTAAATTTTCTCCCCTATCCAAATGACACACAATCATTTAACCAACCAACATCTTCTTTTTTTTTTTTTTTTGTGCTCAACTTTTTGAGCATCCACATACCGATCCATAAGATACAGTTTCACACTCTTCAATTGTATTCAATTGTACATGTGCAACTCAGCAGCAGTAACTAAGTAGTTTGGCGCTGTTTCTTTAGCATTTAATCATTAAACTTTTTTTTTCTCAATATAGTACACACATACTTAAAAAAAATTATTTCTGCAAATGCCTCTGCATTAATCTTGATGCTGATCACTGATCGGTAACGAATTCAGCAGCACACTTTTTTCGCCTCAAACAGTTATTTCTTTTTATACCAGCAGACTGTACAAAGAATTGATTCCTTATTCGTTTTCAATATTGCACTGTATAGGCAGAATCGTGTAATAAATGCCTAAATAGAACAAAATTAAAAATGTTTTTTTTTCAAGAAGAAATTCTTATTATTTTTATGAGGAATAACTTTTTGCAAAAATGATGAAGCAAACTGAGGGTTGTTATTACATATTCTTACTGGTTTTGTCACAATGCAAACTAATATAATCAAGAAGATATCGTTATTAAGAAAATTAAGATGATGATTTACACATGATCTTATAGGAACATAATGATATCAATAAGGAATACCTTTTTGAAAAAATGGATTAGGTAGGCTAATGAGTTCAATAAGAAATCGCTATTTTATACAATTCAGAAGGAAACCTAACAGAATCGCAAATTATTTCTCTATGGATTGTTTTGTTGTTGCCAAAAACAATGGAAATTAAGTAAAATTGTGAATAATAAGTTTTCTTCCCGATTTTATGTGTTTTTCTTTGTGGTGAAATTAAAAGGATTTATCACATGAAAATAATAAGGAATCTCTTTAAAAAAATCTTCGCTTCTTTTTGCTGGGCTACCCCTTAGCCATAGAGAAAATCTTCTTGAATTTATAAGGCAGTTTTGGCTCTGTGCATTACTGACTATCACCAATAATGCTAACACGATAGCAATCAGTAGGTAAATAGATACATACTACATATGTATGTGGAGTGTCAGAAAATTTCACTCCAGAAAGCTTGCTAGAAGAAAAATACAAAAAGATTCCGAAGGCATTAGATATCATTTGGAATTGATGCATTTATTTGACTATTTGTACGGCTTATTTTTTTTTATCAAATCAATTTTATTTGTTAAATATTAATATTGTTGATATCAGTGCATTTATTATAGAAAAAAGTGCTTCGATTTGTGTCGTTGCGGTTTGCGTCGCATTTCCACTCTCCCCACCATTAAAGACGCAAAACGGGGCTCAAGTGTACATAAAATTGAGAACTAAAGCTAAGCTAAGCTGCAGGTCATTTTTATATACATATATAATATTTATTTTTATTTCAATATTTCGCTCCTCCTTAGGCCATTTTTTTAGGCCCATTGTGATACTACAAGAAACATCCAGGGTCTAGGCGGAAATTGCACCCGCACCTCCAGATTGATAAAACTAATTGGTCATGCAAGTTTAAACATTAAAGCCAATTTCCATAGTTAAAAAAAATTGTTGTTATGCTTCCAAGAAAAAAGTCGTAAAATAATAAATCTTTTCGATTTATGTTTAAGGGTTTGTCGAAAGATAACAGTAAAAAACTGAGTTATTCGCTGAAATTTTTTAACAGAGCCGGCGATTATATTTACAGTTCGCCGCTTCTTATAAATGACATAAAAATAAAAAATTGTTTAATAATCATTCACACTTTTATACCTTTACATTGAAATAAATTTTTATAACACAAAAGTAAATAAGAAAGAAAAATCACAGCATCTAACAATATACAGGTGAGCAAATTTAAAATATTCAGTTCCTATCAATGGCAACAGCTGTTTCGATTATATTTATTTCAACAATTTTGTGTGCAAAAATAACAATATTATAATTCTAATGGAGAATGGTGGACCAGGTACAGTGTGGCCCAAAATGACCAAAGGGGTTTTAGTTCAAACAGCCTTTGTGTCCCTCGCAGTGGGCGCTGTGGCTCTATACTATTGGAACCATACTTGCGGATAATTTTCCACGGTCGAAATTTTGGCACGTTTTTAAATTTTACATTTTAAACTCCCCAACACTTCTTTACAAAATACTGAAAACAAAAAAAAAGAAATTATAAGAAAAAAGTTATAACGAATTCAAACACCTTCGCTCCTTTTAGCTCACCCTGTGTATTTAAAGGTAGAATTATATTAATTCTCCCACTTGCTTTTAGCATATCGATATCAAATATTTATAAATGATTTTTTCTTATCAGCTGGATGAATTTTTTAATAGCACACTAAATTATGACGGGTTGTTTACAACAGTCATATTTTTTAATATTATTATTTTAAAACATATGACATTATGACTAATTTGATTCGCCGAAATATAATATACAACTTTGCAACAAAATTAAGGCTGCTTCTTTAAGGATACGTGAATTTAAGTTCAGCATGTCGACAGTCTCTACACGAATTCACATTCCAATATAACACGCATTTGAGGGAGATGTTGATATTTTTAATTTAAAATAAAAATAAAAAAATAATAATAATACATTTTAAGCTCTGCAGCTTGCAGCACTAATAAAGAAATTATTTGCACAGTTTTACTGATGTCCGAGATGTTACACACATACAGCCATATTAAAGCTTTCTTTTCGTGCCTCCTCTCGTTCTGCAAATACATAATTATGTACAGTGAAATTTGTCAGGAGTAACACTAGGCCGGCATACTCATGGACTTTCCTTTTTGGTATTTATTAAATGTTTGTTTGTCTTATAATTCATGCGAATACAAAATAATTAACCATTTAAGTATTTAAGTGTTCATTCGTAATTTCGTCAATTTTTTATGATTTCTTAAAATTTGCAATCGAAAAAACTTGGAAATGTCACAGCTTTGGGAACGCCATTAATTAATTGTATAAAAAAAATAAAGAGAAAGAAAAAACATGTTAGAAATGAATGACAATAGTCAGTCAGTTTATTAAAACCGCAAGTCAATCATTTGTTTTGTTATATTGAACAAACAAGAATGTATTATTTATAGAAAAAAAAAGCTCTGCATTAAATTCAATATTTATATAAAGATATCGAATTTTTATAAAGAAAAAAAAATGGCACGTGTATTAAATACATTAATTTTTTTATGATTTTTGTCAGACACACAGAAAACGAGTCACATTGGCATCATTTATTTCTTCTTCTTTTATTATTTATTTATTTATTTGTGGTTTTATTTTATTTTATTTTTATTTATTTTATTTATTTTCCAACTTTTATGCTTATAATTTTGTTAATGCTACTCTAGTCTTATACACACTAAACTATTAATTCGAGAGTTGCGAGTCTGATTCCCGGCAAAGATGTTGGGTGTTCTGCAGGAAAAAATACAACCAATAATTATTGAGTGATTATTTTACAACTATTATTAATAAATTAATAATAATGAAGAGGTAAATAAATAATAATTTACAGAAAGGCAGATTTGTTCTTAACACGAAAACGATAAACTGTTATGCGAAACGTAAGAAAAGAAAAGAATTCTTAAACAACAATTCCAACACGTGAATACTACGAGATTGTAAATTAACATATTTATAGCGTTATAAATAAATATGTATGAGAAAATATTGTAATTAAATGGAACAGAATGTGTTTTGAGGAATTGATTAAAAGAAAGCGGTCATAATGCGCGCATGAAAATGAAAAAGAATTAATTAGTTGAAATAATTCAATGAATTTAAAGATAAATAAATAACGAAATCTTTTCAAGAAAAACTTTGCACACTGGGGTGTTCTGTTAAGGAAGCAGACATTTGTATGTATGTGTCTTTTTGTTTGTTCAAAAATGAAACTCTGACATTTTTACGCACGACAAGGTTGTCTTCAAGGTCGCACCGATTTGTAATCAATTTATATATGGAAATTTTAGTTCACACTGCAATCGCATTTTAATTACAAAACGCAATTTACAAATGTTGAAAATTGTGTTGTAGCACTACGTAAAAGTCGTATATCATATCACCTAACAAAGCGTTAAGAATTAGTCCGGTATATAAAAGAGTTGTTGATCTTCAAATTTTCGTGTCGTTAGAGAAAAAATCGTTACTACGACTTTTTGAAGCAATATCAACATGTCTCCTAACCATCCAGTCGGCACTCTTACATCACTCTTAGGACCTGTTACGTGACACTATAACACAAATTTCGCGATAGTCTGAATCCGCACACTGTGCCGCAGTGGAGAGCAAATTTTATTTTAGCACAGGAAAGCAATAGCTTCATTGATATTACGAGCTTCCGCAATATCGAAGAAGAGAAGGCGTATAAGCAATCTGTTACCAGATAATTTGCTTGCTACTTGTCAAAGTTCCTGTCCGACATTGAAATCCGTTATGCGCTGTTGGTCTAATAACCCTTGACTTTTTGAATTTCCCGTCTTTGAACTGTCATTTGACCCCAATCGACTTTTGAAGAAGCAGCGTCATTAAGTTTGTGTTTGACTGCCATTTTTTGCAGACTAGGAGAAAGTTACCCACCTTCACATCAGATACTTGTCGAATATAGTTTAATCTGATACTCGCTTGGTTTTCGGCTACCACACTGGGCCAATACTATGGGGCCCATATAATTCAGTTCCAGCACGTGAAATTTGCTAATCATTATTGTGACTTAACGCCGCTGCACTACTGTCAATATGAGTCATAGAGCATATTTCTACGTTCCCTTGGTAGCGATAAAAAAAAGTTAACTTTTTTTTGTGTGACCCAAGATAGGGCACCTCGAACATTTTAAAACGTTACGGAACTTGAAAAATGTTTGGCCAAAAAAAAAAAAAAATATGCAGCTTACCTAGCGCTTATAAACAGTTAATACATATTTTTCAACATATGTATGTATTTTTTTATTCAAACATATTTTCTATTCCGACCCACTGTACATTGTTTTTATGAAATTGAAAGGTGAAAGAAAACAAAAATTAGAAAAAACCGTTAAAACAATTTAACATGAACAAAAAATAAATAAATAAATATTTCGGACGATTAAAAAATTTCTAAATTTATCTATAAAAGAGATCAATAGCACAAGATTTATAAAAATTAAAATTAAAGCAAAATATTTAAATCACCAATTAACTACAGTACAGGTAAAACCCCCCAGGATGACACGTTAGATTAGTTCTAGAAAAATGTCATGTTGCACGAATCAAAGAACTGGAATAAAAAAAAATTTCTGTTTTCAAAAATAAGACCATAAGAAAATATGCGAAACATAGGACCGGTACAAAAAATTGAGTCAAGTGCCAAAAAAAGCAAAAATAGCGTTAAGTGACACAAATTAAATCTTTAAATAAGTGAAATAATTTTAGTAATTTATAAAAATGAATTTAATTTTATAATGAAAATACTCGTATAATGTTTTTTTTTATCCTATATAAATATAATTAGAAGTATAAATGGAATTTAACCATTAAAAAAAAGTTAGCAGCTTTTATTTGAACTTCATACTTCTTTCATTGGAACAATTACTTCAATTTTATTATTAACAATAATAAAACTCTTTTTAGTTTCAATTAAAAATAAGGATAAAATTACCTAAAATTAGGCCAAAACTAATTGCAACACATCGCTTCATATTTAAGATAAATTCGATTTCAATACTTTTTAAATGCAAATTAAATGTTATAATTAACTATAATACTATGTATATTAATTTGATCAATTTAATATTCCTTTATATCATTCACAATAAAGTCACAATAATACTAAAATAAAAATAAAAATAAAAATAATAGAAGTTATAATTAATATAAATATATAACAAACATAGATAAATAATCGAAATGAATTTTGACTAACGTTGAACAATTGAAAGAATAGTCACATAATTGTATAGGGAGATTTAATTTTTCTTTTAAATACAATCATTGTCAACCAAACCTGTGTGAAGATAAATTTCGAAATTTAAACCGTAGACACAAACCAACTGCCTTAACAGAGCTCTGTTAACGTGTTAACACCCCTCTGTTAAATATGAAAAATCGAAATGTACCTATTCCAAACGGAACTGTGCTTACATTTTTGGACCAAAAGGATACAAATTAAAAAAGCAAGTAGTTAATCCAATCCCCTTCACAAAAATATAAACTTGTATCCCCAATATGTCAAGGAATCTTGTTACTTTTGCAAATAAAAAATGCCAATTTCTTTAGAAGATTCATCATATTCCAGAAAACTGGAGAAAGATGGGCGGATGAAAATTAATGGAATTTATAGCTGTTGTGGCCCTTTCTGATATCCAATGGCCGAAACCCCTAACATTAGGTGTTTCATAAAAAAAATTCATTTTTACTGAAATTTCAAATTTGAAATTTCTCTAGATGAATTTTTGGGGGAACGCAGAAAGATGGGCAGATGGAAATTGATGGAATTTATAGCTGTTGTGGCCCTTTATGATATCCAATGGCCAAAACCCCTAACATTAGGTGTTTTCATAAAAAAAATTCATTTTTACTGAAATTTCAAATTTGAAATTTCTCTAGATGAATTTTTGGGGGAACGCAGAAAGATGGGCAGATGGAAATTGATGGAATTTATAGCTGTTGTGGCCCTTTATGATATCCAATGGCCAAAACCTAAACCTTATAACAAACAATAAAATATATTTCAAAATTTAATAATTAAAATAATTGGTAAAATTAAAGCAATTTCTACATCAAAAATTAAAAAAATAATTGTAATTGAAAAAAAATTGTAAAGAAAATGGAAGTCGAAATGAAGATTTTGGATCAAATCCGCATTCAAATGAACATGATTTTCTCGAACAATAATTGTTTTTTTTAGAAATAATTGATACCGAAAATATTATCATTATTGTAATTAATATATTTAAAATTCTAATAATAAAAATTAATAAAATTATCTATACTATTAATAATTGGAAGTTGTTAATACCTTTTTTTATATCATATAGATAATTAATTATTTCCTCATCAATAAATTTAAATATAAAGAAACAATCAAGCAACATCAACAAAATATCAATATCAAGCAGCAGCTTCAAAACCAAAATTATGATTTTTTTGAAAAATGATTATTTAAAAAAGAAATTAATAAAAAAGTTGTTCCAATTAATACTTGAATACTGTTTGTTGATACCAATAGTCGTCAGTATCCAGATCATCAAATTCAGGCCGAAAGAATTTGGTAACCATCGACCTAAAGCGCTCGCCGTTGACAGTGGTGGCCTGGCCAACGTCGTTCTATGGACCTATGACCCCGCCAGGCCAAAATCCACAACAAAGAGTGATTTTTTCGGAATGCATTGCATGCTCTTGGATCGCATGTGGATTGGTATAGTCCCAAATTCGAAAATTTTGTTTTTTCACGTACCCATTCATCCAGAAATAGGCATCATCGCTGAAGATGATTTTTCGATGAGAATTACGAAAATTAGTCGTGCCCCGGTAGTCTAGTGAGTAGTGCTTATCAGTTGGGGGTTCTAGATTCGATACCTAGCAGAGACTCTGTCTCACTACAATACTTCAAACTTTTTTCTCAGCAGTTATCACAATGGCATCATAATAAATTGGACCCATTTACCTTTACATACAGCAACCTGCCGACATAACCTAGAATCAGTTGCTCCAATTTTATTATTTGCGCGTCCTGTTGAATGCTACATCCGTCAGTGGTGATTTGGCAAAACAGACTGAATAATTGGCAACTAATTTGACAGATGTAGCTTGAACAAGATGCTCGTTATCAATTGTCACAGTTTAGAAGTCTCTGTTCGAAGGCCTTGTAACAACAGCAGTATTTTAGTGGTGTTTAAAGGCTTTTAATAGTTTTTACACATTTTTTATTTACGGAGACATTATACAAGAACACCATGTTGTGGGTGGATGGTTCCAATTCTCAAACCATGTTAAAGTGAATTCGCCTACTGGACTCTTCCCACTCTATCGTATCCCCGTCCGCTGATGCATCTCTCATCCTGACCTATTCTATCGCCGGCGACCTGCCTACCTAACCTAACCTAACTTAAACTGAATTCGTGTTGTGGAAGTGTCGTGTTATATGAAACTTTACTAAAGCGTACTTTAACGGTATTAAAGCGAATGGATGTTGTACAAGCACAATGCTGTACGGGTGTTACCTGTAACGTTATTCACTCATTGTCCTCTGACTATTAACAAGGCATGATTTTAACATTAAATAATTATTTTCCGCAATACTTCTTGTCACTACGAGCTTTTCAATGACGAAATTATTATTTCTTAAGCAACTTTATGTGCACATACTCGCACAGTAGAGTCAAATAAATACATTTTTATACACAAATGTACATATGTATGGCTGTATGTATAAAATGTATCTTGGCATAAAAGTTTGGCTAACCGCAACTACATATATTTTGAAAGGCTATAGTTATAAGATTTTCATAGTCAAATATTGCAGCCCAAAATAAGTTTTTTAACCCGCAATTTTTTTTTTTTTAAATTAAAAATTTTCGTGTTTAGTTACGCCTTTTAAACAGTTGTTAAAGTTTAAAGAAAAAAAATTGTTCCAACATGGCTTGCAGTATTTCTTTTTTCCTAGAGAAAAAAAAAGCCCGCGATTCCAACGTTTTTAATATTTTTTGCTTTTCTTTTCTCTGCGATACCCCATCGAAATATTTCGATAAGCAGATGCAGAGATTGTCTTTCAATAACTACAATACACACTCACACACACACACACACACGTACTAGTATACCACGAGAGTTTAACAAATGAAAGCCACAAAATTTATAAATGATGGCTGGTTCACCATTTTTCCTTTGTTTAGTCATTTCGATAGAGTTGGAGTTCAATTTAGTTCAGTTATTTTGAAAAGTAGTTTTCAATGGTGCAAAATAATTTCTTCCGCAAGGAAAATGCAATTTCAGATCTTAAACTTTGTTGAAATGATTATTGTAATTTAAGACTTTTCAAAAAAAATAATACATAAAAGTAAGAAAAAAAAATCCGTGAAAGGAAAGCATAAATAATTGACAGATCTTATTCCTCTCGCAGCACAAAGAAAATAACAAATGCTATCAAATTATCAAGGATGACGGTAAGTTAACGTATTCATTTTTAAACTAATTGGATTCTAATCAAAATATTTAAAAATTGTTTGCAGAAAAAAAGGCGGGATGTATTTAAAACGTGAATTATACAAAATTAATGAGGAGGCCACATCTTTGAATGCATAATAACAGCTCAATGTATTTTTCTGACATTTGCTCCAGTTAAGCTTTGAAATACATAAAACATTTTAATGTTCTTTAATGTTCAAATTTATCTGTAGTCAAACATTAGGTCTGTTTTTTTTTCTCTAAATTAGACACTCCCACAATGAATTCGTCGGTAAATTCGAAGTGTGGCGCACAATTACGACGAAAAAATTACTGCTGTCATAATGAGTAAAGTTGTTTGCTCTCTGTATTACAGTGTAAAAAAAAAATTAAAAAATTAAACATTAACAGAAAACAATTCGAAAGCAATTTTTATGGAAAATTATTAAATTATTTATTTTTAAAATTAAACATAGTGGACTAATAAACCAAGAAAATTTGAATAAGGAAAGACAGTTAAAAAGTTGTATAAAAAAACTAATTTCGTTCTCATCCGTACTGAAAACAAAAGCTTTGTCCTTCGGGAATTTATGAAGTATGACCTTTACTAGATACATAAAAAACACAAAAAGCTGGCAAGGTTTGTTAATAGTATGTAGACAGTAACGATTGTTCTCGTATGCATTTTCCTAAGCTCTGACGGGTTAAATACATGATAAAGAGTACTGATGACATGCGTCGTGGCATAGAAAATACGTTCTTCTACTCAACTGGTGTTGGAGGTTAATTGTTCTTTTTCCCTTATTCAAATCAGGAATGTAATTTCTTCACAATATTGTGATAAATTAACTGTGAACTTGAACACGACAAAAATTTCATTAATATGTAATAACTACAGTTCGATAAAAAATTCTAAAATTAATTTACTATTAAAATAAAAATTAACTTTATTTACTAATATATTTTAAAACAAAAATGTAAAACGGTAACTCTGTACTAATTTGTTCGTCGGCGTATAAAATAGAGTTTCGTCGACGGCGGTATTGTGTGAAGTTTCTTATGGATGTTTTATTTCCGATGACAAAAGTTCGTAATGAATAATTCGCCGTTCGTCCCAATTATGTTCCTAGCATAAGTAGACTCGAAAATTAGAAAAATGTGATTGTAATCGTGACAAAATTTGAGTGTATTTATTTTTTTGAACTTGCACTTGCATGTGTAAATGCCAGGTAAGCAAAAGTGCGCTTCATACGTTCTATATATCGTCATATGTTTTCATAAAAGCCCTCAATTAGATTGCAAAAATTTTACTAATTGCAGGCGTGTAAAAAATTTTTAAGAACATGCAATCAAAAAGTTGATTTCATATTTTTTCTAACTCTTTGGCCTTTTTGGAAGTCATATGACGATATGTCAACAAAAAAATATTCATCATTACATCTGAAGCTAAACAGAAAAATAGATGTTGCCAACAGAATATGTTCCAGTAGATCAGTCATAATATGTGCGAGGATATCTCTGACGCAAATGAAATTATAAATTCTGACGATACAATATTTGTCGTCAACACTCCATTCATCTCATCAATTCAAATTGTTTAATTTGCAGAGATGGACCATTAAAAAAACATACTCGTAAAATTCTAATTGAGTAGAAATTCAACTGCAATGAAATGTACTCTTGAATTTATAAAATTAAATTTGTTCGTGCAATAAATCGAAAAAATTATACAACTCGAAAATATTTACGGAATAATTTTGTAAGAATCCAATTCAATACAGACTGGCATGAATGCAATCTAAAGCTTTAAGACAATTTTCTTCAGTTAACGGTTATGAATCGAAGAAAACCCAAAATGAAATAAAAAGAAAACATTGAGGAAAAACTTTATACAAAAAAAAAAAGAATAGAATAGAATAGAATCATTGATCAACTGGCGTGCAAGAAGAACATAACGTTGTTCTTTTAGTATTTTATAGAATAAAAAGACTGTTTGCTACACACACACACACACGCCACTTCTAATAGCTTGTTATACAACTTTCGTAGTCGCATCTTGTAAATTTCAAAAATGTAAAAAGTGGAAAAAATTAAATAAAAAAAATGTTGAAATGTCTTTAACAGAGAAAGGAGAAAAATACGAAAAGTTGCCGCAGCCAGCAACAGCGACTTGAGCAGAAATAGTAGCGATCTAATTGAAACTGGATCAACAAGATCTAATGAAAATGCAGTTACTGGCTGTTGTTGCACGTTTACTGTGTGGTAAGACGACTGAGCATCTGAAAGCTTCGTTCTTTGTAGCTCCTTTTTATTTTGAAACTCGTTTATCAGCACCTTTTTTTCTCATTCTGTGTTTTGCGATTGCGTTATGTGACACACAATCCGATCAGCAGATCATTAATAAAATTAATTCATTTTATTTCAGAATAATATGAATAGATTATCATTAAATAAAACAGAATGAATTGTTTCTAACCTTCTTACTTGAGAAAAGATGAACGCCTTTTATTTGGACAGAAAATATTGGACTAAATTCTAAACAATTCTATTTTTTTTTCTAAATAGAGCAGCAGTTACACAATTCTTGGCGCTGGAATTAGGGCAATAGTAGTTTAAGGGGGACAGAGAACTAGTGTTTGTGAGCATGAAGTTTGAAATTTCCAAATTTTCTAAAATGGGCATGAAGAGAAGCAACAGGTAGTAAAGGGTGATTTTTAACCGTTGGGGTTTTGAAAATTTAAAAAGAAACACAGAAAATTTGCAACAGTCAACGAAATATTTATTTGGACTAAATAATGAATGCCAGATTATTTCACGTATGCACTCGTACACGTAGGTGGTCCATCCGTTAGCTGCAATTTTGGCATATTATTTTTGCAGCTAGTCGGCCGGCATCTCACCAATGGCAGCTGTAAAGTTTTTTTCATAAGCCTGAAATTAAGGCTGGCTTGTCCCTGTACCATTTTATTAATTATTTTACTTCGCCGATGATTCAGCTACACAATAAAGACGAAGGGGTGCGCTCTATTATTGCTTGAGAATTAGCTGAAGTGCCCAGTGACCAGTGACAGTATTCGCCAGTGAAACCTTCCCACAACAACAACAAACAATAAGTTATATGAACTGCAACAATCCAACTATTTTCTTTAAGAACATTATAAATATGTTTGTGATTTTAGACTAGATCTGGAAGAATTTATTGGAAACATTCTTTTATTGCAACCGTTTTATAGAAATCACTGCAAGCGATTGTGACGGACGACGACTACCTCCGTTACAAATGTTCTAACATAATTAACATAACATCTTCAATTGGTAGTGCTCAGAAAACCAAGAGAAAAATTAAATGCTTCGAAAGCAAAATGCATAAAATGCAATCCAATGCTTGTATGGTTGCATTGATTTCCAAGAAGTTTTGATGACGCTACGTAAACTTGTTGCAGATGGTGTTGTAAGTTGTGTTTAATTGCAAAACTCAACAAAATCAAATAATTAAAAGAAATAGAAAATATAGACAAGTCGGTATTGAATTGTCAATAACAAAATATGCAACTTATAAATGTTGCAATAACATATTTTTTTAAATTGTGGCTCGTTTAAACAACGATACAGCAACGCCCGAACGTTTTAGTGAGAAAAACGTACGAACGGTTTTTACCATCAATTGAGTTGGAAAGTTAGACAGAACTGACTGACGGATTTAGAATTGTTTTCTTAAACTCTTTTTCAAATCAAGATGCATTATTATGAACAATACGATTTATAATTAGTTATCAGAGGGATCTTGTCTCGCAGTCGTGTGCCATGCTAAATTATACTGTTTATTTGTATCGTATAACTGGAGATGGAAGAAAACGACAAGATGCTGGGAAAAAAACTTGATATTGAAATATTTTTTTCTTCTTTCGTATTGAATAATGGGCAATCAGCAGGTGAAGCTAAACAACATGGTGATGGCTCAATGAAGGCCATTTTTTTCTCAATCTCATTATCATTTACATGTCTCTACATTCATAAAAATACGTACGTATATACGTACATACATATATGCATACATATCTGTGTTGATTTAAAAAATTTTTTATTCAACTTTTGTACGGAAATTAATTTTGTAAATCAAAAATATCTTCGTTTTCTTTAAACGAGGCATTTGAAATTTGTTCAGTTGCATTTGATAGTTGTTATTTTTATACGCCGTTATTCATTTATTTTGTCATAAAGAAGTTATTGTGATTAATTAAACCTCAATGTTAAATGTTCATTTTAATAAAACAAATCTCACCACAAAGAATTTATAAGTGAAAAACGAATAACATATCCTGCAACAGTTAAATAAAATTTTCTAAGAACTACAATTAAACGTTTCTTAAAGAAACGACGAGTTTTTTTCTAAGATTTATTAGGTCTGTTCCAGGTGCATAATAAAATTGCCCGATCTATTGAGAGTAAAAAAGAAAATTACTCTCTGAATGTGACAAAGTTGCCCAAAATTGCTGGAACGCAAAAACCCCCCAATTGAAATACTAGTGCTGTTTACTTTCTCAAATAAATTTTTTTTTTTTTTTTTTTTTTTTTTTTAGTAATTTTAGACGCTTAAAATGCATAATATTTTAAAATCAAAACATTTGCATCATTGTTAACAGTTGTAAAAAGTAAATGAAAATAAACTGAACAAAAGTAAAAGCCATTTTTATTAAATAAAGTGATAAATATGCACAAATATATGCACTCGCAACTTCAGGAATGTTACATTTTGCTTTTTCATAAATTTTCAACTAAAAACTCTTTTCCTTTCTTTGCAAATTTTCTGATTCCTTTTTAGTTTCATATGTAAATAAAAAACAGCTGACTATTTAATTCTAGCCCGAACTTATTCAAAGAAAAAGTTCGTGCAACTTTGTACAGGATATGAAAATTTTTACTCTCTCAATTTCTCTCAAAAATGCACAAAAATTGTTATCTGGAACGCTTTTGGTTAAATTTGTGCGATTTCTGGCACTTTCCTATGCACATGAAACAGACCTATTACGAAATCAAGTGCAAAATGTGTTTAAACTTTCATCTATTTTTCCAGCTAAAAATTCTAATTTGTGAGGAATTTTTTCCATTCGCAAAGATAAATATTTAAAGTGACAATATTTAATGAAATACACATTTGAGATATCCAAACCGTGTGCTATTCAGTCAAATGCCTAAATCCGGCACCTGCACGTTGCTCCCGGTCGTACAATAGAGTTGAATGAACCAGTTGATCGTTCGCTGCACAGGCTACAATAGATTTGTTTTTTTACTCTAAATTGGATACCCGCGGGATCCCAAGCTCAACAGAAAACATTTTCTTACACAAAAATTGGGTAAATGAGACAGGTTTTGAGAGACGCACTTTGCCTGCGGTCTACTTTGGGGAAGAAGAACAAGCAATCAGCTGTTTCATAAATAAACAATAATGAAGTAAAAATAAATGTTTCCCAACAGCGAAAAATGGTGAAAATTTATACAAGATATAAAAATTTGCAATGAACAAATAATAGTTCATTTTATTTCATAATTTAGTTAAAAATTATTTAGGTTTTCTTTAATTGACATGATAAGTCAAATTATTGTGTTTTTATGTACGTATGTGTGTGTGTAGATTTGTATTTGTATATGCATTCGTATAGATTTGTATCATACGTACGTGTGGTAAATTTTATGCTTTTTTGGGTTTTCTTAATTTTGTCTCTTATTGAGATAAATTATAGTTTACTCCCATTTTACTGAACTTTACCAGAAAAGTAAAAAACTCACCTAATTTGTCTACTTCCCATTAACTTTTAATTTTTTATAGTCAACATCGCGGCGATAGAGGGAACGTCTGTTTGAGATATTTTTTAAGTCGTTCGCGGTTGCATCATTTTCAACTTTTTGCATTCCGATAAGAAATTCTTAAAACTTCTTCTTCGAATATTTTTGTATTTATCGATTTATCTGTGTGGCAGCCAATGAATGTTTTTTCTCTAGCCGCCGTACAAAAACTTATTTAGCTCATTTAAACGCCAATGGGGGTGCTGATGGCGAGTAGTCAGCGTGTTGGCTCTGCAACCAGAAAGACCCAGGTTCGATTCCCAGCCGGCTCAAATCAGAAAAAAGTTTTTTCTGAGTTTTCTGTGCTACGGCACCCTCCTTCGTCGGTATTTGGGCAATAAAACGTCGGCGAAGTAAAATAATAAATAAAAAGGCTCCATTAGCTTAAAAATAATGCGTCAAAAAACATCAGAGACGCCGCAACTTTGCTTTATAATTTACACGCAACTGCAGAGTTGTGCAAGAATTAAGCCCTATATTTTTCCACTTTCACCACCTGTCTGTTTCTTCCCTATCCTTCTCTCTAGTTCCAGTGCAATGCATTGCATATATAGGGGATAGCCCCTGAGCACTGGTCAAAGATAAAAAAAAAAAAAAAAAAAAAACAGCTGATTTTGTACTTATTTACTGCAAGAATTTTATGTGCCAAAAAGAACAATTTTATTTTTAATATTATGAATTAATTTTAGGAATATCTTTATATATATACGATTCTAATATATGATTCTAATTTCCAAATTGTGCTTTTTCCCGAAAAACATATGAAATGTATTATTACATAGATGAAAAAAAAATCTAAAATAGAAATACAATGTATATGTATAATAAAAAAAGTAAACTCATAGATTGTTATGTTTTAGTTTATACTGTTTTGGATTTATGTTCAGTAGTTGCATACTATTAATTCTCGATTGATTAGTTGAATTTTGAACATAAGAATCTTTGATTTGTGGTCAGAAATAATAACTAAGCATTAGCCAAATAGAACTATATATGCATATGCTTTCCTCCTCAATTATTGAGTTTATTTTTAAGGAAATACTTTATGAAAAAATCTTAAGTTATGTAATAATACATTTCATATATTCTTTCGGAGAAAAGCAAAATTTTGAAATTAGTATCATATATTTAATATTTTAATAATTCCAATTAATTTAGTTTGCTCACTTATTTCATGGCATTTTGATGTCAAACATTTATATGTAAATATTTTATCTTATCAGCTGAATGAATTCTTTAAATTTCACACTAAATTATGAGGTGTTATTCACAGCAGTTGCATTTTTTCTTGTTATTATTTTAAAACATATGACTTAATAACTGCCATGTGATTTCCCCAATTTTTCACTGTTGCATTTATATAACGACCGTTACAGCGAATTGAAATATTTTATTGTTGAACAATAATAAATTAAAATTTTATTTGTCAAATACATAGTAGCACCCCGCATTCATTGTTTAAAAACAATTTAAAAACAAAAGTTAAGCAATTAATCAATGCCTTTTTTACATCCATTAGAAATGAATAGACGAAAACAATGTGTATTTCTTAGTCAACAAAAAAATTATGTAGCAAGTTTGTCATGCTCTCAAAGCTTTCTTTCCAATTTCATCTATTGTTTCTGAAGTGTAACACGACTCCATAACGAAATGTTTTTAACGAAATCAACATCAACAGCCAGGCTTTTGAAAATTTACGAAGCCTCTTAATTTTTTATGCATTCAATATGTAAAACTAAATGGAATTCGACAATTAACGTATCGCTTTTGTGAACAAAAATTCCATAATCGTTATAATGACGCTCTTATAAATATTCATGCATAACAGTTTATGTAGTTTCTAATAAATTTTTTATTATTTAGTAACTGAATACACAGTTTTGTATCAATTTGTAAGCAAATGAAATGTAAACAGTTTAACATTGCATCTTGCATGTGCTTCCAAATGGATTCACATAAATTTACACTCTCCTTCGCAGAAATGCGACACTATTTATCACGACGTGTTGTAAACCTGCACCTAAATGTCTTCTAAACTAAACCAAATTCCAATTCTTATATTTTTGTCTAATTTAAAATTATTTTTCATTGCATCTTTTATTTTTATCATGGACCAGCACTCAGGAGATGACCCCTACACATCCGGTGCATTGTGCTGGAACTAGGGGAAAGAGAGAGTAGCAGAAATGATGGGAGGTGAAGCTTTACTACCTACTGCTATATGGCTACTTTTAGTAGCCAGTTTTTAGTATTTATTTTACTTCGCCGGTGCTACACAATAACGACGAAAAAGGGCGTTCTGATGTACCTGTGGATTGGAAACAGCTGAAGTTGTTACTGTTCAGTGACCAGTGACTATGCCCTCGGCACAGCAACCTTGCGACAACAACTGACACAAAGCCACACAAATGCACAACAGAAAAATTCAAGACGTTTTTATGAGTCTGAAACGGGCCTTGGACCCATGAAAATTTTTCGTTTTAAAGTCAACGTGCAGACTAATTCGACCAACGCCACGCATCTGCGCTGGAATAAGCGAGCACTACAGGAATACAGTCATACAATACTTTTCAATATTGCTACTACATAGAAAAACTTTTCGCAGGAGTGAATTCAATTAAAGGAAAATTATTTACAGTCTCTTTTTCGAACAATCTTTTAATTGGGGCTACTGATGGCTGAGTAGTTAGCGTGTTGGCTGTGCAACGTTCTTAATTATGAAATGTTTACATACATCATCGAGAAAATAGTGACAACGGACTCCCAGGACCTCAAAACGTGGAAATATAATAAAAACTCGATTTTCGAAAAGTGGGTTAGAATCAGGAACTTCTTAAAGTAGGAACTTAAATATGTTTTTAGCAATTTGTATATCAACAAAAATGACGTAAAGGAAAGCAAGATTTTCGCGATATTAACAGAAAATACCAAATTTTAAATATACAAGTTCAGTCTGAGAGCAAGTACAGGGGGGGGGCAAATTTGAGGTTAGGAAATAAATTGGCTGTCAAATTATGAAATGTCAAGAATTGAGCTGTCTTCCTTTGACATTTATTTAGTAAAAAGTTGAAAAGGCTACACTCTTGAACATAATTGTACAAATTATAATTGTGAAAATTTACTATCAAAATTGTGAAAATTTTTCTATATCACTTCCTAAAATACGAGCAGCTGTCCTCGTAATCAGGCTCTCTCTGAGACCGCTGTGCGTAATTTAATCGCTAAATATGAGGATCACGGTACTGTTGCTGACAATAGACCAAAACAATATGCTCGTAGTGGCTGTAATGATGCAAACATAGCCGCTGTACAGCAAAGTCTTGAGAATGTCGAAAACAGCATGGAAACACCGTCACCGTGAATTCTCCGCGCTATCAAAACATGGTAACCGTTTTTTTGTGGCCACAATTGGCTAATGTTGACATCAGTCCTAAGGTCAGCAAAACGGTGCTGCAAGTCACACAGCCGGCCAAAGAATTCAGTTATTGCATGAGAAATTTCCCTGTAGCGTAATTTCTCGATTTGGCGATGTCAGTTGTCCACGTTGTTCTTGTGATTTAACGTCACTGGATTATTTGGTCATTTGAAATGTCGGGAGTACGTGAATAAACCAGCAACAACTGACGCTATGAAAAATGAAATTCGGCGCTGCATTGACGAGATAAGCGAAGCTTTGTTGCAAAATGTGGTTTAAAATTTTGTGAAAAAAGCGAACGTCTACCGACGTGCTAGAGGTGGGCATTTGCCCGACATCATATTCCATTTTTAAATCCCATATTTCGACTTTACATTGGTATCAATTGAACCGAATTTGTCCAATTTTTTAATTGAATTTGTGTTTTTAAACCAATTTACTTCCTAACCTCAAATTTGCCCACGCTTCATTAGTCCGCTGCCTTCTAACATAAGCTAACCTAGCCTGAGAGCAAGTAAATGCGAAGATTAAAATATCTTACCAAAAAAGAAATGCGAAAATAAAATCACACACAATAACAAAAAAGTTTTTTTTAAGTGTTGTCCTATTCAAGTGGAGCGCAGTATAATTTATTTCAAATACCGGAAAATGGTTACAATTATCTATAATAGATAATTATTGTAAAACGAATTCGTGGAAAAATCACACAAGCCCATTTAAGAAACTATTTTCTATGGCAGGATTCAAGCAAAATAACGGTAATTGCACCGACGCGTGCAACGAAAGCCATCAAATCGAATATGACAGTGTCAGAAAGAAAACGGCAGAGAAAACCCTGTAGGAACGTTAGTTCTATAGTACTCGTATTTAGAATATATCAAAGAAAAAAGGGTTTCAAGGGTTATTAGTCTTATTGACTGCTCTATATACGAGGACATATTTATAAAATTCAATAATGTGTCTTTGAAAAACAGCTGATTAGATTTTAAATTCTTAAACAGGATTCAATTAAAATTCCAATTATTACTTTTTAAGCATTTTTTTTCTGGCGCATGAGTATGGATGGCTTAACCCCTTTTAGACACAATGGCAGCACGTCACTTAATGCAGCTTCCTGTAGAACACTCATGCACACAGCATAAAAGTGATATAAAGAAATGAACAAGAACAGATGACGACGATGACGAAGCTGATGCTGATGCTGAAGCGTAAAACGTGATGTGAGTACGACTGTAAAGCAGAATAGAAAGACACACACACAAAATCTCTATGTTTCTTTTCAATAGTACAAAAACAAGCAGCATGCACAGTTCACATACAATACCGGCTTTCGAAATGAACTCCATTACCATTTCCATCAGCATTCCAATGGAGCAAAACTAATGTGTATAAAATAGAAACCGTTTGGCGCGACATAATTCACATCAGAGTCCCCCTTTTCATTTCCTATTGTTTTAACAAGTTTGTTGCTTTAAGATTTTTATGAAAAAAAAAAAAACAGAAATAGAAATAGAAATAGAAATTACAAATGGAAAAAAAAAAAAGAAGAACTGTTTTCGTAAAGCACTTGCACTAAAAGAAATATTCAAGAGGTCCACCAAAGTAAAATTTTGAAAGCACAATAGAAAACAATCGTTCATAGGGCGATGTTGCTGATCTTTTTACCCTCAAAAATATCAATTATTTGTTTTTATAGCTAGAGAAATTAAAACAAACTTCAAATTATTATTGAAAATAATACAGTACACGCTCGGTTTTCGCGACTGATTAAAAATCAGACCTATAGCGAAAACTGAATTTGCGATACAGCCGGACCCAAAAATTTCTGCAAAATATATTATGCAATTGTTTCTAAGAAAATTTTTTTTATTCATATATTTCTGATAAATTTATATTTTAGTTAGTTTTAGAAAAGTTTAAAATTTAAAGTTGCTTTTTTGGCAAATGATTTTTTAAAATAACGTCTGAATCTCTCAGTTCATACGGTGCAATTGTGGGCATCCCATTTTCTCAAGCCCATTGTATACATACGATTGTCGATCTAATAGCATTATCGGCTTTAATTTTATTTTTATGGCCATTATATAATATGTATCTTCCTATGTATCTACGAATAAACTAGAAGAATAAATTAAATTACGAAACTTTCACAGACCAACCTAAATTACAACGCAAAGCGTTGTCTGGCTGTCAAGATTTCTTATGGTCATACAAAATGTATGAAACTAACCGAAATAATACGGCATCAAAGCTTTGCAATTGGAAAATCCAATTTTGACAACGCGTAAAGAAGTGAAGTTCGCTGTAAAAACAATAAAATTGCTGAAATGTAATGGCAATTTTTTTTTTCGTTTTTTTTTTATCTGGGACCAGCACTCAGGAGATGACTTCTACACATGCGAAGCATTGTGCTGGAACTATAGCAAAGGGATAGTAGGAGAAACGACAGGAGGTGAAGCTTAATTAATGATTTTACAGCTCTGCTTTTGCACGTTCTTTGTTTATACTCGCAGCAGTGCTAAAGCTTCTTTAGTAGCCATTTTTATTATTATTTTACTTCGCCGGTGCTACACAATACTGTTGTTTTTAGGTCAATATAGTGATTTGCCTCTATTTCTTATTTCTATTTTTTTAGAGTTTTTTATTAATCAAAGTGAGTAAACATTACTGTTTGTGGTGAAACATTAACGCTCTAATTTAGGTTACTCATCTCAGCGTAAAAACTAAGCGCTGAATTACGTTGCACTTTGCGTCGTAATTTAAGTTGAACTGTAAGGACGATTCATGCGCGAAAAACAATTACGGGATTTCCCGTTATTACTTCTTAGGCTGAGACAAAAGCAAAAAAAAAATTAACCTCGCGAAATTAGAGCCTGTTTTTTAACAACTGTCGGGGTTATAGAACCTGCACCCACCAACCTCCTTAAGATGTCACGAAACCCGAGCGTATACTGTACTTGATTTCATGTACTACATACGTACATACATACATACATATTACATACATACACATATATATTGCCATATATGGTTTAGAGAAAAATATCTTATCACCTTAATGTTTCTGTTTTAAGTTGCTTAAATAAACTGCTGGCGTTTAATGTGAAATCAGCCATATTGCATATGTACTTATTAATTCATTATTGTTTCTAAAAATAATGCCCTGCATACCATATTTGACTGGTGTGACTGACTCCCTCATTCGTTGGGAAGTATTTGCACACAAGTGCATATCGTACATGTATGCATGTGCATACATTGCTACGCGCGCACCTACATCCATATATAGTATGTCCTCGACCACACCCAGTAAACAATCGGTGTGTATTTAAACTTAAAGGGCCTTGGAAATACATATGACTTTAATAAAAGAGATACGATTATATTTCTCGCATTATATTTTTATTTGTGAGTTGTATAAATTGATATGAAGAGTACAAACAACGCCGAAATCGATATAAAGGGTCTTTTTTTTAAGCCCGATAGAACTCTTTAAATTGTTTTTGGTTTTTTTATCTTGGACCAGCACTCAGGAGATGACCCCTACACATGCAAGTGCAACTTTGGGTCACACTTTCGAGCAGTCGTCTGGAAGTCGGCAAAATAAATCTGGATAATTTATTCAAACGTTAATCTATTCACGATGATTTGCCATAGTATGCTGCTCATAAATGTTATTAAAGTTAGCGCAATATGACATAAGTTCAATCGTGCTCAACAGAAATCACCCTCTGTATTATTCAGTTGCTGTATAAAAATTAGTTCCGATAATAATTTGTCCCAATTTATTTGTTCCTTTCAAACATTAGACGTTTCCAATCTCAATAAAAATTGTTAAAAAGATAATACACATGATGAAATAAATAACACCGTGCCCACTAAACATATTTTAATTGTCCACAAGAATAACAATTTTGTCCGTCCAACTAAAAAGTTAAGATAACTTGGAACTTGGCAGATTACATTGAAAAAATGTTAATGTCCCATACTAGACCATACTCGTAGTTATGCACGAATATCCTAAAAATACAAATATTATTTCAAGGGCATCTGTGCTGAGATTGGAAGGCGACAGTGTTTAACTACAGCTGCTTGCTACACACAAATAAATATGCACGAGCGTGAACTTGTGCATTTTAATACAAACATATTATGCATTTCGTTCTGTCAACAAATGTCGTTGACGTTAATGTAATGCACACAAAAAATACATACATATGTACATACTTAAATACACACATGTGTGTGTGTGTGTGTGTGTGTATTTATATTTTATTCGAAATGCATTAAATATCAAGTTCTTTGACATTTCCTTTAAAGTTTCTGCTTGCAAGTATAAGTTAAGCATGTTCAATTACAGGTACACCCCGCTACACACGTTCTTATCTGAGCACCAGTTCGGTCTAAAACGATGTTCGGAACAAAATTTTGACTTGACTTTTATTCATTTTATTTTAATTAAGATTTTGTTAATTTAGAATTTGTTTATAAGAAAATAAAAAATATGTGTGCAACACTAAAATAACAACAAATTGCATTTGTATTCAGTGATTGTGAATCATCTGCCACTGTGCTGCCTGCTTGTAAAGTAACACATCTCGTTTACATATTTCTTTCATATGGTAGCTTTGTTTTTCTAGAAAAATTGTTCGAAGTGGTTGGATCGTTTCAAAACAAACTCTCAAAAAACTAAAATTGTTTCGGAACAAAATTTTTGGGTTAATTCAGCTTTATTGTTTTTTCAATGTTTGCAAGATTTTGAGAGTTTTCGTGATTTTTTTGCATTTGTTTGGTTTTAAATGAATTTGAAGTTGTTTTCACGATGACTCTCTACTCTCCTGATAGAAGTGATTTTGTGCGAAATTTAGACAGTCAACCAGCTTGTTAAGCGAGGTCTATCTGTATATACATGTGTACATACATACATATGTATATACGAACAAAAATATTTGTCTGCAGAAACCTTTAAAAAGTTGAAGAAAAAAACATGGACACAAAAAAAGAAGGTTCTCAATAACTACTCCAATATCAAATAGGGATGTGTGTTTTACCCGCCAAACAATTAATACATTTACACGTTACACATTCATATGTATGTATGTATGTATGTAGATGTATGTAAATGCCTCTACTCATACATGCATATCTGATTTCCGGTATTGAACGGAAGCCAGTAAGCTATAGAATTTTAAATGCTTCATTTTCGCCCATAAGAAAGTGAACAGTATTAACAATTTACTTCATGAAACCCATGAATGTTGTAAATACAAGTGACCATTTCGTGACTCATTGTTTTAATATGTATGTATATAATTTTAAGAATTAAGTATTTATACATATATTTTTTAAAAATAATTATTTCATTTCTTATAAGACGGACGCTTTACCAAATTCTCTGAAAAAGAGAATTTTATGCAGACTTTGCCAAACCAAAGTGGTGCAGTTAGTTTTTAGCAAATAGCAAGAAGCAAATAGAAATAGCAGATTGCAGACGCGTTGTTGCAACACATCACTATTTATAAATACACTTAAAGAAGCAACCATATGTTAGAAATCGCGATACTAATCGGTCTTCAGTCGTAGTTTTTTTTTCTGTGAGCAGTGCTCAGGAGATGTCTCCTATGTATGCAATGCTTGCTCCGGCGATGGCTGAACATGTCTGCGATTTGACTCCAAAACCAAAGAGTCCTGGGTTCGACCCCAGTTTCAGACTAAGTCATAAACACATTTCGCATTTTTCTAATGTGCATTAGTTTGGTGTTGTGTCAGTTGTTGTTGGAAGGTTTCAGTGGCGACGGCATGATCACCGAAAATGTTTTTGTGACAGTCTGATACTGTGCTCGAACCCAGGTCCTTGGGTTTTGTAGTCAATGTGCACAGTAATGAGGCGACGATCATGAATTAGAACCATAACAATAAAGGCGTTTGTGGAGGTTTATGGAGTGAAAAGAGTTTAGCACGGTTCGCATTTAATTTCTTAACTAATCAGCAACATTTTACGATTGAGTAGCATGTTTGCTTTAAATATTTGCGTTAAATTTTATTCTACTTCTTAAATACATACTCGTATGTTTTAAATTATTGTGATTTTCTTTACTCAAAACACCCCTTGATTTTCTTCAGTCAGTTTCATTTTGTTTGCCAAGTGAAGCGTATTTTGACTTAATTTCATTTCGGGGGTGTTTTCTTTGAAACACACCTTTATTTTGGGGCTTATGAAATGCTATTAAAAATTTGGCTTCAAGTTTGTATAACGAATCTATAATTAAACAAGTAGAAAAAATATCGGATACATTTATTTTACTTTCCTAAAGTGAAAGTTACGAAAAGAAATTAAAACGTTAAGGATGGTACTGCCTTTCTTTTCATTTCTTTTCATTTCTTTTTTTTTCGTTTAGTCATGTATGGATATCTATTTTTATTGTTTTAATTTGGCAAAATATTTTAATGAAATCTAATATGAGAACTTGCAGTCATTTTTGTGAACTTGTCGTTGCTTTTGTTTGTATCCATACATACAGTGCCGATAAAAAAATAGCAGCTTTATCAGTTGCATAATTCTTGTCTTAATAAATTATTGCAATATATCCATTAATATGATATAATGGAGCAATCGATATTACTTTTAAATAAATTATAGTGTTTTCGTCCTGTTGGTTTAAGTAAAGTTCCACTCTGGACTGGGCAGCATGTCGCACTGCATTGACTTTTGCAATATACAATATTTGAAATTTGTTTACTCATCTCGTAGAACTCTATTTGTGTGTGCAATATTCATCGCATGTGTAGGGGTCATACGTTGAAAGCTGGTCCAAGATATACAAGTAAATAAATGTTGTTTTTTTAATTTTTGATTAAATTTTTTCCTTGAACCAGTGCTCAGATGTCTTCCTACGAATGCAATGCATAGAACGGAACTAGTTGTAAAGAAAAGTTGTAGAGCAAAGATAGGTGGGCAGGTGATAGAAGGATAGAGAGCTTAATTATAGCACAACTGTGCAGTTGCGTGTTTTATTGGGAATTTGTAAAGGCAGAATTCATGGCTCTCAGGTGTTATGTTGACGCATTATTTTTTAAGCTGAAGGAAAGCCATTTCCTTTATTATTTTACTTCGCTGACGTTTTTGTTGCTCAAATGCCGATGAAAGACGACGCTGTTAGCGCAGACACAATTGAAATATTTTTCGTGCGAACGGAGATTCGAAACTGGTTGCAGCGTCAACACGCTAACTACCAAGACGAATTCAAGGCTGGGCTTATAAGTTCACCTGATATGAATTCGCCTTGCCTTAAATTGCCATTCATTTTAATTTGATAGCACGGAAGCCAATAGAACTTCCCAAAAACATATGAAACAAAAGTGTATAAGCGAAAATTATGAGTAATAAATTTACACTATTGTCCTTATACACCCGATGCAATGACGCAACGAACTTTTTTTTGTGAATTCGACAAATATTCAATTGGGGGATTCACAATGCCTGTTATTAAGGCATATTGTCACAATGTCTGAATATTTTAAAATAGTTTAAACAATATGTTGTTGTGCTTCAAAGAAACAAGTCATAAAATTATAAAACTTTTCGAGCTATGTTTCTTGCTCTGTCATAAAATAAGATCATAAATCTAAGTCGTTCACTGAAACTCTTCAGTCGATCTGGCGATAATATTTACAACCTGCCGCTACTTATAAATGATATAAGAATAAAAAGTTTTCTAAAAATTTTTCACGTTTTTATAACTTTATATTAAATTATTTTTATAAGAAAGAAAAAAACACAATATGTAATGATATATTTATAAGTGAGCAAATTTTGTTTGTGTAACTCATCTGGCTAGCAGCCACTTTATCCACTTGGTGCCGTGCAAAAAATTATTTAGCTCATATCACTGGCAATAGCTGTTTTCGATTATATTTGTTTCAACAATTTCGTGTGTCAAAAAAAAATTTTTAATTAAAATTGAAATTAATACAAGATTTATACATATGTAAGTTCTTATTTACCATTTTAAAAAATCCCATTATTTTAGTTTTTTCACTTGTTTTTAGCATTTTGATTTCAAACATTAGTAAGTATTTTTTTCCTGAACGGCTGAATGAATTTTTTTGCAAATAGCACACTAAATTTTGTCGTCGGGTTGTTCATTACAGTCATATTTTTTGTGAATACAGCAAATATTTTCTTTAAATGACTCTCAGATATGGATTTTAAGTTTTACAGCGATTTTGTGTCCATATGTACATACGTATGTATGTTTGTGTATGAACAAAGCATCATGTTATATTTACATGTCATATCAATATTTATGTATAATTTTTGTGTGCAAAATTTCTGGAAAAGGCTCGTGTTGTATTGACATACATACATGGACAGGGTGTCTGGTAGCATATTTATATTTTCAAAAGTAAATAAAAAGCGTAATAATTGACACAAAGTTTTATTAAGAGCATTGAACGATAGAATGGAAATGAGGATTTTATTTTTTAAAGAGTATGTCGTACAGATCCTTCAGATCATTTTTTAAAATTTCATGAATAATCGCTCTTTGAAGTCCCAATTAGGCTGACTCTTTTCTGTATTGACAGTCGCAGATTTTCACGTAAACTGCTTTCAACCAGTTCAATGTTTTCGGGATCGACTGAGCCTTGGCCGTGGGCCATTCATAGCCGAAGCAGTTGCGCGGAATCTCTGCACCCACGAACGAATTAAATTTACAATCGGTCTATCACTTATTCGCCGAATACCGAACTTTGAACAAAATTGTCGACGAACAATTATGTCAGAATCATTACTCTTAAAAAATGTTTCAACAGTTCGACCACTGCGACATCGTGACTGACAAATCCGCACAATCGATAATTCCAACGGCGTTACTTTTCCTCCGCACCGTTTGTTACTTTTTGAAATAATCGTATTTAAAAATATAAATTTGGCACCAGACACCCGTTACAAATAGCTTTTATATTTTGTCCAGAGTAGATCCCCCACCTACAACACACCAAGCGGTGAATTTAGTTCCACCACACTTTCTTGCAATTCATTTTAGTTGAATTTAGTTTTGTTGCTTTTTTAGAGTGTTGTGATAATGACGATGACTCAACGTACATATGTCTGCTGCTTTTTCACCAAACAGAATAAATTCCAAAACAAATGGAAACCGTCTTTTGCTTGTATTACAAGTCTTACGTACATTCATACATCCGCACTTATTGTAGCTGTATTTTGGTTGGCATGGATGTGCACTGTCTGTGACTACTGCGAGTATACATCCATATGTATGTACAATGTTGCGACCAAGATTTTTCCTCGCCGTTATATACCTACATTTGGATGTAGTTTGCATTAAGATTTTGTCAAAGCTGTTGTTGTTGCTATTTTTGTTTCTTGCTTTTGGCGCCCGGCGTTTTTCTTTTTTTTTTTTTTTTTGTTTCATTGCCTTTTTCGTCTTGTTTTGTCCATAAAATTTCCACCGATTTATCAGTATGCAGTTTTAAAATTGAAAAACAAATGTCCCCAAATGTCGTGCGTTGTGTTCATATATCGCTGTATGTTTGTTGCAAACATGTGTCAGTTCCATGTGTTTATAAAGTTTCATGTTGGTGTTGCAATTGTTTATGATGTCGCTGTTTTTCTTCGTGGTGGTTTTAAATTCGTTCGTGGTTGACTACATGTTGCCAAGTGATCCCTATACAGCTTCATTATTTATTTTCATTCAACTTTAAAAAGTCTCTAATTTATTTTAAATTTTGGAGAAATTTTGCATTTAATGTTGAATTTAAAATGCATGTGCATATAAAATATGCAATTACAACTTTATTGTTTTATAGATATGCTGCAGTGAAATTGAAACAAACAAAATATAATAATAAGACAAAGAAGGGCATAATGAATAATAATACATAAGTATTTTGTTTTTAAAAATAATCGAGTGTCACATTTAAATGACAATTGAAAACGGTTACAATTTACATACATATTTATAGCTGTGATTAGTTATAAACTTAACGGACATTGCTTAAGGATGATTCTGAAAACTCCAAACATTATTTTTAATCTACGTATTTGCCGTTGCTCTTATGTAGAAAGGTGCTAATTAATAATAATAGAATATAATAGAAACTGTTATTATCAAAATGTAAATTCTGGTAAAATCTTTAGTTTTCAGAATGTTGCACTAAATTTTCGTGATTTGTGTGAAATAAATAAGAATAACCAAGTCGAATTGATACCAGGTAAACTGAGTAGTGCAACAACAACCATACATCATTGTGTACTGTCAAAATAATGCATACAATTTGACATTAAACAATGATAAATAGGCGGCCTGCTGTGCTAGTGAGTCAGCTGTTGAGCCTAGAAAATAACTTAAAAAAAGTCAATTTCGAAAAAATTCGAGGTAAGGCCTTTCTACAACTCTAGACCTTATTTTTTGGGACATCCTTTAAAATTTTAATTAAATTTGTTATTAATTTTTATAACATCTTGCAACGACTTAGACTTCTTTTGGCAATACCAATGACCATAATTATAAAAATAAATATAATATGTGCTCGAACAAATTAACAATCTAATGAACTTTGTTTCCAGGCAACAACGTTGTCTGAATGAGACTATTCTGGAAAAAGTTTGACTTCATTCTTAGAGACTGCGTAGAGATTTCTGTCAGACATTAAATGTACGATTTCGTATGGATGAATCAAAGTGATTTTATTTATTTGTACTTGTCTTTGTAATAAATCTGTACGATTAGTCCATTAAAATTGTATTCAACATTCTTTCAGATATCTGTCTGAAAATAATAAGAATGTCAGCGAATACATCAGAATTTCCCATGAAAATTCATAATATTTCTTTCAGATTGCTATCAGATGTATCGGCAAAATAACTCTGAAAATTTCCCTAGAGCTGTCTGACCGAATTCGTGTCAACACATCATACACATTTCGGTCGGACAGATTTTAATACGAATTTGACTATCGACGTTTCTCTCAGATATCCGAGAAACATCGAATTATTTTGCTGGTTGGGTTGTTTGTCATCAGTGTTACCCACAACCGAAAAATATACATATGTACATACTCGTACATACATACATATGTATTGCATACATTAAAATGTAAGAACAATGTAGGAATTTTGAAAAAGGAGATTATTCACTGGAAACTAAAATTCTTTTGATGTCAATATTTGTGGTTTTGGCTTTTCTTTGCTGTGCAATATAATTAGTTTGCAATCTGATATGTACAATTTCCCTATTGCATTCATTTCAACGATGTCTTGCTTGTTCAACAACATTACAATTCTTATTTTAAATATTAATTCGCAACATATTACACATCGGACAATAAATAAAATAATAATAATAATAATATTAGCCAAGGTATGGCTCTAAAGTTAGTCAAATAATGCGTTTGTACTTTTTTTGAATTTTAAACAAAGAATTTCTTTACCACAATACATGTCTTTCTATTTTTAATACAGAAAAACTAAAAGATATAACGAATTTATTTAAATTTATGGTTGCAAAATGTGTTCGATAACAGACTTTAAAATGCGAGGAGGAATAAATAGTGGAATACAGAACTTCAATGCAAACAATGAAGCAGAAACACAGTACACGCCCCATACGAACGTTGAAATAATAGATGAAACAATAACATAATTGTCTTCATCGCCAACCATCATCTCATAGAAGACAACTATGTATAACTACGGTCCTTGTATGTTATACAACAGCGACAGAAGACAACGAGAGCAACCATCAAAGCGTACTGGGAGCAACAAAAGGTAGAATAAGGACTAAATGGGAAAAAATAGATACACAAAATTACACTCCCCAAAGAGAACAAACAAAAACAAAAACAACAATGCAAAGAAGAAAACAACAAAAAGTAATTGCAATAATTGTAATAAAGGAGAAATGGGAATTGCAATTCTTTAATTTATTATGGAAACAATGAATGAACACCTGAAAATTAATTAGAAGGGCAAACAACTAGATTCGATATAAATTAAAAAAAATACATGCACATTGTACATATGTATGCCGTAGAGACATACTATGTATGTGTGTATAGTATATGTAATTGACATAACAGTAACGTTAAAATGTAGACCAATTAAAAAACATTTGTAATTTTAGCGAACAGTAAAGAGCTTCTCTTGACCAAAAGCAGCCAGTACAGGAATGTCGTCGTCGTACATCATTCCCAATTCAAGCAATGTAACCAAAAGGAATTTAATGCTACATACATAGTACTTGCAAACAAAAAAAAGAAAAATAAATAATTCTTAACTCATCAGAAACTCCAGCTTTAACCGTAGAAACCAATCAAGAATACAAAATGTGCTTTGAAGGCTACAAAGATGGATGGATGTGGTACGAGTATTGAGTTTATTTTCTTTAAAAATCGTTTGAGAAAATTTATTAAACAATAACATACAGATAACTAAACACAACTATAAATGCAACAGCAATAATAAAAAAAAATCCCAAGAAAGACAATTCAGTGGAAAATTAAATAAAAAAACCACAACCGTTGTTCGCTTTTCAAGTACGAATGAGCGAGCAACAAATAAATCAGAACTTGTGTATAAATTAAACATGAGCAAATTAATAAAAGTATGTTTTCTGTTTGATTGCACAAATGCAAGCAGAAGCATAAACTCGAAAGGCTTATCGAATACGAAAGAGCACATTCACGCAAACATCCCTCGCAACTAAAAGGTAAACAACTCAATAGACTCATGTGCAAAGTACACACTTTCTTTGGCAACTCTCATATACGAATGCATATGTACATACATACATACAAACATTCAAACATACATACATATTTATTTACATTTATTCGAAGGGTTCCCTATACATATGTAAAGATCACATACTAGTATATACTTTGCAAAGACTGCAAAAACCACCGTTTAAGAATTGGGTAATCAATCATGTAAATTAGGCGATTCGTGTGGGTCAAAAAGTCCGACACTCTTAATTGACAGCTCAACACTGCTCCTGTCAACAGGCATTTATCAGTTGACTAATGTCTAAATTTTAACAAGCTGAGTCATTTAGTTGAATGAACACTTGGGTATGACCCTGCACCCCGTGTTTGCTGACAATCGAACACAAACGCAATCGTATGACAACTTTATAGGACTGTGTGTTTGTAAATCAACTATAACTGATGATAAGCTGAAGAATCTTAAGAAGTAGAGCTTTTTTCGACACTTTCACGAACAGCAGATCATCTGCTCCATTGCCGTTAATGAGCCGATGTGGCTTGATCACAGTTGCAATCTTTTGAGCGATGTAAAATTAAAATAAATTTTTATGCGCTCAAAACTACATAAAAGATTATATTTTTGCTTGTTGGAGCAGTGCTCAGGGGCAATCCCTACATTGCACTGGAAGTAGAGATAGAGAGAGAGAGAGAGAGAGATAGTGATAGTGTAGGGAATAGAGAGATGATAAAAGTGGTAGGAAGATAGAGACTAATTCTTGCTCAACACTGCGGTCGCGTGTTAATTATAAAGCAAAGTTACGGACACTCTGATGTTATTTTTGACTGATTGTTTTTTTTTTATTAACTAATGGGAGCGATTTTATTTATTACTTCGCCCAAAAGAAAGTGCTGTATCACAGAAAACTCAGAGCCAACACGCTAACTACGAAGCCATCAGCACCCTTAACTTGAAGATCTTGATCATTTCCAGGTCCTATGAAAAGGTTAAACAAGTGCATATAATTTCGCTCCCCCGATAATTTGAAATCACCGAAACATTTTTGTATGTACGCAGAATAACTTGAACTATTTTCTTCACCTCTCTTTCTAAAATAATTTTATATAATTTTTACAAGATGCAAGGTATTTTACAGAAAAAAAAAATAAAATCAAGATTCAATTAAGAAAAGCGAAAATTCAATTAAAATAATAATTGGGTTTCAACCTATCACGAAAATCGTAATTCAATTATGAGTTTTAAATGAAAAAATTTTACGATTTTTTTCGTAAGAAATTAAATAAACAATTTTAAAAATTCAATTGAAACATTAATTGAAAATTTATTAGATATTCAATTAATAAATTAGTCAAAAAAAACTAAATGCTTTTCACATATAAAAACTAAACTTGTACGTACTATTTACCCACAATTAATATATTTTTACCCTTTTATGGAATTTTGAATCAAATAGTACTGTTTTCAGACCTGGATTCACTTAAAATTTTAATTAAAAACAAAAAGATTTACTGAGCAAACAGTAATATTTTTCCCATAATTCACCACGCCTTTAATTATTTCCTGAAAAATTAATATTAAAATTAAATTTCCCGAAATTTAAAAAAAATAAAAATATATATAAAATTTATTTTTAAATATAAAAGACCATAAGAGAAAATTATTGCGTTTTATTTAAAAAAAAATTAATATTCATTTGCTCTAGCTTTCCAACACTCTACAAATTGGAACTTGTTTAAAATTTATATGTTTGAAACAACAGTTTCTCTTTTCTAATTTTAATCACTTTCAATTTTTCTACTTTCATCTTTATAATTTGGACTCTTTTTGTTAATTTGAATTTTCAATTAACATTTTCCCTATTCTATTTAATTTTCAATTATCGAGAGCCAGCTTTAGCGCCAAAGACACTAGTGCCGATGTACTGCCGAAATATTTAACCAACCAAGGACTATAAATATACGAGTACATGTGGATTTTTGAGCTTTTTCTACGAAGAAGGAGGAATTAACAGGCAGCACAAAAATTTCATAATAACATGTTAAGATGTATTCATTCACATTATATGTACTTGTCACAAGGAATGCCATTGTTTTATACAAAAAGGTTTATAATTTTTCTGATCACACGTACATGTGACATAACCTACAGCTCTTCGTTGGAAGGAGATAGTGTGGATAAGAGACAGTTTATAAGTCAAAGGATGGTAATTTTTGTTTTATTATTATTTATCGCTCACATATTGGCAAAGACAGGCACCTCCGTAGCCTAGTGCATAAGCCTTAGTCTATCAATCTGGATTTGCGGTTTCGATTGCGAACTAGACCCTGGGTGTTTCTGCAGACAAGCTAAAAGCATCGTGGCGAAAAAATAAAATCGAAAATGTTCGTGGTTATATCGTCCCATAATTCGTACGTTGTAATGTCTTATGATTTTCTTGTTAGATTTGAAATATGTTCTGCACAGAAGCGAATCTTTGTCTAAGACTGCATAAGGTATTGCTAGAATATGTGTGCAATACGGTATAAATGTAAAATATAAAAGAAATATGAGCCGTTTATTTTGAAAGTGGCATAAGCGACTTTTTCAAAAATAACGACTTAATCATAACATTGATTACAATTTAACGGTATCTCCTTGCAATCAAATGTTAAGCATTACTAAAAGTTACTTCGAGAGAAGTTTTACTAATCAACGTTATAACAAAAATGTTTATTTATTTAACGTAAACCGTTGAATATATCGATTTAAAAATAAAGTGACTTATGCCACATTCAAAATAAACGGCTCATATGAGGAATTTAAAGAAATACAGAATATTAAAATATGATGTACATATAGCCAGTGCTCAATGACTGGATTTTAATCTTTGAATTTGAGTTTGTAAGATTAAATAAGTTAACAATAATAATAAAAGTTTCAGCAATGCCAAAAAATTAAGGCATTTTATATCTCTTGTGTGAAATATTAGGAAAAACTAAGTACATTTTAAATTAAGACCTCCCAAAACCATGTAGATTTATTTATATATGCATATGTACATATATGTAGCTACATATCATTAGCTGAAATGCAAAACCACGTAACTGACAAGAATTTCGAAATTGATTTTTGGATCGATTGTGGTGCATATCAGAAAACTACATGTTCTCACAAATTTTTAAATTTTTGTAATAAAAATTAGCTGTTTTATAAGCGAAAATCAAAAGCATGTAACTACAAATACGTGTATTATGTTAAAAAGTTTTTTTCTTACTCCTAAAACTCCTAAACTAAAATGTTAGTTACGTTGTTTTGCATTTCACCCAACGATATATGTATGCACATATGAAAATACGTCCATATGTATATAGCATACATGCATATAAAAAACATTCAGGTAACTGGCAGCATTGGAAAGGAGGTGTCGGATAAACTCGTAGACAAGTGTAAGTTTTTTCTTTCCTGTCCCCTCTTCGCATAAAAAACTTTTCATAGTTATCATATGATGTATAGACATCCCTACTTACAGGTTTACATGTACTGACGAGAAAAACACACAAGTGCAGCAATATTTATATGCTATACACACACAACATACATACGTATGTACATACATATGTTAAGATATGTAAGTTGTGCAAAAATAGAAAATGAGGGAAAATAAAATAAAGTTTAATGCAATGCCAATGTCGCGGTAATTAAATAAATGAAAAACAAAAGGAGCCGGTTATTCTACACAACTAGGAAATTATAATAGAAAATTGTAGAAATCAAATGTGAATGGCACTTCAACTAGAATGCAACATACATACATCCATACATATGTACGTGCATATGCAAATCCAATTTGCAGAAATATAAATACATATATGTATATGTATTTATGTACATGCTTATTCACAAATGCACAAAGTACTTACATTGGAATTTCTTAAAGGCTATCCCCACTTTTCCTGGCCTTTTATTTAATTTTTAGATTCTTGAAATGAAATAATAGAATAGAAAATTTATAAAACTTACTTGGTACTTAATTTTAATTCGATGGCGAAAATATTCTTTGATTTGGTTTCTTGTTTTATTTCTTTACTTTTTTCTGTATTTTTTTTCAACACCTTTTTTTTTAACCGGCTTTTTAACCTTTTTCTTTTTGTATTTTTCTGTATTCTGTTACACCCTTTTTTATTTCTGTGGATGATTACTTTGTTCTAAAATAATTCACTTTTTAAACAATATAATTGTGCTATTTTCTCAAGACCTTCTTTGCGATTTAAGGATATTTTGGATTGTTGATTTATTTTTTGAACTTTTAAGAAATAATTCACCTCCTTTAAATATGTTTAAATTGATTTATTAAATTTGTTATTCTTAATCAAAGACAACCACTCGCGACTCGTTGCAAGACTCGAATGAAATTTTGTTTCGTTGGTTCTGTATTTTTCTCTCTATAAAGCCGGCTTTTGTGTTTGATATAAAGTAGTGTTACCAGATCAACGATGTGATATCATTTTGACGGTATATATTCGTTTATTCCAATTGTAAAGTCTGCAATAAGTGGAATCAACTGGAAACGAACAAGTTTTATCAAAACACGGCTAGAACTGGACTTAAAACAATTAATGGCAAAATCATCGATAGATATAGTTTTTCCTGGACCATGTGTTACAAAACTATGCCATTTAACTTCTATATCTTCTTTCAAAATACATTTTAAATAATTTAGAAACCCGTCTTAACATTATAGGTTTTAAAAAGATGCTCTGGTATATAATTGCAGGTATCCTTTAAAATCGTTACATTATTTTAATTTTGTATTGTTTAAACTGCGGTATTCATATTTATTCGTTCATTGTATTACGTATGTACTTTGACCTTATTAACCATGAGTTGTTTTTTATCTGTCTCTTCAAGCTCAATGTCAATGTTTGTTTTTCATTGAAAATAGTACACGAAAAAATTTAAAGAAAATAATTTTTTTTTTACGATTTAAAAAGAGTGACGTTTGCTTCCTAAAAATATGGGTTTTAGTATCAAATTTGTATGGCAACTATATGGGCAAATTTGATGCAGTCTGCTCGATTCGAACATGTTGTAAATGTATATTACAGTGCAGCCAGACTAAATAATACAATTTGGACGATATGTTTCTTTTTTTTTTTTTTTTTTTATCTAGGACCAGCACTCAGGAGATGACTCCTACACATGCGAAGCATTGTGCTGGGAACTATAGGAAAGGGATAGTAGGAGAAACGACAGGAGGTGAAGCTTAATTAATTATTTTGCAGCTCTGCTTTCGCACGTTCTTTAGTTTTTTATACTCGTAGCAGTGCTGAAGAGCTTCGGTTTAGTAGTAGCCATTTTTATTATTATTTTACTTCGCCGGTGCTACACAATACCGACGAAGGAGGGCGTTCTGATGTGATTGTGGATACCTATCAGCTGAAGCCGGTATTGTTCAGTGACCAGTGACTATGCCTTCGCCACTGAAACCTTCCGACAACAACTAACACACAAAAACACACTAATGCACATCAGAAAAATGCGAGATGTTTATTTTTATTTTAAAAAGTTTTTTGTCTGAAACTGGGGTTGAACCCAGGTCTGTTTTTTTGCTGTGTAGTCAACGTGCAGACTACCATCCATCGTGCCATCGCCACCCTCACCACCCTTTCTTTGTGAGAAAATTACTTTTTGAACGTTTTTTAAATATTTTAAAATAGTGTTATTAATTTTTTCCAATTAGACACTGTACGAACTTTAGTATAAAATTAGTGTGCGTGAAAATAATATATGTACATACATGTATATGTATAACCAGTTCAAAATATGAGACGAAATTCTGCTTTACTTTACTTTACATTTAAACGATTACTATAGTAATTCCTTGCTCTATCTCGGACTTGCTCCATGACCGAACTAGAACAAGTAGAGGACCGACAACCTTATGAAGATGTCAAGGAACAATATTTCCCATTTTGTGGTAGTCCGTACTGACCATTGGCCATTGGGGAGGTACGTGTATCGCAGCAGAAATACCCTATGCAGAAGCTGTGGTGAGGACGATAATTAGGAATCGGTTTTCCATCTATTATGCGAACGCTCGGCCCTGTGCAACGGCAGGCAGCAGGCGCTGGGAGCCTCGTTCTACGCAGATCTCGATGGCATTGGGGGTATGATCCCCACCAAGCTGGTACGATTCTTGGATGTGTCCGGCTGGATATAGATGCCAAGTACTACAGTCCACATCAGTTACTTCCATTTTTGGGTTACGCACCTTAGCACCTTGTGCTAACATTTTTTTAAATTTTTAATCAAATTCGATGTTTTTTTTATTCTTCGGCGCGATTAAAATAATCATCAATACGCTCGTTTTCGGGTCGAGAATGATTTGGGAGAAAATGGTACCCTACATGCGACTCTTCTGAACGATACCTTTATATATCGTATATTTTTTGTTTTTGGATTTTTTTTCTTGCACAAGTGATTGATTAATCAGTTTTTAGTCATGTGAAGTTGTCTTAAAGGACTACGTTTGGAGATTTTTACCTCAAGAATCTTCTAATTGCTGGCTGGGTATGGTTATTTTTAAATGTGTGAAAATTTCTCATGCTTATTTATTTCTGTTTTATTAGTATCGGAAATATTATCATGTGTTAAGAAAAATGTTGAATGTTTCTATTTCCACTACACACGTACATTTCTATATAAAGCGATTCTACCGCTCGAGTGTCTCTGTAGTGCCACAGATTGTATTTACGATAAGTCATACATACAAACATACTGACGATTTATTTATTTTCAAATCATTTTATCAACCCCTATCTGCTGTATAAAGTAAAAGTGACGGTGTGATGACAAAACTAAAAACATTGAGTTTGTGCGGCCGACGCACTGTGTGTGTAGAATTATTATTATATTTTCCTTTTCCTAGATATTTTTGGTATCAATACCAAAAGCCACACATACCCACCCGCATACATACGCCAGCACTTGCATATACAGTCGTAAAATTTAAGTGACAATTACAGAGTTAAACAAAAATTTAATCATTTTAAAACTTCAAAAATAATTCAATAACACGAGGCATTTTTAAATACGAGTGAAACCGTTTGTTTCTGTTGACCATTGAAAACAGCAACGTTGAATAAAACAAACATCGACACTTCACCTGCCAGACACACCCTTAAATTGCTCCTTTTTTTTGCACATTTTACTTCAAATGAGGGGTGATCTACTTAACGGTGGGTGGAATGCAATGCAAACAAATGTTTGTTAAAAGAAAACGCAAACACAACGAAAAATCAATACATATTTATTGATCAAATTCCAAAAACTGTTACATGGTCAGTCTGATTAAAAAATTTCTCTTCGTTTATTGTTTCACAGCATGCAAGTTTTATTTTTGCCTGCATATTGTTAATTTATTTAATTATGTTTTTTAACAACTGAAAAATCATTTGAGGCATGTTTTACAAAAAGTTACAAACTGCAACTACACACATTCACACATACATTGTATGTATGTATGTATGTATGCGTGTATAGAGTACGTGTGCAGAAAATGTTAAAAGCAAATTTTTATTTCTGAAATTCCAAACTCCATACATATGTACATACGAATACATACATACATAAATATATGTATGTATTTTGCAGTTAATTGATTAATTTTTTTGACTGGCTTTTAATGAAGTGTACATTAGAATTAACTGCGCAAAACATATATGTACTTATGTCTTGTCACTATTTCTATTCAATACAGTTTCGTGTTTTAAGAGCCCTTTCCGTACATGCACATTTAAGATAAATGCATAATTTTTTGTAATTTTGACATTATTTTCATACAAAATATCGCTGCTAGCTGCACTTTGACTTAATTACCTCAAATTTATTATTCTGTCACTATTCTCTTTGGTCTTTTCTTCAACTTTAATATTAATAACAAAATTGCTGAACATGCACTTACCTGCACATTTTGGGCAGGTAACTGCATTTAAGGTAACAGCATTCTTTAGTTACCATCGTGAAAAACTGACTGTGCTGCTAAGTCAAAATAACTGTAAATCAAATTTCTAGGAAATATTATTAAAGAGAAATCATAAAGGAGCTGTTTTACTTTTGATTAATTTATGTTTTTTTTTTTCTTGAAAAAGTACTGAGGGTATGTCCCCCTACGTATGCAATCAACCATGTGTGATCAAACAAGCATAAGTAGTCTTAATTCTTAATCACGTAAACATATGAGATAGACAATTTGGGCACATAATTTTCATTCCAATTGATTTAAAAGAATGTTCTAATTTCCATTAGAATTTAACCCAAACACATTCTACAGTAAACACTGTATACATGGTCAAGACAATTAACTAAAATAAATCAAATCCTCCTCCATAGTAATAATGAACCAAGCAGCTTCATTAACAACTGACAAAGCAGAAACAAAATCTTTCTAGCGTTTTACTGCTTTCATACGTATGCATTTGGAATAGGCCACCTCCTTCTTCTCCTCATATTCACTGCAAAAATAGACAAATAAATATACTATATATACATACATACACATACATATATAAAATTATAGTCAGTGAATATGCATGCATTAGACTATGAGCCTGTTTTCTATGAGTTTTTTTTTTTTGCCAATCATGCTCTGTTTATCACAATTAGTAAAAACTTTTAGATGAATTCACTAACAGTTACTTACTGACTGACTAAATAAACTTTAAGAGATGGATGCAGTTCTATGTCCATATACATACATACATATGTACATAAATATTGTAGCTAACAGACCAACTTATCAGTCGAACGCTTTTGAGTGCGTGCTTGTTTTTCATTTATTTATATTTAATTTTATTTCTTTATACACGATTTTAATTGTTTTTTTTTTTTTTTTTGTAAAATTTCTTTTTTTTTTTAGTTAATTTAAGTTGTATTCATTAACGATGACGAAGTGCTGCTAACAAAAGTGCATCTTCTTCAAAATTGTTCAAATCATGCTGTAATTAAACCAGGTGGCATCACTGCGTCAGGTTGTTAATTTTTTTCTGAAGCTTAAGTTTGTGATATAAAATGTGAAAATTCTATACAAACACATTTGTTTAACAGTTTTCATTATTAATAAAAAGCGACAAGCAATTTAATTTGTGTCATTTTATTGTATTTTAATTTAAAATACATATATATTATTTGTGCTTAAATATTGTAAGTCAAAATATTTTCAGCCTGGTAACGCTTTAGTGCTGCCACCTTAATAACAGCATCATAACTTAATTGTTAAAAGCTTTAACGGGCTATTTAAATTGTCGCCACTGTATATTCACTTATAGTTCATCATACACACACATTCATCCATACATACTTTCATACATACATACAAATGTACGACTAAGGCGGCATAGATGACTGGCATGTTGAGCAGACTCATGGCGAATGTCGGCGGCCCGACACAGGGCAAGAGGAGGCTGATTATGGCAGTCACGAATTGGATCTTGCTGCATGGGAGCGAGATTTGGGGCGATGTACTGGGTGAGAGAACCAAACGCAGGGTGCTCGAGGCGGTACAGCGGCCGGCGGCCCTTAGGGTTGCTTCGGCTTACCGCACGTCCCTCGGGCGCTGCGGTCCTGGTGAAATGTGGAGAAATACCCAGAGACCGCTTGGCGCGCGAACGGAGGAAGGCGTGAAAATCGAGGGGGGACGGCCCTGGTGTTGGTGCTATTGGTCTAAAAACCCAAACTGTCCGGCGGTGGCAGGACAGGTGGACCGCGGAGAATGTCGGCAGGTGGACGGCGAGGCTGAATACCTGCGTGGAAGTATGGATTCGGAGGAAATTTGGGGAAGTTAACTACTTCCTGACACAATTCCTCTCGGGCCACGGATACTTCCGAAAGTTCCTGTACCGGATGGGCAGGGCAGATGGTCCCGACTGCATTTACTGTGGTATGACGGATGATGATGCAGAACACACTTTCTTCGACTGCATCAGATGGCATACTGAAAGAAATGCAATGGCGCAGCGGCTTATCGGGTTCACTCCTGCCAGCGTGATGGGGAGGATGCTCGATTGCGAGGACAATTGGTACGCTGTGTCGCAATACGTAGGCTACGTTCTATGGAGAAAGAAGAGGGACTTCGATGTGTTGCTGCATAGCGGGGCCCCTCTGACGGGGACCAGGGAATACGGGCCGGGGCCATGGTGCCGGCTGCAGACTTGGCGGACCCAGACGTGAGTAAGGGCGGTCCTGATTGGGACGTCGCTCTGGTCCTTCCCGAAGTAATGCGGAAAGCGGTCCCGGGAAGGAATCTACCCAGAGGAGGCGGGAATTTTTTAGTGGTAACACCACTCGACGCAGATGACGACGGTCTCTGTAAGTGCGAAAGCATTTTCAACCCTACCTCACACGCCAAAAAAAAAATGTACACCACACATTCGCTTTCATTGCATTCGAATCGATCTAAATTTCAAAAGAAGTGTCAAAATTTAATTAAAAAATTTAAAAATGTATGGAATTGGTGAATTGGCTGTTGCCTTATGGCAATTTTATCAAATACATGCATATTTATCTGATTTACCAATTATGCAGCAAAATGCAGCTATAGCAAATTTAAGCTCTTAAAAAAACTTGAATGACGTAATTTGGTTGCTGGTAGAAGTCGCAATGTGATGATATTAATAATTAAATTTAAAAATTAAACAAATTATGGAAAAAATTTAAAAAGGTGTATTTGAACTACTGATAAATGACCAGTAGTTAAATTGATTTTTAATTCTACTACAGATCCTGATGTGATAGATTACTTTAATAAAACTTTATTATCGTATACTTTTGCCGATATCATCAGAATTGCAAGGAAATGAAATCTTCATTAAAAAAAATTTACCAATACTAATAAGAAAACAACCGTTATTCGAGAGTTTATGTTTTACATAATTTCTCCTCTCTAAAATTTAATTTTTTTTTACCATACGGATGAGTTTTCTGTGGAATTCATGTAAAGTTTTTATTCACCATGGACGCTAATTTGTAGAAATGTTTATTACTTCAGCAATCTTTTGGGAAACGAAATATGTATGTACTTACATGACAAATAATATTGTGCTTGAAAATTGAAATAAAATTTTTTTGAATATTTTACTTGTTTAGTTTCGTTTAAAGAAACAGCAACATTATATTTACAAATTGTTTAGTTTAGGAGATGTTTAGCTGCTGCTTATCAATAGAAAGTGTTCTCTTTGTGTGGTCAGCAGTGTTTCATTTCCCACATCTACTTAATTAATTTGTAGTAACAACCAAAAATATTATAATTTATTTTAATTTTCTTGCCAGCAGCATAAAAAATCCCCTTTACTTTTTTATCTATACATATGTATATGTTTGTTTTACTTTTAAAAATTATGTGCAATAAAAAGTAAATCATAATTAACCCATACACATACTTAATAAATAAAAATAATTTTCACCACAAAAACCAAAAGAAACCATAAAAAACAGTAAATTTTGTTTTAATTGCTACTGCGAACAGAAACTCTATGAAGAGCAATGAAATTAATACATATACACCTGCTCCCTTATTAACGATATTAAAAGTATAACCGTATAAGTATAAACGTACGTTTTGTAATATTAACATAACATAACATTAGCATTAGTATTACTCTTCAACATAAATGGACAATTGTCATCTGATGCATTTATATTTCGTGGCGGTAATAGTTTCAATAACTTTTTTTCTGTCCCAGGTGTTCACGAACAACGCATACAAATCTAAAATTTTATTATTTTTTACTTTTTGGTTTCTTTTTTAAGTCGGTTTCATTTTGTTTTGAAATTTTTATTTTATGCTTTTTGTGTCTCAATCTTCTTCAAATTTTTTTGATATATTATTTTTTATTTATTTTAATTTTTATTTATTAATATATTATTTTATATTACTATTATGACTCGCCTTTAATAAATAAAACCTCTAAAAGAAAAATTTCTATCTAGGGGATGTATATTTCCCAGATCTACCCGTGATAACAATGGGACCATACTGTAATGAGCTTTCCAACGGAAAAAAATGATTAAAATCGGTTAACCAAGTAAAAAGTTCAGAAGAAGAGAAACTGTAATCCTCCAATTCTCCTGTCATTAAAGTGACACCCACCACACGAGCTTTCCAAAGAAAAAAATAATCATCAAATCGGTCCATCGAGTAAAATTTCTGTCTAGGGGGAGCTGTATTCCGCCGATGCATCTGCAATTAAAATGGGGCTACCTTGTAAGCACGAGCTTTCCAATAAAAAAAGAATCAGCGACATCTATCCACTCAGTAAAAAGGTTTGCGTTAATACATAAAATAATACTGTCGAATTGAGAATCAGCGCCTTTCTCAAAGTCGGTTAAGCAGTGACCACTATACTGTGTATATTTTATTATTAGAAAACCTACCCATAAAATAAATTTAAATGTGTTTTTAAAAATTTTAATTTGAATATGAATTTTAATTTTAATACGTCTGCAGTATACAGCTCTGTGAAGTCGTATTTACACATTCATCAGGAACCTGCCTTATCGATGGACATAATTATTTAGCAGGTTTAGTCAATTTACAAAATATTATACAAACATTTCATTATAATAAATTTTAATTTTTTATTTTAATTTCTTAAATATAAATAAAATATTTGTTATTATTATTGTTCCTTGGTAATAACAGAATGCCATAAATGTGTTGACAGCATTGTTTCTTTGACATTTTTTGTTTTCATAACATAAATTTATATAGTTTCAATAACTTTTTTTCTGTCCCAGGTGTTCACGAACAACGCATACAAATCTAAAATTTTATTATTTTTTACTTTTTGGTTTCTTTTTTAAGTCGGTTTAATTTTGTTTTGAAATTTTTATTTTATGCTTTTTGTGTCTCAATCTTCTTAAAATTTTTTTGATATATTATTTTTTATTTATTTTAATTTTTATTTATTAATATATTATTTTATATTACTATTATGGCTCGCCTTTAATAAATAAAACCTCTAAAAGGAAAATTTCTGTCTAGGGGATGTGTATTTCCCAGATCTACCCGTGATAACAATGGGACCATACTGTAATGAGCTTTCCAACGGAAAAAAATTATTAAAATCGGTTAACCAAGTAAAAAGTTCAGAAGAAGAGAAACTGTAATCCTCCAATTCTCCTGTCATTAAAGTGACACCCACCACACGCTAAGCACGAGCTTTCCAAAGAAAAAAATAATCATCAAATCGGTCAATCGAGTAAAAAGTTCTGTCTAGGGGGAGCTGTATTCCGCCGATGCGTCTGCAATTAAGATGGGGCTACCTTGTAAGCACGAGCTTTCCAATAAAAAAAGAATCAGCGACATCTGTCCACTCAGTAAAAAGGTTTGCGTTAATACATAAAAAAATACTGTCGAATTGAGAATCAGCGCCTTTCTCAAAGTCGGTTAAGCAGTGACCACTATACTGTGTATATTGTATTATTAGAAAACCTACCCATAAAATAAATTTAAATGTGTTTTTAAAAATTTTAATTTGATTATGAATTTTAATTTTAATACGTCTGCAGTATACAGCTCTGTAAAGTCGTATTTACACATTCATCAGGAACCTGCCTTATCGATGGACATAATTATTTAGCAGGTTTAGTCAATTTACAAAATATTATACAAACATTTCATTATAATAAATTTTAATTTTTTATTTTAATTTCTTAAATATAAATAAAATATTTGTTATTATTATTGTTCCTTGGTAATAACAGAATGCCATAAATGTGTTGACAGCATTGTTTCTTTGACATTTTTTGTTTTCATAACATAAATTTATAATTGTCAGAAATGCGAATGGAAGTGGAGCGGTAAATTTATACTCGCAAAAATTTTTTAGAATAATTTATTATATATAATCAAACAAAATTCAGCAACTATTGGATTTTTAAAATGCAATCCAGTGTTTAAATAGTGTTTTACGAAAAACAAGTGTTAATTATTGAAACAAATGGTTGCTATTAGGAAATTTGTTACATGTTGAGAAAATTCAATATTTGGGAAAAATATTTTGTGTGTTATTTCTTATGTAGATTATACAAATTAATTCCCCTAAATTAAATAATATACAAAGTAAAGCACCACAATAAAATACACTAAAGCTAAATTAAAAGAAATGAAAGAAACAAACGCATTTGGTAAAATAGAAAATGTACTTAATTAAGTAAAAGTTTGTTTGAGTGTATGTGTGCAAAGAATTAAAATTAGAAAAGCAACAAAGGAAAAATCAGATTTTTTTTTATAAACAGCTGCTTTTTGTTTTTGCTTCGTTATTATTTGTTGATAAGAACACAATTCTAATGAAATGTTTACTGTGGAGTCAAGCGTCTGAAAATATTTCCGTATAGCAGTGAAATTTAAATATAGTTCTCTTAACCGGCACTGATTATTGTGGTGTTCATCTAATTAATAATTGCATGAAACAATGGATATTATAGGCTTAATTCGAGCAACTACCCACGATTATGGTGATATTTTCTCTGATGCTTGGTGGCACCTTCTCAATATGGAATTGAAAACAGCTGTAAGTTTTTTATACGCACAAATATATACCTAAGTTTTTGCGCATATGTTTAATTACGACAAGAGCACAGAAAATGTGTGATCTAAATATTTATTTGAATATAACATTTTAACACATTAATCTTATCATTGAAATATTTTACGAAGTAGAAGAAATCGTATGACTCAAATACTAATGGTAATATGAGTAGTTACTATCTAATTGTAGAATCTATGCCAGGGTGTTTCTTAAATGCTTTTATTATAGTTTGAAGTTCAAAGCTATTAAACATGGACCCTGTTCACTTGACCGTGGTGAAATACACTTATTTGTATGTACTTTTCACTTTAATTAAAAGTGTTTTAATTAGCATAGAACTATAATATGATCTGGTTTTTTTTGCGCTATAGATTTCTATAAATAAGATTAATAGTATATTTTTTTAGTTAAGAACAAGTTACAGAGAGTCCTCCAACGTGCAAAAAGTTGGCTTTTTAAGTTTGGATATTATCATTTTTAGATTAACCGAATTTAATTAAAAAGTCAACTTGATTAAAAACCCGATATTTTTTTAATAAAAAAAATATAAATCGATTTCGATCAATGACCTAACAATAGATATTATCTGCATTTTCTATTCTAAAAACGCGCTTTCTGCTGACTATTTATTTGTAAAGTTTGTATTTGAATTACGTATTGGAGATGTACACCGCTCACATAATTATCACGATCATGCGTGAACCAGGTCAGATCATGAGTTATTCCGTGATTCGTAATTTCAGCAGATAATAATATTATATAAGAGTGTACAGAATTTCAATATGACGCGGTAAAAGTGTTTTGGAATAATTTTAATACCAATTCAAAGAAAAAATATATGTTTCGGCACTGAAAAACTAGTATGATGTTTTTTAATATTTTAGAAATTTTAATTCAACATGAAACATTCTTGTTTGGCAACAAAATTTGTTTACATTACAAGTAAATTTTGAAACAATTTTTGTGGTTGATCAAAATTTATTGAAAGCTGCATGTTTTTCAGTAAGCAGTGAAATTTATTCCAAAAACATTTATTGCAGTAAAAAATTTACTGCAGTAAATCATTACACCATGTTTTCTGTAAAATTTTATTGCTTACTGCAATTTTTTCGAATAATCGGGAAATTTATAATTTTTAATGCATTATAAATATAGTGCATTATGCCCATGTATGTTCAATAAACATACATATTCCCTGCAGAGTGTTGACCATCGAAAAAATTAGTACTTGCTCTCCCATTCAAAACCGACTGAAGAAAACTAGTCTGGATGGGGAATTCATATTCACTTTTAACCACTCACGCAATCCAGCATTGTCAATATGGAAAATTATGGACACGTTTCCTAAACTAAATGCTAATTTAATTAAATGAATACCAATTGAATATCACATACTCAATCGTTGTTACTTAAAATCACGTTGGACAGGGAATTGATGAACATTTTATTCTTCTCCTCAACTGCTAGCCTTTCAAATCTTAATAGTTGAAATCATACAAAGTTAACTAAGAGCAATTCAAGTTAAATGCTGAGCAATAAAAGGGAGATGTATTTACAAAGAAATAAATAATTAAGAAAAAAAAATTAAAATTAGATAAAAGTATTGTTTGCATACATTTGTATGTTTTTATGTATGTATGTATGTATGTATGTATGTATGTATGTATGTATGTATTGCAATGCAAATAAAATATTTGTATGCATTTGGCATTATCGGCTTAACTGTTTGTGAAGATATTGAATGTAACTGTGCTGAATAACGATGAAAATTTTAAAACTAAAATGTAAGTTAGGAACGCCATTATATTTACTACTCATTTATGTGCACATTACATTCTTAAATGATTAGACGCGTCCCACTAAAGAAGTCTTTGTTTTATTTCTTTTTTGTTATTCATGTGTGCAGGCAGACTAAATAACACTTTTTTAATAAAAATAATAACTTAGATTAAAAAATTAATTATAATGATAATAATTACCCCACAAATTATATTACAACTGTTTCTTTACGTAAAATTCAAAACTTTAGTAGCGTTGCCAGTTGCCGAATATGGTATTTCGTATGGCAACGTCGAACGGCAAATTTTTATTATTTTATCAGGGACTACCACTAAAGGCATGACTTAGAGCTGATTCACACTTATCAAATTTGCCTGATCAGTTATTGTTAAATAATCTTTTGAACCTGCATTTACGTTCATACACAGAAACATTTTTGCGTCAAGTTTCGCTTGTTTTACAATACTACGGTTATTAGATAAAAACTATTTAGTCTTGCATTAAATAACACAGTAATAACTATCCTTTGTCGACAATGTTAGAAAACTGAAATATTTTTAGTCACATATTGACATTGTAACCACAGAGGTCTAAAATTGTAACATGTAACACGTCGCTTCATTTAAGAAATCGTTTATGCGATTAGAAACTTGTAATATATTTATTAAATTATATACATACATACATACATATGTATGTATTCGTATGTATGTAAAGTTATTTTCTTTTCAAAAAAGTTTCATGAATTTTTCTATAAAAAAAAAACATTTATGCTGAAATATGTATGTGTGGTCCCGTACTTTTCCACACATCTGCCTCTTTATGAGAGAAATTATAGTTTTCTCTCAATTTATAATTTCTCTCAATTTTATAATTTACTAAAAATGCGTGGAGTAGGCTAATTTCAATTTTAAATTTAACTTTGGATAACGCTTAATAAAAATACGCAAATATTAAGAACATATTTTGTGATAGAGATTAATTACCTTCTATTTATTATAATTAAGACACACTATTTCACAACAACAACAAAATTATCAACAAGTTATAATTTATTTGTGAACGACAAATAGTTGCTAAAAATATTACATGAAATAATATAAACAGAAATGCAGGGTGGGGGGGCTAGTAATTATACGCTAATGATGTGATTCGAGACATGCTGGTAAATACATAGATACTGGTAACTTAAAATTTCCTGTTTTATAATTTTAATATTTTGCATATTGGTTAATAATATCTTTATATTAAACTTTGTACGAGAATATATTAAAACAATTAGTTAGAATTAGTGATATTTATTTGAACTACAATTATTACAAATGAAGGAATGAAAATTTAGTTATGTTTAAGTTCGTTGTTAATTTATCACGTTAATATGAAAAATTACTTTTCATTTTAGAATAAACAAAAAAAAAACAATTAATCTCCAACACCAGTTGAGTTGAATATTTTCTATGACACTACACACGTCATCAGTACTCTCAGGCCCTAAGACATGTTTGTCTATATTAACCTGACGATATAGAGTAGCAGGCATAAATTTATTAAATTAATACATACATCGAATTTATTTTTACTCGCATTGAATAAAATAAATTGCATTTAAATGCCTATTATTATTATTTTCTTCTCAAAGGTTTACCATAGTCAACTATTTTTATTTTGTATTCTTCTAGTGTGTGTAAATATTTTTCGGTATCAATGTAAATGTTGTTACAAATGGTACATTCATATGCATTCAAATAAGAGGAAAACCACTTGATTTCAATACAACTCCCAGCAAGCAAACATGCATTTAACATTTAATTGCTATAAAATTATTAAATTTTTACGTGTAGACTCCTCCAACCTTCAAGAAGTTGTTGCATTTGAGAATTTTAAAAAGTGTTTAAGAAAAATTCAAAATTTTACTTTTTCGAAATGAGTAAAATTCAAAGTTCCATGAACTGAGAAATAATTGGGAGATGAATTTCCTAGACTGATTGACACTGTTGCCAGCTTGAGCGTAATTATACATATTACGTGTAATTTCTACTTGCATGTGTCTTGTGTAATCAGTTTCATGTGTAATCGCTGTCTGAAATTAAACTTAGAGTTATATTTTTTATTAATTTTTGTCAGTGCAACCTTTTTTTTCATTTGAGCCTGCACAAAGGTTGTATAAAAAATCAAATTGGAATAATTCATGTCATTGCCCTGGGCCATTATAAAACATACTCCTAAAAGGATGCAATTGACTACAATATGCCTGGTAGAATTGTGATTTTTCGGAAATTTAAATACGATTTTTAATACTTTACTTACCATTTTTTATAAATGCTCTTCGATTATAAGAAGTGTGAATATGTTAACAAAAATATTTGCAACATATTTGTTTCCCAAGTTTTTCAACTTTCCTTTCTTTTTTTATTACCTTATTTGGGAGGATTTTTCCCAATTAAGTATTTGCTCAGAAAATTTTTTTACTCAATTAATAATTTAGTCGAATCCACGTTATTTTAATTGATTTTGGTGTTCTCTCAAGAAAGTGCAATCAAAAAGGTCAAATTTTAAAATTTTTTTCTATTAAAACTTTTAATTGATTCTGCTCTTCGCGTGAAAAGTTGAAATCTAATTATTATTTTAATTAAATCTGTTTAATTGAAGAATTTTATAAACGAAGACATATTTGACTCATTAGCATTGCATTTTTCAAAAAGAATCGTAATGATTATTTACTTTTTTTCTTGTAGAAAATTTGATTACGATTAGGATTACAAAGAATCTGAAAGGAATCGGGATTACTTGCAATTACTGAAAATAATCAAAATGAATAAGAAAATAATACCGATTACTTTCAAGGATTCTTTTGTTATTTTTCATATATGTGTGCATTCGCCTTGAATACAAATTTAAAGTAGTCAACAATAATTCCTTATAACGAAACTTAAACATTTTCTTAATTTTCACGCAGAACTATTGAAAGCCAAACAACACACTAACCTTCATTCTATGCAAAATTTCTTCAAAACAATCTCTATTTTCTCCCACGAGCATGTGATGTTATCAATATCACACATTTGTGATTCAAATATCAGATTTCTTTTAAACTCCAATTACTCTTATTATCAATTAAACATTTTTTAAATCAAAAAATGAAAACAAAGTTTCTTAATGCTTTGACTTTGTGTTTGTTGGGTTATTGCATCTAGAGAAAAGAGCGGAAATGTAAATAAAATTCGACCACTGGGTGACATTTTTATTTCTGTTACAATTGAATACACGTATTTATTGTTGTTGTTGTTGTTGTTGTTGTTGTTGTTGTTGCAGCAGTAGTTGCTATAAATAAAATTCAAATTATGTATGCGGTTTCGCGATAGCGGTGGCGTATGAACATTTCAACAAACTGCATTATTACGTGTACACTACGAGTTTGTACCTCCACGCAAAATTAAATTCATTTATTGTAAACAAAATTTAATATGCTGTTGTTTATGTTTTATTTTCATTTCTGTTTGTGCAATTTTTCAATGGCAATGTCGTGTGCGAGCAGACATTAAGAAAAATGCAAATATTTTTCAAATGCATACGACGACAAATAGAGAAAACAATAATAAGTTTGACAAATAAAATTACAAAACAAAGTGATGAACAACAAATGTGATTTTAAAAGATTTGAATATTGTATTTTACGAGGGTAGTTATCTAAAATTTATATACATTTAATTATAAAATACGAGCAGAGCAAACAGCTGACAGTTATTAAATATTCAAAATTTTCTTTTTGTTTTTTTTGTTTGCTTTTAGTTGACCGTTTATATATCCATTGGCCTTCTAACTGTTATCCTCATTATCTGGTATATTTTCTATAGAAAGTGGTTACGTGATAAAGAGCGTGAGAAATACCTTTTGGAACAGAGCGCTTATTCTTCAGCGGATTTAAGAGGTTTACGTTTTCGTAAAAGGGATAAGATGCTTTTCTATGGCCGTAGAATGTTGCGCAAAGTGAAAAATGTTTCCGGTCAAGTTTATGGTGGACAGGGCAGAAAGCGTAAAGCAGTTATGCGATTTGCCAAAAAACTTTTACAATTGCGCAAAGAAAATATTCCCCTGCAAATGAGAACAGTTGAACCGCCAGCCGAATATTTAGAAGAAACAATTGAAGGTTCTGATCGTGTACCACCAGATGCTCTCTACATGCTGCAAAGTATAAGAATTTTTGGCCATTTTGAGAAGCCCATATTCCTTAAACTATGCAAACATACCGAAGTTTTAACGTTGGAACCGGGAGATTTTCTTTTCAAAATCACCGATGCCGACGATAGTGTTTTCATAGTGCAATCTGGCCAAATAAATGTTTTCATTTCAAATGCGGACGGTAGTACATTGTCGCTAAAAACTGTTCGAAAGGGTGAATCTGTAACTTCTCTATTGAGTTTTGTAGATGTCTTATCAGGCAATCCGAGCTTCTATAAGACCGTTACTGCAAAAGCAGTAGAGAAAAGTATAGTCATTCGATTGCCAATGCAGGTAAGTAACATCTGTTTAAGAACTTGTTAAATAATTTTAAAAAGACCACTGACAATAAATTCAATATTTAGAAGGAATTTAAACGATAGATATGCATGTGTTTATTACTTGTTGTGGCTTTGAGCAATGCACAGTGCAAGATTTAGCAAATCGAGCTGGGCAAAATTAAAAACTCGGTAAGTAGTTGAGATCGAGTTGTGGATTTTCGTTCAGGGCAGAACTAGACCAATCTGGGACTTTGCTAAAAATTTGTTAGAAATTGGGCAACTACCACGCCCACATCCCGTACCAATAGAAAAATTTTTCGTTGAATATTTAGCTTGAAATTTGTTATAATTTTTTGTAAATATATTTTCTTTTCAGTTATAAATAACTTTTTCCTTCAACATACCATATTAAAAATTTTAATTATATTATTAATTGACCTTTTTTATTATATTTTTTGCAATATATTTATTAAGCTTGAGGTCTTTTTCTTTTATTTTATTTGGTTTTATTATTCGATATTTCGTTAACAGCTTGTTAACATCATCAGGAATAATTGATTATTCCTATATATAATTGATTATTCCTGATGATGTTAACAAGCTGTTAACGAAATATCGAATAATAAAACCAAATAAAATAAAAGAAAAAGACCTCAAGCTTAATAAATATATTGCAAAAAAAAAACATACCATATTAAGTTAAATTGAACGAACAAATTTTGGAAAATCCTTTTTATTTTTTATAGTCGGTATGAAACGAAGAACTATGCCGAAGTTTTCTACATATCGATCATTCACTTCAACAATGTCATAATTATAATTATTAAAGAAACTAGTTTTGTAAAAAACGTACTTAAAATTGTCAATTTACATGCCTCTTAATGGGGAAATGAAAAAATAATCTTCAGTCAGGAGGTGAGTTCTAAAACTATTTGCATGAATTTTTTACACAAGATAAAGGCCGATATGAAGAATTATTCTGCATTATTAACTCAAAAAGTGTATTTTTTGGATTATGACGTTTTTGAAGTACATGAGCCGATATGTACGAGTATGTATGTATGTCTATAATCCAGAGAAGAGTCAAGTATTTAATTTTTTTGTGTTTTCACGAATATTTCAAAAATTTCCTTGTATGAGGTCAAGTCACCCATTGTGCATTTTTAAACAAATCTGCAAATGATGTGATAAGTGATCGTTGACGGTTCAAAGCTGTGATTAGAATTAAAAATGAAATTCAAAATTGAAAAAGTTACTTTTGTTCAGCTGGATTATTGGAATCTTACACTGTGCAATGTGAGCTCCACAGACGTCATCAATATATGTACTACAAGCAATGCTTTTGAAAAGTTAACAATTTACTACGTATGTATGTATATGTTTATAAAATAATAAATAAATTGGAAGAATATCGCAAATAAATTTATTCGATGACGGTAACCAACTTTCACATAAAAGAGAGGGGGAGGAGTAGCATGTTGTATTTAGTTTTCATAAATTAAATTGCATGTTCAATTGAAATACCTTTTTCATAGTTGCAAATTAATAAAAATTGACAGACAGAATGACCATTCATAAATGCTACAATTTAGCATTTAATTAGCAGAACGGACGTGCTGTGCCCTCCGCACACATTAGTTTCATGTTAACATTTTAAATCAACATCACCGTTAAGTTTTCGACCCTCTCGAATTGAAATTATTGCCCTCATTCATTAATTGCAAAACAATTTACACACATATTAATAAATTATTTAACAAAACTAAAAAAAAAAAAAACGTTTCATTGAAAGGCTTTTAAAGAGGTTTTTGATGAAAATCCCGACATAATGATACGTGTCATACAAGTCATAATGATACGTTTACAACGTGTGCTCTTCACTGCTTTGCGCAACTACTTGGGTCTAAATTCGGAGTTGGTACAAAATCATATGCGGCATAAGGTGACGCAGCAGCAGCAACAAACAAGTTCAACTGCCACACAACAGCAAAGAATTTCTCCTGGACATCGTAAAGCGCAAGGAGAAGCAGTTCAAGATAGTTTAACTGAGGCCATACCTTCACCTGATATGCTGGTAGATTTGGCCGCCTATGAGACACCACTGCAACAGCAGCAGCAGCAGCAGCAGCAGTTACCTTTAGCACCACATGCCACATCCCATGCATCGCACCCAAATCAGTCGGCACAAAATGCTCCCGGCTGTAATGCTGGCAATCTGTCCACACGTCGTTATTCTACGACTGCAGCTGAAATCAATATAAATGCTTCTTCAGTAGACATGCAGCTGGTGCGCATGTCAGCTGTAGACAGTTTTCTTAAAGAACTGGGTTTACCCGAAGAGGACCGTTCCTTTTTGGAGCCTTTTGTAGAAGTTCAAGAGACCGATGCCGATGTTACTTTGATAACGGAAGGCAATTCAGATGATATTTGTGTTTGGTTTGTTATGACGGGCGGTTTGGCTGTTTATCAAAGTGGTGTTGATGCTATTCGTAATTTTAAAGCTGGCAAGTCCAACGTCTTTATACACCATGTGCATCCGGGTGAAATTGTCGGTGCTCTTGCTGTTCTTACTGGCGAAGCTAGTGCTTACACAATTGTTTCATTGTGCCCTAGTCGAATTGCGTTTGTGCGTCGACCCGCCATTTATCAAATAATGCGCGAAAGGCCCAAAATTGTCTTAGATATGGGCAATGGCGTGGTTCGTCGGCTGTCGCCTCTAGTCAGACAGTGTGACTATGCTTTGGAATGGATATTCTTGGAATCGGGCAGAGCAGTTTACCGCCAAGATGAAGTTAGTGACAGCACCTATATTGTGCTAAGTGGACGCATGCGTTCAGTCATTACGCAATCATCTGGTAAAAAGGAAATTATAGGTGAATACGGCAAAGGTGATTTGGTGGGAATTGTTGAAATGATAACAGAAACTTGCCGGACAACAACTGTGATGGCCGTCAGAGATTCAGAACTTGCCAAATTACCTGAAGGTCTATTTAATGCCATCAAACTGAGATACCCTATTGTAGTATCGAAATTAATAAGTCTGCTGAGTCATCGCATATTGGGTACCATGCAAACACGTACTGGCAGCTCCGCTGCTCCTCTAGAGGCCAATCCTGTGACTCACAAATATTCCACGGTAGCATTAGTACCTGTCTCTGAAGATGTTCCTCTAACCGCTTTCACTTACGAACTGTTTCACTCGCTGTGTGCCATTGGGCCAACACTGCGCTTGACGTCGGAGGTTGTGCGAAAACAATTGGGAATTCATATCTTTGAGCAAAGCAATGAGTATCGCTTAACTTCTTGGCTGGCGCAACAAGAAGATCGTTACATCATTACTTTGTATCAATGCGATAACTCCCTAAGTGCATGGACTCAACGGTGCATGCGTCAAGCTGATGTCATATTGATTGTCGGTATGGGTGATAATCCTCCAACAGTGGGCAAATTCGAAAGAGAAATTGATCGTTTGGCCATGCGTACCCAAAAGGAATTGGCTCTGCTTTATTCTGAGAATGACAGTTGCAAGCCCTCAAACACACTACAATGGCTGAATGCGCGACCTTGGGTGACAAGGCATCATCACATCCAGTGTGTCAAACGTATATTTACTAGAAAAAGTCAATATAGAATTGTGAGTAAATATAAGAGAAGCTGGCATTCCTTCCATGAAAAATAATTTTCAAAAATTTCAGAATGATCTCTACAGCCGTGTATTGATGTCGGAACCAAACATGCATTCGGATTTCTCACGTTTAGCACGTTGGCTTACAGGTAATTCAATTGGTTTGGTTTTGGGCGGTGGCGGTGCTCGTGGCGCTGCCCACATTGGCATGCTGAAAGCCATACAAGAAGCCGGCATACCTATTGACATGGTAGGTGGAGTGAGTATAGGAGCCCTAATGGGTGCGCTATGGTGCTCCGATCGCAATATAACTACCGTAACACAAAAGGCCAGAGAATGGTGCAAAGTAAGTAATTTATTTCCATTAATACGCAACATAAGTGACTTTTTATTCTATTTCATATGTACGCGTATGCACATAGAAAATGACGAAATGGTTTTTGCAATTATTGGATTTAACATATCCAATCACTTCGATGTTTTCGGGACGGGAATTCAATAAAACCATTCGTGAGACATTTGGCGATGTCAGTATCGAAGACCTTTGGATTCCTTATTTTACTCTAACCACAGATATTACCGCCAGTTGCCATAGGATACATACAAACGGTACGTATATACCAAATGCGCTTGGCATTTTTATTTCTATTTCTATTTAATTTTGCACAAACATACACATGATCATTTTAATTATCTGTCTTGAACGGTTTCATGGTGAACATGCAAACAAACACTTTTGCTTCCACATTTTCACAATCACTATAAATCATTTCTGCTTTTCGAAAGTGAATTAAGAAAAAAGAAATAAAACAAAAAGTTCATATTCTGAGATTTTTTTACATTTGTAAAAGCAACTAAGAATTTATTTTGCAAAACCAAAAAGTATATTTTATATCAATTATAATGTTTTGAAGTATGTGCCAAGAAAAAAATTCTAATATTTATTCGGTTATTCATTTCTATGTTGCTGCACTTTAATGCTTGAATTCATAAAAAAATTAAATTTATTTGAAATTATTTTAAGAAAATTTTGTATGAAGAATCTGAAACGAAATATGTTTCAAACACGTTTTAAATTTTATGAATATGAGGGTAATTATTTATCAATTGCTTAGTAAATTGTGTAATTTTATAATTATATATATCGTCACCTTAAATGCAAACGGACGTAACTACATAGAAATTCGAAATAAAGTTTTTGATTGATTAAGGTTCTTTTTATCAAACTACATGGTCGCGCAAATTTTTAGACCCCAGCTATCAAAAATTACAACTTTATTAACAAAATTCAAACGGACGTAACTGTGAATGTACTCGTATCTATTTCTTACTGCAAACGGACGTATATGTTCTTGTATGAAAAAATATAGTAGGAAATACTTTTCACAAATCCACTTCAGATTCAACGTAAATTTGAAATGCAGTTACCTGTGACATATTAGTCGTAATATATGAGATTAATTCTGTACATACATACAAAAGGAAACACCTGTATTGTGTAATTTTTTAAGCAAAAGTATGACAGTCAATATGATTCATGCTTCGGCATATGATTACACTGGTATTATTTATTTCAAAACAAATATTACCGATGATTATGAGCTACTTGCACAAAGAACTGGAAGGAAATTTGTAGATCGGTAACCCACCCAATTACATAATCAGAGAATTAAAATAACGAAGAAAAAGTGGCAACATCTCCATCTGCCATATGTGGTTTTTGTAGTTTAAAAATGCATATAATAATTTCTTTTCCTTGGAATGTTTACTAACATAACGTTGATGTTTTAATTTTTGTGTCATTATTGGTGGTAAATTCAAAAATTACAAAAGTGTAGTTACGTATTTTAGTTTCAGAAAAAACCACTAACTAACATAAAAACTTAAATTATTTATTTTCGATATTCATATTATATATTATATTCGAAAAAAATTTTATTTTCCTGAAGAAGCTAACCAAGGGTTAGCGAAATATCGAAAATAAATAATTGAAAAACTTTTTCTAAAAAAGTCCTACAGTGCAAAATATTATTATTGCATACAATAAAAATAGAAGGTCAAATAAAAAGAAGAATTAATATAAAAACTTAAATATATAGAAAAAGAAAATAAATTATTAAAAAATAAATAAGTATCCACACTATAAGTAAATTAAAAAAAAAAAAACCAGCCAATAATAGTTTATTGATATTATAGCGCTTTTTGCTTCTCCTGTAAAAAAATAAAAATGTAGTTACGTCCGTTTGCATTTAAGGTGACGATATATATCAACCCATAAACGCCAAAAAGATGAATGCACCAAAACCAAATTTTATTGGGAAAAGTTTTTTTTTTTCAATCTTAACATACGGTTCTGGCGGTTATGATTCGATATGAAAAAATAAAACGTTCGAAAAATGTTGATGCTGTTTATAATATTTGTATATTTTGGAATTTATGTTGTGTTAAGTATGTATGTATTATGTGTTGCCAAAATCTGTTCATCTTTAATGCGAAATAATTCAACATATTCAAATAATTTCTATTACAATTTGAATTCATTAGTTTCATTTCTATTAAAGTATTTGCTTGTTACAGTCCTTTTCAGTTCTATCAATATATCCTATCTAATTATTCACTTGCAAATGAATACAAAAGGATTTATGGCCGTATACAAAAAAATCTAAACGTATCTTTAAAGTAGACGTTAGTTAACATACGCTGTAGCAAGGTATATTTATTATGTCTGTGCAACTCGGCATGTGTTTTACAAGATTTTTATACTTGGCTTTCAAAATTTGTTTATATTTTACTCATTTGTTTAATTTTAGAGAGCGCTCAATTACAAATTTTACTCATTTCTTTACTTTGAGTAAACAATTAAGGTAATGAAATTAATGGTTTTTCTTGCTAGTGTAGCCGGTGTGTGTTTACTTTTGAGTTAGGAGTAGTCTTCTGTTTTTGACATTCCAAAGTTAATTTACACAAAAAAAAATGCCTGTTGCATTTTGTAGAGCTGCATAGACCTAATAAATAGACCTTGCGCTGTAGGTTTAAGAAACCGTTGTTAAAAAGAAACGTATCCATAAACAGTACTCTAAAGATAAAATTTTGTTTTTTTATTCCGGTAATGCCGTAGTCCCTTTATGGTTGGCGATGTAGAGAAATGAATATCATTTCCAGAAAGAATATTAATGAAATTGTGAAGAAATTTTCTTTTTATTATATATTTTATGTAGTATTTATAATACTTTTGAAATTACATTCCATTAAATTATTAACAATTTTGTATGCTCTGAGTTAAAAATTAACTAGTTTTCTCTTAAAATAAATAAAACAACTTGTTTGTGTTGCACAAATTTTAGGTATTCGAATAACGAGCTTTCTTGCCATGTTTCGTTTACAAGTACATCCCTTAATAACACATTTCTTAGATTGCCACTGTTTGATATTTTGCTTTAATAAAACAAAAATTATGGAGTAAAAGAATTGTCAAAGAAAGAAATCATTCAATTGGCTTAAAGAACCGAAGGCAATTAATACTATATTTTGTTTATTATATAACACTGACTCTTCTTGCCAATTCTTTTTTGAATAAAATCTTTTCACAAGCACAAAGTGCACACAAACGAAACGAATTAAACATAAACATGTCACTGTAGAATAGCTATGAAGTAAGTTCGAATCCTTATATATTAAATTTCATCAAGTTACCAAACGTTTATATATACAATTTGAAGGAATTTTGCTTATCAAACGGTTGTTAAAGCTGCTTTAAATTTTTATGAATATGGCTGTTAAGATTTAAAGATCGTTATACTGATGCCTGTAGAGCAACTAAATTGCTCTGTTGAAGAATTGTTGTTAATATATTTTTTTTAGTTTCATTATAAAAAGCTGTTTGTGAAACATTCATTTAAACATTGCAAAAGTTAAATTTTAAGGTTTATGCTTGAATTTGTGAACAAAAGAGAAAAATAAAATAAAGAAAAAATAAATGTTCATTCATACAACCTGCAAAATTTCCGTCCTACTTTCCTTCTATTTATTCTTAAACAGGATCTCTTTGGCGATATGTACGTTCATCCATGTCACTGAGCGGTTATATGCCACCTCTGTGTGATCCCAAAGATGGACATTTATTATTGGATGGAGGCTACGTCAATAATTTACCAGGTAACTCTAACCTATGTCTCGTAATTTAATATCAAACAATCAGAAAGCAAAGTTTAAACAAAAATGCGGAACACGGAAATTTTATTTTTATAATTTTTTCCAAAAGAACATTTTAAGAGTATATTTTTAAGCAAATTTTTATTAACGGACTGAGTAAGTATTTGCTTCTTCTATCTATTATCTATTATTCACGAAAGTTCATATTTAATAAAAAGTTAAAATTATTTATAGTTTTATAGAAAAAAAAAAAATGTAAAAAACTCAGAATGTGTCTTTAGTTATACACTACTAATTTATATTTTGAACAAGGCAGATCTAACAAAGTAAACTCATACATTGCATACCATCCATCAATTTCCATTAAAGAAAACATTTTTAATTGTGCCCAGAGTACGATTTCCAATTTTGTATATACATATATATTTTGTTGGATACGTCTTGATTTAAAAGTGCAAATTAATATTTTTGATAACAATGTAGCAACAATGAATTCACTTTCGTTTCAATTCACTACCTTTTTTGTCGTTCAACGCTTAACCATTTGAGTTCGGTATAACGGTTTTTTTGCAACATACATATTTCCGAATAAAGATATTGCGCCACATTTTCTTAATTTATTTTCGGTATTCTGTTGCCTTTTCTTTTTATTTTGTTATTATTGTGTCTCGTCCTTTAGGTCACTTGTGGCGTTATGTTCGCGCTAGCATGTCTATTGCTGGTGTATTTCCACCGTTTTGTGATTATAAAGATGGCCATTTATTGCTTGATGGCTGTTATACAAACAATGTTCCAGGTAATATTGTTAGAAATATTTTTTCTCTTTATCAGCCTGCTAAAAATATTTTATACATCATGTCTCCATTACGAGTACATATGATAACATATTTTAATTATTTTTGTGTGGAAGAAAAATCGCTTTAGTATTTTATAATATGGTTTAATATTTAAATAATTTTATTGAGACGTACATACATACAGATATAGTTTATAAAAATATTTAATTTGTATTTTGCATGCAAAAGATTTTATAAGAATATTTTTGTGTTTAAAAATTTCCGCACTGCATTTTTGTTTAAATTATTGTTAGCCAATTGAAAAAGAAAGCCAAACCATCTTATTATTTATTTTACTCGTATTATATTATTTTTGAACTCGATAGCAAATTAAAACCATGTATGAACTAGCAGTTTCCATATTTTTACGTTATAAAAAGAAATCCATTAGTTTGAAATGCATCATTGAAAGAAACAGAATAAAATAATCAAAATTCATGTTCGCATGACCCCAGCCGGGTCAAATCAGAAAAAAGTTTTTTCTGAGTTTTCTGTGCTACAGCACTCTCCTTCGTCGGTATTTGAGCAATAAAACGTCGGCGAAGTAAAATAATAAATAAAATGGCTCAATTAGCTTAAAAATAATGCGTTTAAAATAAAACATCAGAGACGCCGCAACTTTGCTTTATAATTTACACGCAACTGCAAAGTTGCGCAAGAATTAAGCTCTATCTTTCTACCACTTTCACCACCTGTCTGTGTCTTCCCTATCCTTCTCTCTAGTTCCAGTGCAATGTAGGGGATAGCCCCTGAGCACTGGTCCAAGATAAAAAAAAAAAAAAAAAAAAAAGGAGTTTTTGGGAAGAAAAAATTTTTTCAAATGTAGCACAGTAAAGCTATCCGCACCGTTCAGGGCGGGAAATACATATGCGTTTGAATTAAAAAAAAAAAAAGAAATAAACTGATAGTATGTTTATACCATGTTCACACACGGACAGCAATGTTCGTGGTTCGGTCTCTCAAAATTCAATTCGTCAATTCATTTTGTGAATTCCATCCTCTAACGTCGTACACTTTGTATGTTACCATTCATTGAACACAAAGTCTGCTTAACATCGTTAAAGAGATTTAATGTGGCATGCAATGTTCGTACGGTAATTTTGACCCTAGAACGGTAGACAGGTAATTTCTATATTTGTACGATAATTTTAAAAAGTTTTAATTTTTAAGTCTTAGAGCCCAAAAGTTGTTTTTTCATAATGTGTCTACACATGATATACATAGATATTTGTCATAAAAAATACGGTTTCATTACAACTGGTTGTTGTCGGAAGGTTTCACTGGCGAAGGCATAGCCATTGGTCATTGAACAGTAACAGCTTCAGCTGTAACCAATCCAAAGGCACATCAGGTATTGTGTAGCACCGGCGAAGTAAAATAATTACTAAAAACGCTACTAAAAACGAAGTAATACGTCTCCTTGATAGCGGAGGCGCTTCAACAGTGCTATAAAAATAAAGAACGTTGAAAACAGAGTTGTAAGATAGTGAAGCTTCACCTTCTGTCATTTCTGTAACTATTCCTTTCCTCTAGTTTCAGCACAATGCATCGCATGTGTAGGGGTCATCTCCCGAGTGCTGGTCCAAAATAAAAAACTAAGCAAAATAATGCCAATTGTAGTTAAATTCTATACGTTTCTGCCATAAATGTACGAATACTACACTTTAGCTAAGCTTTAAATATTACAAAAATGTATACATTGGTTTTACTAAAAGTGAATAAAAATTATTTTATTATTTATTGCTACTTGTTTCTTTAAGCTTTGCTTGTTTTTTAAAAAAGTATATTGAATTACAAGTATACACCTGGTTTAATAAGAAATTATTATTATTTTGTAGAAAACTTTACGTACGGTAATTTAACCTAATAAACGGGATTATTGTAACGGCTGTACCGAAATCGAATTGAAAAAGTTAACATCACTGATATGAACCATATGGTGGGCACTCGTAGTTCAGAGAACGAACCAAGTTCTACATATTGTTGTCTGAACATAGTATTAGATTCGTGCCATTATTGAGCTCAATATTTCATACAAAATGTAAATTAAGTTATTGACCAAAAATTATGAAATTGTTATAAATATTGAGTAAAACTTCAAGTGCCAAATAGTATTAAATTTCATCGATATAAGAAATAAACATAAAGAAATGCGAAAACGTTAGTTAGTTTTTTTGTTCTAAACAAAATCTGCCATTTTAAAAAGTATATTTTCAAAATAATATCATATAAGTATGTAAATCAAATACTCCCTGTACTAATATTGTTTTGAATCGAAAGGGTTCACATTAGTTATGGAAGCGATGTATTTTTATACGAATTATTTATTAATTATTTATCCAAGTTTTACATACATTATTTGTTTTATTTTGTTAAATATGACTGGGCCTAAATAATACATTTTAATAGATTTTTTTTGCAATTTCCATTCGACTCGAATGCTGTAATTTGGCCCTTGAAATTAAGAACGGAATTGGCTTCCACCAGGGAAACTATTAAATAGATTTTCTTTATATGCCTCCTACTAAATGACACAGATTTCTGACATTTTCGCATTTTTCAAAATATTTTTTTTTATATTTCCTATCCAAATAATGCAGTAAAAAAATTCCTTTTTTTTTATTATTTTCTCCAGCTGATGTAATGCATAATTTGGGAGCTGCTCATATTATTGCCATAGATGTTGGCTCACAGGATGATATCGATTTAACTAATTATGGCGATGACTTATCTGGCTGGTGGTTGCTGTATAAAAAATGGAACCCATTTACAACTCCAGTCAAAGTGCCTGATCTGCCTGATATACAATCAAGATTGGCTTATGTGTCCTGTGTCAGGCAGTTGGAGGCGAGTCAAAAGCACTAAGATTTTTTAATAAAATACTTTATAATTTTACTATTTTGCTAATAGGAAGTGAAAAACTCCGATTATTGCGAATATATACGACCACCGATAGATAAATATAAAACTTTAGCTTTCGGTAGCTTTGATGAGATACGAGATGTTGGTTATGTTTTTGGTAAAAATTATTTCGAAAATATGGCGAAAGCTGGCCGTTTGGGACGCTTTAATCAATGGTTTAATAAAGAGCCGCCCAAAAAAGATAATCATGCCTCGCTCAGTGAATATACTTTTATAGATTTAGCGCAAATAGTGTGCAAGTTGCCCGAAACTTGCGTGTTTCCAGCGCAACAACACCACACCTATTTCTACAGTGAAGATGAAGACTATGATGGTTACATATCGGAACCATCAAACTATAATAGAGTAAGTATACATTAGATAATTCAATTAATCGGTTAACCCTGCGTTCAATTAATCGAGGTTTTGATTTAATCGGTTAACCGTTTCACACAATTCGCAATATATCAATTAAATCAAAATTATAATACCAGCGCCCAAATTACGGCATTCGATATCGAACGAAATTCCTATACATTTTAATAAAATTTTGTTGGAAATTTCGATTTGCATCTAAATTATACATATACATAAGTACTCGTATAGTGTTAATAAAAAAAAATAATTATTCAACTTCAATTCTTTTTGAATTTCAAATGTTAGTTTAAAAGTTTAAATGCTGCTTCTGAAATAATACTTCACTTATTTTGCCATTAGAGTCCTTTTTGGATATTTTTAAAACTCCCAACATTTTGAATATTTTCACTTTCAACCCGGTTCTGAAGTCTCTTTAACCGATTAACCATTAATAGATTGAATCCAACAGATCAATTATTCGAATTTTTTAAGAAACCCCCGTTGCGAATATTTTAATACAAAAAAAAAAATTGCAAGTATTACAGTGTCTTTAATTCATTTTATTAAAGAAAAGTTTTAACAATTCATATGTTATACAAAAATAATTGTAATAATGAAATTAAAATTAAACCAAAAATTGCATACTTCAGATGCAATAAATTTTTATAATGTTTATACATATGTATATGTTTGTTTTTCATGCATATAAGGTCTGTCCCAGGTACATAAGAAAAGTGCCAGAAATCGAAAAAATTTACCCTAAAGCGTTCCAGATAACTAGTTTTGTGCATTTTTGAGAGAAAATGAGAGAGTAAAATTTTTCATTTCCTGTAAAAAGTTGCACGAACTTTTCCTTTGCGTAAGTTCGGGATAGAATTAAATTATCAACTGTTTTTTTTATTTACATATGAAACTAAGAAATTAATCAGAAAGTTTGCAAAGAAACGAAAAAAGTTTTTAGTTAAAAGTTTATGAAAAAGCAAAATGGAAGATTTTTCAAATAACCTTGAAGTTGTTAGTGCATATTTATCACTTTATTTAATAAAAAATGGCTTTAACTTTTTTTTTGTTTATTTGCATTCACTTTTTACAGCTGTGGCGAATGATGCAAATGTTTTGCTTTTAAAATATTACGCAATTTAAGCGATGAAAATCACTAAAATAAAATTTATTTGAGAAAGTAAACAGATTTCAAGATGTTCAATTGGGGTTTTTAGCGTTCCAGCAATTTTGGGGAACTTTTTAACATTCAGAGAGTAATTTTCTTTTTGTTCGCTAAAGTTCGGGCACTTTTGTTATGCACCCGGAACAGACCTATAAATTAATATATGACCGAATTTTTTCTCAAAGAAAATACCATTCGACATTCGAGAAATTTACATTTAATAAAAAACACGACAGCCATAGCATTGAAAAAAACCGGTCTGATCACCCTAGTCAGTGTACATAAAATCATATCATATTGGAATTTTAATTTAACAAGACATTTTTATGGTACTATAATTTATTTCTTTTTTATTTTTGAAACATAGAATCAAATAAAAATGAAACGTACTGGTACTTCGTTGTCTTTATCCGAAAACGAAATGGATTCCGATATAGAAGTTGATCTCACGTTAGCGATTAAAAAGCACCAACAACAAAATTCATCCCGCAGTACACCACAATCACCTATGAAACCAAACGCCTTTAATTTAATCGATAATATTGATGCGCCGCCTAAAGATAGTTCACTTGAAGATATAGAATCTTCAACAACATCAGAATACTTAAACTTCACAGCATCGTCCTTTACAGCCCAGGAAACTAAGCAGCAAGATGCAATTGAAGTAGACTCTAAGATTGACAACGAAGATAATCACACAATACAAACTCCAACTTCGTAACCTTGAAGATAAACAAATTACATTTGTACAAATGTTTTTCTTTTTTTTTTAGTTTAATAATATTTTTAATTGAAAATGTCAAGAGACTCAAACAACCAATTAATTTTACATGCACATGCATCAATCAACCTAAGATTTGTTAGACTTACGAATGTTTCTATTTCTTTTGCCATGAATTGTAAAACAATATTTTTTACATAGATTTTGGTTTATTTTTCAGTGTATTTCGTGTAAAGCTTCTTCATAGACTTCTTCTTTTTAATTTATGCATATTTAAGTTCATTAATTTATCAATTCATTAGCAAGCAATTATGTTTAAGTTCTTACAAAACAATTAATAAAGAAGGGTGATCTTTTCTAGGTTATGATAATATAGTTATTTTTTTAATGTACAGAAATAAATTATGTAGACGTCAAATTATCGTTCTCTTTTTAAAATACACTGCACAAGATATTAAAGAATTTAATAATTATTTTTTTAAATTTATGTATAACAAATATTTGAAAACTATTAATAAAGAAATCTTGTGAAAGAAATATGAGAATATCTGTATTTCTGTATTTTTTTAAATTATATATAACTATCGTTATCTAAATATAGAAAGGCCCTGACTAATTTTTCTAATATTTTCATATATGCATATATATATATAACACTTAAAAATAAAATTGATAAAAAATAGAGTTTGTGTGTTCCAACAGAGAATTGCTTAGAGAATTTCATAAGAAACTGACTTTTAAAAATAGTGGCAACTACAATACAATAGATTTTTATGAAAACTTTTCGTTTCCTGTAACGTAAATTATTACTTAGGGCCATTCTATGTTAAGGTATCGATATCTATGTAGTATATTAAGGTGCTTCTAAATAAACATTTATTCGTTTTATTTTTCCTATAAATTCAAAAATTTCTAACAGGATGAAAAAAAAAAAACTCCCACAAGATCAACTCCATATTTAGATTCTTTTTATTTTTATTTTGAAGCACTCTAACGTTCATATAACTTTTTTACATTGATTTTCATACTATGTACAAATTCTGTAATATATCTAATATTTTATTTATTTCATATCGTTTTCTTGTTGTCAATTTCAACCAATTTCAATAGAGTTTAAGAGCAAAAACAGCCCGCCGTAACAGTGATCGTCTTAAATTTCCATATTTGTCTTAAGTCATCGGGCAGCCACACTAGCGTTGGATCTTTTTGCATATTATCCATGAGAGTGCGAAATGTCAATACTTTTACTTTGTATTCCAAAGGTCGGCACACTGAACCACTCCAACATTTTGGACCCAAATCATTACGTGAATGTTCCGAATAGCAAATGGCATTAAGTAAATACCGAGGGAAATGCTGCTGGCCCAAATCAACCAAATCGTTCTGAAATTGAAATAAGGTAAGAAATAATTCATCATTTTATATACATTTTTTTTTAAATATTTTTTTAATACTTTTTTTATTTTATTTTAACAACAATCTATATATTAAATTTCAAGCTCAAAGATTCGTCTTTATGTTTATTTGTTATACTTTGATATTTCGTTAACCATCGGTTAACATCTTCAGGAAATTTTTTATTTTTTTTTTTATATATTTTATTTTCTAAATATGAATGAATGCGTTGATGCGCATTTCAGGTGACGATATTAATTTTGTAACATGCCACATAGGCCACTCTTCCATTCTGTACCTCATATGTTTTTGTTATGTTTATTTCAAAAAAGAAATAGTCATTTAATTGGTTACAAAAATTCTCCGTTTGAAAACGATTCGGTTTACAGGCAGGCCGTACACACTTAAGTTTTTGTTTTTTGTCTGCGATGTATATCACAATCCGTTGGTGAAACCGTATTATTTATTTTTTAACAAAAATATAATTACGGCGTTCGATATTGAATTAAATATGTTTTAATAAAATTTTGTTTGAAATTTCGATTCGAATCGTTTGCCGTAATTTGGACCCTGGAAATGAGATTTCCATAAAATATTTAAAGATCAACTCACCTTTATTTTACAATCACATCCTCGGGGTGGCGGTGAGCCGTGTGTTAATCCCAGTGAATTGCCATTTCTTTTGGTGATTTCTTCTCTAGCAGTTTCCACAATTAAATCATCGTAGAAATCTTTATAATTTGAAATTGGAAATATATTGAATTTGGGCTCCGCTATTTTCACAGTCTTGATGTTATCTTTAGGTATGACCGATTGCATTTTTAATACGTCATCGAATTCTGCAACAGTTTGATATGATTTAAGAGCGTTCGTGTTATGCATTGAATCGTCATCACTGCTGCTATCGTATGTCAAATAGTTGTTTGGATTTTTGAATAGATTGACAATGTTATCGTTGCAATTACGAGTCGTTAAATCATGATCAAAATCCAAATCACTGGCACAAGGTAAATCCATAGCTTTTGAAGACTTATCTAATGTTTTTAGTTTTAAATCTCTTTGTACTTTTCCATTGAATCCATTCATATTGACATCGCTGATGGGGTCGTAGGGTGGTGTATACGATGATGATGATGATGATGATCTCAATAAACGATTGTCCATTAGGCGATTACCGCAGATGACTCCGAATAAAACAGTTACCAATATAATTGTACTCTATTTATTAATAACAATTAAATCATTTTGTTAATAAGTTTAAAAATAGAATAGCTAATTGTTTATTACCCTGGGCATAATGGCCAACGTGTTGCTGTGGTCGCTTAGAAACAGCCTCTGCGCTTACTGTGGCCAACATTGAAGCTTTTATAGTGGATTTTGCTTTTGATAGGAATACCACGAGTATTTGTAAGAAAAAAAATTTGTATTCATTGTTGGAAGACGCATCAAATTTCTTATTGTTTTATTTATTTAGTTACTTCAATTAATGCTCATACCTGATACATTTTATTTATACCGACGTCCATGTATCCTTTTGTTACATAAATAAATATGTATGTACATACAAACATACACACATATGTATGTACACAAATATGTCGCATATGTTTTTGTATACATTTTTGAGGAGTCAAGTCATTTAGCTTTTGTTTTTTTTTTGCCATGAGTGGCATTTATTTTTGGCTACAGGAGATGAGTGTATTTTACATTATATCGAGGGAAGGATACAGAAGTTCACCTTGAAACTAATTGCTTCTATTTCAGGAAAACAGTGAAAGATCAGACGATGCGGTTATAGTATATTATTGGCCCGCAAGATTTAATTGATGACGTCCTAGCCTTTTATAGAGGCAATAATTCGACTGTGAAATTTTTGAATTCATGTGCAAATTGCTGCTTGGCCAGAGAGATGTGATTCTGTTAGTGTTAAGGCGACTTCTGCAGATTTTCATGTGTGGTTAGCAGTGTCATCTGCAAATAAGGAGGGATTGGTATGAAGGCTTGCTGGTATATCAGAAGTCAATATGCCACGGGTTTCAGTATGCAATTGCCTGAGACCGAGTGTGATCGTCTATGATATACAAAGAAAAATGTGTTGATCTTTTTTTTCCTGTGACCAGTGCTCAGGAGATCTCTCTTACGTATGCAATGCATGCACCGGAACGACGGAAAGAGACAGTAATATAGATGACAGGTGGAGGAAATCTTCATTCTGCTTTTGCACGTTTTTTTTTCTAGCACTGTTGCAGTGTCGTCTTTGGTGTAAAGTAGTCTCATTGACGAAGGAAGGAGTGCTGATGTTACTTGTGTCCCTGCACAGGGGCCATTCCCATTAAGCCATTCCTTATTAATGCCCTCACTACAGCTCCTGCATAATGTATTTCCAGCAGGGTGTCCGGCATACCTCCCACTGGCCAGTGGGCAGTACAGATGGTCGGGCGTCCGCCTGCTATAGTTCGCCCAAGTCTGTCCCGAAAAGGAGCAGACCGCCAACCTGCTCCACCTGCTTTCTGCCTTTTTCAGAACTCTACCCATAGCCTCACGCCTGGAGGATTACTCGCTATTGCGATGCAAAAGCTAAATGCGTTTAGCTGCCAATTTGGTACTCTCTTTTACTTTCGCAAATTTTTTTTGAAAAAGTGGCAACACTGACATTGCAAAAAAAAATATGGTACAAAAAAAAGCAATTTAAGAAAAAGGGAAAAAGTGTAACAGTTTTTAATTGAAAATAAAATAAAGTGATGGATTCTGATGGATTACGGTTTGATGAGGAAAACGACCGGGTAGAACGAGTTGCAAGACGAGCCTTAAGAGATAGCTCCGATATACTCCCTTTAAATGATTGCATGTAAGAAAACAATCTGTAGGTGAATATGTTCTCCAATGCATATTGCTTTTCTTTAATGAGGCGTTTCTGTTTAAAAAACTTTCAAGGAGATCCACTGCAATTCCGATTATTTTTCGAAAAGGTGTGTTGACTTCCGCTCGAATTGGAGAAGCATTTTTAAGCCAATCCCAAACTATTGACTTTTTTAAAGTAACGCTAGAAGATCATTCATAAGTAATATAATGAAGTTTCGAAAAAAAATTTCTCAAAAATTATTAAAAAAAAAAAAGCAAATTTGAAAGTGACTAACAAAACGACTTTAGCAAACACATTTCATTTATTTTATAGTTTTCAAATTGGTTTTGTGTCTAAATCGTTTTTCATCACATATCATTTTAATGAACTTCTAATCTACTCTTAAAATTTATTGCCATTTCCTTCTTTCGTACAGTTACAACTTTGTTTTAGCTGTAATTACACGAAAATTAATTATTTTGATATCATGATCGACAAATTATTTGCAGCTTGTTTGGCATTTGCTGACTGCAACTGTCCCTTGGCCAAGTGGCTGTGTTGAACCATCAAATACACTAAAATTTCAAACTGCCGTTGTTGTGTTTGTAATTTTTTTCTTTTTGCGTTTTTCCCTAAAAATAATAATTTAAATATCTAAACAAAATATTTTTTCAGCGTGCTTATATGTTTGTCTCCATTTGTGTTTGATATTTACATACCTAACGCGAAATATTTGCGCTTCTCGAACGATTTTGACTGGCGCCTTCGCATTGCAGAGTGCGGTGATGCCAGACAAATGCGAAAGGCAAATGCGCAAACGGATTAGAGAGTACTAATCGTTCGATTTCGTACCATTTTCCTGTCGCATTGCAATAGAGTAACCCTCCCTGATCACACACCCGATTTCATTTTATTCATCTTATTGCTTTTTCATCTCAAAAAACCATGGAACCATTTTAAAATAAAATTCAAATGTAAAGAAAAGTAGTTTTTGGCTTGTACTGAAGATTGTTGATCAGATGTGATATGTGAATCGTTATGTTTGTATATGCTTATTTATGTGATTAAAATACATATGTATATTGAACATGTTATACAGGACCTGAAGGTGTTTTTTCTAAATATTCGTACCTTTAAAATGTTACAAAATCTTGATTTTTTTTTTTTGATAGTTCTTTTCTTTTCGTTTATTTTCTTTAAACAACAAAAACAATTTAAAATATTATTTTCCCACATTAGGGGTTGTCAAACATAATTATACACGTATGAAATAGAAAAATAACAAAATAGAAAACATTTATAAACCATAGAATAGTAAAACAATTTCTAAGGCTTCTTCAACTTTTTAATGCACAAAAGTCGAAAATGAAAAAAAAAGGAAAAAAGATTTCCACGACTTTTAAAGAAACTGAACTTTTCCCTAATTTAGTCTGGTCGGTGCTGTTGGCGGTGCAATAGAGAAATTGAAATCCTAGAAACAATTAAAAATCTATTTCTATAAAATATTTAAGGGATATTGTAAATACTAAATATGTTATGAAAGTATGTTATCAGAATGAAAGTCTTATCGTTATAGAAAAAATTAAAAAACATGAGGATTAAAAAAAAAATCGGGAAAATAAGAAAATTTTCAACTTTACCAACAACAAAAATCAATTAAAACAAAAAAAAAAACATAAAACAAAACCAGAGAGAAAAAATATAAAATATATAATAACGATTATTTTATATTCGTTGATGAAATCCATCTAAACCTCAAAGTGAAACCTTAGAAATGTAGTTTGAGAAGTGGAAAAATGAAATGAAACAAGAAAACAAACGGCAATAAAAACAAAAATGTTTGAAAAATATTTGAAATGAAAATAAATTACAAAAACAATGGAGCTGCACACGTACTAAAAGAGCAACATAATTTTTTTTTTAATTTCTTCTCAGCACTTCTCCCTATTTTAAGCTTTAAATAATAAAAATTAGTTAGAATACTTTGTTTTGGTCCACGTAAACATATTATTAAATGGAAAAAGGCACAACAATGAAGAGGAAGCAACGACGTTACAGGTAATTTTAATTCAAACGTCTAACTTCGTACGTTGTACATCACTTTTGCCTTCAGTTACCACCCAGGTTTTACCTACTCATAACTAAAATAGAGCTTCAAATTATGGGTCAAAATTAACATCAGAGACGTCGCAACTTTGATTTATAATTAACATGCAGCTGCAGAGCTGTGAATCTTTCTACCACTTTCACCTCCTGTCTATTCTCTACACTATCACTCCCGCTGACCAGTTCCAGTGCAATGCATTGTATATGCAAGCGATATACTTTGAACACTGATCCAAGAACACAAAACAAAAAAGAATATTATTTCTATTTCTGCAATTATGAAGAATAATTGAAATATTCAATATTAATTTGCCTTTCGCACACGCACACACGCACACACACACACACACGTGTCTTTATGAAGTGATGTGTGTCTCGTGATTTCGTGCGTGTCTCGTAATTTCAAATTTCTAGCAAATATTCATACAATATTTAATTTTTTATTTAGAAATGATCGATATTCACTTCACTAATACAAAACAACGACACTATTCTGGTTTCCATATTAACTTCCGGGTATTACTCATTTTACCTCAATTTCGAAAACCGAGTCTTCATTACATTCGACCTTTTAAAGCCCTGCGCTACAGTTTTCATTATTTTCGCGATGATATCTGTATCGGTGTAATTGTAAACATCTCATAAGTTCGTAGCTTCAGCTGATACTAATCCGCAAATAACTCCTTCGGCGGTATTGTGTAGCAGAGTCTCGGCGAAGTAAAATAAATAATAAAAATTGCTGCAAAAGTTAATATGTCTCCTTGACATCAGGGGCGTTGCAACAGTGCTATTAAATAGAAAACGTGTAAAAGCACCGTTGTAAAGATAAAGCTTTTCTCTCTCTATCCCTTCACCACCTTTCATCTCTCTCATTATTAGCTTCCTATAGAAGATAACACCTAGTAAGTAGTTGGCTTTCATTTCGTGACTCTTAATTTTCTTTATTAAAAGAAGAATCAGAACGGGAACATGAACGAGTCAAGATTTGCCGAATTCCAAACATATTAATTTTTTTTTTTTTTTTTTTTTTTGCAATATATTTATTATTAAGCTTGAGGTCTTTTTCTTTTATTTTATTTGGTTTTATTATTCGATATTTCGTTAACAGCTTGTTAACATCATCAGGAATAATAAAAAAATAAAAAGAAAAAATAAAAAAAAAATAATCCTGATGATGTTAACAAGCTGTTAACGAAATATCGAATAATAAAACCAAATAAAATAAAAGAAAAAGACCTCAAGCTTAATAAATATATTGCAAAAAATATAATAAAAAAGGTCAATTAATAATATAATTCAAACATATTAATAAATTTTTTTTTTATTTTTTTTTTTCAAATAAATTTTAAACTACTGAGCCGATCAAGTTCAAAATCTAATCAGCCTTTAACCTCAAAAATAAACTTCGATTGCTGTCAATTGACTAAAATCGGCTGATTTGTTCGAGAGATATCGTTGACGAAAAATTTCTAAAAAATGGTTTTTTTTTTCTATGTAATAACTCCAAAAGTCTTCATAAAATGAACTTAAAAAAATGTATCGGATGTCGCAATTTTGGCGGCTGCCTTTCGCCAAGCCAACTCATTAACTACTTAGCCATTAGTACCGCCGATTGTATTGCTCGACAGCGATGTTGAAACTCTACGAAGCCGAAAACTTTTACATTCTTTACATTTACATTTATTTATCACCGTGCTGAATGGCAAGAAAATCGACAAAACTCTTAAGTAGACAATGACGAAATCATTCGTAGTCGAATCAAAACACAAGTGGCCAAATTATTGCCTTCGATTCGTATCGAAATTTTAAACGAATCTTCTATTGAAATGTAAAAATATTTCGAACTATCAGGAATACCGTAATTTGGGGCCAGGATTGACGTTAAATTATTTTCTTGTTCATGATTTCAAACTCGATGACGTACATAGTGTTCCCTTGTAGAGGTTAACAAGTCCGTTTCATATGTGAATTTATAATTTCTAGAAAAAAAAAAATTAAAAAATATTATTACATACATACATATTTGTTGTTGCAGAACAAAGAACAACACAAAAAATAAAAAATAGAAGACAAATGCATACGAAGCAACAGCAAAAATGTATTAGCCAAAGAAGAAAAGAAGAGACATTTTATGTAGTACACATACACCATGGCGTATTTAAATTTTTTTTAAGTGGACAAAAATATAAGTAAAAATTTGCGTGCAGAAAATTATTACCCAATGAGAACACGCACACAGGTGTGTGACGTCAGAGTTCCTATGATACATTCAACAAAGTAACGACAGCAATACACAAATAAAATACAAAAACAACAGGCGTTTTTTATTAGTGTAAAAAATTACTCTTCGCCGAATCGGCGAATATGGGCCAAAAGTCACGCCTGCGTGTAAAAATTTAATAACTTTTTCTTTAAATTATTTTTTTTAAATATTATATTAATATTATATTAAATAATATTAATATTAATATAATATTAATATTAGCTTTGTACGATCTAAATTTTAATTATGAAAAATAATATCAGAGAGATGACCACCATTTCAATCGATGCACAATTGGGCCCTTAAGCAGGCGTTTGCATAACTGTACGCAAAGTTGCAGGCTCTATTGCCCTGATCTCAACTTCAATGTTGTGCTTTAGCTGCTCTATAGTATGGGGCTTGTTAACATGCACTCGTTCTGTGATATAACCCCATAGAAAATAATCGGGGGCAGTTAAGTTTGGTAAACTTGCTGACCAAATGAATTCTGAATTTCCTGAGATAATGGTGTTGCCCAAATTCATCTTTGTTGGTACTCAACTGGTAAAATTTGTTGGGCCAATTGGCCCTTGTATGGATGCATGTGTAAATGACGTGATAAAATGCGTCAAAGTGATGTTATAGAGATGCCCAGTTGTCCAGAACGTCTTCGCATTGGAGTTTCTGGGTATTCTTCAACACTGTCGCGTACACGATCAATGTTCAGTTGGTTCTGTACTATTATCGGTCTTTCAGATCGTGGCAAGTCTAACACTGCACCTTGTTGTCGGAAGCGTGCAATTAAACGATTAATTGCGGTTTGGTTAGGTGCATTTCTGGTGTTGAAATAATTTCGATATGCTCGTTGCGTCAGTGAAATTGAATGCCCATTGGAAAAGTAAAATTCTACCACTTTGGTTCATTGCTCGGTCGTTAAATTTTGCATGGTGGTATAACACGGTTCGATGAATAAAATCTAAAAAAAAAACAATAACAAAAAATAAAAAAAAAAACAATAACAAAAAATAATAAAAAAAAACGTTATTGAATTTTTACAAGCAGGCGTGACTTGGCCCACCCGATATTAAGTTTTTTTTTGTCAACAACGTTGTATGATGTCGAAAGCTTGAAATTTTTGCACAGGCACATCAGAGCATCCTCATTCATCGGTATTGTTAGCACCAGAGAAGTAAAATAATTATTAAAAATGGCTACTAAAACGAAGCTTCAAAATTGAATATGTCTCTTTGACATCAGATGCCCTGCAGCGCTGCTATGAAATAAAATAAAATAACAATGTATTTTGGATTTGGTTCAAAAACAAATTTCAATACAAAATCGAATATTTATACCCATTTCAAATCCAGAATATATTTTTATGAATATGGCTGTTAATATTTTTATTTTGAATTTTTATTGGCAAGAACTTTTTCTGTATGTGAATTTTAAAAAAAATATTTTTTCATTATAAACAAAAACCAATTTACCTGAAGAAGCTGCACAAAGGAGTAGCGAAATATCCAAGAAAAACAAATATTTCATATATTAAAAAGACCTACAGCTTAAATAATTAGTGTTATTAATATAAAAAGAGGTCAAAAAACTAGAAGAATAACAAAATATTTAACTAAAAAAATTTTTGTGGTTCTTTTTTCACTCTAAAAACCGTTCCGCAAAAATTCAATCTCTTTATATTTTTTTCATCGATACATAACCTTAAGTGCCATAAAGGTACTGGTTTCGTAAATCCCGGAATGCGGTATTGACATTCCTAATGACAACTCTTCAGTAAGGCCGCAACCAAATTTTTGAAAAAGCTATGAAATCTCACTTGTTAATACAAAAATTCTAAAAAAATTATTTGAGAATTAGGAGTATACATACAGAAAAAAACAAATAGCCTCTGCAAAAAAAAATTTTTAAACAAGAATTAATCTTTTAAATATAATAAATATATTAGTCTCACTTCTATTTTTATTTTGACTTTTATTGAAATTTTTTTTTTTTTAAATATTTTTGTTAATACAAATTATTATTTCCTGACGATGCTACCCTACCTATTTGGTAGCGAAATATTGTAAAATAAATAATTAATAAAAAACTTTTCATAAGAAAGACCATCGCTCAAAAATAAATATAATTAAAAAAATATAATAAATATAAGTAAAATCTGTTATCGATGTGTATTTTTTATTGTTTTTCATTTCTATAATTTTATTTTGTGTTCCTGTGCTTTTCATTGAATTCATTCGTTTTTCTTTCGTCGTTGTACAATTCTCAATTTTAGAACAACTTTTAATACAGTACAACTGCAAGAATTGGAGAGAGCTTTCCACCGTACTCACTACCCCGACGTGTTTTTCCGAGAGGAATTGGCTGTGCGTATAGATTTAACAGAGGCTAGAGTTCAAGTATGGTTTCAAAATCGTCGTGCAAAATGGCGTAAGCAAGAAAAGGTGGACCTGAAAGACAGCAACGATGTGCTGTCCTACGATGAAAATATGGTATCCCATTTGGATCAGCCGTTGGGTAAGTTTAAAATTAATATATTTAAAGAAAATGCGGTCATACTGAAACTATTGCTTCAAATTTAAGGTACAACCTTGTTACCTGATACTCCGCCACAATCGTCGAACTCATTAGACAATGAAAGTAAAATGGCCTTCAGTCATGACAATGGCAGTAGTGAAGACAGAGTGGGCGAAAATATTGTGGTGGCTGGGGGAGCAACAACACCTTCACGCATGTCTCCAAATATTTTCCTTAACCTTAATATTGATCATATGGGTCTAGAACGTGGCGGTAGTTTGTCAATGGAATGGTCCACTTACCCTCCATCAACACTTGCCAATAACAATTTAAACACAATGTCCACAACATTAGAGAAATCATCATCAGCGCTATCATTTCCAACTTTACCACCTACTACCACTGCATCTGCAATGATGAAAAGTCAAGAACTTATCATTCTCCAACAACAACAACAACAGCAACAACAACAACAGCCCCATTGCGATAATCAAAATCCACATACTTTAATGGGTGAAAATTGCTTCAACGGCTCGTTGGATTTGGTTGATAACAACACCTCCACCTCAACGTACGATGAAATGAAATTCCTAAATGTTGATCAGTATACGATTGAGCAATTAAAAGCTGAATGTATCTTGAATATGGATCAGACTCTCTCCCTAGACCAAAACGAAAAGTCACAGCATATGAATTTACAAAACCCCTTAACGGACACGTTGTCCTTTGAACACTTACAGCAGCCATTAAATCAAGACTCCGTCCACTCCAATCACCATTCACTATTCCATCACGAAAACACACACGAAAATGATCAATTCATGCTGTCAAACCAATGTCATCAGCAACATAATCAAAACTTGAATACAACCCATTTACATATGCAACATATGCAACAATTGGACAACGATTCGCTGCATCACCACTTGCACTCCTTGAGTATGGATTTACCTGTATTTGGTTTGACGGGCATGGGTTCAAAGTCTCCACCTCTGCTGGTGCTGGACAAGCCTTTGTCGCTGAACATTAGTGTGGACGGTATAAGCGATTTGGTAGATGATAAGTTCTAAAATTTAAACTCCAAACAACGCTCGTTCGTATCCATCGTCTGTGTACTATTTCAAGTTTTAAATTATAAATATTTCAATTTACATAGTTAAAGGTTGTGCAAGGACGTTTATCAGCTTCCCTATTTGTTTTCCGTTTGTTCATGTGTATATTTTGTCCTTTAGTTGAATTTTGTAAATTAATTTTTAAATACATTTTAAAACAATTTATTATTAAATATGAATCGAATATAACACATGATTTATATATTGAAACGAAGACCAAAAAAAAAAAGAAAATTAAATTAATTTCTAGTCATAATTTACATATTTGCACTCAAAATTTGTTTTAAGATAAATTATTGTGTCCAGTCATTATTAGCTTAAATAAAAATATAAAAATGTATGCATGAAGATCATGTAATCGAAATGGAAAATCTATAGAAGAATTTGTGCCATAAATACCAGCGTTCAAAAATGTTCATGTATGTACACTAATGATATTTCTCAAGGATGAAAATTCTAAATTTGGTTATTTATTTCTCACACTCATAAACGAACGAAAGAAAAATGTCTGCTAATCTGATTGTCTGTCGAAATATTCATAAATGCGCAGTGAGAATCCAAAAAATAATTGTCTTGTGCATATATGAGATGAGATGAATTACATTTTATACTACGTTCACACCTGAGCGAAATCTAGTTCATTTTGAGTAGATTTCCCATACAAAACGAAATCTACTTTCTCACTAGATTTGAACGAAATCTTCTGAAATCTTGTTGTTGACCTATTTTTAAAAGGTACGTTCATATCACGAGAACCGTATCATGTATTTGGATGAATTTTTTCATATGAAAGATCTTGAATTCTACTTTCACAAGAATCGGATTTTGAAAGTCAAACGCAACAGAAACCTTAGGCCTACTTTCGCCTAACAAAAAGTGGGTGTGGCAAAATGTTATTTTGCGGTGATTCTGCTTTATGTACTCCATCAGCCTATGAAATTTTGTGCAATTATCTAAAAAAAACACGCGAGTTTTTAAGAAAAACGCAAAAGCATCTTTCGACTGAAAAAATTTTAAAAAGTGAAAAATAAAAACGTATTTTTTTTTGCGAAACACAAGGTCAACAGAAGCTGGTAGCAAGTAGATTCGGTGAAAAAATATTCGTTGGAACGTTATAACTCGGTAACGAAGAAACTCATAGGAGACTGTAGGGTAGCCAACTCTATTAACTCTCTTGAGTATCGTCGCAACGTGGGCTGCGTTTCGTTGTTCTATGGTTACTATAATGGCATGTGTTCTGATGAAATCAGGGAACTTGTTCCCGAAACGCACACGACGCGTTCATCATTAAGAGCGCATCCATTTGTGGTCAACTTGGCAGCGAACCGCACTACGCATTACAGGGAGAACTCATTTTTCGGCCGAACATCGCGTATGTGGAACAAACTCCCTGCCGAGGTCTTTCCTGTCACTTATGACGTGGGAAAATTCAAATCAAATGTCCATATACACTACTCCCTCAATTCCTCCTTCCCATAACCTAATTTCCTAGTTCCAGCACAATGCATCGCATGTGTAGGGATCATCCCCTGAGTGCTGGTCCAAGATAAAAAAAAAACGATAGAACCGATTTCAATAAAACTTCAACCATATGATAGATTGAAGTTCAGGCTACACGATGGGCTACCTTTGGCCCGCCTGGTGGCCCTCCATGCTAGTTAGCAAAAGCGATTTATAATACTTAGCGTCATATCTCTTCGCATAATAGACGTGCAAAATCCTACTCTACGAACGTGACAAATTGCTTCGCTATCTTGAAAAATTGCAAAGCCAAAAGCAACAGAAACATTAGCAAAACAGCAATTTTATACAGCGGCCACTTTCTCTATCTCTGCGCATAGTAACGATTTAGAATTATAGAAATTTTTAAAGTAATTTTATGTACTAAATGAAAAATTCTAAAAGTGCTAAACTAGCATTTAGCACTTTTTTGGCAATTCTTAATGCTAAATGAAAAAAAAAGTGTTATATGGCAACCATGATCTGTTCTCCTCACTATCTACAGCACATATTAATACATATCGTCACCTAAAATGCAAAACATCGTAACATCATAAAATCGAAAATTAGTTTCTTTTTAATTATTTAATTTTAATTATTATTCACTATATCATATACATATTTACATACATATCGTCAGCTTATGATTGGTTTGGCGCATATGCCACAAACTCTGAATGGAGGAAAACGGCAAAGAAGGACATTTTTTTATTTTCAGCACTTCTTCAGGCACATGTTCTGAGCAAAAATGTAAATTTATATAAAATGTCCTGTTTTTGAAAATGAAAAATCTTGTTTTCAGCTGCATATGCATTTGTTTTTTTTTTAAAGTTGCTTTTTCTTGCGCCATAGAAACAGATGTGTAATTTTCGACTTGCTTTGGCTTAACTTGGGTTCCATTATTTCATTTTCGGAAATTGGGCTGTGCCACCCCCTTAAAATCAGTTATCGATATTCCACGAATTTTTTTTTAGATTTTTATAAACATTTGCATATACAATGGATCCCCTTCACTACCTTACAGAAAAAAATTTCAAAAGTTGGCATCAGTGTTGCCAGATATGAAAAGTGATATTTTTAGTTATTAATCATTTAATTTTTGAAATATTGCTCTCACATTGGTTTCTTTGACTGTTTGTATATATCAATGAAAAGCAGTTTGACAACACTGCTGGAGCGTAACTCCGTAATTCGAAACGAAAAGGAATTTATTCGAATTTGTATGTTATTTACATTGGTATACGATAACATTTTCTTTCGATCCGAATTACTGAGTAACCGCCTGTACTTTTCAAATTTAATTTTTGCTGAATGCACTAAAAGAGTCAAGGTGTGTGAGAAATTTCAATGGATTGGCTAAAAAGGAAAATATTTTGTCCAAGATATCAACACTGATGGCCATTTTTCAAAATTTTTAGTATCAGCAGTCAAAGGAATCAATATTCATGCAACATTTTCCTAAAACTTTATAAAAACGAAAAATATGTTTATTTCATGTGTACATATGTATGTATGTAACATATGGTAACAGCGCTGTCCACTTTTCACATTTTTTCTGCTAAAGGTAGTCAAGGCGACTATAAAAATGGATTGATTTTAATACCCAGGCACTGCTTATTTTCCAAAAATAATAAAATCGAACCCAAGTTGAGCCAAACCTAGTCGAATGGAAACAATTTCCAAATCGGTTCACAATTGTCAGAGTTCTGAGTAACATATTCAATATTCACAGAAGTACGACACAGTACGATAACGATGTACATACTTCTTACAATCTCTATTTTGTAGCTAAAATGAGGCGGTAAGGGTGTAGGAAAACATTTACAAAAAATTTTATTTTTAATTTGCTTTAAAAATAAATGGAATTTTTTATTGCATTTGACATGTTAACATGACATGACCTGAATTTCTATTTACACAGCACTTCTGTACGTTCGAAATAAAATAAGTCATAGTCAAATAAGTCAGTAGTTCGTTCGTATAATGAAGACATACGCGCTTGCAGTGTTCGCCACTAATATTTGCTTATTTTTTAATATCGTCAATGCAAACGAATATTGCCGCGATATTTTGGCAGACAAACATGTGACAAAAATTAATTGGTCATATTTAAAGCAATGCCTCACAACAGTCAATAACGATGTTATTTCAAAGGATCTTGGCGAGAACATATGGCGTTTAATGAAAGTGGTATGTATTTGTAAAATATATCGTTAACTGAAATGCAAAACCACGTAACTAACGTTTTCACTTTGTTACAGGAGGAAGAAAAAACTGTTTAAAATAATGCACTTATTAAATAACCAATGTTTATTACAAAAATCTAAATAATTTGCAAGAACATTGATTTTTTCTGATATGCATCATAATCAATCAAAAAGTCAATTTCGAAATGTTTGTTAGTTACGTGGTTTTGCATTTTCAGCTAACGATATGTAAATAAATAAATATGTGTTAATATATAATTCTTTTCTTAATTTTTTTATAACAGACTTTCGAATCTGTGGATTATATACCAGCTGAATCTTATAGGTACATGGGTTACTCTTTAACATTTATACCGGACAATGAATTGCGAAATATAAGCCTGGAAAATGTGGATGTGGTACAAGCTTTTGGCGCCATACGTTCTTCTGATAACGAACAATATCAAGAGGGCTTTAACCCAAATCAATTGACTATTCTTGCACAAAAAGTGCGAGAAGAATGGTTGGGGAAAAATCCCAGCACCTATTCCGAATATGATCTCATGGCCATGGGTGAAATTTTATGTTACTTAAATGTAACGGATATCGAAAGTATACACGCCGATGCATTGAAGTAAGAAAGCTAATCATAAAAATGTTGATTTTTTTATAATGTACAATTAATGGCTGTCACGCACATGTTTACGCTAAATGATACTTAAAGTATGTTATGAGTGAGATCAGATTCTTTGTTTTTTTTTTTTTGTTACCAGTATTTAGGAAATTACCCCTACATATGCAATGCATTACACCGGAACTAGGGAAATAGGTTTTGGGAAGTGGCATATGGGGACATTTGACTTGAATTTTCCAACATCGCAATTTGCAGGGCATTTATTCCACATTTGAACGGTCCTGCCAAAAACAAAAACAGAATTTCCTCTGCAATGCGTATTGCGATGCGCTGGAAAGTCGACCACAAATGGATGCGATATTGAGGACAACCTTGTTCTGCATAAAAGTTTCTTAATTTCATTACAGCTTCATATCAAACCTTCATTTTCTTCACAGGTTTCAGAGCATAGAAAAAATAAATGAAATGAAATTGATAATGGTAGCAAACAAAATTTTATTGCACTCTTTGTCATATATAATAGAAAATGGAACAATATTTAAATTGTTTCGGCAAGTAGTTAAAATCAAAAAAAAAATTTGAAAAATAAACTTCGTTTACTTTTATTATTCTGGAACACTTCAGATTTCTTCCTCTGCCTAATTCAGAAGACACAATAGATTTCTATGTATGTATGTGTGTATATATGTAATTATTTTTTATTTTGGACATGCGTTAGTCGATCGACATCAAATATCTAATTTAAATGATGCTGTCTTACAACATTTTTGGTACATATTCTTTTAGGGAAGCTGCTGAATGGATTGGCGTGATAGAGCATTGTCCACAAGATCGTTTACAAGCCTTAGCGAATCTTGCTAAAAGGCCCGAAGCATTTGGCGACCCAAAAAAGTGGTCGAAATTGGATGTATTGAATTCTAAAATATATTTTATTATTCCATTACACGCTTTATTTTTAGGTCAGCATTATAGGCAACATCATCAATGGATTAAGTGCAACTGAAATAAGTTCCATATCTAAAGATAAACTGCTGTTGAATAGTTTTTACAAAATGCCAGTATCACATCGCAAACAATCGCTCATAAATAAAAGAGCCAGCAATCAGAGAAATAATAATTAACCAACTAATAAATCCGTACATCATTAAAATATGTTTATGTTTTAGCAATTTATTGTAACAAAAATAATATTTAGGCAAATTTACAAAGATCTTAAACTAATTTGCAAATAAAAATACCCGTCCCCTTAGTTCTGCGTCATAGCGTATTTCTTTTAATGGGCGCAAACAATTTGTTTTCTTTTTCTCTCCTTTTTTTTTTTTGTATTAAAATTTTAAGTAAAGTTTATGATGAAAAAAGAATAACAAGTTAAATAAAACTGTAGAATATTTAATGATGTAGAATTCAAAACAAGTAATTGATTATTAAGGTTGTATAAAAGTTAAGTTAATTTTCTTTGTGGTTTATAAAAACATGAATAGCATTTAAACGAGAAAGAAAGTTAACGGAATTAATATATAAAAGATGTAAATTATTTTTTTTGTTTAGGTAATAAATTCAAACTTTGATATGAAGCTGGTCGTTCAATGGTCATTGTTTGCTGAGGTACTTGACTATCGGGGCTAATGCCAAGGCCGGAATATATTTCTTTCATAATAAACAGTATTGTATCCGCCGATTCCCTGCAAAGAAAAATAATGATTAGCCTTCATTAATTGGCGCCTCATTAAAATTGACACCTAACTTACCAGTAGCATGCGTGACTGTGTAAAGCGCATATATAGTCGTTAATAAATTCCAATGGTGCTTCTTGCAAAACGTAATCTATTCGTTTAGAATCGTTGAGTTTACCCAAGGGAAAATCTATTTCAACCATATCGTCTGACATAGCGGTAGAACCGGAATCTGTTCTTGGTCTGGATGTAGCGGCAGTTTCGCTTCGATAATCACTTCCAGTGCATGAATTATCGTTTGCGTTTCCTTGATTATTTTGCTGTTCCAATTGTATTTGCATTTGAATAACCTACATTTAAATTCGTAAGAATACAAACTTTAATAATTAAAAACACATTTGTGTGCACTGCCACCTACCTTTTCAACTTCTTGTTCCATCATTTCCTCAGCTTCTTTAGTGGATTTAGATGGAGAACCGAATATATTAACACTCTCCAAAGTCATCTTAAATTTATCCATAAAACGATTTTTCAAATCCGTACTAAGGCGTGCTATAGTTTCTTTTAATTCTAAATGCATACGTTTACGCCCCTTATGATGGGGTATTAAAACAGGCCGTACAACACTTAAATCGGGATTAACTAGAGCTTCAATACGATATGCCACAGGATCGTACGGATGAAAAATATTGTAGAGACCAGGACAGGTAGGTAGGCGGAAATCCAAGCCCAACTTATCAATTCCTCTAATAGTAACAAACATTCCTTAAAAAAAGACCAACACATACACTTATTCTGTGGAAATGTCTACATGTAGTTTGCTTTATTCGTTAGTTTTTACCTATAGGTGAACCCAAAGCGAAGAATTTCTTGGGTTGAAATATCAATTGACCATAATTAATAAAAGGTTGTCCAGTTCCAGCTGGTCCCATAGTGTAGCTCATTTGACTATCTTCGAGTTGATTTGAATCCATTTGTGTTAAGAATTTATCCGGATTTTCAAGATTTTTATCTTCGCTTTCCTTTATGGGATTTTGATGACACAGCAAATCAAATAGTATAAGCGAACCCAAACTATGGCCAGCCAATGAAACACCACCATTAAATTCCGGATGCCTTTCGCGATATTTCAAATAGAATGTATTCATTGATGACATAATTGTATTCATAATTTTCTGACAATATGTTGGACTAGTATAAAATAAAACATCCAACAAAGCATCGTTTGTAAAATTTCTTAACTTAGGAATTGATTCCAGCGTTATCATACGCAATTTCTCATCTATGCCCTCTTCAACAGAGTGCAAACGACTATGCCATGATATTGGGAGAACTTCAACGCGTCCCACCACACCCAAATCGATGGAGTTTTTATAGTGACTCTGTACCAATTGACGAGCTATTGTCCGAAACGATTCCACTATTAAAACAAAGAAAATATATTATTCACTACTTCGTATGTTTTAGTTCAAAATTTGCAATCGAAATGAAATGCGGTGTGAAACAAAAAGTAATAAACGTTGGAATTATCGATTGTGCGGATTTGTCAGTCACGATGTCGCCAATTTTGTTCAAAGTTCGGTATTCGGCGAATAAGTGATGGACCGAGTGTAAATTTAATCCGTTCGTGAGTGCAGAGATTCCGCGTAAGAATCATTACTCTTAAAAAATGTCTCCATAGCGAATGCGCGATGCTTACTCGAGAACTGCGACATCCGCACAATCGATAATTGCAACGGCGCCACGCTCCCTCCGCACCGTTTCTTTTTGAAATAATCGTATTTAAAAATATAAATTTCCCACCAGACACTCTGTAGAATATTAAGACAAAGGTTGCGTTAAGAAAAATAGAGTTAAAAAAATAGACAATGCCAGGTGACATTTTTATTACCATCGGATTTCAGTATCATAAATTCTTCAGGTGGAGGTAAAAGAATTTCACAATTATTATTTCAAACTTACCAACTTCCTCGACAGATCGTAATTTCAAGTCACATGCGGAACCAATGCCATGTACCATAAACAAAAGATGATCAACCTTTTGTGATTCGCCTTGTTCAATATTGAAGTCATCCAAATCACGTTTAACCACTCGAGGCCTAGTTGAGGTTTGCTGTTAATTAGAAAACAAGCAAACGATATTTGTTAACGCATAGTGCTACAGTACGCGTAATACATGCATACATATGTATGTCCCATATACATATGTTTGTATGTGTCATAACTTACCGTAGTGCCCCCACCCCAGGCATCGGCATTTTGCTGCTGTTGATAGTGCATCATAACCGTGGGTCCATGAAAAACAACTTTTTCCCCCATTCCGAATTCAATAGTTTTATGCCAGGCGCCGCTTTCGACAGCCTGTTGATATTCGCTTTCCAACAGCTCGGCAGTCTGCTCTTCATAGGGTATATATTTTGAGTCTATAGCTTTGTAAAACCAAGAGCAACGACGCACTTCTATGGGTTCACTATCCCAATATACGCTAATTTTTTTCCGCTCGCCAATGTTGACGTCATAGCGACCGCCCTCTACAGCTACAATATTGGCTCTTTCCTCTGCAATGGAACGAAATCCGTTTTAAATTTATAACATTGTCTCAGTTCCTTTTGTATATTCTTTACTTACCATCTTCCATTAGAAGGCTCGTTTCCAAGAGAGCTGAATCGTAATGGCTGAACGGTAACCATTGTTGTTTCTCATTTATAGTCTGTTTATAGAACCAATGTTTCACAACCGGCTTATAGGACTGACAAAATTAAATCAGATTGGAAGAAATATTAACTATTAAAAAATATTATTTATTATTACCACACTAGCTGCGGGTGAAGTAGCCATTTTATCCGCCATTTGTAATTCTTTTAGAATTTCTTCAGGTAATTCTTCGTAATATTTAATGTTGTTGCTGCTGCTGAGTATTTCGATAGTCCGTTCTTCAGTTGCACTCTCGTGAGCTTCCTCCTTTTCGATTAGTTTGTCGCTGCTTTCGTTGAATGATAAATTGGCGGCAATGAATTTTTGTCCTGCGGTGGAATTGCTTATTTCCGAAAATTCTGAACAAGCAGATGAAGGTGGTTCTACCAGGTTCGAAACGGATGTTAGAGAACGATGTTGTAAATTTTTAACTCCTAAACCGCTATGAACTAAATCGTAATTTAAGTCACCTACGTTACCAGCGTCTTTTGGCGGTGGATTATTGAAAAAGTTTTGTAAACGCTGTTCTTCGTTCGTTGCGACAGTAGGAGGAGCAGGTAGTTCCTGTTGTTGCAGCTGCTGTTGTGGTTGTGTTAATGATTGGTCAGAGATAGAATCAAAAAAGGCTGAAGAATCTTTAACAACTTCCGACAGTTGTTGTTTTGTTTGACTGAAATAATTTGAAAATTGATTGACAATTTGTTGTTGCTCAATTTGACGTACTATTGCCGGTTTAACAGGCGTACTATTCGAATAAACAGTTGTGTTATTGGGTTTTATAGGTGAGAGAGTTTCTTTTGATTGTATGAAATTTTCAATTCCTATGGGTGGCGGAACGTGTTCCGCTGCAATTGATTCGTTCAAATCTTTTGTTATGACGTTTTTAGCCTCTAAATTTGCTGGAAGTGATCCCGAGCTTGGGGAAAAGAAGGCCGAAATTGGCGGATATACAACTGTAGCTGGTTCTAAAGGTGTAGCAAAGATGTTAGTGGTCTGAAGCAATGCAGAGTTTTCCTCGTTAATTTCTGTATCTACGGATTCAGAAATAAAATGTATTCCGCTACCACTGGAATGCGTAGCGGGTAAAGCGGAAAATAAATTGAAATTAGATGAATCGTTTGAGGGTTCAGGAGTAAAAAAATTAGCCAAAGTTGGTAAAGTAGTTGTATGTTTTTCCGTTTCTGACGTCGAGTCGCTACGATACGGATTCTTTAGATTGAAACTTTGGGCAATGGGAGGCAGTTGTACAGTTTTGGATGCTGTGGATGATTCTGCTAGAGAAAGCTTTTGTAAAGTTTCTTCTAAGGGATCTTCGACTGTGTCTTTTTGTACTTCAATAGTATTTTCTTCTAATACCGGTTCAATAGGTTCAAATATTGGCTCTATTTGCGCATTGTCATCGTTTGCAGAAATATAATTTTGTTTAGGAATCTCAGCTACAAATTTATTTTCGAACGATTCGAAAACTTTTTTCGTTTCTGCAACTGTTGCTTGTTCCGGTACGTTTGTTACAAGCAGTTCATTAAAATTTAAAACGTCCTGTATTGTTTCGTCTGATTTATGTTTCTTTACGGGTGGTGCAAAAGAAACAGACACCTGTTCCACAGTGTTGTTAGTTTCGCCTACTGGTGAATCTAATGAAGAACGGTGTCTAATTTGTCTGTTTGAAACATCAAAGGCAGCTTCGTTTGATTTTCGGTCATTTACAGCAGGCACGCTTTGTTGCGCTAACGAGTCGACAAGCGAGTCAGGAGTAGCAAATAATGAAAAGCTCTGTGTTGATTGACTAGCTACGGTTCCTGTAGCAAAAGTAGAAGAAGGTTCAATAACTGATATGCTTTGATCTGCAACAATAGGTGGAACAAACAGGGGAACACTTTGAGGAGTAACAAATGTATCTTGTGAAAAGTATTCGCATGTAGTTGTCGGTTGAATTTGATTGGGTGTTACTTGTATAGGAGCAGTCTCTTGTGCAGTCAGAGGACTTTTATAAAGCCTAGTACCCTTTTGTAAACGATAACAAGGATGTCCACTTGCTGCAGGCAATGGAGGTGGCAAAGGCAGTGACGTAGGATTTAATTGGGCTGCTGCAGTTGTCTGACCACTTGGTGGTAAATACTTTGTAGGATCAAAAAATGGAACTTGCGATGCAGTTGCAACAGATTGAGTTGTATTAAAATTTGTTGTAATTGTCTCTGCAGTTGGTGGCAGGTGTGCACTGCTTAAATTTAATGGCGCTCTGTTCGCGTATAACGTCTGAGGGGGAGCTGATTGGAAAGCTAATTCAATCGGAGTCTGTATTTGAGGTGAATATTCAGTTGGTGCCGGGATAATTGATTGTTGTTGCGTGGTAACTAAGTGGCAGGTTTCAGCCTCGTTAGTTTTCCCACCTACAGTTAAACCCAATTGGTTGTTGGTTTGTTGTCCTTCCAAAAGTGTTTGAGGTGTTACAAAGTAATTCGTTGGTGGTGAATGAACAACAAAGAAATTATTTTGTTGGTCGAATACTGGAGGAGGAGCTGCTGTATAGGAATCAGTATCAGTGGTATTTGTTGGTATTAATGATCCAGTTGCAGATTTCACAAGTCCCGTTATGTTTTCTAACACACCAGAAGGAGCAAAATTGCTTATTTTTGAAAAGAACCCACTCGCAGGTTTTCGCTCTTCTGGTTTTTGCTCTTCCGCTGGGAAAAATGGCGACTGTGAATAATAGTTATTTGAAATATTTGCTCCGTATGAAGAATCGTATGGAATTGCAGAATTTACAGGCAGTGGATCTAGTGTAGCAGTTGGTTTTTGAATTTGGTCTGACAGTCCTGGTATGGGTGCATATAATTTCTTTTTAGACGAAAAGCGAAAATTATTTTGTCCACCCAAATTAGTGGGAGGAGGCGCACTTAATGCAGGTAGTGGAGGCACATCAGCTGGAGTGTAAAATTTTGGCGGTTCTGTGGGTGGCAAATTACTTGGTATATTGTGTTGGTTAGATGTAGAAAGCGATGTACTAAAAATAATTAAAGAACCATTCAATTCGTGCCATAAGAAATAAATATGTTTATTCTTTATCAATACCTGAATGAAATATTAGTACTTGAGGGCTGATTATAAAATTGTGGCAGAGGTTGAGTTAAATTTTCCTGTTGAACAAATGTTGGTCGCAAGTCTAATTGTGGAACAGATATGTTAGCGTTTGAATCTGGCTGATTTGAGTCGTATGTGGGAGTAGTTTCTCTGCTCGATATGGACGTTATACGTTTTGAAAATGTCGAAAACACGTTTGAAGCCACTGAAGGCAACGCTGAAAATGAAGAAGCAGTTTGGCTTAATATAGAATCACTGATTACACTTTGATTTGTTTGGTCCAATAAAGGATTAGCATTCGGATCAGTTACTTCAGATGTTTGGTTATCTTCAATTGATGAATTCAAATTGATTTCGTCTAAGCTTTCGTTATCCAAAGAGGATCCCACTGTTACCAATGATTTGGGTTCTGCAGAAATAAAAACGTTAATATTTTAAAATTAGTTTGCAATTATGTATATGACAGCCTGCGCTAGTTTCATTATTTTTTAAACAATAAAGTATTTTATATTAAGAAATCTTATAAATGAAAGAAAACAAACAAATTGTTGCAATAAAATAAAAAAAGCAGTACAGTCGAACTTCTCTATAACGTAGCTGTTGGGGACCGTCAAATTACAACGTTATAGAGAAACTGCAGAAAATTTTGACTACATTTTTTTATGTAGAAAATATATTTATTAAGACAAAAAAAATTGTTTTTACATGAACACATTAATTTTTTTTTTATTAATACATACATATGTGACTAAATTGATGCAAAAAATCGATTGCTAAAAACTTCGCAATAGAGAGATTATTTAGTGTGAAAAATTCTATTTAGGTCTTAAAAAATTGTGCGTTCCAGAGAGAACTTCGCTATAGGGAAGTTCGTTATAGGGAGATCAAAATATATGAAAATACTCACAAAAATGTTATGTTCACGAATTTTATTTGTTATAGAGCAGATTTCGTTATAGAGAAGTTCGCTATAGAGAAGTTCGACTGTACTTGAGAAACCATGACACTCAAAGTGGCCATTACATGACAGGCATCTGACTGTATTGTCAAAGTTCTTCCTTTTAAATATGATCAGGGCAAAGACAATCTATGGTGCTAGTTAAAGTGTTAAATTAGAGAAGTTATTGAATAGGAGAGCTTAAATTTAGTAGAGTGGCTTCTGATGTTCACGTTACGAAAAATTTTAACCCTGCAGGCACATGTCTATCTTCCGTATAAACTTAGAGGGGATCGATTCTCGAAGAGTTCATTGCATAAAAAATATATGTATCACTTTTTCGATGCATCTGAATACTATAACCATAACCTAACATTTTTATTTTACATTGGTGTCAATAAAGGGTGCTTTAGACGATAAGATTTGTCGTACGTAAAATGAGAGAGAAAATAAAATGAAATTGCATCCGTATTTCAAAAAAAGAGAGTAAAAATCGAATGGTTGTTTTCGGGCTTTTACACCATTGGTATGGATAAAATCAAGTAAGATGAAAACATTCTCATTTAATTAAACTACATCTGTTTGCTTGTTTTCCCCAGGGATGGAGTTCTTGTGCAATTGAATTTTTTTTTTAATAACCTTGAAAAATATTTTTATAACTTTCGAATATGTTATTTTCGTGTTAAAAATTTTTAGTGTACTTTTAGAAAATATACGTATATTTTTATAAAATTGTGCTGTCGTGGTCTAAAATGTACATTTCGGTTTTATAATTGGTATAAATTTATGAATACAGTTTTCCCTCCCTGGCTTTCTTACATTTGGATACATAAAAATGCATCCCTGATCTAATGGTGTGTGTTGGTTTTTGAAAAACTTTAAAAAATCAAGAGAGCCATACAACTGTCAAATTTTCATCCGTATTTTCTCTCAAAATCTTATAGTTTCATTACATATTACGTTTAGACGATCCGACTTGTGCTCTTCTACACAAAAATTTGACAGGTCGTACGACTTGTGGGACAATGTAAAGCACCCTTAAGACCGAAATTGTCACTCACAATTTTGTAAACTCAAAACAAAAATAGGAAGAAACACGGCCATTATCCAAACTCAGTAGCCGACTAAGTTATAAAAAAAAAACTTCTTTAAAAAACCATCTTGAAAACAATCAATTGTACCGAAACGCCAAACAATTTGCAAGGTCTACAAAAACTCTTTTTGCTTTGTTTTGAAACGTTGGCAATATGGCATCGCTGCAGTCAAAAATTTTGACTGCATTCGCGTTAAGAAGCTTTTATCGAACGGTAAATATGAGGTTTTATTTTATAAACTTGTACATCCATTTAAATAGAAATATTACTTTTGTGAGAATAGTTTAAGTGTGTTTTTCATTATTATTATTATTTTTTTTTTTTATTGACTTGTTTAATGTTCTAAAAGTGATTTTAATTATCTTAATCAACTTATAATTACAGTCATTTATATGCAGACACAGTGAAAAAAGAATACTCGCTGCTTGAAGTGGTGAGCAAGACAGCATTAATTGAATCGTTTATTTGAGAAACCCGTAATGTGCGTTTTTTTTAAATCTTCGGTAAACTAATAGAACATCCAAATTTTAAAATTAGTAAAGGAAAACTAAAAAAAAATCATAATTTTAAAATTAGTAAAGGCTTTGGCTTGGGGAAAATTTTAAGTGTTTTTTATTGCTTTCAGATAATTTTTAAAATTTTATTTATTTGCGAAATTTTTTTTTAATTTTTATACTTGTTTCTGCAATAAAAAAAATCTTTTTGGCTACAATATTGAGTTCTCAAAACGGTTGCAAGTTGCAAATAAAAAAAACATGTTAAATTTATATTTAAATTTTATAAGAATCAATGAAAAAAGTACAGGTCCGGCGTATTGTATGCATTTTTATTCTACTCATCGTCATATGGAGTCGATGCTGGAGTCAGGATTTTATTAAAAAATATTCATGGCAACTTTTTCATGTCATTGATTTTCTTTGGGTTGATCTCTATCTTTCCTGACGGACATGCAATCACTGTGGGAGCTCCTGAACTGCTGAATATTTTTTGAATGTGAAGGTTGAGGTGGTTAAACCGTCAATAAAGTGATTGGCAACTACTTATTCTTGCCAAGTTTTTTTATAATATAAATATTTAGATACAATGTTAAACATCAGATCTGACAACTTTTGCCATACACTAATCTGACAGCCGTGTACAGACAATTTTTGTTGACAGATAAATTTATTGTGTGACAATGAAATTGTGCAATAGTCTGAACAGAGAATTTATATTTTCGGTGACGATTTTTCTTTGTGAGTGCTTTGCCACATAATATTGCCATTTCCTACAATATTGTAAAATCTGACAATCGTGTGTACATACATTCACATTATAAAATACATTCGTAAATTAACAAGAGACCTCACGCGCATATCACTACATTTAAATGATTGATTCCGATTGATATCAATCACTTTGGCAACCATTGCTAAAAAAAAAAAACGTCGACTGTATTAACTGATTTGTTTTTATTTTTTCAGTGGGGTTAATGATTATTTAATTATACATTTTATAGGCAATTTTTGTTGTTGTTTGCTTGTTTACGTTTCTTTACAGGAATTATTTATTTATTGTACGTTGTTTTTTACTTTTCTCGTTCTTTTGCATAATTTGTAATCGGGTTTTTTGTACAAAAGCCGTAACTTGAATAATTATTAACAAATAATTTAAATACTTTATGAAAAAAAATTTTCTGTAAAACGCAGTTATTTTAAAATAAATACATTGTCTACGTGAAACCGCTTTTTAAAATTCAGGACACAATATGAATATATTTCTTCTCTTATCGATAGTGGTTTTTTTTTATTTACTTATTTTTTTTTTCTTTCTAAAACTGATGTCATTTGAGTTAACAATTTTTTTTTTGCTTATATTTTATGAAAGTGTTAAAAAAATATATGAAATTTTCAATACAGATAAAAAATCATTATCAGTATGCAGGATAATAAAAATGTTTCTACGTCATAATGTGCCAAAGAATAAAAATTACTTTTGGAAATTCACATTTTCAAATTAAAATGCAATAAAAAAAGATTCATTATGGAGGGCAGCCGCAGCTCAGATGAGTTGGCAGTTGCTAAAAGTAAATACGCAAAGTTTCATATCTGAATCAAAATACTACAATTGATCGTTACGTTACAGTTCTGGATGAAGTCGCAAATCTCTAACAATGAAAATATTTTCGTCAATGAAAATTTTTGAAAAAAAAGACCGACTTAAAAAGAAAAAAATAAGTAAATTTTTGTTTTGTATGCGTTTTGTATGCTGCTTGCAATCGGCGGGTGCTAAAGGGCATTTCATATTTTTATACTTTGTATTAAGACACGTCAAAAATTCAAGTATTACGTGCAAGTGTGATATTGTGAATGCAGTGTGTTACAAAAAAAAAGCCAAACAATATGGAAAAACATTAACCATCGCGTAAGACTTCACTGTTTTTAGAAATTTTTTTAAGTCCCTGTCCATATTGTGAAACATTTGCTGCAAAACTTTTGAGTTTGTTGTCGAGAAGGGGAAGAGGAGTGGAAGTGTGTACGCTGTTTCATGTACATGCAGTTTTTGTTGAATTTCTTATTTGCATCTTTTGAGATGAGGTGTACTTGACGTTTCATTTTATTTCTTTTCGTTTGGTATACTGTTAACTTCTATCATAATAATAGCTACCCTGTTTTATTGTTAATTTTTTGTGAAATATAATCAAAAATTTAAAAAAAAAATATAAAATTATATAAAAATTATTATATAATTTTTCTTCTTAGCGTCCATTTTGCTTCAAATTATACCTTGTGCTTCAAATGTGTATCCAAAAAAAAATATTCACACCTTCTATCACAGGGTAGTTATTTTATATTTACATTCGGTATTGAGAAATGTCAAAAAAAATTAAAGAAAGAAGATAGAAGGGAGGAATAAAAAATACTAAACATGAAGCAAAAGTTTCATGTATGGACACTGCTGAAGCTTCAAAAGAGAATTCTAAAAAGTTTTGCAGCAAATATTTCACAATATGGACGGGGACTAAACGATAAAAATTTTCATTTTATCCGGGTTGTAATATTACAAAAGCAAATGAAGAAAATAACAAAATTACAAAAAAAAAAAAAAATCTTTTACTTCTGGACCGGTTCTTTTCTTTCTCAGTTACACTTTTCATTTTATTTGAAGTGTGATGGTGTGAAAGTAAAATGTAATATTACATTAGATTTTTTGACACTAGCATTAGCATTAACATTTCTTTCTCACAAAGTCTTATAAAAGTCGCAAGACTTGTATATATAGAAACTAAGGCTCTGTATTGAGTTTATTTAATCTTTAAATTTTTTTCACGCCATTCTTTTTATAAATGACTTGCTTTATAATCTGTAATACATTATATTCGTGTCCATATATGTACATACATAAACGCACATAAATAAATTTTCATGTTTTCCTGATATATTGTACATATTTCGTACATGGCACCGACTTCAAGCTGCTCAAGAGCAGCGCCAACAAAACAAAAATTGTATTGTTTTTTACGTCGATTCTATTTCTTTTTTCGAAACATTTTTATTTAACTTTTTAGTGTCTCACAACCTTAATCCTTTTAAATGTTTTATTTTATTCTTCACTCGCATTTAATGAAGAAACCCAAAAAAAAATATATGTAAATTTGTATATGGCGAGCTGTATTCCCTCCGACCCGTCGCCATTGGAATGGGACCACACTGTAAGCACGACCTTTCCAATGAAAAAATAATCATCAAATCGGTTCACCAAGTAAAAAGTTCCGAAGAGCTGGAGCTATATACCCCCGATGTGGCCGCCATTAAAATGGGACCACACTGTAAGCACGACTTTTCCAGTGAAAAGAGAATCTCCAAAATTGTTCATTCAGTATTAGAAAATAGAAAAAAATCAATATTTAATGTTCCTAAATCGAGTATCTAAGTATTTTATAAACATAAGTAAGCATTCATCTTCGTATATCCAGCGGATAACCTCAAATTTATTCGCAAACTACTTCCAACTTTAAGTTTAATATTTTTTTTATCTTGGACCAGCACTCAGGGGATGACTCCTAATGCTAGAAACACAATTGGGACGAAGGGCAAATTATTCGTTGCGAACTTTCGTCCTCAAAAATAAAACACATTTGAGCATGTGAAAATTAACATAACACAGCCGTGGATGAAATTCGTAGTGCGTGACGAACTCTGATATAGATTTATTTCTATTTCATACGCCGACGAAATACGAACAAATTAGTACAGAGTTACCGTTTTTCATGTTATTTTTCCAATGTATTAGTAAATAAAGATAATTTTTATTTTAATAGTTGTTTAATTTTTAAAATAAATAATAATTTAAGTTAAATATACACAACTATTTGCCATAAAATTGCTTTCTAATTGTTTTCTGTTAATGTTTAATTTCTTCAAGTAATTTTTTTTATACGGCAACACAGACAGCAAACAATTGTGCTGATTGCGACAGCTACAATTTTTTCTACGTTATTGTGTGCCAAAACTGCCAATTTATGCAACGAACTTTTACCGACGAAGTAGGGCATCAGCAACACAAAATAAAAAACTTTCCTGCGCATGTAGGAGTTCTGACGTCACGCAACGTACATTACCATTGACTAATATATTCTGACTTGCAATCATGCGCATAGATCGTCGAACTCTTTAGTTTTATCATTCTTGCTACACACTTCTTCAGTATTTTCGGCATCTTCACACTCGAGAAAAGATTTAGATTTACCATTTGTAATTTTGTTTTTTCGCCAAACTTTAATTATTTGTTGTTCGTAAAATATGATTCCTATTTTTGAATTTATTTCCACCTGCATTTTAGTAAATAAATATTATTGTACACTTTTCTTTATTACAAAAAAATAAAATAAAATAAAAAAATGTATTAAAAGTTCTGAACAATAATGAAACAAAAATAATTACCCTGAGCTTCAACCTGTTTCATTTTTTTTTTGTATTTGATTAAGATTTACATAAATTCAGCTTAACACCTGACTTAAATTATTTGTATTTCTGTTTTGCTCGGCAGTCAAATTATTATTTTATAATCTGTCCATTAAAAAAAATTAACAATAAGTATTTTAATTAAAATTTTTACTCAGTTGCCGTAACTACTTCATAAAAAACAATAATTAATGGCAGCAACTACAAATATTTAGTTTCTTTTCGCAATTATTGCTGTCGGTTTTTGAAGATACATTTTGCAATGATTGTGTGCCTTCATTCTCTGAATTTTAACGGCTCGTATAGACTTCTGGATTTTGTTTATTCCTATTGGAAGTGTTAATTTCAAATACACAGTGCTGCAAAATTATTCATTTATTAATATTTTCTAACTTTTGTCCGAGTGTTTGATATTTCGTTAGACTTTAAAATGGGTTCTGATGATCGCATTTTACCAATTATATATTTCAATAAAATCCAACAATTGTCACAGCAGTTTACATATCGCTCATTTACTTAAACAACGTCATAACTCCAAAAAAAAAAACTAGTTTCGTAAAAAACCCCTCTTAAGCTTTTCATTCAATTTACATACACCTAAGAAATTAACAAAAAGAAATAATATTCTTCGAACACGATGTGAATTGACATTCTAAACTTTAAAAAGCTTTTCCTATGAATTTTTCACACAAAACAAAAAGTCATATGACATACATATTAATTGACTCAAAAATATTCTCTAATTTTATTTAGAAAAATATTACATTTTGCAGAAAGTCGCTTTTCGAAGTATCTTTCAAAAAGTTACTTTGGAAAAAAGGGTTTTTCCAAGAAGTATAAATTCGTAAAGAAGACGTGACGATAATTACCCAGCAAAAACTAGAGAAAGTGTTACAGGTACCAAACCGCATACTTTTCAACCTATATTACATCTACGTCTGCATTACTTAGAAGCAGTTCTGTAGTGACTTGATTATCACTTGATACAGATATATTTATTATTGTGCAAAAGATCTCTGTCTAAATGCAGAAATAATTTCAATGCCGATATTTCCGTAACCAAATCAGCCTGAAATATCAGGACATGTCGATTTTTATAGAAATTAATAATACACATAAAGACAAACATAGTCAAATTGAGAACCTACTTCTTTTTTTTTACATCGGTTAAAAGGGATTTGTGAAATAAAATTATTAACTTCTAAACATTAATTATTTATTTTTGAACGCTTTGTATGGAACGCAAAGTATCAGGTTAATATTTTTACAACTGCAACTTTTGCAAAAACAACATTGCTTTTTGTTGCTGTTTCTCGAGTATACATGTCAAACAAAGGTATATGAAATAAGTGTTTAATGAGTCATTAACGGTAACTTTTAACTAATGTTACAATAATACACTTCGTTAAGGATAGAGACTGTTTTAAGAAGTACGTTCAGAAAAATCATTGATATGGAATTTTTGCATCACAGAATTCCCGATGTTGAGTCTTTCAGGGAGCTGCTGTCAATGAAAATTATTAACAAAAGGTGTTTCTTTTTCGTGAAAACTTCTCTAATACTTGCCAATCTTTCACGCTTCTCAGTGTTATACGATTTATACTTGAGACAGACACAGTAGGGGGCAGTGAGTAAAAAAATATTATTATTTCAGATACAAGTGAACTTTAATGAAATGGGTTGTCGTTTTTAAGTTGAATATATTTTGTGTTTGTTTGTGTTTTACTTTGTATGGACTCGTACATACATACACGCATACATATGTACATACATACATGCCTGTAAATTTACATATTGTGAAAATATTTTTTCATTACAACATGTACGTGAATACATCAAAGTTATCAATTAAAATTTAAAGTTGTGAAGGCTTTGTATTATCTTTGCTGAAGAGCTGATTACTTTTTTTTTTGCTTTTTAATTTACAATTGCATTATTTAAACAACGAAATAAACTTTGTAATATCTGCACCTATACACTGTTTTACACCATGTTATTTTAATAATATTTTCATTACATTGAATAAAGTCAACGAACGGAGTCTACGGAACGGTTTCATGACGCGTCGAAAAAAGCAAAAAAATGACAGCACTGTCTGTAATGATAATATTTTTGCAATTTAGCAAACGTTTCTTGGATAAAAGATTTGTGAACGACTATTATTTATCTATGTTTGTTATATGGCTTAAATGGTCTACATGCTGCATTTCATTTGGTGCCAATACCAAAATCTTCAGTAGGCATTTAATCAAATTTTGGAAAAAAGCTACGAAATTTCACATTTTATAAAGAAACTCTCAAAAAAACTTTGGAAATTACGAAATATATAAACAAAACAACCCAAATAGCTTCTTTAAAATGTTTCTTTATACATGTAACATTTTATTATTCGATTTAAAGTTAAAGGCCTATTGAAGATTTTGATATTAGCGCCAAATGAAATGCGCATATACCCCAGCTACATAACAAACATAGAAAAATAATGTTTATTTTTTAAATTTTCTGCTTTAAAAAACACCCAGGATCTCATTAGGTGGGAATCGTACACGCAACTTACAGATTGATAGTCTATTGGTCACGAACTAGACTACGCAGGCACTCTCATAGAAATACAAAAAAAAAAATGTTAATAATTGTGTTTTATGTAACATCCACTTTTTAAATATTTCCGACAATCCAGCGAATATACATATTTATATCGAGAGCTGTACCTTTTATTAATTTCATGTGAACAAAGTCACGGGTAAAAGCTACTGTATGTACATATACAAAAATGTACGTATGTATGTGTGTAAGTAGATACTGTACCCACCAAATATGATTTAGTTTTGTGATTTTGGAAAAGCAAAGTTTGAAGACCTTTCAGAATCTCTGGCGAAAGAAGCGAGAGCGGAATAACAACGTGTGTAAAAAAGATATGAGTACGGAATGGATCCAAAAGGGTAGGTATGCAGTAGAAAACGTTTAAAAAATTATACTGCCTTATATTGGACTTTCCGAAAAAAGATAAAGCTTCTCCATTGGTGCAGCAATTGAAAACTATTCCGTCTATTTTCTCAGTAATCGAATAGCAGGATGTACTTTTAAGCGAAAACATTAATAAAATTGTATTTATTTAAAAAATTCTTGAATATGTTAAACGAGTACATATGTATGTAAGTATGTACATATGTACATATTTAATTAAATTAAATGTAAAATGTATCAAGAATATTGATTCATAACGCTAACTACCGTATTTACAAAATAAAACGCTATATAATTTTATCCAAAAAAGAAAAGAAAGAAAAAGGAAAAAGAAAAAATTACGAGTACAGAAGAAGTAAATAAAAAAAATTTACAATTAAGTACTGTACTATGTGTAAATATTTAGTTTCATATACATACATATGTATGTACATACATACAGTATGCATGGATATGTGTGTATATAACGAAACAATTTTTTAACCGAATATTAAACAATGTACATATAAGTTTGTATATATTTTGTCATTATCATGACAGAAAAAGAATAATATTAATTATCTATCTCCAGCATAACGTTTGTCGTCACAAATCAAATCTTATTCGGATTTGGAAAAACTTGAACGTCCATGTAACAGAGGGGATAAGTGTAATTTATGTATATTTTCCTTTTTTTAATAAATCATTATAAAAATATATAAATAAATTATTGTGTGTATTTAAATGTCATGACATTTACATTTTTATTTAACCAAACAAGTGATGCATCCAACGAACAAGACAACCAGCAAAAACCTGCACGACTCGGCCAAAAAATTTAAAATAAAAACCAAAAAACAATATGCAGAAGACATTTAACCCATCAATCCATATTGATCAATTAAATGTGTACATTATTTGAAACAAACCTGATTACATGCACCTTTTCACAAAATTCTTCAAAACAAAATACGACTGTATAAATAACAGGAATATTATGCTGTCCAATAAAGAGTGCTTCAAAAGGTGGTAATATTTTTCAAAACTATTTACTTAATACAAGTGTGTATTGAGTAGGTCTGTTTCAAATATGTTTGATTTACATTTCCGTTGTAACTTTAACTTACGTCCAACAGCTTTTTGAGCGCAATATTTAGTTATTGATTTTCAAGGAAAAAAATATTTTTTTATTCTCTGAAATTGTTCAGTACGTCAAATTTTTTGTATGCATGTGTTTAACAGAACATAAAAAATTGTCTTAAATTAGTGTAATAAAAGTTAAATTTAAATTAGTTATTACGAAAAGCAATTTATTTTATATTCTTGTTATTATAGTACAGGGTGGGCCAAAAGTCACGCCTGCGAGTAAAAATATGATGTTCGATGAATAAAATCTAAAATAAATATTAAAAAATAAAAAAGTGTTATTGATATTTTAACACGCAGGCGTAACTTTTGGCGCACCCTATATTTAATTATTAAATTATTTATAACCACTTTTCACAAAAGTAAACAAACTTGGACGTTCGGCGTTAAAATACGTTCAAAATTGTTGAATCAGCTGACGAGCGAATTAGCTAGTGAATTTACCTGGCAATGAATTTGCCTTGTTTTTAACTAAAAAAAATATCGAAAGATAATTTGTCAAATGTGTTCAGATAAAACAAATTAAGTGTGCTGTGTTTTTCTATAAGAAAGAAAGCCAATGTTTGTCATCATGAAGGCGAATTCATAACAAGTGAACTTACTATCCTAGCTGGTGACGATTTATCACTGTTTGATGTCAAAATTGTATGAATTATTTTGACAACGTACAATAATTTAAATGGTTCTTGTGGTTGTATGAATTCGCCTTGGTCAACAACATACTATGTTCAACGCAAACTCCATTATTTATAAACCTTGTTAGTATTGAAACTTATTTGAAGTTGTGTTGTTGTATAAGAAACATCTATATTTTTCAGAAAAAAATGTTTTTTACCTTTTAAAAAACTCAATTTTAGAACATTTTTCTAATGGACTTCTATTACATTCAAATGCTTATGAATTTCACCTGCTGCAGTAAAACCCTTTAACAGTAACGATATTTAAGGCACAGACCCAGCCATACACTCGCCCATACATACATACATACATACATACATACATATCTACAAAATTGTAGTCATCAAAAATTATCACATTAACAATTTAAATAAAAATAAAGTAATAATATTAACGAGAAAAGAAAAGAAAAATTAACATTTTTTTTTTTTGTATTGTGGAAATACCGCCGGTTTTGTGTTCTGACGTTTTTTTACTCGTATTATTCAGTGGAAAATTCAGCCAAACGTGATGTACGTACGTATAGATATTTGATTTTTTTTAAATGTTTTTTTCAGATTTGAAGTTTTGCATTTTTCTTTCTTTTTTTCTGCGGTTACCTCGATCTTGAAACGTGATTTGAAAATCAAACAGACCAAGCAAACACCTTTAAATTAATTTAAAGAAAAAAATAAATAAAAATATAGAAGAAATACGCAGAGATTTCAACCATTAAATACATACGAGTGCAAATTTGGAAACATCCAAAACAAAAATCAAATTTATTGAAATGAAATGTAATAAAATCACAAAGAGAAGCCATGTTTGCAAATTTTAGACAACAAATTAAATATTTAAAATTCTCTTTTCGTACTAGTACGCTTTAGACGAACGAATGGAAAACATGTTTTTTTTTTGTTTTTGTAAGAAGTTATTTAATTTTAATTTCTTTTTCTTTATGTTTACAAACATTTCATATTCCATTTGTCATACGGAATGTAAAATAAGTTATAATTTATTTGACATACTAGTATTATTTATTTAAGATTAGTATTTTTTTATAATTTTTCATAGAAATCATTGGGCTACGCACTCGTACCACTACGAGCAGTGCTTCATATGTGCTTCATGCATTAGGAAGTGTTTTAAGCGCCTTAAGCGCTAATTAGGAAGCTGCTAAGTTAAAAACGTGCAATGAGAACGTAATTATTCTATTCCTATCATTTGTTTTATGGTTGTTAATAATAATCATAATATGTACGAGTCACAACACAATAAAGAAATTATCTATTATATTAAATTTCCGAATTATATAATCTATGTTGACTGTGTGCTAATTCTTACCTTTACTTGTTGAGTGTGATAATCATTTTAAGTTATATTTATTATGTTTAAGGAACACATGTATTGTGGTATAATTTAATTTATACAAACATAAATGTCAGCAAACTTTAACAAGGGTAAAGTTAATTGACTGCAAAAGTTTGTTTTCATTAATTATAGCCAAAAGAGAATCACATACATATGTATGTATGTATATATATGCATGAACACATAAAACTTTAAATATACAGTGAAACCTCTCTCAACAGATACCTCCCATAACAGAACTAACTTTGTAGAACCGAGATTTTCATCAGACTTTCAGTACAAAATGTATTCTCATAACCGGACACTCTATTAACCGGACGCGGACACTAAATTTTAAAAAATTGTGCCCAAAAAGTCTCTCATAATCGGATAGAAGCGTTAATTTTAATTAATTCGTCTTGATTGAAACTCATCAACACTAGAAGTATTTCTTCATTTTTCAACTCTAATTCATATTGAAAATTGTGATTCCTCAGTTAACACGAATGTACATACATACATACATACATACCCATGTGTTGGGGATTGCATAGAAATTGCTTTTTATTTGAAGAATTTTGTTTGCTTAGCTCTTGTTATCATCTTGTCACAAAAAAATATTTCATCAATTAAAGAAAAAATGTAAATTACATGTACTTGATTCCTTAAATAATTGAGATGAAGCATAAATTATTTTACTACAAACTAAAAACATTTAAAACCATTTTGAACCTCAAAGGCTCAAATTGAACCGATCTAAGTTAAAGCAATCTATTCTGAATAAATTTTTTCAACCACAAATCTCTAGTATAGCATTACAACATAAAGAAAATGTTTATGAGAGGTTTTATTGTATATTGTTGTGAACTATTATAGGTTATGTCAGATGCAACTAAAAACGAACCTGTGAAAAAACAAACATTATAAACAGTGGATAATAAAACTGACAACCCACTGTAAAATACATTGTGTCCCAAAGTAACATTATGGGCTTTAAATGTGAAAAATTTTAGAATAAAAATTTTAATTTTATAAAACTTGTGTTTTAAATTTTATAAAAATTCGCCCAATTTTTTTTTGTTTCTTTTTTCTTTATAACAGAGCAAATTGAAGCGAAAATATATTTTAATATAATCAATTGGACTGTACAAACATACAATCATATGTAGATATTTATGTGTGTACATGTTCACTGAACACTTTAACATTTTCATGGAATTTAGAATCAAATTATTGAAAGCCTTATTTTTTTAATTTACATTTAATTAATGCTGAGTTGTTTGAAACAAATTTCTTACCTAAAGGAATTTAATAAACAAAAAAAAACCTAATCAACACAGTGATGTCATGTATTACGAAAATTTTTTATATAAACCAAAAATATTTCACTTGGGGATTAACAAACTATTCAATGAGCCGACTAGTATATTCCCTAAGCAAATTATTAAATAACTTGAGATAAATAAATGGAAATAAAGTAATTATTTCCAACTAATTACTTAATAATATTTTCCACCAAAAATTAACATATAAAAATGTTTCTCTGACTCATTTAAAACATACAGAAGGTTATATTTTGTCGGAAATTTTAAAATATCTTTACCTTCAGTCGTAATTTATGCTCCTATTGCAGTTTAAAACTCAACTCATTGGAGTTGTAATTGAAACAACTCAACTTTCAACTTTTTTATGGTATTAAGAATTACAACTAAATCCAGTTGTAATTATATTGACGTTGCCAACCTAAAAAGCGTAGATTTGATGGTTAAAAACTTGGTGTTATTGTGCAAAATTGGAAAACAGTAAATTTGATTTAAGCTGTATGATAATTTGCTTCTGTTCAACAAATGAAAAAACTGAATATATGTACGATTTCTGTTCAAAACAAAAGGTTAATTTTGAATTTTTTTTGAAAATTATTTATATATACATCAATGTCCTTTGTGTCTCCTTCAAAGTAATCTCGCTCAGATATAATGCACTTAAGTAGAACTTTAGAAGTACCTTATTATATGCTGACAGTCCAAACCCCTCTAAATCGATCTATTCTATTTTAACCTCGCTTAATCGAAATTCCTTTATTTCGAAAACTCTTGTAATCCGTAAAAAAAAAATAACTGGGCCCTTCGATGACGAATTAATTAGATTCCACTGTATTAGGAATCTGTTCCTGCAACCGATATATTTTTATTTGAATTTTCAAAAAATGTCGACCTAGCTCCTTTACGATTGAAGGTAAAGATATGTCAAAACTAAGCAAATATATAATATTTGCTCACAATTTACCAAATATGTATTTGCACTCTTCCGAATGAAGAACAGTAACTTTATATTTTAGAAATCAGTTTAAAATGATTGCACTGAAACAGACGAATAAAAATAATATTTAGATTACAATCTAAATATGCAATGTGTATCAAAGCAGATGCTGAATTTATTTTGCGACATCTGCAACAAAATTTTAAATTAAAGAAAACCTATAGCAAATATCACAGCCTCAAGAATGCTGTAAAGAAGACACAGGTAGTCAGTCTGTTTTTAAAAGAGCCCACATGCCCGCTAATGCAGATACACACTGACACGCGATTATTTTCAAAACAAGATCATTGAGCGCAGATGCTGTTTAAAAAGGTTTAAATATTTTCGAAGCGCGTGTTAAGCACATGACAGACACACTTAAGGATTGGAATATAAAGTTTCAAAACAATAAAATTAAAAAAGAAAAAAAACGCACATATATTTCGCAACCGCCCAAAGATGTACAGGGATTCAAATATAACAAAAGACTGACATTGAACCTTAAGTGGAATGCGAAAATATAAATTTGAGAAAAAAGTTATTCAAGAAATATTTTAAAAACAGTAGCTTTATGCTATAGTTATGTCTGCACATATGCACACATACAGTCATTTACTAAACACATACATACATATGTACATATCTACCTCTACATATGCGGGAAAAATAACATTAACGGTTTGAAAAATAAAGCATAGAAACACATAAATGACTTGAGGCTACTCTCTTGAAAATCAAGGTTTGATAATAATAAAAAAAAAACACCAACAACAATAATATCCCTATTGACCACTATCAGCCATTAATATTGACGGGGCACAGTAGCACTCGATGTACAAATATAAAAAAATTTACAATTTACTAAAGCACCCATTAGACGACATGTTTTCTACATCGAACTTGTCAACTTTGTGACTCATATGTCATTGTGCATGTCTATCGAAATTGCTATTCTACAGATTTTTTATAAGATTTTATATGTTTTATTACGTCTGACATAGTTATTGTTTGTTTATTAAATTGGGTTTTTGTTAAAAGTTTGTTTGCGAAATGCATTCAAAAACCGACGCAATAGCAGTGTGCAGTCTGATGTCAGTTGGTATGTCAAAAGAAAATGGAATCAGATGACAATGTTTTAAACGCGTCACATGACATGTTCGGATTTTGCAGGGGTAAATTTTGACAAGTCAGATGTAAAAACATGTCTTTTAAAGGGAATTAACTTGAGATAAATTAAAACATACAGAGTTGTTTCTTTATGTTGGTGAATGCCGGTTGCGTTTTAAGAACTTTATTAAACAGCTTCTTAATTATTAATATTTTTGTATTTTATTTTTTATGCTTTCTAAACAATAAACAATATAAAATATAAATGAATAGTTCCAAAACTCTCAACCAAAAGAAACTCCTCCTACCCACGCCTAAATGTAAATAAAGTAAATAAAATGTAATGTTAACAGGCCCAAAAATTATAATTAGTGCCCACTCCCGTATAGTAATTCTTGGGGGTCCTTTAAAATTGTCGTCAGATACATAGCAAAGCACCTTAAGTTTCTAGGCAAAAAAATCCAAAAACGCGCCGCCTGTAAAACAAATGAATGTTCATAGGCTGAGATACATTTATATACGAGGGTTACCAATTTGGGGATTTCCAACAAATCTTGCCAAGGGCATCAATTGCACGATATTTAACGGCTCTGGCACTTAATGATTTTCAAAAGATAAATTCTGTGGATACTTCGATCGATATCAAATGCTATATTTTGGGTAATTTAGAGCTGCAAATATATTAACTCCCCGCAACAATAATTTTAGAAAAATTAAAAAATTTAATCTATTGTGTTACAAATTCTAACGAAATTATTATATATCATGTACAAGATATTGTAGTTTTCTTATTCATTGGCAGACAGAGAATTTTGTTATAAATAAAATTACAATTACAAAAAGTGCACCAAGTGGAGTTAACATATTTGACAAAAAAAAGCATACATATGTTAGCCTCGATTAAAGTATCATTTGTTCAATATTTATGGAATTGCCAGTCTGTATTTACCAAAAAATCGAAACGAAACTAAAGACTGCAGCAACAAACATCAGCAAAACAAATAATTTATATTTTCTAAATGAAGATGATCAGGTATGTCCTGACACTCGCATAAAGTCAAATATTTCCGATTGTGACTTGAAATTGCACATAAAGATCTAAATTTACCATCTCTAACTTACAATAGTCATTGGTATTTCTTGATTTTTGTTTTCATTAATCGGGCACACATGTTCAGTTTTTTGCTTTTCCATTTTTTGCATTAGTATTCATTTCAACTGGACAAAATATAAAATTTGCATTTTAAGCCAATTTATTAATAATTAACTATGTATTTACAAAATTTGGAAATATTTACATTAAGTTAATTTTTGCGACGTTTTTGTTTTCATTTAATTGTTTGTTTTGCTTTTTTTTCTAAGTGAAAAAAATACACTTTAAAGAAGTGAATCATAGACTAAAATGGACGTAAAATGTTTGAAATTAAATTTTGTACTTGTAAAAATTATGCAAACATGACAAAAAAAAACCAATTTTTTTTCTTAAAGGGAAATTCCCTCGAAATGTTTGCATATTTAAAAGAAAATGCCGCCGTCATGTAAACAAAACTATAGAAAAAAAACAGAAGAGCGTAATAATCTTATCATTTTCGACTTTGACACACCCGATATTTAGTTAACGAATTTATGTAATACATATAAGTTATTGTTAAAAAAAATGTCCGAAATATTTAGAATTTATACTTCAACGTATGTACGAGTACATATATTAACGTATTTACAACAAATATCGAAAATGTTTCTGCTATGTTAAACATTTAAATAAATAGATAAAGCATTATTTTCGACAATAACTAAAAATCTACAAAAAGGTCTGGCAAATGCCGAAACAGCTCAGTAATTTTACAAACCCATACGGTCTATAACGTCACGTTTAAAAAAAACCTTCGGATTATTTAAAAAAAAAGAGTTTTTTTTGACAAAATCAAATCATAATATTATTTAGTATCCTGAGTGTGTGTATTTAAAATTTAATACTTCGTAAATAAAAAAGTTCATTTAAAAAAAAATTAATATAAAAAGTGTAATTTTAATTGCTTTTTGAAACATATCTTTTCGTAACGCATTTACAAAATCGTAACTTTTTAACACTAAAGACTTCTCAACTGTTACTGAATAAATTTATTTATAAAATACGTTCATACGCAACCCAAAGGTAACGAAAAAAAAAGTGTTAATTGTTTGCCAAAATAAAGCAAAACAACAAATTTTTTGTGTAAATCTGTCAGTTTTAAAAAAATTTTTTTCTCTTTGTGCCTTTTTCATGCTGTAATTTTGCTAAGTAATCAAAAAAAATTAAATAAAATAAAAAAAAAAACCAAACAGGGCGCTTTAATGACAATATTATTTGCATAACATTTAAAATAACAAAATTGAAGGAAAATACACTCAATTCTCAATTGCAAATATGTATGTATGTATGTATGAAATATAAATGTTTTTAATCATTTACTCTTAACTTAGGGCTTGTGTTGCTACATTCACTTTACTTTTACTTATTAATGGAAATGTTCCTGTCACTCATAAAGCGAATAATTGAATTCACTTATATTTGTTGACTTTTATCAAATCAATTCATTCAATAAGGCTTTACTGACTTCTGCCAAAACTTCATATGTGTGCCGAAAATCCGTAAAGTTGTTACAGCAACAAGTCAGGTCGACGGCCAAAATTTTAAATAATATTTCAATTAAGGCCTCAAATGACGATTGAATTCGAATAAATTCACCTTTCCTCTCCAATCATCAAAAGTTTTGATGTATAATTATCATACACAGATAAAAATGATTTGTGAATACAATTAATTTTTGGTAAATAAAATTTAAATTTTATATAAAATTGCACCTACTACATGAATTCGACTATTTATTTTTATCTTGGACTAGCACTGAGGAGATGCTCCCTACACATGCGATACATTGTGCTGGAACTAGAGGAAAGGGATAGTAGGATATGTGATAGGAGATGAAGCTTCACTATCTTACAACTCTGCTTTTGCACGTTTTTTAGCAGTGTTGCAGAGCCTCTGATGCCAAGGAGACGTATTAAATTTTTTTAAGCTTCGTTTAAGCTACGACGAAGTAGGGCGTTCTGACAGCAGTTCGATAAAAATCGTTAACAATTTCTTTAATTGGAAAAAAATTTCATATTTGCTGTCTTAACAAATTGGTTTATTATTTTAATTAAATACTTTTTTAAACTGAAAAAAAAAATGAAAATTTATTCTGTTATCTGCAATTTAGTAATGTTTTTTTCTGTGTAGTCTAACCAAAATGGAGTAAATTTAAGCAACTTGCTTATTTGCGGCAGGGGTATGATCTTCAGAAATCATTATTTTAATAAGTTTCTGTTTTTCTTACCACAATGATATCTATTTGACTATTGACAGCAGAAACACTTGTTTTATTTTAAAAACTTCGCGACAAACTAAAATAAAAAGTGTTTTAAAAATATAAAAATAATTTTCGGTGTTTTTATACCGTTACATTACACATACATACACTGCGTTTCACATGAATAGGTGCAGTGTTTTAGCAACCAATTAGAGCTTGCTGCTCTCAGGATAATTCATGCAGAGAATTATGTTGCACTTTTTATTAAAGGTTTAACAATTGAGAAAAAGAGTATACACAAAGAAGACTTGAAAAAGTTCCGTTAAAAATAATATGTACTTCTTTTTATAATTTGCGAAGAAAATTGTGAACTATTTTTGCGTCAGTTGAATAGGTGCAGTGATTAAAATGTGTTTGTATGGTCATTTGTGTCAAATTTAATTACAAAATAGTTCAGCAATTTTTAAAAACATAACACAAAAATAATTTTTAATCGATTTTAATTGAAAATGGGCCGCGGTAAATCTTTAACGTTGGAAGAGAAGGCAAAAATTGATGCCTATGATGATCAAGGTCTGTCCGGCCGAGAAATTGCTTTAAAAATTAGTAAAAGCGCTAACGTTGTGTGGAATTATTTAAGAAATAGAGAAAAATATGGCCACAACAGCTACAGAAGGCGAAATATTCTAAGAATTGCCTCCAATTCTAGTGACTGCTGCAAAAATCAAAGCAAAAAGTGGTTCCAGTGCTAGCCTTTCCACAGTTAGAAGGATACTAAATACAGCAGAACACTTAAAACGTATTAAGTTGCAGAAAAAACCACAATTGAACCAGCAAAGTAAAGAATTACGGTTGAATTTTTGCAAAGAACACATGACTTGGAAGAGTGAGTGGAATAAAGTAGTTTTCTCAGACGAAAAAAGTTCAATTTTGATGGACCCGATGGTTACAACTACTATTTCCATGATTTGAGAAAGGAAGAACGCTTTTTAGCCCGTCCCCATAGTCGAGTAGGTGGTGTTATGGTCTGGGGTGCAATATCGTACTATTAAGTCATAGACTTGGAATTTAAAACCACCAAAATGACAGCAAATTCCTATCAATCTATTCTGCAAACAGCGTTTCCAAAATTTCAATATTTGTTTGGACCCATCCCATGGACTTTCCAGCAGGATAATGCTCCTATTCACACGGCAAGGCGTATTAAAACGTGGATTAGCGCACAAAATGTTGAATTGCTGCCATGGCCACCATACTCCCCGGACTTAAACATAATGGAAAACGTATGGGGGTGGGTGTCTCGGAAAGTGTACGAGTCTGGGCGGCAATTTGATGACCGAGAATCTCTAATTGTTGCAATAAAAACGGCATGGTCGCAGATTTCCTTACAATATTTATCGCAACTGTATAACTCCCTTCCAAATAGAATTTATGAGGTAATTTTATCGAAAGGAGGAAGTACACATTATTAAAAATGAATAAAAAATTAAATTAATAAACAAAACTTAATTGTTTTCGTGCTTTTTTTTATAATTTTTTATTGTTTTATAATATGAACCTATTCAACTGACGCAAAAATAGTTCACAATTTTCTTCGCAAATTATAAAAAGAAGTACATATCATTTTTAACGGAACTTTTTCAAGTCTTCTTTGTGTATACTCTTTTTCTCAATTGTTAAACCTTTAATAAAAAGTGCAACATAATTCTCTGCATGAATTATCCTGAGAGCAGCAAGCTCTAATTGATTGCTACAACACTGCACCTATTCATGTGAAACGCAGTGTACATAATTGTTTCATATGAAATAAACAAATAGTATTTTCATGCAAAATACACATACATATATGTACATTACATCACAGTGCAATCAAAAAGCAAAATGAGAAGGGTATTTAGAATCCTGCTCTAGTGAAAAATGTTTCGGATATGCATTAGTGCCTATCCAGAGGTCTCCACGCTTGATAACAATTGTAGTGGCTCCTATATATGTACACTATTTAATAAGCTTATGCACAAACTTTAATAAATTTATTAATACGTTAAACATGAATGCTTGTTCATGATTTTTGACCAAAAACAACCCCCTAATAATGGCTCAACCACCTCATTCACCAGATTTGGCTCCCTGTGACTTTTTTCTATTCTCAAACCTGAAGAGACTAATGAAAGGGAAGCGTTTTACCACTGTTGATGAGATAAAGTCAAAATCGAAGAACGAGCTGATGGCGACGACCTGGCATTATATCTAAAGAGGATTACTTTAAAGGGGACAAAATGGATATTGATGAATAAATAAATACTTTTCAAAAAAATTCAAAATTCACCTTTTCTTTTGAACAGACCTCGTAAATGTATATACAAAATATCTGGATTTTGGAAAGAATTCTTCACAATTAAAAACACTCATACTGGCATAGTTCTATTTTAATTTCATTTATACAATACAAGCAAATGAACTCACTATTTGCACCAAAAATTTCTGTACGTTTAAAAGCTGTTTAAAATTATTTATTAATATATTAATGTTCAGTACCCGAAATACATAAGGATTTTAAGCAAATATAATATAGAATAAAACTTATGGACGCAGTACGACTATCTGTGCCAATAAGTTTAAGTCGAATTTTTTGGTTTTGCAGAAGCCCAATTTAAAATTTTAAAGGTTAATTTTTAAAAATTTAGTTTTATGCTAATCGAAGGGAAGGATGTTACTCCCAAAAAACAAAAATAATTTTAAATACCATAAATCGTTAGTTGAGTTATGTTCTTATTCCAAATGAAAAGGCACAACAAAAAAAAAAAAAAACCAAAAGTCATTTAGCTATAACTTTCTGAAAAGTGGTTAGTTTGAAATACGGAAACTACAAGCGTGTCATTAACTCAAAATTTGCTTGTTGACTTAAGAACTTATTTCCTTTTCTCTCAGAGATTGCAATGAAATAAGCATTTCTACATAGCACAGCTTTTTTGTAACGACATTTTTTTAAAAATAATGACTTGTTGGGTTTCAAAACTCTTGACATAAATCAAGCATAATCAAGGCCGCCTGGCATGCCCAAGTGTAATGCACAATGTCGCCAAACCTAAGACTTAAATCCAGCAAAGGATTACAAATGAAATGTATAGATATTTATAAAAACAAAAACTAGAGGCACAGTCTCAAAAATATATCGTCCAGTTTTCAATTGTTTTCTGTTTTCTAGAATCTATCTGCATACATATAAACGAGTACAGCCATATACACATATACATGTACACATATGCATTTACGTTCATATGGCTGAGTGCATATTAAATTTAATATTACTTTACGTTCGGGATTATTTGCTGTTGTTGTTGTTGTTGTTGTTGTTGTCACTGTTGTTGTAAATTTTTGAAATTGTTTGAGTTTTAAGTAAAATGCCGCAATTTTAACCAAGCGTTACATGTATTTACTTATCTGTTCTTACTTTTATTCATTTTCCTTTATTAATTTTTAGAATTCTACTTATTTTGTATATTTTGTGTTTGTTTGTTTGCTTGTTTGTTGTACAACCACTAGAACCACCTGTATACAGTTAAAATGTTGTTTAACATCAAAATGTCAACTGGTTTAACAGTTGGAAACAAATTTTATCAAGACTTGCAAAACATTTAAAATGCTGGCTGGCTCCGTAGAAAAATCTATAAAACTGAGCAAACGACAATTATAAGTTAAGAGAATATGTATTCGATTAAGAGTTCTTCTATTTAATAAATAGTTTAATTAATTAAATATGAAATTCAAAGTATGCTATGTATTCGAAAATTATGTAACAAAAGTTATCGATAAGCAACAACATGCTTCGAGTCCTCGCAGCCTTGCACAATGGGAATATTTTCCTAAACATATTTCTTCTACAATAAAAATTACAATAGAAATTTTATCGCAAATATTATATTTTTTATTTAATAACTGAACACAAACATGGATTTGGCAGTATTTCAATCCTCAGAGCAGAAAATTTCAGGTCGGTCTCACAGGAACATTGAAGTTTATATGTCTAAGCAGGTACTCAGAATCAACAATACCACGTATTAGGCTCAGAACAAATAAAGCACTAAGCATTGATAGTCGACTTTTTAGAGTAGGCAGTTTAATCAAAGCAACCCTATATGGCGGTAAAATATAGGAGTTCCATCGAAGACTACAGAGATAGAAGATTAAAAATTGTTTTTGAACTAATTCAATACTATTGATATGAATAGAATAGCAAGAATCCGATATAATAGATCCATAGTCAAGAATTGGTCGAACAATTTAAGTAAATAAAAGTTTTGAAATATATGGATTCTGAAATTCTTTACACCAGCGTTTCAGAAATCTAAGTACTCCTTTGGCTTTGTTTACCATCAATGAAATGTGATCGTGAAAGGTATGTAAGTCTGTGATGCAACAGTATACCAAGATCCTATATGGTTTGAACTTTTTTTAAAATAGCAGTATGAATGCAATAGGAAGTATCAATCGTTCTTTTTCTGAAAAAATTACATCTGTTTACACTACTTAACATTTAATTTTTAATATCAGCACGTAGAGAATTATGTCCTTATAAATGAGTAAAAAAATTTAACATCAGTACCTTAGAATGCAAAGTAACGGTAGGACCCAAGTGACTGCCTTGAGGAACACCTGAATGTACTTGAATGATTTTAGATATCATATTTCTATCTTTGACTTGTTGAATTCTTTCTGATAAATTAGATTTTCACTCTTTTAGTGTTGAGTCACTAAAACCATTAAGCGATAGTTTGTGTAACAGAAGATGATGGTTAACTTTATCGAACACCCTACTAAAATCTGTGTATATCACATCAGTTTGCATTTTCTAATACCAATATAGTATGATTGCAATATATGTTTTTATCTACATCATATTATTATCGAACTCATACTATTTCATAATTATATTTTTCAATAACTTCAATAAATTCATACAAAATTAGAGAAAATCTGTGCCACAGACTCAAAGACTCTGTTTCAGATATCTTGAAATTTTAAATATTGTTTTCGTTTTGAATGTAATTAAGCAGCCGAACGATTTCGAGGGACATCATGGGCCAGGCAGTCAACCTAAATGAAGATAACTTACAAACCTGTATAATCTATAAATAACTTTAAAATTTAAATTTAAACATTTTATTTATTCTAAAGCCACTGTACTTAAAAAATTAATATGTTTCTTGGTCAAGAATGTGTGTGTACTACTCGTAATACAATAATATCGCTAACAGTGTCAATTTGTCACATATACATATAAGTTGCTTATTTAGTTACACAAGTATCGGTTTACACCACGAAAATAACAGCAAAATACTCTGATTTTTTCTTTTAATGAGTTCGAATAAAGAATGATTCTTGAACTACTTAGTAAGAAGAATTTTTTTCGTGTTTATTATTAATACAATGTTTTTAAATTAATCTCACAAGTTTTTAACCTTGGCCACTTGAATATCTTTTCTGCTCTGTTTATTTTCTTTTGAAGATACTAAATAAATTTTAATGAAATTTTCTGAAATGAATAACAAATTAATTTTTCACATTCATTATTAAGTTGTTGTTATTAACATAAATAAATATAAATTCAAGTACTGGTCAAAACATTTGAAACTATGGATTTGTTTATTATTTTTCAATTCATATTTGGATGTTGGTAATTAAGTAATTTTAATAATTATTTCAATGATTGAAATTTTTCTGGTTCAATTTCTTTAAACAGCAAAATGATGATGATAATTTTCGAATGAGAATTTTGTATAATACAATAACTGAAAAACAAGTTTAGAGAAAAGTGCTACATAGCATACTCCATCGAAGCTCAAAGAATTATTTGGGGCCACAACATTACTTTTGTCAAAATGATGTATTATTTTAGAGCAGGGTATGCCTCCTACACGCATGCAAAGCATTGCACCGAAACAAGTTAGAAAGGGACAGGGTAGAGAAGAGACAGTTGGTGCAGAGAGCTTTATTCTTGCACAACTCTGTTGTAAAGCAGAATTGCTGCGACTCAGGTATTACTGCTCAAACGTGGACGAAGAACGAACATGGTAGCTCAAACACAATAACACAATTTTTGGTATGTCCGGGTCTTAAACTGAGGATCTTCTGATTGTAGAATCAACGCGATAGCTACTCAACACACAGCACCATGTATTATTTAGTAGAGTGCAGAAATCAAAGCCCGTTATTCTCCCGTAGAACGTTCACTATGAAAAAAGGTAACATTCATTTGGTTTGAAAATAACTTTTTCCCGTTTTTTTTTTTGAAAATCATTTCTCAAACATTTCTATTTGCAAAAAATATTTGCAATTATTATTTCTCTTACTCTAAATAAAGAGAAAAAAAATAATTACATTCCTTTCTGTAAATTGAATTGGTGCCATTTTCAATTCAATAAAAAATTAAAAACTAGTCATTCAGCTAAAGGAATTTATTCGATGATGGAAATATAATATTAGCGTAACAAAATTATGTGTAAAATCAACGGAAATTCAATAAAGTTGTTACAACAGAATATTTCAAATTTATAAAAATAAGAACAAATTTTTCAAACATTTTGTTTTATATTGAAATATATTTATTAAGCTCGAGGTCTTTTTTTGGTATTTTATTTAGTTTTATTCTTCGATATTTCGTTAACAGCTTGTTAACATCATCAGGAATAATAGTAAATTAATATAATTATAAATTCTGTTATAATTTGTAAATACATACGTACATATTTTGATAAACGAAATAAAAATTTTAATTTTTTTTTACTACCAAAAAAAAATTTTTTTTTCTACTAATCGGTTAAGGTACTTTTTCATTTACAAATGTTCTAACCATTACTGTAATTAATATATACATATATATCAAAAATAACCAACCGGTAAGCACTAGTTTTCTAACAATATTTCATATTTAAATTGCTGTTGATTGTAAAATATTGTAATATGAACTTGAATCGCAGAAGTTTTTCACTTCTCTTTGAAATTCAGATGGAGAGAGAGGGAGAGAGAAATATGTAGTTATAAATAAATCAATTATTTATTAAAATTTATTCCATTCATTTAGACAGTCAATTAGGTGATAGATTTGTTGAATTCCCTTAATATCTATCCCATGTTTTTAATTAATTTTGTTTCATTTTTACTACATCAAGTAAACATTTAATATAAATACACTGCGCATCTGTTAAATATGACTGTTATCGATCAGTACGTTATATATAAATTTCTTTTACATTTACAATTCTTTGCTTTTAAGAATAAGTTTGTTGTTGTTGCTTAAAATGTTTTGTTTGTTTTGTTTATCATATTTTGAATAAAAATGAATTCAAAATATATATTTTTGTGCTTTTCTTCATTATTTGGACAATTTTGTGGGAAAAAGTTTTTTGTTGAAAAATTCATTTTTTTTTTAATGAAAAAGTGTTTTATAAAATATATATGGTAACGCTGGATGTCACCTACATATGCAATGCATTGCAGTGGAACGATTTGGAAAGGGATAGTGTCTAGAATAGATGGTGGAGTGATAAGAAGGATATATACATAGATAACTCTGCAGTGGCGCATTTTTTAAAATTTTTTAAAGCAGAGTTGCTGCGTATCTGGTGTTATGTTGATGTACAAATTTTTATGCTATAGGCGAGCTATTGTATTTATCATTTTACTTAGGCGGCGTTTTATTGCTCAAACACCGACGAAGGAGGGCGCTGTTAGCACAGACACAATAGGAAAATTTTTCGTCTGAGTGGCTCTTGAACTGAGCCAACAGCACACATATATAATTTGATACATACTATACTTTTTGAATATTGATTTTAAATTTCTGATCAAAAAAAGTGAAAAACGTGAAGCAAAAGTGATGCCAAAACTATCTTTAGTTTCTCGAATTAATTGCTCTGATCGATGATTATGCCAAATTGATGATACAAACTAAAACATCTGCAATAAATACATTCTTTATTTAAAAATTAAAGTTTTATCCTATTCAATTGTCTGGTAGGGTGTGTATATTGTTAATATGACCACTAATTCATATGCGTTAGCTGACAGACTTGTTTATTTAGTATTTGAAAATAAAAGTTGATTCTACAGTGAGGCTGACAAGCGAAGTATTGAAAGACAGAAACAGCGTGATGTAGATGAAGAGTGAAGAAGAAGTGGGCATAAAAGCAAACTAATTAATTTAATTTTCTAATGTTTAATTCACCACGCGTTTTCAAATAATAATAAAACATGTTGAGTTTTGATTCTTTTTCTATTTTTTAATAATAATAAAAAAGTTACGTGTGGTTTTCACCATACACACACAGCCAACCCGGCTAGAAAATTTATACATATGAAAACGATGAAATTTTTTCGGCTACTTCTATAGAAATTGTTTATGTTTAGATTGTGGAAATCACATACGACTATCATATTTTAATAATTGTTTGTGTTGACATCACAAATACCGAATTGATGGGCAGATTGTATTGTTGTTATTAACAAAATGGAAGTTTAACACTTTCTTTGAATATGCTTCAGATAAACACAACATATGAATTTCTAAGCACAAATGTGAATAACGTACATACATCGCAGAGGAATTCTGTCAAAGACTCTGATAGTTTCGAAAGGTAAATCAAAGAACCATAACAGGTTTCGCTCATGTAAAGTAAAACTTGAAAAAACTGGTTGAATATTGAACACCTCGACTCAATTTTTAAGTTTTCCATTTTGAAGTTTTTAAAATCACTTAATTTTGTTTAAAAAAACCAAATGTTTTTTAATTTATAAAGTTTTCTTTTTTAAATATGTTCAATACAATATTTAGTATGAATATGAATATGAATTTGTTTTGCATATATTTCTTAAAATCCCAGTTAAAGTAAATGGTGTACGACGTGGGTTTTACGCACTTTTCAAGATTGTTTTCCGTTGATATGAACACCTTTTAAACGCAGTTTAACCAGAAGTATATTTTATTTTATTATATTTTAGAACGTATACAATAAGTATCTATGTAGATATATAAAAGGCAACAGACTAACTCGACATTATTCTGGCACTCCATATCAAGATTTTATATTGGCACTATAAAAAATCATTAAACGCAAACCATTTCGATTCGATTTTTTCACTATTTAATGTTTCCTAAATCTAAAAATATGTTACGAGTATTTATTTGCGAGCACTATGCATATATGGTTCTATTCTATCTACTCTATTCTATTCCATTCCATTCCATTCCATTCTATTCTATTCTGTTGTAACCTATTCTACTCTATTCTATTCTATTGTATGCTATTCATAAAGTCCTTACGGCTCTTCATTTTTTCCGCTTTGTTCAACTTTTGGACAAGAGCGCAAATATATTGCAATGGGAAAATTAATCAGGTGTAAAGTGTACAACCATATTAAGATAAATACAAAAACGTCAAATCGTCCACTGGTGTTATAGATAAAACACGAGTAACTGAAAAAAATTTTAAAGTTCCGAACTTATAATCTTTATATGTTGACAACTTAGCGATTTAAGCACAATGTATGCGATTTTGAGTTTAGTTTTTTGACCCTATGTTTTTCTTCAGCGTTTTTTAAATGAAAATAAGGAGGCAACACTTAAAAAAATGTAAATATTAACCACAGACAACTATTCTGTGATATAAAATATAAAATAATATATAATAAATATTATAAGTCAAGTCAAGTTTGTTTTTTTTTCTCTTCTTTTCTTAACCCTAGTATTGTAAAAAGCAAAACTTGGCGAAAAAGGGTTTTCGTGTATGAACGCAAATGCAGCTTTAAAGGAAAATTTAACAAAAACTGATCAGATAAACTTGATATGTGTGAATCAGCTCTTAGTTTTAATATCTTCTACGATGCTATGTGAATCTTACATGTGAATATTGCATGGACACTTCTCTCTTCAATCACTTTTATTCACCATAGATTTAACCACTACTTTAACTGGAAAATATAATCCTGTAGATATTAGGATCCAGCATGGCATCAACCATTCGTAACTTTTGGCATTTCTTAGATAGGACTATATAAATGGCGTTTTTTTTAACAGTTTGGGTGTTGAAAATTTAAAAACAAAAACATAGAGAATTTGCAAAGTGAAAGAAATTTTTTTCCTGAATGGCTGCCATTTAATTTTTAAAGATTATTTCCAATTTTGGCTTAGCTTTTCCAGTATTTCAGTTGGTATATCACCAGTGGCAGGTGTAATGTTGTCTTCCAGGTATAGAGTCTTCGCTGGCCTTTCCCTGTACACATTAGTAGTGCCAAATCCATGATGGACTGCACCAAAACGTGAGTTTAATGCTAAAAAAACCTCGCCTGTCAATAGATTCATGGTGTCGCATACCATATGGCGTGTGGCGCCGTCGTATTGAAACCACGAGCTCCAATTTTTCCACTTTGAGCACAACAAAGTCGATAATCATCGCATGAAAACTTGCTGCACTGACCGTAACGTTGCGATTTGTAACGTTCTTGAAGTAGTACGGCCTACACACCAAACCAAACAGTGCATCTTTCTGGGTACATTGGCCGTTCTTGAACTAGGTCTGTCTGCTCGGCAATTCTTTTCGATGACGAAGCTCATTTCTGACCCAATTTTCCTAAGCCCCACTCAACATTTGCTAGACTATTCTTGGTGAAATGGCAAAACTAAATAGCGAAAAAATAACCCGATATTAAATATGAAAAGGGATATACCAGAATTTAAGCGGTTCTGTAACTTTCCACTAGCTTCTACATATGTATGTATGTCCAGTTTTTAAATGAACAGTTTATTTTTTGTAATGGATTTTTTGTTATTGATTTTGAATATAAGAAGTATTTTATATTTGTTTACATCATTTTGAGATGGTTTGAAATAAGTGAGAACGATGCCACTCACCATCAAAGAGAAGTTAAGAAATTAATAAAAGAGCTGTGTTTATAATAAAAGAGTCAAGCAGGAGACTCGTCAACCGTCTAACGAAATAAGTAAGTGATGCCAACTAAACAGGGTGAGCACATGTTATTGCAAACACCAACATTGTAAATAGATGAAATGTCAAAAAACAAATACTATGAATAGGCTTGTCTACTATTTCAAACTCGTAGATGTTTAGCAATATGCAACAACAACAATAACTAAACAAAACCACGGCAATAATATAGTCAGACAAGACGGAGGCATTTTAACCAGTCGTCCGATCGTCTAAATAGACTTGTATTGTTGTGAACACAACAACATAATACAATACAATACAATATAATAATGAAATGAAATAACAAAATGTTAAAGATAATATTAAAAATCTCTACGCATGTACACACATACTTACATACATATGCATGTATGTATGTATGGATGTATGCATATGCTTAACTAATTATGTTGGTAAATTCGAATTAATTATTTCAACGCACCACAGACAAATTCAATAAAAATCATTAAATGTTAACTCGACCCGTTTCATACCAACGTAAATAAAAATAAACGTACTGAACTCAAGTTACGTTAACCTATCCATGCATCTTTGGTTTTAATTTAATATACTGTGAATATAGCAAAAATTCATATTTAAACTCTTAACAAAATACCATGAGAACATTATTTACTACGAGTATATGAGTGTGTGTTGTGTATGGAGTAATTCAAATTTATTTAACAACGCTTAGTTAGCCTTTGACTGAAGTGATGCGATTGTTTGCTTTGCTTTGATTTGCTATGCTTTAATTTATTTTGGTATGAATGCTGTTAGATAGATGGTTTGTTAAACAGACAAACTAACATACACAGATATGAATATGTACGCTCAGACTGTCGGACGGACAGACGCACGGACGGGCGGGCAAGCTAAACGACTGATGATTGTCTGAACAATAATGATGGAAAATATTTATTCGCTTGCAAATATTTAGCAGATATTCTATGTCGAATGAGCGGAGAGCACGGCAAGTTTACCAAAAAGAAGTAAAAAAAAAAAAAAGCACAGTGGGATCAATTTTGAATTTACCACATTTCCACGTGAGGGTGGCGATGGATGAACCAGTTAGCACGTTGTCTACAAAACGCCAGGTCCTAGGTTCTCATAAAAACATTTTCGCATTTTGCTGATGTTCTATAAGTGTCAGTTGTTGTCGGCAGGCATAGTGGGACCAGCTTCAGCTGATACTAATCCACAATTAACATCAGAGTACCCTCATTCGTCGGTATTGTGTAGCATCATCGGTGGAGTAAAATAATTAATAAAATGGCTACAAAACACAGGTTCAAAAAATGAATGCGCCACCTGAACACAAGCGACGCTGCAACAGTGCTATTAAAACAAAAAACGTGCAAAAGTAGAGTTGTAACAAGAATGCAGATTTGCCCAACCTGTCATCTCTTTACTTAGTTCTGGTGCATGCATTGCATACGTAGGAGACATCAAGTGAGCACTGGTCTCAGGAAAAAAATTAAATCACTCGGACTCGTCATAGCATTGTTGTTGCAAATAAGCATATTATAACAACAATTCGTTCATAATTTCCAGTGGAGTGGATATCATTGATTGGCTTCTTCAGCAAAATTAAATAAAAATATTTAAAAATGACAATTGAAAAATCAAATATTGTCAACATAAAAATTTTATGGCATATATGTATATACATATACATATATCTGAATCTAAAAAAAAACCCATAGACTATAGATTAAAAAATAGAAGCAGGACGCGACGCAGGGGGTAATATATGCTTCTCTGAAACCATCTAACCGATGGGTATAATCACTTGAGCGAAGCCACGGGTAAAAGTAAAAAATATTTATCACTTACAATAAATACATATATAATGTGAATTCAAACTGTTTTGGGTTTTTTTTTTTTTTTTAGTTTAAACAGTAAAACCTGCGGGGGTCCGCTATGTAAAATCAAAAATCTATTTAATTCTTTTTTTTCGTCTATTCATTGTGTCCTTAAAATTCTAATTTTAACATAATAATTTTTAAAACCTTTTAACAGCCACAGCAACGCGGGTCAGGTAGTATTTTATAAAAATATCCTATAAAATATTTGTTGAATTTTTTTCCCAATGAATCTCACTGTGAAATAAACATTTAAATATGAAACAAAATACACACTGCATGGAGCGTGTTTTTAATGTTGTGTGTTATTTTTCTTTTTTGTTTTGTTGCTTTTACTGTAGTATGTAGTTGTTGTATTTTTTTTAAGGGAATGTCGCTAACTCAGCACAATTTGTTTGAGTTTAACTGTTAGCTACATGCTTTCAGTTTCATTTCATACTTCGCAGGTGTTGTTTCGTAAAGCGCTTAAAACACACAAAATTAAAATAAATAACAAAACAGAATGTCAAATAAAAACATTATAATTAAAAAGAAAAAGCAAAAATTATGAAACTTAATTTAAAACAAAAGGAAAATTTCGTTTCACAAAATTAATTTTTATAAATTAGGCGGTACTTGCACCACATAAATGCACTATATTTGTATATACATCCATACATACATATTGGATTAATAAGAAAAGAAATAAAACAAAAAGTCAACTAAATGTGTCTAAAGAAAATCAAATCCAAATAAAAAAATCTAAAGAAAAACGTTTGTGTCTTAAGTCTTTTGTATTTTTTTTTTTTGTTTCTGTGGCTCTGGCTGGTGCGCAGGCATTCCTTTCAATTTTATGCAAAGCAAAATACAATTAGTAGATAATAAAAAAAACACAAATTTTTTTTATGCAAATATTTGTTTACATTGCGTGTAATAATTCAAGTGCAAAGCAAACATTTACAACTACATTACTATAGAAACAGAGCCAGCAAAAAAATTACAACAAACACATTTCCATACAAAAATAGTGTTTGAAATCAACAAAATCATCATCCTTTAAATCCACACATTGCTCGTAAATGGCACGTGCTTTGTTAAAGTTTACATTTTTTTTCTTGTTTGTCTTTTTTTCATTTAAATGAATATAAATAAAACATAACCATAAATAAATTTATTTTTGTACCTCAAATAACCATAAGAAGATATTTGTGTGCCGCTGACTATATTTTAATAAGGCGATTACTTTTTTATGTAAAATTTATTTTCTTTACTATTGAAATTAAACGCAATAAAAAATAGTTTATCGTACAGAAAAAAATAATAAATACAAACAAAAAAATCAATTTCATTGAAGTTCTTCTGTGTTTAACTATTCAATCAATTGCTTTGTTACAAAAAAAAATTAAAATAAATAAATAAAAATAATAAGGCAAGTATTATATTTATAAACAACTATTATAATTTACAACATATGTATGCATGTTTATGTTAATAAAAAGTTGTTAATAGTGTATTATACTCATAAAATGTTTTTTTTTTAATTAAAAACTGGTTAAGTCAAATGTATTTAGTCTGTTGTCTGTTGATGGACATCAAAATAAAAGGCTGTCTGTCTTGCATTAAATTTTATAAATTCGATATAAAATACTTTAAAGTATTTTTAATTTAAAAAAAAAATTAAAGATTTGAAAGATATTGTTGCTGTATGATTTTGTTAGTGGGAAAAAAACTAAGTTTTCACAGATCTACAGAAAAGCGCAGAATGCGTAGAAAGTATTACAAGAGGGTGGCGATAGCTGAAGTAGTCTGTACGCTGACTACAAAACCAAAAATTTCCTGGGTTCAACCCCAGTTTTACGACTAAATCATAAAAACAGCTCGCATTTTTTTTGATGTGCATTAGTGTGTCTTTAAGTCAGTTGTTGTCGGAAGATTCCAGTGGCGAAGATATAGTCACTATTAACTGAAGAGTAACGGCTAAAAAAACTGCTACTAAAAACGAAGCTTCAAAAAATTTAATACGTCTCCTTGACATCAGAGGCGCTACAGCACTGCTATAAAATAAAGAACGTGCGAAAGCAGACTTGTAAGATAGTGGAGCTTCACCTCCTGTCATTTCTCCTACTATCCCTTTCCTCTAGTTCCAGCAAATTGCATCGCATGTGTATGGGTCATCTCCTGAGTGCTCGTCCAAGATTGAGTTGAATCGAGGAAAATTTTTGGTTTAAGGCAGACTACTTCAGCCATCGCCACGCTCTTACAACATTGTCTTAGCATATCCATATTTATGAAAACGAATTTTGGTTTGCTCATATTATATTCTCTTTTTTGAAATAATAAACAAAAGATAACAGCTGTTTTGTGATTAGAAAAAATATTATTATTGATATGACAATTGTTATGGCTGCGGTAGTAATGTAAGTCACGGCTAATTGAATCTAATTATGGACACGCATCAATTTGAAGGCTAAAGGAGAATAATTTTATTATTATTATTTTACTTCGCACACGCTTTTCATTGGTCAAGTGCCGTCGAAGGAAGAACACACTAATGCGCATCAGGAAAATTTTTGATTGATATGAAGCAATACAGTAAATTTCCAAAAGTCGTTAGAAACTTGGACTTTTTAAAGACTGGGCAGTCAGCTGTTGAAAGGCGCGCACAAACCACGTTATCTCAAAATTTCCACTGCTTTATAGTCAACGTGCTAACTAATTCAGTCAACTTGTATTGTTAACAAAATGATTTGCAAGAAGTGGCATCGTGAACATTTTTTCAAGTTTTGAAAACTTAATAAATACTTTATTAACAACTTAATAAATGCCCGTATTAATATTTCATTTTGCTACAATTTTCTTTTGAAATTTCTAATTAAATTAATCATTTAAAAATTTGTGTTAATCAAAATTAAATTAGTCAGTCATACATTAATATTAATTATTTCGATGTGATATTTATTTATTTTTTTGCTTTCGCGTTATTTTGAGGAAATAAGAAAATAGAATTAGCAAATAATTAACAAAAAATAATGCTTTAATATCTTCAGTTGTGTACGAAAAGGTTATTTGTACTTTTTTATTTGCTTTATTTATTTTTATTTTATTTATTTGAACAATAATTCATTAAGTGCTTTTGTGAAAAAAATAAAAAAAAATCGATTTGTAATATTTACTGCCGATAATTTAACTGTCTAAAAGTTATTTAAAAAAAATTATTTGTAATTTTAAATATCTTATTAAGTGTATTTTGGCACCTTTTGGAAATTCCGACACTTTGCTGTATAAATATATTTGACGTACATTTGTTCTTCAAAGGGAACAAACGAGTACCTAATAGGACAAGTGCATATTTTGTAAAACGATTGGGGCAATTTAAAACAAAATATATAAAAACCGACGCTGCCATTAAGTAACATAAAATTTAATTAATATAGTATAACTATTCCAAGTGGTCGGTGCCACGCCCATTGACGTTCGTTTATCTTTAGAACGATTATTGAAGAAGTAGCCTGGAACGTTAATAATACAACGGTGTGTTTCGTTCTATTGCTGTGTGGTAATGAAATCAGGAAACTAGTTCCCGAAACCCGGTCATTCATGCGCACAACGTGTTCATCATTAAGAGCGCATCCATTTTTCGACGATTTGGCAGCAAATCGCACTACGGATTACAGAGAAAATTCGTGTTTTGGCCGAACAGCACATATGTGTAATAGACTACGCGCAGAGGTCTTTCCTGTCACTTTTGACGTTGGAAAATTCAAATCGAATGTTAATAAACACAACTCTCTCTACCCTCTTGGTTATCTCCATAACCCAAAAAAGGGGCGAAATTGGATAAGTAGGGGTAGCCAAGCGCACCGTTTTAGCTACTTCATTCATATAGGAGTACAACTATCTTGAAGATACAACACATTTAACAATATAATTCCGCTAGCAAATATAATTCTCTTTTGTTTGCGTGTGTGTACAAAGCACTTTAATAATAATAATAATAATAATAAATACTGTAATTACATGATTATTATAGAAGTCGAAGAATGTGAAAGATTTTTCACCTTGCACCTTAAATAACAGTTATTTTAACGTAAATTGATTTACAGTAAAATTACTGAAATTACAGAGACACTTAAATAAAAGGAAATAATTACATACTAATATCATTGAATTATAGATTGAAAAAAAAAATTAATATTTTTGAAAATCACATTGCAAAAAAACGCACTAATGATTTTGAGATATACACAGAAAAAAAAATCTCGTAGTAAATTTAAGTTTAGTGTACTTAATATTACTATGAATCGTACTTAAAAATTCAAGTACGTATAGTACTCATATGCACTTAAAACAATAAAACAACACATAACATGAAATAGTGGCAAAAAATTGCACAATTGTGCGACATTTTCCATCACATATCAGTAGGTATATAGAAAAAAAAGTAATTTTTTAAACCAGTATTTTATTAATATACTGTCTTAAATATGAATTATAAAATAAAACATAAATGTATGTTGTATTTATGAAGTTTTTTTTTCTTATTTTGTTTAGAATAATGTAGACCATTCAGCACTTTTTATTGATTGAGAAAAAGACACGTCTTTATTGACAATTTTATTTTGCAATAAAATCATTGCATTTAACAATAAAATTTAAGCAATAAATTATTTAATTTCATATATAAATTAACCACTTGTTGAAGATATCTCAATAGCCTTGACCATTTAGTCTTATTCATATGTGAGTTTTTTTTTTTTGGAATTTTATTTTTCTTTTTTTTTTTCTTTTAATTTATGCACTCAAAGTATACCGGCTGTGATGCCGATTGAAATTTAAACAGATAGAGAAGACCAAATATTTGTTAGAGAACTTGGGAAAAATATTTTAACAAAAACTGAAAATATTATAATGTAAACATTTCTGTTTTCTAACACAAAAATCACGATTTAAACAATATATCTACTCGTACTTGACGGTTGATGAGAAAAAGAAGAAACCAGCATAAATATGTACTGCATACATATGTATATTACACTCCCTGCCACTTGAATAGGACTCCAACTTTAAAAATAAAATAAATTATGTTTGTTCGATATAGTATATGGTGTTTTCTTTCTATAATTTACTTATTCTGAGGATTTATAACAAATGCACCATGCAACTTCTCTTTTATAATTTTCTGTTGACTTAGGTAAACATTGAACAACATATTCAGCGGAGCACCCACTCTAAGGTACCCGGCATTCATAGAATAGTATGGATGCCATGCAGACAATAGATAGATATAGACGTACTCGCCTACATTACACGAAGAAGTATATGTGGACCGGCATGGAAACCACTCATTGAATGTGATGATGATATGCGGGCCAGACTACACAATTTACAGTGGAAATACAAGTTGGCCAGGCAGCGTTCATGACTCAAGGGTGCTACGGAATTCGGCTATAAGTCAAAGATTTGTCAATGGATGGAGATCATTTCCGGATGCTATTGTTTTGCGTGATAGTGGTTACGGACTTAAAAACTGCTTGATACCACCATTACGCCGAAATCCCGATAACCCTGCTGAAGAGGCTTTCAATCGTTGCCACAAAAAAACACGGCGCATAATTGAAAACAGTTTTGGCATTCTTAAAGAGAGATTCCCGTGTCTAAATTATTTGCGACTGAAGCCTGAGTTAGCAGGAAAGGTAGTTATTGTTTGTGCCATCTTATACAATATTGCCTGCAGCATCGGAAGGAGTAGTGAAAACACGTAACCCACTGAAGACACTGAAAATGAAATCGAGGAATTGGATCTGGAAAATGCTGAAGAAAAAAATGATGCCGTTAATAATATGGATAATGCGAGTGGAATGGAAAGGCTTACTTCTCTGCTGCAGTACATTTCTTAATACCAACTATTATAGTATTGTTTTAAAAAATAAACTTGTTTTTTTGGCTATGACCTTTTTCCGCTGCAAAAGCGTTTTTTTTTGGGGGGCATTTTTGGGGTTTAAGATTAAAATCTTACAGAATAAATAATATAAGAAGTAAAAATATTGAAAATCACTTATAGTTTATTTAGAAATAAAATTAATAAAATATGGTTTTTTTCTTGAATTACTTGTAACACCGCAAGTTTTTTATCCATTTGAATTTGGCGGCTCATTTTCAAATGTTTTTTTAGCAATGCAAAGTAAAAAGTGATAAGACAGAAATGCAAAGATGATTAAATGCTTTGTGGAACACTTTGCATACTCACTTTGCAAAAGAGCGCAAAGACTTTGCAAAGAGAGCAAATTATTTACAAAAATTTGCTTAATTAAAAGTTAGATTTGCAAAGAATATTGTGGAACAGAAACATTTTTCACTTTGCCAAAAAATGCAATTTGATAAGTGCAAAGTGAAAAGTTGATAAGTTCTTTTGTGGAATAGGGCCCTGGTTCATGTTTTCGAAATGGTTTAATTTTTAAACAAGTAAATTTCACGTGTTTTCTAAACAACTCAATCTATTTTCAAATAAACTTGTTTTGCTGTAAAATAATTGAAACTTGTACAAACACGTCAGTGTAAACAACATATTAGTACCGCTATAGCGAATCTAAACAACTTCAGGAGAGCATGTTTACTTGGCATCAACTTAGGATTCCAAGAATCAACATCAAAAAACAACGGCAATGACAATACTATGTAAAAGAAATTACAACTGCGCTAAAATTAATCACCAAAAAAAAATTTAAATTTCAAACAAATTTTATTAAAATATATAGGAATTATGGTTGATGTCTAATGCCGTAATTTGGGACCTGGTCCGATTTTACACTACTTCCGGATCACAAGTTTAGAATTTTATTAACTTCTTTCGAAGCTCTTTTTGGTACCGGGTAATTCAAGAGTTTTTAAATATGCAATGGCATCTCAACGGATTCTAACCCGAACCTTTTTAAATATTCTTTTTGAATTTATCCAATTAAAGGTTCAACTAAGAATAACAATTTATAATTTGTTTTTTGTTTTTTTCAAATTCGTCTTTCATTATTCGAATTAAACAGACATTTTTGTTGACACCCTTCCTCACTACATAAATCTTATTAAATGAATACAATTCACATTTATGACATCCAGTGAAGTCTCTCTGCGTGCCTATCTGGCTGTCTGTCGGCTTCAATGATTTATAAAAATCTATTTATTAACCTGACAGAAGTATAAACAAAAGCAATAAAAAATTTAAATTCCGAGAAGGATTTAAAAATTTCAAATATGAAAAAATATAAAAGAGAAAATGTAAAATGTAAAATAAGCGATTATGATCTAATAAAAAAAATCAAATAATAAAAATAAGTGTTATTTGATAGATAAAAAGAAAAAACTGTAGGTTGCTGTAATCTTAAATCTCTTTACTTTCTTTGGAAAACGTATTTTTTTAATAAAATTTCTTGTGGTTTTTCTTCCAGTTGCTAAACTACAGTTGGAGGGGAAGGATGCTAGTTGATAGTTCAAACATAACGTAGCAAAACAGGAACCCTTCCCATAACAAAAAAACCAAAAATCTATTCGCAAGATAAATATAGCAATATGATTTTTAAAATTAATTCAATAGTTTTATTGGGAATTATTGCGACTACAGTGTCAGCTCGTTCTGAATATAAATATGAGACAAGCAGTGGTCAGATTGCAAATACCACAAGTAGTAGAAATGATGCCTTATTACAGCAACTCGCAGCTGGCAGTCTAAGAAGGTCAGAGTCCTTAAACAACATGCCGCTGGATACAGAGTCCAAAACGGAAGTCCCTCTGAAGAATGTCCGTAATATATCTGATAATAAATTACCTAACGATTATACCTCGATAGATCACGAAGCTACACAACATATGGGTATGTGGCAGGAAGTTGAGGAAGACGATAAGAATACACCGAGCAGTGAAGAACATGCTCGTATTAGGCTAAACTCAAGAGAAGAAGAATATGGCACAGAAATTCCCCTAAGCAAGAAAAACAGAACAAGTAGGGTTTTTAGCGTCGTCACCACCACAAGCAGAACTATACCACAATACATACGGCGCAAAGAAGAAGAAAAACCAATTCTGACTCAGGAAGATTTCAATGTTTCCGATTATGCTGAAGATGAAAAAATAGATCGTATACAAAAACACACAACCAATATACCTTTCTACATGAATATGAATAATTCGAGTGAAGAAAATGATGAGATGCTCCCCTTGGCTATGAAGTATTATGACGAAATTTCCCCAGAACATGCTTCTTCAACACGCCGTATAGAGGCAGTGAGTTCAGAAGACTATTATGAGGATGAATATCATGAGCCTGAATTATCAACGAAAACAGCAGCCAATGTACACACGCCTAACAACAACATTTTAGATTTCTCGACATTTGTCACCACTACGATTAGCACGACTAGAACAACAGCAACAACGCCTACACAAAATCCATTACCAATCACATTTCCAGCCAACATTCCTATTATTGGACAGTTTGACGAATCATTATTAACAACTTTTGCGCCGCAAACAGCACTCTCTCAACTGCAAACCACAACACCAGGTACGTCAAGTCCCGGTGCCGCCACCATTGCCGATAAGAGAGGCAAACAAATTCCCATTCTTAGCACAGTTCCCATTGTAACAACGACAACAACGACCACCAGTAGACGCCGTCTTTTGCCTCACGAGCAATTACGTAATTACATTGAAGATGCCTACATACGTATGCCACTCGCCGTCATTGTTGATCCATCTGTAGAATCATTGGAGAAAACGAAAAGTTTATGGAATGATGGCTTGCGTACGAATTTGAACATAAAAATTGTTTTGGTAACATTGAATGAATCCCGTAAGTGATTTAGCCTCCTTTAGAAATAATTGTCGAATTTACAAGCTCGTTGTATCATTGTATCGGTTGTATAAAAGTGGTTATTGGTAATTTTTCATATAGAAATTAAATACACGTTCATTTCATATATATACATATGAGAAGATGTATTGGCTTCCAGACTATCAAAATAATGTGAATGGTAGTTATTGAGCAGGGGAATATTAAAACAAGCATATATTTTCCTATAAATTAAAAAAAAAAATTATGACAATAATAAGAATTATAAATGGAAATTAACGAATACAATGATGAGAAAAATAAATGAAGACATACATACATATGTATATTACATTTTTGACGTTTAAAATACGGAATACAAATACAATAATTTCCACAATATACAATTGCTGTTCACAAGCAAATAAACAAAAAAAAAGTGTATTTAATACACGATACATATTTTTGTGAATTCGACAAATAATATCCATGAGTTATCAGATTCGGTAGTAAATATATACACGCATATGTATGTATATAGTAAATTACAATACAAAATATAACAACTCTTGCATTTTGAAGGCATTTGTGTTTTTTATAAATGGTTTAATACAAAAATTTCCATACAACAGACAGTCAATATTTTTTTTTATATATTTTTCCGACAGTTTTTACTGTTAAACTAAAATTTATTTTACAAATTTATCTGGTCACTCTACTTTTGTAAAATTGCAATAACATGTGCAATTAGCAAAAGCATCTCAAATTAAAAATAAACAAAATATTTAATAAATTCTCTTCAAAAAGAAATGCTTAGAGCATTTAATTGTATCTATTAATTTCTCTACAGACGAATCACCAGCTGCATTTAATTTTAATAATACTCGGCAGTTTTTAACCGGTTTAAATAGCATTAAAGAGCACTACAGTGGCGATGCATTTAGGGGAATATCACACGCTGCGGAATTAGTACCATATGACAGCGCGGTATATATATCAACGGCTCAATTAGCCAAACATACAGATCAAGTACAAGATTCTATGATTACACTGCTCAAAAAAAGAATAAAGGTTTGTGCTTAATATTTCATAATAAATATATTTTATATAAATTACTATTATTTCAGCTCTATCTGATTTGGTTTGGTGAACGCTCTTTAAGTGAAAATGAAACGCAAGATTCAGTTGGCGGCATATTAGGAGAAATGGCCATAAGATCAGGTGGAGAAATTTTACATTTAGTGTCTAGTGAGAATTCCCAAGAACTAGAAGACAGTACAGTGAGTGTGTTTTTATAAAATTTTATACTGTAATTTAATATCAATTTGAAAGTAAAAACTTATTTATTTATTATGCATTCAAACAAATACACGTCACAAATCCGAAATAACAAACTTGTCTTCACAAAGTGAACGTTACATACCCACATATAAAGTACATACATATACATATATGTATATACATATAGGTACATACATACATAATTTATTATTATCACTATGATTATAATCTTTTCCTCGCTCTCTCGTACGAATATACGCATGAAAATTAATATAAAAGACAACAATTTGTTTGGAAACTACAGGTTACAAAATATCAAGACAAAATAGTACATTTAAGACACGCTAATTTGAAATTTATTTTATGCACATGAAAGTAAATGGTATCAAATTATACAGATTTAAAAGTATCTACATCAGCTAATATATCTTTTGATATTTACAGACACTCTAAATAGAGAAAAAGTTTATACGTTAGTAACGAGAGGGAGGGATGCAAATCGCCAAATGATTTAAACCGTTTAAGCAATCTGTACATTAGAGGAGGTATGACTTCCAATATCAAAATGCATACCAAAACTGTTAATCTCCCATATTGTCATAATTGCAAGGGCGGTAGAAATAATCCAATATAAAATTATTGCAAATAGTGCAAACATTTTGAGTGTGTTACTTTCGTTCAATCATATCTAATTTCATACAGGATGTGTGTCCATATACATTTTACTTTATCACGGCGGCATGCACGTTTGAAAACTTCTACTTTAACAACAAATGTTTTAAAACAGATCATTTCCTACGTCTCTTTCAGAAAAGTAGGTTTTAAAGAAAATATATTTTCACAAAACATTTTTATGAAAGTACGCTTTTTACAAAAAGTAAAATTTTATAACCACTACGATTGTCCGCTTCCTCAGGACTAGTGTAATCAATTTGATTTATATGTAGTTCTTGTTCCACTATTAAAGGAAAAGTATCAAGCCATACCAACATTCCATTTTTGGCATTTACCACTAGCAAAACTCGTAGAAAAAGTAACTTCTCTAACAAGCAACTTTACTCATGGCTGAGTGGTTATCTCACATTAATCGGTTCTTTCTTTTGTCTCTCCAACTTTCGGAGTTATAGCATAACTTCAGATATATACTACCTGCACTTGTTCCATTTAGTTTCCGAATTCAACATTTCGTTGAGTGACAGGCATGGGCCACCGTGTGTGTGTGTAAACATGTTATCAATGTCACAACTTCTGAAACTGATAAGAATTTATTGCAAAGCATAAGAACCCCAATAAATGATTTTGAAACAAAGCAAAAGAAATGGTTGAATTTTTACTTAATATTCATCGGCTACAAACCTTAAAAATTATATAACTCAGGAAAGACAAGGGCAAATTCAAAATTATTCATTCCAAATTATTTAGAATTCATTGACCTCTCAAACTGCTGCATTAGTTTTTTTCATTTTCATAAAAATTTTAAAAGTTATAAAGCGTTACTTTTTGAAATTAATGGAAAACTTGTTTGAATATTTTTCTTTTAAATTGTTAGCTCAAAGTGAAGAAATCGTGGTTTTTGACAAACTTATGAAAAAACACAAAAAACGGCCGGTAAAACCGATATTTGGGAAAATTTCGACTTGTGCGACCTTAAAACTTATGCCGAAAAATTTTAAAAATTTCAAAAATACTTGACCCTATAAGCTTTTCCAATTATTCTTGAGCATTAATGAAAATAAAACAAATTTGTTTTGTAATGTATGTACATATCGATGGTTACAAGTATAAAAGCCGTAAATCAAATTATTGTAACTTTACAGATAATAGAAACTGAATGTAAAACCATTATTTTTTACACTATAACAATTAATTTTTGTGACGATGTGTATTTGTGTGAAAAACTCAATTTCGTAAAAAATGCGAGTTAGGGCCTTTCTACTTGTGACAATCGATATGTATGTAAGTCTTACATAATATGAGTATAGAAGTATTTCATATTCACAATGAGTGTACATTAATTATTTAACAATATCTAATAAATAATACTTTCACTCTGCAATTTTGTTTATATATTTTTTTTTATCATTCAGCTAACAATAGTAGCCGATGCATTGCGCGGTTCTCAAGAAATTGATGTACCAGTCGATACAACATTATCCAGTTTACATGTGCAAATTGACCAAATGATGCGAAAAGCAGTATTGGAAACGCCCAATGGCGGTTAGTTCTCGAAATTTAATTTTACTCATGACAATTACAAATAATTATAAAAGCACTATTTATGTATTTCCTTATATATATTTACTAACAAGGGTTTTTATTTTCTATATAAAACACCTTTTAATTTTTTTAAGGATTAAACATCTTTCTTAAGCTTTAAAACTTTTAAATATTTAACACATTTCAAATTGCCGTAGAATTATTATAATTCATATGTCTACTAAAGTATTTAACTTTAACATTAAAATATAAAAATAAAGACCCACTCAGCGCCAAAGTTCGATAAGCGATAATGGAAAAAAAGTTGTTTGTTTGTTTTTAAAGTTAAAATATTGTCGATTTAATAATATTATAAAATTTGCAACGTCATAATCACTGATAACAGCATATACTGCAACGTGTGCCATTGTTACCCGCTTCTAACATGAATTAACATTTACGAACAAATTATTACAATTTTATTCATCGTTACTTTTAAAGCGAAATGAAAACAACTTTCTAAAAACGACGTATTTCACCGCTTACGATAATATGGCGCTAAGAGGTCGTTGTATATTGTATTTAACAATAATATTTTTTAAACAGCAATCGCACGAAATTACTAATTTAAAAATAAAAAACAAATAATATCTGCTTAAAAACTACTGAAATAGTCATAAACGTATCCTTTGGAAAAGCTATAGCTCGAATTTGTAATACTGAAAATTTACTGCAGACAACATTTAAAATTGCAGGCAAATTCCTTGAAATTATGAGATAAATGATCCACCCACGCACAGTTTGCCAAATATACTACATATTGTCATTTGCAGCTCTTCTAAACAAAAATACCACATACAAGAATAAATCGTTTGTTTTTTGCTTCCAATGAGCTCACGACCGTGGTAATGCTGTCGGTGATTTTTTTTAAATTAATTTTTTGTTGTAGCTTCCGCATACCCCCTTCCAATAATTTTGTTCATTTTGTTTTATTATGTTGTTATAGGCAGTCTATAATGATGGCAACAATTTATCAATTTCAATAAATACGGTTACAATAAGTTTTCTTCTCCCATTTGCATTTTTCGCATTTTAGGAATTGTCATAGACAAAGTTTTTAACTGTCAAAAATGCCAGTGTAATCAACATAGTTTATTTAACAATTTAAATTTTTTTAACAAATTACAAAAATTTTAAAAGAAGGCTAGAAATAAAATATGTATATACATGCAAATAAATAAACTGTGCAAATACCTAAATTAGATACCTAAATTTTGTCCCTTTTTAAAAAACTGTTCGTTTTGCTTATTTCAACTAGCAAAAATACACAAATATTTTGGGTATTCAGAAGGTGTGCTATTAAGTCATATTGCCGTAATATCTTAATACTTTAATATAGTTAAAAAAATTGTTGTTGATCTTCGATAAAGAAAATAGTAAGACTTCTTGAGCTGCGTTTATTGGTTTGTCAAAACATAACAGTAGTAATCTGAGTTAATCGCTGAAAGTTTATACTCGAGCCGGCGATTATATTCACAAGCCGCTGCTACTATTAGCGATATAGAAATAAAAAATTTTTGTAAAATCATTCACACTTTAATACCTTCCCATTAAAACAAATTGTTATAATATAAAAGTATGTAAGAAAGAAAAAATCACAGCATCTAACAACATACAAGTTACCAAATTTTGTTTGTCCAAAAAAAATATTCAGCTTCTATCACTGGCAACAGATGTTTTATTTCAACAGTTTTGTGTGCCCAAATAAGAATTTTATAATTTTAATTTAAATTGGACTAATTACAACATTTACAGGTAATTTCTTATTCACTATATTAAAAAGTGGACTTATTTTAGTTTTTCCTTTTGTTTTTACCAATTCGATATCAAATATTTATGAATGATTTTTCTTCTCATCAGAATGAATTTTTTGAAATAGCACACTAAATTATGCCGTGTTTTTCGCAACAGTTATATTTTTTGGTATTATTATAGTTTTAAAACATATGGTTTTATGACTACTTTTTGAATTTCACAATTGGTTGATTGAAAGAAAGTGTTACATACTTTTCAAAATTGACACGATATCACGAACAAAAAATTGCAAACGCGTGATTCACTATTTCGAATGTTTGTGCAATGCAAACGGTACATATAAAATTTTAAGGAATATAGTATGTAGGTAGGTATCTGTGGCAATAATTCGATTGTCAGACGTCCGCATTTAAACCTTATTTCTATTATTCTGGAAGTTATTGTTTTTCCAAGAGTCTGCACTAATAGAAAAATATATTATTCTACGTTTCAACAAATGCTTTATTAGAATTTAATACGTCATTCACATTAACATAACTTAAGTGCTTAAGTCTTCTTTGCTGCTCTTCCATAATAAGTCAGATATAACAATCATGAATGTAAATATTATATTAGACTTGTGTGTAACACCACAGCTCTGTTGCAACTACACCATTTTCATTGAAATTGAGACAATTCCAAATGAGATTGAGAATTTCGAGTTGAAATTGAGTATATGCCAACTTCAACTCAATTTCATTTGGAGTTATGTCAATTTGAAATTGAAATTCTTAATTTCATTTGGAATTTTCTTAATATCAAATTGAAATTCTCAATTTCATTTGGAATTTTCTCATTTCGAAAATTAAATTTTCAATTTCATTTGGCATTTTCTCTATGTTAACCGTAAAGCTCTCAATTTGAATGCAAAATGGTTTAGTTGCGCTTACGATTCTGAAATTAGTTTGTGGTGTTTATTCTAATAAATGTATACTTCGTTCTTCACTTAAACTCGAGTGCTTCTTAACAATTACGACTAAATTTATATTTTTTGGTTAGTTGAGTAATTTTTTTTAAGAGTATTTTTACTAGACTAGTGTCGAACTCGTTCCAAACCGTGTACATGTATAGCAGAAGGATTTCTGCAGGGGTAATTAGTTAAAACTGGCCAATTGCACGAGTTCGACACAAGTTTACTTTTTACCTTTGTTAATATGTTCATTGTGTCTAATATTAATTTTATTTAAATAATTCTAACATGAAATTAACAATATTTGTTTTAAAATTTTAATACAATTGCCTTTTTTTAGTACACTCAAAATATTCTGTACGGTAAATTAACCTAAATTGCAATTTAAAATAAATGAAACTTCTCTTAAAAAGCGGTAGACTTATTTTTAATTTATAAATTAAATTAAAAAAATTAACTGATTTAAGGCTTTAAAAAGGAATTTCGTCTTCTATTTGATTTATTTTACCGCACCAAAAGAACAAAAAGAAGCAACTAAACGAATGAATGACTGTTTCTATACATATGTACTTGTAACATTGTAAATGTTACCGAAAATCCGTATCAATGTGTAACGAATGTTAGAATCGGTTAAAGAAATTAAAAATTAATTGTTCATGCATTTAAAAAATACTGTACGGAATACTTCTTGAATAAACTACAGTCCTTTACTATAATAATATTGTGAGTGTAGCCAGATGTTTTTGAATATTACTTCAACAAAACTTGTAAATATACGATATATGTATGCGTACGTATATATAATTTTCGTAAAATTTTTAGCATTTTAAACTTCTAATTCTAGTGTATTTGTAGTACAAAATATAAAATTATATATAAAATGTTTATTATGTAAGTTCTGAAATAAAAATTTAATTTTGTAAAATTTGTTAAATAAAATAAATAATTTCATAATTTTAGTTTAATTGTCCTTTGTCTTTTCATTAACGTTGTTTATACATACATGTTCCTATGTCCGTTCTACTTTAACAAAATATGTTTTTCCAAGCACTTTGTCAAAATATGCACCAAAACAAATTATATAAAACATAATAAGTAAGTATGTAAGTTTATGTATATGACTTTACTAAATCTATAGATCGATTATATGCGCAGCTCATACAGCAACACTAATGACAACTGCTATTTTTAGGAACTTTTTATGCCAACATATCTCGACACACTACATGAAGCATAGCGAAAGATTTTCGTGAAAATGTAAACATATCATAACCCCATAAAGCATTAAACATTAAATGAACCACATAGACCACAGCAGCCTTCACAGCTACTCGACTACATATATTGTGGGCTGCATGCTTCGCCTTGTAGGCGGACAGATTTAAAATCGATAGCCTGCTGCTATTTGTATTTCCAAATTTCTCGAAAGTAGTACAGATTTTATTTGCTTTACCCCAATTTATGAGCAGTTTTTTGTAAAATTTACGGTAACAAGACGAAAATAAGACGGTAAGTGATTCCATATGCGGCATATGCTAATTAGAAAAGAGTGCTCAAAAAGACAGCGAATAATGTGAGATATTTGAATTTGAACATTTCTAGTACAATTTTTAATTTGTAAGTATAGTTGGTTGTTAAAATTTCATGATATAGTGACGGAAACTGCAGCCTAGAAAAGCTGGGGCACGTTCAGTAACACGAACATGATCACTAACCTTTACATTGAAAAGGTAGCGAATTACCCTCCCTCGGGAAAATTAGTATTCATCTGACTTCTGACTCGACTTATTAATATGGAAATGAATAAATACCAGAATGACATGAGTTCCTTATTATACGTATTCATAGTAATGAATACTATTATTGTATCTCTGAGGAGGTTTTCGGCCATTTGGCCATAATAGGGTTGGAATACTACAACAAAATGTTATTCAAATTGTGAAAAGTACATGCCTATAAGTTTTTAAAATCAAGTTACAGCCATTCAAAATTCGGGATTGACGCAAATTTTGACTTTGACCAATGAAAACGCCACTAGCGATCTCTGGGGTGTTAAAAATTTTCTGAAGATAATGTTCCTCTCTTTATTCCGAAAAAAAAATTATACAGATTAATCGCGTAAATATTTTCGTTTAAGAGTTATAGACAAATAAAATCGCAAACCCGATTTAGGTCTGTTTTGACCGATTAAATCCGAACCGCCTGCCCGGTAATACTATAGAAACTTTTTGATCAATCCTTATTTTTTATTATATATTATATTCATGAACAGGTTTGCTTTTTTTTTATCTGGGACCAGCACTCAGGAGATGACTCCTACACATGCGAAGCATTGTGCTGGAACTATAGGAAAGAGATATTAGAAGAAACGACAGTAGGTGAAGCTTAATTAATTATTTTACAGCTCTGCTTTCGCACGTTCTTTGTTTATACTCGTAGCAGTGCTGAAGGTTCGGTTTAGTAGCCATTTTTATTATTATTTTACTTCGCCTGTGCTACACAATACCGACGAAGGAGGGCGTTCTGATGTGATTGTGGATTGCTATCAGCTGAAGCCGGTATTGTTCAGTGACCAGTGACTATGCCTTCGACACTGAAACCTTCCGACAACAAATAACAGACAAAGACACTCTAACAGCCATAAACAAGAGCGGAAAGCGTTTTCTAGCTGTCAAAAATGCTCATGCCCATACAATTTGTATGTAGCATACCGAAATAACGAGGCGTCAACGAAACGGCAACGTTTTGCAATTGCAAAATCCGATTTTGACAGTGCGTTTAATAGTGAAGTAAGTTGCAAATAAAGAAGGTGAAAGAAATAAATTTAAAAAATATTTATTATTAGAAATAAATCCTCCAAATCGTCCATATAACTCATTGTTTAAACTTTTTTTTATAAAATGCTTATTTAAAAATCGCAAACACCAATAGTTAAAATAATCAGGATTGTTATTTTTATTTTTTTGATAACACTGTTTTTATCGTTTTGACCTAGCGTTGCCGATTTTATTTAGGTATGGCATTTCAGCGTAAAAGCTAAGCGGAAAAAACGTTCCGCTTTCCACTCTTGTTTAGGTATGGCTGTAATACACATCAGAAAAAAAATTTTTTTTTTCTTTTTTAATTTTAGGCTGAAACTGGAGTTGAACCCAGGTCTGTTTTTGGTTTTGTAGTCAACGTGCAGACTACCATCCATCGTAGCATCGCCACCCTCACCCACTTATCTGTAGTAATATCTTTTTAATACTCATTTTATGTTTTTATTTATAAAATGTTCTTGTAAAGTAGCTATGAACTTATTTCTATATACGCACAAATTTATAAATGTTTTTAGTTTTTATGATTCAATTATTTCAATCGTGTACAAAGTTCACAGATATTAAAAAAAATAGTAAACTTTAAGATAGTCTAGAATAAACATGACTAACAGAATAAAGAATACTTTATGATAAGAATTTTTTTAAATAAATTATATAGTACTGTATATTACGTCACTGTAAATTAAAAAATCACTTTTGGCATATTAATGCAGACTTGTGCAATTTTATGAAATCTTTACCTTCCGTCGTCCATTTAAAAATTGTGATTCATTTGTACAAAGTAAAACGCAAATAGGTAAACTCATTTTTAAGGATCTTTAAAATCATTTATTGATTACATTCATTTACAACAACACTGACGGTTTTAAAGGGCATAAATGCAACGGATTTAAAACGAATTTTCGAGTCACAGAAATATGGATGAATGGATGTTTTCTACTTTTTCTAAAATCTTCTTTTAATTAACTATATTCACACGTTCAGTTGAAAACAATTCTAAGATGCTATGAAATAAAAATTAAAGAAATAAAACACTCGTGCCGACGAAACAATTTTTTGCAAAAAAAATTATAAATATAAATATAAATGAGTAAAAACAAAAATAAAAATAACAAGGTATGTACGTACATAGATGAAACATATGACAACATTACACAAATTGAAAATAATGTACAAACCTTTTGAAAGGAAACTATTAACAAATAATTTATATTAACTTTTAGTTATTAAACTTTTGAGCTAATGATTTTATATTCGATGTAAGAACATTTTTAAGTTGTTATTATATTTTTGTGTGTTTTACACACGTTTGGATTTGTATCGATTAAGCAATTGTTTATCTAAATATTGTTTGTTTTGGTAAAAAATATAATATTTTTTGGATTCTTTTTATATGTACATATGTTTATATGCAGCATATATAAACAAAATATATATAAACATTTTATTTGAACAAGAATTTTACTTAACACATAGTCACTTTAATTCTTATTTTCCAGTATAAAGGAAATTTCTTTTCTGAGAGGGAAACAAAGCCATGAATGAAAATTTCTGATTTTAATCATAGGCTAATACATACTTGACGTTTTAATTTGGCATTAGTTAATACATATTATATTAGAAGTTTTGTCATAAGAAAGATATAAGCAAACTGTTCATTCACAGTAATGTGAATATTGTTATAAATCACAATGCAAATTAAGCATTCACATAAACACACTTTATTTTTTTATATTTTAGAAATAAATTTAAAAAAGTTGGTTAAATTTAAAATACACTCATTAACAACGTTCGAGGACGAAGATAAACGTTTAGATGCTTATGTACCTTTAACAAAATTGCGTAAAGCTACTGTTTATAAATTGATAGTCACTCCGGAAGATTTAACTTCAGAATACAGCGTCTTTATAAGGGGCGAGCGTAAACCTGAGACATTTATGGGTAAGTGTTTTATTTTCTTATTGGAACTGTTTTTATTTCAGAAACTATAGCTAAACTAAATTCTGTAGCAGATTCGATGCGTATAATGAGGAAAATAATAAAGCGATAAGAATGTTTTAAATGTCATAGTATTTACAAAACCGAGATAACGTTATTCACCCTGCGACCCAAAAGCGAAGCGTTTTATTATTATTCAATTTATGAATTTACGGTCACAGCATTAAACATTAAAGTTCCGTAAATATTTACTTTGTAAATATATTTATTTTGATTGTTTTTCGAAAGCGAAACTAATTTCTTACTTAAATAATAATCTGAAGATTTAATATAATAACGAGATTAGAAAATATTTTTGCTAATTGAATTATCTGTATTATCTGTTTGGTTTATTTAATATTATTCTCCCAATTGTTATTATTTATTGTGGGTTACTCACAAAATAAAATTTTATAGGGCATAAAAACAACTATTTATTTATGTTTGATGTATGGTTAAACTAGTCTACATATATGTACATTTCGTTGGTGCTAATACCAACTCATCAGTAGACCTTCAACCAAATTCCTGAAAATGGTCACATACTTATAGATATAAAAACTGTCATGCTTTAAAATTGTTTATGTTATAAATTTTTACCTTGGAGATTATTAGACAATATGTATTAGTTATATTTCGTGTTTATAAATGCTTTTGAGACGATTATTTGTTTTTAGCCAATAATATAGCTGTTAGAATTGTTTTAATTTTAGTTTTATTTATTTATTTCGAAACATATTTTTATTTTTTACTTGTTACTTAACAGATAATATGATAAAGCACTTTGAAACGTATTTTTATGACGGCCACACATCGTACCCAGTTCGTGTGCGCAGTGCTAAATTGGAACAAAGTATCACAAATGACACAGCTGATGATTATGTCCATACAAATAGTAAACTTCAGCTTCCCACTCATGAAGACAAATTTTTTCCCAAAAATGAAGTCGAAACATTCTCAACCGAAGAAATTCATCAAAACACAATACATATGAATAAAAATAACATATCGTTTCCAACTGTACATACGGCACAACGAAAGAATTCTGATATTCTTTTTAGAACAAATACAAAAATTGAAATGGGAATTCAGTCCCAAATTTTAATAGCTCCCGGTATAATTGGTCAATTATATTTTGAAGTTACAAATACTGGTAATGAAGCAAGGTATTATTATATACAGGTTGTTGATGAAAGGCGGTATCTAGTAGGATTAACACCACAATGGTATTGACTAATAATACACACCGTAAATATAAAACAAATTATAACATTATTTTTCCTATAGGAAATTTCTACAACCCGGCCAAATGACTATAGTAAGAGTATCAGTTTTTGTACCACAAAATGCACAAGCAAACACGATAGATCATATAACATTTTCAACTACAACTAATGGTGGTGATACTGCTTCTTTATCAGTTAATCTTAAAGTTACAACAAGCATCGATTTACAGGTATTAGTTTTAAAACAGTATATCGAACTTTATTTATTTATTTATGTTTTTCCCTCAGGACAACACGCCACCCTACATATCTTGGGTTTTTGGAACACGGTGTGAAGATGTTTCTAGTCGATCTGATTCATGTTCTGAAAGATTCTGGACTATGTATATTACCGCCCAGGATTTACAAACGGGTATAATGCGTTTGCAAGCAACACCGTCGTCTGGTTTAGTTTATACAAAACCCTACACCGTTGGTACAACTGAGCCTTTAAGTGCCACCTATGTGGCCTCCTGCTGTGAACCCAAAATATCGTTGACAGCATTTGATGCAGCTGGCAACCAGCGATCGCATCCGATTGATGTCAATGACTTAGTATTGACAGACGCATCTATTGCAGCCATTGTATTAGGCGTTATACTTCTCATATTACTTATTATATTGTCAATAGCTGCCATAATATGGTGTTGCCGCAGACGTAAGATTGTATTGGATTTACCAACATATAGATCGCATTCTACCAGAAGTATGGAATAGGTTTTATCAAAAAGTTCATTTTTTAATTTTAACATTAAATTTAAATCTGGAAAAGCATTCTAATACCATGTGCGAATTATTGTAGTAAATGATTTTTAAAGAACATATACATATATACATATGTACTTAATTTTATTTATATCGATTTAAGAGTTTTTTAAGACGAAAAGCTGAAGAATTTTTGTTATTATAATTTTCGAACAAATGCTATATGAAATAAAGACGAACATAATTTGTTTATCTTGGACCAGTACTCAGGAGATGACCGGAAGTAGAGGAAAGGAAGAGTTAGAGTAATGACAGCGGGTGAATCTTCAATATCTGCTTTTGCACGTTAATTGTTGTTGTTGTTTTTGGTGTAGGTGATATCTTCTCTCGATTTATATCGAGCTTTCTGAGGGATCGCGCTATAAGAGTTGTTATAGACGGGATCTCATCTAACGAGTTCAAGATTAATTCACGGGTACCACAAGGCTCCATTCTTTCTCCTACCCTATTTCTAGTCTTTCTTAATGACTTCCTATGTCATACTTCCAGCCCTATCCACTCTTTCGCAGATGACAGCAGTATCTGCCATTCATATTCATTTGATCGTAGGCCGACATCAACTATGATCGCGGCGACGCGCCAGAATATAAATGATTCGCTAACAGGTGAACTCACGAGAATATCTGAATGCGGTCACGCGAACAGGGTCGATTTCAATGCCCAAAAGACCCAATGCTGCATGCTGACCCATCGCCATATGCACGATCACGCTGCCTTATCTGTAATTATGGGCGGCATAAACATTGAGGAATCAGAAGCTCTTGATGTTCTTGTCATGAAAATCCAGTGTGATGTCCGATGGACTGAGCACATTTTTCAGGTCTCAAAGGAAGCATTCAAGTGCCTCGGCTTTTTAAGACGGTCTAGGAAATACTTCACCCCATCTGATCTCCTTACTATTTATACCGCCTACATCCGACCGAAAATGGAATACAACTGTCATGTATGGGCCGGTGCTTCAAAGACTATTTTGAAGTTACTCGACCGTGTACAACAAAGGGGGAAGAAACTCATAGAAGACAGTAGGGTAGCCAACTCTATTGACTGTCTTGAGCATCGTCGCAACGTGAGGTGCGTTTCGTTGCTCTATCGTTACAATAATGGGATGTGTTCTAATGAAATCAGGGAACTTGTACCCGAAATCCGGTCATTCACGCGCACGATGGGATCATCATTAAGAGCGCATCCATTTGTGGTCGATTTGGCGGCGACTCGCATTACGCATTACAGAGAAAATTCGTTTTTTGGCCCAACGGCACGTATGTGGAATGGTCTACCCGCAGAGGTGTTTCCTGTCACTTTTAACGTAGGAAAATTTAAATCAAATGTCAACAAACACTACTCCCTCTATTCTCCTTCCCATAACATAATTTCCTAGTTCCAGCACAATGCATCGCATGTGTAGGGGTCATCCCCTGAGTGCCGGTCCAAGAAAAAAAGGAGATGTATTAAGTTTTGAATCTTCGTTTTAGTAGCAACTTTTTAGTAATTATTTTACTTCGCCGGTACTTCGCAATACCGACGAAGGAGAGCGTTCTAATGTTCCTATGGATTGCTATCAGCTGAAGCCAGTACTGTTCAGTGACCAGTGACTATGTCTTCGTCACTGAAACCTTCCGAAAACAACTGACAATGAGTACTTAGTTTTTAAAACATTGTCAGAAGCAGTTAAAATATACTTGCTTACATATTCAAATATTTATTCATTTAAAAATTACTGAACGGAATACTTCTCAAAAAAACTACCCTTACTGTAATAATTTTGTCAGTTGAATGCGTTTCTCATGAGACCAAAGTGATAATCTTGTTATCTTCTAAGATGTCATTAAAAATGAATTTAGATAAAAAAAGTGCTTAAGAAATCATGAAAATAACGTCATTGTAAACGCATTCATTTTTTTGCTAGGTTCAAAAATGCAATTAGTTTATTGTGTTAAAACAGCCGAACTACAAGTACCATCAACAGCAAGGAACATAATTTTAATCAGAACATTCAACAGGTTGTTGAAAAAAATATACAGAACTTCAGTTAAAACTATATTTTCAATTGCAAATATTTATGTGTAAAGTCGGGAATGCAATGCAAATATTTATACATGTATGTATGTAACTAAATAAGTATCTAAGGATGTACTAAATAACACAACTTATTCTTACGCATACCAATAGTTGCAAGGACTTACCTCTTGTTACCAATCCAGTCGGTGCAAGTACAGAAGTTTGAAGAGGTGAATGTACAATAGCTGGGGCTGCTGGTAGTAATAATGGTTTATTGGGAAAATCATCAAACGTTAAACCAGTAACAGAAGCACTTAATAGAGGATTTTTAATAGGAGTTACGCCGGAGCGCTGTTTCTGAAAGTCACTCATTATGTTCACTTGCAAAAATATTTTAACGCGAAATATCTAACACTTGCTGCATTTATTTGCGGAAAATAATAGAATTATTTAAAAATGGTTTAAAAATCCTTAAACATAAATTCTTGGAGAAAATTACCACAAAATTTTTTACACATCACCACAATGGAATGTCAACACACAGCTGTTTAATTTGAAAGATGTCATTTCATTTTAAAGTTGAAATCGCTTTTATCTTTCATAGATAATGACGTGCTAGGATTAGTAAACAAACGATTGTGAATTACTATTTTAATTTCTCTACAACGTGCTACAAAATTAAAGAAAAATCCTTTTTTATTTGATAAATAAAGCAATTTAAATCAAATATAGAACGATTTTGTTCAATTATGGCAGAAGTTATTAAAGAAATTCAAGAACGTGACTTGTCAGAATATGAATCGATTAAATCTAACGAAATATGTTCCGAAGAAGATCTCCACAAATTAATGAAGGAACGTGAACGCTTCGAAACGAAAGTGATTCAAAGTAAAAAAACTCCAATAAATTATATAGAGTACATACAATTTGAAAAAAATACTCATAAATGGATCACAGAAAAGGAAAAGCAACATCGTTGTAACTTAGGAGAAGTTAAGAAACACATTATACAACGAATTATTAGATTATATCGCAATGGAACACAGCATTTCCCAGACGATGAAAGGTTATGGAATAGTTTTATACATTTTAGTCAAAAATCAAACCCGGGACATGTAGCTGGTATTTATGAAAAAATGTTAACGGTAAGTTCGTTATTTGATTAAAAAATAGTGTTCATATATTGACTTTTTACACTATGCCAGTATCATGGTGACAAGGACGCAATTTGGTGTAATTATGCGCTGTGGGCTTACGAAACAACTCAATTGTTGAAAAATGTTAAGGAAATATTTTTTCGTGCTCTTAAGCGTCATCCCACCTCAGAAGTTATCAATTTAAGTTTCTTTGACATACTCATTAAAGAAACTGTTCGAATTTCAAATACAGAAAACAAATTGAATGTGGAAGAACGCCAAATGGGTCTCGATAGAGCAGCATTGTTGTATCGCAACAACAGATCAAAAATAACAAATGTTTCTTACTATCTTAAATTGCTGGAAAGATGCGAGGATGATAAGTTTGTAAATTGTACGGTTCTATTACAAAAAGAAATAATAGATGACATATTAAAATATTTTTATGCGGAGGCAATAGTATGGGATTATTTAGCACAAAGAGAGTTAAAAGGCTATAATATAATAGATTTACAAGAAATAACGTCAAAGAAAGTGGCCGAAATTCAAGACATGCAAACTAACTTACAAGATGAAAAAGACGCGTCAATCAAAGGCGAGGTCTGGAAGATAAGAAGCTTAAAAACACGTATTGAATTATGTTTTCGAGTGTACGAAAAAGCCGTTGATGCTGTACCTACCGAAGAAATGTTTTCGTATTTTATAAATTCTATGTTAGATCTCAATCAGGATGTCCGAATGGAAGGTGAATTAAAGCGGCATTGTTTGGCAAAGGCATTTAATATGGCACATTTCTCTAGACTTATGAGTGTTAATCATTATCAGGCAAATGTGGAAATGCTTTTGAAATCACCTAACGGCATGCCACATGTTGAACAATTACTAAAGGAAGCCACAGAAACACACAAAAATGAGAGATTGTACGAACTTTGGATGAGAGCCTATGCAGACACTAATAATGAACCCAAATTTTATGAAATATTTTGTAAATGTAATAAAGATTTGGGCACTGCGCAATGCGTCTTAGTTTGGTTATTAGCTTTAAAATTCTATAAAGTTAATCATGAACAGCACGCCAAAAAATTAAATCAAATTCTAAAGGAAGCCTCAAAGCAAATCCATTCGGAATTTGGACAGTTTAGAGCTTATTATTTAGACTACACAATGACTTATGGATCATTAAAAGAAACTCGAGAACTATACGATGAGTTGTGCCAATTTCCTCCGCCTTGTTTGGAGTTACATAAAAAAATGGCCGAAATAGAATTTCAAGCTGGCACGCAAGTAAGTTGGACATTCTTATTAAATATATTTTATATAAAAATTTTTATATTTGTAGTCAAAAGGCGACGTCAGTAAAATACGGAAGTGTTGCGAAAATTCTGTTCATTATTTTGGTGATTCTAATATAGAAGTATGGATTGATTTATTAAAATTTGAACGAGATATGGGAAATATAAAGTTAATGTCAATTATTTATGAAAGAGCCAAAACCACTTTAAATCCAGATTTAGTAGAGTCGTTTGTCACCGAATATTCTTTGCTTAAAGTTATAATGTAAATTTAAATATCTTATAAAAAAATATCCCATTTTGTACATACACGAATGTATTTTTACAATAAATAATTCTATTTATATATATAACATTCATAGTTTGTATTCTGAAGAAAATAATTTTAAAAAGATCGGCAAAACAAAACTATAACTACATACTTTTTACTTTTCTAAATCCAATAGCATTACCTAGTCCTTTTTCAGATGTGATATATTACATACCACCATGTACATTATGAATGTTTTGTTATTCTTTCATTTGAAAACTTTAATGATATTTTACACAGTTTAATCTCAATGTAGCTTATGTTTCAACACCGATAGCCTAGCCATTGAGTGTCTTGATTTGGTAATATATCACCAACTACAAAAAATAAAAACAATTGAATGGGTATGTAGAATACATCATTTCTCCATTTTTAAAGCACTTTCAGGAACAATTTTCGCAACTTTGCGGGACTCTTTAATTAGTGTATTAGGACACTGCATTTCTGTCCAGCTTACCGGGACCATAGGAACACTTTGAGAACCACATTCACTGGCTATTGCTACCACGACACCCAATTCATTTTCACCAGTACTCAACTGATAGCAGGAAAGTTCATTTTGTGGTAACTAAAAATATGACACATTTTAATATGTACCAAAAACAAGTAACAGAAACACTTACAACACGAGCTAGTATTATATCTCCAGGACGAAATGACTTATACATATCTACACGATCCTTTTCTGTGGCTCTTACGTCCTCTTTGCGCAGCATGGCGCGATAGTTTTGTTCCAAGACATGTTCTCCTATACTAAGTATGGAGCATTTAGCAAATCTTTGATTAACTTGTAAAACACGTGCTGTAACAACGTCTCCTGCAACGGGCACAATAGTCTGACTTCCAGCACATTGAACCTCAACAAATTTACACTAATGTTTTCCCGTTAATAAATATTATAAAATGTATAAATTGTATTTACTTACGTTATCCTTTTCTAGTATATCCACCGTTCCGGCAAGTGTTGCATATATGTAACCCATGCGTTCATAGGTACCCTGACCAGCAATTGTGTTTTCACCAGATAAACAGAGACGTTGTCCCGGCAAACATATTAAATTTGAATGTTTCACTTTTTTTTGACAACTGATTGCGTTCATATTTTGAAAATAATTGTAATATAATATAAATTTCTGTGATAATAAACTTCTTGTTTATGAAAAAATTAAACAAACTAAAAACAATCAAGCATAAAACCAAACAAAATAAAAGACCATTTTCAGGGTGCCATCAAAGCGACAAGTGATTGATGTTTTGTTGTGGCTTTTTGTTGAAAAATTTTAGTTTTTATCAAATATGACATAATTATGTTCAAGCATTTTGACAATATTGCTGCTTTTAGGCACGTCAAAAGCTGAGCCGGCTAACAAAAAGCCACCGTCTTCATCAGCTCAGCCGGAGTTTAGTGAAGCATTCGGAAAAATAGCCATGCAATAGAAAATTAAAAAATTAAATTTTTATTTGACAGAGCATCGAATAATTGTATGAAAACATAAAACAAAAATTACAGCATCCCATATTTTCCGAGTTATGGGCATCTAACGTTTTGACGTTTTCATAGGAAACTGTGAAGCATCTCAAAAAAATAATGTAAATAACTTATTTGATAGAAAATTTAAAAATAAAACAAAAATGTTAAATGAAAAAAATTATGTAAATAGCTTATCTTATTTAAAAAAAAATTTTTGGGGCTTTGAAGTTTTGACGTTTCTAAAGGAAAGTGTCAAGCATCTCTGAGCCGATTAAAAGCGGCCGCCGATCAGAATTTTAGTCACAGCTCAACCGCCGATTACATGCAATCGGCTTATATCTCTGATTGCCGGTGTTTTGCTATGATTTGTGGCATAGGCTATTTAGGTGGTATTTTGTGATTTAGGTATCTGTGTTTGTGGTTTCGCTTCTAACAATTTTAATTGGAAAAATACTAAAAACATAGTTATCTGTCCTAAAAAATGGCTCTATGGGTGGACAAACATCGTCCTAGAGAATTACTTAAATTAGATTTTCACAAGGTTTGTACAGAAAATGATTGTGATATGTATCAATGTCCGATTGTAAAAAATTTTAATTTCTCAAGGAACAAGCTGAGAATTTAAAAAATCTTTGCCAGCAAGGGGATTTTCCACATTTAATGTTCTATGGGCCATCGGGGGCTGGAAAGAAGACTCGTATTATGTGTCTACTGCGAGAACTGTATGGACCAGGCGTAGAAAGGTTGCGCAATGAAACAATGACATTTACCACACCATCGAATCGCAAAATAGAAGTTATGACTGTAAGCAGTAATTACCACTTGGAGGTAAATCCTTCTGATGCTGGCATCTACGATCGAGTTGTTGTCATTGACCTAATAAAACAAGTGGCGCAAACACATCAAATTGATCCTAATGGGCAAAGAGACTTTAAGGTAATTGTTTTATCCGAAGTGGATGAGTTGACTAAAGATGCTCAGCATGCTTTACGTCGCACCATGGAAAAGTATATATCAACTTGCCGCATAATATTATCTGTTAATTCAACATCGAGAGTAATACCAGCCATTCGTTCGCGTTGTTTGGGAATCCGTGTGGCAGCTCCTCACCCTACAGAAATGTGTTCCGTTTTACAAGCTATAAGTAAAAGGGAAAATTTAGCTTTGCCTCAAGAACTCGCTGAACGTATAATAGACAAATCTGAACGTAACTTACGTAGGGCTATTTTAATGTTGGAAGCTTGCAAAGTAAGGCAATATCCGTTTACAGCTCAGCAGGATATTGTCGAACTTGATTGGCAAATGTTCTTGCGCGAAACGGCGAGTCAAATATTAACAGAACAATCACCTGCAAAATTGGAGAAGATTCGCGACCGTCTGTATGAATTATTAGCGCAAGGTGTACCCCCTGATGTTATTTTCCAGAACTTAGTTAAGGAATTGGTTCCAAATTGCGACATGTCTATTAAAGCCAAAACTCTGGAATATGCTGCTTTATATGAACATCGAATGCAAAATGGTTCCAAACATATATTCCATTTGGAAGCATTCGTTGCACAATTTATGAATATCTATAAGAAGTTTATTGCCGATTCCATCATGACGGACGATTTTTAAGTTTCCAAAAGTTTTGCATATACATATGTATTTATACATGCAAAGGTATTTCCAAAAGCTTTCAAATGATGTCAAATACGCCAATACTCTCATTTTTTATATGAAAACTTCAGAGAGCCCTAATTATCTTATATACATACATATTTTAAAAATACAATGTCCTTCAACACGCAAAAAAACTTGTTTTCCAGTTGAATTTATATCAGGTAGGTGAGAGAAATCGATCGTTTTGAAGTAGTATGAGATATTTTAAATTGTTTCACTTCCTGTACAAACTCAAATATTACACAAATTTTAAATATACATATTTCGTAATATTTTGTATTTTTAAAACTGAAGCGATTTTCAAAACCAATTAAAATTGTCATATACAAATAGATATTCTTTAAAATGCGTTTTGAAAAATGCGGATCTTTAATAATTAGCTTATGGAGTTTGCAACCGAAAACAAATGGCATTTCACGCCCGATTTTGCCTTATTCACATAAAACATTTCCACTATGAAGGAATTTTCTAGCACTTAAATAAAGAGCAAATATTTATCTTAAATAAAGTGAAAAATGTAATGCACTTTTTGAGAATGGAAATCACTATTACATCAGTTTACTAAGAGATAAAAAGAACGAACATAAATATTGTTTTATTTTATTTATTTGGAAACTAATAACATTATTCTTTAACTAAAATTTATATATATATATATATATATCTACATGTTATTTGTTGTTAAATACACACATATATATTTACTAATTTATACGGGTTTTATATTTAGATATTATTTGTGGGTTTCAACTTATCCATATACATATATGCAAAAGGTTTGCTGTTGGTGCTCAACCAGTCTGTAAACAAGAATTTTTAGAATATTTAACAAACGAAATATACATACATATATACTTCCGACTGTTTTGCACAAAAAATTAACAAATAATAATTGTTTTAAAAACTTTCTATTTATTTGATCGTCTTTTATGTAAAAAATTAAAAAATTTTGTTTTCTCATTTTCGAATTTACTTTTGTTTGTAGAAATTTAGAACTTGTAATGTCCTGTAAAGATTAGTTCAATGCAAAAAAATAAATTAGAAGAAAAATATCCGTATTTACAAACAAATAAATCTGCCTATATAAACAAATTATAAGAATTGAATCTGTATGTCTACATACATATGTACACTCGTACATATTTATTTTTTTTTATTTAAGCTTACAGTGATTTTTTACCACATCAAATAAATTAAAGTACATATTTCTAAAAAAAAAATTTATAAATACGGCAGTATTATACAAAAAATTTAATTTTTTTAATTATATGATATGAAATTTCCATAAATTTTTTACAAAACTAATGTAACAAAAAAAAAACAGAAAATTATCGGACCAAGTTCTTATGCACTTTTTTTAATTTGGCATCAATTAAAAAATGTTTATAAAATTTTCAAACAAATTGAGCCTAAGTATATTAACTATTTTAATAATGACCCCACGTCGCATTTTAATGGATCCAAACTCGTGTCATTAAAAAAAAACATTATTATTAGATGGTCACAAAATTTTTAACAACTTGAACCTTTATAAAAGAAAGTATAACAATTATCGAATATAAGATGTACATATGTACAGATATATTATTTCTGCAGCTTCCGTTGCTGCTTAGTGACGAACAAAAAAAAAATACCAACAAATATTTGTAATCTGAGTTCAATTTACACGTCGATTAAATTTTTATAACAAGTTTTCTTTTTCAACAGCATTACACTCATATAAATGTAAATTGAATGGTTAAATTGGGAGAAAATGAATTATTTAGAGTTCGGCTTTTAGATGGAAATGTTTAGTCTTCAGATGATATTTTAAGCAACTAAAATATAATTTTATGAATTAAATATAGTAAATAGACTTATAAACATATGCAGACTTATAAACATACATATTCATTTACTTATTTAATTGATTTTTTAATGGTTTATACCTAAGAAGTATAATTGAATTCTGATGATCATTTTCTTTGTGTTCTTTTAGGTCGTCGTCATTGGCGAATAAATGCAAACAATAACAACATTGAGAACAGAACAAGGCAGTTTTTGGTGATTCATTTAGAGATAAATTACTATCATTTATATTTAGTGGTTTTTCTATTTTTTGCAATTCCGTAAGCCAGAGATGATTATATTCTAAAATACCTGAACTAACAGTAGGCACTTTTTTCACACAGGGTTGATAGGTTTCCGTTAAATTTCCCAGCAATAAAGATTGTTGTGAAAATTTCCGTTTTTGTTTGGAAGTACATTCTTTAACATGGTCTTGAAAGTCGGAGGAACTTGCATAAAGTTTATTACACTTGTTACATTTACTATATTCATTTTGTTTGTGGTCTTTTAACAGATGTAAATTATAGACACAAAAACCTTTAAATTTTTTCAAACAATATTTGCAGTTATATTTTTGCTGATCAATCTGTCGAATAGGTGGTTTCACTTTTATCTTTTTTACTTGAGCCTTCAGTTCGATGTGTTTTAATTTTGTAGATTTTTCTTTAAAGTTTTTATTGTTTTTTTTGTTTATTTCTTTCTTCGACTTTCCTTTGGTTAATTTAACAGATTTTTGCAATTTTACAACTTCCTTATCTTTTGGCTTACACTTTTTTCTTAGTTGTAGTTTTTTACTAGATTCATTTTTTGCAGCAGCTTCACAATTTTTAGATTCTATATTTCCAATTGATTTTTTAACTTTTTCGGTTTTAAAAGTTTTAAACTTTGGTTGTTGTACATCATTTACGTTAGGCTTTTTCATCTTATTCGATATTGTAATAACTTTTTCATTTTGTTTTCTTTTGTTTCTTAAATTATTATGATTCACTAAAGTTTTACATAAAGAATCTTCTTTCCTTAAGGTATTGGATAAACAAACTCTATCTTTCTTCAGGCTTTTACGTAATTTTTCTAAGTAGCAGGTTCCTAAAGGAGAAGTGATTGAACATGAAACAGTTTCCTTTAAGGCAGTTGTAGATTTTTTCTCATTACTTTCGGTATTTGCATGCTCGTTTACATGTCGTAAATGATTCAAATAGCCGGCAACAACTTTACAACATATCTTACATTGAAAAAATAACGTTTTTCTCTTAACAAATTGAAAAATTTTAGCACATTTAGTCACTTCTTTTTGTCTGGATGCATTCCAACCAAATGCACTTACATGCACTAACTCTCTTAAATGGCTTTTGTACTCTTGATATTCATGTGAACTTATGATATGACGACCCAATGACAAATATTGTGCACCACACTTTGCTTTACATACCGGGCACTTTAACTGCTTCATTATAGGATCTCGCAGAGATTTTGATTCGTTGGGATGTTTTTCTATTATATGTTCTTTATGTTCTCTAAACACGTCATCTATGCGACCACATAATTGACATTCATAAAATGTTTCACGTTGCATATAGCGTAGTCTAATAGTCATGCAGCTATCTTGTCCAGAACGCGGCTTCTCAGACAAAGCGTTACCATTATATTCTCGGTGTTTAAATCGCATATGATGAATCAGGCGTTTAACATGTTGAAAACCTATTGTACACAATGTACACTTCAACACACCTTGATGAATGCGATCATGGACCGAGAGACTTTCAGAGTCTGGAAATTTTACATCACAAATATTACAGGTAAAATGTGTCTCCACATTTAATGTTGTAGGTTCAGATACAGAAATAGTTTGTACCTTGTTCTCTTGGACTTTTGAATGACTATCTTCTGTCTCTGAGTCACTTGATACTAAACTTAAACTAGCTACCAGTCGCAATTCTTTTTCATCATAACTTTTACGTTTTCTTTTCTTTGATGCGGATAAATTTTGCTTTTCATTATCAACTTTAAAAAATATAATTTCTTCGTCATCTTCAACAAGATTTGATTTGGAGATTTCATCTATACACGGCCTGTTCAAATTGCCATTTCCAATCGGCAATAATAGAACCGAACTGTTGTCGACAAGTGACAAATCCTTTGCGGGATTTCTTTCTGAAGGGCAGTCATCATTATGTTTTTCAATGCTATTTATTTGTTCTTGGTCATTATCATCACCGTCATCCAATTCTATGATGGCTACTATGCGATGACCTTTAGAGTCGACTACATTTGTATTCGGAGTGATTGCGGGTAGAGATTGCATAGAAATGGGAGTATTTTCACGTGATGGTAAAACTTCAATTACTTTAGATTCATCACCTTCACTAGAACCACTTGTAGATTGAGGAGGCGTATACGTTGAATGAAATTGGGTTGTTAATTGTTTCTCTATCTGCTGTTGAGAAAAGGACGACGTTATTTGTTCTCGCGGTATTTGAGTTTTTTGGTCAAACTTTTGCATAAAAATATTAAATAGCATGTCGTCGTCGTCAACAATGACTGGCGATTCTGGACGTTGTGTTGTTCTTTGTACAGAATCTCCACTGTGTAAAGTGTCACGAAATGTTATGGGTAGAGGTTCATTAACATTGCTACCAACATCAATTTCATCGTCGCTGTTGTTCTCATGGTCTCTGTCATCTAAGCGGTGAAAAATTTGTATGCGTTCGTCACAAAGTTGGCAGATATTTCCCAATGTGGGCGTGGTGAGCAAAAGCTGTTTTAAGAGATTTCAAGAAATGACAACATTTGATTATGAAATCAGATACATTGTCTTTTCTTCTTTTCAAATAGGCCTTACCTTTTTAGAGGCCCTATTGTTTGCTTGACCCTGTTGAGTCGCTTGAGCTAAAAGTAATTGTTTTTTATTCAGTTGCCTTAACTCTTTGATCGTATATTTAAGATTCTTTTCAGTTCGACAAATACGGCAGAATTGTGTTTTTCCCATTATGAAAAATTATTTATATGGGATATGTAAATTATTTAAGCACTTTTCATATAATTAAATTAAAAAAATAATAATTTCAAAGAAAATATGAAAACTAATGGATGAAAAATGCCTTCAATGGCTTTTCAATTGTTTGTAAAATACTGAAAAAAAAAAATTATGACAGAGCGGTAAAAGTCGCTTCTGTCAAAAGTCATATTAACAGTTGGCCATTCAATTTTTACAATTTCTAGCACACAGTATTGCCAGTCACAATGTGCTTTTACATATTTTCATATACATAGTTCAATTATTATAACCAAGCTATTAGTATTGAAAATAAAGAAATATTTCGACTTCACCTTAATAAGTCCAAATGTACGTTGTGGTATTTTTCTCAGTAAATTGAGACGAATATGAATATTCCTTGTTTTTTGACTTACAAACTGTCTTGACACTGAACATCTATCAGCTGTTACATAAAAGCACCCTCTAAATTCAATAGTTTAACCAACTCAAAACACTTCCAAATAATATACTTATTTGATATTTGCGCTCGTAGGTTATGTTAGTTAAACTAATTTCCCGGCCGCTTGTGTGAATTTTTACGTATAGAAATTGCAGATTAGGAAGTTTAAACGTGTATTAATTTTGTTCCAAACTTTTCCTTATACCAAAATGAAAAGTTTAAGTTATCGTGAAGTAATTACAACAAATTCTTGTCAAGAAGAATGGCATGAAATCACTTTAAATACAGGTAGACAATAAAGCTTATGTTGCGGAATATATGCATGTACATATTTAACTGTTTGTTTTTTTTTCAGGAGGAACTCACAGTACTTTGCAGGATATTAAAGTAGCTGAAAAAGCTGGAGGTTTTTGTTATAAAAATGTTAATTCAAACAATAAACGCAATCGCTTTATTTATTGGCGCACATATCAGGATGTATTAGAATTATCAGAAATAAGCTTAGATTTTAATTTGTACCAAAATAATGTAAGGTATAAATTTACTGATTCACCCGTAATAGCTGTTAATATAGTAGAGCAGGAGAAATGTATTGTGTTGTTGGTTAGTACGGTTTGTAGTCTGCATCGTTTGTCTTATCGTCATCCAGACTCTCTTGCTGATGGAAATGCACTGTCAATCGGTGCCAATCGTACATCTGTGAATGACTTGCAGTCCTATTCGATATTTAAAGAGGCAAGTGCAGTAGCAGCTCGTGATCCAAATAGTTTCTATGTTATAGATACTTTGGGCCCCTCAAGTATGAACAATTTTTAATAAAAATGTTGAATTTCTTTAATTATTAAATATATTTTTTTAGACAATAATATACCTCACACAGCTGCTAGTTTTCTGTCTTCAAACGGAGAATCAGCGTATTTTGCTTTAGCTTGCCAAAACATACTAATGTTGTACACAATGAACTGTTTAACTGGACATACGATTGGGCACCAATTGAAAGAACACCATATAATGCCCAGATTATTTTCTAATATAAAAGGTGCTTTAATGTAAGTATCAGCTATATTGAAATGCAAGGCAAAGAATACAATTTACAAGTAAAGAAATTCTTAATTTTGTAGTGGAAAAAGTGACACATCCGATGCTGATCATTCTAATTCATTGGTATTTACTTGCATTAATAATAAAATTTTACTTTTGGCATTATATCGTAACGATTATCTGCGTGTTTGGTCTACTATTAATATGCAAATAATTTGTGGGATTAATTGCGTACGAGAGTGTAGTGAGCAACGAATGCAAGGGCGTAAGTATACTTTTTCTTATATATTAAAACTCTACAAGATTTCTATTGTTGCAGCTCAAAGTAATGCATTGCGTAAAATCAATGAAAATAGTTTTTGTGCATTTCTTTCACATTCATCTGGGTCGGAGTTTGTATGTCTTGAATTACAAACTGATACGGGAAATAGCAGTGGATTCAGTTTGTACCGTCGTAAAATAATTGCTGCACCTCAGTTGGATTTAACTGACTTTGATGTTTGTGAAACTAAAATATGGGCGCTGTGGAGTAACGCAGAAGGTGAATTTAGTATATCATGTTTTTCACTTTTAAGGGGATGGGGTATGAATTGGGTTTCCGCAGCTATGGAGCCACCGCCTGATCGTTATTGTCTAGTTATTGAACAGGGTATGGATCCAAGAGAGGCTTATTGCTCCTATATTTTTCACCCTGGAAAATTTGAGCGTAGCGTGATAGCAAAGGCGTTATTTGTGAGTAATTGACCCCAATAGCTTCTCTGGCATTTAATCGTGTGATTTTAAATTTCAGATGTTTCGGAGATCAAACGTGCGTTTTGAAGGCAAACACTGTACAATGACTTTGTTGAAAGAACATGTCTGCCAAGCTATTGAAGATGAACTTCAAAACGAAGTGAAAGATTTTGAAGTCTCCGATGATGATTATTTAGAGATATCTTCAAGGTTATGGGAACGATTCTATTCATGCTGCGAACAATACCATATGAAAGCGTCACAACCCACTGGATTATTAATTTTACAAAACTTGGATGCAGTATGTGTAGTGAAAAAGAATACATTTTCTCTACTTAGACCATGTGAAACTATAGAACACTTAATGTTGTCTGCAGAGGACGTGGAAGTAGATATCGTAGTTCCTATTCATTTTCCTGATAATGAACTACAAGGAAGAGATTTGGTTAATCTAATAGAAATTTTAGCACAAATTGAAAAATGGCTTCCTGAAGATGTGAAAATAGATACTGACCGTAAACTTTATCAATTGGAGATGCCTAATGAATTGATAGAAAAACTTACTGAAGAATTATTGGCGGGAGATAATGAAAAAAACCTCTTACCTTCAAATTTTATGGTGGTCATACGGCAAAAATTACATTCCATTAAAAGTTTGCACAATTCAATATTGATGTTAATTGATATTTTGCGTATGGATAATGGTAATCCAGAAAATATGAGTACAGATTTTAATAATCTGAATAACACCACTGAAATGTTTATGTCTTTGGGTTCGCTTTTTGGTAGTCAAGTGGGTATATCTTTGTTAGCCGAAACTGTAAGACAAAACGCTTTGATACGTTTTGCTATCTGTCGTAATCTTCTACTTCTACAACAAATTTTAATCAATACTCATTCCCTGCCAGTACATACTTTAGAATGTTTGCGTTCACAGTTCATGCCTGATGTCCTAATATTTCTGCAATCATACTACGTAATGATATGGATATCAGACACACCTGTCAATATAAATGCTGCAGCATCTATGGAAAGTTCAATGCAAAGACTTAATCTCTTACAGCTGTCTTCTGGTGCCGGAAGAATTTACTCAAATGGCGGCAAATATAACACAGCTGCTTTACTTCAGGTTTTTCTCAATGCGAAAGGCCTATATGCGGCTTTGGCTTTATACGCAGATAATTTTAAAGTTTTGGATAAAGTTACATGGCAACACACGCTAATGCCCTTATCAATTATAGTCAGTCAACTCATTTGGGCAGTTTCCTTCAATTTTGTATTTGGAGAGTGGCTCTTTGGTACATGTCAACATATTATCATATCAGACTATGTGCGGTTGCTCAATAGTTGGTGTGAATGGAATATATGCTCGAGACAGTTTATTTTGGCTGTAACATTACTTGATAGTGGCGAATCATGGAAGGCTTATGATTTGTTCTTGCAGTCGGCTAAAGGCGTCGTTAAAGAACAATTTTTAGTTGAAAAAATTTTAAAAAATACAAAGTATGCTGCAATAATAGAGAATCTTTCGGAAATTGGTAACGATAACCTACATTTAAAAACAACTAACCAATGCATAGCTCAGTATTATCTTAAAGTTATTCAACTATTTGAACAACACAATGCCTTGGATCACATCATATCAATAGCGCAAGTTGCTATTGGATTGTTAGATAAATCTGATCCGCAATTGCCAATGTTTCAGTCCATAGTCTTTAATAACCACCTACAACTAGAACATTATGAGGAAGCTTATCACTCTCTAATATATAATGCCGAATTGTCGCGTCGTAAAGATTGCTTGCGTCAATTAGTAATTACATTGTTTAATAATAAACGTTATGATTTATTGATGCATTTTCCCTATGTCGGACTTCATGAAGAATTCGAAAATATTGTTGAGTCACGGGCCCGATCTCAATCGATGGAGAAAAATGAAGTTTATGACTTTCTCTACGCTTTTTACGTAAATAATGGAAACATTAGAAAAGGTAATTTAATGTAAAAAAAGAAAATATTGTCAAATTAATTACATAATTTTCAATAATTATTTTAAGCTTCTGCTATCATGTACGAACAATCAATGCGTTTCCATCTTGAAGATGACTCTTTAGAATCGCTCAATAAACGTTTTTCTTCACTGCTAGTCTGTTTGAATTGCTTGCATTTAATTGATGAACGTTATCGTTGGATTGCAAAACCAGTTTTAGGCGATGAGTCTGATATAAACAATAGTTCCAAGAATAGTGGTGCTGTATTTGCCTTAGATGACGATATGGCAAGTGATGATAATGCACTTGCCAGAAGTCCTCAAGTAATTGTTGTTGAAATCAAAGATATTAAAAGAGAAATGTTACATACCGAGGCACTTATTAAGTTATCAGAACACCGAAATGATATACACTCATTCTTAAATGCGGGAGCACAAGAGCTGGCAATGATTTTAGCCAGTTGCGGCCTGTTTACCTCTGCTCTGAAGTTAGGCAAAGGATTTTCTATAAGTTGTTTGCCAATTTTTGATAGTTTAACTGCTGCATGTGTACGTACTGCTGATGAAAGCCCCACAGATGCTTGGGATTGGCTACAAGAAAATGATTTAGCAGATTTACCACATCGAAATAAATCCTCAGATATGGCCTGGTCTCTATTGCGTAAATTAGTCGAAGATAATGAAGAGGAATCCTCAACGCAAATAAGGAAATCCGTCGTTAATAAACTACTAAGTTTACAAACATTTGTACCACAATGGTTACACAACAATTACAAATTGTCCAACTGCTCTGAACTTTTGTATTTATACGTTAGACATAATCGATTCTTAGATGCTGCGGCATTAGCACAGGAAATGCTATCGGCTATGTTGGGTGCGGGTAGTGAATACTTCAGTTTTAAGTATTCCATTGCAGTGACAAATCCTGACATGTGCCTACCAATAAATTCCATAGATTTACTCTTAAACGGGCTGAGACTCAATGGCGAAGAAATTGAATATCGACAGGCTCAAGCTGATCTTGAAGACATATTGCATAAATACATAGAGACAGCTACTCGTACGGCCCAGGATAAGGTTGAAATGTCTTTCCAAATAAGCAGTGATCATCGGCAACAGTGGAATTCTTAAATGTTTACTAAACTGTTATTTTTAAAATTATAAAAAAAATTAATTTTTTGAACGGTATTCAAGACCTACCTTTTTCTGGTTTTGTAAAATGAGGATATTAATTATTTAAAAGAAGTAATAAAAATATGAAGAAAAAAAAACTTGTTTAAATAAAGAAAATATATCGGCAATTATTATTATTGATCAATAACTTTGTTCCTGCCTAATAATTAAATTTTGCGAGATGACTTATTTGTGCAGAACAGACCAGAAATAACAAGTCAATTGTATATTTTTAAAATGTTTGATAGGGCTTCTTGCATTTTTTGTGACTATATATTGTTATCATTCCACAAATTCAAAACAAGCTGGGCTCAAATTACGGTATTGGACGAATTTCCAATATGAGGAAATTTTATCGTAGCTGCATAAAGAAACTGAATGTCTAAATAATAAATAAACATATTTATATAGTAGTACGAAATGAGTAGTTTCTCAAATTCATCCAGTACAGTAAAATACAGTTTTCCGCTTTATAGTCTAAAATGTGACATTTCAAAAAACTTATCGTAATCAGCGGTAGTTTTAAGAGCACCTGAAGCATGAATTCAAATTTGTAAGTCTGTTATCAATTCATTGCGGCTAATGTTCAAAATGAAATGAATCAGATGTGGATGTCATCCAATGTGCATGCCGTGCATGCGAGCGCCTTGATTTTGACAGTATTTTTTATCTTCTAGATCGAGTCGGATTTTTGTGAAATAGAAGAAAATTTTTTCATAATATTTAATGTTTTTTTTAATAGTTTTGTAAAATTTTTATTAAGAATAAAAAAAAATTATTGTATTTTTCCTGCTTTAAGTTTTAAGTATTATCCTGTTACACTGAAGATTCCAAGTTAAATCCCACACGCATATTTGAAATACATACGACGTAAAGGCGACATTGTCGTCCACAATTGCAAAGCTTAATAGAGAGCTGTGACGAAAAGTTTGAAAATAAAATATATATTGCTTAGTGAATAGCAAAATGGTGAGTAATAATAGTAATCATATCAAAAATTGTAATAAAGTTGTTAACAATAAATATAGTCTTCCCATCTGGCGTTGATGGACTCATTGCTGCGTGAATTCTATTCTACGGCCACACCTAATAATCGTAAACGGGAAATTGAATCAGATTTACTGGCGTTTAAAAGTCAAGCTGATTCTTGGAAAATATGCCTTTCCGTCATAGGTAATGGTAGTATTTTTGAGCAGAATCAATTTCTTTGGTTTTTCTGCACTTCTACGGTGGAATATGCAATAACTCGACGATGGATGCAATTGGGGAGTTCGGATAGAGCATTTATGAGGGAAGTGTTGTGGAGTGGGTACATAAATTTACCATCCAGATCACAGAAAAGACAAAGAGACACTTTCGCTCAATTAATAGCATTAATGGGTAAACGTGAATTTCCCGACGAGGATCCAAATTATTTTATGCGTTGTTTAGAATTAGTTAAATCAAATTTTCTATTGGGTATTTGCCTATTGCGTACAACATCTGAGGAAGTTGTTAGTAACCGAGAAGATGTTAGTACTGACAGAAAACAATACTTTCATTCCTGGTAAGTAAGAACATTTAATTAATGTTAGAAAATCAAAAATTTTTTCTTTTATTTATATGTGAAATAAATAACATTTATTGCATTTATTTATTGTATATATATATATATGTATATACTTTGCAAAATTTTCCATACCATTTGTACTTTCTTCACATAATTTTTTTGTTCAACTTATGTAATAACAATAAATATACTTATGCATATTTATATGTTCCTTCTGTATGTCAAATCACTTCTCAACATTTGCTGTGCTAATTTGTTGGGTTCCCTGTTTAATTTTTTATATGTACTCGTATGTATGCCTTTTGTTGTTAAAGCACGTCAATGTGTCTGCCCCAAGTAATGGAGTTATTAACAAAATACTTAATTATCGCCGTGTGCCACATTAATGGCAAAGACATTCATTCCATATCAAACACACTTATGGACTATAGTTTAGTATCATCATTGCCGAATGACAATCAATTAAGGTACGTGTATATGGATGAATATAGACCTTTTTACTGAAATTGTGTTGCTGGTTTAATGCTAAAACGAATCTAACGAATATTTTCAATTTTTTTTATTTAGTTCCTCTGTCCTGGAACTTTTAACATGTATACAACATTTAGTTTCTTGGATAAGAACGGATTTAATATTGGAATATTTTTTAATGTCAATTTTGGATATATCACAATGGCGTTCAACACATCAGGAGTTATCATTAGCAGGTTTATCTGTGTTGAATGAATTGTTATATTTGCAAAAATCTTTGCCATATAGTGTTACACTTATGTCAGGAATTAATGTTCTCTTGGATCAACATAATACGTCAAAACAACAAAGTGAAATGTACATTGATAAATTTCGTGAACTTTTACGACTGTATGCTGGCAAATATTGGCAAAAAATGCTGCAAGAACCCACAGTATTGGACAGTTTTTTAAAGTCTTTGTACTCATGCACCGTATTTCGTAAGTTATTATTTATTGAAATTGAAAAAAAGTCATATCTTCTCTACATTTTTTTAAGAATTTTATTATTATATTCCTTTAAGAAAATGGCGCATATGATTTCACAGAAAAATTGGAAATTTGGACACCTATCGTTAAGGGTTTAACAATGCATGACAAAATGAATCGTTATACTGATGTTATACATCAATTAGTGTCTGAAATTATGCATCGGGTACAATTTATATATAATAAGACTGAACTGGAACTTTTGGATAATGAGCTAATGGAAGATAATGTAAAATATTTATTAACAAAATAACTTTTTGATTTTATAAATGTTCAATTGTTTTTTTTATATATTTTTAAGACTCAAACAGAGTGGCAACAATATTTAACACAATGCATAGAGTGCATTGCCTTAATTGCAGAGCGCCGCCCAAATGCAGTATTTGCTCAAGTATATAGTCATTGGTCTCGGCCACATCTTTATCTTCAAAGAATAGAAAATGAGATAAATAATAGTGGCAAAACTTTAGATTTGTTTCATATAATCAAGTCTCAAAATTTTGCCGAACATTTAAGGGACTTTTCTACTGTATGCCAGGCGGTAGTAAGAATAGCTCCTCTATTGGATACAAACACAACAGCTGAACCTGCGTCCGAAGTAAACTGCCATTTAGACGTATTATCTGAAAATTTATTAACAACACTTAAGTTTTTTACAAGCAACAAATTGCATACAATAGATGTTGATGTTTCAACATTTCAGACTGATTTCGACTATTTGTAAGTACAGTCGTTTTCGCTATTGAACGATTTATGTAATTGCAAACCTTTTTGTTTAGATATGCTCAAGTTCTTATGGCTATACGCAGCATTTTACCCATATCGCAATCATTAAAATCAGATCAATTGCTTTTACAACTATTTGAATGTTTGGGTAGCATTTTCCAACCCAACACTATAATGGGATCATCACCACTCATCTATGCGGCGGCAAGTCAATTGCTGTTATGTATATCATCTGTGATACGTCCAAAATCACTTTTGGAAATACCCACAATTGTAAATCTAATGCAATTGGGACCTCGTTTAACGCATTTACCACGACAAGTGATAGCCAATATATATATAAGTCTTATTAGTTATCTAGTATTGCCATGGAAAAATGTTGAGGAGCAGCAGCAAGATTATTCGCGTCGGTGTTTAATACTTAAAGAATACGTTGAATGTTTGGCTCAAGCTTTCTTAGAGTTAGATTTAAATTCGTTGAACGAGACAACAGCCGAAGCTAAAATATCGTCAATTTCATTGAGTCTCTTGGTAACATTTAGTTTAGTTATAGAATTTTTTAAAGACTCCTCAAACACAACAAAAGACATGTTAGCTTCTACTTTTAAGGTAAGCGCTCTGATTATCGTCTGTGTTAAAGTGTATTGTCACTTTTTAACTTCTTTTCCTTTTTAGCCTATTATAACAAAAGCTTTAATGATCTACAATTCCTTTGGTCAAAATAGCAATGCAATTTCCATTACTGTTGCTGAGTTTAGTTTAAGCGTACTTCGTACATTACAAAGTCAATTAGGTTTACATTTCATCAAGGAAATGGTTACACTTTTCATTACGGTGAATGTCAGGTGAGTTTTTTTTATAAGTACCAATAGGCCATTCCATATTAATTGCATAATTTCTAAATACATTATTATGTGGTAATTGAATGGATGAATACATTGTTCTCGCTAATTTTATTCATTTATTACTCTAATGTAGCCCACAGAGCCATATACGATTGACGTAGTACAGGGTGGCTGATGAAAGCCGATACCGAAAGAAAACTTGATAACTTTTTTTCTATCTAAGTAATCTGGAATTTTTTTTTTTGGTTTTTGTAGATTGATTCTTAGATTTAACAAAAATGAAAAGTGGAACACTGGAAAATGAATGCCGCTATCTTGCATTGGCGTCCGTAGTTTTGGTTCAACATATAAGAGGCTCATTTCAAGAAACCTTATCTTCCGTTGTCCCCCCAGATCGCTTGATCTAACTCCACCGGACTTTTTCTTGTATGGTTATTGTAAACAGGAAGTGTCAAATGGCAACAGACAAATGTGGAAGAACTAAAACAATCAATTCCAGCGATAATAGCTGCAGTTCCAGCGTTAACTTTGCGGGCAGTAATGAACAACTTTTTGCTAAGATACCGCATATGCATCGATGAGCAGTGCCGGCATTTAAATTCGATTATCTTTAAAACTAATTCAATGTGCTTTCAAATGAAAAGAGATTGAAAATATTCCATGCATTGCAAAAGAAGTTATTTCAGTTTCTTAATGTAGCAAAATTCATCAGCCACCCTGTACAATAAAGTTATGAAATATAAGCTAATATGTGTTATGATTGTATGTTGGTACAACCCTAGCGCTTCTAATTAGTTAAAATACCGATGTGTACAGATCAAGCTTTATTTAAGAAGTAACAAAATATAATATGATAGATAACTAAAGAAAACGTTTTATTCGATTTATGTCATTGGCCACAGTTAGTGTTGTAATCAATGATGCCAACAATATGTATATGTATACAACAAATAATACATATAAGAAAATAATACGTTAAGAAAAACAAATTTTATGATTTTTATTTGTGAAAGTTGTAATTGAACAGTCCGTTAGTCAAATTACGGACTTTTTAAACTGCATATCCATATGAAATATATACATATAACATACTATGTATTAAAAAGATGATAAATGTTCCAAAGTTATTTAGAATGTCATGAAAAAGACTAACTGCATGTGGAATGGCCTTTTTCTATAGTAAATTAATGAACAAAGTGTTGCTAATTTAATTTCAGAGACCAACTTACCCTTAGTCGTGTGGTGGTGATAGAGAAGATTTTACAAATGTTTCAGTTAATTGTCCAGCAGCCAGGCAACACATCATTATCCATGCTGCCTTCAATATTAAACTTTACATTTGAACATATAATGCCACTTTTGCAAGCAGAACATAGTGTTGCTGATACCACAGACCTAACTAGCGTAGTATATTCACTTTTCGATATGTAAGTAAATATTGTATTACAAGTAAAATGTTCACGTATGAATTCATTTTATTTTCAGTATACTCTTGTGTAAATGGCAGTATTTTTACAAATCATATGGTCAAACCAATGGATTATTACAACACGAAAATGCCCATAACAGTTGCAATACTAGTCTTATTAATCCTAGCGATAATTTACACCCAGAACATTTTATGGCTATAATGAACGCCTATGGGCAAATTGTTGTAACTGGAAATGATCCGAATATAGTACGCACCGTTTTAATATCCTTGCAGAATGTCCATGAAAAATGGCGTCTTTATCAAAGAGTTTTGTTCAAAGAGACCTTATTAGTATCATTTCAAAGAGCTCTGATAAATGTTCTATTGTCTGGGGAAGGTGCATTGCATTTCGATTTGTTAACAAATGCTCTCTTTTCAATGTGTCAAGTGGATTCAATGAAAATGCGTGAAAGTTTTGCCAACACTGGTCTACCCATAAATATAAAATTAATTGATGAAATCTGTTCAACTACGGTAAGTAGTAATGTCTAGTAATGTAATATAAGTGTGCTATACATATGAACTTAAAAATAGGGTTCTACTATGATTTTGAATTGATTTCAAAATATTACTAGTGAAAAATCACACTACGAAAAATCGGTTTTTACACGTAACTCAAGATTTTGAAGTGTTTGAAAAATTTCAAAACCAGATGACTGTTTTGCTCGACAATACCTACCAGACACTATCGCCGCAAAGTGGTATTGCGAAATATTTATATAGGTTTCCTTGTATATAATGAGAAGCGCGTAGAATGTACAATCTACATGCAATATTCATCACAATATCGCACTCTCACGTACTTAATATATCCTGTCATTATATTTGTATATCAGCCCCCTGCAGTCTGTAGTTAGTTTCGATTTGACGTCAATTTCCTGTTTCAAAATTCTTTAGTGCTACTGTCTGACTGTCCTCCCCTTCAGTCACACTCTCACAGAGTACACTAATTCAAATATCTGAATAACTACGAATACTATCTGAATGAACACAAAAGTCCCTACCAGGCAAGTATCACCAATGAGGGTGGGTGGCGTACATAAATCAGTATTTAAGTACCCCAAATATATTTAAAAAATTTCTTTAGGTTTTTGTACCTTATGGGATCAGCAACAATCTCAAGTAAATATTGTGTCCGCAAAGCCGTAATGTAGCCTTCGCTAATCAGGAAATTTTTTTTCAGCAAAATAATCTATTTAAAGTCGTTAATCTATGAACATTAATTTATAAACAAGGTAATTTTATACACAGAAATACCGTCGACTGGGGCCTTTTGCATGACTGTCATACACCAACTCATCATAAAAGTATAAATATTATTAACTGCAGTTATACCGTCATGCACAATCGTACTCCTTTACCGTCCATATTATACCAGTGTCCTTACATTCATATCCAAAGACTTGCTTTTGTGCAGAAGATATTTCAAACCTAACGAGAAAACCATATTAAATTACGGCGTACGTCATCGCATTCCAATGAAAAAACCAATATAAACCATGCCGGTAGGCATTTTAGGTAGGTTTTGAGAGGGGGACCGATTTGATTCTTCCCACGTCAAAGGTATTAGAATGCAACTCTGCAGGGAGTTTATTCCACATAATAAATTCCATAAAGTAATCTGTGCAAATATTGGTTGTAACTGTTATGTTCGTTATGTTATGTTATAAATAAAAAGCATTTAAAATTTCTTGTTTTTATATATAAGTATATATTTCTTTTTGGGCACACCTTTTTTAAAAACATTTATTATTTATTGTATTTTTTTTCGTATTTGTATTTTAGGTTTCACTTGTACAATTAATTACTTGCTTAAATTTAAAAATCTATTTGTCTTTCTCTCGTGTTTTAGGACATTCCAACATTTTCTCAGAAACTGACTCAATTGATACAAGACGCGCATTGTGTACATTTGTCACAATCATAAAATACAAGAAGTATAAAAATAATTATAGAAATACAAATAAATATACATACATATGCAGTATGTATGTGTTGAACTTATGTTAAATAATAAACAATAGAAATACGAAATTTATTTTTAAACATCATTTCTATCATTAGCGTTATTAATGTTTTATTAGAGTTTTTGACTGTTTTTTATTGTGTCATTAGTGATTATTATAAATAATAACATTCATACATGTATGTATACATGTGTATGTACGTATTCAACTATTTATTTGATGTACATAATTGAAGGACTTAATGAAGTACATACATACGTAATCGCTCAATAAGAAGTCATCATTTTTTCTTTAAATAGCTTTACTAATCCGTATCACGGTTTGTTAAATATTGATTGCTAAGAAGATAATTGGCCTAATTACGAATGTCGAATTTCGACTTTGACTATGACCCGATTTAGGAACACCGAAACATATTTTTCGTTAATCTAGTACAAAAAAGTCAATGTTCAAATACGACAATCGTTATTAGGTCAATTTCTTCGTACTACAGAAACTATTTTTAGTAGTTTGGGATCAGTGATCAGTCTTGGTGGACTGCAGCTCAAAAATGAACACAAGTAACAAGAAAATTCGACATAATGTGAAAATTTCTGGCCTTATAATTTCGATGTTATGGAAATCAAAGTAATTGACTGGTGGGATTGTTAACGATTCACATACCTGCCACTCAATACTTTCAATAATTAAAGATGTATATCTATATATAATATATATATATATATATGTATATATATATATTTTATTTTTGGTATTTATAAATAGAAACTAAACAATTCATGAAATTACGGGTATGTGCAAAAACAAAATCGTTTGAATTATTATTTGCAATTTCCAAAGTCCTTCAATTATTTTTATATCATTTTAATGCGATCTATAATTCTAATATAAATACGTATGCTTCTAATTAATAACACATTTAACAGAAAATGTATTTTATCCTGTATTCCTATTTCATATATTAATTATTTATTATTAAATTTCATATTTAGTATAAAAAAATTTATACCATATTTTATCTCTTTTGAGTAATTAAAGACAATTTTTATTCGTATAATTTTCTATTAAAATTAAATTTTTTTCCTTGTAGTGTTTTAAAGGTACTTTGCTTTTTTTGTTCTCATTTTAAAAATCATTATTGAAATTTCAATCTTAAAATTATATATGTTTTGTTTTATGTTTTGAGTACATATCTCCTTTTAATATAAAAAAATAATATTTGCTGTATCATTTTCCAGCACTTATAATTTGTGCTGAAATATTTTTATTTTACTTATTTACTTTTAAATATTTATGCAACGCGAGTCAAATTTAATTACGATTATTAAGTTACTTTTGCTGTTTGGTTAAGGTAGCGTACTATATACTGGAGCGTAGAATATTTATGTACATATGTATATACATACATATGTATGTTGGCTGAACTAAACAAAAAACATAAATTAATAATCGTTATTTTTATTTTATTTCTGCTATTTTTAGGTTATTCTATTCATCATCAGATTTATTAAATTCGAGCTTATTAAACCAAATTTATATTGAAAATATTCTTTATTCTAAAATTTTTATTAATATATAAGTGAAAAAAAAAAACATAAAAAAGACGTTTTTACTATTTTTGGCTTTAAATATTTAGAAACAGTACAGTGTGTTTTATAATCATTTATAAGAAAATTGTTTTTAAATAAAACTTAAGAACTTTTCATGTACCAGTACATTTAATTGTTTGTGTATTATTATAAAACCAAAAATTATATGGCCATCTTTAATACAGTGTAACAACAGAAGTTCGTACGAGGCGACAAAGCACAATAATGTCCTATGAAATGGCTTTAGGTTTTTCGAATAGCCATTTCTAATTGATTGGAAGATAACAATAAATTACGGCCATCGAAAATATATTTCAGTATAAAACTTGTATCATAAATATATGTATGTATTTGCCAGTTCCGACACAACTTCGAACCCCCTTTATTTTGTTTGTTTTTTAGATAGCACACTTTGAAGTAATGCAAAAAATATTTTATTCAGTAATTCAGTATTTTTGGTATATCTTATGAAAATGACAAATTAAGCAATAAACTTCTAATCAAAAAATTTAGTGCTAATGAAATATGAATGTATTACTTTGATAAGAAATTAATGTAGTGCAAACATTATTGCATTAAAATTGATAAAGTTAGTGCTAATTCAGTAATCTTGCACTAAAATACTTTCTTTTTTGTCCCAGATCTGGGGTGTTACTCTGTAATTCGAATCGAGAGAAAATGTTATCGCATACATATGCAAATAACATACAAATTCGAATAAATTGTTTTTCGTTTGGAATAATAGAGTAATCCGCCCGATTATATGTATGTAAATTTCATCTAAAATTTCGCAGTAATAAATTCGTAATACGTTTAAACTAATAGAAAATTGGTTAAGCAATGACGACTTCTTTCTTAAAAGTTAAAATATATGTATATTCATAATATAAATTCTCGATTTTTAATTTTTTTGCAAAAATATATTTCTTTTATCGGATAAAGTTTTTCTTTCCAGCTTTTTATATCTTAATAATATTAAATCGCCCAAAAAATAAACCAATGAAATGAAAATAACTATTTACGCGAATTTTTTTTATCGAAAAATTATTATAGATTCTTTAATAGTTTATTATTTTATTTCTTTCTTCAAAAAAATATTTATGAAAACTATCAATAAATACAAATTATTCCTGCTAGAAAAGGCAACAAATAACAAAATTATTATTTATCTTATAAATTTAAGGCTAATATACATATATTACAAATAACACTGACTACTTTAAATTCTTCATTAAATGTAATTTGCAAATTTTGTTTTACTTCATAAATATCTATTACGATATTTGCAGTATTTGAAATTAACATTTGCAGAGTGCGAATTTTCGCAAACACATAAAGCAAGTTAGTACTCCTGAATTTGTGACATTACTGCAAGAACAACTACACGGAAATAATGTAAAAATGGTTGTAATTACCAAAATTATTGAATTAAAAAAATATTTAATTTCGTACCTGTCATCGAAATTGTAACAATTGAAAAAATATAATATTTTTCCAATTAACGGCATTTTTAGGTTTGATTAAATATAAAATTAAAAATATTTATTGTTCAAATGAATCAATGAAAACATTGTTTCACTAATTATTATTATATTAATTGATTCAATTACCTAATTCTGGGTTATCTAGTCATTGGGAGTTCGCGCCCCAATCATGACTTAAACAACATGGTTCGTCATACAAAAGTTTAACAGAGAACCAAGTGTTTTATAAGTTCGTCTTCATACTATGAACGTGTATTCAATGCATTTTTTTTTAAATTTGGCGTTCCTTCTGGGTACATATGTATGTCTTTCACTCTTCTTAATGTTAATTGTGAGTACATATACAATAAAGTAATTGAGATTAAATTAATTAATATATTAATTAAAAACATATTTACTTAAAATCAATGAAAAAGTTAATTGAAAAAAATTTGGTTTTTTTTTATTTTATGTGGAATTACAAAAATAATTGAATTAAATAACAGCTTAATTGAATTTCAATATTATATCAAACATCTGCTTTAATTAAAAAAAAACCACTTATAATTTTTCCTCTGTAGGCTCCCAGAATATTGTCTGCAAAAGATATGCATTTTAAGAATATACAGAGCTGCCTGCAGTGTACTATTTTTTAAACAAGAATTCAAGAATATATTTTAAACTCAATAATTTAATGCTAACGGATTTTTTTTGGTTTGTTAAAATTGTGTGAATGCAATAATTTTTATAGAGGACATTTTGTTAAAGAAGTATTTATTTTTTTTTTTAGATTTCGTCAAATAATTATTTAGCTAACAATCATTATATAAGCTCAATTGTGACTAGGGAATAAAACAAAATGTATTTAGAAAATGTTGCCTTTTCGATGGATAACACTGGTACTAAATATTTCACACTTAGCTTAGCGTTTCACAGTTTCTATGGGTTTTAGCATAATTTTATCAATAGTAATAATAATGAATTTTATGAATTTCCCGCTTTAGCAAATAAAATCGCAAGAATAAAAGTTTTTAGTTGTATAAAAAGATATTTCTCAAATATTTAAACCAGCTCAGTATCTCAGTTTACTTTCATACTTTTTTCAATATACTTAATTGATTTAAATACAGTTTTGTTATTTGAGAATAATAAAATCATTAAAAGCTATACATTTGGTGAAAATTGTAAAATATTTAACGGCTTTGGAATGAGAAATATTAAGATTTTGTTATGAGAGAACTTACGCAGTTAAAGAAATTGCAATACTGGTAAACGATCAAAAAAAAAACAATGGAATGATTTCCACCTGCTTTTGTTTGATTTGAATAAATCAGCTTTTCATAAAATATTAAATGATTTATGTGTAGAAAAAACCTCTGCAGAATTACTCTGTAATTCGAAATGAAAAAACTTGTATGTTATTTACATTGGTATACGAAACATTTTTGTTTTGAAACAGATGTACACAAATCTGGGCTCAAAATACGGTATTCCATATCGAATGAAATTCCTATACATTTGAATAAAACTATGTTTGTAATGTCGATTCGAATCGATTCCATAATTTGACTATATACATTGTACGTATTTATATATACTACATACATATATTTTATACAAGTATACTTATGTTGGTGTTTAATTTGTATTTTCAATAGTTCTGATGGAAATAGAAAAAAGTCGTGTAGACATGAGAGCTAAATTTTAACTGGGCTGGATAGATATAATTTTTTTTTTTAGATTTTAGATGAAGTTATTGGGCTTTATTATTAGAGTCGTTGTCGTAGTCGTATTTACGACAAGCTAATTTAAAACATATGACAAGTGTTGCCAGATTTTAACGGTTTCCTCAAGACAACAATATTAATAATAATGCCCTTTGTTATTTCAATTATATAATAACTGAGAATACACTAATTATGTGCTACAATTATGTATGTAACAAAAAATATACGTTGTCTTATTTTGTTGAATTCCATTTTTATATTCCTGACTCAAAGTCTCTCAAAGTAAAAAAGCTGACCATAAGTTTGATTATTATATAGACCAATATCTTTTTGTATAATTTTTTAAATTAGTTTTGAATTTTTTTGCAATTCAAAAAACACTTTCTTTTCATTTGTAATTTATTCGTATTTTAATACGTTCTTGTACTTTAAAATTAGATTTTGAACAACAACGCTTTTAATACGAAAAAAGGTTATACCTCTTCACAATTATATTTTTAACAAATATTTGTTTGGCTAACTAAACAATTTTATAAAATTTATTTTGTAGGTACAAATGAGTTTCCTTTTTGGTACAATTAATTATTGTTGTTTTTTTAGGATTCAATTTCAAACTGGTTTTTATTTTTTTTTTAATTTTTAACATTTTTAAGTATAAAATATCAACAATTACACAAAGTGACAACGTCTAAAGTTTACTAGTAGATTTTTTTTTAATTATAAATTTTATTTAGGGATTTCAATAAAAATGGTAACAAAAGCTTCAAGCATCCCTGTACAAAAATGTGTGTGTTTGTGTGCTTATAGAACAGTGATTTATATACATATATGTATATAATAAGATATAGTATTCTTGAACTTTTGTAAATGTTTCTTTAGCAGTATCCTATGTGTTTATGAATTTGTAATATAATCTCGTTTATTTCTTCTTATAGAATTTTTCTTCTGTTGTTGCAAATAATTCACACTCGAAGCCACATCTGAGTATCTTATTTTATTTAAGTGCATTTACGATGTGCTTAAACAAAAGTAAGAAGAAAAAAGTGAATCTATAAAAATAAAATAGTCGATACTCATTGCTCGAACATACACTCGAAAACATACAATTAAATTTTTTCATTACAATCACATTCACATACTAAATTATTTGCTCATAAATTATAATTATAATTTTTTTTGTTATTTTGCTTTTTGAATAAAGTTATACTTGTTGGGTTAAACTAATTTGTATGTTGCATTGCGAACTTCATTAGTTAAATTCAAAGCAACGTTGATATATGCACATGCATATGTATAATTAAGTTTGTATGGAACTAAATAGGAACAATTTTTTTTTAGTAATCACATTGGAAATAAAACTGATTTTTAGGTTTTCAATATAAAAGTTCGAGCAAAATTTTCGAATAAATTCGCGAATAATTTCTTCGCAGATTTATTTGTGTTCTTGTAATGATATACGAGTATTAAAAAAGGCACTGCTCTACTATTTCCTTTTTGGCGGAAAACAAATGAAATTTCTTTCGAATAAGAAAAAAAAAATGTTTTTAGTCTCAATATAATTATTTGATAATTCATAAGAACTTAAAACAGTTTCATAAAACCTTAATTGTAATCGGCCCATCCAGTATAAAAAACTACAGTCGAATTGAGAACATTGTCCTTTTCGAAAGGGGGTTAAAAAAGGCGCTCGTTATTCGAATAGTTTCATAGGAAACTATAACTATTTATAAACTCGCTGTTACTCATTTTACTTTCTTTTCTTTATAAAAAAAAGGGTAGAAGTTTTGAAAAAACTAATCACATAAATTTACATTCTTTTTAATGCATCATCATCAGCATTGAATTGGTTTATGCATGTGATGGCGTTGCCAGTATTAAAGTTTAAAAGATCGTTGGAGATCAAAATATTTCACCATGGATATAGAAAACAAATGCCCACGTCAAGAATACTCAAAGAGCAAGTGTTTCAAATTGAGCGGAAACTCTTAGCTTCGCAATAATAAATTTAAATATTTGCCAAGTGTGTTAAATTAACCGGAAAACAATATCATTTCCATATTGGCTGGCTATCTATTGCTTAATCTTAAACATTTTTGTACCTTTCTTCATAACTTTACAATTTTGAAAGCGTCAGAAGAATCTATGCCATTATGTTTTCCAAGCATTTTCTTATAAGACAATTTTAATAACGATAATATAAATAATTTATATATTAACTAATATTAAAAAAATTGTATCTCTCGCATTTGTACTTTTTATAAATTCTTTATCCACAGTACTTTTCATTTCAATTGCATTATTCGACTTTTTATTAACTTCAAAATGCTTCCCAATTAACATTTGCCTTTCTTATTTCTATGTACATATATAGTGGCGTCATTGTCATCAAGTTCATGATGATTCTCCTTAAAGAAAAACTACTTTTTAAAATTCGGTTTAACCAATTTTATTTTTGAAAGGAAAGAAAATTTCAAATTTTTATACAAGAAGTCTTTCGTGATAGTGTGTTGTTCCCATACAAAATGTACATATATATGTGAATTCGTTTACATTTTCCCTATGAGAAATACATTTAAACAACACAACGGCTTTCCCAAGGTGCGTCACTTGATTTATTTAACTTCTGTGTGTTTATATGGACATTGGCATTTTTTAATCATTCGATGTTTCGATCCACTAAGAAGGGGTTTATGGATATTCAAATGTTAAGGCGATGAAAACGGGTAAAATCGGTAACGCAATATCTTCGCAACTAAGATAGATAGAATACAAATTCCAAAAGCATACAAATACTGCTGAAAAATAAGCGGGCAAGTATTTGGTACCTTTTTCAATATACAATACACATACATATGTAGGATTTTTGGTACTTTTTTATGCACCCACTTATTTTCTAAAGTATTGCAGATAGAACAAAGCCTTTTATATATTCTTTTAGAAAAAATATTGATTACATACGACAATATGACGGAGCATTAATTTTTATTCAGCACTGTAATATGGGTACCGAACGACAAGTATTTCTGAGAGAACTCAAAATCAAAAGATATCACTAGAAACACAATATGCTACACTACTATTTCTTTTATATATTTTTATATTTCGTGATAAGGATACTAAATGAAAGAGATTTTTGAGAAAAACTCTAAAAATAAAGTGGAAAAGGTTTTTTTTACGAACAAACGGCTTTTTGGAAAAAAGTACTTATACACGGTGGGCCAAAAGAATCACCCGGGGCATAAGTAATCACCCGATGTCTTTTTGTTGTAATTTTATTTAATAAAAACCTTTGGATCTGCGTGTATGGTCATCAACTCTGGCGTCGGTCATCAATTCTGGCCCAAATTTGTCTTAAAAAAATTACAGCAAAAGAACATCGGGTGATTACCTATGCCCCGGGTGTTACTTTTGGACCACCCTGTATATAAAAAAGATAAAAATGTATGTACTTCTCAGAAACGGTTCTTATTTAAAACGCAAATTTTTAAAAAATTTACTCTGGGAAATTTCACTTTTGGTAAAGGTACTATTTAAAAAATTACTTAATGAAGAATTAACTTTTTGGAAAATATACTATTAATAAAAGTCAATATCTATAAAAAAAAGTTGTTGTTAGGGCAGTGAATGGCATCGCGATAATTTAGTTTTTTTTATATTTTGACATTATCCGTCCGATTATGAATAAAAGCTAAAAGGAAATTTTTAATTAGAACTTTTCTTGTTTCATGTATAATAGGCGGCCTTAGCGTTTTCAATATCATTTCTTTTTACTCGTTCATATCGTACAGTTCTTTCCTAGGTTTAAATAAATGTTACAATTGTTTCTCTTTAAGATTTCCATAAAATTATACATTATTATGTCAGTATTTACAAATAACTTTATTCCCAAACAAGACCTGCGCATATTTTTAACCTTATTTTCAATTCGGGTGATCGTAATGAAATGAAGCAGTTTGAATTTCTTGATAATGTGTTGTTGTGCATTTTGTGTGACAGTTTGCATGCATGTATTATATATCATTGCAATTCTTATTTTAATTTTATATGTATTTTGTTCATAATTATTCAACTTTAGGTTAGTAACGTCTTTATTTTCTCTATCGTTTAAAAAAAAGTAAAGCGATTGCATAAAGCAATATTCGATAACAGTCAGCAAGCATACATACATATACACATATGTATGTCCGATAGGAATATTAATAATAAGTGTTCATATTTTCTTTATAATCTTTTTACACAAAACAATGTACTTTATTTTTTTTTTTCTCTGATTAGTACAATTTTCTTTTCTTTCCGTATGAGTAACAACAATAAATAGTTATTTAATTAACTTTTTTCATTTGTATGTTTACATTGAAAATAAATCCACTTAAAAATGTCATGATTTTAAAAATTAATCACAAAAAAGAACATAAAAAGAAATAAAATAATGTTTGTAGGAAATAAATCAATTTTAACTACATTATCATTAAAAAGAAATATACATTAAATAAAAAATAATAATAAGGACATAAATAAAATTTGCACATAAAACATTTTGGAATCTATTTTACTATCGTTAGTTCTTCTATTTTAGTAACAAAAAATTTAAAAATTTCAATTATATTGAATAACATTCAAGTCATTTCCCAACTGTTTCTTTTTTTCCACAGGTTAATTTTACTTATTAGCAGAGAAAAACAGAAATAAAATCTGAAGGTAAAGCATTTAAATTAAATTTAAATGCATAATAAATATTAAGTTACAACTAATTAAAAAAAAAAACTAAGTTTAGGTGGCACAGCCACTTACAAATTGAAATAAAAATAAATTCCATTTTAATTAAAACAAAAGAAAACGATTTTACTACATAAATATAATATTTCATAAAATAATATATTTTCAATAAAAACTTTTTGTTTGAGAAAAAAAGTTTTTTTTTTAACATTTACAAAACAAATATTAAGGTATCGCTAGAACCTTTTAGACTTTTGTACGAGTTTCCTAATAAATGAAAATCTTATTTATTGAAAGTAGTACATACAATGTGTGTACATGTGTTACAAAAAGAGCCACATAAATGCCGCATAAAAATAGATGCAGTTTTTCTTAATGGTATTAACGTGCTACTGTTTGTTATTCGAGCTGACAGCTGTCAAGCTCACCAAAATCCAACATTTTTTTGTTTGTAGGTATTTTTTTAAACTTTTAAACAATCCGAAAATGGAAAGTTTGTTTTCAAAGCTCTGCTGATAAGTAGCGCTTTGTTCCAAAACGACAAAATTATGGCAGTTTCCTTGCATTTGGGTTTAAACCACAAACAGTCTGTGGTATATCTGCCAGTCCAAAAAAACAAATTCAAATTTATAAAATATTTTCTATTTTGATTCGTCTTGATCCATGGGTTCGTCCGATTCATCACACGAAAGATTTCTGAAAGAAATTTTTAATTTGAAATTATTTGATAGTGAATACACACATTTATACATTTCTATGCACAAATGTATTTTTATTAGGCAGTTTAAGGACACATTGGTTAATTGAGAATACAATTTTTTTTTTAATATCGTATATGGGCTGAACTTGAATTTTCATACGAATGTTTTATGACTCAGGTTATCTTGAACCCGTATGCTATTTTTCTCATTATGATTTTTATAGGAGTTTTTCATCCTACTAGTACTGACAACTATTTTCCATTCGCTTGTAAGAAACGAGATAGCCCCCTACAATCTTATGAACTGGTTCTTTGTTCAGCACAACCGACTCTCTGAGTATAAGTGTAGATCAGACAGACAACATATATACATTCGAGTATAGTAGCATAGCAGATAGTCTGGTAGCAGATTTATATGTTCAAATTTTAATAAAATTCGTAATTTAATAACAAAGTTGTATTAAGAACATTGAACGATAGAATGGAAATGCGGATTTTATTTTTTAAAGAGTATGTCATCCAGATCCTTCTTTAAAATTTCATGAATAATCGCTCTTGGAAATCCCGAAGCAGTTGCGCGGGATCTCTGCACCCACGAACGAATTAAATTTACACTCGGTCCATCACTTATTCGCCGAATACCAAACTTTGAACAAAATTGTCGACGAAAATTAGTAAGAATCATTACTCTTAAAAAATGTCTCCACAGCGAAAGCGCGATGCTCACTCGACCACTGCGACATCCGCACAATCGATAATTCCCACGGCGCCACCCTCCCTCCGTATTGTTTATTACTTTTTGAAATAATCGTATTTAAAAATATACATTTCTCACCAGACACCCTGTATTTGATATAATATTAAGAGGAGTACTGCCGAGCATTCGACTAAGGAGTTGACCATATTGCACTAATGATTCCGAATATCCCAACCCTCGCAATTTGCTGTTGTGGAAAACGTTTATGTATCAATATTTAAGTGGACAACCCATTTGCTTATAAAAATAGCAAACTATAAATTGGTTATGTTGAAATTTTAGAGTTTATTAAGACTCATTAATTCAACTGTAAGACAAGACCGAAGCAATTCATCGACAGAATATTTTTTACGTTTAGTTTGCAAGATGCAAAATGTTCCAAATATCTCCTTTGATTGCCTTCTAAGAAAAACAACCTTGAATTATTTGTTACATATGTATCTTTAAATACGCGCTTGGTCAAGATTACATATTTTTCGTATTAATCCTATTTCATCCGTAGTTTGTAGAAAAATAAAATTAAACTTAAATATTTTTTTTATTCAAGTTCACCTATTTATAATATATTTTGTTATTTTCGACGTCGTTTTTCTCATAAAATTATACTAGTTTTATTTATTTTCGGTATTTCGTTAAAAGGTTGTTAACATTGTCAGGAAACAAATTGTTATTTTATATTACTTTTAATTTAACGAAATAGCGAAAAATTATTATTATATTTTTTATTTATTCAAGGTAGAGTCGAAATTAATTTCGATTATTTATTTATGTTTGTTATATGGTTCCTGTATAAACATATGGAATTTCTTAGCGTTTTGCAAGAATTTGGTTAAAGGTAAATAGCGATAAATAATCGTAAATAGAATAAAATAAATATAAAATATCGAAAATAAATAAATAAATAAAACTAATATAATTGTATAAGAAATAATTGTTTATATTTATTGTACATACTTGGTCATCGATTGCATTGATAATCCAGCCATTGCTGTCACAGTGTCCGACTGATCGTGTTCAATTTTTAAAGCTTCTAATGCCGACATGCTCACAGTATGGGCCAAACGTCTAATACATGGCCAATGTTGAGACTAAAATTAATAAAAATCAAAATCAAAAATAACACGAAGCAGAAATTCAAGAATGATAGAAATAAAGATTACGACATCAATTTTATAAATACGGATACTTATTAAAAACACAATACAAGTTTGTGCTATTTTTAATATTCGAAAAGGCGAACAATTCGCAAACGTGAACACCGCCTCTTTTAATGAGTTCACGTTATCGCGACTGCACTCTAATTTGGTTACTTTGTTATTGTTTATTTTTGATACAGCTGATTGTTTGTTTACTAGCCCAAACTAAAAGTGCAGGATGTTGCGTGCAATACGAACAATAATATTACTCTCTCAAAACGTCTCGCTCTCTCTCGTTTTGTGAACGGGAACGCTTTCTGGTAAGATTGGGATCCCACGGGTGCCCAATTTAGAGTAAAAAAAACAGACCTAATATCTAATTTGTTTTTTTTTTTTTTGGTGTTGCTGTGTTTACTTTTATGAAAAAGGTTAAGAGACGTTCTATTAGCAAAGCGAATTGAAAAATTCAATCTCGTCATCGAACGGGAATCATATGCAATGGGAAATCTTTATTTTTATCATTATCGAAAAAAGCAGTTATTTTTATAGAAATTGATTTGTAATTCGCTTATTTAAGTATGGAAGGATGCGAATTCTGAATTTAAATTGCTTATGGGTGGCCAATGTATGTATTTATTATTTTAACTTACCTGAATAGCAATGGTTTTTTGTATGGTATCTATAGCATTTTGACATGGAGGACGATTAAGTTCATTTTCAGCTATCGGTGAAAGGGGATCGCCAAGTAAAGCTCTTACACATTCTTGGGCTGAATCACAAATAGCTGGTAGGTCGTAGCCACCTTCTAGAGCTAGGACCACTTTGCCGTTAGATAGTTGCATTAATTCGCGTGTCATATAACCAAAACAAGCAGGAGATACAAGATAACCCCCTAAAGGGGCGGGATGACCAGATGCAGCATCAAAGCCGGCCGAAACTAAAACTATATCAGGGTTAAAAAAACGGGCAATAGGCATCACAATTGTACGGAATGCAGCGATATATTCGGCATCACCCAAAGGAGGGTTTAAAGCGCCAGACCAGGAAATATTCACATTATATCCTAAACCTGGACCTGATCCACACTGTTGTATTAAATTCAAAAACCTTTATCAACTTTATCTTTAATTTAAAACATATTCTATACCTCTGTGGGTCCTCCAGTGCCGGGAAAGAAGTTTCCATCATCGTGACGATGTATAGATAGATATAAAACATCTGGATTACTGTAAAATGCCTGTTGTGTGCCATTTCCATGATGAACGTCCTAAAACAAGTAATAGAAAGTAAAATAAAACAATATTGTCATGAATATATAAAAAAAAAGCAGTAGTCGTATTTCTTCTTACACTTACCCAGTCAACAATGAGAATACTTTTCATTTCGGGTAACCGTTGCCTTAGTAGTTTTGCTGCTATCGCTATGGAATTAAAGAAACAAAAACCCATGGCCAAATTTGCCTCGGCATGATGACCAGGTGGACGTACCACTGCAAAACCATTCTTAATATCACCCTTGGCAGTTTTTGTGGCTAAATCGATTACACAACCAGCTGCCATTCTTGCTGCCAATCCCGTGTGATGTTCATTCCATGTCGTATCTAAGTCAACGCCTACCCCGCCGCACGATAGCCGTACAAAACTTGCTGACGGTGTGGAGCCGTCCAATTTTTGTCGGTTGGCAGCCAATTGACATTGATTTGAACCAAAGAGCATGGAATGGGCTTCCGTATGAACCGTTTGTATTTCTTCGAGCGCAGCCTTTGGGGATCTTAAGCGATGACAACGCTTAGCTAAGTCAGTTTCGTTTAAACGAGCCCATACGCTTTGCAAGCGTCCACTGTGCTCCGGATGAAGGCCATTGTTGCCGCATATACATACATGTTTCAACATTAGGTTGTCGTACGCCAATCCAGTGGTAATTTTATGCGATGCAGACAAATTATTACTAAACATTTGAGGTGTTGCTTGTTGCTGTAGTTGTTCGGTGGTGAAGAGCTGAGCATGTCGAGTAGACAAATCAATGAGATGTTGTCGCCCATGCGCGTGTACGGCTAAATTTACTGGTGGTATATGATCTGCTGATGAGGATGTAACAATTGGTCCCGCATGGGGAATGTGAGTAGGCTGGCCTGTATCGGGAATTTGACTTAGGCCATGTGGACCTAAGTGAACCAATGGTGATGATAGGGTTCGGGATAAAGGTCTAATTAGAGCTCTAGCGACAGCATCATCCATTTGAAGAGATTGCATGTACAATAACTCGCGTTGTTGTTGAAGATATTCTTTGCTTCGTATCAATTTATTTGGTTTATTTGGTATGCAAACAGGGGGATGCCCGGCGACATAGGGCACGGCTGCTGCCATTGTTGTTGCGCCGGGTAAATTTTGTGAGGTACTAGTTATGACCGTACTCGTTAACACTGTTATTGGAGGTTTCTTTTTATCGGTGAGATCCATTACTTCGGCGGCATCATTTTCATTAAGTTGAGTATCACGTACAGCGCCGCTACGAGTGAGTACAGTTTGTCGTATTTTTTGTGTTAGTAATAAATGTTGTTCGTACGCTTGTCGTTCGGCCTAAGAGGAAAGGAAATTATTTTAATATTTACATATATATACGTATGTATGTGTATACATCATTGACGTACATCACTATTTTCATAATGAGTTGGTGTAATATTTAACTGGCCGCTGCCAGTTAGCATTGGATGACCCAGAGGTAAAGGCGCAGACTGAGTTCTGCCCAACGGCCGATGTCCCTGCTTGTTGAGATGAGCCTGAGCAACCTGCGCATCCGTAATTGGCTGTCCATACATGTTGGAGGACGATGGCGGCGATTGGGATACTGTATGAATTCCACCGGTAGAGGCGACATGCATTAAAGTTGTGGCTCCAGTTGAAGCTGCATGTGCTTGAGGTGGTGACACATCGCTTACCAATGAAGCCTGAGATGAGGATGTTGAAGTAGCTGAAGCGGAACGTACAACCGGTGACTGAGGTGGTGCTACTACGGCGACAGATGAATTACCTGTTGGTGGTATCAAAGGACTAGAAGAAGGTACAACTTGTCTGCCAAATGGTACCGCTAAAGGATTATAATACGTTGGTGGACCTGTCGAGTTAGTTACGGGTGCAATATTACTACCACTCCCAACATGCTGTCGCAAGGCAGCTAACATGGCATAATTAGCTGCGGCGGAATTATGAGCATTCGGTAAATGAGGACGGCCTAAGGATATATTTGGCATGGACGGTGAACTGAACAATGACAAATCGTTAATGCTACTCCGTTGTCCCGGCTGATATTGACTGCCATCTTCATTTTCCTCTTGTATAGGTGCACTTGTGGGAGAACCGCGATTTGTACCAACGCCACCTGTACCAGCACCAGTCATACAAGACGATGGTGGTGAATTTGGCCCAGAGTCGGGTGTACTACTGCAATCTAATAAATTTGCTTTGTTTTAATTTTTGTTTTGAATTTTTCAAATTAAAATTAAAGTGTCTAATTCCTTTCTTATGTACATACTCGTACATACTACATATGTGGTTAGTAATAGAGTTAATACAAACAAACAAATTATAAAGAAACAACATCCAAGTAAAATCAACAACATCGAACAATAAGATTATTACAAAACATAAAATTAAAAAAAAGGATAAAATTTTAATCAAACCATTGCTTTTCTTACATTTTCGTTCTTTTTTCTTCATAAAAATGCAAAAGGTAAGTGTTGTATTAACTCTCTACTTATGAATTCCGAAAAATACATAGATGTGATTTGATCTTTAAAGCGTTTTCGTTTTTGGAATACGTACTTGTTAAAGTAGAATTGTGCTGTTGTCTTCTTTGGGCCACTTGTAACAGCCGCTCGTGTCTTCTTTTATTGGCCGGTCCACTGATTCGCGCTTTACGTTCTATGACACTTAGTTTTAAGCGCATCTTAAGTAAATTTGGTTCGGATGCTGTGAGTTATAAATAAAGAGTAGTAATTCGTTTTTGGGTTTTGTTACAAAGAAACAAGTTGTTTGATTGATGTTTTACAAAAAATTAACTTTTAATTTGAGAACTGATTAGAGAAATCTTTATGTGTGTATGTGTTTTCCTTTTTCCGAGCAAACAATTATATATCACGAATTCCACGGAAAAGTCATCCGTATGGTTAAAAAATCAAATTTTAGAGAGAAAGAAATTATATAAAATATAATCTCTTGATTTACAACTATATTTTTTAAAGTGAATTTTTAAAAATAACGGTGCTTTTCGTAATAGTAGTAGTAATATTTTATTATGAAAAATTGATTTGCTAAAGTTGAGGATAATAAAGTTTTAACTTCATATTCATAAAAAAAATGGAAATGGATTTGAAATCTATTTTATGAAAATTTTTTATGAGAAATTTGAAATGAAATACATTTCAAACTAACTGCCTGCCCATTGTAGAAGACAAGTGAACATACTCGTTCGGATTTCAATTTTATGAATTTTGGTGTTAAAGTTTCTTGAATTACTGCCTGTTCATAGCAGACTAGTCAAAATACTCGTTCGGCCATTTATATTGAAAACAACACTAAAAGAACTCAAATTACTTTTGCAAACAACAATAAAAAAAACCTCAAATTGCTTCTTTTCCAATATAATTGTCCGAACGAATATATTCACTCGCCTTCTATGAACAGACAGTTAATTAGTTTTTTTTTGTTCGTTTCCAATAACAGAAATGCAATTTAAAACAAGAAATAAGTTATTATTGAGTGACTTTGACTTTTCCTTTGTTCCCTTGGAATGCTGACTCATGTCTAATCCGTTCTGACTAAAAACGCTATGAACTTTAGTCTAATTGGCGCTACTGGGATTGCCGCCATTGGATTTATCCGCGAAGAGAACGGCGGCATTGCTGATGTGGAGCGATGTCACGTGTCACCGCTAAGGGACCAATGTGGGACATCTGAGTATCATACATCTAGTGCGGAATCACATATGCATATGGAACTCATAGGCAGGGCGGTTGTGATCGGTAGGTCACATCGGACTTTCATTGCGGATGGTAACAAGGATTTCGGGAGCATGAAGTATGACATCAGTATTTTCATGGATGGATCACTGATGGATGATATTGTGGGTGCGGGTGTCTTCTCCGATGAGATGTCACTCCATTGCGTACTACATCTGGGGAGGTACGTTGTCTGTATACCAAGCAGAGATGTTCGGATTGATGCACGCATTCGATCACTTGACTAGTGTCTGTGATTAGATGCATGCAGGGGACGAACGTGTACTCTGGATTGGAACTGCAGACTATCCGGGGACCCATTAGGTGTGGCTCGTCGACGAGCTGACACTGATGTGGGTCGGAGGGAGAACGAGGCGCAGGATGAACTTGGGTATTGTGATTGGATTGCGTTGGCCGTAACAGGTGGAGGAGTTTGACGACCTGTAGGCAGGTTCGTGTGGTGCTCAAGGAGTCCATGGGTTTGGCGGCGTGAGGGGTTGCAAAGATATGACAGGCTTACCTTGAGCTGGATAAGGGCGCTAGTAATGGGGTTTACGAACTTCAGGTACCATCTTAGACGAATTGGCGTCGTAGGATATGATATCTGTAGACTGTGTCTAGAGAAGTTGAGACAGCGGCACATATTGTGTGTGATGGTCTAACTACGGCTTATGTTAAGGTACGGTTACATATGACATATATTTGCCCAAAAAAAAGGTAACCGCTGTATTCGGCAAATAATTAGTCAATATTTTTCATGGGATATAAAAGTCAAAATTGATTGAGGTAATTATTTATAGAAAACCGATGGTGTTTTATTTAAGATAAAGATCTGTTTCTTATCAAAAGTATTTTTAAATAATAATGAAAGTGTATAGAATTTAGTGGTTCTGTATTTTGGGTAAATATTTGCCTTATGTGACCGTACCCTTAAACTAAGGGCAACGATGGGGGAACTTCATCGAATACCAGGGATTCGAAAAGGGACCCAAATTGGTGGTGGTCTGATTCGATGTCCACACACATATATGAAAAAAAAAAGAATTAGGTCCTCTATTAGTCTTAAGTTTTTATATTTGTGTAATTTCAAAACTGTTATATAAAATTTGTAGTAGGTTTCGTCTGACACATATTTTTATTTGGTCTTATTTAAATAATAAATTATATGCACTAGTTGAATTATTATTTAATTTAAATAAATTATTCATTAAGAAGTAGATTAGTTTCAAAATTTCACAATTTAGCACTTGTTTATAGTGTTAATGGGCGCAGTAACATCAAAAATACAAAAAAATATTTTAGTTTATTCGATAGAAAGAAAAACATGCATAAAAGTTCAGATATCTCAGCGAATTGTCTTGATTTCTTTCTTGCAATTAGATTTTAAAAAAATAATAACAAAAAAAAACATTTTTTAAGATTTTATATTTCTTACCAGTCTTTCGTAAAGGAAAATCAGAATCATATTTGAGTAGAGATGATGGAGGAGGTTGTGGTATTTTATATGGATGAGAACTGGCAACAGCGCCGGTGGGTAGCGATTCACCAGATGAGCTTTTAACAACACTTCTAGTAATAAGAAAACATTTTGGATTGTTAATAAATATCATGTTGAACATATGTATAATATACATACATAAATATCCAATAAATATGAGTAGTGCGCTATGTTAATAGAACGAATATTTTAAAAAATTGATTAAAACTTCTCGTCCTGAAATGGGCTTATGGAAATTTATATATGTAATATCCATATGTAATAATATAAATCATATGTTTAATATAAATTTTCATAACTTCATTTCCGAAAGGTTAGTTTTAAAAGGATTTCTAAAAATTTCGTTCTATTCACAGAGCGGACGGACTTAGCAAGTGAACTACTCTTATATCAAGTAAGATTACATACAGAATAATTTTGTATGTATGTAGAATATATAATTAGATTAAAAAGCTAATTCCTTGGTCGTTGGTGTATACTTAATATATATACAGTATATACTTAATATAAAAAAGGGTTATCTCGAAATTTTGTTACTTTTCAAAACGGAAAGGACGATTTATTTAGTGCATTTTCATGCGCACTTTAATAACATTTTTTTTAACTGGGACCAGCACTCAGTAGATGAGCCCTACACATGCGTGCTGAAACTAGAAGAAAGGGATAGTAGGAGATGTTATAGGAGGTGAAGCTTTACTATCTTATAACTCTGCTTTTGCACGTTCTTTGCTTATAGCAGTGCTGTCCAGGAGACGTATTTAATTTTAAGGAGGAAAAGAATAGTGGGAGAAATGATAGGAGGTAAACCTCCACTATCTTACAACACTGTTTTTTGCACAATATTTGATTTTATAGCAGTGTTGTAGCTTCGTTTTTAGTAGCCATTTTTAGTAATTATTTTATTTTAATTATTCACCGGTGCTACCGACGAAGGAAGCCGTTCTGATCTGCTTGTGTTTTGGTTACAGCTGAAGCCGTTACTGTCCAGTGTCCAGTGACTATGCTTTCGCCACTGAAACCTTCTGACAAAAACTGACACAAAGTCAGACACAATTGCACATCAGAAAAAATGCGAGATGTTTTTATGAGTCTGAAACTGGGGTTGAAACCAGGAAAAATTTTTGTTTTGTAGTCGACGTGCAGACTACTTCGACCATCGACACCCATTAACACCGTCTCAGGTATATGGAGCCGATCCCTATACATCACCTCCAGAACGGCAGAGTTCTTACTACAGTAGTTTCCGCTTAATTGATTTTTCAAAATTGCAATTGGTCCCTGTAATTTGAATTAGACAATCGGCGAATTTTCCTCGTTCTGAATGCTTGAGGTTGGAATATCTCGACATCTCAATAAAAAATACCTCTGCAATTCATACACCAGATTGGATGCTCTGTTGACATCTATTATATATCGTATTAATTTTAACAGTTTGCTGTCCTCTTAATCCTCTGCTAAAAACTTTATTCTTCGTTTTTAGGGTAATATGGAAAAAAATTTAATGCGGATGCCATACATAATGCGATAAATAAACTCAGAGTCAATTTCATATCTCATAAAGTAGTATTATTAATTAAATTGCTTTGTTTATTGTTTTAGGTGGTCAAGACCCATGCCATACTGCCGCTTTCGTTTCGAAGAAATTATCATAAAAAACAAACAAAATGTCACGTAAATTCATTACATATGTATTTCGCAATGTTATAAAATTGCAATGATCACAGATCTGATTTTTCATTCGCTATTTCGGTGTTAGCCTTTTTCATATTAAGATAACGATATATTTTTGTTACTCACCTATTGCGATAAGGTGATGTTGTTTGTATGCCATTGGGGGAGCAGGCGGCTTGTTTACGGTTTAATATAAAACACTAATAGAAGTTCATATGCAATATTATTAAAATTATTTAATAAAATATCAGAACAATTTAACATACATTTAGTATTTGTTTAACTTCGGGACTAGCATTTGCACTGTTTTCTTTACGTTTCACTACGGCATCCCTTTCTCGTCTCTCTCTTAGTTGTTGATCTTCTGCTGCAGCTGAAATGATTCTTTGTTCTTGTAACTCCTGATAAGCGGTATGTGTGTGAACTGCATACTAAATTAAAGAAAATAAATACATAGAAATAAAAGTTTATTAAATCAAATATTAAAGAAATTTAATACTTCAATAGATAATTTACTATTGTATTTTGTGTTAGTTTTCAAAGTGCCAAATAAAATGTAGTTGGATGCCTTAATTGCATTACACATATGTACATACATACATACATACATATGCATTCATATGCATATGTAGATAATTATTTTAAAATTCTGGATTTTAGATTTTTTACTTTATAAAGGATTTCGCTCTCAAGAGTGAATTGCTGAGAATTCCTTTAAAAATGTTATTTTTATGCAAACAATGCAAATCTTATAGTTTTTGTTGAGATATAGTCACTATTTCATAACTTTTATGTATTTATATACATACATATGACTATTATTATGTATATATACAGAATAATAATCTTAATAAATTTACAAGAACGTAAAATTTACATATGTATATGGAGTACTTTGCAAAAGCCATTACTGCAAAAGGCTCCATACAGAGCAAAGAGAAGAAATCTTAAATCACTCTGCTGAAGAAAAAATTTCTTTTCGAAATCTACTGAAATGATGCGGTTCATTATCTCACGCCATCTAACTGAGCTCAAAATCTTTCGAATGCGGAACATTTGGTTCCTATACACACACAAAGTTGAAACTGGAAGACTCAATACTTTTCCCACTTCGTCCAAATAATTTTAAAAAATTGTAGACTTCACTTCGAAATTCGTGAGTTCTTTTTTTTTATTTTCTTATTTTTGCAATGCTGCATTTCTTATGAAGTATATCTTTTGTATTTATTAGAGACGAATCGTCAAAGAAATTTTGTGTGAAATCAATAATATCCGCAACAAAGAGCACCAAAAGCGCCACAAAAATGGAAAAAGCGTCAAAAAAACACTTTTTTGAAAAACGGTATTCAGACAGCACAAAACGATAACAAAAAAGCGAAACGCATCAAAATGGCAACACTGGTTTCAACGGATATTTCCAGAGTATAAAATTATTGCAACTTTTGATTTAAAATTAGTATAAGTAAAATTCCATAACACACCTTTTGGCACAATACTATATTTTAATAGTTGTAATTACATCCAAGTCTTCAAACAATTTTTAATTTTTTTGTATAAAATTCCAAAGAGTAACCGAGCAAAGTAATTGACAGACCTGGTATACGAGTATTTAAAGCATATAAGTACGAAATGTTTCGCTATGACAAGTATCAACAAATATTTAAACGCCTTTCATTCGAAAAAAAAACATCTCGCAATTTTCTGATGTGCATTAGTGTTGGTTTGTGTGTCAGTTGTTGTCGGAAGGTTTCAGTGTCGAAGGCATAGTCACTGGTCACTGAACAATACCGGCTTCAGCTGATAGCAATCCACAATCACATCAGAACGCCCTCCTTCGACGGTATTGTGTAGCACCGGCGAAGTAAAATAATAATAAAAATGGCTACTAAACCGAAGCTTCAGCACTGCTACGAGTATAAACAAAGAACGCGCGAAAGCAGAGCTGTAAAATAATTAATTAAGCTTCACCTCCTGTCGTTCCTCCTACTATCCCTTTCCTATAGTTCCAGCACAAGGCTTCGCATGTGTGAGAGTGCTGGTCCCAGATAAAAAAAAAAAAAAAAAGAACAAATAGAGAAAAAATAATAATATGCACTGTATTCTATGATACAAAAATCGAAGCACGCCGATAATACGGGGAATACTGTGAGCAACGCGAAAGTAATTTTCTTGCCGATTTATTTCTAACCTCCAGAGCAATCAGAGCTAGATTAGTTAAATTACTTAAAACATAAATATACATAGGACATAAATATTAGAGACAGTAAGCGTATAATAAAAAAAAAACAGTTCATCACATTTTTAAAACAAGTATGAACTAACAAAAAAAAAAAAAAAGAAAAAAACTTACATGAAATTTATGTTCCAATTGTAATTTATGTTGTAATTCCAATTGTTTTGACTTTTCTTGAAATGTATGAAGCAACATTTGTTTCTGTAATTCTTGTGTCTTTTTCAACTGCAAACAAATAGAAATAGAATAAAAAAAAATTTTAAATTGTTTTGAATTTATTGCAAAAAAAAAAATAAATAACTTTTAATTCTTTTTGATTTTTAAAAATTCTTAAAATAAATTCTTTTCGACAAATCAAAGTAGCGGCATTAGGGTGGGTCAATTTGTTCGGGTGAGAAAAAACGTGACAGGCGTATAGCAAAATCTGCACCAAATACTAGGCAAATTACAAGAATAAGAGTATGGGTTTGAAATCAAAACAAAGCTCCCGCCGAGACACATCAAAATTCACATTTGGGTAATTCCAAGCCAAATCAATCATGAATTTTCTAGTTTGCCTCCGATGTCAATAAAATTTGGCCAAAAACTTCCCCTAAAATTTCCAAATATTTTTCAACTTCTAAAGTCAATATCTACGGTTCTATTGCATTTACAAAAGCCAATTTTATTTTGTTTTAAAGTTCTTTGTATACTACGGAACTACTGTTACCAAAAAAAAAAAAAATTTTAGGGTTTGGAATTACCCAAATGTGAATTTTGATGTCTCTCGACGGGAGCAAGATTTTTGTCCTTAGATTTTTGTGCAGATTTCGATTTTGCTATATTACTGTTGACCAAAAAAAATTACCCACCCTAAGCGGCATATATTTAAACGAGGAAAAATTAAAACAAAATTATATTACATTATACAGTGTCAGTGAAAATAATACACATTTTATCTACTATCCTCTATAAGAGGAATTCATTCATCTTTTATATATGTATGTACATATGTATGTGCCAACATCTAATATATTCATCTCTGCTAAAAAAAATTGACGGTCCTAGTGTTAGTATTTACAATTGTTGTATGTAATTCTTGAATTTTTTTTGTAATATTTAAAACTTTAAAGCTAAATAAATAATTAGCAAATGGTAAGTGTTGAATAGAATGAATTGTACTTTTGCAGCACGAATGGGAGCGGCGTAAAATTATATTGGCGGGTTTCAGGGATAATAAAATTTGACAAACCCGATGGACTATTTTGAAGGCATTTCGAAGACCATTTTAATTGTGCTCTTAGATCGCTGCTATACCTATGTATGTACATAGTTTAATTTCATAACCAAAAGTTTCTCGCTCCTTAAATTTAATTTATAAAAAAGGCGTTTGACGAAGTCTATTTTAATTAAATGAAACTATCAAATGTTTTTCTATGGTATGTCTTCCTCTTCTTCTTAATATATCTTTGTTCTTATATCGTTAATATATCGTTGTTATGATACATTCCACTTGAACCAGATCATAATACTTATGCTATTCGACGAAATTCGTGCAGGATTGTATTCTACATTCGAATCTCTTCTAACATATAAACGAAAGCCCCTGTCGATCAAACATATTAATTTTGTTCTCATATGCGTTCAGAAAATATTTATATTCAGCAGTTTTTAGTTTAAGTGATCTTCTTGGAACTTCACTCGTTTGCTGACAGCGGCTTTCAACTTTTTTAGTTCGTTTTATTGGTTTCCTATGTCAGCGTCGGTTTTGCTTCCGAAAAATTTTTTGTTTTTAATAAATTATCTTTTTTTACCCGGTTCAATGCACCCACTATTTATTAATTTATTATGTTTTTTTAGTAAACACTTGTCTTACCAGAAGCTTCGAGACAAACTAACAATATATTTGGGGTATTCAATTGGTAGACATAAAGTTATATATTTAAAAATAATAACTCCTAAAAACATGACTGCTGTGAAGAACACGCCATAGTTTAGCGGTGATATGACGTGAAGAATTTTTTGGACGGCGGCTATTCTCAAACAATTCAGTGGTTTCCTGCCAGATAAGTTACACACACAACATTGTTTCACTCATTTTTAGATGTCGTGAATTTTTCGTTCTTACTTGTTTTTATATTAGAAAAATTTAATTTATATATCTTATATTATTTATAAGTAACGGCGTTCGACTCAGATTTCTACTATTATTTTTTGGCAAACAGTGTACATAATTCCAATAGTTGTATTATTGTTGTTTTTAACTATTCTACACAATCTAATTCTTGTGACATTATGACAATACGACTTAATAGAACATTCCCCATTTGTATTATAAAAACACAAAAACAATGGTGTTAATTTTAGCATGTATTAGATTTTACACCTTAGATTTTTACTTTGTTCGTTGGCCACTTACGCAATGCACGTGTGTATTTCGCGCTTCGATTTGAATAAAGTTCGGAAGAGTCCCGCCGTGGTATGAAACAGATGAATTGCAACGATTATATGACTTTAGAGTTGAATTGTGCGTGATTTGGTTGGTATATCAGTATTTAATATTTGCTTGGAATGGGCAGATTAAAACAATGATTCCTTAGAGAATGCTATGACACTCCAGAGGCTTATTTACTTCAAATAGCAATGCTATAGATGTATCAAAGCTAAGAAACAAAATCGAGTTGTTACAAAATGGATTATTGACCTTCGAAGAAAAAATATGAGGGGCTAGCTGAAAGAACATTTGCAGTATATTTGAAAACAAAGTTTAAAAATAAGTTAGAATTTTAGCAGAATTTTTCGCTGGGTTATTGTACTCTTACGAGTATATTGACCAAGTGGCAACTTACATACATACATACATACATATAAAGAAAAATATCTACACAAAATTAGAAAATATATATATAGATATATATCTAGTATATATAAACATATGTATTTTGTAAAAGTATATACTACTTATAAGCTAAAAATAAATATTTATCTACAAATTTTTAGCTTAGAGGTGGTCATTTAATGTTTATTGCTAGTTTCTTTAAATTTTCTTTATTATACTTAGAACACAAATAACACTACATATTTGAAATATGTAAATCTCGGTTTTAAATAAATTGGGTTTTTCCACAACATCATTGTTCTTAAGTTTACAGAATTTTTAATGAAAAATATTGTTTTATATTTCCTGTGAACATTGAAGGAAATCTTGCTCGTTCGAGATTACTTCAATAGGACACTTTAATTATACACTTTGTGTTCATCAAGGTATTAGTAGTTGCTGAAAGTGCCTAACTAAACCAAAAAAATTAAAGATTGCAATGAATGTCGGAAATTTATTCTTAAAATTTTAAAATATATCGCAATCAAATATGTACTTATTAAAAAGAAATTCATCAGCTTATAGGAAAAATATAAAGAGCTACAGAGTATTTAGAAGGGTCTTAAATTAACATGATATTTCGATCAAGGTGTTGCATCTCAGTGTGCACAAGAATTATGCCACGTGTTATTTTAAAACAACCTTCATCTCCTATCATTTCTCCTACAATCCCTTTCCTCTAGTTCCAGCACAATGCAACGCTTGTGTAGAGGTCATCTCCTGAGTGCTGGTCTAAGAAAAAAAAAACAAGACGTTTGAACATCTAATATACATACATATGTACATACATATGTATATATTCACAATTACCGGGATTATTATTTTGTCTCGAACTCAGAGGATATTTTCACAGCTACAACACGTGTGAAATACGTGTATGAGATATTTAATTATTATATTAATTTTATTACTTTTTTGCCTAATTTAGCAATAAAATGGCGTTTCATAAAATACTAAAAAAAAAACCCTGAACTTTTTACGTTTTTCTGCCATGCTGAAGGGCACAGTAGAATATCGTTGGTCTTAGGTAGAAAGGCCCTAAATCAATTTTTTACCAAATAATTTTTTTTGTGCTTTCCATTCATATCATACAAGTATGTATGTACAACTTATGACGAAAATTTTATTTAATAGCGTCAAATATAACGGTTTTACAAGCATTGACATTTCGATAATTACATTGTAATAATACCAGGCTGACTTCCAAAACGTCAATTGCTTGGAACCGATCGAAATATACTGCTTTATAATGCCGTAGTACAAAAAATTTACAATGCATACATTTTCAAGACGTCACAGACAAGTATTATGCCCAGTTTTTGACTTGGTATTTAAATACATATTTAGTTAATTTTCATTTTCATTCATTTAAGTTGTATTTAAACACAGATTCCGTTTTTCATTGCTAATTAAATGTTCGTATTTAAATACGATAAAAGTATGGTAGCACTACGAAATTATGGGTAATTTTTCAACACAACACTGTTTATCAATGGTATCATGAGGTGAAGAAAAATTTTAAAAGTAAAAAAAAAACACTTTTTTAAGTGAAAAAAAGAACAAAAACAATTTTATTGTTTATATCATTTTTATATTGTAATAAATATACAATTTTACATGCATATACATGAAATTAAACAAAATTAACTTTTTGTGCAAAACAAAAACAAAAACAAAAACAAAAATAGTGGAAATCATATGGTAACTTAAATAGAACTTAAAATATGCGACATTGGCAATTTAAGTCTATTTAAATATCATAAAAAGCACCACTGAAAAGCAGAACTTCGTATTTAAATAGGATTTAAGGGTATATACGATTTAATGACGAAGTCAAAAATTGGCTCTTAAAAACGCAGCAAAAAAGCGTTTAATGCATCACATTCAAAGTTGATGCCCCGACATTTTATTCCTGAGAATGGCGAACGCAAACTTATTTATTTTTTATTGTAATTATAAAAAAAATATATAATAAGGAAAAGAATATTGTTATAAAGAAAACACATTATTGTAATGTTTCGCAAGTTTACATATACATATGTATACGTTGTATAAGTAGTGCAACAGAATTGTATACAATTGTATACGTTTTGGAAGTCAGTCCCGGTTTCTATTATGTTTTTCCTTCTCCTGTAAAGTTACACTTATGTTAGTTAGGGCCTTTCTACATAGGACAAACGATATGTACATTCACACACATGCATGTATGGATGTGTGCGCGCCCATGTTTTTTTTAACTATGGTTCTATTTTAAGTTTATTTGTTTAAAAATTAAAAAAAAATGTTAAACTGAATAAATTTATTCATTTAATAGTCGCAAATATTTATAATCTAAATTCGCAGTTTGAAAACTTCCACACCCTTCTAATTCAATTCTAAGATCAACCACCTTACATTTATTTTAGGTTTTGTTGTTATTTTTCAAATTTATATACAAGTCGTTTTAGCCTTGAATCGTGAGTACATGTGCATTTTCTATGAGTGTACGAGCAAATGTTAGCAACCGACCGAGATAGTGAGAAATAGTGAATAGTGCTGATAACATGACATGGGTTACACCGCTGATTATTATGATGATGATTTTCATGTGCTGCTTTTTGTGTGTTTATTTTTACATGGGAAACAGAACGTTTCTATTTTTAAAATGAAATGTTATTTGCGTTATTTTATATTTCAAATCTAACTGAATGTGTGTTTCTTCTATTCATTTATTTTTTTTATGTATTTTCTCATTATTGTGCGTATGTAGTATATTTATAAATTTTTTGTTTGTATTTGAATTTATTTATAAATTTAACTGAACCTCATACGCAGTTGATTTTTATAGAATTTTTTGAATTTCGTTTTATTTGTAAAATCTGAAATTTATGCACGATTGTAGAAAAATAAATAATGTAGGTATGTACATACTATGTATAATATAACATATATCGCATATTTTGTGGAAGAATTAAACCAAAAATCGTTATGTATGGCTGAAAGGTCTCCCCTTCGTATATTAGAAGAATTGCGAATACTATGCACGATTAACGTCGAGGCCCATAAAATACGCGGGTTCAAGAATAATGGTATGATCATATTGGGGATTGGGGTTAATTCACTGGACAAAAATAGCTCTGGAGTAGCTCTCATGTTTTCGTGTACATTTGCTAATGTGATGTTACCATATGCAGAAGACAAAGGAATTATCTTCTTGGGTATTCCAAAAATTGAAGAGCTAAAATATATATATGTAGTATGTATGTATGTACATATATTGGATAGTGCTACAAGAAATACTTGTCAGATTTATTGGCAATATTTATATGTATGTACGTGGATAAGGAAAACTTGTTTTAATACACAAATCCATACATATGTAAGTACACACATGCATACGTACGTAAGTACACACGTAGATACATACATATGTATGAATTTAAAAAATACTTAATATAATTTTCTAATTGAGTTTTAACGATAAATTCCATTAATTTATTTTTAATATTTATTATATTATTACTCGTATGTATGTATGTACGTACATACATATGTATGTATGCACTTACATACTTGGCCCATGCTAGTGAAAATATTTGTTTGAAACGTTAAAATCTGCTGATATAAGTTTTATTAGTATTTCATTGATAAATATTTGTTTTAAAATTAAATTCATTAACTAAAATCTGTTCTCGCATTAATTAATTTTCATTCGTTGTTTCGCAGTGGTTATTTTTGGTTACGATTATGACTCAAATTTTCATTAATTCTTTTAAATACCTCTTAGTTTCTTTACTTTTCATTTATTATATTTCATATATAAATATTTATCATATACAAATTAATATTTATAAAAATATGCTGTACGTGCATAAATCCATACTTATATTCTAAACATTTTTTTATATGTATAGAGGATATAGAAATTTACAGTGACTAACGCAGCGATTCCAACTTGGCTATTTTAGTGCCAGAGTTTCCTGCGGTTCTTTTTTTTTTTTTAAGTGCCAAGGAGGCTCTTTTCAAACGTATAAACGGTACGTTTAGGACTTTTTGGGTCTTTCAGTGAATTTTACCTACGTTCAAATTAAAGCTTAAGCACTCATGCAGGCTACAGACCATGCAACATGTTTATGCTACGCGTTTATCATTCATGTTGCATATTTGGACACAAACACTGCAACTAACCAGTAAACCATAAACACAACATCAATTCTGAATTGAATATCGCTGGAAAAACAAAATTAAAAAAAATCAACTTGCTTGTTTCCACAGAAATGAATGAGTATGACACTATGCAACCAACATGAATACAAGCAGAATATTTCAAAATATTTTGATGTTTGTGAAACCTCGAGTGCAACGCGAATTGAATCCCTAAACATGACTACAGACTATCCAACCAACAAGTAAACTTGCTTATTTGTATAAACATGTTGCATCGTCTGGGGTGTATAACAACAACACGTGAAAGTTTTTCACAAGTACCCTGGGACTTCATATTTATATACAGCAACTAGCCGACCTAACCTAAAATTTTTGACCAGACTATTTGTGCCATGCGGCGATTTAAGGAACAAATAAGTATCAACCGTTCACTACTACAAATTCTACAAATTAGATATAATAGAAAAATAATATAAATATAATAAGTTCGCTTGGTTTGAGTTATTTTTAATTTCTTATTTTCTTACAAAAAATTTCCAAAAAAAATCCAACTACGCACTTCAATTTGTTTACGTCTCAACTCTCTAAAAACGCTTTCGTAAACACAAATAACAAAAAATCGTAGCTTAAATATGATAAGGTCCATTAACGTTTAAATTTTAAGTGGTACAGCATATGGCAACACTGGTCGCATAAATTAAGCAGATTTCTTTATATTTTCAACATTGACAAGAATTCTGATAACGTAGAGCGTTAATTGGTTTTATTTTATTAAATAAAAACCCACAAGACAACACTTTTACTCTTTACTGCGTTTTTGTATCTATTTATAGACTTACTCGTTGTACTAAGAAAACAGCCATATTTTTGCGCACTATTGAAAACAATATATGTATACTCATTTGTATGAATGTGTACATCGATACCTCGATTTTAAAATTAAAAAAAAAATATATACTTTATTTAGTTTTTCTAAATGCTTTTTTTGCACAGATCACGCGTTATTGAATTATAAACGCAAGAATATTGGCATGCAGTACGTAGTGAGAATAATATTGCAGAGCTCGTGCAGATAATATGGGGAAATACCGTGACCAATTACTTTGTAAAAATATCATTTTGGTGTGCAGTTAATTTCACGTTTCGGATCTGAAGTTATGTGAAATTAAAATACCTTGTTTGATTCCACAATTGGAAGCCAAAATTATTCGCGTAATTCGTGAATTCCGTAAGGACAGTCAATTAAATTAGCATTAAACGGCAAGTCGGTGATTGTTGTGTCAGTTAATAATACAGATCCCATAATCGAATTCCATTTGATTTTAAAATGATAATGAAATAAATAAATTATCAAAATGACACAGTGTGGAATTACATACTCTTAAAAGTTTAAATTTACTCATCTAGCAACTCTAAAAAGATAAGCATGCACGTAAAATATATGACAATTCTTGAGTTGCATAGATTTTCGGTGATTAAAATTAAATTTAGTACGTTATTTAATATAGATCTTTAATCTGTTATTTAAATAATAAATGAGGCTAAGATGTCTTTACTTTCGTTTTTACCGTGTAAAACGGTGTATCGGTGTATTTAAAAATAAATCAAATATGTCTTAATAACATTATTTTTATTATTGTTGTAGTTGTTTTTTATTTTTATCGAATTTAAAAATATTAATATGCCAAGCGGAAAAAAAAATAACGTGAAAGAAACATTTTATTTTTATTGATATGTTTAAATATAATTATACGAGTATGTTTATAATAACATATGCACATACATATCGCTACCTTAATATAGAAAAGACCTAACTAACGATTTACTTAAAAAAGGAAACATCGCAGCAAAAAGAGACATGCAAAAGAAATAGCTAATGCATGGGTCCTATTGCAACTGAACTTAGATGAAGAATGCATGATTTTAACACAGGGGTGTCATTGGCGGGCACGTAAATATTTGCATTTAAAAAAACAGCTCGTCATTTAAATGAGCGCCATGAATGAGGACCAATGAATGTTCCATGATTTGGTTACGTTTTAGCATGTGTTAACATTTAACAAAAGAGCTGGTCATGAGTAGAACGCAAAATACAAAAATTAAATTGCAACTGCGCAGTTGTTCATATGAAGTAATCGGCAGAGTTGAATGTGTATTGCATGAGTTCAACAGTAATAATCTTGTTAACAATTAAGATGTCATTAAAAATTAATTCAGATAAAGAAGTGCTTAAGAAGTCATGAAAAGTCCAATTCATAGTGAACGCATGTTGTAAAAGTTATGTAGTCATAACGACTGACATTGGTATTAATGACAGAGTTTAGACGAGAAAACGTTTGAAAGAAAAACATCTGGAATTCTCTTTCGCGGTCACACAGCCGAAAATGTTGCCGGCGTCATTCCATTATTATTGTAATATTCTTCCATTATTAAGCAACGAATATGGGAACGAAGCGTGTCGCCGTGTACCGAACAAAAAAAACGATACTCTCTTCCGCATCCGTAATATGTCTACAAACTAAATGTTTCCCTCGTCTAAACTCAGTCATTGCAATTTTTGTGATCAAAATGTCTGCAACGAGAATACATATCTGATGATGAAATTAAAAGATGTCTCTTTATTAAATTCTCTTAACAATTTTCAGTTGGAACACAATCAATTTTTTTATAAATTTTTATTTAATGGATTATACGTAGGAAAAGGTATTTATGAACGATTTAAACCAGTTCAGTAACTCACCTCAACTTGATAATAGCGGGTCAAATATGTTGCATATTTTGCCAATATTGGTGCAACAAATTTGGAAAGAAACGTAATCGCTTTTTGGAATGGAACAGGAATAGTAACGAATTGTAGCATATGTACATATATGCCAGAAAGGAAAACGCCATTAGACTTACTTCATATATTTCTTGATCTTCACGTTTTAAGTATTTCATGGATTGGCCCAAAAGAAGTATCAGATACATATGTAAGTACTTATGAATATGTATGTCTGTATTATCTAAAATTGTCCACTCTGCATGAAAATAGCGAGCTTTAAATTTTTTCATATCACAGCCAATTCTTACGACGTGATTGAGATTGGTTTCGTAGCTAAAAACCATATTAGTAAACAGATATTTTTTTTCCGTGAATATCACCACGCCTCTTCTATCTCCAACTGATAAATATTATATTATATAATGTAATATATATTATATATATTAATATATAATGTAATAAAAAAAATAAATAATAATAGTAAATTTCAACAGTTTATTAATACATATTCATACTTTCGCACTCATATAAAAATAGCCCTTCTAAGTAGTTGTCCATAGCTGTACGTATGCATGTATGTACATTCATATTTCAAAAGCAGAAAATATCCAAGACGCATAAAAAGATTTAATGTGAAATAATTATTTAATCGAACTGAACTAAAATAAAAAAATAATAACAACACCAAACAACAAATACTCTTTGAGTTGAGCTTTTTTTAGACGGACATACGCAATAATTTATATTCCTAAAAATACTCACTGCATCTCTATCTACAGTTGCGGTTAAATGCTGTACACCAACAAGTACATTTTACATTTCTATTTTTAAATTTTTATTCTAGATTTAAATAAAGTTGTTTCGAAAAATTTTAAATATATTCATATGTACATTAATATGTACCACATGCATACATACATACAGACATACATACAAATGCATGCATGTATACACATACAATTGTATGTATGGATATACTATATACGTACATATATACATAAATTTCTTGATAGACTAAGTTGGCGTTTCTGTAACACAACTAGTATTTATGTACTTGTCTGCAAACAATTTATATGAAGACCACTCGTAATTATTAGTCCTTTTCATATACATTTTGTACAGACAAATACTAAATACTAGCGTTAGAGAAACAGAATCTAACACGTTTATTTCACTTTGTTTCAAATGGTGGAAAAATTTAAACACATTGGTTTAACGTCTTCTTGTGCATGGGACCACCTGTTACAACTCCAATAAGAAAAAGAAGCTTTAAGTTTTCGGTGCGATTAAAAAAAGGGGAAAAGTATCGGTTGATTATTTTTCTTTTACTTCAGAATGCGAAAATCTTAAAGAATAAAGCATAGGGAAAGATTCCCAAGTTAGCTCTGTGAGTTGATTTAATTTTTAACAGACCTGTTGCATTATTTGGACACTGTTAAGTTAACAGAATTACAATTGTGCTATTCACAAGATAGATTGCGTCGAATATGGAAATTCAAAAACCGCGAAAAAAAAAACGGGAACATTTTGGGAATTTAATCACCATCTGTTCTAAATATTTTCCCGGAGGGGAACCACTAACGTAGTTGCTAACTGTTCCCGACTTTGTTTTGTCGCTAATGATTTCTCTTATGCAATAGTTTATCGGCCTTAAAGATATGCAGAAACAAATGTTCTGGAAATTTTCGAGGAGTTTTGCTAGCAAAATTTCTTTATATTGTAGATGAACCCTCTTGACATTGTTTCTCACAGATTCTTGTAGACACAAATTTAATTTTATCATAAAATTTTAAGAATGCTACAAATATCTACAATATGTAAAATATCACAAAATTTTTTTAACGAAACGTCATTTAAAGTGTTATTTAAGAGCTAACCCATTTACAACATTCGTGTAACCCATTATTTTTATGCAGGCATTTAAAAAATCTGTTTCTGATCGTGCAAAGTTATAAATACAATAACGAAAAGCAGTTTATTTATAATTTTCGTTCGCTTGTGTTTTATTTGATTTTCTCACTTAAAAATAGCACCTGTAAAATACTGAAAAAAAAGAAATAAAACATCAGTTGCTCGCCATCGTCAATCCATTCATCCGTCAATGTTGTGTCTTGTACAAAAAAATCAGCACGATGAGGGGCACAAAAAAATTTCTCTTTTTACCCACTAAGCCAAGAGAAACTCTAAAACATTATTCTCAAAATCACTATATAGTAGTCAACAGTTGTAATAACAAAACATTGGTCAAATAAAGAAAAAACTAACATAAGTTTTAATTTGTTCAAATTTTAATTGTTTTCACTGAAGCCGGTAGCCTTAGAAGGGCACCTACTTAATTTTACGAACGCTTAAATTGGTGAAACTTCGGCTAACTCGTGACAGACTATCGCGCAAATAGATTATAAACAATTCATTAATCGAACTGTTAACCGATTAAATTAAAAAAAAAAACTATTAATTGAATTTTCTAATTTTCACTAGCCAAACAACCATAAGCAACCATAAAAATTGCAAAGTGCAATGAAATATAGTATTGCTCTCGCTTTAAATGGAATACTAACATTTTTAATTAGAATTTTTAGCAACTTATCAATTTAGCTTCAACATTTAAATAATATTGACATACTTTTTATAATTTGACTTTTCTAGCACTCAACCTGAAAAGGTTTGCAACACCTGCATAGACAGAGACACAAAACGAGAGTTGTAAGTGTGTGAAAAGTAAAAAAAACTAAAATAATAAATATGTATAAAAAAAAAATACCAAGAAAAATGTTATAACAAATTTAGCTAAACAGTTTTTTATGTTAAAACTATTTTATTTGATTTATTTATAACTCACCTCTAATATTTGTTGATCCAAATCTATAGATGGAGGAGATTGTATACGACTGAAATCCAAAGTACCTGCTGTTATGTGCAGTCTTTCATTAGTACTGGAATCGCGAGAAAGATCTAAAAATACAAATATACACAATAAATAAGCAATCAATATAACAAAAGGAACATTGATAAAAGTGAAATATAGTACATAGATTCTTAATATAGTAGTATGCAAGTGCAATATTATTTATTATTTTTAATTCCTTTTTTAATTTTTCTAAAACTGCAAATACAACATAAACAAAGAAAATACTATTTGAAAAAGGGAACGCAAATCTATATGATTGTGAATCATTTAAAAATAATCTTAGTGTACATATGTATGTATATTTGCATATGTATGTATGTATGTAATACTCAAAACTAACCAAATTTTTGAGTATCCCGATCAGAGCTCCGAACCGGAGTGGAACTGAAAACCGGAAAAAATCGGAATTTATTACAGAGTTTACCGAAATATTCGAAAATGGAATTTTCATAATCACCAATATCGTGAATATATCCTCTTTATATATATTCCCTTTTCCCAAAATTGCAGTCATTAATCATTTCCCGTGAATGCTTAACAAAATTTCCTTTATCGTGAACGAAGTTTTTACCTTGAATTTTTTTCCCTTTTTCCATTGATTTGTTCACTTGAGTTTTCAGATCGAATGGCAAAGATATATAATCACCCTTATCATCTATAGTTTTTCCCTCGAAATATTCCCCTTTCCCTAAATTAGCAACCGTGAAAAAATTCCCCGAGAATAAATCCATGTTAAAATAAAATTCCCCTTATCGTGATTGAATCATTTTCCGCGATATTTTTCAGTTTCACTTTTCTTTTAATTTCTTTTAATTCACTTGATTTTTGCTGGGGAATTGCATACAAAATGCAAGTAAATTCTTCCTTTATTTATATATTTTGATAAATATAAATTTTTTTTATATCACGATCAGCTATTATAGTGTAGACATACAAATAGGACCACGAGAGGGGCTAGGGGAAAATTTCTGCCCCTCCGAAACGTTAAAACTGATTTTAATGAAATTTAGAACATGGATGGATCTGCATCTAAAAACGCTCATAGATTTCTTAGTTATTCAAAAAATAACGAAGAAAAAATCATAAAAATAACCACACAACATTTAAAGTGAAATACTGCCTTACAAATATCACGCAAGAACTTTAAGAAATTCAATTTCACATAGAGTACGGTAATTTGGTAGAGTACGTTTAATTTGCATGAGACAATAAACGAAGAGCTGCCACAATAAAGTAGGGCAACGTTCGACTAATTCTCGCCTAATACTGGACGTACATAAACATTATTATTAAACAGAAGATTTGATCACTTTTTGTTAGTTGAATTTAAATGGAAGATGCAGTAAATGAATTAAAAACTAATTTTTTTGGGTTGCAAAACTGCAACAAGAAACCATGGAGGTGGTGCAATGTATGAACAATTCTTAACTCATAAAAGGTTGAAGAATTTGTATAAAAAAAAAATCAAAACTTCTATATTGTCGCATAAAAAAAAATATTTCCAAAGCAAGATACAAAACTGCAAAATTTTACTTGTATTATTCAAAAATCAACAGAAAATAAAACAAGCCATACGAAGCTAAAACGAAGAAAGTGAACTAAAACTTAATCAGACTAATCTATTTTATCAGTTTTATATAATACATACATACATATGTATTTAAAGACCACATAAGCAAAATAATTAAGTTAATTTACATTTTTCTATCCACTAGAAATGTAAATAGGAAAGAAAACATAACAAATAGAAATTGGCTGTTAGAAGATGAAAATATTAAGAAAAAGAAATAAAAATTAACTACATATTCTAAGGTACATACATATTTTAATCAAAAATGAGTTTTAATACATCATACAGAGAGTACTACGAGTACAAAAATTAAAACTATTCATACGAGATTTGCTTATCTTTCTCAGTTATTTAATAATTGATGAGGCAAAGACCCGCTTTTTAGCGAAATAAAAAATGACAAAGCAAAGAGATTTTTCTCAATAACCGCATATTTTGCTAATTTGCTGAAAATATTTCTTGATATAACAAAAAAAAAAAACCATGTGGGAATCGGTTGATGTTGCAGGCAATACCCCGAAAATAAAAGCACACTTTTATTAATTTGGACATCGATATCTCTCGAATCATTTTTTAAAAGATTTTGGTAAAATTTGTGGCATCCGATACAGTTTTTAAGTGTATAAAACTGAGCGAAAATCTAAAATCGATTTGACGAAGCCATTTTTTTTTATCTTGGACCAGCACTCAGGAGATGAACCTTACACATGCGGCGCATTGTGCTGGAACTACAGGAAAGGGTTAGTAGGAGAAATGATAGGCGGTAAACCTGCACTATCTTACAACACTGTTTTTGCACGTTCTTTGGTTTTATAGCAGTGTTGTAGCGCCGCTGATGTAAACGAGACGTATTAAATTTGTAAGCTTTGTTTTTAGTAGCCTTTTTTAGTAATTATTTTACTTCGCCGATGCTACACAATACCGACGAAGGAGGGCGTTCCGATGTCCCTGTGGTTTGGATATAGACTCTCACAAATTGTAAACACTTTGTTTTTATGGCAATTCAAATTTCCATATTATTCTAATTTATGGACGCCTTTTAATATTCAGATAAATTAAAAACGATAAAATAACATAAAAATTCAGCTCATTTACATCAAATAAAAAACATATGCACATATGTATGTAGAAAAAATTTAAATTATTGTCAATAAAATTAGGATTAATTGTTTCTGTTTAACTAAACAACAACCATAAATAATCGTAATTGATTTTGACTCGCGTTAAATAAATAAAACTAGAAAAGAATAACGTCAATAAACGTCAAAAATTTATGCAAACAAATCGAAATACTTGTAAGTCTGTAATATGTATATACATATGTACATATGTATATATCGCTAACATAACGTAAAAATTAACCTACGTTTAAATTAAAACTATTAGGGCCAGTTTTTAGGATGTCAATCAAACTTAGATTAATTGTAGTTTTGTTAAACTTAAATAAAATCTAAACAGCCTCTGTTGACCCAGCAAGTTAATGTTACCATATTTGGTACGGAAAAAAAATATGGCAACATTAAAATTTTCTATTAAAAATACCAAATATCCCAAAGAAAACAAAGCATGTATTCAATAGCCCAACTCACAATCTTGTGCATATGGTGTTGCATCATTGCATTTGCAAAAAGGTACAGCATATTTTTGCTCTACAGTAACAAAATACACAGCAATGCTAAAAATATGCTATACCTTTTTGCAAATGAAATGATGCAACACCATATGCACAAGATTGTGAGTTGGGCTAATGTATTTTTACAAAAAAAGTAGCATTTTCAGTTTAAACCACTTTTCCACTATAACCACGTTTAAACTATAACTAGATCCCGAAAATTGGCCCTTATACCAACTTTTGTAGTTAACTTGAACTGAAACATTTTATGAGTTAAAGTATTTTATTCGAAGAAAATATTTGTTAAAGAAAAAATGATTAAATTGCGTCGCATATACATATACATATGTATGTATCCATGTAAATATACACATATATTTATTAACATGGACTTAAGGAATTCTCTTTGCTTATTCCCTCTTGCTACAACTTATTTATGTATATGTACATACTTACTTAGTATGTGTTAAAGGTCTGCGTGACTGTAGTTGAAATGAATGACAAGTGAATGTGTTCACTAATAAATATTTTTCCAGCGCTTTGATATGGCGGTGTATACTATTTATCTACATAATAAATTTAGTTCTTTATAACGTGCGGAACACAGACCAAATAAATAACAGGGTTAGCATAGACCATCTAGAACTCCCACGCTCTTTTATAAGATAGAGTAAGTGCGGAAATTGTGGTATACCTATTTGAAATTAGATTGCCAATTTTGAAATTTTTATCAGATTAAGATCTAGCTGTGAAAAAGATATTGCAAACCGCATGAAAGACGCCTTTAACAAATGAGCAGGTAAGGTGGTACAGCAATGTCTGTCTGTTTTGCGAAAGTGAAACTGAAAGCACTGAACACGTTCTTTACGATTCTCCTGCCCTCTCCATGTTTCTCCATATGTGTGGAATTGCGGTGCCTCTACACAAATTGTGGAACACCAGACCCACAAAAATTGCTGGGATTTCTTCGAAGCCTTTGCATGAGGGTCTAATGTGATGAATTTTGCACAATAGATATTCTTGGTCACGGTGCTTATGGCCCCAATAACAATAATAATAATGATTTTCTTTAAAATTACTTCTGTTTTATACAAATTAAGAATTTATTGTAATTTTTAAAAGAAAAACAAAATAACAAAAACAATTCATGTAGAAAAGATGGAATTTAACTCTCAAGTATGGGCCGGTGCTCTATTGACTGTCTTGAGCATCTTCGCAATGTGGGGTGTGTTGCGTTGTTCCATCGTTAATATAATGCAATGAAATACGGGAACTTGTTCATAATCAACGTCGCGTCCATTTGCGATCGATTTTGCAACGAATCGCAGTACGCATTATAGAAAAAACTCATTTTCCGGCCGAACAGCGTGTCAATTTTGACACATATGAGGGAAATATTAAACTCCCAAAGAAGTTACGGAAGTAGAGGTAAGACAAATCATAAGATGTGTGTTAGCAAAAGCCAAATGTTGCAAACGAAACCAAAATAGCTGCCCACAATTGGTGGACAATTTTTCCAATTGCAAATATTTACCACATCAAATGCACAAGATTGCGAATTGCGCTAGTGTTTTTATCAATTTTTTTTTGCATACTTTTTTGCTTATTTAATTCACAGTGATTAGGAAAATAACAGGTTCTCTGTGGCGCTTAATAGGTTAACGAAATACCATTAAAATCAAGTGACATACTATTATTTCCGTCGCACCTGTAGTCTGTGGATCTAAACAATTATGTTTATTATAAAAGGTTCTTTACGTACTTATGTATGTATATGAATATTCATTATCAGAAAGAAAAAAATAAATAAAATATAAAAATCTTTCTATGTTTATGTATTGTAGGTATATGCTTTAATGTGTGTATGTTTTCCACAATAATAATTAATTTTTTATAGTTGAACAAATATTGTGTTCATGCCTGGATTTTTTTTTGCAGTTGTCTTTCTTGGATAGAAGTACTCGTATGTACACGAGTGTATATGGTATATCACAAATAAAGGAAAGAAGTTAACTATCAGCTTGAGATATAGAATCAAACACACATGCATATGTACATGTATTGGGTGTCAAATAAAATCATACATCACGATTATGCAAAATATTAATAACATATTTTCATATTTTTATTTATTAGACCAAAATAGTTGTAACGAACTGTACGGTACCGGGCAATTTCGTTCGTTATAGGCGAAATTCGTTAAATTTTCAAATCAATGCCGTTTCAACATTTTACTAATTTTGATGAACTTTATTATTTCATTTATTCATTATTTCTTTAGCGCGTTGATTACAAAATCAAAAGTGATTTATTCAAGCCCAGTATCCGACAAAGTCATAAAAACACTTCCCATTTTCCAGATGTGCATAATTCTGCCTTTGTGTCGGTTGTTGTCGGAAGGTTTCAGTGGCGAAGTTATAGTCACTGGTCATTGAATAGGTACCGGTCCCAGCTGATATACATCCATAAGTAGCATTCGTCGTATAGTGTATGTTTCAAGTTGCACAGCACAAAGCGTAGGATCCGTAGATGTAAAGAAGGCATAAAGTAGGTTTACTTTCGTGTGCGTAAGCCACAAGCGATTTGCAAACTTTTTGACAGGTAAATTTTTGTGTTAAAAATAAATTTAATTGTATAAAAAGATTCATTTCACTTTCTATTTTTGTACAAAATTTTTTTTAGCGATCAAAACATTTACACTAACAGTGCAGAAAACGCAAAGAAAACGTTTAAAATAGCAGCGCTTAAAATTTAAATACATATAACGTAAACTCTTTCTTTTTTAATTATTCAACGCCAGTCATAATCAGTTGAGGGTGGCGATGGTCGAAGTAGTCTGCCCATTGACTACAAAACGAAGAATTTTTCCTGGGTTCAACCCCAGTCTCAGACTCATAAAAACATCTCGCATTTTTTCTGATGTGCATTTGTGTCTGACTTTGTGACAGTTGTTGTCGGAAGGTTTCAATGGCGAAGGCATAGTCACTGGTCACTGAGCAGTAACGGCTTCAGCTGTATCCAATCCGCAGGCACATCAGAACGCCTTACTTCCCTCGTGGTCCTAGTTTTAAAGAAAGTAATAGACTATAACCTTCCCGAAGTTGCACAATTGTAAATGTATCTTTTAAACTCCAATACACCAAAGTTTTAAAGTTCATCAAAATCGGCTATGTAGTTTTAGAGAGGCCGAAATTTTCCCTCTATCGCCCTCCTGGTTCTAGTTTAGAAAATATACATTACTTATAAGCAATTTTAGATACAGATCAATCCATATTATAAAATTCATTTAAAATCGGTTTTAACGTTTCGGAGGGACCGAAATTCCATATCGCCCTCCTGGTCCTACTTTTGAACATGTATATAGCCTTGGACGGAAATCTATGTATGTTCTAAATTTCATTAAAATCGGTTTGAACGTTTCAGAGGGTCAGAAATTTCCCCGCTATCGCCCTCCTGGCCCTAGTTTCAAAAAAAGTAATACCCTATAACCTTTCATCGCGATTGGTCCACAAATGGCGAAGTTAAGCTCGTTTATATTATAAAATCTGCTAAAAACCATGTGGAAGGAGTAGTAAAAAAGTAGTCGTAAATGTGGGCGTGATTAAAAAACAGTAGCCTCTATTTCATTCAAGAGTCTCAATTATATGGTGTGAAAATTTCAGGAAGATCGGTCCAGCGGTTTGGGCTCCTATAAGGTACAAACAAACACACATTCATTTATATATATATAGATATAGAAGAATATACTTGATGTATAGTACATACATATGTATAACAAGTGCATAAGTATATAAATAATCGTACTTTCTTCTGACTCGCTTTTTATAAATAAAAAAGAATAAGTTAACAGCATTTAAAATGTTAGTTAATATCAAATCAGCCAACTGCTAACCGTGTATTATTTTTGACGTTACTGTACATATATATGTATATGTACATATATCTATGTATGTAAATAACAAAGAAAAACTAAATATTTACATAAATAAATAAAATGCAAAAAAAGTATTTAAAATTGTAGAAAGTAAATATGTATATACTAGACTAAAAATATTTTCATATTTATATTCAAGGACCTTTGGTAGCGCAAATAAATAAATATACATACATGCATACATAGATATAAATATGACAGCATTCATCTTCGTTATATAATAAAACGTCATTAGAAATTTAAACGGACCCTCCTTAGTCGACTTATTTGTTTCTTTGAAAACACGACAACACTGATGAGCCATGACCTGCTAGCTGCTCTATTTATAGAAGGAGAACCAATTTGCAATTCATAAAATATAGCAATAGCATATCGGTATATTTTTAGAAATACTACTTTGTGTAGAAAAAAAAGACACAAAAGCAAACATAACAAAACTGAACAGAACAGAGAACAACTGCGGCAAAAATACCGAGATACTTGAAAGCAACATTCTGTAGAAAACGTGAAGTGTAACAATCAGCGGCAGCAGCACCATTTATCCACCACACAGATATTTTAATTTTAAACAAACGAGGTTTTTTATTGTTGTTTTTGCTGTTGTTGCTTTTAATTTTGCTTCTGGTTGGAAATGAATTTTGGCAGTGTTGCCATTTTCTGTATAAAATGGAAAAATTTGTAGAACTTCACTTCCGTTTTTTTTTTGTTAAGGATATCAAATATAGCAGGAAACGAAAGTTTCTTCCTAATTACAAGAATGACAGAAGATAAAATCTATTTTTATTCGAAATTATTTATTTGCATTTTTCAAAAGGGAGCATAAAATATAATAAAACCTTGTTAAACACAATAAGGCGAACGCCCCAAAATGGCGGACTATCATTTTTTGCAAACTTCCCTGATATAGATATTAAATAAAAAGGATTTTTGAGAAGAAATCTAAAAATTAAGTGCTATGGGTACTTTTCAGGAAAACTGCCTTTCTTTATACACATATAACTTTTTGGAAATGGGTCTTTTCAAAAGGTAATTTTTAAAATGAATTTACTCATTGGAAAAATCACGTTTTTTGTAGAAGGTACTTTCAATATCTATAAAAGTTAGCCGATAAGTAGTTGGGAGCGTAGTGAAGCGCACCGGTTCAATCTAGTTCTTTATATACATATTCATTTCACTTATACTTTGTAGGTAAATATTCCATTTTACGTGAAGCAGATTTCTGTTGAATTTGTTGACTTAAAAATAATTCAAAATGCACTAATTGACATCGCTTAATAGTGCTTTTTTTCTTCTCTCCCTCTCTCAACTCTTTCCTGTTTCGATGCAGACATTCTGTTCTTTACGTCATACACATTGCATTAATGCTATGGAGCTATTATTTTGGTCGGCACTGTATATGAGTTTATGTAGCGAACGCACGCAATTCTAATTTGAATCGTTTTACTGTTTTCTAAAAGTATACGTAAGTATCTAAAATTAGCTTTTCGAAATATGTATGTATGTACTACGCATAAATCTATATTGAACAATTTCGAGGTGGAGAAGATTATATTGCCAATATTGAATTTATTACCAACACACATTCACGTCAGAACAACATAAATTGTTGAAATTTCTTTACGACATTTACATTAATGCGAGGAATTCATCTGTTAAGTGATGCGATAGCTTTTAGTTAAATGATCCTCTCTATAAACAGAATATCCGTACCCAGAATAACGAGTAATTAACATATCAGGTATTGTTAAAATATCAGAACAATTTTAGAAAGTGTGATGAAATATTTAGTATTATCGAAGGACATCATTATCACCGACAATAATACCCCCAGACAGAAAATTCTTACTCAGAGAAGACGATATTGTACACATCGGTTGGTAATGTAGTAATACTTTCATGTGTAAATGCCACGTTGTGTAAAAAATATACATATGGATATGTATGGATGTACATACATATATACAAGCTGGGCCAAAAGTAATCACCCTATTGAAAAACGATATAATTTTTGCAAATGACGCCAAATGCAAAGGAACGCAGAAAACAAATCGATAAGCCATGAATCGGTTTCCTCCGCAAGAACGTGGAATAATTGTTTCCGTTTTCTTGCGCAACAATTTGTCGGTTGTGTTGGCGCAGTGTGAATTTCGTCGGAGATTTCCTGGCCTTGGTATTTGGCCACTCGATTTGAAGATACTGGGACAACACGAGATCTTCCCAAGGCTGGTCGGCCACGGAGCAGGCGTTCTGCGAATATCTTTGCCGTTGCCCAATATGTCGAAGAAGAGCGCGGAACATCGATCAGACGACCTGCCACGAAATTGGGCATTAATCGGCGTTCACTACGGAGGATTTTGGTGAAAGATTTGAGGACGTTCCTTTGCAAAATGCAGACAAAAATTGCAACAAAAGAACAACGGCTGATTAGTTTTGCCCCGCCTTGTACCTACACATTCATATGTGTATATTTACATTGGCAGTGTTAACAACAAAACAAAAAGATAAAGAAGATAAAAAAGATATCTTCGGCCGAGGAATGTTCAAACGCTGACATTCTTTTGATTTTGGAATGGAAAATGCTGTTTTTTGGCAATCGCTACCTGAAAACACTGCGTTAAACACGGTGATGTTAGTAACCACACACAAAAACAATATTTATGTAAACATTGGCAGTTGTCAAAATAGTAATTTTCGAATGGAAAGTTTTCAAATCACACTGCCAGTTTTTTTATGAAAATCGGCAAGACCTCAACGAAAATGGCAATAGTGATTAGAGGATGAGATTTTGTTCAAAATTCAATTTATAAATTCTTAAATATGCTGTAAGTTTAATATAACTGAAAAACAGCTTAAAAAGCCATAAGTGGGCTTATGGGTTACATAAGCAATTCAAATGTTATGCGCCACTGTACGATTTGAAATGTATTTTCTCGAATAATAATAATAAAGAAAAATTAAGCTCTAACGCACATAAAGAATTAATTATTTTTCTACAATGTTCACTAAATAATAAAAACAGTACCAACAACAAGAACAACGGAATATTTCCTTTTCCAAGCCAACAGCAGGGACACAACAAATGACAGACTGTCTGACTGCCAAACAAAACTACCTGAACCAACAGCGAAGGAAGGCAGTCATGCAACATTGCCTTTGCCAAAGCTGAAGAAAGTACAATAAAATTAAAACATTTCCATAATTGCTTTCTAATAAACCTGCAAGGGTGGACAAATGGTTAAGCGGGTGTTAGATGGCTGTGTCTGCTGTAGCACGTTCGCAGTGGAAACAACGAGAGACTTTATAAACTTAAGAAGGAATAGAAAAATACAAACGAAAGAAAGAAAGAAGCAATACGTAAATACATATGTGTGTATATGATTATTATTATTTCATGGCTTTCAAGTATTTTCTAATGGCGAGTAAGGAATGTCTAAAAATATACCAAAAATCAATAAACGAATGTTGCCTGAGCACACGATTGTATGAAAACAGTAGTGTTCATTTAAATAGTAAGGATTGGTTATCCTTTCTTAAATTCGTCTATATTTGTGTAATATTTTTTTAATTAATGTCATAAAAAATATGATTTATAATTGAAGTTTTGTGTATAGGATAACAATTGTTGGATTTTTAATAGAAAAAAATTTTATAAATTTCCGAAGTCGCTAATATTTTTCAACTATTTGGTAAAACAAATTATGAAAAACACAGCTTTTTATTCAAAACACCCAGTTCACATTCTGAAATCTGAGAATACTAGAGTAAGTATTTCTGAAATAATAATTTCATATTGTGAGCTGGGAGATGGCAAAAGAGTTGGTTCACTGTGCGATGGATATATTTGTACAAAATTCCCTACAGATAACGTATCCTGGAGATCATCCTATATTGTATATTGAATTATGTATATTGCAAAACAAAGAAAAAGTCATATCAAAATATATAAACGACATACCCACTTAAGAAATATTAAAAAGAAAAACTTTACTTACCATGTGCTGATATTCGCTCTTCCGGTGAAGTCATTTTTTAATCCAGTAATAGAAATCTGTAAAGAAATAAAAAGGATTAAAATTAGTTAGTATGGATATGTGTATATATATGTGTATATGTTACATTAATATAGAAAGGGCATAACTAACGATTTACTTTACAAAAAAAGGAAAATGTTTATAAAAATTTTAGTTTTTAGCCGCGAATATTTCTAAAGGCATGCATAAATTCTCTAAGCAATTTTCAATTGGAGCTAGTGCTTTTCTATATTAAACTAAATGTAAATAAAATGCGTTAACGCGGTGATGCGTTTTGTGCCTTTGTGGTTTTCACGGTTTAAAAAAAGCTCATCTGACTCGGCTGTCAAAATATAAGCAAGGCGTCCAAAGTTGAAAGTTGCCCTACTTTTGCGCATTAGAAATGTTGCAAACGTTGGTTGTAACTTGCTTTATGAAAAGACACTGTTTCAACATTTTGACAGATGTTTGTAACGCGTTGATGAGCGTAATGCGTGTTATTTACTTTCCTTTAAGACAGCGATATGAATGAAATTGAGAGGAAAAATTTAAAAAAGACGGACTAAGCATATTTGCCGATGAAGCTTACGATATATAAAGATATTCCCAAAGTAAATTCATTTAATATTGGTTGAATAATTACATTTTTCCAGCTATAGTTGTATTTCTCGCAATCAAAACGGCTTTCGAATATATTCCTATCGTTTTTACATACAAAACGTCCCAATTCGTTATGTAGAGTTGCACTTTTGAAGGGATTTTTTATTTACGTTAATGGAAAAATTAACTTCCGCACTTTCGGGTTCAATGTACGAAAATAGTATTATTTGCTACCATTTCGAAATTTGTAGTATCGTTATTTGTCGTATTTTGATTTTTGTCTTTGTCTATTTATATTTTCTTATTTAAAAAAAATTATCTTTTATGCCGTGAAATTAAACCAGGTATGGAAATTTCAGTTTAATAGGAATTAGTTTTTACACGATAAGCAATTTTGATTTAATTAGTTTGAAAATTTAATTGTAATGAATTAAGAATAATTAAATTTTTAAATTAGTATTAGTTATCACATATTTGAAAGATTATTACAAAGTTAATCAAAAAAAATTAATATTCCCAGACCTGGCCACAATGCAAATATTTCAAAAATATTAAAATTCAATGCTATAATCAGAACACACTTTTTGCCATAACTTTTATTTTTTTATTTTTTATCTTGGACCAGCACTCAGGAGATGACTCCTACACATGCGATGCATTGTGCCGGAACTATAGGAAAGGATAGTAGGAGAAATGATAGGTGGTGAGGCTTCACTATCTTCCAACACTGCTCTTTGCACGTTATTTGTTTTTACAGCAGTGTTGTAGCGTCTCTGATGTCAAGGAGACGTATTAAATTTTTTAAGCTTCGTTTTTAGTAGCCATTTTAGTAATTATTTTACTTCGCCGGTGCTACACAACTTCCGACGAAGGAGGGCATTCTGATGTTGGATGATGATTGGATACAGCTGAAGCCGTCACTGTTCAGTGACCAGTTACTATGCCTTCGCCACTGCAACTTGCCAACAACAACTGACACAAAGACAACGAAATGCACATCAGAAAAAATGCGAGATGTTTTTATGAGTCTAAAACTGGGGTTGAACCCCGGAAAATTTTTCGTTTTGTAGTCAACGTGCAGACTACATCGAAGAGTTTCTAAGCTAATTTGATGTCGAGCATGAATAGCATTCATGTTTTTTTTTTTTGAAAATTTGTTTTCTTTTATTTTTTGTTTATTGGCAAAAAATTTGGAGAATTTTTTATATGTAAATAAGAAGGTATAATAATGCCGTATATATTTATTATCGCAATTAAAACTCACGAAAACAAGTCGTCAATAGCGCCACTATTTCTAAATGAGTTGTAAAGCTTTACCACGTTTCAACTGTTGTTCAAACTGTTTTCCTTTCTGTATTAATTGCAATACAAGAATTGTGTAGCACCGGCGAAGTAAAATAATAATAAAAATAGCTACTAAACCGAAGCTTCAGCACTGCTACGAGTATAAAAACAAAAGAACGTGCGAAAGCAGAGCTGCAAAATAATTAATTAAGCTTCACCACCTGTCGTTTCTCCTACTATCCCTTTCCTATAGTTCCCAGCACAATGCTTCGCATGTGGTGGAGTCACCTCCTGAGTGCTGGTCCTAGATAAAAAAAAAAAAAAAAAAAAAAAAAAAAACTATTATTATTGAATTTATCATTATACAATTTTCACACTTTTTTTGTAAACGAACAAACAAATTTTTTTGTAAATTTGCAAGTTTGTTGCTTTGTTGCCCGATGACGCTGCGTCATCTGTAATTATAAACATCGGTATAAACATCGAGGAATCAGAAGCTCTTGATGTTCTTGGCATGAAAATTCAGTGCGATGTTCGATGAACTGAGCACATTTTTCAGGTCTCAAAAGAAGTATTCAAGTGCCTCGGTTTTTTAAGACGGTGCAAGACATACTTCACCCCATCTGATCTCCTCACTATTTATACCGCCTACATCCGACCGAAAATGGAATACAACTCTCATGTTTGGGCCGGTGCTTCAAAGACTATTTTGAAGTTACTCGACCGGGTCCAAGAGAGAGCGAAGAAACTCATAGGAAACAGTAGGGTAGCCAACTCTATTAACTCTCTTGAGCATCGTCGCAACGTGGGGTGCGTTTCGTTGTTCTATCGTTACTATAATGGGATGTGTTCTGATGAAATCAGGGAACTTGTTCCCGAAACCCGATCATTCACGCGCTCGACGCGTTCATCATTAAGAGCACATCCATTTGTGGTCAACTTGGCAGCGAACCGCACTACGCATTACAGGGAGAACTCATTTTTCGGCCGAACATCGCGTATGTGGAACAAACTCCCTGCCGAGGTCTTTCCTGTCACTTATGACGTGGGAAAATTCAAATCAAATGTCCATTCACACGACTCCCTCTATCCTCCTTCCCATAACCTGATTTCCTAGTTCCAGCACAATGCATCGCATGTGTAGGTGTCATCCCCTGAGTGCTGGTCCAAGATAGAAAAAAAAAATAATATATTTATATTAGATTCCGCAAGTAATTTTTTACTAAATAATGCATACCCATGTGAAGAATAAAATAAACATTTAGAAAAGTTCTTATGGTTACAGCGTTTTAAAATAACTAATACATACATATATACTACATATATACATACATTGTATATCACGATTAAATTTAAAATACGGCATAATAAAATTTTTGAAGCAAATACTCTTGTTTATTTTTGACAAAATTTAATAAGAAAAAAACAAGTAGTTCAGAAGTAAAATACATACATAATTATTTTAGAAAGACACATGTTAAAATTAATATCAAAACATAAGGGGATTTCCACAGAAAGGCTTACCGGGATCGAAAATTAATATGTTAATAAACAAATCATTTTTTTCTAACATTCTATCGAAAAATTTAAAATTTTTTTTTTATTTTTAATGCCGTATTCATAATTTTTTTTTTGTTGATAAAAGATTTAATAGCCAAATTTCCATACATAATTCAATAAATATACGTTGTATAAATCCAAAACATTTTCATGAATACGGCAGTAAGAGTAAAATTGTTCAATTCACATGCTCTGGCGTATGGTTTATCGTTTAAACAAAGACGATATGTCTTTATGTGCTTGTGAACATCCAATATTTTTAGTTATATTAACTTCTTTAAGAAAAATTGACATTCATTTCATTTTATTCCATGATTGAAATTTCAATTTGCCAAAAGCAATTTCGATACAAATAGTTTGAGAAGTGAATTGAATTTAAAATATATTTATCATTAAGAAGAAATTAAAATCTGGTGTTAGTTATCACAAATTTAAAAAAAAATTATACAAATTAATGTAACAAAAAGAATATTTCCACACCTAGATCAATACAATTATTTCAAACACATAAAAATTCCAATCTTAATTCAGTCAGAATACACTTTTGTATGAATATCACCTACAACAAAAATACGACGTTAATACTAAATTGTGAATTGAACAAATGTATTTTCAGTTTGTCGTGTTTTTTATTTTGAAAATTAATTTATTTCAAAAGAAAGACAACTTAAATATTAAAGAATTTAAATGGTAGGGATGAGTTTTTTAGAAATGGAGTTGTCTCACTTTCAGAATCAACGGCTCAATTATTACATACTAAAACATAAAATATATATATGTATATGTATAAAATAGTAAATACGAATATTTACATAGTTAATACAATTTAACCTATAGCAAATTTTTACTACAAACATGGTACGCAAATATATCCCACTATTTTAAATGTCCCATGTTAAATCATATACATATATATATATATACATTCTTATATAGTATTGTTTAAAAAAGCGGTACACAAATATTTAAATATGACTACCATCAGCAGAAAGCCATATTTACCATTTTATATTAAATAAACTCATTTCAAAAATGGTGCTCTAATTCGCAGATGTTTTAATTTTTCTAAATACAGTCGAAAGCGGCTTCTAAATTTGGTACCGTTCGTAACACCATACGAAGCTTAAAAATTTAATACGTCTCATTGACATCAGAGACGCTACAACAATGGTATAAAAACAAAGAACGTGCAAAAAGCAGAGTTGTAAGATAGTGAAGCTTCACCTCCTATCATTTCTCCTACAATCCCTCTCCTCTAGTTCCAGCACAATGCACCGCATATGTAGGGTTCATCTCCTGAGTGCTGGTCCAAGATAAAAAAAAATACATTTAGTTAAAAAATATTTTACCCTAAAAAAGATTTTTTATAAATTCGTATGCATAATTAATATTTTAATTAAAAAAAAATTTAATAATATCGTCGAAACACTACCTTTTTTACTTGTCACTCGCATCTTAGTAGTGCAAAAGAACGATTATTAATTAACAAAGTATTCGTACTTTTATTTGTTTTTTTTGTCCCGCATCATAAAAATATTGTATTTATAAAATAAGAAATGCATCCAACTAATATTTAATAAAAAATAAAGAAAAAATTGTGGAAACCGAATCTTTGGTAAAAGTGTTATTCATATGAATATTTTTTTTACGATTAAAAAGCATTCGAATAATAATTTTCATTTTATTTGTTTCAATTGTTTACACATCACTAATATATTTTATACAATTATCTTTATTATAAATGTTTATTTATGCAAAAATGATTAACGAAATAGTATTAGTTTAAAATTAAATAAATAAAATAATTTTTTTTATATTAAAGAGCTGATATATTTTGCATATTTTTTATCCCAAAAGCGTTGTTAACATACGAAAGGGAATTATGTACACTCATACATACATACATACATATCAACAATGTCATTTTAAAATTGGTTTAAACAAGGGTACAACCAATTTCAGAATTTGCTTGTTTACACAAGGTTTTAAAACAATAACAAATTATGTCTAAATTTGCCGTATTTGTGGATTTCTATGAAAATTAAGTAATATGCGTTAATATTTTAAAAACAGCATAATACATTTTTGCTTTTCTTTTTTTTTGCATAAAATTTAACCATTTAATGTCGGCAACATTTTTAGCACGACGGTTATTAATTTAAAAATGTTCATGCCAAACCCATCAACTAATTTGCTGCTTTTATTGTGATTCTTTTTTTCAGGCCCTTTTTTAAAGAAGTTTTTATTTGCTTACATGAAAAAAGTACAATCAACATGTTCATTCTTTACTCTTCTCATCTTTCATGTTTACTTTTTTAAATACACAAAGATTGGTTTTTGATTTCCTGATCAGCAATGGGTTTGTGTTCTTCTTTTGCTTATTTTTGGCTCTTCATTTACTTTTTAAATTTATCCAGCAAAAAAATTCCTATCGTTTACCGATTATTCATTATTTTATTTATATTTCTCTTCAAGAAAATACGCCTACAGAAATTCCTTTAGTTTTTATTATAAATAAAATTACCAACACAATATAGAATGACTTTAACTGCTTTTAAATGATTTTAGAAATTATTATTGCTATTTTCGTTTTTTTACAATCTCGAAAAAAAAACCTTAGATAATAATTAAGTATAGAACACCAACAACAGTGTCCACCAAAATCTAACTTTCTTTCAAATAACAAAGTTCTAAGAACAAAATTACTAAAAGTACATTTTGTAGAAAAATGTTAAAAATTTCCCTATTTTGACTTTTACAGAAAGCCCGAGAGCATTAGTTGAGCGAGTTCTCTCCTCTCCATTAAAAGCATTATTCTTTGGTATTCGCAAGGCCAGTTTTACTTTGGAAAGTGAAAAATATGTCTTGCGAGGCGGGTTCAAATTGGAGGAGTGCTTAATTTTTGCATTTTTGGAATTTAATTTTTTATTTTAGTTTTAATTTTTTTTTTAAATAATAGTTAAGGGCGATCAGCTGTTGTATGGTGTTTTCTTTTCTAAAAAAAAAACGTGTATCATAAGTGTTACACGTAATTTGGCAGCATTGTTAAATGTTCACCTGATTTTTAAAAAGTGTTGGATATTTTACGTTTACAACAGAACTCATATTTTGACATAAAACAAAATTTACCATTATTACATACCAGCTGTTACTATAGTGCTGCACTCATGCAGCTATAATTTTAATGAGTGTTGTACATGTAGAATTCTTTTCTTTTTAAGGGAAACATCATAAGAAAAGAACGTGCTACACTTTCAAAGTAACAGCTATTTTCCAGAAAAGAACATAAAAAATATAAAAGGCAGAATAATACAGAAGGACACATACATTAACTATTACTTTTGCATGGTTTTTTTGCTGCGAAACTCAGAAAGAAACTCAGTTTCACTTCAACAGTTGATCAAGTTGAACGCGTCTCAGTCGAGCGCTATGAAATATAATTTAGAAGTAGAAATACTTTATGAAATGAGATTTTCATGTGTTTTAATTGCAAAAGAGTGTGAAATTGTGGTGAAAAATATGCATGCATAAAAAACTATACGCACTTTATCTGATGCCATTATCTGTGTCAAGGTACGCTTTTTCCTTCTTTATACTAAAATATTAGATTGTTTAATTTTATTTTTTATTGTATATTAACTGAATTTATCCTGGGAATATCTCCCTATATATGATTCCAATCTCAAAATTGTGTTTTTTTTGAGTTTACATTTGTAAAAAATACTTTATGAGAATATCATAAAGTATGTAATAATACATTTGACATATTTTTTTCGGGAATAAGCACAATTTTGAGATTGGAATCATTTATTTTTTATTGTTTAAAAACATAACAAATTATAAATTTTTAAGAAAAAAAGATACTAGAGACTAACTGCCGTATTCATAAAAAAATTTTTTTCCATACAAAACTCCATCAATATACCTTCTATAAATAAAAAAAAAAAATTATGAATACGGTAGTAAGGTTTTAGAACTACTGTATAATTGGATTGCTTAACTTAAAGCATTGTTACCGATTTTAATTATATGTTACAAAATGCAGCAGTTCTCACATCATATTCTTATAAGAATTAATTTCGTCAGTGGGTGGATTCTTATGGTTAGAATTTTCGGATAAAATCTACTTTACTTATGTTTGTCCAAATAAAAAAATATATAGTGTAGAAGATAATTAAAAATTACCAAGAAAATATAAAATGACATTGAGGACATCCGAAATTTTCACAAAAAAATTGAATTTTTCACTACATTTTTGAACGTTTTTTGCCAGTATTGGTATCATATCAAGGCCTTTGGAAATATCTTTCTATATATGTAAAATCTTTTTAAAACTTTTTAACTCTATAAGTACCGCTTAAGTTTTACATAATTTTACATCAAAATGTCGCCGAAGTGTAGTATGTACATAAGTAAATATATAACAAAAGTCTTGTTCACATTAATTAAACTTGCATGCTCAATTCGAATTCTATATAGACATACATACATACATTCGAATTCATTTCACCTGTTTGTTTACTATGATGACAAAAATTCACAAAACACTTCTAACAATAGTAGATCGAGTAAATCAAAAGTCATAGTAAATCAAATATTCTCTAAGTTTGTACTTGTTTATTATGGAGCACGTAAAAGAAGCACACTATAGAAGAAAACAAAAAAAAATTTTTTTTCCTTCTCAATTATTATTCTCGAATGTCTTTTATACGAAAGAATTAAAGCTGACTAGTATAAGTTGTAACTTATTCCATAAACCGTACTTAAAGATTCAACTGTAATTCCCAGCCGGTATTTGTTATATTATTACAATTTTTTTTTTTCATGAAATTCAAACATAGGTAACATTTTGATCCAAAATTATGTAGAAACTATATTAGCAGCTAAAGCGATGAGAATTTTTACATACATTTTAAGTATATAGAAAAATATTTTTAAAACCTTTCAAATTATACCAATATGTGTTCAGATTTGTTGTGGATATTCGCATTTCCATATAAAAACTCCGGAGGTCCTTAACTCGAAAACTATGCATTGCTGGAGCTTTTTTCACTACATGCATATTTTCTTATTTTTCAATTTTCCAACACCCTATCTAGTTTTTTTTTATTTAATTTGGTGAGGCGTCCGTAAACTAGATTTGTTCTTTTTTCGATTGACAAATACCTATCTATACTTTTAATTAAATTTTGGGACATATTCTATTTTTATTTATTTTGCTATATTTAATTGTGGCTATTTTAAAATATGTACATAATGAAAACAGATTTCGTTCCTGATTTTAATGTACATATACAATATGTCGTACTTACTTGTATATTTACAATTAATTCTGCTGGTAATTCTTTATAATATTGCTGCTTGGCTTTTTTACTTTTAATTTTGTAGTTGCTTTTATTGATCGTTTTTTGCTTTTCAGTGTTATTTTTCACTAATTTTTGTTAGCTATTTTTTACTTGTAAGTTAAACGATTATAAAACTAAACAACCGTCAAAAATATAATATGAATTAAATTTATTTTTTGTCAATATGCATTCGGACATGCATATATGTATGTATGTATGTGCATATGTATAGTGGTTTTTGAGTTAAAATTCAATTTATTGCACTTATGTATGTATATTAAACAATAAAAAACAAGGTATCAACTACAATTAGAAAAATAAACGTTACAAAAGCAACAACAGTTTAAAAAAATTATGATGACTATTTAGTGCAGGAAGGGATTGCAAATAATAAGAGTCGCCGATCCCACTATGTTTTATATTCTATTTTTTATTTAGATTCTTTTTCGTTTTGTTTTTCATTTACCACTGCTATTTTTCAATTAATTTACACACACAAAATATGTACGTAAAACGGCGACGTTGGCATCCGTCTAATGCTAACGTTTAATAAGAAAGCGTATAAAGCACACGATGAAAACAACAAGAAAATAATACTAAATTTAACGAGAAATAAAAATTCCACACACACGACTTGCTTGAACTCTATCCACTTGGAATTTTTTGTAATAAACTTTATTATTTAACATTCTTTATTTCTTCTTACTTCTTTTCATACTTTTAATATTTTGCGATAAACATTACTTCCTGCGCACTTTTCTTTACTATAAATAAGTATTATTTTTCGTCTGGGTTAATTATAAAATGTGCTTCTGATAAATTATTAAATAAAAACACTTGTAAAAAATTCAATTCCTTCTTATGTTGTTTAATCAAATTCTCTCTGTGCGTACAACACATCCGTACGAAAAGAAGTTCAAAGGCTGTCTGTCTAATTAGCTGATTGGATTCAAATTGCAACACAATGTGTTAGAAAGAGCAAGCTAAAAACACATATTATATGGTTGCCGGATGCAGAATGATGAAAACAAGCTAGCTGGCATACAATGATGTCAGACTTCATAAATTATAAAAATAAAAGTTTGGAGGAAATTCAAATTGAATTTTTACCTTTCAAAACTATTTATTCCGTTCAATTTATAATAAAGTAGAGACATAAAAAAATGCATCTATTTAAAAAAGGCTCTTAAAGAAGTCAATAAAATACATGTCTTTTCATCCGGAAGTGAAGCGAATTTTCTTAACTTTTAGCATAAGTTATATTTCCGAATCCTATTCCCTTACTCAAATTATCATGGCCAAGATATATTTATGCAAGGTAGACTCGTCTCAATTCGCTCTAAAAAATAAATAATAATAATATTAATAAAATAGTAATAATAATAATTATTATTAATATTATTTATCTAAATATGGTCAGTGAGTTTCTCAGAATTTATTTCAGGAGTGATATAAAGAAGAAAAAGTATGAAAATTGTGCCCATAAAATATAATTCAACACAATTACAGTGCGAGCTCGCTTTTCGTAACCACAGACATTATAATCTTTACAACTTCATCAATTTTCAAATAATAATGCAACTTAATTTCTTTATTCAATAGCCTAACATATATTTTTTTATTTTAGATCCTATGTGTCTGAATTGAATAAGTTCAGTATTTTTTAAGAAAGTTGCTGGCTACGACAATGTTACAGCACGAAGTTTTTTTGTAAAGAAATCGGGTGTTATTAAGTATAATAAACAAAGGTCGACCATTACATATTTTCGGTAATGGCAACACGAGTTGTTTTTTCGTCTTTCGAAAATCGATTTAGAACTGTAGTCTGTTATTCTATTGCAGACATCATTATAAACCTGTAATATAAGCGAAGCAGTAGCCACGACGACGTATGTAAACCGAATATTAAAGAGAATTATGAATTCACTACGTACATTTGTCGTATTGATGGGTCTATACTGCTGACATATGACTAATGAAAACACAACAAATCTGGCAGCACATTTATTTTTATTAAATTGCATTTTACGTTGTTTATCAACTGCAAAAAAGGAAACTTAATAGTTAATTGGCATTAATTTTACGGGTAAGATTCATATAAAGTTATCGTTTTACAATAAAGAGACAATATAAAACGCAACTAACGACGAAATTCCATATAAATTAGGGTAAGATTGATAAATTTCATAATGGGTAATTTCTCTTGCAAGTCACTTTGAAGGGCCAGTTAAAAGATTTAAGAACTAAAATGAAAACAAAAAGAAAGAAAAAAAAAAATAGAATTTTTGATAAAATTAAAATTAATCTTGCAATAAAATTAAAGAGGTCATGACAAAAAAAAACTAATACATTCTTAAATAAAAATGATTATTTTTATATTTTTGCAGACAATATGGATATAAGCGAAAATACATTTGATCCTCCACAGACTGGTCAGCAACAACAACAGCAACAGCAATCCGGATCACCAATTGTTATACAAGGTCAGCAAATGCAATGCGAATCCTCTTCGATTGCTTATGGCCCGCAACAGTTTGAAAGCACAAGTACACATCACCATGGTCCCTTAGGGGGTCCTATTCCACTACCAGCACCACCACAAAACTATGACAAAGGTCGTTCTAATGGTGCCGACATTGATTTCGATTCACTGCTCTTACAGCAATTCAGCTGTCTGGGTACACGAGATCATGAGGATTTAATTGAACAATTTTATAGTCTAATGAATAATCAAATGAACAAGGATGCTGCAAGATTCTTTTTAGAAATGAGCAATTGGTAAGCATTTAAAAATACAACAAAGTATATTTTAATAATTTTAGATATCTCTTAGATGCTAATTAGTGTGCAATTTAAACGAATATTTTAATTTAAAGTAAAATTATTCATTTAAAATTATTTATTATTGTATCCCAAGTGAACTGATTCTTGTAGATCTAGCAGCACGCAAACCTAGTATAAACGTACAGTTGTACTTAATTTTTAGAATTATGTTTACCATTCATCGAACTCAGCGAATGTCATAAAAGACCCACTAAAGTTCTTCAAATTTTTCAACCAAAAAACAAAATAAAAAGCAAAAATAATACTAATAAAAATTATATTTATAGGAATCTTCAAACAGCTATTGGTTGTTATTTGGATTTTTGCAATGGTCAAATGTTACCGTCAATGAAAATTATTAAACAAATTCACCCGAATAATCATCAAATGGCATGGTGTCTACAAAATAGTGGTTCGGAATCATGGCCAAATGGTTGTTACTTAATGTCTAACAGTCAAACACGACGAATTGAGGTACCAACTGTGAGACCAGGGGACACTTGTGAAGTTGTTGCAGATTTGTGTACCAATGAACCAGTCGTTTGGCGTCTATGTACACCATATGGTGAATATTTCGGTGATAGTTTATGTCTCGTAACACCAGGATTATTCACTTCGCATGAGGAACTTAATCAGCGTTTAGCTCAATTAGCAGTTACCGAACAAAATCGTGCCGAATTCCCTCAAGTTAATATTGTGATATCTGAACGAATGGAATAAGATTAGTGTTGTCTATTAAGATTATCCTTTATAAGACGAACAAAAAGTGATTAACTTTTTTATTAATTTCCTTTAAACTGTGTGATTTGGTATGGTAGTGAGTGCGGTGTGTAATTCATTCAATTTTAATTTTTGATATGAAAATAAAATTTTTTTACAGTTTAAAGCAATACTTAAAATTTAATATATATATATACATATATAGATACTTTTAATTTTTAATAATCATTAACCTTTTCTTTACTGAAAATATGTATGTATGCAAAATTAAAATTCAATTAATGCATGGGTTCTATTTAGATTGAAAGAACATTGACGTGTCGTCGACTCTATCGGTTAAAATTTTAATCAATGCTTTTTTATAATTAACGCAGTTTTTTAATAAATTCAATTTTCAAGATATAATAAATATGGGTTTATATCTTCTAAATCAATAAATAACGTTTTTAAAATTAATTAGTTTTTCATACAAAATATGTATGGAAAAAAATAGAAGCAACAAAAACAATTTTTATAAACACGCGAACTAAAATTTATAATTATAAATTTCCCACTTCACCCAGTACATCGCATTTAAGTCAATTTTTGTGAGCAGTGTTTTAAAGGATTTGAAAAAGATACATTTTAAGGCATTAAAATTTTTTTGTATAACGATGCCATGAAAGTCGCCCATGTATTTTTAACAATTCTTTTTGTTAATTACTTCCCTGTAATACGTATGTAAATTTGTATTTGAAACTTTTTTTTCGAAGCAAGTTATGTATGTATGATTAATTGTTCATAAAACTTAAAAACTGAATTTCGAGAAAAATATTTGAATGTAATAAATCCACTTCCTTGATACTTTTTGTTTTCGCAGTAATAATCTAATTTACAAAATATATTAAATGAAATATATAGATTTTATATATATTTAGATATATATGTAAGTAAATGTAATTTTTATTTAATATTAAAATTATAATAAACATAAAAATTGTTAAAAAAAAAAGAGATGAATTTTTTTGTAGAAATAAAAATAACAGAATATACAAATTTAATCACGACGACGAAAAATGTATCATTATTGTTGTACGACAAGTGATTGTGCTTTTCTTCGTATTTACGATTACTACATCGCATTAAAGTTACTTTTTGAGCTACTCCTTGGACTGTTAATTAGACCATGTTTTCTCCATACATTTGGGTAAATTTTGGACTATTCATAGTCGTCTGTGGACTACACTACACATGCATGTAGGGACTAGTCACATTATCCGCAGGGTCATGTGTTCTGTAAATCTCTTTTGTTCTGCAATTCTCACTATTGTATTGTATTGTAAATAGAAAATGGCGTAAGAAATATAAAAATTTATAGTGTGGACACTAATGCAATTTCAAGGAATTTTTAAAAATTTCAATTCTGAACAGGGACATAGAAACACCAAATATCCAAAGAAACCCTACATAACAAAGCGAAAAGCAAAAATAGCCGGACGTGTAAAACAAACTATTCTAGTATGGTATTTTGTGGTATTATATTTTAATATAAATACTTGTTTAATTTTCTTCGTATTGCTTATCACCTGTTATAATTTGGCTGCTCTAACTAGAGTTTAAACGTCAAAGCAGTCCAGTTTAACTGAACAACGTTGGTGAGTTAAACATACATGAAATATGGCAACATTCAATACACAAAAATGAATGACAAAAGATCAGGACAAAGTGTAAACAAAGAAAAACTATACAGAAGATAGAATTTTTTATTACTACTTTAACAATTTTTTTAGGATTAAACCTCCACTTAAAAACTGAAAACTAGATTTGTAGATTAGCTAATTATCGGTATTAAAAACCCGCTCTTAGATGTATATATGAGCGTGTGTCCTACTCCAGATGACTATTTTTTGCTCTAGCATTGTGTCAAAACTTCACTGGTTTTATATTCTTTGCCAAGACTTAACACAAACAAAAATTCCTTTTTCTAATAGGTAATATGATTTCTACTACAGTAAGCCATAGAATACGTAATGCCACTTTGCTTATTGCATCATGTTACCACCTGTGCAAAATTGTATACCATTATATTTCTTTGATTCACCCTACTAGAGTCTTCCACTTATTATTCTAGTGACTCTGTCATAGTCATCATGGATAACACCATAGAATACCTAGAAGGGCAGTACGGGGTCTGACAAATTTTAAATCAGCTTTTCTTAAAATAGGGGGAGAAAGAGACAAAAATACAATTTTACGAAAGATGAAAAGTAAACAAAAGAAAAATGTAAACATAAGCCACATTTTGTGCATAAGAACAAATTTACAATTTCTTGAGGTTTTCTTTGTTTTAATTGTGTTTTGTGTTAATATTGTAGTAAAAAAAACATGTGCAGCTTGTTTTAATGGTGTTTTGTGGTTCTAATCGTGTTTTGTGTTAATATAGCAAAAAAAACATAGCGAAGCTAAAAAATTACCAAAAAGAAATTTGTTGTGCATAAGCCAATAAAATAACATTTTAGTGATCTTGTGATTTTTTGGTATGTATTTGTTTTAATAAATGAAATTAATTTTCATAGTACATAATTTTCATAACACAAAACACCACATTGTTGTGTTTTGTAACCACAGATTCCTATAACCTATGTTTGTAACATTGTCGTGCTAAAAATTGCGAAATTGTGAGCATAAAGTAAATGAAAAACACGTTTAATTTTCACATCTAGAAACTAAAAATCAAAACAAAACAACAATATTGAAGAATTTAGAAGAAAAAGGAATCACCGAACAGAAATAGGGGGTAAAAGAGACAGCATATTTCTTGATGATGTCTCTTTCTCTGCTCGTTCCCTGCTTTGAACTGACACTTCTGTATACTTTGTGGATAACACAGTGCGTGTCACATAACTCTGTGCAAAATGTATTTATATTGAATTTGAGTGAACAGGAAATATTTAATAAATTATATAAATTCTATTATAATCATATGCTTGAGAGTTTGTTGATAAAAGAATTAATTTTTAATTTAATTAATTTTTTGTAACATTTAAAATTTTTTCAAAAAGTTTAAAGTATCATCATCACTGTTCCTAAACGTCAGTCATTTTGTTTTATTTGCTTATATTAACCATAAATGATTGCACGAGCACAGAAAGTTAAGTAATTTAAACGCACTGCAAAAAATATTCAATAAGCAAAGTCGTAAAAAATAATATATGAACAACTAATTTGATCAAACCACTCAACAAAAAGAGTTAATTAGAAAAAAGTTTTAAAATTTTTTAGTGTGTACAATAAATTGGTTGCATAAAACTTCGAATTCCGAAAATTAAAAATTATCATGTATTGAAAGTAAAATAGGAATAGTGCAAAAAATATGGAATTTGAGACTTCCCCACTGCTGACAGAATCCGCAAATATTATTGGTGAGTTTTCTTGAAAAATTAATAATTAATACAAATCCATACATTAAAATTCTGTAACAAACTACTTGAATTTTTCCTTTCTTCCTATTTGATATTTCTTTGTTGTAGAAGTTAGTAAAAAAGAACTTAATGTAAATTACAATACCCTTATAACTTCGTCGTTATCGTCAACACAAACGTCATCAGACATATTTAAAATGTCAGCATCAATACAACAAAAACGGCAGCAAGAGCTACATTTTCTCCAACAGAATCAACAACAAAACCAACATCAGCAACAATGTGTAAAACCATCGAGTCTGAAAAAACAACCTATGTCTGCTGCTGAGCGTTCCGCAACAAAAAAATCTTTTTTTATTTTAGCTGCAATTTTTATAACATCGCTAGTAGCAATGTTTTACGTGTACATGATTTTTCCAGAATTGGACGGGTAAGAATAATTATCCAATCATTTTATAAGTATTTGAATAAAGTGTTAATAATAATAACATAATTTATGTAAAAAAATACCTAAATTTAGTATAAAAATATATTTTTTTTGTGGCGATTGTGTCAAGTAGTGATTAGTTTTGTAGAAATACCCCAGAACTTCTAAACCAATATTATTTTTTTTATTAATAACCCAGCAAAAAAAAATTAATGCGTTCACTATGAATAGATATTTTTATGATTTAATAAGCACTTTTTTATCTGAATTCATTTTTAATGACATCTGAAATGATTATCACTTTGGATATCATGGGAAACGCATTCAACTCGCTCAGAAAATAATTAGTTTATTCAAGAAGTCATTTTTAAATGAATAAACATTTGAAATTGTAAACAATTTTATTTTTTAACTGACATTCATTTAAAAAACTAAGTACATATTAATAACTTGTTGGTAAAATAAATAAAAGGGAAACAATTTTTAAGAGTTTAAATCAGTAAAGCTGTTTTTTACGCAACTTGTCCTTTAGTGACAAAATCAATTATTTTAAGAATAGAAGTAAAACTGCTGTATTTTGCAAAATGTTATTAAAGTCGGTACAATTTTTTAAGCTTAAACAATCTAATTATAATTAGGTCAAAAACCTTAAACCTTTTAAATTTAATAAATTATAGTTTCCATTCCAATATTTCATTTAATATGTATTTTTCTGCGCATATTTTTTATGCATGCATATTTTTTGTACACATAATTTTTTATGCATGCATATTTTTCAGAACACTTTGACACTATTGCAATTAAAACACATGAAAATTTAATTTCATAAATTAGTTCTATTTTTAAATTATACTTCATCGCACTCGACTGAAACGCGACCGACTTGATCAACAGTCTCAGTTTAGATGGACAAACAATTAGGTTGGCAGCATATTACAGGTGGGGAAGAGTGCATTGTTTTTGCGTTCGGAAGTCATTGATACGCTTTGTTCACATTTATTTGCTTACAGAAAAAGCAAATAACAATAATGATGGAATGTTGCCGGCAACGTTGTCGTCTGTGTGACTGAAAAAACAAAAGAGAATTCCTGATGCGTTTCTTCCAAATGTTCGCTTGTCTAAAGTCGAACCAAAAGAATTAATGAATATCTGCTCATGGCTTGCAAAAGAAATTGTTAATGCAAGGTTTCTATTGCAAATGAAATTATTCAAACAGATTTAATATTTTTTATTAAATTTATTTCATTTATAATTACAACTGTCAGTTGTTTATATAAATTCATCGGCAGTGTTGGATGTGTGTTGCAAGAGTTCAAACGTGAAATCTCGTTGTTAACATTTAAGATGACATTAAAAATGAATTCAGATAAAGAAGTGCTTAAGAAGTCATAAAAATACGAATTCACTTTTTTGCTGGGTACATAATATACAATGAATCAGTTATATGGCATTACGTACATACTTTACACAATTGTTTGCAAACGATCTACTGTGGTCTCAAATATATAAACTTAATTCTCACATACTTTTTGATCTGCAAAAGTACATCATTATGCAGAAGAAAAAATTATTAATTATACAAATGTGCTCAGTTTAATGATTACATATTACATTTGCTTTAAGTGAAAAATACAAAAACCAACAACGACAAGAATCATACGTTTTTTCAAGTTCAATGCGAAAATGAAAATGCTTTTACTATGTATGCATGTAGTATACATAAGTATGTATGTATAATTTTTTTTTATCATTCGTCTCTTCCTGTTTAATATTTGTTATATCGAATATTAAACGGAACGTCTAGCTGAGCAACAAAAGCAAAAAATTTTAAATTATGATTGGCAAGCAAATGTTGTTTTTTTGCAATTTAAAATTTGCAATTTCGCTCTTTTTCAAACAAATGCGAAAATCAAAAAATTAATTCTAACAAAAATAAGGGTAAATAGTAGAAATGATAACAAACATATTAATTTAAAATTTGTTGTTATAGGCAGGAGGTGGGACGAGATATTTTGTTTTTTTTTTCTCTCTTAAGTTTAGAAAGCTCTTATGAGATAAGTTTACTATATTTGTAGAAGTTTTCCTAATGTATACTTTGTACACAATTGCTGTTTTTCTGTTATCGTTTTTGCATTAATTAAGTAATTTATTTTTAATTTGCTTTACTTTAGTAAAGAATAGTGCTCCAGCTCCCAAATGCAGAAGTGATGAGCTTACTTTTATATCACTTATTTGCATTTGCTTAAACATCACATTTGTACCAAGTTGTATTTATTTACTTTTTTTTGTGTTAATCATAATTTATTGTTTCCATTACAGTTCCGAAAAACAACACATGAAAATTCCACGTGATATACAAGATGCTAAAATGTTGGCCAAAGTATTAGATCGATACAAGGATATGTACTACTTAGAAGTCATGTTTGGTGTTGTTGTCGCTTATGTGTTGTATCCTTTTTTATCGAAAACAATATACAATTTCAGATTTAGTAAATGTGGTAATTTTACTAAGTTTTTTTTTGTGCTTTGCAATTCGTGCTGCAGCAACCGTCGACTGAAATACCGTAATTAGGTTTATATGTTAAACCGTATATGTAATTAAAAAGATAGCAATATGTTGTATGTTAGGTGAGATTACATAAAATGTTAATTTAGAAACCGCTTCATTTTGGTTTTAATCCATAGTCGTACTAAGTTTTTGTATATACATTTTTTAATACAGTTTTAATTGTTTACAGTTTATTAGAACATAAATGTCTCAATATTGATCTTAAATCACTATGAACTTCACTAAAAATGTTTAATGGAAATTTTCGATTTACATTTTTTATAGGCATTTCTTATCCATGACATTACATCATTTTTTATTTATAATCGTTAAAGTGTTACTGCTACCTTAATGTAAATTAGCCTTGACCTACTTTAAAGTTCGTTTCCATTTAATATATTAAATATATTGTGATTTTTACACACATAACACGTAATGCTACTTGTACCCACGTAAATACGTACATATACAAATTGTGCACGACTATTTGTACATATTAAGTAGATAGTAAATTTTTTGTGACTTAATCGGTAGCAAAAACAAAAGAAATTATTTTCTTTATTATTTATTTCAAATTAATTAACACCCTTTTGCTAAATTTTTTTTAATTAACAACATTTTGCATGTTACTTTCTATTTACGAAGGGATGGAGACTAGATCAAACCAGTTTTTTTGCCGTCCATAATATTCTAGACGAAAAGTAAAGAAAATAAAACCTGATGGACGAGAAAATTTAGAAAAAATTTACAAATAGAAATTCGGTTAATTTGCATCACGGTATATACAAATCATCGTTTGCTGTAACATGAGTTCAATAAGCAACAAAGCTACACATTAAAAACATTGTGACTGAAATAACTATTTTCATGTTTGTAAAAAATAATATATTTCTTTGGTTTCCTTAATGATTCTTTTATTTAGCCTTCAAACTTTTGCCATTCCAGGCTCTTTATTTCTCTCTATTTTACTTGGATTCCTCTATCGTTTTCCGATCGCTCTATTTTTAATATGTTTCTGTTCGTCGCTTGGTGCAACGCTGTGTTATTCTTTATCGAATTTAGTGGGACGTCGTTTAATAAAACACTTTTGGCCGAAGAAAATCAATGAATGGTCGAAACATGTCGAAAAACATCGCGACAGTTTATTCAACTATATATTGTTTCTACGTATGACACCAATTTTGCCAAATTGGTTTATTAATTTGGCATCACCTGTTATCGGAGTGCCAATGTACACGTTTGCTCTTGGAACATTTTGTGGTGTTGCACCACCATCTGTACTGGCTATACAAGCGGGAAAAACTTTACAAAAAATGACTAGTTCCAGTGATGCTTTCTCATGGACATCGATGGGTGTTTTGACACTATGCGCTTGTCTTTCGTTGGTTCCTGGTCTATTAAAAAATAAATTAGAAAAGAAAGTAGAGTAAAACAGCCAGCAAATAGTGACCGGGGTTCCATAAACTAAATGCGAATAAAAACTATGATGGAAAGAACCAAATAACAGTGGTAATTTTTTAACATATGTATGTCAGATGCATGTACACTAATTGTGTTCATACACTTTGTTAGCAAATTAAAAATAAAAAGACTTAATATACATACATATAATCTATTCGACCTTTTTGTTCTATATAAATATATCAATACATATACAGACGATAGGTAAGAATTTTTTAAACAATTAAGTTACATCGAAGTGATCGCTGTAGTAGTTCTTTGCGTAGTTTTATAAACTTTCTTTACAACAATAGATAATAAAGTCTAGTACTTTTGTAATTTTAATTCAAAAAGAACCGTAGAACGAAAAAGTACAAGAATTTAAGTTCTGTACTGTTTTATTTATTTATTTTATTTTATTTATTTATTACGACAGTTTTCATAAAATTCTCTAAGCAATTGCAGTCGAAACACAAATTTTATTTATGTTTTATTAGATGATTATTATAAGGCGAAGTATAAAAAAATGTATTTGAAGAAAAATATGTGTTAATGCCTTTATATATTAAGGTAACGATAATGTCCATTCAGATGGAGGTCTTCATCAAGAAGGCTTTATATTAATGATGTGATAAGAATGAAAATAAATGAAGGATTTTTTTAAATAGCTGCAGAAGAGAAAAGGAGAAGTTTACGCAGCGCACAAGATACCGTTCGAAATTTTTTATCTATTCCAAAATTTCATAGTAATTATTACAACCAAAAAGGTACGTCATCTGTCGTAAGTTATATACCCAATGTGGAAAAATTAATGATATACATACAACATACACATATGTAGATATTTCCCATTTAAATTTTTTATTTGGAATGAGTATTTTTATAAACTTTATGTTGCAGTAAATTCGAAATATTCTAACATTAAGTTTTTAAAATCTATCATCATTTATAAAAAATTCTAGAACTTAAAGTTATTTTGGTAAAAGCTTCAAATACCTTTTTATTAAAATGCCTAAATTATTCAAGTTGAAGAATGAAGAACTAAACGGGACTTCTTTTTAAATGCTGTATCGTGAAAATGGAATTCTATTTTAATTTTTCTTTAAAAATAATAAAAGTAAACCTAAATACATATGTAGTAAGTGTAAGTGTAAATACAAAATTTGCCTTGCAAAGAAAACTTAATTTTTATAAATTATAATGGGATGTGATTAAAAAGTCTAAAAATGAATTTGATGTTATAATTAAAAATATTTTATAGGGTGATGTAGCATACTAAAGAAATCTAAGCTACCGCATGTTGAAGCTGAGAGTAATTTGCAGTTAAAGAGAAGCAAATAAACTATTCCGAAGGTGTGAGATCGCGTTCCTGTTCGTTTTCATTGAGTATCTGCGACAATAAGTCATGCACGGGTTCGAATACCTTTTTAGCTCCTGTATTTGTTAGATTTTTATAATCAAACATATCATGATGACTAATTGATTCGTCCATCTGTACTAAACCTTTTGCAATGTCCACGGTTTGTACGCGATTAAGACCTACAACTTTCTCTTTAACAAGATTATTAACTTGAACATTTTTATAACGCAATTTATTGGGTTGATGACCTCGAGGTAGTAGAGACTGTAATATAAAATTTTAATTAGTTTTATTACTTACGAGATTATATATTAATGCATACAGGTAAAACAATATAAGCATCGGGTAATCTTGACCGTATTCTATGTATAATTTCATATATACCATCTGCAACTTCTTCCGCTTCATTTTCTACATTATTGGTTCCAACGTGAAGAACAACAATTTTCGGTTTAACGTTGTCCAGTTCACCATTTTCTACACGCCATAAAATATTTTCACATCTATCACCACGTATACTGAAGTTAAGGCAATGCATAGGTGCAAAATAGTCATGCCATGTCTCAGTATCTTGTAAAGCTTCTAATATGCAATCGCCCAAGAATATCACGTCAGGATCTTTTTCCCGGCATTCCGAAATGAATCGTTTGTGTATACTATTATCAAATACAACACTTTATTTATCAAACTACAACAATTAATTTTCGCCAGAAAATTTTACCTTAACCATCTATCGTCGCCTTCGTTGTCTTTGCTATCGATCGGGACCGTGCAACTATTCATTACGCTTTATTCTTTCTATATAAATAGTTTTTGGTTATATTTAATTCTATCAACTTTAATGGTATAGAAAAATAAGAATTTTGCAAAAATAAAAAAAAATTAATATCAAGAATTTCCTCCAAGTAGACTACAAAAATGACAAATTCACAGGATCTTCTTCTTATTTTCAGAGATGTCGTTGCAGCGTGTTTTAGAGACTATGATGTATATATTTTTTGCCTGCACACGCGAACATAATTGTGCTGGCTTGTTATTACAGTTATTTCTTTT